>OY728128.1:1970825365-1973325365 GCA_963277665.1 Viscum album
TTTTTCTGAAGTTTAGCTCGGGTACGTTCAGTAAACGAATGAGCGGGGTTTTTTAACTTATGAACCAGGTTGCTCGGGGATCAAATTCTGAGGGAACCAATGAAATCATAGCACCATATTATTTTCTTAGAAACACCTTTTCTAGAGTTGTGTTTTTCTCGGGTGTGGGTTTTAGATTTTGGAGGGTTTAGTTAAGAAATAAAAATTAAGTGGTGCGACAACTTTATTTTATTTCACTTTAAGCCACTAAAAGCCACATAATCTAAGTTTAAGAGGATAGGGGTGGAACCCAAAATAATCCCACCATATTGGTAGGATATTTATGAGGTGGGGCCCGCACGAGCCCCCACCGTTTCTTTCCTCCTAAGTAATGCACCTTCAACCCCATCTTAATTGAAAGTCAACCATGCCTTTATTTTGGTTAATAAACGCCTCATTAATTGGGCGGTTTTAAACTCCTCAATTAATTGATTGTTTCTTTTCTTTTTTATTTTCAAACGTTGGCTTGTGCGTTAATAAAATAAGACTGTTCTTATTTTATTTGATTTGGAACTTGTTGTGTGGACAGGATTTGAGGAGGAAAACGTTCTTCTTCGATGGAAGAACACGAAGAACGCACCACGATCTCCGTCGAAGAACGACAAATCCTCGGAAATCAATGATTGCCCCTTCTGCGACACTCCTTCCACAACGCGATGGTCCCCCCTTCCACGACGTCTTCTTCCGCGATGTTCCCTTTCAGCAACAAATCTCGTTCGAGACGGCAACGCTTGAGGTATGGAATTATTTGAGAATGATTTCATTCCCTCGTTTCATTCATTCTAAAGAAAACAAGGAAACACGGATCAACATATTATCTCGTTGATCCACAAACATTTTCCTTGCGGGGTGGGAATTTCTATAGCAGGGATGTTATGGGGGGTTTATTTTATTGTTGACTGTGATATCATCTGTCGTCTTTCTTGGTTTCAATCGGGCCTCCTGTTATCGTAAATAATGGGTGGAGGTCGGACACACACGAACACGGCCGGACCCTCCTCCCCCCCCCCCTTGTTTGTTTGAGTTTTGTTGCGGCACGTGAAAGGCAGCGTAGTTCCGTTGCACCAGATGGAAATGAGAAGAAATAACGTGGCGAAGAAGAGCATGGTGCCCGTTGCGCCGCGCCGTTGGGGCTGAAACGAAACGCGCGGGTGGAGTCAGGGCCGCCGAAGGCGATTTGAAGACCCCGCTTTTTGTTGTCGAAGAGTGGATCGACGGACGATGGTGAGGCAGACCGCGAAGGCGTTCTGAAGTCTTGATAGCGAAGGTCGGGTCCCGGGACGATCACTAGCAAAAGACCACAGGCGAATCGGACCAACACCGGAGCGCGTCCGGTGGTCCGCGGAAGCCCCCAATGGCGCGCCATTCCGGAGGTCCGGGGGGCGGCGGATGCCCGGTGTGCCGCCGGATGAATCCGCCACGATCGAAGACGCGACAGCGAGTGGACGGTCCCCGCGGCCCGTGCGGGACCCGGGGAATGCGAGATGCCCGGCGCGCACCACGTCCGGTGACACGAAGCGCCCCCCTCGCGGGGGGGGGGGGGGGGGGGGCTCCTTTATCGCGACCGCTCGGCCAGCGCTGAGCAGCCGAGGCCGGGCCGAACCGCTCTGGCCAGGCCACGCCGCACCTATCCAGGTCAGACCCGGACCCAGGTCGGGCCGACCCGGGGGGGGGGGGTGGGGGGGGGGGGGGGGGGTTGGCCAGGGTCGGTCCCGGGCCCAGACCCCCCACTTTCGGGACCCCCTCACGGTTTTTCTCCCCCATATCATCAGCTGTAGACCTCTGATTGGCGCACCGTCAGGGGTGATGCGACCCTTGGATCGAGACGGTCGTTTTGGTATATTATACTCAAGGTTTCAGAGAACTTTGGGTTCGGCCGGGTTGGTTCGGATACGAAAACCAACCGGGCCCTCAGAGTGGAAACGCTTATATCTTGAGCTTCGGACGTCCGATTGACGTGCCGTAAACTTTGTTGGTTTCCTCTTGATGATACGGAAACTTTTGGCTTACTCCGCTCAAGGTTTGGAAGTCTTCGGAGTGCGGTCGGGTGTGTGTTCTCTAATGAAACCAACCGGGCCCTGAAACGAAAAAAGCCAATAACTCACAGACCGGGCATCAGATTGATGCGCCGTCTATCTCGTTGAATTCCTCATGATGAGACAGAACATTTGGAATACTTCGCATGAGTTTTGGATGCAGTTGGATAGTGGCCGGGTTGGATTGTACCCGAAATCCAACAGGCCCCCAGGAACGGAAAAGCTGATAACTTTCGGATCGAACGTCCGTTTGACGAACCGTCAGCGGCGTTGGTGATCATGTGGAGAAATGGTCCCTATGAGTCTACCCTATGAGATTTTGGGGTACAGTTGAGATACTTTCGGGTTGGTTCTCACATGAAACCAACCAGGCCCCTGGGATGAAAAAAGCTAGTAACTCACAGACACGGGCGTCCGATTGACGTGTCGTCTGTTGCGTTGAGACCCCTATGATGAGGCGGTCCTTTGAGAATACTTCTTGGTGGGACTTAGAGATACTTGGAGTATCGACCTGTAGATCGTGGAGCAAACCCTCCCAGAGACGAGTGTGCGGAGTACGGAGACCGTGTTGCCCTGCTGAGACCTGACGACTGCTTGACCGACTCGACTTGGGAGTGAGTCGACTAGCCCAGTGGACGGACCACTACATTGTTTGGGTGAAGACCCATGGCGGACGGAGCACTACCTGTGTGACAGTGCAGACCCTGCGGTAACTCGTCCGGAGAGTACCACTGCAGGCTACTAGTGGGTGTGCACTATTGTGTTTTGGGTGGCATACCCCAGCGGGAAGCACTAATGTGTTTGTGTGGCTGACCCACGGTACTCAACAGGAGAAGTACCTCAGTAGTCTTAGGTTAGTGAGAAGTTACTCGGAGTCGTTAGAAGACCACTGTACACTCCAGAGATGGGGCTCTTCAGTAGTTATGGTTTTGATACTGAAAATCATGGTTTAAGCTGAGTCTATGACCTTTGTGTTTACCTCATGATTGAGATGAGTCACTTGATAACTTACGTATATGTATGGGCATATACCTGGGTGGTGGTTATCCGTTGATTAAATAATCTTTGTGTTACCTCATGTTTGAGATGGGTTACTTGATAACTTAGGTATATGTATGGGAATATACCTAAGTAGAGGTTATCTGTTGAGATCTTCTTTGTGGTTCTCCATGTTGGTTTTAGTGAGACCTTGAGGGTCTCAGGGTCCTTACTATGTATCGTTATACTCACCCCTGCACGGGCTATGCCCGCACCTCGTTGTGTTGGTTTCAGACGATGGGAAGAGCTGACGGAGGCCGAGTGTTCGAGGACTAGACGGTACCCGGAGGTGGACCACACAACGAGTCAGTATCCGGAGGTGGACTTCATGGAGAGATGACACTCGGAGGGGGTTAACGGGAGAGAACATTGAGGAGTTGCTCTATCTGTACCTACCCTTCAGGTAGGATCCGTGGTGGACGATCCAGGAGCTGCGCTATCTGTACCTACACTTCAGGTCGGATCTGGGGAGGACGACCCAGGAGCTGCTTCCTTTCTTCCAGCTGTTTTTCTTTTCTGTTATACTTTCGTTTAGTTGTAGTTGTACTTTCTGTTGGGTTTGTATTCTGGCCCATTTACTTTTCATCACTTTCTTCTGTACTTAGTGTTTTACTTTTTCTTGTACTCTGTAGTGTTTTGTTTACTTTTATAAAGGCAATGCTTTCCCAGTTATCGGGATTTATGCCTTTGGTGCTAGTCGCCAGCCCCTGGCCTATGGAAGGCGGGCTTGGGGTAGTCATGGAACGGGCCCTGAGGATGGGTCGTGACAAAATATGATTTTTTTTCTACCACTACCATGATATTTTTTCAGTGTAATTAAAATCCTTATTAAAAATTTTAACACATCAGATGCACATTCCATAATTCGAGAGGATTTCCCTAGTCTACTCTTTACAAAGATTTTCAAAAACTGTAATCTTAAGGTTCATACCATTTGGATTTTCGGAATATTTCATACATATCATCTTCATACCCTAACTCTTATTCTGTTGTTTTTCAAGGAACCCATGGTCATCAGCACACTTTATTTCCACATTCTATATACATCGAACTTCTTTGGCATAAATTTTTTACTCACAAGAATCTAAATACCTTCGATAATTTTGATTTAATCTTTATTAAAAACATTTGATATTACTATCAAAATCCCATATCAAATTAGGAGCATACCATTCCAGTCTAGTTTAATTTTCATCATAAGTAGTCGCTAAGATATTATCCTACCTCTATTATGGGAATTGTTTTCCATTCTAAATCAAACTACCTTAGAAAAATATTTCTCACAAAACAAACATTTGAAATCATCTCAATAAAGATCATCAATCCCCTCACTATCCTTGATTTTTAACCATTGACCACCACTGAACGACGTCATTTTCAAAATTGTAAACAACAAGACTATCATTTTGGTGTTCTGAACACCAAAAGACATAGAAAATATTATCTAGTGCATTAATAATTCCTCTAGCTAGAATAGTGTCAAATATTCCTCTAAAAGAAAGGCGATGTTTCCTCATGAAATTACCCACTAATAACTTGTTCACATTTTGTTTATCTGGCTGAGATCAACCATGGATACCACCACAATTTATAGATTGATTCAACTATTCCATCACTGAACAAACGTTTCAATTCCAAATCCTACAATCTCATGTAGATGATTTGGAATGTTATTTTCCTCTTGATGTCATCCCATCAATAATTCCATTTTCCTATGTAGAAAACCATTATAAACATAGAAATATTTTATGTAATTAAACATGGTTATCTTTAAAGGATATATCATTTCAATATTACTATAAATTAATTTCTAGATATTAATTTAATAATATCCTAACTTCTAATGTTGTCTAAACTAACCTATGATACAAACTATAATTCCCCAGCCTTAAAATATTATTTAATCATGAGTTAAAACTCGAAATTACATTGAGTATTTTTTCAGGTTAAGCGTTTTATAGAATTATATCATCATTATTACATTACATCCCAAATATTACAATTTATACACTTATACACTAACCAATGTTTTTACAACCATAAATCTCCTTAAATAAAAAAATAATTATTTTCTTGATATAAATATTTTTAATTTATTCATTTCTCTTAACCTACATTATAAACTATGAAAAACAATTCAAAAACATGGGATGAGCATAAAAAACTTAGTAATGGTTATAATATAAGGAATGAAAACATTCATCTATCATTTCATACAAATCAATGAAATCAAACTTTTTACTCACATATCATATGTTCTTTAACATATATCATGAAATAATAAGATTTATGATTAACAAATATAAATCTTAAATCTTAAATGTAAATTGTAGAATTGATTACATACTTACATTGAAACTTTCACAGCTATAGAGGGAGTTCCATTTTTTTCCCATCATACTATATTCCATAAATCTTTTATGATAAACATTAACGGTTACCTCTATCACACTACCCAATTAATTGGAGAGCTCTCTTAGGCTCATCCACACACTTTTTATCATGTAACCACCATTATAACTAAATAATTCCCATGTACCACAATATAATCATAACACAAAAAACAAGAATAAAGGTAATATAAAATTTTCAAATTTTAATGACAATATAAAATTACAATATATTGACATAATAAATGATTTCCGAAAACCATTTTGAATTAAAAAAAACATTAAAAGGGTATATTGTATTTATTTTTCTTTTAAGAAAATTATTTCTTGATTATGAAGCCAAATATCAAATAATTATCACGGCAGAGGAAAGGTCTTTGTCATCGCATACGTTAAAAAGAAACATTATTTTTTTCATTTAGTTAAATTATTCATAGAATTAAAATAGATTCCCTTTGAATGGAATTAAAAATAAAATGGGTTTATACAGTAAATTAAAGATAATTTTGTATAAATCAAAATATTCTTCAAGGAAAAGGGATGGATACAAAGTCCCTTAACTTGAGTCTAACTCATCGTTTATGCTCTTTGTTCTTCCAGAATATTAATATTAAATAAATTTCTACATTCTTAAAATCAATTTTCATGTTTATTATTCTTTTTATATAACTTATTACCATGGTATAAACATTACATTTTATTTATGCTAATATTTTCTGTTTTGTTGATATTCAGTAATTGAGTCAAAAATGAACATGTTATAATTACAAATTGTCAATGTGGTCAAAATTCCATTATCTACAGAAGGATATTACTGATTTAAATATCATATATATCCAATATATATATATATATATAATAGTATATAACATTTGGATATTAGAAATGAAATTCACTATTCATAGATACGGTAAGCTGTATGTACACATGAATGATACGTTCATTTCTTTTACATGTTTAACGGAAAGAAAAATAAATTTATAATTGTTATATTATTATTCTAGTATAATATCATATTTAATATATGTTACATATGTTTATTTATTCTATCCTTTATATGTTTCTTTGTATCGCATGAATTAGTCATATCTCTTTGATGGGGTGGTAGTCTGTACTTTCTGAAATGAAATTATCATATTTACACATTATATAAATAATAAAGGTATGATTTAAAAAAAAAAAAATATTCATAGGTAAAATATAAAAATAATATATATCATATATAAATATAGTTCCATCATAATGGCCACTCTGATAGGTGGTATGTGAAGATCAAAAAGTCGTCATTTCATTAGGTAGTAGTTCGCAATACATAGAAACAGTATGTTCATATCCATTAGATAGAGCTGTGTTTAAGTGTAGTTTTAATCCTTCTTATAACTACATCGTTTTATATTGAGGAAACTTTTGTTTTTATATAATCAAAAAAATAAAAATAAAACATGGAGTGAAAAATTAAAATTATGGAAAGGAACTTTATAGAAGACGCTAACTCTTAAAACATGTAACTCCCTTTTATTTGAGCCAAACAGATTTCTTTAATTGCCTTATACCCAAGGAAATTTATCTATGAAGAAGGTAATGATGTTGGGATATTATTTTGGATGTTTTTGCATGATCCTAGGGGCTTAAAGGGTGTGATTAAATTAGTAAGGTTGATGTTGTTTTATAAGAGGGGCGAGGGGAACTTTAGGGTGGTTTCGATGTATTATATTATTATAAAATGATTTTAGTTTTAAATTTTCCACAATGTAATTTATTTAAAATATAATATTTGTTTGGGTAGAGAAAATCTCAACCAATAGGTTTAAGAGAAGTCTTGGTCACAAATTTAACCTTATTATTTAGCTTTAACCCTTAGTATAATAATTTAACTCTTACCATGTCATATTGTATATTCATACTATATGATTAATATAGTTACAATAAAATGAAAATTAAACCTAAAGTGGTCGATTAATGACATTTTAAATATTATCTATGTCATTTATTAAAATCTTAGATTTTTAGGAGTATTATATCATTTAATATAATTGTATTTTCCTTAAAAACTAATTTATGTCATGTTTTATACTATTCGTATATTTACTTTTTAAAAATAAATAACATCAAGATTAATTTGAATAAAACATCATTAATACAATTATAACAAGTTATAATCATCCATATAAGTTTTTAGATTGCATTAAATTATTTAAAATAAATTTATTTTAATATACATAATCTCTTTTGTTTAAATCATTCATTAATAATGTAATCACTGAATCATCATTGTGTCACAAACATATTAATTTAGTTGATGTCAAACAATTCAAAAATAAATTCCATGATGTATTAGATCTTTTTATCTTTCTAATTACTATTTATATTTTTTATAACACAATATACATTTTTTGTTAAAAACACACGTTTATTTTATATTTATCTTTACTTTAAATTAATTCTTACAAAATGTCATTTTCACATAAAAAGTTGCTATATGGGGTCCCAAAATAGACCCAAGTATTCCCATGGTCAGTCATATCTCTTCTAATAGTATTATGAATTTTTTTATGGTTGTTTAATATTATTATTTTTTTATTTTTAAACCCTTATTTACCCGATTTACCCTTTAACCATGGTACATAAAATAATTACTGAAGTTACTATTAATAATGTCTAAAAATAGAAATATACATATTTATAGAATTTGGACCTCCTGATTCTAAATATGGAATCTATTTCTCCAAATTCAAAACCCATAAGTTTTAGAAATTAATTTAAAATTATTTCACGTGGTCAAAACCAAATAGCGTTTTTTTGAAGTAAAAACAACTAAAAGATTAACATGTGTTTATATCCAATTATAAATTGAAATTATATCCAATTACCAAAATTTTATTGAATGATAAAAATATAATCTAGTTACACATTAAAACCTATTAAATTTATAATAAAACTATATAAATAAATTATAAGAAGATGTAGTTTTGATATAAAATGCAGTATTTTTCACTACTCATTTAAACAATTACATCATCAAAAATTTACCAGAAATTTATCAAATGAAAATTTTAACGTCCCTATTCTATTAAAAAAATTATATTTAAAAATATAACCTATAAAATTGAAAAATATATATATTTAAAAACTGTTTTCCAACAAAAGGCAGTAAAACAAAATTTTAAAAATTTTAGATTATTTCATGCTTAAAATCAGATTCATTCTTATTTTAAGCCTCTAAAATTTATCAGATAAACGTAAAGACTCATTAAAAACAACAATATTCATATTTTAGTTAGTTTTTTAATTCCTCCTAATACAACGACTATCTTTCATGTACCATTTAAAATAATAATAATATAATATTATTTTTTGGTATAACTCGAACTTGTGTGAAACGTACAATTTCAAAGAAACACATTGTTGCGTGTTGAGTACTCTATCTTACATAGAAATCCCACTAATGTAAAATTAATATCTTAATCATAAATATTAATAGAAATGAAAATTTATTATTATATAAAAATTGTGTTGATATAATTTCCTAATAAATGTTATCCATTTCTATTAAATATGTTTATATTATGTTGTTACGCTCACAACTAAACTTTCATTAATAGACAACATTCATCACTTATTTATGTTTTTTTAATTTTTATGTGTTCATTTTGACATTCTAATGCAAAAAATTATAAATAATTCATAATAAAAATAAATTACTCGATTTGTATTAAACATATAATATTTGTTGGACTATATAAACTCAATGGTTAATATGTGACCAAGGCATATAATACCTACGATTAACCCTGACTCATTTCATATATCTTCTCGGATACATTGTTTTCACTTATCATCTATAATACCACCTCATATTTGTGTGGTCCACTTCATTCATCATCATCAACAATAGTACACAAGTAATCGAACATAGGTGGTGGGGTCCTAGTAATTGAAATATAAGAAAAAATAAAAATTTACTCACAAAACCATATATATAATGAATTATAATAGACTATGGGATGACTATATCAAAACTAATTAAATATTACAAGATTATCACTATTTATTATTATTTAATTATATAATTCTAATCTAGAAAAAGTTCTGGTCATTATTGAAAACTATTTCATGATAAAATAAAATATTACTGGACAAAATTAAAATGAAATAAATTTATGCTCCATAGAGTTTAAATAAATTAATTTAATAATTTAAATTGAAATAATTTAATTCATTTTGTCTCATAAATAATTTAAATTTAAATTTTAAAATTATATTATTCATTAAATACATTTTTATATAAATATTGAATTTAATTTTTAAAATTTTAAAATCCTTTTTAATATAAAAATTTCAAATTTTAATATTTAATTATATTATGAATTCTTAGAGGACCAAAACCTTCTATATGACCTTTTTAGGTTGGGTAAACCCCAACCAGGTGTGTTTCAAGTTAGTAAGACTTTCCTTGACCAATTATGGGTTGGGTTATCTCACCAAAACCTATTGTGTAGGGTGTCGGTATAAAAAGACCCATGATGAAGCATGAAAATAGACTCATTAAGTTGGGTTTTCGTTGTAGGGGATTCCCACGGTGGTACAAAATCATGACCAAAAAATGGGGAATGGGACAACGTCTAGCTTCGGTGAATGGCATGATGACTGGATTCGGCGTGTAGTATAGTGGTTTGGATCGAGAAGTAGCCTCTTTGGGGTCTCATCAAGACGAACCCAATGGTGACGGTGGTAGTGATGTGATTGGAATATCATGAGTAAAAGGTGTTAGTTCATTGATAGGTTGGTCTGTATAGGAGCAGATTGTAACATCCCGGTTCTGGGAGCAGCCTAGAGGTTCCCCATACTGAGTTGGTCACATGGCCTCAAGTTCATTTTAACAAATTCCATAGGCTATTGACTGCCAATGAGGGTTATGGGTGTGATAGTGGGGAAACAATGCCCTCATTGGCATCATAATGCAGCGGAAATAAATAGATAACAATATAGGAAGCAGTAAAACATGAAATTAGTGAACAACAAAATAATACAAGTTATAAACAACAGGAGAACATATATAAATTATGCATGATACATATTTCTAGGAAAGCAGTCAAAAAATCCTCAATGCTGGAATACAATACTAAACCAATGTACAAAATAAAATTAAATTCCCACAACAATGTAAGCCTTAAGATGGTCACATTCTCTCCAACTCCACAACAATCAAATACCTGAAGTAGAAGGGTGTTTTCCCTTATCTATACCTATAGAAAGATAATATTATTGGGCCTAAAATCATGACTCAAACATGGTGTGAGACAAATACCAATAAGAAACCAACTAAATAACATTTCCTAATAGTCAGTGAATATATATCTGGTAGTCAATAAGAAAACATAAGCAGTAAAACAGTGAATACCCAAAAGGAAACAATCAAATAGTTTCTATCGCATTCATTTTCATATATTTAGAAAGAAGCTAATAATTAACAAGTAACCCTAGGGGTGGTACTCATAGATGAACCCCTCTTGTTCAACCAATTGATTATAAGAAACCCTCTACGATGTACTCATAGTCTAATGCCTAAGTTTCAGTTTTAGAAAAGACTCTCTAAAGAATCACTCAGCTTTAATTCCCCTTGTGGTCTTTTATTAGTAAACTACAGACACTCTAGGAAAGCACTCAACATCCAATTCACCATGTGGTCTTACAAAATGGAACTACAAACACTCTGAGGGATAAATCACATCCATACCCACTATAGTCCCATGACGTGAATAGTAAAGAGACACTCTGTCAAAGACCTCCACGTCCATTCCCCCTATGGTTTAATACACAAGGTTCCCAAAACCCTATGTAAGTAAATCGTTCACAAAGATGTTCAATAGCCAATGTAAACCTTAAAACTACTTGGATAATAGCTTTCAATAACAACTTTTCTAAACAGCTACAAGAATATAATAGTATTAGATAAAATCACTCCATCCTAATAACACAAGGCATGGAAAACGTCCATCCTAACCCGCAATGCTAGACCTAATGGTCAATATCAAAACAAACATGGGAATCACACCGATATCATGATAAATAACAATCTTCACAATCAAACAACCTACACACAATAACACAAGGCATAACATAAATTAAGAGGGCCAAAACCCCTAAACACCCAATACCCTATTGTAGGATATTTGACACTTTTTCATATAATATTCATAGACTAAATTCAAAACGGAAAAAAAGACCTACCTTAGTGATGTACAATTGATATACTCTAGTGTCAGACCTTTAATTGTCTTATAACAACGCAGATCTACAAAAACATCTAAAACATTCAATAAAGGATATCTTATGAAAGGAGAGAAATTAGAAAAAATGAGGCTCCAGAATAATTAAGAACTCATCGTGTCAATTCTAACGCAATCGCCAATGGTGGATTTGGAACAAGGATGACTATTTGGTGTCTTGGAGAAAAATCTTTTCTCTTGGTCATTCATGGATGAGACATCATTATAATATGGTGTCTCTCTGAATGAGATTCACCCCCGGTCCGATATAAAAATTAAAAATAAAATTAATGTGTATGTTCTTTAATGGTAGAAGGTGTGTACATTCCTAAATAGACCCCTACATTAGGTAGTCTCATGGTCACCCCACACAGCTATGTACTCGGTTGTTACACAGCCAGTGCATGGTCACTCGAAGTAACTAGGTACACAGTGTGTACACCTATGTACTTGGTGTATACTCCTTAGATTTCTCAATTCTACTGTTTTCATAAAAACACCAGAAAAATAGTACCCATACCTAAAAAAAGATCCATGTTTTTACAAACATACCCCTTATGGAAATTCTTCCCCAAATTTCCCTAAGAAAGTGGTAATGAAGAAGAATCCTCAAATAGATTCAGCCACTAAGATCACAAGCCAGTCCCCCACTTCCATGTCTCATCATGCATTCTATTATGTCACCATAGCACTAGTACCATATGGACAGACCGACCATGGATAACCATAATGTTTCAATTAAATATCTGAATAGTATGCGCCTCAAACGAGCCGTCCACCTCTAACTCATCCTCCTCAGGTTTAAATACATAAGGCAGGTCTGAGAAGTAACGATGTAGATGATAAATGTGTAAGATTTCATGCATAGCCCATTACCTCTCAGGTAACTACAACCAATAGGAAATTGGCCAGAATTTCTCCATATCCTCAAGCTGTCCAACATATCTCGGTGAAATATTTCCATGTCTTCTAATCCTCTTGTGTCCCAACCTCAGTGTGACATGCATGAAAACATGATCTACGACTTCGAAATCTAGAGTTCGTCTCTATCGATCAGTGTAATAATTATGCCATGAATGTGTAGTTTCCATCCTATTCCGAATCAACACTATCATTTCCGAGGACTCTTAGAAAAGGAGAGGTCCCAACATAGTTTCCTCTCCTTCATCCAACCAACATAAGGGTGATCAGCATGACCTACTGTACAGAGCCTCATAAGGTTTCATCTGAATAGTTTCTTGAAAACATGTATTTTTGGAAAACTCCAATAGAGGTATTTTATTCTCCCAAGAACCTCCAAAACCTTGGACACATGCTCGAAGCATGTCCTCTAGAACCTGAATCATTTACTCGGACTGGCCATCTATTATGGGATAGTAAGTTGTACTCAAAAGTACCTTTGTACCCAAAACCCTCTATTGTGCCTTCCAGACCTGAGATGTAAAATTAGTGTCCTTGTATGAAACAAGGGAGTGTGGAACTCCCTGTAAACGTCCAATATCATGGATGTTCAGGCTTCATTTATTATCAACAATGATGTTTTCCTTGAACAGAAAGAAGTGATAAACCTTCGGGAGTTTGTCAATGACATCCCAAACTGCATCATTCCCGCTATAAGACATCAATAAGCCTGTCAAAAAGTCCATCACAACATCATTCCACTTCCACTCGGGAGTGGGTAACTATTGAAAAATCCCCTATAGACACTGAATCTATGCCTTCCCCTGCTGACAGGTGTAACTCCTTATGAAAAAACTAGCAATATATTTATTCATACCATTCAACCAATACTAATGATACAGATCTCTATACATCTTTGTGATACTCAGACGAACTTCCCAAACTGAAGAATGAAATACACACATCATCTCCTCACATATGTCTACTGACACCCATACGCACTAATGAAATTGCAAGATCTAATCCACTCCAACAGTCTATCCCGGAATAGATTTGTCTCCTGACACACTCTCTAATAGGTATAGGCCTTCATCATCTGATATCTACCTAATTCTTAATCAATGAATTAGAGTATATGTAACATCTAAAGAAGAAATAAAAGTCATCCCCTGCCTGTCATGCACATCCAAATGAATCTCAGAAAACAGAGCCTTAAGATTCCACTCATTGTGGGCCTCCGAAACTACATGTATCCAATTCCCATAACTCAACCCCTCAACTACATTGTTGCCTATCCTAGAAATTTAGGCAAGATCAAAATCAAAGGACTAAAGATACTAAACCAACCATCATTGTCTCTGATTCAGTTCGCATAGAGTAAAGATATACTTGAGACATTTTTTGTTAGTGAAAACCAAAAAATGCTTTCCCAGAAGATAATATCTCCAACAGCTTAGAACAAGAACAACTACAGCCAACTCAATATCATGTGTGGGGTAATTCCTCCCATGTTTCCTTAACTATCGAGACCCATACATAATCACACCTCCTCCTAGAATAATCACTACTTCTATCCCAACACATGATGCATCGTAGTATATGGTATAGATCTTTCCAAGCTCTAGAAATACTGGTATTAGTGCTGAAGTCAAACACTCTTTCCGCTTTGGAAAGGTAGACTCAGAAGAATATGACCCTAAGTAATTCACATAATTCTTAGTCTGAAATATCAATGATGATGCTAAACATGAAAAGTCTTGAATAAAATGTATGTAGTAACCATAATTCCCTAGAAAACTTCGTACCTGAGAAAAAATATTTGGATTCTCCGAGGAAACTACTGATCTCACTTTTTTAGGGTCTACTGATAGTCCTGTCTTTGAGATAACATGACCTAAGAAGTAAATCTAGTACATCCAATAGTATCGTTTTTGGATCATAGTATATAACTGATGCTCTCTCAGTGTAATAAAGAAATATCATGATTAGTGGGATGGCCTTGTCGAGTATGAGAGTACACCATGATATCATCCACAAAGACAACCACGAAAGAATCCATGTATGGATGGAACAATCAGTTCATCAGTGAAATAAATACTAAAGGTGCATTTGTGATACTGAATGGCATAACCACATACTCATATAGACCATTCCTGCTCTGAAAGGCTATAAGAGGTATATCTGATGGTCTAAAGGGAAACTGATGATAACCAGATCTCAATTCAATATTCAAGAACACCGGGACTCCTTGAAGCGGATCAAAGAGATCATTAATCCTCAGCAAGGGATATTAGTTCTTGACCTTCAACTAGTTCATCTTTTGTTAATCCACACAATGTCCTAGAGTACTATCTGCCTTATTTGAATGTAGGACAAGAGAACCCCAATGAGAAGTACTTAATCGGAAAAAAACCTTTTCTTGTAACTCCTCTAAATGCTTCATGGTCTCATGTAACTCTGGTGTACCTATCCTATAAGGAGTAATGGACACTAGTTCCACTCCTAGAACAAGCTCAATAGAAAATTATACCTCTCACTCTAGAGGAAAACCTGAAAAGTATTCTGGAAAGACATCCCTGAAATGATCCACCACTATAGGAAATTTCATATGTGATGTCCCTTGGTCATCTAGATGTAGACTCACAATCTGGGTTGTAACTCCTCCCAAAGGATGAACCTCTGGTCTCACTCTACTTTCTCGGACATCCCATTCACTATTATGAAAAATTATCCACCCTTAGGTGACACAAAACTCACAGAAAAAATATAGAAATAAACCACATCTTGAAAGGAACCAACAAGCCCATTCTGAGAATGACATCAGAGCCTGTCATCTCCAAGAAATAGAGGTCTCATAAGAAGTGACACACACCAACCTCAAGGGGAGCACCTTGAACTATCATACACTGGTCATCCTAGTCCCCAACAGAGTTCCAGCATCAAGATAAAAATATATGTAAGGATACAAGTCTGAAGGTTCTACATAACAGAAATAGATATAATCTTGGTGAAGTCCATGTATCAAAAAGGGCAGGAGCTAAAACAGAGGCAACTAGAATCATAACTTAATCTGTAGAGGGTCCGAGATCTAGATCCTTCTTGGTCGGCTCCACTGCAAAATTCTGGCCTGTACCACATCACTATGACCCACCATGACCACCCTAAGCTAATACACCTAGTTATCTCTTAAATCATAGTGATTTGATACCACATCCATAACCTCCTCCTTGGCATGAGCGGCTGAAAAAACTCTAGTACCTAGACTGATGAAAAACATGTGGTCCTTCTCCAGAATGAGGAGTCATAGAAGAACACCTATCACCAGTTTCTAGTGAGATGAACTGATTGAAACACTTAATATGACCTATCTTTCCAGAACATCGGCACTCAACTGTGTCTCTTGGGCAAGGTGGCCTCAATTGTTTGCTCTTCCCGCACCAGTAGAACACCACCTGTCTAAAACAAGAGTACCCGCCTCCTTGGGTCTCCATGCGTTGGATCCCTGTGGAGCTTCCTACAGTCAGTCAGAGGTGTACAGACTCTAGATGTCAGGATGCCTTTGCTCACACCCATAGAGTCCCTATGATTTCACTCTATAATGACCTCCTAGTAGACTATAGTGGTGATGGAATTCAACATGAATTTTTTCACCTAAGATTAGATGTCTTTCCTAAGACCATCCTCAAACTTCCTCCCCAAAAATAACTCATCACCTATTGAATATTTGAAACGCCCTAAAACTCTATGAAGTGAGAAGAATACTCCATGACTGAAAGACTACCCTACTCCAGACCCATGAACTCTTGTGCTCAATTATCTCTCAATGTATCCACATATAAAAAATCATATAAGACCCACTGGGACTCATCCCAAGACATAACCTGATGGTGCCCTGCCTACGAGGTCACATCCCACCATCTCATGGCAGAATCTTGAAGCATGTAGGTAGCGACCTTCACCCTCCTCTCTGGTGGCATCTCTAGTAGGATGAAGATTGGAAACATTGCTTATAACCCTAACTCTACAGCCTGGGGTCCTCCATCTCCTGAAAAATCAGAAGGATGATACTCCTGAAAGTCTCGCGTCTACTCTTCCATAGATGGGGCAGAATGAGGTACATCATATAAGGTCTTTATAAACATCATGAAGCCTTCTAGGAACTGTTCATCAGCACCTGTGTCTGGAATGATGGTTGGTGCAAAGACATTCATGATTGGAGGATCTTCTAGCATTCCCTGATCAGCCATCTCTGGTGTCTGGTCACTGCCCTGAATACAGCATACAATCGGAGGACATCTTTGTGGCATGAGTCTTCAAGGTCAAGTGAAGACCTTTGTTTTAGATTATCATGTACTAAAACTTTGATGTGAATGAATGAAACATGAGAAGGGAATAATTTATGTTTTTCAAATAAAAGGGATACATGGAATGTTTGACCCTTACACAACATGTTCCTTTAATCCGTCACAAGGGTGTGTACTCTTGCCAACCCTAGTTAGGTAACAAGTCATACACATGGAATGTTCTCCAAATAAAAAGCATGTATTTGTATCGTTTTCCCCTGACCATGTTCTTCTACATGACTAACACACACGGTTCTCCTAAAATAAGACTATACGACGTGTTCTCAATGAATATGTTGTTAAACACTTATCTTTCATCCACCCGTGTCATTAGACACATGGTCAGAGACACAATTGAGTCTACATGGAATGTTTGTACAAGACACGACATGTACTATAAGGATTTCATCCACCCGTGTCATTGGTCTCATGTATTACATATGGTCTATATACAGGCCGTGTACGTCTAATACATGATATGTTTCATCAAAGATTTTTCAAACCTGCGTCTCTTCCCGCATCACTAGTGACATAGTTAGAGACTACACGATGTGTACATATGGTACATGGCACCTACATAAGAAATAAAGTTCTATCTTGAACTGTAAGATACATGGAGATTATTCATAATTATTCGTTGTGAATTATTGGTTATTTCGGAAATTATACCTCACAAACTACTCTATAACCCATAAAAAATTCTGAAACAAACATTAAAGTGAGAAATTACAATATGTAAGGGCCCATAATCCCCGCGGATCAATGTTTAGCATCTTATAAATGTCGTATACAAGTATAAAAGTGCAATCATCCACCAAATTATGATCTATAAGATCCCATAACACCTCAAGAACCAAAGTAATACGTTCATTCAAATTAATACTTACACAATCCAATACAGTTTTAAATAGCATGTATTCTATAAAGGAATCTATCACAATAACATGCACATTTAGCACTACATCTATCACAACAACATGCAATGAGTAATTTACTCTATTTTCCATAACAAGAATGCATGACATGTGATATCTAGAAAGTTCCTATATGATTCTGAGTTGGAATACCCTCATCTCATTGGGTTTTAATATTAATAAACCCTCAATATTGTTATCATCAACAGCACAAAACATTTGAATCAACCAAAGGTGAAATCAAATCAACTGTAATAATTGAAAAACTAGAAAAATTTCAATAATCGATTTAAATTAGCTTTTCCCTGTACACGCGTTAGATACTCCCAGGAACTTTATACCAATTACCAATTATTTCTTATCCCAATATATAGGATCCGAACAGTATGTAAAGAAGAAAATAATTTTTCTGACACCACTTTATAACACCCCAGTTCCGGGAGCCGCCTAGAGGTGCCCCGTACCCAATTGGTCACCTGTCCTCAAGCCCATTTCTCCAAAATCCAGAGGCTACTGATTAGTAGTGAGGAACTTTTGTTTGATAGTGGGGAAACTATTCCTTCATTGGAATAGTAATGTAGAGGAAATAATCAGATAAAAATGGCAGAATCGGTATAACGTGCAATAAGTATACATCAGAAGTATGAATGTAATAAAAAATAAGGGCACAAATATAAATGATGCATGATACAAATGTCTAGGAAATAATCCAAACATGTATCAATGTTGGAGTATCTTAATAAAAAAAGTACAAATAAAAAAATATACTCTAGTAGAATGGAAAGCCTCATCTTGGACCGATGCTGTCCAAATCCAAAGAAATCAACTACCTGAAGTAGAAGGGAGATTTCTATTATATATACCTACAACAATATAATCTGTTTGGGCCCAAAATCAAGTCCCAAACATGGTGTGAGTTAGATCTTAATGGGTAACCACCCAATGATCTGTGCCTAACAGTCAGTGAATATAAATATTGAAAGCAAAAAACAAAAACAAGCAGTAAATAAAGAAGTACTCAAAAGTAAACAATCCAACAGTTTCAATTGCATTCATTTTCATATATCTTGTATGCAGTTAATAAAGAACAAGTAACTCTATAGAATGTACTCACAGCCTAAACCCTCTGGTTAAACCAATCAAAAACAACAAACCCTTTGGGAAGTACTCACCATCTAACCACTATAGATCAACATTAGAAAAGACTATTTGAGGAAGAACTTACTGTAAATTCCCCCTATGGTATTTTATTGTTAAACTAAAGATACAATGGGGAATCACTAAACATCAAATTCCATCTATGGTCTCGCAACATGAAACTACAGATTCTCTAAGGGAGCACTCAAATCCATCATCCATATGGTCTCCAAAGTTGAAAAATAAACAGACACTCTAGGGAAACACTCAGCATCCATTCTCGTAATGGTATACTACACCAAGTTCCCATTTCCCAATGTTGTTCAATCATGCACAACGATGTTGAACTACCAATATAAACCATAAGAAGTACATGGCTTACAGCTTTCATGAACTAATTTTCTAAACAGGTATAAGAATATAATAGCATTAGATAAAATCACTCCATTATAATAACAATAAGCATTGAAAATAATATTCTTAACCGGTAAAGCATGGTCAAATGGTCAATATAAACACAAAAATAGGAATAACATCCATATCATGGAAAATAACCCTATTCATAATCAAACTACATCTAATCAGGCACTCAAGGCATAACAGGCATTAATAGGGCTATAATCCCTAAAAACACAAAAAATTGTTATACGGTAATGGGAACGCTTTCAAATAATATTCAAATTATAACTAAAAAAAGGCACATACCACCTACATTGGAATTGTATTATTGATATACTACATTGTATGTCAATTAATTGGCCTAGAATGACGTAAATCTAAATATTTCAAAAAAATCAACTAAGGATATCTCATTCAGTGAGAGAAATCTAGAAACGAGGTTCTAGAAGAAGGAATAACTCATCATGGTGATTCTAATACAATTGAAGGTGGTTGATTTGGAGCACAGATGGTGGGTCGGTGGCTCGGAGATAAATCCCCGCTCTCGGTCATTCCTGAATGAGATGTCATTAAAGAAGTGGTTTTTCTGAATCAGAAGTGACCCCGATCCGATATAACAATTAAAAGGAAAATTAAAAAAACTTTTTCTTTAAAGGTACATGATGTGTAATTGACATAATCGGCCCCATATTAGGCAATTTCTAGGACACCGCAAAGGTCATGTACTCGGCCATTACACGACCAACACACATTTAATCGTGGAAACCGGGTACACGGTGTGTACTCCTATATACATGGTGTGTACTCCTAAAATTTATAGACACTAATCTTTTCCTCAAAAAAATTGAAAAACAGTATCCATATCTAAAAATAAGATCCTAGTTTTTTCATAGATGATTGTAGGGTGACAGGTAGCATATATTGATGGCTTTGGATGGTGATTCATACAGCGAGTGTGGCAACAACTGCTATGACATGTGAGTGGTGGGGTCAGTGAAGAGAAATTATCCCTTAAAATATATCAAATAATTAGGTTATAAAATAGTTATTTTACTTTAAACCCTATTTTTGAAATTTTAAAATGTGTTTTTTATAAACAAATTAGGGACATTGATGATTCAGTTCCAAAATAGATAGACAATACTAGTTTGAGAAAATAACTGGTAGAAATGCAAATAAAGGACCAAAATGATTATGAGTATTTATATAAATTGATATTTAATCTTATTATAAAATATAAGAGATCCTTAATAATAATTAAGGACCTATATTGGTCCTTAGTGTTTATTTCCCCTTTGTTTCTTGATGCTGTGTCACACATTCATAAAATAAATTAGAATTTTTTGTTTTAATTTTACCACAAAATAACCATATACAATTTTTAATGTTTTAAACATAATATTTAGGCTTATTATATTAGGTTTTACAAAAATTCATCGACGAACTCCCTACAGCTAGAGAAATAATTAAAATTCATGAAGAAACTATTCTGGACACACTGGTCTCTGGCCGGAAAACCCAAACCTTTCCTCAAAAAAAAGAACATGAACATACATATATATATTTTACATAATTTTTGTTGAAATATCTGGGTACAAGTTTATTCTGATACATAAATTACTTTCATATGGTTATCTAGACATACGAAATTGGATCAAAGTATAGTTAGATTATTTTTGTCTAATTTAGAACCCTCTACATAATTTAATGTGAATTATTTTTTTCTTAACTCATAACATTAATAAAATCTATCACATACCAATAGAAGGTATTTGGGTGCATAATAAAAAAAGGTGGACAATGGATTTAAAAATTTTCATCAGTGGTGTGATTAAACACCATTGATTCTAGTGATCCTATCAACAGTAGAGATTTGAGGACCACACATTAATTAATTAAGAACATAAAATATACATGGAAGATTCCCTCATTCGAATCGATACAAGTTCTACTGTATCTCATTATTGGTGGTTGTTTCTCAATGAATACTAGTTTCTACACCTCTAAATCATACACACACATATTTATAGCATATGAGAATGATAATAGTAAAATTCTAGGTTCTATAATGTTGGTTGAATGAATTATTCATCATTATGATGATCACCACAATCTCATCCCTTCCAAACGTGAAGGACTTCATCTATCAATGTCTATATTCGATTCTATCTATTTGTATTATATGATAAGAAGATAAATTTAATGTAAAAAATAAATATAAATAACATTAATCTTGAATATATATCCCTTGTACATATATAATGGGTGTTAACTACTCAGAAAGGGTTCCATGACCATATAATAAGAAACAACAACTAAATATGTGATAAACAACATGATATAATGAACAAAATGTGTCATACTGTAATTTTTTATTTATTAGATAGTTGTAAGATATAATAACTATATTATATGTTAAACCCGATTCATTGAGTTGAATCTTAATTCATGCAATATTAATATAACCTTTAATTCTAAAATAATATTTTTTGCATATAAATTTTCCATGTATTTACTTAAATAATAATAAATACATTTAATAGAAAAAATCATCCCAATTATTCTAATGGTGAATAAAAATGATTTTATTTATTCTTTTGAGATCAATTATTACTTGGAAAACTCTCAAATGTCATGGTGGGGCCAACCATAGTCTATATTATGTTTCAATAGAATATGGATACTCGAGAATATTCTATTGGATGTGACCCTCTAGGATATTATCTCGACAGTAGTTAATACTATCCAAGGATGAGGAGTAGATTTTATAAACCCATCAAGAACGATAATTACATAAAGAATAGTCATAGTAATGACAACCTTCCTACCAACACAGAATTTTTAATATAATAAATTTGTGTCTAGATATCTCATAATGTGGGATGTGTAATATGTGCCATCATTTATTCTTGATTTATAATTTACTGATTTAAACAGACATACATACCATGGAATACAATGAAATTTGATTTATATAGAAATACCATCATGGAAACCAAGGCTTGAGATATCACTTCCTCAACCTGAATAAATAAAAAATATTTCTTGCAAATTAAACTAATTACATACCACCAAAGATGATCCCAACACAAGATAACTCTACATGAGAATAAAGTCATGGTATTTATCTTGTTTCAATGTACATGATGAAGTGTTACACATTTATAATTATCTTATATCGGTGAAAAATAAACATTTTTGTAGATAGGAATAACTAACAACACCTAAAACATATGGTGTTTCTATTAGTGAGTCTATCATAATGATTTTGTCTACTCGAGTTCACCAAGTGATATTTTGATGTGAATAATTCTCAATTAATACAATCCCAAACACCTAATGGTATCATATCATATATGTCAAGTTTTTATTATTTATCTAGTCAATATTATACATATCTATGATTAAATTGGTGGAATATAAAGGTTATCATTATAGTGTGGGAACTTAAATAACCTTTTGAAATAACTTTTAATCAAATTACATTACCAAAAATATAGTGAAAACAAGAGTATATACACAATTATTGTAAGTTAAACACATTAATACATCAAAAAATATACATTTAATGGTAATTATAGAACATACATAAGTTTGTGAATGGGAACCCAATTAAAAAAACAATGAAATCAAGACCCAGTGGTAAGACATCCAATCTAAATGGATAAGGACTATAAAAAATTCCAAATTATTTTATCCTATTAGACCTAACTATACATTTAGGAGATGTATAATCCTAGGTTCCACCCATCACATAATAGGACTAATGATTCCATTACATAAAGAAAATGGATGTACAATACATATCATTATTTTCCCTAAAGAACCTTCTAAATTATCATGTATTAGTAAATATTAGTTTTACATATTGAAATAATGTAAATATGAAATATCAATATTTCCCCTTTTGGTGAAATAATATATCTATTCTAGTAAATATCACAAAATCCAAAATAGTGAAATATATTATTCATAAGGAAATGTAATGTACCCTAATAAAAATAATTAATATAATGTAGTTGTAAATATTACCTTCATGGTGTAGAGAATAAATATGAAAAAATCCTTCAGTATTTTTTATAAAGATACCATGAATCATAATAATCATACCCCTTAGATGAAACAAAACATATAGTAATTATGCCAAATACTTTTTCACCGAGTAATGGTATAATAATTAACCAACCAAAATTTTATTGGGTGATTACCCAATAGTACATCTATGATATTCACTGAGTCCACTTTTTTCTATTTATACATGTATTTCAATTCTACAAAACCCATAAACTCTTTACTTAAGAAAATTTTTTGTCCATTTTATCGCTACAAAAATGATTGAAAATTTATGCAGATTACAAAGCTATTATATTTAGTGGTAATTATGTTATGAACATCATAATTTAAAAATTATTTTATAAAAAATGGAGAATAATAAAATTTATCATTAAAAAGAAAATGAATTGGATATATTAAAAAAATAAATTTTGAGAAAAGTTTACAAATGACTACCTTGATATTAACATCTTGAATCCTCAAATGGATATGTTAGATCCATAGAAACATTTTTGAGGGAATATATTGATGAAAATTGAGAGGGAATTAATTTTTAATATATTTATAGTGGTGATGAATTGCAGAATGGATGAGAATATAAAAAAATTGAGGGGGATTTGTTTATTAATTTTAACGAATGGGCCATAGATCCTATGATATAAAAAATTGAAAACCATTGCCCCTCACATTATTTTCTCTCATTGTATATGAAATATAGTGCATGGGGATGGATTAAAAATGATTTATAACTAAACCAATATTAAAATAAATTATTTTTTATGTGTATATGATTCATATTCATAAATATTTTTAATAAAAAAAATATACATTAGGTTTTTGAAGATTATTAACAGGTATGATGAATTACTTTTATTGAATGAAACTACATTATATTAATAAATAAACACATTTTTCATTGATAAATCAATTTTATTATTTAATATTTAATTTATTATCCATTATGATTGCATAATACATAACATATATTCATATCTTATTTTATTTTTAACCACAAAAAAATTTATTATGTAAAAAAATTTATGAAAACATCATATTTGGTAAATTTACATTATTTTATTACAATTATAAGGTCCCTTTAATGAAAATAACTATCAATTTATGTGAAAATTTTATTTAAAATATTATATTATTTTTTCAAAATAATTAATTTGTTACCTCAAATTAGAAAACAATTATTCTTGTAACTAATATTTTGTTACAGGACATATTTTTGTAATTATATATACAATCATTGATTGATACATATTTAATAATTACTAATTAAATTCTATAATACATTATATTAGAAATTTTTCTAAATGAAGGTTATGTTCTGGATTTTGAATCCTGGGTGTTAAATTCACTCCACAACCTAATTTGTCCAATGAAATTTGGGTGTCTATAAATCGACGAACAATTGGGAGTAATTATTCGTCATTATTTCCTCAATATATACATGTTGTTTATTAAATCATGTGATTACTCTAAATAATATTCCATATATTGAGTTTCCTATTCTATAACAATCTACCTTTATTGTTAATAATATTTTTATAACATTAATTATGTGGATTTGAAGGCTCCAACTATATTTCATCATTAGTAAGAACATGTACGAGGAATAGTAAGTAATTAAATAACATATAAATGTGGATGTCACCATATATTTTTTGGAGGATGGGTTTCCAAGAAAAATGATAACCTATGGATCCATTTCTCACTAAAATCATAAATGTTTAATTATACCTCAGACCAATCTTCCCCTTCTTAACAAGCATTACTACACCATCCAATATAGATACATTGGAAAAGGTATGATAACTTATTTAGAATTAAAAATCCTAGATATAATTATAATTAATGATTTTTTATTTGTCTGATCTATCTTTATATGATTCTATATGGCTTATGCATTCTCATTTTTCTATTAAATGAGTACTATAAAAACTAAACTCATTTACTTAGCTTCATCCCAAATGGTTAGAGTATAACATAACTTTCAATAAAAGGTGTCATATTGTGAGAATTATTATACTCTACAAGATACTATTATTGCATGAATATCCCACTATAATAATGTATTGGTGCCATGATCCTTGGAATTTAATCAGTCATGAACTCAATGTATTGAAGGATTGGATGGCAATATTGGATTTCCCATCCATTTGTGGATTCAATGTGGTGCATAATAGTATCTCACCTCCAAAATAATTTTGAATAATTATCCTAATTTCATATCTGAATCAATAGTCATAGTCAAATATAATTGATAAAAAATGTCTATTTTTTTCACGAACATTCGTTGAAGTAGAGTTATAATTGTTGGTCAAAAGTGAGATCATCCTTTATTTTCAGAAAATTTTCATAAATGGTATTTCAATCTATAGCAACCCATATAACATTACTATTCATAAATTATCATCATATTCCAGTACCAATGTCCATTTTAATGTTGTTCCACAATTACATTTATATAATGAGAAGTGTTATGAAATCAAATTGGAATTTTTATCTAAACCATTAATTATTGGAAAACCAAGACCTTAAGAACAGACCCTACAATTTACCACTTTTTTCCACCATAATTATACTCAGAGATACTAATACATAATTTTAGTTACTTGGTCTATAAATAAGTTTGATCTATGGCATTCATCCATAAATTACCTCTTTATATCAGGTACTGATGATACACATATTCTATTTCAAAATATCAACACAACATAATCATATATGAAGAAAATAAATCTAATATATTAAATGGTTTTAATTATCTTCTGTGAACCATTTTAAATGTGTATTGACTTCTCTATATTCTCATTTAATATTGGTTGGGAAATTAGTTTGAAAATAAATGATGTGTCCAATGCCATGATAATTCCTTATCGAACATTACTATATTAATAAAAATTAGATCCATTTATATCCTCATTATAGATTAAAAACAATTGTCTATAAAAATAAATTATTCATCCATAATTTTCCCCATTATTTGGTGGATGTGTATTGCATATATATTTATATATCCCCTTGCTAGATTAATCCATCACATCAGAATAATGATTATATCCATCTGTCTTAATCTATAAATTAAACATTTATGATCCATATAAATATGAAATCATTCACCCTAAAGTAGTTTCTTTATATTATCAATGAAAATATTGTTGTTTTCTATAAAATATCTTTTGTTTTGTATTTTTTTCATCGGTATTCAGTTACCAAGATCCATAAGTATCATCTCTATCATTATATACGTTAAAACATCCTATTCATTTCTTGGATATGTAAATATATATAAAATATTATTCCTTTACATATGCTAGTTTCTATATTGATTCATCGATGATGATTTTCTTTCACCCCAAAAACATTATTTCACAAACCCTATATCATGTTATTTTTACCACTTTATGTATAAAATGAGAAAATTATGAAGCTAATTTTGGAAAAATTTAATCATATATCTAATAATAACCAATTAACTATCAAATCTATGTTTATGAGTTATATTAATTAGTGTGGTAAATTATTTAACAACCTTTTTCATCATATAGTCAACTGATACCTGATACATAGGGAAAATATTGATAAGAAAATACATTTATATTTTTTTTAAATTCACACACATTGAATTCATATATATCTTATTATCCACTAGAGACATGATGAAAATTAATATATTATATTTATGTTATTCATAGCTCCTAGAGTATATCCAATTATCATAAATTAAAACCCAAAAAAAATTAGCAACATTATCCATAAAAAAATATATTCATTAGTTCTGTGATCTCAAAAAATGCATTTTTTTAATTGAAATAGAATTACAATAAATTAATAATTCTCATTCCTTAAAGTAAAATTCATCTTTGGTATACAGCCTTCATGAAATTTAATAGATCATAATGAGAATTAAAATAATTATTTTCTATATATTGAGACTCTTGATCTTGATCGAACATATCATATATTTAAGGAAAATATACTTGTTCTATATAGTAATTTCATTGATGTTATAATAATTAATGCACAAACTAGCATACCCACCGATATTTTTCAAAAAAAAGGATATGCTCTCCCATAGGTGAAACAGTATAGGCTTGTGAATCCTTTATCACACTACTATTTCATCTATTTATATAAATTCAGCAATTCTACTACATCCATTTGATATGGACCCTTATATATAGGATTAAATCAGGTAATGGTCAATAATGAATTTGAATTCAATATAATGTAAATATATAGGATATACATTTAGGAGTACATCAAAATAATCTTTATAATACATGTATCCACTTTTATGATTATTTTTATCTTATTTTATATCCTGCTAAACATTCATTCTGATGATCCATTGTATGTTGTTCAAAACAAGAATCAGAAAATTCTATATCTCCTATAAAAAGGATTCAATAATGACATATGATATTCTAACCTACTTATATTGATAATAGATTCTTTCTTTATACATTTAGTTAAATTCCATCCCATGGATTACATTAAAGTAGACCATTAGTATAAAAACAATGTTATGGAACAATGATCCTATATAGATTTTAATTGAGATATAGAAATATATTTATATTTTCATAAGATTTGAACAAGGGGATTTAATTAAATAATACTTCCACAACACATCAGGGTATGATTTAATGAACTTAGAAGACATCCAATATATGAATGTATGTGTAGATCAAGACTAAAAAAAATTGTAAATCTAGCTACGAGTATTATCAAAGTACTAATTATAATATCATTTTATGTCCATAACTTTTATTTTTGTTATATTATTTGATTTTCATTTCTTCTTTACGCTCTTATGGGTACATTCCTTTGATGGGTGGTTCATTAATATGAAAAATTTCACATGTCCTTGTAATTTAGTCTTAAAAAATTAATTTCATCTTTTTTTCCATTTCAATCATGAGTTTGATGGAATTTATCTAAATAATTACAACATACTCACATTCTCTTCAGCCAATACCAACGATGTTTCTTCCCAATGTTATTTCTAGTTTTGAATTTATCCAATTATTTTCATTCCATTTATAAATTTCTTCCAAAATGGTTCTAATCTACCAACTACTTATCTTACATTCGTTTTAAATTGAATGTCAAGATTAATTATATCTTGGTATTGATGGAACTTGTTACTGTCTCTTCATATGAAGAATTATTTCAGTAGTTATTTCCATTAAATGAAATAGATTAAATATAAAAATTATTTGATGAATTTTAATTAAATGATCATGTATATAGTTCTCATAATGTCCCACTAACCATGTAATTTAAAACTTATTCTAACAAACATCCTTATTTTCCTTTTGTATGAAATTTAAAATTTCTCATGTTAGCTCATCTTCCAAAAGGAAATTATATTTCAACGAATATCACTAAAAATCATTCCTTACTCTATATATTCTCTTCATTTTTAGTTTTTATCACCAAACACCACCATTTTATCAATAATATGATTTTAGAGATATATATCTGTGATAAACTATTTATATTAACTCCATACCTAGGAATGGAATTCCATATCTAAGGACTTGATATTATTATGATATACTAAAGAGTCATTGTTCCAACAATGTATGGAGTTTATTTCATCATAAATTTATCCTATATTATTACATCATGTTTTGGATAAATAATTTGTTCTATATAAGAAAGGATATATGTAACTTCATTATTTTTTAGGAAATATCTTCTTCCAAAATAATTTATATTATTTTAAATATTGAGTTATAAAAAAATATTTTATTATGAATCACAAGAAACAACAGGTTTATCATTTGCTACACTCCTTATATTGTTTTTTTACTTATGTTAAACACAATACCGAGTCTTTCCAAAAAAATAATTATACTATTAATATTACAATGATTGTTATCACAAAGAAAATGGAACAGTTTTAATTAATGAGATTTAAAAAATTGTAAAAATCTTATTTTATATTTTTTTATTAAATGAATTTATTGGATACCAATTATTTATATATTAAAATATTGAACAATTGAATATAAAGGATGAGTTTATATAAAAAAATATATCACCAAAATAGAATTTTATCTTAATAAAATGAACTAGTAAAATACTAAATTATATTAAGGAAATACATATGTTATATAATTAATCAATTGTTTTTAAATTCATCATATAATTTATATAGGATTGAGATGATAATAAATCTGACTTTATATATCAATGTCTATCTCTTTTTTAAATTTAGTTTATCACCATCTAATGGAATACTTATTTTTTAAAAAAAATTTATGATTTTATAAATTTTAGTTGAAAAAATTAACTTCATTTATTAAATATTAATTACAAAAAATTCATTGGATGAATTTACTTTATTTTTCTATGAACATTCATATTTTGATATATTGTGAATATTATTGAAGTTTGATTGAAAACTGATTTTTTTTCAAAAAAAATGTATATTGTTATATTATATGTTTAATTATTTTATTTTTTGATTATATAAATTTAATATATTTTAAATTGATTTATGTAAAATTAAACATTTTCAAATAAAAATTAGATAGGAAAACATTTGAAACATTTGAACTTTTCTCTTCAAAACCCCGATATTAGGTCATGTTTGTGGGATTAATTTTTAATTAATTTCAAATAATATTATTATATGTATTTAAAAAATGGATTCCAAACTAGGAATTAGAAATTTTTAAATTTTATAGTATTGTAAAAAAAAATTTGACAAACAAATATTATTAAATGAAATTAAAATTAATTACATTGATGAAGGTGAAAATGAGCTTACTTAGTGGTTGAACATTAATCATATGTGTCTATATGGCCTAGACACATGTTACCAATCCCTTAGATGGTTATTATTTGATAATATTAAATCTATGATAAAATTTATAAAAAATTTTGTGTTAAATTTTATAATGGATACCTCTGAATAGGGTTTACCTTATTATATTTACATGAATTCCTCTCCCCCTCTACTATATAAAGGCACTCAACCATCCCCACTAATTTACAAATATATAGCATCTTTTAATAAAAACCCTAAAAAATTATCTATATATCTATAATATCTTCCTATAACCCTCACATGAGAAGAAATAAATTTATGAAATTCCATTGGATCAAACCAAAATGAGATACCCAAATAAGGGGATGCATTCTTCAAAAAGGACTCCCATTTTATTTCCTTCTCCACCCCATGAATTATTTTTATTCACTAATTATATAATATCATAGGTATCATAAATATTCTGATATGTTTTTATGTTAAGGGTTAAACATAAACCTACACAGACATCAATCAAGTGGGTAATAAAATAATTTTTCTTACGTACGACGAACGACCACCTTGGGAAACAATATCGTTCATTTTTCATTTACCACCTCTAGTGGATGGGAATTATAATAGAAATGAATTATTATTATATTTGTGATATTTATAATGTATTAATAATTTTACAATTTTTATAAAATAAATACCTTCATACCTTCCATTTTTTTGGGAATATGATAACATCTTTTGTGGACATGTCAACTACCACCTCCCCAAAGCAATGTGATACGTTCACAGTTTCCATGGAATGTTTTAAGTATGGGTTTAATAATTAATATATAATATAAAATAAATTTTATATATATTAATAATTTAATTATCTATCTAGACTCATAACATATCATTTTATTCATTCCATGGCATGCACCAAAAAAGTGATTACGTCATTTGTAGACATGTGGACAACCGCCTCCCCGAAGTCAGGTCATTCTTCTTTTTTTCATTTCCACATAACAATAATGATAGATACGGTTATATATAATTAAATAATATGATAATTATAATAAAATTTTTATATTTAATGATAATTATTACTTTAAATATTCCTATAATGATCATTCAAAAAATGGGAATGTTACTCATTTTTACGTGAAGCTGATTGTCTCCTTGAAGGTACCATTGGATCATTTTCAATAATAAAATATCAGATTATATGTTAAATGTATTATTTTTTTGAAAATTTGATTTTTATTTCATTGTTATTATAATATATTTGTTTAAATAATGTCGTAATTTTCCTTAATTGACTTAACCCATCTATGTTTGACACACATGCCAAATATGGTAAAAACATCTGATTTATACATTATTTTTATATGTTATTGTATATAACTTGTTTATAAGTAAAATAAAAAATATCTAAAGTGGTTATGAATAATGTAAATAATTTATTTGAAATTTTTATTAATGAATATATATGGGAATAATGATATATTGGACTCATGTTATGTGATTTCTTAAATCAATTTCCATTCTTTGGGTCAAACATCTATGTTATTGGTTATGTTATGTCACAAATATGTATAAAATAAGATTTTATTTTTTTATAATACATTTAGAATTTTATATTTTGGATTTAAAATTTTCACACATAATTATTACAAAGATTTATTCACAGTCCAATGATACAAATTTTTAATTGATTTTCATCTATCTTTTTACATCTGTGAGATAAATGTAATATTCACCACTAAATTATTTTGTATGGTGTATATAATTAACATTGTGATATATTGTATTAATAATAAATTTATATTTATTGTATTTAAATGTTTTATTTTAGGATTATTTTTTTGGGATTTTTTTAATATGATACCATATTTGTGAGTAGATTTTTATTCTGAAATTTATTTGTTCATGAATTATTCGATATTTACAACTTATATTTTGGTTTGGTTTATATAGTACCCATGATAGTATTTTATGATTATTATAAAATATGTTTTTGGTATTTACATATCCATGTGATGATATCCATTTCACAGGGGTTTATTTTCAAGGATACCAATGAGGAAATTGATTTTTGTCACAATTTTCGTTTTCTGATAATTTTGTTATGTCATAGACCAATATTCAATTATGAGGTGTATATAATACAACTTTTACATGTTATATCACGAATATATTTATTATCATGATATTATATCATTCATTTAATTATATTACTTCAAGGATTAAATGATCCAAATGTTTTATAGTGGTTTGGGACACTTTGAAATGTTTAATGATTATTTTCATCAAGAATTTTTCTAATCATATTTTAATGGTATTTACATGAACAATAAAAAATATTTTTTTTAAATTTCCTCCAATTGGGATATTTTTTATTGATTCCATCCACATTAATTTCTTGATGGATTAACATTGTTTCAAATAGATTATTATGAGACTCATTTATTTTTCATTTGTTGATTATGTCTAGAAGAGTTTTATATGTAACCTATTTAATTTATAGGGATAAATAATTTTTCAAAGTTATTATTATGAACCCCATTAATTTTACACATGTTGATTATAAAATAAATATATTGTTATGTTAACTATTTCTTTTCCACAGGTAAATCATTTTCCATTTATATTATTATGAAACCCATTTCATTTTAATGGGTTAATAATATTTTGGAATGATTGTTATTGAACAATTTTCATTTCTATGGGTTAATCGTGTTTTGAATATTTTTTTATTCATCCCATTTATATTCCATGGGTTAATAAAATTTTGATGTTATTTTTATGGAACCCATTTCATTTCCCTAGGTTAACAATGTATCAAATATATTGAATGTAAACCCATTTCTTTTCCATTGGTTGGTCATGTTTTAAAAGGGTTAACAATTGTTCATATGGAATTATAATGAAATAAAATATTTTGTGTGTTATGGTTTTAAAATGGTTCTTGGAAATTTTATGGGTTCTACCTGATAAAATGATGACATCTATATTCATGATAAATCAATGGCAGGTGGTTTCATGATTAACAAATAATTGGTGGTTATTTAATAAACCAACTATGGTTGGGTCTAGGATTTCCCTCTAATGCATTGGTGTTGGATGTTGGTCATGTGGTAATTTTAGTTATATGAGTGAATATAATAGTGAAGTAAAAAATATTATTTCCAAATTATGTACATATTTCTTCTATGCATGAAATGGGTTTATATTGTTTCAATGATCGAGATAGATATAGCATGGCTGTGTATTATTAATTTTGATGAATTCTTAATTTTCCATGCACTCATGTTTTTTATTCCACATTTTTATGGGTATGAATTACTTTAGGATTTTTTCATTTTCATAAGTCCTAAAAACCATATGAAAACTTGTTCTAATTGATGAAATTTAATTGTTAATTCTTATGATTACCCTTACTGATCATATGAGTTCACCAATCTTATGTTTCCATGTTCCCTTGATCATAATGAATTATGTCGAATAATTTCTAACTATTAATTTTTTTAAAAAGATGATTCTTATGACTGAATGTGAAATAATAAAATTTGTGTATAACTATAGGCGATGTTAAACTTTATGAACCAGTTGTTATTGAGTCAATTTTGATGTGAATTTTTTATGTTGTAGAATTTCATAATTCTATAAAACTGTAATCCTAAAGATCCAAACAACTATAAATGATATATTTTTAATTTTTAAGGATTAGAGGAAATATTTGGGTCATGATTATAGGCTTAAAATCAAGGAATGTAATGTTTATGATTTTACGATAGGATCCGGGAGTGTGTGTTTTGTACTATAACAGTTGGTATCAATGGTCGATTTAGATATATTTGGAAATTATGAAGTATTCATGTGAGGTTATTGTAAAAATTATGGATACCATCATAGGTATATAATCTCGTGGATGATCATAATTTAAACGTATTATACACCACATTGAGGTTTTAGGATATGATATATTAAAGCGACTAATTAAATTTTTTGGAGATGTTTTTTTAGTTGATGTATTTTTACCCCCTAAGAATAAACTGAAGTTTTTTAGTGAGAAATTGTTTTTAATTATTAAATATAAAAGGGTAAAAATATTCTTAATGGTAACAAATAACATCTAGCTAAGCAGTACGGCTTGATCCCATGATTGAAGGGTGTTTATGGTCTTACTTCTACCACTGGCCTACATGATATCCTCGATGGATTCAACATTTTAAGGTAAATATTAATATTTTTTAAGAAACATATTATTATTTTTATGGAATAATGGATGCTTTATTTTGGGATAATATATGGGAAAATATTTTTTAATCTATGGGTTACAAAAATTTCCAAAAAATTATTAATGAATTTTATGGATAGTTATTTTTTAGATTCATATAGATTCATATTTGGTAAGTACTTTTTAAGATTAGTGTATCATACAAAGCTTTATTTATTTTATAACTTTTCTTCTATTGAGCTATCCATTTTGGTTTTGTTTAATTTCAAATGACTTATGTAATAGCTTTACTAACCTTTTTATTTTTATGTGGTCTTTAGAATATGATATTAGTGATCAGGAATTGAAATTTCATCTTTTATACTAATCCTATATAGAAAAAGATGATATAATTGTGGAAGATAGTAAAATGATGAAATTAAAATGTCATGTAGGTATTTTTTCCCCTTTGTCTATATTGTACGATAATTTATCAACTCTTGAAGTGGGATCTTCAGAAAAATTATTATCACAGTACCGTCAATTTTGATGAACTGATTGTCATTTTGATCATCATATATTTATTATTCTAGTCCCTTAACTTTTTATTGAACATTAAATTGTTTTTATCAATCACTTAAATAGCTCTATATAATTTTTTATTCATTTACTCTATTTCGACTTATGTTCTTCTTATGTGGAATCCTTGTTATTTTTAACATCCAGTTACCTTAATGTTTCCCATGTTCTTTTTTAATATATGTTTTATTTATATAATTTTTATTATCTGAGATTAAATAATTTAGTTCTAAAAAATTGTTGATTACCATGATGAATTTTGAGGGAGAAATTATATTTATGTTTGGTAGGATTTAACATTTTGAGATTTAATAAAATATATTATATCAAATTAATATAATATCCTTAATATATTGTGTTATATTAAATATATTTTTTATACCTCATCACACATGACACCAATTTAATGTTTTCGATCATACAACATCTAGTTACTATAATGACTAATGTAATACGCAATCCATAGTGTTACCGAATAATAATATACTATTAATTTTTTATGATAATTATCACTAAGATGTGGGGGTGGTGGTAATTTAATGATATTTAATAAATTATTAAAATTATAGTTTTAATAATATTATAAAATTAATTCTTGTATTAATAATAAATAAGAAAATGACCAGAACACTAATTTAATATAATGGATGTTTTTTATGAAAAAATATATTCAATGACTAGAATAGTGTTTAATATTAATAAATTAAATTAATCACTATTAGTGAAAAATATTAATTATATTTATATGTGGCATACTAAATTTTTTTTTAAAAAAATCATCAAATAAGATTGATTCCTTAAGATAAGAATAAATCAAATTTTATGCATTAAAAGTTACGTATTTCTAAAAGGCTCTTTTACCATTTTTTAGTGTAATACATGATTTAAAATGAAATTATGAAACCATTTAAATTTTTTTTGAAAAATAAACTTCATATTTAATATAATAATAAAAAAATTCACATTAGGGTAATTGTTTGTGTTTTTCAGAGAACATTCTTATTTTGAGGAACCAAGAATAACAAAAAGATTTAATTGGAAACACATTTTTGTCTAAATAACTTGTATTAATAAATTATATTTTGAATTTATATTAATGTATAATTATATAATTTTATAAAATATTAAAAATCTAGGTTAATTAATTAATTTTAAAAATGAAGTAGAATATATAATCATTTTAATAATTTGATCTTTTCTCTTGAAAAATCTGTTGTATCAACCCGTCTAGGGATTAAATTTAAACTAATTGTATCCATTTATTTTATTTAAATTTGGAATAATGGATTTTATATTATTAATATTAATAATTATTATTTTATAGTAATTTATACTTATTTTTTTTGACAATAACTATGAGCTTAAGAAATTAAAATTAATTATATTGATTAAAGTAAACATGAGTTTACGTAGTTGGTGAACCATATTATTAAGTGTAAAAATGATATAAAATAAATTCAAAAAACATTTTTAGGCCGTAATGTTTTTATATAACAAATTTTATATAATTTTTATGTTTATTAGAGACAAAAAAATAAAATGGATACCTACCAATAATGTTTAACATTTTTTATTTTCTAAAAGATATCCCGCCCTATAATATATAAAGGTACTCATTTTTCTCCACTTCTTAATAAAAATAAAGCTATTTTTCTTGTCTAAAATCAAAAAAAATAATCTCACAACTTCCCTATTATCATCATAAAATCACTCCATTGGTAAGAATGAAAACCATAGAATTCATTTTGTGAAAACCAAAAAAAGATACCCTTAGATGATGTGGAATTCATTTATGAAAAAATTAATTTTATTTCTTTCTCCATCGATTAAATAATTCACATTGAATGATTATATAATGAACTATGTATCCTCAGTATACATTGATTCTATTTTTTATGGGTTTTACTTACACCTACACACATTTCCATTAAATGGGCAATAAAATCCATCTCTATTTGTACGAATAATTACAACCTCCCAAAACAATGTCGTTCATTTCTTATTTACCATCTATTACAGTTGTGAATTATGATGTATATAATTTTTTTATGATATATATACATATATATGATAATTATAATTTATTCATACATATTAAATTATTATATAATACATACCCTCATTCATCAAATTTTTGTTTAAATACGATAACATCATTTGTGGTCGTGTTGACTACCTCCTTCTAAAGAGATGGGATACTTTCACACATTAAATATAATTTATTAAGGAATTGTTAAAACTATAATAAAAATTTAAAAATTATAGTATTTGTGAAATAATTATCTATCTATACATATATCTTATCATTTTCTCTTTCCATTTTACACATTGAAAAAGTGATAATGTCATTCGTGGACATTTGGACAATCGCTTCCTCTAAGAGATGTAATTCTAAATTTTTAATCACCACACAAAAATAGTGATATTTATTAGTATAAATAATTTTATAATATGTTATTTACTATAATTTTTTTTGTTCGGTTATGATAAACATTACATACCATCTTTCCTTAATAATTATTGAAAAATAGAAACATTACTAATGTATATTTATAGCCAACAATCTCCATGATCGTAATTATGGTTCATATTGTAAAACGATATTTCATATAGGGTTTTAAAAGATTCATTTATATAGAAATTGTGTAATTTTTTCACTGTTATTATTATATAATTTTTTAAATATTGACTTTATACAAATTAAAAGACATATCAATGTCGTTTTGACACAAAAACAGAATATAGTCAAAATAGCTGACAAAACCATTATTAATTATGTAATTATGTAGAAATTTTTTATAAGTGAATTAAATTTAAATATAATATTCTAAAAATCATCTTAATCATGTAAATAATTAACATGTGTTTCTTTTTTATGAATACATATGATATACATTACAAATCAAACTCAAGGTAACAGATTTCTTAATTGATTCTCTATTCATTTGGTTAAACATCAATGTCATTGGATAGGTTATGCAAAAAATATTTGTTAAATGAACTATAATTATTTTATATTATAGTTAAAATTTCATTTTTTACATTACAATGTGTCAAAAATAATTATTTCATTTATTTATTCTCACTCTAATTTAATAAACTTTATAATGTATTTTCATATCTCTTTTTACATATGTGAAATAAATTTAAAATTTTCCTCATATATATTTATTGTGGTGTATATAATGACCATTTTTATATATTTTATCATTATATATTTTATCATTATAGTATTTAAATATTTTTATTTGATTAATAATATTTTTGTGGCTTCTGATTCATATGTTACCACATTTATAAGGAGATTTCTAGTCTTACATTTATTTCTGCAAGACTTATCCCATAAGCACAACACATTTTTTACTGTACTATGTATAGTTCTAATGAATTTATTTTATCATTCTAATAAATTAATTTATTTATATTTATATATCCATTTTATGATCACACATTAATGGGTTTTACCATTTCTGTTTTAATAAACTGAAAATGGATTTTTGACACAATTTTCCTTATTTCAAACATTTGTTATATTATAAAAATTCTTTATTTTATGAGGTTTATACTACACTATTGAAATTATATATCATGAATATCCTTATTCCCATGATATTATATGTTTCATTTAACCTTATTTCTTTATGGGGTTAATGATTCCAAGTTGTCATACTGGTATGAGATTCTTTGGAATGTATAAGGAATATATTCCTCAGTAATGTAATTAATGATCATTTAATTCTTTTTCCATTCATCGAGATAAAAAACACCATATTTTAACTGTCTTCCATTGGGGATATATTATATTTTAACCATGATAGTTCTTGTATTTATGGATTAAAATTATTTCAATGAGATTGTTATGAAACTTGTTTCTTTTAACCAATTAGATTATGTCATAAAGAGATTGTTATGGAACCTATTTTTTCCATGGGTTAATCTTGTATCAATGAAATTGTTATGAAACCCATTTTTTATCCACTGGTTTATTATTTCCTAATGTGATTATTATGCATCCTATTTCTTTTCCATTTTTTATTCTTTTTTTAATATATTTCAATGGAATTGATTTCTTTTTCATGGGATAATTGTGTTTCAAACATATTGTAATTAGAGCAATTAAATTTGCATGGGTTAATAATGTTTCAAAAATATTTTCATTGAACATATTTATTTTATATGGTTTTATAATTTTTTGAAAATATTGTTATGAAACCCATTTATTTTCCATGACTTAATCATGTTTCAAATACATTGATAAGAAACCCGTTTCTTTTCCATTGGTGGATCAGGTTATAAAATTGGTAATGGTTGTTCCTTTTTGATTATGATGAAATTAATTATTTTATGTTTTACGATTTTTTTAATGGTACATGTTAATTTTACGGCTGTTTATTTGATAAAACAATGACAGGTGGTTCTGTGATCAACAAATGACATATTGTCCTATGATAAACTAATAACTTGTGATTACTTGAAAACCACTAACTGGTTGGTTTTTGATAGAAATTTAATACATTGGTTATGTATTTCGAACATATGGTAATATAATTTATATGGTTTAATGTAAGATATAATTGAAAATTATTCCTCATGTATTTATATGATTTGTTTATTCATGATATGTTTTAATAATGTTTATAATCATTGTGATTAATATAACATGGCTTGTGATTATTTATTCTAATGAATATGTCCTCTAACATGATTTTATATTTTATGATGCAAGTTTTTATGGGTATTAGTCCCTTTATGAATCAGTCATTCACAAGGAATATGTTATCATTCCCTTATGTACTCTTTTTCACATTGATGAAATTTAATTGTTAATGCTTCTTTTTAACAATACCGAGCATTTTAGGTCACCCTTATTATGACTCACTAAACCATTTGTTTCAAAAAATGGTTTTGAATGATTTATTTATATAAAGTATTTCACATTAATGACATTTACGACTTAATTTGAATTAATAAAATATGATTATAACATGAGATGATCTTTATCATTATCAACTAGTTTTTTCTAAGTACATGATGATGTGAATTACTTATGTTGGAGTATGTCCTATTTCATAATACACTAATCCAAAAACATCCACGAGGATGTAAGTGATCTATGATATTCATTTGATGTCGTAATGTGTAGATAAAATCATTGGGTCACAATTATCAGCCTCTAATACAAGAATGTAATGTTTATTATTTCATCTATAGATTCTGGAGTATGTGTTTTGGGATGATATATTATAAGTCACTACCTTGTTCAAAAACCCTAATATATTTATAGTTTAGTATTATACAACATATTCCTCATTTAATTTAATTGGCTGAAAATCCCTATACTGATAATGGGTGTTGACATGTATTTTGTTCCTCCTTTTGCAACCAATTAAAAAAAATGGGTTTCTTTATTTAAGAAATGAATAAAATAATTAATTATAAATCAATGTATATAATTCATAAAACACTATTAGAAATGTATTTCATGTAATGAATATATATTTCTAGAATATTATAATGTTTTATCATATTTTTACACAAGATTTTCTACTATATCTAGTTCTTAATTTTTCTACTAAACTTTCTCAACTTATATCTATACAACCAAACTCTTATACCCCATTATTGGTGGTTATTTTATTAAATTATTTTTGAATTAAGTGATTTCAATACATATAATCTAGTGCTTTATCATTATATAAAAACTATATAAATAAATGATCATTATAATTCATTGAAATCATTAGATATATCTAATAAATATGTGGAAATAGTTTATCATTCTTTCAAAATAAATATGTAACATGTAGCAATATTAATGTTTATTTGAGGAAATTGGGTGAAATATAAAGTCGTAATATAGGATTATTTATAATAGGTAGTGTAAAATAGTAGCTATCAAATATAAAAATGAAATTAATAACATGACATGAATTTATAAATTCCATAAAAAACATATATCCATTAATATTATAACAATAAAAAATGCATGGAAAAGAATAACAGATCACATAAATGTGGGATACATAATTAATGAAAACACAAAACTACTATTAATGTATATTTCCTATAAATCGTACATACATGGATATGGATAATAAAAATTACCCAACAACATTATGTCATGATACCTACCTATTCAAGAAGGTAACATTTAATTCCAGACCTCACCTATTACATAAATTCTCTAACGCACCCAGTATTTGAAGAGAATAACTAAAAGATACATATCATAAAGATATATATCAAACCTCAAACATAATCATAGTTTACCCATAAATAAATTTCTATATTTTAATAACCAATATTTAAAATATAATTATTTACATGTTCAATGGAAAAATATAGTTATCTCTATAAATAACCCACAATCAAATAATTGAAATTGTATATAACAAATTAAATCGCATCTAACATTACCAAATGATTGAAAAATATGTATTAAAAAAGATTAATTTCATGTTTTAGGGATTTAATTATAAAATAACTATTCATTAATGGTTGCAAAGAGCTAAATATAATCCAAACCATATCCTCTGGGATTTACAAACCAAATGTTTAGGAAGTCCCACAAGTTTTCCGACATGTAATGGTTGTGTTAATACTCAACATAAAAACATAGGGTCATTTAACAATAGAAAACATGTTTCATAGCCTATATACACTTGTTTTTATCTTCACATAGATTTCATTACTATGAAACAACACATTAATTATATCAATATTTTACATTTTTTTATGACTGTGATATTGTTGGATAATTATAATGTATTAAAAAGGTAGTATATGGATTGGTAATGATGATATCACATTTTGAATATAATTATGAATTTATTTAAATTCTAGATAATATAATTTCACATAAAAATTAAAATTAATTATATGGAGTGATTTATTATTAGCATGGAAGATGTTAAAAACCATTAAATTGAAATACAACTTTTTGATTCTTGAGAGGTACACCATATAATGTAAAAAAGTCATTCGAGATGCACATGAGTGTGAAAATGAGTTTGAATTCATGCTTAGTTTCATTTTAGTATAGAGAAATGGATGAATGGCTGTGAATTTATAGAAAATTTGGAGGTTTTTTTTAATTAGTAAAAATGGGCCATATATTCTAGGTAATAAAAAATTGAAAACCAATTGACCTACCATGGGTTTATACCTTGGTATATGAAATGTAGTTCTCATTTTGGTAAATATTTGTTTCTTGAATACTACCCAATTTAAAATATATTATCATTTATGTGGGAATTATTCTTATTCACTAGGAATTTAAAAAAAATATTTAATATAAACTTTATATTCAATAATATTCATCATCAGTTTAGAAAAAAAATTAATGATTTAAATTAAATTATTTTAGTTATAAAAACTATTTTTTTTAAAAAAACCCATTATTTTTTGAATTACATTATATCGTATCAATAGGTTTTCATAATGCCTAAGGTATATTTATTAAAAATTTTACATTATGCCCAAAAAATTGTCTCAGTGAGGTTATTAATAAATTTTTTGAACTAGATACATTTTATGTGATAATACAAAATTTACAGTAATTTTTTGAAAAATTATCCTCAATCCACTTGAACTTTTACTGTTAAAGTAATTATTTATGTATTAAAAAAACACATTGAACCTAAAATTGGAAAAATATCATAATCATAAATGAGAATTTATTTTAACACATCTGTGTGACATTATATCATGATTAATTTATTAATCCATTTTTATTAAATTTAAATTAATGTTTATAATAAATTTTATTGTTATCATGAATAAAAAAATTATATTATTATATTTTAGTATTAAGTCTTAAATAATCACATTGTGATGAATGGATTTCATAAAAATATTATAAGAATTCTTTTCTTATAGAATTCCATGGTATTCTATATAATGAGACTTTACTCCATGGAATGTTCAAGGTGAGTAATTTTCTAATGTGATAAATTTTATAAAAAATATATTGGGATAGTAGAATGTTGAATAGGGGATCCCCAAAGAGAATTTAATTGTTCAATGAAGACCTATCATCTTCCAATATTTTTTGATCATATTTTGTGACATAGAATTAGTTCCTCCCCATTACGATATGATCTAATTTTATGAGAGGGAGTCATTTAATGTTAGTAAGATTTTATCACCACATAAAGGAAAACTGAAATGATTTAAAAATATAAAATAAAATCATTTCAATGAATAAATAAATTTTTTAAGTAAAATAAATTATGATTTAAAAATCATTTTTAATCTCATAGTATAAATCTATCATGGAAAAATAATAATTTTCTGGGTGTTTTAATGTAGAGTTGATATTGATACACATTATGTCCCATAAGAATTAAATTGGGAAATTATTTTTCTATTCATCAAATTATAGTGGCCATTTCAGAATAAATTATTTTCCACATAAGAATAAATCTTTAACCATATGATAATGATCCCTTCAAAGCATAATATCCAGATTTTCATGACATTGTGTAATTTGTGGATACAAGGGGTGAATTCATGCCAAATATGTATCTACTCTGTTGCTATGGTTCCATAAGTTTCTAGGTATCATTTACATACAAACTTTTTGAATACCATATACCCACATTGAGATGAGGTAATTTTCCCTCAAAACATTATGTTTGAAAAGAGTATCATTTTATTAAAGAATATTCCCTATAATGAATTTACCTTCCATGAGAGGTTTAAAAGTCACATAGTAATGTTTTCAATTTACGTTTGATAATAATAATGGATATCACAGAAATTACATATTGTTATTCATTCCCTACAAAAATGCTTCTAGATATCTATTATTTATTTTTTTAATAAAGGATATTGATAAATTTCATTTGTAAATTGATACCCCTATAATTAATATAAAAACAAAATTACATCAAACACCATGAACTCCCTAAAACCAAATAAATCATATACAAGACTAATTTTATGTAAAATTTATAGTAACCCAATTGTTTTACACTTATAATTACATGATTTTATGAATTATAAAACATCATATTACATTCTAAGGATTGTAATGTATAGTTTTGTGAAAGACTAGGTACATAAAATTGAAATTATTGGACTAAATATAACATTTCATTATTTAATAGGCATATATATCTCCTAAAATAAATTGAGATCATGCATAATCATAGGGTAACCTTTAGATAACATTATCAAAGGGATGAGATAAAAGCCTAGTAGGGGAAAACATAGTAATAATGCTTTTTTACATGGCTTAGAAGTCATGCAATAATGAAAATATAGGGAATGAAACCCATGTAATCGTAATATATAAATATGGGATACTATAAAAATGGATTCATTGTAATGTGATAGAAACAAATAGAAATTCATTATCATGAGTAATGGATCATTGTAAAAGTCATGGTTAATGACCAGGACCATTGTACATGGTAGCACAAGTCAAGCATAACTGCCAAGACTGTTGCATGTAACGCCTCATGAGACTCAACATTACCAAATACATTTGATTTCTATCTGGGCATAACGATGTTAAATTATTACATAATATGATTTCCACATATATAATCATACATAATCAATAATAAACATAAGGGAACCCATGGAATGAAATGGGTATCATAATCATGTCATAAATCATAATGAATAAGAGTATCATAAATATTTCTATGAAGGAAAGTAATTATAACATACATAAAAATTCATAAGGTAAAAGAGGTATTTATCATGTTATGTAATTTCAAATTGAAGTGAAAACATGTAAATATAGTATTTAAAAAAATTTATATTAAAACATTTTAGTGTCGGTTTAAGGAAAACACTAACAAGGTTTTTAAATAAAAAATTGAACAATATTTTGTACAAATCTTGAAATTATCATTAAATGTTTTCATAACATAAACACCAATTGTATAAAAATAATGGTTTGTTAAAATATATTTTAGGGTTTACATGAAATTGGATATGAATTCGAGAAGCTCCCTTTTAGGGGGTTGCTTTTCAGGAAGCATTGTGGAGGGAACCACATAAAAACATATATATATTAGAAAGAGAATTATTATTAACACTAAATTATTTGTTTGGAAATAGAAATAGAAATTTTATTATGTACATAAATATAATATAGGATTTCATTTGGGTAAAAAGAGAGTATGAATAACTTGAAGGAATAATGTAGGTTCAGGTAGAATCCCTTACCATAAATCTGATGGTATTCTCTACATGATATTGATTAACTAAATAGTCAAATTATTTTAATTAATTAATTATGAAAATAAATAATTTTAAATTTAATTTATTTATTATAACATTTCTATGTTTATCCATGGTCTTTTGGATGGGTTATGGGGATCAATTTCATTGTTCGAGCCCGTTTTGTTTTCATGATCGGTTTACTTATATACATGAACTGATACGCATGTAAAATTAAGATGATTTTCCAGTATTGGATTGAATGCTATTATTGAACATAAGAATTGTTACAATATAGTGAATATATATCAATATATAAAACTTCAGCGATAACCTTTTGGGTTAATTGGTTCTTTATGACCACAACGAACTCATTTTGTATTATAAATCAAAAAAATGATAAAAAAAGATTCCAAAACCATATTAGACAGATAATACATCTATTATATTTTAGTTAAACCATGAAATAGGTTTAAATATTGTAATATAATATGGTAATGGAATTTTTAAACCAATCGTCGATTACTATGGTAAATTAACACCTCTCAGATGGTGTTTTTACTACTGGTAGTATATAAGGGTAAAAGAGAAATGGAAATAGATTATTCCATTATCATAACAAAATTAAATTACATATATGTTAATTTATTATTCATAACATTTGAATGATGATGGGTAAGGATAAATAAGAACAAAAAGTAACTTGAAAAGAAAGTAAAAGAATTGAAAAGAGGGATTTACCTCTTGAGTTAGTCTTCCCTGAGAGCCTCTTAATGGGAGAGGATTTGGCCTTCTAAGGAGACCAATGGATGATATAAATGGTGGATGGTAATCTTAGATTCATATTTGATCATAATTTAGGATAGGAACAATGATTGGGGGGAGTAATGAGAATATTAGAGTGTCTTTTTTTATACTGAAGGGGAGGAGGGTTGTCTTATTATTTATTTATTTGTATATAATGTTTCCTTAATAAAATAAATAGTAATGATTGATGTGACCAAAAACACTAATATAGTGATGTGAATTCGAACCAATGGCCATTTACATCATCTATTACTCAATAACGGTGCCGAAATAAATTTATGTAGCATTTATCATATATTATAATATTTACTATTACCAAAATTTAAATATTTTAGTAAATAACCAAAAATTCACCCTAACTATTTTTTGATGTGTGGAATCCAAAAATGAAATCCAAATTTTAAAATTAATTTTCTAAATATGATTAATTAAATTTTTAATTAAAATTATATTTTACTTGAAAAATACATATTTTAAAACAATAACTGAATTTATATTGTATTGAAAAATTATTGAATTTTTGATAAAATTATATTAAAACTAAAAGGCATAAAAATTAAAATTTACTAAATAAAATTATAAAATAAAATTTCTCTTCAATTAATTAATTATCTATAAATAATTTTTTATGACTTACTAAAATACCAATATTATTACTATTGTCATATTAATACTTATAGGATTACTAAATTTTAATTATAAATTCACGGTTGAGGTTACTATTATTTTTGATGATTTACTATTCATAAGGGTTATATTACTATTCATTATTATAGGTTACTTTTCAATAAAAAAATTAATCTTTCCATATCTTACTCGAAGCATCTTACTGACCACAACCGTGCATATTAGATTTTCTAAATTCAAATCATTGTATTCATAATATTATGTTTAATGGTAATATAGTACTTAGTGGTTCATTGAGTCCTGATTTCATGTGATTATATGACATAATTGCATGAAAGGAATTTCCATTGATAAAACATTGGTTCATTATATTCTTCCCCCCATATGAAATTTCACTATCAAAATTTTGTCTTATATTGTAAGCTATAAACATATGTGAGTACTTTTCCTTCATTGACTCCTTTAGTTCCCTTGTTTCCTCTTCATACATATGGTCTCATCACAACACTTTTACCAAGTGACTAGTCATGTTACGTAGAACATTGTCTTTGCGATCTAAGATCTGCACTGGGTAATCCTTATAAGAAATATAATTCTAAAATTGCACCACCTCTAAAGTCTGTACATGTGAATGATCTGTTATGTAATTCTTTAAGAGGGATACATTGAAAACATCTTGTACATTAGACATTGTAGGTGAAAGTGTCAGTCGATATGACACAACTTCGACATGATCAAGAATCTTGTAAGGGACAATGTACCTAGGAATTAAATTTCCTTTCATTCCAAAAACACATGAACTTATTCTCTAGTGATATGCATCGAAATATCATGTATCCTACTTTGAACTCATGGAATCATCGATGATTATCTGCATAAATATTATGTCAACATTTGGCTAAATGTATGTTATATAGAATGATATTCACTTTCTCCACTATTTATTCGACCATTTCAAGTCCTATGAGCTTATGGTCACTCACTTAATCATAACATGCCCTTGTTCAACACTCCTTCACATTAAGAGCTTCAAAGGGTGTCATTCAGATGATAGAGTGGAAAATAATAATGTAGGAGAATTAAACCACTGTAAGTTGTTGGACCCACCCTCCATTCAAGAATATAGAGCATGCAATCAACATGTCTTCCGATTTTTAAAATGGTCATTCAGATTGGACATAATTTTGAGTCTGATAGGCCATACTTAATTTCAGTTCAATGTATAAATAATTTGGATACTTTTTCTGAACATCGAGGTGAATCTCGGATCTCTATCAAATAAAATAGATAGTGGTACCCAATGAAACCTTACCCCCTCTTTGATATAAATTATTTAAATTTTATCCAATGGGTATGTCCTATATAATTGTGATAAAATGATCTTTCTTTGTTAGATGATCCACAATGACACATATAGCATTGTTTCCTCTCGACATCCTTGGATGTCCAGTGATAAAGTACATATTGATGTTCTCCAACTTCAAAGTTAGTATGGGAGTGGATACATTATTCCCATAGAATTTTTTCTTTCAGCATTCACTTGTTGACATACTGGAAAATTTGATGTATACTCAATAATCATATTCTTCATATTTTCCAACCAAAATTTCTCTCAGTTGTCTCAAAATATCATTGTACCCCTAGGTGAATAGAGATGGTTGAGCATGGTGTGTCATTCAAAATACCATTTTTTATATCTAAATCAAATGGTGCACATAATGAGGACCCAAATCTTGCATCTCTTTCCTTATCAATATTGAATTCAAAGGACTTCACATTTCTTGTAGCATCAACCCTTTTAGTAATTTAAAAATATTTTTTTTAGGATCCTTTATTTTCTTCATGAGGGATAGTTGAGAAAATAATTTTAGAATGTATTGATTGTTTTCATCCCTTAATGATTCCCATTCTAATCCTCTAAAAATATATCAAGATTGGATCCTTTTTAATTCTCATCCTTGAAAAATTTTCAGTATCCTTTCTATATAGGGCCTCTTCCACCTTGTTGTTCTTACTAGGATAGTTTTGTATTGAGAAGTCATAATCCTTTATGTGCTAACCACATTCACCTGTTCATATTAATATCATTTTTTTGTTAATATATATTTTAGAATTTTGTAATTTGTTTATATCTCACACTTTTCCCTATAGAGATAATATCGCCAGATTGTTTATGGAAAGATAACAACTACCATCTCCAGAACATGTGTGGGATAGTTTTTCTCCTATATTTTCAACTATCGTGATACAAGGGATTCACATTATCATTATCGTTAGTAAATAGTTTAATCCTTTCATTGAGGCTTCAATTTACACCATAATTAGTTCTCCACTCATTGGGAGTGTGAGTATTGGAGAAGTTGTAAGACACATTTTCAACTCCTTAAAGTAGTTTTCACAGTCATGAGTCCAGAAAAACTTCAACCCCTTTAATGTAATTATGGTCATTGAATTTTAAAATCATGAAATATTCTCCAAAAATACATGGTAATAGCCAGCTAGAACAAGGATGGTATGGATCTCTATTAAATATTTTGGTCTGAGCCACTCTTTATTCACCATTGTCTTGGAAGGGTCTATAGATATCCCTTTATAGGTGATAAAAGGCCTGATGAATGATAATTCTTACATACATGACAAAAATTTATTGTACTTTCAATATTTTTCAGCCTTCTCAATATCTTTATCATAGTATTCAAATGATCCTCATGTTCTTCCTTGCTCTTAAAGTATATCAGACTATAATCGATAAAGATTACTACAAATTTGTTGAGGTAATATCTAGAGACACTATGCATTAAATCCATGAAAAGTGTTTTAGCATTATTGATATCAAATGTAATTAAGATTAACTCGTTGTTTACATAACTCATTCAAATGGTAGTCTTGAAAATATCACCCTTCCTGACATTTTATTAGTGATATCTTGACCGAAGGTCCACCATAAAGAAATATGTGGAACCATGAACCTGATTAAATAATTCATCTATCCATGGTAATGGATAAATTTAATTTATCATGATTTTATTGAGCTCATGATAATCAATACGGAGTCACATTCATCCATTCTTCTTCTTGACGAAGGGGACTGGCGCGACCCCTGCTGAAGTACTCGAGCGTATAAAAACCATATCCTGATTCTCCTATAACTTCTTCTTCAGATCTTCCAGATCTATGGTGTCCATTTTATATGGTTTCCTTGATATATTTATGCATTCATGAATAATATCAATTGATATCTCAACCTCTCAATCTAGAGGAAGACCATGGAACTCTTCAGGAAACACATTAGCGTAATCCCATACAATGGTATTTTCTGTGAGACGTTTTGTATCCTTTGTCTCAATAATTTATGTAAACATGTTTTATAATAAGTGTGTAATATCCACACTTGATGTAATGTTTCTAAAAGATATTCAATAGTAGTTATAGCATAAGTCTTTCTTTGCAGTCTTGGAGTTTTATCTGTTGATTTTCTCTAACAACCCATGGTTTAGGGAAATTGTTCGCATAATTCCCTTCCTCCATGAAGTTGTAACACTACACCACATGTTGAGTGTTTATATAAACCATCATTTATTCTTTCATATAGGTGGGATTCTTCATATACATTCCGTAGTTCTTTACAAGATATCCCATTTTTTCACATTTGAAGCAATTTTTTGTTCCCATTAGAGTGTGCCCAAAATACTTATTCCAACAACTCGTACATGTGAGATGTTCGATCTTCTTTCCATCATGGTATTTATTTTCATGATAAACCAGTTATTCTATAATAACAAAAATTTAGGGATGTTTTCTTATACTAAGTCTCATCTGTAATGTTCTTACTAAAGTGACTTATTCCTTTTCTCTAAAAATAACTATACCATCCTCTAATACAAACTATAGAAACCCTATCCTTTTACACATATCAATACATGCTTTTATGCATAATAAAACATCATATTCTATGTTATAGATCATGATTTCTAGTGTCTTGGAAGTCTATGTACATAATACTGAGAACATGGGACTAAATAAAACATTTCATTATGTAATATTCATGAATATCTCATAACTACCATTGTGATCATACATCTTCAGAGGCTAACCTGGGTATAACATGAACCAAAAGATGAGATAAAATCCAAGTAAGTGAAAAACAGAATAATAATGCTTTAGAACATGTCTTTGAAGTCATGACATAATGAAAAGAAAAGGCACAACACACATGGAATCATTCCATATAAACATGGAATCATATAAAAATGGATTCATTGTAATGTTGAAGCAAAATTAAACATGAAATAATCAAAATCCATGGATTTAATCACATAGGGGAGCATAATACAAGGTTAACAACCAATATTGTTGCACATGGTTGCATGAGTCAAGGTTAACTGTTAAGAACTTTGCACATAATGTCTCATGAGACTCAACTTCACCCAATTAATTGGAATTCTATTTCTTCTGATACATATTAACATGTTCATTAATATGAATTCAACATATATAATCATTCATAGTCAATCATATATATAAGGTCACCCAGGGAATCAAATTGTAACCACAATCATGTCATAAAGAACAATGCATGAGAATATCATAAAAGTGTCAATGAAGGAAATTAATTTGAACATTCAAGGACAATAATAAATTAAAATAGGAATATATCATGGTATGTTCTGTCAAATAAAAGTGAAAACGTGAACAAAGTGTATTTTTGATTTTTGAACATTAAAACATTTTAGTGTGGTTTTGAGGAAAACACCAATAAGCATTTAAAATATGAATGTGAATAATCTCTTTAGAAACACCAGAAGTCATTTGAGAAGGTTTCCAAAATAAAATCACTGGTTTTATAAAAACAATGGTGGCTTGAATTATATTGTAGAGTGCACTTGAAATTTTGTACAAGTTCAGGAAGTTCCCTTAAAGGGGTTTTCTTTTCGAGAAGCGTTTATGAGGGAACCCCTTCAAAACTTGAATATCCCGCAAATTGAAATTAAGATTTTTGCATGATACATGAGTTTGAAAATATAAATATAAATTATAAGATTTAAATAAAATTAATATAGTTTTTCATTTTGGTAAAAATAGAGGAAGAATAACTTGATGGAATAATAGAGGCTTGGGTAGAATCCCTTAACTTATGTCCATTGGTGTTCTCCAATTGATAATAATAACATTAATAATAAAATTAAAAATATTAATTTATATTTAAAAACCTTTTTACATGTTATAGGTTTATTATATGCTTTTTATGTTCATTCATGGACTTTTTGATGGGTTAAGATGTTCAATTTCATTGTTCGTGCCAGTTTGTTTCATTATCGGTTCACTTATACACATGAACATATAACAATTTCAAATGAGTATGTATGTAAAAATTTTATTTTTATGTTTTTAATTAGCATATCAAATTTACATGGTTTTAAATTTCATTTGGATAATTGGATTTAAGAAGAATCATAACATCAAACAGTAGTGACAAAATTTTGGGTTAATTGGCGGGTTTTTTCACAACAAACACATTTAGTTTTATAAATCAAAACCATGAGTATAAAATTATTATATAACTATATATGAGAGTTAATACATAGATTATATTTGTCTCTACCATAAAAATAGTTTCATGACATGAATTAAATACGTTAATGGAAATTGAATACTCATCATCCTTGAATTTGGTAAATTAACACATCTCAGATGGTATTTTTACTACTAGTATAAAATGAGGGTAAAAGACATATGATAATAAATTATTCCATTATAATAAAAAAATATTATTAAATATATTTTATTGGTGTTTTAATAACATTTTGATGAGTATAGGTATGGATATAAATAAAAAAAGGAACACGGTAAGAAATTAAAAAATATGACAAGAGGAATTTACCTCTTGAGTTTTTCTTCTTTGAGAGCATATTAATGGGAGAGGATTTGGCCTCTTGAGGGTAAAAATGGAATATGGATTCAGGGGAGAAACTTGGAGATATATTTTTACAGAATTTAGGAATGTCACAAGTCTTGAGAGGAGTGAAGAGAAGAGGAGAGTGTGTGTGGTTTTTATAGTGGAGGGGAGGATGGTGTACATAATATTTTAATCATTAGTTTTTTTATTTTTCATAAGTAGGCAATAATAATTGTTATTGTGACAAAGAAATTTATATTTGAATGTGGGTTCGAACCAATTTTCATTTACATCATCCATGACTCAATAATGTGGTTGAAAATAATTTATTTAGCATTTATCGTAAATTATAATATTGTACCATTCACCAAAAATTCATGTATTTTATAAAAACCACAAAGAAATCACCCCATTGATTGTAATATGTGTAGAATCAAAAAATGAAATTCATTTTTCAAAAATAATTTTCTATATATGATTACTAAATTTTTATTTAAAATCATAATTTACGTGATAAATAATGATTTTAAAAAAATAACTGATTATATAATGTTTATAATTTTAATAAAGATCTGATAAAATTATAATAAAACCTGAAGACAAAATATTTTCAATTTATGAAAACCTTTAATGAAATAAATTATCTTCCAAATTAAATAATTAATTGTAATTTATTAATAATGACATACCAAAACACCAATAATTTTACTATGGTCATATGATCTCTTATAAGATGCCTAAAATTTATTTATACATTGAAGTGTGAGGGTATTATTCATTAAGATGATTTACTATTCATAAGGGTTATATTAATTTACATAAGGGTGTGTTACTATTCATAAGGGTAGGTTACTATTCAGAAAAAAATTAATTTTGTCTTATCGAACTCTAAACATCTTATTGATCGCAATTGTGTATGTAATATTTTTAAAATTTAAATAACATTAGTGAAAATATTATGTTTAAATGTCATATAGTACTTAGTACTTCATTGAGTTGTGACTTCATGTGATTATATAACATAATTAAAAGAAGGGAATTTCCATTTATTAAACATTGGGTTGATACAAAATTCTTATTGACTAATGTATATTTTGCATATTTTTAATTGTTTTTTTATCATAAATTATTTTTCTATATGTTAGTTATTTCATAACAGATCTATATTTTGGACTCATAGTCCTCCTTTGTACCCCCATTTATCCATAGTTTATCTATATATATTGAATTAATCATTAAGGATTCATTTATTTCGATTCACCAAGATAAATTCCAAAACTGTTCATTCCATCTAATCCTCAATAGAAGAAATCAAATTAACATGGTAATGTTACCATGAACACCTAATTAATCCCATTAAGTTATCTATTAAATTTATAAATGGAATCATAAACATTGGGGAAGATTTCAATAGGTTTTGTTACTTATTATATATAGTCCTATGAGTTTCAATAATCATTTATTATCATTATAACTATAATTCATATTGTCAATGATGAGGTGAAATTTCATAGGGATAATTGTATAAATCCTAATGACTTGGTGTTAATATCTCATTTTACTTCTTTATGGGCTTATGTTTAGCCTCTCTAAGGCCTTCTTAAAAAAACACTCCTTCTATAGTCATTCCAGGTCATCTAAATTTTCATAGGGAACCTAAAAATACCTCAAACTACCATGTTTGTTCTTAGCCAACAGGAAAGAGACATATTCATTCCTTCAATTTAGTTTACATCCCAACTAGTCCTCATTGGATCATATTACCTTTGAATCTAGTCAACCTTATTTATTGATTTATTAATTAATATTATATATACATCTATACTCAAAAATCTTACTTCTGTTATCCCCATCCATACGCTCTCGTGTTTAGTTATTGATAAAAATGATGAACGAAAAAATGACTACTCATGCAAAATTTTCACTCAAATAATTTCTAAGAACCATTAACAAAATCATCCAAGCTATATTATGTTAAATTTCATAATAAAGTGTGACTTCTTCATGATTTCAACATTCTCAGAACTGGTCCTACAAAAATAACCATATACAATAAGACATCATGTTCCTAGACACATGACCTTTAATGTCACTACATTTATTCTTGGATTAATTACATTAAATTATACATTATTTTAATTGTGATTCTTGGCCTTAATTTGTAATTAACATGAATATGTATATATTCCCTTAAAAGAAACAATAATGGTCTCTTGAAGAAATCTTAAATGGTCAAAAATATCATGTTAAATGGTATAGATATTTTTGGTATTTGATTCCCCTCATAGGGATATATAGAAAGACATATCATGGTACTGATCCGAAATTAACAATATCTTCCTCCTCCCTATATGGTGAGAAATTCTATTGTACACAAATGTGTTTCTTTTGATAAAATGGTAACCAAATAATAAGCTAAATTTAGAGAATCTCTAACAAATACCAATGTCCATGTTGATTCATGGAAACACCTAATCACTATATGGATGTTGGTAACAAATCATATATACATAGAATAATTTCCAATATATATTTATAATGTTAGAGTTCCCAAAAATTGGTTTCAAAACCCCTTATGGGATCAGTTGAACTACCATCCACTCGATGTATTAATAATTATAATTTTTCGTTTCATATCCAAATTACAAATAAACATTGTAACGTTGTTATTCATCCCCATCAAAAAAACTATTGTTGTTAAATGTGTCGGGTAATGGCTTGTTTTATATTTATATTGAGTGATATTTGAATATTATTTATGATGTCTGTTATTGAAAATTATATAAGAGATATATGTCTCTATGAAGGTTAAATACTATTTTGATTTCACAAAAGTGATATATTTCATATTGGTTCAAGTCAGCAGCCCCTACCCAATTAGAGGTATAAATTGTGTCGAACACTCAACTTATTACCAATCAATGAAGGGACCAAGTGGGGCTAGTTTCTTTATATAGTATTTTTTTGCAATTGGATTACATAATGTAAATAATAAATTAAAACATAAAAAAATATGATTAGACAACATTATATTGGATGAGTTTTTACTCTAAAAATATACCTCAGGTGATGGAATACATCCTTTTGACCTTTATTCAAGATATTATCACAAATTTTTTGTTTTTTTTTGAAATAGTCTCAGAAATTAAGAAAAAAAACATCCACATTATTCTTGATAATGTTTATTTTTATTGTTTATTTGAATTGATTGATAATGTTAAACAATATTTTTATATATATTTATAGTAATATAAGTTTAACATACAAATAATCGATGGTAAACTCAACATTCACACAAATATCCATCATAATGAAATTTATCCAGATCATTTGTTTCGAAAATTTATATACTTGGTCACATTTTTAATGGGGTATTATTTTGAATATTTATATTGTTTTATATTAAATGAAACATACTAACCTTAATAGAACTAAAATATGTTATATAACTGTATATTCATGTATAATAAAAAACATATCTCTGATAGTGTATCTATATAATTATAATTTCTCATCAATTCAATTAAAATGGTAAAAATCTACTGTGCATTTATATGAATGTTATTTAGTTTTCTTTTTAGGAGATTAAATTAATTTTTACACATTAGAACCACAAATGGGTCAAGAAGAAGACAATATTAAATAAAGGTATTGTTATATATTATTAAGGTATAATTATTATTTAATTTTAAACATTTTTCATTTCAATTACTGAGTTCAATTTATATAAATTTTTTCAAATATCCATATGTGTATTAATTCATTTGAAAATTATATTCCACATTACAAAACCTCCCAAATAAATACCTTTCTTACAAAAATACATTATCTTTAGATTATTCGTTCCCTTGTAAATCGAGAAAGAAAATTTTATAACCCGGAATTGAAATTTCCATTTATTTGTCCATAATTTATGAAATCATCCAAACATAATTAATCATCTACATGAAATATTATTTCATAATTTTATATAATCATTATAAGTAAATCCAGTATATTATCAAATTTTTACCTATTCTTTTCCCTAAAATTGAATAAATTTGATACTCTATATATAAATATAGATATATAAATATAATTACCATGGGAATTTATTCAAACCATAGAGATAAATATTTAATTTTAAACACTAATACCATATTCAATAATAAAATACCATTTTGGATTTTCTATGTAAAAATGATTTCCATGATCCCCATTGAGAAATTAAAACATTACATCCATATAAAATATTGTATATTTAATTTTTTTAATTATAAATCAATAATCTATACATTTTTTAAATATTACATTCATAAAAATCTATAATTAAAATAAATTAATTTAACTTGATAAATTTCTATTCATATATTCTATGGATTATTTATAGAAACCATACACTATTTATTCATCATTTTATGAAAACCATATTTTATGTAAATATCATTACTGATTATTTCACTACTATAGAAGATATCAAGTCTTATTTGTATTAATATAGTTAATATTTTAATTTATATCAATAGTAACAATTTTATAGTGAATATATGATTAAGATCAAATTGAAAATATTTTCTAACAACATAATATATTAAATATGTGTCTCTTATTATCCAAAAAATAATTTTTTGTCTGTATTGTATTGAGTCAATTTCCAACAATGATCATTAGATATATATCATTTCATAGTTTTGTGTTCCCATCCTAATAAAATATTTATAAGAATTATATTTTGTATCGCCAGGATCAATTCAAATTTAATTACTACCTTAAATAGGTACACAATATTTTCCTTAAAAATGACACTTAGTCTCAATAATTCTTTATTTTTTTATTCAAGATTAATTTAATATAGATCATTCAAAATAAAAATATGATCAAAAATAAAATCTATTTTTAATATATTTTTATTATATAAATGGTTCCCTCTATATTTGGAGTATAATAGTGTAATATTTCTTGATCAACACACTCAAAAAAATTCCACGATATATACAATTTGATTTTATAATATAGTGGCTAAATACTCAATAAAAGTCCATAGATTAGATTTTATCATCCATAAAATATAATATATAATAATTTTATAATGTTTTTATATAATAAATATGTAATAAATTTTATTATTATAAAAATGAATTTCATCAAATATAATTTTGAAATATTATGCATGGTTAAAAAGTTTCCCCCCAAGACCAATAATTTTACTTCAACCAGATTAAAAAAAATTCTTTATGATTTTTTTGGTTAAATATATCATTTAATATAAAATAATAATTAAACTAATCATTAAAAAATACAATTATATATAATTTTAGTAAAAAACAAATATTAACTGTTTTATAGTGAAATATGTTATGTTCTCAACCAGCCTCTTCAAGATTCAAATTATTATAATGTTATGATTGTTTTTATATAAACATCAAAAATTATATGTGAGTAAAATATTAAATAACATTAATTATTTATTTATCATTATCTTTGTACTTATGTATCATTTTTTCATGAATTTCGGAAATTAAAAGAACAATATGCATTCATGTTTGAACCTCAACTCACATGTTTCTTCTATTCATCATCAGATGTTTATTAAAATCGTAAAAAATGAGTTATTTATATATATATATTATAGATATTGAAATAAATATCATCATGAATTATATTTCAAAATTTTATTTTGTTATAATACACATTTTACATTTTATATAATAGATATAAAACATATCACTAAATAACATGAATTCTGCTGAAAATAAATATAGAAATGATTTCTATTGAATATTTAGAGAATAATTACTGTATATCAGTGTCATAAAATATCTATATTGTTTCCACTATTTACTAATATAACCATATATCTGTTCTAAAATAATTTGAAACAGTGTTTATATTATATTTTTATCCATATGTAAAAATATATTTCTCAATTTTATGATCTATTTAGTAATTTATGTGGTCCTAATGACCATAATTTTAAATAAGATAAAATTTAAAAATATAATATTAACATAATAATTTTTATCAATTTTTACTTTATTTTATTACACATCATTATGTCTAATAATAAAACACTATCAAGTGGCCAAGACATTTTATCATTAGATAAGTTTTACCAATTTAAAATGCCATGGATATATCAATGAATATATTATTTAATAAAAATATCTTTAGATCATATTTTTTATTAATTATATTTTAATGTGTACACAGGATCACATTATTCATGTTCAATTTTTATATAATTTTATCAAAAGTATCAAAATGTTACTCATTTTAATTTATGGTGCTTAATTCTCAATGAGTTTTTCATGGATATTATATCTTGATATTTTTTATGGTATCCCACTTAGTTAAGTAATAATTATTAGATTAAAATGTAAAATAAATAACTATGATTTTTTTTAAATAGTTTAAAAATATTTTACATACAGAAAGTTAGTAATTTCCACTTTTATTTTCAACTTATCTAATATTGTTTAATTACAAAAAAATGTTTTTCTTATAGTTTTCTGTAATTTTTCTTGTAAAATGAATTATTTTTTAATGTATATCAATTGATTCAATGATATCAACTTTTATATATCTTCTTTCTATTAATTATGTTAGATTTTATTTGATATTTTCTATAAAATAATATTTTTTCCATGTTTTTATTTTACAACATATTTATTTATTAATTTATTTGACCTGAAAATATTTCCATAAATGTGTACATATACATTACTTTTTAAATAATACGAAAATATATTTTATATAAACTCATAAATAATATTTTATTTAATATGTTTATTTCCACAATATTTTAATGTATCTTCAAAAACCACAACATATTTTTGATACCAAAAATCAAATTTATTTTTGTAGGGTAGTGTTTGAATCCTTTATTCATATATTTATTCAAATTACTCTATTTTTTATGAAAATTTAATGGTATGTGTACAAATAATTTTTTTATTATATATATTTAAAATATTAATACAATGAATTTTATCACTATATCATCTTTTAGGTCATTTTGGATTTTATTATATTTAGAGTAATGTGTTATCATGATAGTATTCCCCTCCATTTATATTGTTTTTTTTAATTAGTTAGCTTAATGTTGATATCCATTCTCAATAAATAAATAGTGGTGTTTCCCCATAAATACTAAAAAATCTCTATTCATCAAAAGAGGAATTTTTTTGTCATATATGATACGTAATGGAATACTTTCTTTCACAATCAGAAAAATATTCACATTAAAAAATATATTTATCATTGTGTTAGGCTTCATATTGTATATATAGAATTTTTCATACTTATTATATGGAATTAAATTTTTATTTAACATTGAAAATTAATTATGATTTTTTAAATAGTAAATTATCTTATCATAAGCTATGAGGGTACATTTTATTTCCTTCGATGGTGGAATTTTCACATTAAAATTCACTAATGCCATGATTTTGACAAGAAATACTTTTTTAATATATTATAAATTGATTATTTTCCATTATCCAATAATCATGAAGTTTAGAATCTGATAAGGGTAACAAGAATACTAACATATTGATTGTTTTTGGTTTTTTCTAGGGTGAACATAGTGGATGAGGATGAATTTTTTCATAGGCCTCTCCTAGAGTGGTACGCTTCCCTATACTTGTTGAGACTCCTCTAGGGTTGTTAGTTGCCACACATTCCAGATTTACAAAATTTGATGGACTCTAGAACCTTTTTTGATGATGCTAACTCATTGATCATGATGGTATAAGGGGATTTCAGTACCTCCTTCTGTGAAATACTTATTGGAGTTTATTTCCATGTCTATGTATCCCTAAAACAATTGAGTTTGGTTTATGAATCTCATTATCATTTCAATACCAAGGTAGATGGTGATTAATTACATTGAATCATTGATGATGTGGTAGCTACTAGTGGTTTGTGTTAATAGAGATGATAATTATATATGGTCATTTATTAACATTAGGTGTTTTGGTCATATGTAATGTCTAATGATTTTAAGGTTGAGGGAATATAATGATGGATGTATGTTAATTGAAGAACCCAAGACATACCATATCATTCACAATGTTATTTTCAATTGGAATGTATGGTTTCAAAGGCTCTTTGCCTTGAGCATCACATGTTCATCACATAAGTCAGGAATTATGATACATTTTCTGCATAAAATGGATTATGTTCTTGTTGGAAAATTGTCACATGTTTAACTTCATGTGGTTATGTTATCATCGATTTTGATTATTTTGGGGACACATTCATAAGTATGAAGTCTTTTGGATATGCAGTCAATGATTTGTGTCTTTTCAGGACATGGTTACATATTTAGAGTATTGAATGGATGTTTCCCAGCTATAGTTGTTTCATGCAAGAATAGTCATAGATTCTGATCACATGGTGATTTTGGGGTCCAGTGGGGGAATTATGTTAATTTGTTAAAGTTAAATATGTCCCTAGGGGAAATGATCACACTGCATATATTAGCCCATCATGGGGAAGACATGTATATTTAACTGTTGTGTTGGGGTATTGATATTGGACCTCTGTGATTTATCCTAGGTTTGTCAATATTGGGCCTAAAAAAGGCATACCTCATACCCTATTAATAAATAGGGATCCAAACCCTCATAGTTGAGTGCACATTTAATGGCCATGTGATATAACTAGTTCACATATTTTTACATCATGTAGTAAGGATACTTGTTTTATAGACATAGAAAAGGCAAGGGATGGTGTGAGGTTTTTTCATAGGGGATGACCAGGAGGTGTGGTATATTCCCATGTGAGTCATCCATGGATCATCCTCTGTTCATCGCATAGGGTTGGGATATAATTTATAATCATATAATGATGATGTTATCATGTTGTTTAACATCATTTCACTAAAATGTTGGGATATGTAGTTTAATGTGTTATAGATCAAATATTGTTGGGGATTACACCCATGGAGATAATATATAAGCTGTGCAATAAAATTTTACATTTTTCCATTTTATAGGTAAATGTAAGTGGTCTCCTACAATTATACCACCATTGGGGCCTATGTGTGTACTTCATGTATGATTTTTGATGGAACAAAGAATAAGAAATTCCCTAGAAATGTGGCACATGGGGTCTCAAATATATGTACTTTATGCTTTGTATCAAGAGGAGAAGAAAATTCCCATTCATAACTTGATAAAATGTCCTATAAATGAGGGTTGTAAATTATTTTTATGCAAAATTTTATGGAATAAATCAACCATGTTATAATGGGTATAGGGAAAATTGACACTAAACTTTCAAGAATGTATGATTTTTAAAATAATGATCATGTAGGGTTCCTTCATATTGATTTTTTAATAATTGTGGTTTTATTATAGAAATTTTTCTCATGAATGCTAGAGGAATCAAAAAGGATAAACATTCATGAAATATTTATTCACTACATAGTGGTGATATCTTGGTTCTCATGTAGATGGATTCACAATTAAGGGATTCCTGACGAAATAAGAAGACGTGTGAGTGGGTTTTCCTCAAGAACGTAGAATGTGATCCTTCACAAAGGTCATATCCACTGTATTCATACAAGTAAAGGTAATAATTAGATCATCTTAATTTATAATGTATAATTGTATGAATCTATTTATGATTTGGCTCAAGAATGTTATTGTTTTGAGAATTCATAGGTTCTACTTGAAGACCAAATGTTACAACCCCTTTATTAAAGGGATAATATAAATATTTAATGGATCCATAGTTGTGTATATATACATTATAAAATGTATTTTCTTCATTCATGTCAATATTTAATAGTGATTTGTCATCCTTTATGAGGGGACACATAATTCACATAGGAGCCATCAACATTTAAGATAAAAAAATTTGGTTATCAAGAATCCTCATTGACACCATTTCCCTTCGTAAAGGACCCTACCGTCTTGATTCAAGACCAATATATGGATTATTATCTTGTTTTTTTTGATGATTTTCCTATAAAATATCATGTAATTCTTTGATGTCTCGTGTAACTTTTTTTTAACATTAATAAATGCCACCCTTAGAATAGGAACTGACACCTAAGAGTAGGGCCATATTCTATTATGAAGAATATAAAATTCAATAATCTTGGTTCCCAATTAATAAATCTTGGCTCAATTGTAGGACTATAAATAGTGGTAGGGGCTCTATGTGGGACCAAGATCTCCTAATGTATGATTTTTTGTTTATCTCATTTTGTATAACCGATGACCTTCTAGATAATTAAATGAAAAAATCATTGTACTCAAAAAAATAATTACATATAGTAATAAATAATCTAGTAAATAGTCCCAGAATATAAATAATTCATGATAATAAGCTTCTATGAAACCTATATATTTCATAGAAAAATGATATGTGAGACATACATTCAAAACATTTCAAATATTATACGAAGGTTATTGAAGGTGTCGAAGATGTATATTCTCGACAGATGAAGATGTTTGATAACATCCTGCTTAGATAAATCTACCATATTATGTCATTTAATAACATATTTTATGTGTTTTTAATAGAGGATAATATTGACTATTCACCCTATAAGGGTCTTATGTTATATGGCATTGTTTTTAGGGGAAATATTTTATACATTATGTTGATCGATGTGTGAATGATTATTAGTTCAGAGGATATTTTTGTATATTCTAGTGGAATAGTGATCCAGTAAGTCACTACATGAATTCCCACTCATTGATCACCACTCATTCCTTGCGGAACCCTATAGAGATACCCACCCCCCCATAGAATTTGAGTATACTAATAGTGGTCCTGGAGAACCATCCCCATATTAGGACTAAAAAGTATGACATGTGTTATGGAATCAAATTCCTAGATGACTCAGATTTATAATACCAGGTATTCCATTCATGTGAAGAATTGGAGGAGTAGATGATGAGTACAGGGATATTTGAAGAAACATGGATGTCACTACTTCTCTTATAAAATCTATAAGGCCCCGGCCTTAAACCTTACTTAATATTGAATTAAATGAATAATTCACATTGAGGATCTTTTCAGGTTTACAGTTTTAGAGAATTAGGACATAACTATTACATCTCGAAAGATTACAAAGTTGTCACATCTACTAAATTTCCATAAAATAAAAACTCTTAATAAGAAACATGTATAGTTCCATGTTTTAGATAGCATGACTTTCCCTTGATCACATCCTTGACCCTATTCCACATTAAGTCCTGTGAAAAACATTTCGAAAAAACTTGGGGTGAGCATAAAAAGTTCAGTAAGGGATACACAAAGAATGAAAACTGTTAGTTATTCAAAACATCATGTAAACCATGAATACTTTATCAAAGTAATACCTTTCACCTTTAGGAAGTAGAAAAAACTCTTCACTGAATAAAATATCATTACTTACACTTTTGTAACTGAAAGATTACTATAAAACCCATATAAAGAACAAATAACATATAAAGGTAACTTGGGACATAAACATACTTAAATTGGAATAACCATACAGTCGACTTCCACACATACTTAAATGGAATAGCCATACGGCTGACTTCCATACCCAATGCATTGGAGGTTGTAACGTAACCACCCGTCCTGGTATTCACGGCACCACCCGTCATATGGTTTATCACGTAACCACCCGTCAAATGTCCAAGTACCATTATAAAATCATAAGACATAAAACAATATAATGGAAAGAAAACATTTCTACACTTTGATCACAAAATATCACTTAAATATATTGACATAACAAATCAATTATAAAAAACCATTTTCAATACCAAAATACATAAAAGAGTATATGGTATTTATTTCATTTTTAAAACATTACGGCTTGTTGAGGAATCCAAAGACCAAATAATACTCGCGGTGGCGGAAAAGGTATTTGTCACCGAGTAAGTTAAAAGAAACATTCCTATTTTTCGTTTAGTAAAACAATTCGTAGAAAAAGATTCCTTTTGTATAAAAGTAAAAGTCAAAGGGGTTTATACACCATATAAAATAATGTTGTGTATAAAACAAAATATGCTTCAATGAAAGGAGATTGAGACGAAGTCCCTTACAAAGATCATTTTTAAACAAAATAGATCTATTATGCGTATTCACTATATGTACACATAAAGAAAGTATAAATACAAGATACGACATAATAATATCATGACATAATTTGAAAATTATATATTAACCCAAAGAATAGAAATTGGGTTAAGAAGTTCCCTTACCTCGGGTCCAACTTGACTCGATCGTTCTTTAAAGTCCAGAATAATAAACATGAGTTAATTTCTAATTGATTAATAACCTTTTTCAAATTCATTATTCCTTTTATATCACTTATTTCCATGTTATAAACATTATGTAATCATTTAAGTTAATAATGTTTGTTTTGTCGATATTTGGTCCTTAAGTCGAAAGTAGACTTCTTACAATTACATGTTGTTCGTGTGGTCAAAGTTTCATTATATCCAGAATGATATTATTTCTTTGGATATCATATATATCCATAATATACATGTATTTATAATATTACATAATAATTTATTGGTAATAAATGAAATGCACCGTTCATGGAGACGGTAATCCGTACGTACGCATGAACGCTGCTTTCAATTCTATGTCATATTAATGGAATTAAAACTAAATCAAGGATATGTATATTTTAATTCCAGAATTATATTAATAATTTATATGTAACATAAATCATATATATCCATTATATATATGTACTTATAATAGTACATTACATTTGGGGATAAGAAATGAAATGCACCGTTCATGGAGATGGTAAGCCGTACGTACGCATGAACGCTACATTCATTTCTATCTCATACTTTAATGGAATGAAATAATAATGATACAAAGGTATATTATAATTCTAGTATCAAATCATATATAATAACATTAAATCAATCCTTTATATGTCCCACATATGGCATTAGCGAATCAAATCACTTTGAGGGGGTGGTAGTCCGCACTTCCTAAAATGAAGATATCACGTATACCCATAATGGAAGCCATAAAGGTATTGCATAAATGAAAAATACAGAAGCTTAAGGAAAACATAAACATATTATATATCATATATAAATATAGTTACATCTTAATGGCCACATTTTAAGGTTTTATATGAGTGTTGATCAATCATCGTTTCGTGAGGCAGAAATTCTCCATCCACAGAAACAGTATGTTCTTTAACCATTAGATGAAGGTGTGTGTAAGTGTAGCTCGAATAATTTATATAAAAACATCCTAGTATATTGTATATACTTTAGTTCTTACAAAAAAAATTAATAAAATGTGTTTAGGGGGTTGTAGAAGCAAAATAAAACAAAAGAACACAAGAGAAAACACTACCTTTAAAACGCGTAACTCTTTTTTATTTGAGCTCAAAGGCTTCCTTGGGAAGACTTCTTCCCAAATTTAGGATTCTAGGAGTAATAGAGGGATGTGTAGAGAAAAAATGAGCAGGGTTTGGCCGATCCAAAGGCTTTGTAAGTGTGGTAAAGGTGGTAGAGGTGGGGGCCTTTTACAAGAGGAGAGGAGGGGCACTCTTGGAAAGTAAAGAAATGTTACTTTATTTTAAAATGAGTTTCAGATTTAAAAGGACCCAAATTAAAATAATTCTAGGATAAGGTGATAAGGGTTCTAAATATACCCATCCAATATGTTTTTGACAATTTTAGGTCTTATATTTTACATTATCTTTTCAGTTTATTTAAATCGTTAAATATTAATGTAATCACTCCATCGTCATGGTGTCATAAATAAATTAATTTATTTAATGTCTAAAAATTACAAAAAAAAATATCATGATTTATGAAATATTTTTATCTTTCTAATGAATATTTATAGTCAAAAATATGACTTTTATAACTCCATTTAATAATAAATGATTTAGTAAAACAACTCATGTTTGTGACATTTTTATTTTAACTTTAAATAAAAAGATATTTATGTCCTTTTCCTACCAAAGGGGCTCTATGGGGTCCCCAAGTTGACCCAGGGATTGTCTTGGTCGGCCATGACACATCAAATGAGGGTAGGACATGTGTCTAGGTCATTTAATATTATTAAAACATTATTTTTACCTTAAACTACATTAATTACCTCTAATCGCAATTAAGAACATAAAAGTTACTATTCACCAAAAAATTATTTTAATCCCATTGAACCACATTTTACTTCTTAATGACAACCATGTATGTCGGATTTTTGAAATTCAAAACACAGAGGTGGCAAGGTTTCATTTAAACGAAAAATTAGTTTCTTTAACTACCACTTAGTGGTTTCATTATTCATCAAAAATTGAAGTTTTTCAGAAAAATACAAAAAATTCACCCTAAGATATATTTGATATTCCAAACTCAAAAATTATGTCTATTTTACAAAATTAAAAACATATAATTTTCATTAATTAATTTAATAATTAATTCCCGCTGTCAAAACAAATAGCGTGTTTTTAAGAAACAATATCTATTAAAAGATTGACACTAGTTTAAGTCTAATTTTAAAGTGAAATTAATTCCAATGACCACTATTGGAATAAATGGTAAAAATATATTCTAATTTTAATTTAAAATCAATTCAAAAGATAATGTAATCATACAAATAAATTAGACTAAAAGAGGTTTTGAATTAAAATACAACATTTTCTACTATTCATTAAAAAATGAACTTTATCGGAAAGATACCAAATATTTACACAAAGTTAATTTGATTTCTTGAGTCTAAAGAATAATTTTATTTTGTCAAATATAACACATAAAATTGTCAAAAAGTGCATTTAAAAGAGGTTCTCCATCAAAAGGCGGTTAATCGACCTTTTATAGAATATTAGAATGTTTACGCATAAAATTGGATTCAGTCGCATTTTTAATCCTCTAACATTTATTGTAAAAAGTAAAAATATTTGACAAACATATATAATAATTTTTTAGTTATTTTAGTTCATTCCCACCACTACAATGGCTAGGCGTTACCTACCATTTAAAATAATATTATTTTATTTTAGAGTGCAACATAAGATTCCCAAGAAACGCGTTGTTGCGTATTGGGTATGCCATAGAGCATAGCATCCCCTTTAAAGTAATATTAATATTATATTCACAAATATGGATAAATGTGAAAATGTCATATTCTTTATTTACCTGGGGTGTTACATCCTTCCCCCCTTTTGGGAATTGCGTCCTCACAATTTTAATATTGGGCTTGGAAACTTCATTGAAAATCCCCCATAGGTACAAGAGTCAGTAAAACAATCACTTTAAAATAAAGAAAGAGATGTACAAAGGTCACCCGAGTTAACCCATACTAGAATTCCATGTAGGAAAACATAGATATGGAGAAAAAACAAGGGTTCATGTTCTGAGGGAGAGTGATAGTAAACACGTCTAGGAGAAAGTTAACCATAAGAAAATCACACACTTGTGATGGGTTAAACGGTATTCGATTCCCCAATAGGAAAAGTTAACAGAAAACATTTTTTTAAGTTACTCTTCACTGAGGAATTTATGTTTGAGCTTAAATAAATCCTAATGAAATATACTTACTTGTCACATATACTTTCAACTTTTACTAGATTTCTTAATCAAACTCATATTTTCTCCAAAAACAAGTATTTAGGAAGACTTGTTCACATTAAGAGTACTATAATCAACTTATTGATAATCACCTAATCCACAAAAGAGAACTATATATTTCTCATGTCTTTAGACAAAAACCAAAACCAAAATTGTTAGTATTAGATTAGATAATCCACAAAAGTATAATCCTTTATAAAAAGAAAATCTATTCTTAATCTCCAAAAATGTCCAAAAAAACAAAAACAAAAAAAAACCCAAAGTTCAACGAAGACCATTCAATAAACAAATGTCCATAAAATTCTTCAAAGTAAACCAAACTAAGATTGAAACCCAAATATTTTAAGGATTTGATCACATTGTCTTCCAAGATACAAATTACTTTTTTCTCCAAATAACATCAGTTGCTCTTAAATTCTTATATTGAAATGTAATTAAACTAATCACATATCCTCCATGATAGGTTATTCATTTCCATAGATAACCAAAAATAAACTTATTTTTGATTCCTAAAATCATCTAACTAAAAATAATTAGTCAAACTAACCAGGGACTTCATGTAGTTTAGTGGTAGGCGATAAATACTAGTCGCACTTTGGTTGTGGGTTTGATTCTCGCAGCTCTGTCCGACGCGACGGGTTGTCACACGGTCTGCGTATTGTCCTTTTTCCAAAACTATATAATTCTTAAAACATTCCCCAAAAACGAGATAAAATCTTAAAAAATAACCATAACATAATTTAACATCAATTTTATCTCATTCCTTTCACTTTCCATCATAACATATAGCAACCCATAATTACCTCAAAATTAAGGATCATATAAACCCAAATGGTTCTTTATAACTATGTCCACAAAATAATAGATAACTATTCATTGAATAAAATTTTCATATATCAAACATCAGGGTTACACATACTATAAAAAGTCTTCTAATGTAACCCCATCAACAAAAGAGATTTAATACTCTTAAGAATTTCACCATAACTCTTGAATCCATTATATGTTGACTTCTTACTCATTCAACATTCTTTATGATCCATTAACCATTCCATTCCAACTTATTCTGAAATACGTCTTTCCTACAAACAAAATCATGAATCATATCCTAAGATTCCAAAATAAGAACACAAAAGTTTAGAAATAATTCATAACTTTGACTGGTCACTGTCATTTTCTTCATCATCAATTGGAATTGGATAAGGTATTGGTAAACGAATATTTGTACGATCTTGGTGATCCCATTCCCGAAACTTCTTCATAGGACATGTGTTTGCATAATGACCATGCACACCACATTTAAAACATTCAATTGATCCATCAGAAAGAACTTCTTTCCCTTTCCCCAAGTCAACTAGATGCTTCCTTTTTCCATGGCAGTTTCGCACTTTATGACCATCATTTCCACATCTATAGCATATTTCTGTCCCTTTGAAACATTTTCCTAGGTGTTTCTTTCCACATTTTTGACACAAAGGTTTTTGAACACACTTACCTTTATGATTATTACATGTAGTTCCGTAGAGATTTGTTTCTCGCATATATGATGCCTTATAGAAATCACTAAGGATTAGGTGGTCAATAATGACTCCAGATAGTTGGTTGAGGATAAACACAAGAGTTCTCATTGAAGATCCCATATCATTTAGTTTATCACTCAGAAAACTGTCACCATTTCTTTCACATCCACTGTTACTTTGGTGCCTGCTAGATCCAGCCATTTACTAAAACAAACAAGTTCAGTGTGAGCATATCAACAAAACCATCATGTACTAAAGAGGAAGATAAACAATAAGATATACTTACTCATTCACTTTATCTAAAACTAGGATTCTTTCTGAAATCCTAACCATTATGGTAAGGTCACTTATGCATAGAGGATACCCTAACCTCTAAAGTTATCTAAACCTTCCTCTGATACCAACTATAAGGCCCTGACCTTAAACCTTACATAATATTGAATTAAATGAATAATTCACATTGAGGATCTTTTCAGGTTTAGAGTTTTAGAGAATTAGGACATAACTATTACATCTCAAAAGATTACAAAGTTGTCACTTCTACTAAATTTCCATAAAATAAAAACTCTTCATAAGAAACATGTCTAGTTACACGTTTTAGATAGCATGACGTTCCCTTGATCACATCCTTGAACATATTCCACATTATGTCCTGTGAAAAACATTTCAAAAAAACATGGGGTGAGCATAAAAATATCAGTAAAGGATACACAAAGAATGAAAACTGTTAGTTATTCAAAACAAAAAGTAAACCATGTATACTTTATTAAAGTAATACCTTTCACCTTTAGGAAGTAGAAAAAACTCTTCACTGAATAAAAGATCATTACTTACCCTTTTGTAACTGAAATATTACCATAAAACCCATATCAAGAACACATAACATATAAAGGTAACTTGGGACATAAACATACTTAAATTGGAATAACCATACGGTCGACTTCCACACATACTTAAATGGAATAGCCATACAGCCGACTTCCATACCCAATGCATTGGAGGTTATAACGTAACCACCCATCCTGGTATTCATGGCACCACCCATCATATGGTTTATCACGTAACCACTCGTCAAATGTCCAAGTACCATTATATAATCATAAGACATAAAACAATATAATGGAAAGAAAACATTTTCACAATTTGATCACAATATATGACTTAAATATATTGACATAACAAATCCATTATAAAAAACCATTTTCAATACCAAAATACATAAAAGAGTATATGGTATTTATTACATTTTAAAAACATTACGGCTTGTTGAGGAAGCGAAACACCAAATAATACTCGTGGCGGCAAAAAAGGTTGTTGTCACCGTATACGTTAAAAGAAAAATTCCTTTTTGACATTTAGTAAAATGATTCATAGAAAAATATTCCTTTTGTATAAAAGTAAAAGTCAAAGGGGTTTATACACCGTATAAAATAAAGTTGTGTATAAAACAAAATATGCCTCAATGAAAGGAGATTGAGACGAAGTCCCTTATAAAGATCATTTTTAAATAAAATAGATTTATTACGTGTATTCACTATATGTACACAAAAATATACTATAAATAAAATATAGGACATAATAATATCATGACATAATTTGAAAATAATAGATTAACCCAAAGAATAGAAATTGTGTTAAGAAGTTCCCTTACCTCGGGTCCGACTTGACTCGATCGTTCTTTAACGACCTAAATAATAAACATGAGTTAATTTCTACTTGATTAAGAACCTTTTTCAAGTTCATTATTACTTTTATACCACTTATTTCCATGTTATAAACATTATGTAATCATTTAAGTTAATAATGTTTGTTTTGTCGATGTTTGGTCCTTAGGTCGAAAGTGGACTTCACACAATTACATGTTGTTCATGTGGTCAAAGTTTCATTATAACCAGAATGATATTCATGATTTGGATATCATAAATATCCATCATATACATGTATTTTTAATATTACATAATCATTTAGAGGTAACAAATCAAATGCACCGTTCATGGAGACGGTAAGCCGTACGTACGCATGAACGTTGTTCCATTTTAATGTCATATTAATGGAATAAAAACTAAATGAGAGATATGTATATTTAAATTCCAGAATTATATTAATCATTTAGATGTGAGATACATAATATATATCCATTATATATATGTACTTATAATAGTACATTACATTTGGGGATAAGAAATGAAATGCACCGTTCATGGGGATGGTAAGCCGTACGTACGCATGAACGCTACTTTCATTTCTTTCTCATACATTAATGGAAAGAAATAATAATGATATAAAGGTATATTATAATTACAGTATAAAATCATATATAATAACTTTAAATCCATCCTTTATATGTCCCACATATGGAATTAGCGAATCATATCACTTTGAGGGGGCGGTAGTCCGCACTTCCTAAAATGAAGATATCGTGTATACCCATAATGGAAGCCATAAAGGTATACCATAAATGAAAAATACATAAGCTTAATGAAAACATAAACATATTATATATCATATATAAATATAGTGACATATTAATGGCCACCTTTGAAGGTGTTATATGAGTGTTGAACAATCATCGTTTCGTGAGGCAGAAATTCGCCATCCACAGAAACAGTATGTTCTTTAACCATTAGATGAAGGTGTGTGTAAGTGTAGCTCGAATAATTCCTATAAAAACATCCTAGTATATTGTAGATACTGGATTTGTTACAAACGAAATTAATAAAAACAGTTTAGGGGGTTGGAGAAGAAAAATAAAACAAAAGAACACAAGAGAAAACACTACCTTTAAAACGGGTAACTCTTTTTGATTTGAGCTCAAAGGCTTCCTTGGGAAGACTTCTGCCCAAAGTGAGGCTTCTAGGAGTAATAAGGGGATGTGGAGAGACAAAATGGGAAGGTTTTGGATGAGCCAAAGGCTTTTTAAGTGTGGGTTCGGTGGTAGAGGTGGGGGCCTTTTATAAGAGGAGAGGAGGGGCACTCTTGGAAAGTAAAGAAATGTTACTTTATTTTAAAATGAGTTTCAGATTTAAAAGGTCCCACATTAAAATAATTAAAGGATTAGGTGATAAAAGTTCGAAATATACCCATAAAATAGCTTTTTTACAAGTGTAGGTCTTAGATTTTACATTATCTTTTCATTTTATTTAAATTGTTAAATAATTAGGTAATCGCTGCATCATCATGGTGTCATAAATAAATTAAATTATTTAATAAATAAAAATTTTAAAAAAATATCATTATGTAGGAAATTATTTTATATTTATAATGAATATTTATAGTCAAAAATATGACTTGTATAACCCCATTTAATAATTTTTTTAGTAAAACAACTCACGTTTGTGACATTTTTATTTTAACTTTAAATAAAAAGATATTTTTGTCCTTTTCCTACCAAAGTGGCTCCATGGGGTCCCCAAGTTGACCCATGGATTTTCTTGGTTGACCAGGACACATCAAATGAAGGTAGTACATGTGTCTAGGTCATTTCATATTATTAAAACATTATTTTTAGCTTAAACTACATTAATTACCTCTAATTGCGATTAAGAACATAAAAGTTACTATTCACCAAAATATTATTTTAATCCCATTGAACCACATTTTACTTCCTAATGACAACCATGTATGTCAGATTTTTAAAATTCAAAACACAGAGGTGGAAAAGTTTCATTTAAACGAAAAATCAGTTTCTTTAACTACCACTTAGTGGTTTCACTATTCATCAAAAATTGAAGTTTTTCAGAAAAATACCAAAAATTCACCCTAAGATATATTTTATATTCCGAACTCAAAAATTATTTCTATTTTACAAAATTCAAAACATATAAGTTGCATTAATTAATTTAATAATTAATTCCCGCTGTCAAAACAAATAGCGTGTTTTTAAGAAACAATATCTATTAAAAGATTGACACTAGTTTAAGTCCAATTTCAAAGTGAAATTAATTCCAATGACCAATATTGGATTAAATGGTAAAAATATATTCTAATTTTACTTTAAAAACAATTCAAAAGGTAATCTAATCATATAAATAAATTAGACTAAAAATAGGTTTTGAATTAAAATACAACATTTTCCACTATTCATTAAAAAATGAACTTTATCGGAAAGATACCAAAAATTCACACAAAGTAAATTTTGAGGTCTCTATTCTAAAGAATAATTTTATTTTGTCAAATATAACACATAAAATTGTCAAAAAGTGGATTTAAAAGAGGTTCTCCATCAAAAGGCAGTTAATCGACCTTTTAAAGAATATTAGAATGTTTATGCTTAAAATTGGATTCAGTCGCATTTTTAATCCTCTAACACTTATTGTAAAAAGTAAAAATTTTTGAAAAACATATAAAATTATTTTTTAGTTAGTTCAGTTCATTCCCGCCATTACAACGGCTAGGCGTTAAGTACCATTTAAAATAATATTATTTTATTATTAGAGTGCAACGTAAGATTCCCAAGAAACTCATTGTTGCGTATTGGGTACGCCATCGAGCATAGAGTCTCCTTTAAAGTAATATTTGTATTTTATTAACAAATATGGATAAATGTGAAAATGTCATATTCTTTATTTACCTAGGGTGTTACAAAATCAACTATAATTCATTCTGGAATTGCTAGGAATGTGGCTGTTCGGGACCAAATACATTCATCTACATCATTGGATGTTTTACACAATTTTGGGGACCTCTGCTAGACCACATAGGTCCCCATAAAATGATGAATATATGAGTAGTTTCTCCTTAGTGACAATTTATGGTAGGATTATACAATACTTACAGCAATTGAAAGGTATCTTCTATTCCTAGTGAATGGGGAGAAGCATTAAGAACATGACATGAAGGGAATACTTTTCAAGTAGTAATTCAGCTTCATCATGAATGATCCTATGGAAATTATTCTAGGGAGACCTTTCTACTTCGCAATGGCCCCACAATTTGGCCATGACAAATCCTATTAGGAAATAACTAGGATTAGATAGTAGTCCCTGTGGGGTTATAGGTGAATCCAATCATCCCAAGGGTTAGATTTGAGTGATTCATCATGGTTCTCATCTGTGAGTGGATTATCCCTATTTATGATGCACACATTGGGTTGTGGTCAATAGGGTCATCATAGAGGTGTCGTTGGCTCTTAGGGAGCATATTGACCTAGTTTTACAACTTCAATTGAAGATATATATTATTTTACAGAACTTTAGTGAGAGTATGAATCTACTCCTTATGTCAATCTAGTTTCATTTTATTAATGTATCATTAACCACATGAATGGTTGTGTATAAGTACCCAAACACCATCATTCATCGTAGTACAAATTCTCATCCATTGATTCAATACAATGTAATGTGTTTCCCTCTCCATTAGGATTATGTTTCTAAAATTGAGAGGATCAATCTACTTGATCATTTTATGTTCCAAATATTCCCCATAAATAGGTTCTAGTAACAGTTGATGGTATACATACCAAAAATTAATAATACTCAATCCTAGACTAACATGATGGTGTACTAGTGGTGAGGAACAATAGAAGGGTGGACTAAAACCCATACACCAACAAATTCTAATTCCTTTAGAGACTGAAACAGAAGGAGTATACTGAATTATTCATATAGCATCACCCAATTTTCCTTTAGAAGATATTGACCAGGTTTTATGGAATGATGGTGGGCAAAAGATACAACCTCCAATGCTGGGTGTGTCCTTATTCATGATTATACATTGAGATTGGGTAGTTCATATTTGGTTAATTCATTGATGTTCACTATCATTCAGACATACTCTAATGAGGGTATCTTATATTTGGGTCTATAGGTTTGTCCCTATGACAAGGAAGACTACCAATGTTGGAGAGTTGGTCCCATTTTTGGAGTGGAGGAAATAGCTTTGGCAATTTCAATCCGTACACAGGGTGTTCCTCTTTTCAGAGGAGTGTCGGAAGGCTCCTGACTCCCAGTAAATAAGCACATAGTGGTGGATTATACCTCTAAATAAGAATTGAGGGTTCATGATGTTGATCCATTGATGCGGTGGCATCACATTATATATTCCTATTGATGTTGTCATCACTAATTTCAAGAGGGACTGAGAAATCTTTTGATAGATCCACTCCAACCATGTGATGTGTATTCATGAACAGTATTAGGATATTTTAATTCCTAATATTTACAAAGCCAAGGAATGTATACAATCTCCCTGTTCTGATGTAGCGAAATACTTCTAGCTGATGGAATACATGAACGACTACTATTGTGGGCATGGACCCCTGATTAGACATGTGAGGATGTTTCAATATATTATTTCCCCTACATACCACTTCATTATCTAGTATGCTACATGTATTATGGTGGAAGATGATTTGGTTAAGGATTATTCATGAAGTTACACATTCTTATATCCCCATGGGGGAGTATTCTCTACTACTAATGAGGTATATTTATATGTTTTGTGGGTTTTTCCAGATTATAACCCTATGGAATTAATGCCTTACCAATTGATGAATTTTGTATAAATTAAAATGATCATGGGGGTGAAATTAATAATGAACCCCTGATGAAGGATTTAAAATCCTTCACTATTTGAGGGGCTAGTACGGAATAATCTTCTGAGGTTTGGGTCATTTGCAGTCAGTTGGCTATTATCATGAAAGTGCATGTTGGTGAATCAATGAATCAATAACCCCATGTTCTAACACATAATTGTAAATGATCTCCCATTCCTATTAGGTTCAAGAAAATTACTATTTTGATTTTTTGACTTGTTTCTTCATTTTAAGACAATTAAATATATATGTTTGGAAAAAAATTATCCAATTGTTAGGGAATTTGTTATTAATAGCATATTATAACCAATATGACCTTTGTTGGACACCTCTGACTTGATTGTTATAAATTATGCACGTTTTAAATATTCTAATCTTTTTAATGTTCATTATAAACCAATATGAGGAATTTACTAAACTATATTGTAAATTAAGCAGGCTTTATAGGATGGTGAAATAGTCACCAGTTGATATGATTGAAGCACCAACCTCAATAGGGGTCATTAATTATAATATATAAAACAACTTTTACATGATCAATAAAATCCTAATAAAGAATCTATTATAGTTTTTATGGATAAACATCCCTTACCACTTCACATGAATTTTAAATGGCCAAAACAATTTCCTTCTATGTGGATGACCTTCACTTATAAGTGGAACCCAACATGTGTAAGTGGATTCCCATGGATAACCTATCCACTAGTGTGCTGGTGGTGTTTCTTGAGTATGATCATATAACACAAGGATATTTAATAGACTCTAGATCTAATATAGATTAGGTGAACACGGTTATCCAGTGAAGGGAATGAAGGAATATTCATAATTTCATTACATGTATCTAATTGGATGATTTTCCAGGTTGGGGGGAGTCCATCCCCCATTGGATGGTATGTACGGGGACTAAAATGGTAGACCCTAATAGTCTAAACACCCTATATTAGGAAAAACTTACAAACAGTTTATGTTTTGAGTGGTAGGACTTTGATGCTTCCGACTAAAAGCAGAAATATAAGGTGATAATGTGATCCAAGAGGTTGGAATCAAGTTTGCTCAGCTAGAGGGGGATTTGAAATATTATGAGGTCATTTTGGCTTCTTTGAGAGTGGTGATCATTCATATGATGGAAAAACAAGTGTTTGTTGAGGCTGAATTATTGGAGGCCTCATCTATTGAGGTGTTGTTCTATGTTGAACTACTTTAGTCATGAATCTGATTTGATGATTTTCACCTTGATGTTGATAAGGAAGAAATAGATCTATCTAAGAGGATTTAGGATCTCGAGGAAACCCATCAAGGTTTAGTTAAATTTATCCAGTCCCTCTCCCAGTTATATTCAAAGGGGGAACCTATTTCATTATTTATAGGAAATTATAGTCTATTGACTATGGATAATCCTCCTAAAAAATATAATAATAGTGTTTTCATCAATTCATTATTTTAATGTTTTGTTATATCTCAATCATATTAATTATATGACAATATAAATACCTCAACAATAATGTGTGTCTTGATCAGTTTGAGAATCAATATATAAACAAAATATTTCATGATTACACAAGAGTTCCACATATGGATCAAAAAATTTGAGTCAAAATTATTGATCGACCACCATGAGTTCCCTCTCAAAGAAAAAATTAGATTGAGTGTGGAACTCGGTACATGCAACATTCATTTTCATTGTTCATCTGTGAATGAGTGGGGTAACTATAACACCCTGCCATTTTTAGGAAATATTTTCTTTAAATAATTTTTATTCATCAGTAGATTTCTTTTCATGTAATCATGAGTTCAAAATATAAATCAACTTTCATCCCATGTCATGTGGTATGTAAGGAGTCTCATGTAAATGAGGGTAAATTAGTTGATAAAAACACCAAAAATCGTATGAGAATCATGTTTAAGTATGATATAATTATAATTAGTTATTATTTATAACAATATTACATAATAATATCTATTCAAGTTCTTATTTTTTTATGGTTTAGACAAATGAATCATCAATGACCATACCAGAAGAAAAGTTAATTTTAGTAGCTTCAAAGTGGCCTAAAGAATATGGTCTCTTTAGAGGATTAAGTTTTGGAGTCTCTCCTAGAACATATTTATAGAAGATAAAACCACATGAAGATACATATAATATGGTGAGATTATTATATAAACAAATAAACTCACTTAAATATATTATTCCATGGTTTGGTTTGACATACTAATGTATAAGAAAGGATCAATGTGAATAGGTGGTGAAAAAAAATCCTTGCATGAACCAAAAGATCCCACTAGGTTTTAGGCTGGTCATTCCCACAAACTGCATACTTTACCCTGAGTAACAAATTTGTTTGTTACTCTTACTCCTAAATTTAAATCAAACAACTTCCTATAACTTTATATTACTAAAATCTTGTAGGTTATAGTTGTATGAGATTTGTATTTGTCAACACTCATTCACCACTATGTTGGGATGGGAATAGTGTATAATATCCAAATAGACTAGACACTCCATCAAGACCTCCCAAATGATCACATGAGAGTGGGTATTGATATAGATCATGAGTCAGCTACTATGATTAATGTTCCACTTGATGGTCCAAATATTTCAACAGCCATTGATGTTATTGGAGCTTTCATATCATGGTCATCTAATCTTTTAAATAAACATAAGTCACTTCTTTAACAAAACATTTCATATTAAATCCTATAATAGTTGATCATAAAATGTCTTAAGTGAGGAATGATATTATAGATTAATAATTAGGCTGAGAAATAGAAGGTTGAATCAATAAAATCTAGTTAATTGAACAAGAAAAAAATGACCTTCCGAGAATAGCTTCTCTCCACCAGTTTTAGAAAAACATATTTTATCATTACAACATCACATAGATACCATATTTAAACATAAAAATATGTCATACATTGAATATGAATAAATATATAGAGATTACATGATAGACAAAATTGTTCTCTAGAATCTAAATGAGATTTTCAAGCATGAATGGTTGGGCATATCAATTTTGAATACATACATAAGGTATATTTTCATAATACATCTGTTCAAATAGTGATATAACATGTTTATTACATTTATTAACAATTCATACTTTGTATAGGAATTTATATCACAAATATATAAACGAAATATCATTCAAACCATTATTTGGATTCATTAATCCCTCTATCATTTCTACGATAGATCTTACTTTGGATAAGAAAAAAATTGATTAGAAAAAGATGCACTGCTTGAAGAATTTTTAAAAATCATCAAAATAAAAACTCTTTTTGATACCTACAATGAAAAGGTAAATCTCTACAATCTAATCATATAAAATATATTTTTACTTTTTTCATTACTTAATTGTTTTTGTTTTTTAGGTCACACTAGATACTAATCACAGTTAATGTAGACACCATGAATATTTATTTTTTGGATCCAATGCATGGATATGAAACCAACCGACCACACATGATGTATATTTTGAATATACTATGCACTGAAATCAATATTTTATTGATAAACATAAAATTATATGTTAAGTTTGTGTTTTATTAATAATTTTTTTTATGATTGTTCAATCTCTAAATATAGGCTAGATCATTGCATGAAGTCGGTGTTTAAAGGGATAAACCCTGTGAATTACTAAAAATGGAAAAAAGGTATATATAGAAACATTTAACTATCAAAACATTTTAAAAAATTTATTTGTTTCATTTTTTCTTCAAGTTCTAAAACAAGATAATGACATCAATTATGGATATTATATTTGAAAATTTATGAGAGAAATAATAACTAATGAAAAGACCAGCATCCCCTAATAGTTAATTTCTTAAGATAATTACAATTTCATTAAATATATTTCATAATCCTCTATTTGTATATATTTTCTCAGTACTATCAAGATTTTAAAAAACATCATTACTCAAAAGAAGAAATACATTTATTTAGACATGAGTTGGAAGCATTATTTTTGTCATAATATATACCGATAACAAATTTTGGTGATTATCTACTATTTTTGTGGTCTGGTATGACTTATGACCATCAAAATATATTTGGGGTGTGATGTATTACTGTTGGAATGCTTATATATTATTTTTTATCTCTTTCCCAAAGAGAATTATAATAGAGGAAATAAAAAATTTTAGAAGCGATGACCAAACAACAATTTTTTTTGGAAATCATGTAGGTAGAGGTGGAGTTATAGGTGGAGGCAAAGTTTGAGGTGGAGATGGAGGTAGAGGCAGAGGTAGAGGAAAATTCGGAGTTATAGATCAATGTGGAAGAGGAGTCAGAGGTGAATACCAAGGTGGATACTGAGGTGGAGGAGGAGACTAAGAACTAGATTGAAAACAATAAAATTATTTGTAAATGGAGTAGAATGAGGATAAAACCATGATGGTGTTTGAGAACAATTTTTTAAAACTTCACATAACATTTTTCACACAAGATATAATCAATTGTGAATGTTTTTCAGGTGAATTATTAAAATAATTTTTTTTACCACTTGTTTAAGTGATTTAATATAGGGTAATAATCCACATATAAGATCATTCTCTTTTGGAAACTTCTATTTCTCCACTAGTGTTATTGAAGAAACAATTGTACAACTCTCAGTCATCAAACAGGTATATAATCCAACTTAAATGTTTGAATAAATATGTGTGTAATCAATCACTAAATTTATTAGGATTATGTAATAACTATTATCGGAAACTCATCATTTATATATCTTGTTCATCGATGAGGTTTAGTGTCAAAGTATCTGTTATAAGTTTAAAAATGACATTTTAATACAAAAAAGTTTCACTCACTGAAATCCAAGAAAACACACTCGTAATATCTTCATAAATTATGAAAATGATTTATAATTCATTTATGATGAATATAAATCACTCTCAGGTCAATACCACACAATATGTGTCCTTTTTTACTCAAAGTACATGTTTCCTGTTTAAAATGATATTTCAATAAAAAAATATTGCACTTTAAGCTGAGGAAACACATTCTGATTATTTTGATATTTTATTACAACAATATATAATTCATCTATAATGTGTAGGAATTATACTCACCTCAATATCATTCACAGTGTGACTGGTATGACTCCAATTTTGTCGTTTTATTAAAATTTAACATTAATTTTAGGGAAAAATATCAACACACTCAAAAATCATAAAACACATTAAGATTGTTTTTTTTAATTTAGTAAAATGATACATAAGTCACTTTTTGACATGTAAGAATAAGTCACACATCAATCTAACACATGGTGTGAATGTTACGACTCCAATTGTCTATTGTCAGTTTAAAATTGACATTTTAATACAAAATGGTGTCACTAACTAAAAATAGAGAAAATTTTCTTGTATGGCCTCAATAATTTGGGAAAAATATTCATAATTAAGTTTTATGTGTATGAATTAATCTCATATAAAATCCAAAAATTATTTCACATGTATGGCTTAAAGTGTGTGTTTCCATTTTAATATGGATTTTTAGTAAAAAACACAAGTAGCATACTCAAAACTGAGAAATGCATTATAATTGTTTTTATATATTAGTAAAATTATCCCTAAGTCTTTTAATACATGTATTAATCTTCTGTACCTCAATCCAATACATTGTGTGACTGGTATGACTCTAAGTGTGCCTTTTTATTCAAAATTGACATTAAATTTAGTCAAAAAAACAACTGACATACTCAAAATAGTTAAAACACATTCATATTGTTTTGGTACATTATTAAAACAATCCATAATTAATTTTTGATGTTAAGAAATCATATGAACCTCAATTTGATTCATGGTGTGACTGGTATGACTCCATGTGTCCATTATCAGTTTAAAATTGATAGTTTATTTCAAAAAAGTGTCTCTCACTGAAAAATGAGAAAACATGCTCAGATTGTCTTAATATTTTTTGGGAATGATTCATATTTTAATTTTTATGTTTATGAATTAGTCTTGATTCAAACACACACACAATGCCACATGTATTCTCAAAGTGTGTGTTTCTAGTTTAAAATGAAATTTTAGAAAAAACACTAGTGGCACAAACAAAACTAAGGAAACACATTCTTATTTTTTGATACTTTTCAAAAAATATCCTTAATTCATTTGGGTCATATATGAATTAGTCTCACCTCAATATATTGCAAGGTGTGACCGGTATGACTCCAAGTGCATCTTTTTATTCAAAATTGAAATTAATTTTATTGAAAAAAACAATAGACATACTAAAAACCGAATAAATGCATTCAGATTATTTTGGTACTTTATTAAAAAGAACCATAATTCCTTATTTTTGTGTAGAAATAATCAAAACTTCAATCTGACTCATGGTATGACCGTTATGACTCTAAGTGTCTATTATGAGTTTAAAATTTCCATGTTAATAAAAAAATTTGACACTCAATAAAAACCTAGAAAACGTGTTTCTATTGGATTGATAATGTTTTGAAATGATCCATAATTAATTTATGATATGTATGAATCAATCTCATGTATATCCAACACACGGTTCCACCTGTATGGCTCAAAGTGCGTGTTTTCGGTTTAAATTTACATTTTAGTAAAAAACACAAGTGGTATAATCAAAACACATGAAACACATTATGAATTTTTTGATATATTATAAAAACAATAAATATGACATTCAGGGTGTGTATGAATTGGATTCACCTCAATATGATGCATGATGTGATAGATATGACTCCAAACGCATCTTTTTATTCAAAATTGACATTAATTTTAGTAGAAAAAACAATTGGCATTGTAAAAACCAATAATACACATTACAATAATTTTGGAACTTTAGGAAAACTTCACGTAAGTCATTTTTGACATATAGGAAGAAATCACACCTCAATATGTTGTATGGTGTGACTAGTATGAATCCAATTTTCTGTTATCCATTTAAAATTGACATTTTAATACAAAAATGTGTCACTCAATAAAAACTAAGAAAATACAACAAGATTTTCTTAATAATTTGGGAAAATAATTAATAATTCTTTGTGAATTTTATGACTCATTCTCATATCAATCCCACACACAATTCCTCTTTTATTTCTCAAATTGATTGTTTCCAGTTAAAAATGGATGTTTTGTAAAAAACACAAGTGGCATACTCAAAATAGAGGAAACACATTGAAATTATTTTAATTCTTTAGAAAAATGAAGCATAAAACATTTTTTATGTGTATAAATCATTAGTATCTCAATATTAATCATTTTTTGATCGGTATGGCTCTAAGTGAATATTTTTATTCAAAATGTATATTCGTTTTAGTGGAAAAAAACAACTAACATACTCAAAACTGAGAATATGAATTTGGGTTGTTTTTGTAGTTTATTAAAATTATCCCTAAGTCATTTTTTACGTGTAATAATTAGTTATAATTCAATCCAAAACACTAAGTGACTGGTATGACTCCATGTGTATCTTTTTATTCAAAACTAATATTAATTTTAATAAAAAAAACTGACATACTCAAAACTGATCAAAAACATTTGAATTGTTTTGGAACTTTAATAAAATGGTTTATAAGTAATTTTTGATGTGTAGGAATCAAACACACCTCAATTTGACACACGGTGTGACTGGACTATCTCTAAGTGTGTTTTTTTATTCAAAATCGACATTAATTTTAGTAAAAAAACAACAGACATAACTAATAATAATATTTTTTTCTTATATTTGTGTTATATATTCAATTTTATTTAATTTAAATATATGTATCTTATTTTGGTAATTTATGTTGTTTTTTTGGTGATGTAGTGTGTTGTTACAGGACACTGCATGCCATGTTTCTGGTATTGCAGTGTGTGGTAGCATCACACTGAAGTATTCCACTTTATTATTGCTACTAAATGTTCTAATAAAGGATACCTTTATCAGTGATTTTCTTGCGCTAATAAAATCCTTGTCCTTTTAACCGTGATGAGGTATTCTGTGCATTTCTAGCACTAATAATGTAATATTCTAGCATTGTAAAAAGCCTCTTTCGTAGTAGTGCACCATGTTATCACATAATTTATAATTAGAGGGTTAATATAATTACCATAACATGATAAACGATTAATAAATGAGTCATTTATAAAATTTAACACTTATACCATTTAGTTGGATTACAGTTATATTTTTTAAATTCTTCTATCATTTAATAAAATATTATTTATTTTTAAATATCATTAATCCCAATTTTGACACAATTCGTTGTTTGACTTTTTAAAAATATCATAATAACTTGATATCATCGAAAAAAACTCTCTTAATTCATACATAATATTTCAAAGTCATCCTGAAAATTTGTGGATAACATTAATTAAATCAAATTATATTTATTTTAATATTTTTAATACTATTTATTTCATTTATCTATTAGTGAAGCAATTATTACATCATTATTATGTTGCCACTTAATTTCATTATTTATTTCCTAAAAATTGTAGATAAATTTCCATGATGTAGGTAAACATTTTAACTTTATAAAGACTCTTTATATTTTAACATGCCCGTTATATAATCCCCTATTAACATTATTTCTCATGTTAAAAACAAAATAATGACAAAATTTACTTTCCTTTGAAAATAATATTATAAATGTTTTAAATTCATCCATGTGGCACCAAGATCTCACAAAATCGTCCCAAGGATGATTTTGGTTGAAAATAACTCATTAAATGGAACATAGATAGATTTTACGGTAATTTTCTAATATTTTTTAATATTATTTTTAACCATAATTACCGAATTTACCCTCAATTGTGGAAATAAAAATAGTTAATAAAATTAATATTCATTTTTTCAAAAAAAATAAGTTGATCTAATTAGACTATAAATATCATCCTGATTACAACCATGTATATTTGTTTTTCAATAATAAATTCATAGAATTTTTAAAATTCTGTTTAACGTTAATCCCGTAAATGTGGCGACAAAGCAGTTTAAATTAAAAATATCAAAAAATTCAATAAATTTATATATCCAATTTCAATGTGAAATTATTTCAATAACCTAAATTGGATTAAATTAGAAAAAAATAATTTAATTATACTTTAAATCCATTAAAATATATAATTTAACTCTATAAAGAAATTTGATGAAAAAATAGTTTTCGATTAAAATGTATTATTTTTTACTATTCATCAAAAAATGAATCTTATCCTAAAAATATCAAAAATTCAACCAATGTTAAATTTTATACTTCAAATTCCAAGAATGGGTTTATTTTTTAAAATATAATTAATAAATGTTTCAAAAACTATATTTAAAATAAATTTTCCATCAAAGGACGAAAATATGCCTTTTTTGAAAAAAAAATACTTCTTTTATCTGTAATGTTGGATTTGTTCTTATATCATTTCTAGAAAATACATAAGATGAATATGAAAAATTATATAATATATATATATATAATTTTATCTAACAGGAGTGATTTTATTATTTTATAAACACACTTGTTCACACTTAAATAGTTTTTTAGAAAAACATTTTCTTTTATTATAAAATGGGTTTTATTTTCATTTATAATTAATTTATCACAAAATAATTAATTATATATATGTGTGTAAACCATATTTTTATAATTCACTTAATATTACTCATTCCCTCAATTCTAATGACTATGTAATAATGGTAAAATTTAAATAAAAATATTTAATTCTTCATTTAAACTTGATGTGGCATATCATTTACGCTATCAAACACAGTCTTTCATATTTTTAACTCAGGATGTTACATAATGATCCCATTTTAAAATCATGTTGTATTACAATAATTAATTTAAATTATATTAGATTTTATATTTATAAAATCAATTAATTTATTTTCTATTAGTTTAATAAATACTCTCTTGAAATTACATTAACATTGAATGTGAATATTTATTCACAAAAATTTAGAAATAAAAATCCATAATTTTAAAACTATTTATATATCAGATAACCATTTAATAACTGATCATAATCTATATTCATCCCTTATCCAAAAATATATATAGAATAAAAAAAGACAATGTCTTTTTTGACATTTCATGATATAAAATAATATAAAGATAAAAATCAAATAAACATGGCACCATGTTTCCATTATTTCAAATCATGGATGAACATAGACAAACTCCACCGATCCAATAGGATTAAATCCAATGTTAGGGTCATTTTTTAGTTCTTATCATATTATTTTCAACCTTAATTACCCAATTAACACTTTATGTCTTTATAATTATTTACTTTGGTTATTATCCATAATGAAAAAAAATAAAAAGGGTTTTATTTACTATATTTTAACAACTGATTCAAAGATGGATCATGCTTTCAAAATCCTTTTTCTTGGTGTGTAACAAATTAATTTAATATTTAACCCCAAATTGAAATGAAAAAGTGTTTTAAAAAAATACTTTTTCATATGTAAATGTTTTTATAACAAATTAATGTTTATAATTCATTAAAAATACTATAATTTGATTATATTTATTCATTATGAAATAAATAAATTTTAAAACTAGTCCAAAATAGAATATTTGTTTGTATATATATTAAAATAAAATATATTCTTCCTTAAAAATATTTATTTTTAACTATTCATTAAAAAATCAAACCTTTCAGAAAAACCATAAAACCTCAATAAAATATAATTTCGTTATGTTTTTTAAATTATATGAAATATATATAATTAAATTTCTAAATCTTCAAGAAATTAAATATAATATTTTCACACAAAAAGAAATAAAATCCATTTTTGATGAAAATGTATTTTTTTAAGAAATAAATGTCATTTAAAAATTTAGTGGTTTTTTACTATGAATTAATCAATACATTAATATTATTTTTTCCTTTATATATATATATGTATGTATATTTGTATGTATGTATATGTATATATATATCCTTATTTAGTTAATCCTAAAAATACCCTCTAATTTGACATGTATTTTATAATGATCATACTAAAGATATAATATTTTATTGTATGTTTAGGTTTGGTGTTATATATTCTATAAAATATTTAACTTTTTCCCTTTTTAATATATACATATGTTACAAAGGGTACCATCTCTAGATTTATTACTTCTATGTATTATTGTATAAACTTTCATAAAATTTATATATGGGACACAGAATGTACTAGATATAGGTTTGGTGGAAGTGATAACAGATAGGCCACACTTCTGATGTCATAAGGGTTTTCAAGGGGCATTTGTATTATAGAATACACTTTTCCCTATTCCAAAACAACATGAATTTATTCCATTGTGATATAAAAATAAATTCAATATCTATAACCTCAATCTCCAGGTCTCGTTGATGATTTTATGAATAATTATTTGGTCATGTTTGTGTGTCTTTCATATGTTTTCTATTAGTTTCTACATTATATGTCATCTCATGGATATGATATTGTTACATTATCTTTTACTTTATAACATCATCCCAGTATGTTAGATTCTAACAGATCATCCCATACATATCCTAAAAGGTTGACATTTGAATCCAAGAGTATAAATTTTTTTATACGAGAACTCCACAATAGGAAGGATCATTTAGATACCCTTAATTCTCAAACATAGGTATTAAATGATTTTATATGAATATTAATTACATTACACAAATTCATACCAGAGTATTATAAAGGTATATTACCCATGGAAACAAGGAATCATAAACAAATAGTTCATAACATATCTATAACATCTCCCACTTAGTTTCACATTACTAGCACCCTTCTTAGGCATTTCACATATTATATCTATCATCATAAAATAGGGAAAATATATATAAGAAAGGGTGAGATAAAATTCTTTGTAATGGAAAATAGGGAGGTATATAAGAATAACATGAGTATAAATGTATAATGACATGATAATAACATTTTAAAACCATAACCTATATAACATAGATCATAAATATTAGTGATGACATAAATCAAGGCTGATTATAAGAAATGACTAAAAATGGAATCAAAGAACACAATCCATTAGAGAATAAAATTAGTATAATAAATAGAGTTGTGGAATATAGAAAATTATATAAAACCTTATATCAAGGATACCCAACAATACATTAATGACATGTTAGGATTATGATAACCACCCATGTACCTACATCGGGCGGGGGATAAAATCTTCTGTATCTACTTTCTGGATCTGGATAACCTCTCATGTACCCTATTTTTGAGTTTGGGATAACCATATACATATCCCCATAGATCATAGAGAATTAATCATTACCCATTTATTTTTAAGGAGATATAGATACCACCATTCAAATAATCCATACATTATTGTTCTGTAACATCATAAACATTTAGTCATATCAGAACTCATGAAATTAAATGTAATTCATAAACATTTCATCATATCACAACCCATAGTGAAGAAATTGGTTTCATAAAAAATCATCATAAATTTAAACCATGCATAGAAAAAATATGAATGGTATCATTGGATTACATCACCATTAAATAATAAATACCATCAATAGATATCACCAAACATGGAAAATAATTTTGAAAATATGCAATGAACTTTTCTCAATGAAGACTTATTTTAAAAATGTTGTGAATACTCCTTTTAAAAACATTTTAAAAAAATTAAGAAAGGGTAAAAATTAATTTAAACAAAACATAGGAACATTAAAAAAAATTAAAACATTTTTAGATAACTTGTATATGGAAGAGAAAAGGGGTTTTTAATAGAAGATATAAATAAAGTTGGTTTTCTTTTGAAAACATTATTTTAAAATCATGAGTGCATAAATAGATAAAATTGAAGGTAAAAAAAGTTTTATCAAGAAATACCATAGTATATTAAAATTCATGAGTTTATTTAGATACAGTTCATAATATCACATCTTTGGATTAAAAAAAATAAACAGCCCCTATAAATGATGACATTTTATCATAAACCCCTTACCACTTTGGTAACATTGAATCCAAATCCTAATTAATGAATAATATTATATGAAACATAAAATATCATGATAATAAATAAATTCTTGAAATTACATATCAATGGGGATATATATACACCTTATAAAACAAGATAGTTTCACAACATAACATATGTCCCAAAAAAGTCAAACATAGATAAAAAAATCACTTACCACTTTGGTAATCCATTGAATCATAAGCCCAGACAGATGATAACTTAAAATTAATCATTAAAAATTTAAAATAATTAACTTTTTTATATTACATTTCAATGTGAAAATATATACAACAATCAAATGAAATAAGTTTTGAATCTGGCATAAGTCTCCCATAAGTAAAAGTGATACTAATAATCCCTTAACATAAGTCTCGAATTACATAGTAAACATTCAAACATATATATTAAAAAAATTATTATATGTATAAAAAACATAATTATATATAACATACCATATATGATTTATGTATGACCTTTTATTACCCTATTATTAATATTTCTAGGTTAAAATCATGTTTCGGGCAATATATGTTGTGTTTTTCTTGTACGTTTTGATTTTTTATTTTTTACCTCATATATTGATTATTATTCCATAATATATATAATATATAACATGATATAAATATCATATTCTTTGATAATATATGTATTTTAGTAATCCATAAAATTAAGAGATAGAAAATTAAATACACCATTCATGGAGACAGTGGGTCATACATATTCATGTACTTTAGTTCCATTTTCTTGATGAAGTAAATTAAGGAAAGGTAAATTATATATTACCCTTAAATTATTTTTTTATTTAATATATATTACTTATTTTCTTTAAATTTTATACAATTAACTTCCATGAAAAGCATTAGTGCAAAATGAGTCACGTCTCCTTGCCATGTGATAGTATGACATACACAAGAATGACATTATTGTATCCCCCACAGAATTGAAAGTAAGATATTGTATGTGATAAATTAAATAAATAGGAATAATAATGTTTAAAAAATAATATATATTCATTTAATCTATCCTTATTACCATCTAAGTAAAACAAAAATGAAGAAAACATCACATCGATTCATGAGGTTGTAGTCTTTTGTACACAAAGCAACATTATTATATTCCAACAGGTTTGGAGGTAAAAATGTAGATGTGTTATTATAATTCCATTATTATAATAGTATCATAAATATAATACATTGACATTATATCAATCCTTATATCATTTTTTGGGGAGTGGTTTCAAAAAATGATTAGTATTGGTTCGCTAGGAGGTAGTATAGCAGACAATGGAGTGATGATTTCATATCCCATTTTAAGGAAGATGATACATATTTATGTAGTGATATGAACATAATAACATATTAATATATTTTGTATATCATTTTTATTATATCTTAATAATTTAATAATATTTTTTGGAGGTATAATTATAATTAAAACAAAAAAGAATAGTTTTAATCTTTATATCTTTTTCGGAGAACCTCTTTTGATTTTACATAAATCATTCCTATATTTGATTTTTTACCACAAAATATTACTCTAGTATTTGGGGAGGGACATAAGTAAGATATTTTGGTTTTTTCCGAAAAAATGGGTTTTAATTATTATTAAGAGAGTATAGGGGGTGGCCATTTATTAGTGTGGGATAGGACACAAATAAAATTATTGAAATGAATGAACTATGTCTAAGTTTTTTAAATTCTAAAAAGCTCAATAATGGGCCATTATAGAACCATAGATTTTTTAAGGTTGAAATATTTCAATAAAATGGCTTATGGGTACGTTTTTAATTTATTTTACCTTAGATTTGTTTTAGTTTAACCCTTAGTAAACAAGTTTAAACAATAACTACAATAAATAATTTTTATTGTATTTACTAATCATTTTGATCAAAAATGAAGTTAAAATTATTATATAATGTAAATTATACTTATTACATATATCTAATATATATTTCAATATTCGATTCACAAAATTAGAATAATTAAATTTAAAATTAAACAGAAAAACGTGATGAGGAAGTTAATTTCCAAACTGAAAATGTTAAAAATTTTAAAATAAATTTCTATAAAAGTTCAATATGAAATTTATTATAATGAAATAAATTGAATTTATATAAACATAATTTTAGAAATTTTACTTTTAAAATCATATTATAATAACATTTATCTTATAAATTATTTTAAATAATATAGTGTTCTTTAATAAAAATCTATATTTTTAACTGTTCACTAAAAATTTTATCTTTTCCAAAAATTCTCAAAAAAATTAAAAAATAATTTTGAAATTTATTATTTGAAAAATAAAGTAAAATTTTTAAAGTAATTTTGCATAAATTTTAAAATATTAACTTTAATAATAAGTGTGCAAAATGAAACAATACTACTATTTAGAAAAATAAATTTTTTATGTGTAAAATTGGAGTCATTATTATATCATGCCTTGACAATAAATAAGGTGAATGATAAAAAAATTAAATATATTAAATATAAACTGCATTAAAAATTTAGTAATTTTTTTTATTGAGATAAAACATGTTTGTTCACATAAAATTAGTTTTCTAAAAAAATCATTATTTTAAAATGTTTAAATTTACATTAGTAAATAATTGGTCACCATAGAATTAATTTTATAAACATATTTATACCTAATAGTTTCATAATTTAGTTAATTCTATTCATACACTCCAATCCAATGACTAGGATATTACTATCAAATGAAATAATAATATTTAAGTAGTGTATCTTATTTTATTAAGACTTGATGTTGCAAGTAATGCAGGAAATTAAAGAGTTTCAATTTATTCGAAAAATATATATTTCAAAAATTATCATATTATTATATTATACCCCCAATAAAGTTAATTTCTCCCTTAAAATTCATCTCATTATTGTATATAAAATAGTTAAAAGTTGTCCCATTACATCCTCATGTTCCCACATAGATTTCTTAAGGAGGTGATTTCGCCACAAAACATTGATCTGATGAGTGGTCTTGTTTCATTAAAGTTTCTACCTATAATCAAAAATCTATATCATTTATTCTTAATAAGAATTTTCATGCTCCATTGGTATTAATTATGAGTTTTGTACATGCGATAGATATAGAATTTCTATAACAACCCAAGCATTCATATATGGAAATACCTCTTGATCTAATTAAATTCCTCTTTATGTAAAATGTTTATATAAAATGTCATCTTAGTTGGTTTTATGATTTTGGATTTTAAAATTATGTTATGAATTTTTACCATTGCTAATATAGTCGTTGATCAATGATCACATGATTAGTATAAATATAGGGCTTTAACAAATCCAATTTACTCATAGAAAGGAAGTGATAGCCTCAACCAGTAGATGTTCCCCACACTAAGCACATTTGTTAAAGCTCGAAAAGGGGGTTGCATCATTGGGCATTGTTCTTGACCAAGCTTTAGTGGACCCTTCAAGACTTGTTAAACATTTTATCTTTTCAAATTGTTTTCCATGGTAGTGTGACTCACCTCCACAAAAGAAACCCCATTATTTTATTAAGTTAGGACTTTGGAAATATAAATTATTTTTTTCCACTCCCCTTTTTCAAAAATCATTTGCAAAAACCATGGTTTGGATTGTGGTTTTGATTAGTTTAATGTGAGGTGTCCCAAACCGAAAAAATAAACAATTCCCTCTCCTTTCCTATATAAACCCACCCATGCTCCCACTTCCTCCTCACTAAAAACATTTATAGTTCATACAACATCTTCCCTACTCTCTCTAAAATCCTCCCAAGGTTCCCTAATCTCCCAAGAATCCTCTCTCAGGCCTTTGGAAGCACACTTTCAAGTAAGGGTTTTTCTTCCTTTCTCATTTTTTTTCCAATTTTCTTATTGTTGTTATGCCCTTTTAATTTCAATTTTAAATATTGGGGTATTGTTTCAAACCTCCCGCATACTGCCCTATTTATTTTTAAATTATGAGAGACCCTTTTCTCAATCAATAAATGCCTCCCATGTAGACCCGTTACTATGCCAAAATTCTGAAAAGAATTTATCTCTCCTCACTTACATTCAAGAAATTCTTTTGTATCATGAATCAAAATTCTATTACAATCATTGGTACATGTATATATATTACCACCTTACTGTCAATTTAATGTACATATTATTAGACACCCCTTTGTCTCTCATCAACCATTTTTATGAATTCTTACATCACGTCGTCACACTGGTCAAATTGAACCGATTTTCCAAGACAATGTCATTTTATAGGGAATACCATGCCCATTTATCTATCAAGGGTATCCAAAATTATGAACATTTACTTATTGATTATAATGTTTCATGTATTAATTACACATTCTATTATTGTGGAATAAATTAGGATTTTTTATAAATTCATGTTAAATGATCCTTGTGGCACACCTATGCATGAAATGAAATGTTTAATAAGGGTGCGCCCTTATAATGCTCCAATGCATTGGGAAAAGTATACTATCATTCTAGTTCATGTGAAATGGGTGTTTACTCATGATAAATCAAGTTAAATGAGGTTTTACTCATGCTTCATGTCCAATGTGGGTTTACTCATGCTCCATGTGCAATTAGCCTTGGCTCTTGCTAATTCCATGTTAATTGTTGTTGCCACATTTCCATGTTATGATTATCATGATTTATCATACCCTTATGTTTATGCTCCTGTTTTTCTGTATTGATATGCCTATTGTCTTACATGTATTGTATTACTCATTTTATTTCATGATTAATCCCTTACTTGTCCTTATAGCTCACCCTTTTTTATTCATGCCCTCAGGTTATCGCATGCAATGCTAAGTAAGAGGGAATGTAGCGGTCATGTAAAAGATTTTTTCAATAAATATTTTGTTTTTCATGTTTTAAGTTGTTTTCTAATAATCCTAAGACCCAAATAAACTAGACCTCTTGATCTTCTATGTTGTATCAAATGAATTTTATGTAATAAATTATGTTTAATTGTGTATTAAAAGATAAGGGTTTTCATAGTTGGTATTAGAGAATAGGTTTATTTATTTTTGGGATTAGGATAATAAAACCCTTGTAAATCCATAGAGATAATTATAAGTATAATAAAGAAATCCCTATGTTTTGGTGAGTATTGAGTAAGTGGATTATCAAGAAAAGTCATCCTTGTCTAGATACGAGCAGGTAGAAGCGACTCTGGCACTGATGAATCCTAGGGGTAAAACCCGAAAACACCACTTCGAGCTAGACTCGAATAGGATCTAGTGCATGACAACAATCATTGTTGCACTCTTGGTAAAGACACTCCCGGGGGATATGCTTTGGTAAATTCAGAAGCTTAGTATGAACTATTATTAAGGGACAAAAAAAATTCTAAGAATATATGTTAAAAAGTAGATCATGGATAACATAGACTGGAGCCAATAGATTCATATGTTAAGGAAATGAGAGTTATTTATAATTAATCTGTTTTGTCCTTGGATTACCCTTTATGTGTTACCCCTATCTATTCTTTTATTCCATCTAATGGCTGGTAATAGGAGGACTCGGGCTAACAAGTGATGTGAAGATCAAAGTGGTGAATGTGCTAATGTGATGCCCAATCCGATGGGGGTGGGAATCACATAATTTTTCCTGATTCTCTCTCAGTTAACTCAACCTTTGAATAGAAACATGGGTCAAGAGTAATGTTCAACCCCCCCCCCCCCCACCCTTAATAAAGAATAGGTCACTATCAAGATATTCATGAGACAAAGACCTACTACATTTAATGGATCATTTGATCCCTCAATCGTTGAACGATGGATCAAATCAATTGAAAAGATATTCCCCATCCATAGATGATCTGAAAAAGATAAGGTTCTCCAAGTTTCTTATCATATGGAGGGTGAAGCTGATCAGTGGTGGACGTTGATGAAAATATGAAGCCTGAGGAGGAGATCAAGGCATTAGAATGGAAGGATTTCCGGAAGATGTTTTTTGAGATATATTTTCCGCACACCCTCCAAATTAAGATGGAAAGGGACTTCCTTGACCTCCTGAAAAAAGACTAAGAATGTGTTGGAGTGTACAAGGAAAACTTAACAAGGATTGTGCGATATGATTCCATCTTTTTCGTTACCCCCAAATGCAAGGTTGACCACTTCTTCGGTGGGTTGGAACATAACTTGCGGAAAGTGCTGGCGATCCTTGACTTCGACAGCTATGAGGAAATTGTCTGATGTACCCTCATGGTCGAAATGGAGATCAGAGAATATCATGGGTATCATGGGGAAATGAAGTGTAAGGTGAACATCAATTTTGGTGGTCTGATGGATAAATCCAATGGTGCTAAGATGATCTAGCACCCCACTTTCCAAAGGTAAAGAAATAAGTACCCAAGAAATTTCTTGAAGGGTACATAAAAATCATTTATATATGAAAGTGAAGGGCACCTGACGATTAACCATCATTAAGAAAACCCGCATCTGAAATAGAGGAGGAGAATAATCCATTCAAACCTCAGCGCGTTGTTCACTGCTACAACTACAAAGAACTATGGCACTTGCAAATCAGTGCCTTGAGCCAAGGCTTTTTGGAGGAAACCAACAACCTCCAAGGCAGAAAGGGTGAGCTTTTTCCATCACTACTACCGAAGTGAACCATGAAAACGAAGTGGTGACAAGTACGCTAGTTATTCATTCAAGAATAGCAAAAATACTTTTTGATTCAGGTTCTATGCATTCTTTTATATCTTTAATTTTTATTAGAACAATCCCAACACCACCACAAATCATGGATGTGTAGATGTCGGTAGGTACACAAAATTTGTATATCATTACATCCCATGAATATAACTCCTCACATATCATAATATGTGGATTAAACTTCCTAGAAAACCTCTTCATACTCCCTCTATTATAATTTGATGTAATTATTTGCATGGATTGGCTATTCTTATATAGATCCAACATAAATTTCTGTGAGAGGGAAATCACTCTCTTTGTGGAGAATCGACCCTTGATTCTTTACAAATGAAAGGAGGAAGATGAATATTCTTCATCCCCATCATCTCTATCATGGATATTACTGTCATATGAACATGTGTATCTGGATCAAATGATTGAGTCTAAGGAGGCAACCATCCTAGAAGAAATTCTTATTGTGAGAGAACTTTCTGAAGTGTTTCGTGAGGAATTTCCTTGCCTTTCTCATAGAATAGAGGTTCAATTCTCAATTGATCTTATACCTGGGGTGTTTCCAATATACAAGACTCCTTATAGAATGGTTTTTTTGGAGCTTGATGAGCTGAGGAAACAACTACAGGAGAATCTGGATAAAGGGTTTATATGCCCAAGTGTTTCACTATGGGGTGCACCAGTCCACTTTGTCAAGAAGAAGGATGGGTCAATGCGCCTTTGCATCGATTATCGTGAGCTTAACAAAATCATGATAAATAAAAAGAATCCTCTCCTGAGATTTGATGACTTGTTCGATCGACTATGTGGAGAAAATTACTTCTCTAAGGTGGATTTGCGGTTAGGATATTATCAAGTAAGGGTGAATAAGGATGATATCCCCAAGACTGCTTTTTGTACATGAATAGGCACTATGAATTCATAGTAATGCCTTTCAGACTAACTAATTCACTAGAAATCTTCATGGAATTGATGAATAGAGTGTTTAGAGATTAACTTAACAAATTTTTGTTAGTCTTGATAGATTTTATCCTGATATACTCCAAAACTAAAGAGGATTATGAGAAGCATATAAGAACTCTACTAAAGACCTTGCAGAAGGATAAGCTCTATGAAAAGTATAATAAGTGTGAGTTCTGGTTGAAGGAGGTCTCATTATTGGACCATATCATCATAAGAAATGGGATATCAATGGATCCCTCCAAAATAGATGCAATTTAGGGATGGCCGAGGCCAACATCGGTAACAGATATCCATATCTTGTTGGGGTTAGTTGGATATTATTGATGATTTTTGAGAAATTTCTCATGATTTTCCAACCTTCTTACCATGCTACCTCAGAAGGGAGTGAAGTTTTCTTGGAGTGATGAATGAAAAGAAAGCTTCAAGGATTTAAAAAGGAGGCTTATCACTGTTCCCATGATCAATTTACCCACAAGTGGAGAACTTTTTGTGGTATTCAATGATTCTTTGAAGAAGGGAATGTGGTGTGTGTTGATAAAAAATGACAAATTTATTGTCTATACTTCAAAGCAATTGAATGTTCATGAAATGATCTATCCAACACATGACATTGATTTGGATGCAGTAATAATCACTTTGAAAATTTCGCAGCATTATCTCTTTGGGGAGAAGAGAAAAGTGTATACGTACCAAAAAATCTTCAAGTATATATTCATACATAAAGAGGTGAACATGAACCAATGAATATGGTTAGATCTGATCAATGACAAAGACTACTCAATCCATTGCCACCTTAGGAATGTGAAAAAGGTCGCAGATGACCTATGTTGAAAGGACTTAGTGATTATATCATTGATGAGAATTTAAATGGATCTAATATTCTTAAATTTGATGAATATCGAAATGGTAATCATAAAGAATGAAACATCATCAATTCTTTAACAAATGATTTCTCAACTGTCACTTTTGTAAAGGTTAATGAATGCTCCAAAGTATGATGTGGGAATTCAGAAAAAAGTAGAAGCTATCTGAAAATGGAAATCCTCAAAGTTTAATGTTAATGAATAGAGAATTGTATGATTTGGGAAAAGACTATGTCTTCCATCATGTCTGGAGCTGAAGAAGAAACTTTTGAATAATGCACATTGTTCAAAATTCTCTATTCACCCAGGAAACACAAAGATGTATCAAGATCTCTGAGAGAATTATTTGGTGGGATGATACGAATAAAGAGATCATTGAATATGCATCAATGTGTCAGGTGTGTCAGTAAGTGATGGCAGAGAGTCAGATGTCTAAGGAGATTATGAAACCACTTCTCATAACATAATGGAAATGGGAGAACATCACCATAGACTTTGTCCCCGGACTTCTGAAGACATCCAAAGGCAACAATGAAATCTGGGTTGTTATTTATCATATTAAAAAGGATGAACAATTCATTGTTATTTGGGAGGATATCTAATTGGATCAATTGGAATAGATATATATTAGGGAATTGGTAAGGATTTTGGGAGTATCACTATTTATTGTGTTCGATCGAGATCCAAGATTCACCTCTACGTTTTGGAAGAGTCTTCAACATGCTCTGAATAATGAATTGAACTTCAGTATGGCCTATCATCCTCAAACTGATGGCCAATCCGAGATGAAAATCCAAACACATGAGTACATGTTGAGAGCATGATCAATGGACTTTAAATGAGGATGGGTTCAATATATTCCTCTAGTTTATTTCTCTTATAATAACAGTTTCCACTCGAACATCCAAATGGCACCATATGAAGCCCATTATGGGAAAAGGTGCAGAACACCAGTGTGTTGGGATGAGGTCGGTGAGCGTAAGCTGCTTAGACCATAAATGGTCGAAGAAATGGTGGAGAAGGTGAAAAACATTCAACAGCATTTCAAGGCATCCCAGAGTCAACAAAAGTGTTATGAAAATAACCATTGATGAGACCTTGAGATAAAATTTGGACACATGGTATTTCTACGCATATCTCCATGGAAGATGTTCATGAGGTCTGGAAAGAAAGGGAAGTTAATTCCAAGGTACATCAGCCTCTTTCAGATTCTTGATCATGTTAGGGCTCTAGCCTATCGTCTAGAACTTCCACCTACTATGGCCAAAGTACTTAATGTCTTTCATGTATCCCGCTTAAGGAAGTACATATTGGACCCTTCACATGTAATCTCTTCAGAGGTGGTACAGTTAAAGGATGGTATTTCTTATGAGGAGGAACCAGTGAAGATCATAGATCATAGAGAAAAAGTTTTACGAAATAATACAATGCCCCTTGTCAAGGTGTTGTGGCGAAACCACAAGTTTAAAGAAGCGATGTGGGAATCAAAGGAAATGAGGAAGCAGAGTTACCCATATCTATTTTAGTGTGTGAAAAGGAAATTTCGAAGGAAAATTTTCTTAAGGGGGGAAGATTGTAACTACCCAAACATTCATTAATGGAAATCCATCTTAACCTAATTAAATGTCTCATTGTGTAAAATTTTTATATAAAATTTCAAATTATTTAGTTTTATGTTTTTGGATTTTAAAATACTGTAAATAATTGTGACCGAGTATAATATATCCATTGAATAGTGATCACATAATTAGTATTAATATAGGGATTTAACAAATCCAAATTAATCAGATAAAAGAAGTGATGGCCTCATCCAATAGACGTGCCCCATACGAATCACATTTATCAGAGCTCAGAAAGGAGGTTTCATCTTTGGATTCTCTCTTGACCAATCCCATGCTGAGCTGGAATATGTTAAGTTCAAGTGGGACTTCTAATAAGAGAAGTGGAAGTTGATAGAGATTACCACCAGAGCAATGTTATCAGAGCCACCCAAAGAGTCTATCACCATCACACACCTTACTCTTTGGTCTTATGCGGGTGCTATAAGGGGTTATGTAACAAGGCCTTATCACTATGGTTATGTACATTATTTTTATATATAATAATTAATATAATTTCATTTTATTATTGTTACCTCTTGAATAGTTTTTAAAGCACAAATATTATTTTAGTTAATGTTCGACTAATAAATATATTTGGATGAATTAATGGATTTTTTAATTCAATAATATTTTAATAAAATATTATTATTTTTATTAAATTAATTTTCATTATATATAAATGATCGTATAATTTTATGAATACAATTTTAATTTTTATTATGTTTTGAATGAAATTTTTGTCAAAACCCATGAATTTTCAATAAATATCGGTTTTTATTTTAAAAGTTAAAATTAACATAATTAGAAAATTATTTAGATAAAATAAATATTATTTTTGGAATTAGGACGTTGAAATTTTCTAATTGTGAATTTTTTATAATTTTCTAAGAAAGTAAAATTTTTTGTGTAAAAATTAAATACCATTTAAATATATAATGTGTTTTATGACATCATAATGACCCAATATTGATTTAATAAAATAATATAAACTTTATGTTCGGCCAATGTATGTTTTAAAATTAAAATAATATGATTTTGGGTTTGATTTATTTATTTTTCAATGCATTAGTGGACCCTTCAAGACTTGTTAAATATTTTGTCTTTTTAAATTGTTTTCTTTGTGAGTGTGACTCATCTCCACATAATAAACCCCATTACTTTAAGAAGTTCAGACTTCGGCCTTAGAAAAAATTGTTTCCCACTCCCCTTTGGCAAAAACTATGGGAAAAAACTGTGGTTTGGTTTTTGGTTTGGATTAGTTAAATGTGAGGTGTCCGAAACCAAAATAATAAACAATTCTCTCTCCTTTCCTATATAAACCCACAGAATCTCCCACTTACTCCACACATAGAGCATTTGGAGTTCGTACAACATCTTCCCTACTCTCTCTAGAATCCTCCCAAGGGGCCACAAGCTCCCAAGAAGCCTCTCTCAAGCCTCTTTCAAGGCTTCGGAAGCACGCTTCCAAGTAAGGGTTTTTCTTCCTTTTTTATTTTTGTCCAATTTTCTTAATGTTGTTATTCCATTTTAATTTCAATTATAAATGTTGGGGTATGGTTTCACACCTCCCCCATACTTCCCTCTTTATGTTTGAATTATAATAGACCCCTTTCTCTATCAATAAATTCCTCCCATGTACACACATTACTATGCTGAAATTCCAAAACAAATTTATCTCTCCTCACTTAAATTCAAGAAATTATTTTGTATGATTAATCTAAATTCCATTAAAATTGTTGGGACATGTATCTCTAAGACCCCATAACATTCCATTTCATGTACATATGATGAGACACCCCTTTATCTCTCATCAACAATTTTTATTAATTCTTCATCATGCCGTTATGCTACTTAAATTGCACCGATTTTCCAATCTAATGTCATTGTGTAGTGAATACCATGCTCATTTCTCTATCATGGGTATCCACCTTTATGAAAATTTACTTATTTATTATAAATTTTCATGTATGAATTCAACATTCCTTTATCACAAAATTAATGATTATGTTTTATGAATACATGTTACATGATCCATGTGGTACACTTATGTATGAAAGGAAATGATTAAGAAGGGTGCACCCTTACAGTGCTCTAATGCATTGGGTAAAGTATAGTATCATGAAAATTCAAGTGAAATGGGTGTTTACTCATGATAATTCATGTGAAACTATGTTTTACTCATGCTTCATGTTCTATGAGGGTTTACTCATGTTCCATGTGCAATGATCCTTGACTCATGGTAATTGCATGTTAAGTGTTGTTGACATATTTCCATGTTATAATTATCATGCATTATCATGCCCTTATGTTTATGTTTCTCTTGTTCTCTATTGATATACCTATTGTATAACATTTATTGTTTTCCTCATGTTATTCCATGATTAATCCCATACTGGGCTTTATAGCTCACCCTTTTTTATGCATGTGCTCAGGTTATCCCATAAAATGCTAAGTGCGAGGGAATGTAGTGGTATTGTAATGGATGTTCTCAATAAAGATTTTGTTTTTCATGTTTTAAGTTGTTATGTAATGATCCTAAGGCACAAAGACACTTGACCTATCACTCTTCTATGTTTTATCAAATGAAGTTTATATAATAAATTATGTTTAATTATGTAATAAAATTTATGTGTTTTCATACTGTGCATTCTTTGTTGAGATGCATGGAACACATCGTTGACTTGGGAGATATTTGGTGGAAGTGACAAATGATAATATACCATCCTAATACGATCATTAATTTTTAAGGAACTGATATAGTAATGGATTGGTTTTACCTTATCTATTCCATGGATATATTTATATAAATACATTCTCACTGACATAAAATTCCATATTAAGTTAGTGATTTCAACATAACTTTTATAATGACATTGTGTTATCTTTATGAATTGTTGAATGTCTCTAATATTATCTAGAATTTCATTATAAAATATAGTCCTAATATCATCATTTTCTAACATCATCCCATTATATTATGGTTTTATACTTTTTTATATGTGAAATTATAAGTATCTATCTAAATGATTGAGTAAAATATATAATTGAAAGAAAACGTAACTATAAGAATGTGTAGATTCCAACCACCTTTGAAATCCATATAATAATATCATAGCATATACACTATGGAATGAATTTTTCTCTCAGACTGACCATTTTACTGAGGATGATACACTTTATTGAAACTCAACTCTTTATCAACATCTTGATGAAGACTTCACCATAAATATGAGGTAAATCTCATATCCCAATCATATAAACTGTTATGTGGTACTCCATGAAACCTTACCACTTTCTTAATGTATATACTATAATGTTGATCTACAGAGAAATATTATCTTATAGTTATGATGTGTTCTTAATTCATAAGGATATTGACTATATCCCATATATAATTATTCCCTCCAGATATTTTTTGGATTTTGATAAAAAAATACATTATGATGTTGTCCCATTTAGATTATTGTATGAATAATTTTGGTAAAATACCATTATAATTGTGTCCCTCAGCCCAAAATTACTTACTTACCAAGTATCAAGATAAATACTTATAAATATGTATCTTCATGTTTAAAAACATTAAATACACTTCCATGAAACCCAGTAATGGGTATTATGTCCTTATTGTCCTTCAGTTTTGGGTTTAAGCCTCATGGCCTTACTGGATATGATAGGTTGTCTCCTGGAATGTGGTTTATCCATTTTATAGAACAATATAAATCTAACTCTCAAATTCAAATAACCCATATTTTCCTCAATATAAATTATAGGATAAAAATTATAGGTTACCAGTACATTTAATCTTATTCCCCCAAAATATAATTCATTCTTCCTAAAATACATTTTTGCACAAATAATATACAAAACCAAAGGGTTATATTTCCATAAATGTCTCCAAAAAATTCTTTAATCTTGATAAACTCCCATAACATAAAACCTAAAAAGGGGTGTATAAGACATTGATCATATGATCAACGTTAAACTCATAAACCAATGATGGTATCTGTAACTCTTATGCATTCAATACATGGATACATATATTCTTCCAAAATTAACAAAATCCTTAGCTATTTCATGATTCTTATAATAAAAATACTATTTTTAAAATATATTTACAACATAATTATTCAATCCTAGTATATAAATACATCATTCATCCCACATTATTATTATTCCATTATATGGTCTCCATTTTATTATTCCTTAATAAATTCTTACTTTCAGATGTCATTTATATTCTCATCACCATCAATAGATAAACCTTTACTCATAAATCTTTTCTAATCATCATCTTGAAATTTCATACTAGGACATAAATTTTCATAATGTTCATACTTTTTACATTTAAAATACTCATCCATTGAAAATGCCTTAGGAAGACCAATATTGTCATCCACTTAATTAACTGAACATTTCATTTTTCCTTGACAAATACATGCTTTGTGACCTTCATCTACAAACATAAAATATATTCTCTCTCCATTTAGGAATTAACATGGGTTATTTTTTCCACATTATTGACATATAAAAAACTAAATATTCATTTAAAAATTGTCTCCACTAAATGAGCGCGTATTAAACTCTTTCCTTCAAATCTCTATTCATTATAAGAGTTGATTTGGGTGAACATTGTTAATTGTATATCATGATAACTAATTTGTAAAAATAAAAATATCATTTTCTCAAAAAATCTTCTTTTTTGGTTTCTCATCAATAACCATTCTATAACATTCAATGTCAACCTAGATCCCTCATGTTCCCTCCATTGACAAAAAAAATCATAGCATGAGAAACAATAATCAATGTGGGAAACCACATAATCATGAATAATCACATAGAGGATATATAAATCAGGATACTTTATTATCAATATATGACACCTTATGTGTATCCTAGTTCCACCCTTATAATTATTCAAATACTTCATGATGGTTCATAAAGGGTTTTTGGAATTCCAAAACATATTCCTTAAGAGTTTCAAACCAGATGTGCAGTTATGACCTTTTTCTTTTACTAGATTACACTCGAGTCAAGTTATGCACACCTTTTTAGAGTTATTACCCCTAGGTACATATATTGTAGAACTATTTCCACATTTATTATATGGAAATAGATGTAATTTCATAGAAACAACTCTCTATATCCTTCACCAATATTCCATGATATTTTCTTATACATATAATTATTCTTAGACTTATCCTTAAACATATCCCTATGGATTTTACTGAATTTTTCTCATCCTAGATTCTAATGGATAACTAAACCTATCCTTTGATAGCATCTATAGAGACCCAAAATTATCATACATTTTTATTATATCTTTTTAGATGAATATTCATTAAATTACACAAACACATGTCTAAGTATCATAAAGGTATAGTGACATCGGAAACTTGGAATCATAAGCAACTGGTTAATAAGAGTTTCACTTAATCACCAAATTATATCATCATAACTAACACCCTTCATCGACATATCACACATAATACCAATCATCATAACCTAGGTAAATATATATATAAGAAAGGGTGATCTCAGCCACTCTGTAAGATTCAACAATGGAGATATGTAATCATTACATGATATTAAGGGTATGATAACATGATTATAAAAATTGAAAACCATACCATATGTATCATAGATATTAAACATGATTCATGGAATAAATTTTAATAGTTCATAAGACATGAATAATAAAGGATTCAATTAAAATAGGACAAGAAAGATAATATTGGTAAAAGACATATATAGATGACACACACATAAGAATAGAATACATTATTTCATATATATTCATCAATACATTAATAAAATGTTGTTCTTGGGATAACCAACCATGTACCTTCCTTTGGCTTGGGTTGACCTCAAATGTCCTATATTTTAGGATTGGGATAACCAATTATGTACATTCTTTTTAAGCTTATAATATCTTCTCATTTACCCTCTTATCTCAATGAACGTTAATCATTACCCAATGAATTAGAGGGGGATATAGGTCTCATCCATAACATAATCCATATATTTATGAACTATATGGCCACAAAACATTCACTATATCAGAAACCATGAAATGAAATGGGATTAATAAATATATCATCAGATCATAACCCATGTCAAAGAAATGTTATTCATAATTTTTTTTCATAAACATAATCCATCTAGACAATGACTAAGAAATTTATTATTGGATAAAATCCCATATAAAGCATAATTAATTTTAAAGTATGTCCTCATTGATGGAAAATAATTAGGAAGAAAAGTATGAACATTTATTGAGGATAATAACCTTTCTTTGAAAATCACATTTGAAAATAAAAAATTAATAAAAAATTTTGGAAATATTTTTATTTGAAAATAAATATTGAGAATTATAATGTAATATTTAAAACATTCAGTCTTTATAATGGTGGGAGACACTATACACGTTAAAACAAATAGTCCTTTCATATTATTGGTAAAACCCAAATAGAAATTATATTTAAAACGATACAAAGATTCCTTTAAATTTTCTAAAATGTTGACCAAGGGAAAAAATTAAATTAATAAATCCCCTATTAACATTAAAATAAATTGAAAACATTTTTAGAAATCATGTATATGGAATAAAATATGATTTTAGACCAAAGGGGGGAATAAAGTAATTTTCCTTTTAAAGAATGTTTTTTGGAATAATGAGTACATAAATTGTGTAAAATTAAGGGAAAACATGTATTTTCAACAAATAAACATATGATAATAAAATTAATCCATTTATTGTGAGATAAATCATAATAATTCATCATCATAAGTGTAAAAAACAATCTAACAAATGATGAGACTGTATCTTAAAACACTTACCATATTTTTTACATTGAATCATAAGACACATGAAGGAATAACAATAAATAAAACATATGAAATCATTTGAAAAAATAAATTAATGATATTTAATGTCAATGATTATTTATATACACCTCATAAAATATTATAGGTTCATAACATATCATGTGTCCCAAAGAATATAAATTGAGACAAAAACTTCCTACCACATTGATAATCCATTGAATCATAAGCCTTAATAAACAATAAAATAAAATAAACATTATATATCATTAAAATAAGTATATTAATTTTATAAAATGTTAATGGGTTAGTATATAGACCACAAAAAATAAATGAGTGGTGAATTTGGCATAATCCTCTTAGAAATAAACGTGAGACTAAAAATCCCTTGCCTTATGTTTTGACTTCATTCATACATTTTCAAACTTACGATACAATAAATATTTTATTACTATAAATCTATTTAAAACCCATAATTATAAATATAATAACATATATTATATACTTTCTACAATTAATTACCCATTTAGTAAAAATTATTTGTTAAAATAACGTTTCACCAAATAAGTGTTTTGATTTTTGATATGTTTTTATATGTTATTTTTGGACCTATTACTTTGATCAAGGTTCCGTAATATAAAAAAATTTAACCATGATATAAATATCATAAATATACATTTTATATATATTTATAGTAATCTATAAAATTTTTTGATAGAATATGAAATACATGTCTCAAAGAGACGGTTGATCATTCGTATGGATGAATATTGTTTCCATTTTCATGATGGATGAAATGAAAGAAAATAAAATTATAAATTATATTTATAGAATCAATTTTATGTCATATATATTTCATATATTCATTAAATTTACCCTAATTAACATCCATGTAATGCTTTAATAAAAAACAAATCACATCGCTTCGTAACGTAATAGTATGTTGTACAAAAGAATGACATTATAATATCCTCCATGAAAGGGAAAGTAATAAGATATATGTTATATTACTTTTTAAAGAAGTATAATTATGTTAAAAATATCATATATAATAATTTAATATATCCTTATTACCATCCATATAAAACATAAATGATGAACTCACCACATCTGTTCATGAGGCGATAGGTTGCCGTAAAGGTGAGCGATGTTACTATTTTCCAATGGGTTAGGACGTAAGAAGGTATATGTGGTACTATTTTTACATAGATATAAAAATATAATAATTATTATATATACGTTAAATCTATCATTATAACCATCTTTGAGAAGCGCTGATTGAAAATGAATAAAATCGGTTCGTGAGACAATAGTCTTTTGTACAAAAAAATTATGATTTTTTATCCCATTTCATGGAAGAGAAGATGGATTTACAATATGATATTAAAATACTAAAATATTTTTTTATTTTATAAAATTTTGATATTATATCATCATAAATTAATAATATTTCATTGAGTTATAACAATAAGTAAAACAAAAATGCATTGTTAAAAACATTAAAACTTGTTCGAACAACCTATTTAGATATAAAGTAAAGCCTTCCTATATAGCCTTTATGATCTAAAAATTCTCTCTTAAATATGGGTATGGTTATAATTATGTTATTTTCGTAGGCCTTATATATTCCAAATGTTTTTGTAGGTGTGAATAATACATTAGAGTTGGTGAACATTTATAATTGTGTGAGAGGACACACATGGAATTTTTGAAAATAATAAAATATACACATGTTTTTTAAATGAAACGAAAAAAACATGAATATTATAAAAACATATAAGATATAATGTTAAAATAGATCTTTAAATATTATTTTTGAAATATTTTATAGGTCATTTTCCCAATTATCTTTTTTGATTAACCCCTGGTAAACCAGTTTTGACCTTAACAGAGATAATTAATTTTTACCATTTTACTATTATTTTGACCAAAACTTAAGTATAACATATTATATAATATAAATTCAATTATTAAAAATGTTTAATCTATTTTTAAAAATTAAATTCTTTTTTTGATAAAATTAATTTATAATTAAACCCACAGACATGAAGAGATAGCAATTTTCTAAAGAGATATAGTTAAAAAGGTTAAAATGATTTTATATTAAATTTCAATTTTAAAATAATTATAATGAAATAAATGTAATTAATAGAGATATAATTTAACTAATATTAAATTTAAATTCATATTAAAATAAAATTTATTTTGTAAATTTTTTGAATGAAAATGCAGTTTTTTAGTAAAAAATAGTAATTTTCAATATTCGCTGAAAATTTAATCATTTATAAAATTCATAAAAAAGTACTCAATGAAAATATTTACATGATGATTTAAAAAATTAATATTAGTTTTAAAATAAAATTTATAATAATTTAAATAATTAATTTTAAACATATGTGTGAATAATGCGATAAAAATTATTTTGTGAAAAATACAGTTATTAAGCATAAAATTGGATTTATTATTATCTCATGCATAGAAAATCCATAATATTAATGTTAAACATTTTATTCAATATATAATATATAAATTTAATTAAAATCATTCATAACATTTTATTTATTTAATTCATTTAGTTAAAACACTCATTGATAGATAAAAATCGTTTTTCCGAAAAATATTCTTATTATTTTCAAAGGGTTTTTATTTACATATCAATGTAATTGATCAAAATTAATTAATTATATATATATATACTATATATTTTCATAGTTTTTATAATTACATTCATACTCACCATTCCAAATTCTATAAGATATATATAATGTTAAATAATAATATTTTAGTAGTGTGTTTCATTTCATTAAGACTTGGTGTTACGTGTAACGCATGCTATAAAAGAATTTAAATTTATTAGAAAAAAAATATTTCATAAAATATTGATGTTTTATTATATGGATCCAATTATCATTATAAATCCATTGAATATGATCTCATCATATCCTATAGAGTTTGAATGTTTCTCTAAGAACAACCATTTAACTAAGGGTGGCATAAAGAACTAAAACTCGACTCTATATCCAATTCATATATAAGGATTCTTCAGAACAATGACATACACCATGAATATCAATCAAATACAAAAGATGATGGTACTCTATTATATCTTGAACTTATATTATGTATATCATTATGAGTTGGTCAAGATAGATGTATTCTTTTATACAAATGAAATACATATATATAGTATGGACATTTAGTACTACCCAAATAGTATTATTACATCTATATTCCCTAGGGAGTCCTATGATGAAATCTATAGATATGTTTTTTCATTTACATAGTTTTATAAGAAATGTTTGCATCAAAACTTTTACTTCTTTCATTCATCCTTCACTTGTTAGAGAACCATTAATCTAGACACAAATTCTATAATCTCCCTCTTCATATAATCCCACTAATTTTTTTATTTAGATCTATATATATATATATATTAGTTCTTACTATATTAATAGAGAATCTTGAGATATGTACATCATCTATAATGTCCTTCTTCAGTTTTTATTTTCATGGGACATGTATCAAAGTTCTAAATATTATGAATCCATTTTTTGTAACGATAATATATTGGATACTCAATACATTTTTCAGTAGTTCCTTATTGTGTTTTTAGTCTTACTTTATCCTGTAAATAATATATATATGAACAATTATCTGAGAAAGGTAGGACTATGTTCCTTTTATGATTCCCATGTCTATCATTTTCATGTCCATGATGATTGGATCTGTTTCTAACCTCATCATAGATGGGGTTGCATGATACATTATACTTAGAGCATCTACCACATTCTTCACCATCCTAGGATGGTTATATATTTAGGAGTTATAATCCTTGATTAGTTTTAACCATATTTTTGGGCCATATTGTTATATCTTATTGTAAATTTATGCTTTTGTATTTTATGATATGTATATATATATCATTTCTCCCCATATATATAATGTCACCGAATCATCAATGAGTATATGATTGTGGCCAATTCAAGATCAATCAATTTTTAGTTTTCCTCATGGATCATTAATTATTGGGAGATATTGGATATTACATTTTCACTTTTCATGAGCACACAACCCATTGTTTTTTTGAATGCATCAATGTAGATCAGAAGTCTTTCCCCACTTTTGGGTAGAGTGCGAACTATTGTAGTGTATATCCTTTTCCTTAACTCTTTAAAGGTACCGCACATTCGTAAATATAAAATATTTTACTCCCTTTTGAGTTAAATGGGTTAGTTTTATTGAAAAATGTGATAAGTTTATCACAATTCGATGATCGTACATATATAATCAGAAGAAACTTTGGATATCCTTCATAGATATTTTTCTAGGAAATCATTTGATTTATTATTTTTTGAAATGATCTGTAGATGTCCCTTTTTATGTGATAACATTAATCAATAATTATACTTTCTCTCTCCTAAACATGCATTTACATTACATCTCATGTAACATTTCCATTAAAATGGCCTTCAGTAAAACATTAAAATGAAACTCATATTACTCCATAACTCTCAAGTATATAAAAATATATTATATAAACACTACCATATATATGTTGAGGTAATCCCAAATGATTCAAATCATTAATTAAATTAAGTTATTTGGGTAATTAGTTTCTGAAAATAAAAACACTAATTACTCATAGTCCCTATACCTTGTATGAAAATAAGACATAGGGATATCTTCCTTCTCAACCTTTATATGATAATATCCCAACCAATGAGTCGCCATATAGATCTACCAATCTACACATAGTTCATAGAAAAAGTGATAAATATATGTAAAATGATACTTCTTATTTATTGTGATCTTGTTTAGATCATGATAATCGATGTATATGTGCATTGACTGATCCTTATTCTTAAAGAAAAATCACTAGTTCCCCATAGTGTGAAACAATTGGTCATATTAAACCTTTGTCAAAATTATCTTGTGGTTGCTTCATCATCTATTATTATTAGACTATGGAAATTCTATATTGAGTCTTGGATATTGTAAAATCTCTTGTTATAAGTCATATTGAGAAATATTCCTCTTAAATTGGAGGAATACCTAAAATTTATTTGGGGAACACACTACCATATTATATTAAAATGAGAATTTCATAAAGGATTATCATTCCCTTAGTATTATTCATTTAATATCGATATGATTACTCATAAGGAAATAATATCAAATATTGAGATGATCATTCCAAAGGTTATCCATCCTCATCCTTATACTTGAAATGAATCGGAGGGAGATTCATGATATAGAGGGTTATTTCCTTCTCTTGATAATTTATTTTGCCTTTATACATGGAAATAGAATTCATATATAGAATAAAATTGCATTACACAATATATATTATCATATGTTTTGTCAGTAATTCATCCTGTAAATATAGATCATAGATAAATTGTATTCTTATGATGAAATAAATGAAAAATTTTCCATTTTCATTAATAACATGATATTTATAATTTTATGTCGTATTTGGAGAGTTACACTAAAAAATTGTGATAATAATGAATGAATAAAACCATAATAAAATAGTTAATTTTTTATTCAATAATGAATAACATTCATACTTATATCCACATTATTATTAGGATGAACCATAATTGTTTTAATGGAATATGCCAACAATTTCACTCTAGGACTTGAAGGTTTTCGTATCAAGGTATATTCAACAACTATTAGAATAGTTAATTGGATATAATAGTTTCATTTTTTCCTTGAATTTGAAAAATTAGACAACAGAAAGTCATTACTTCCATAAAATTATCGGGTTTCAAAAATTATTGGTCCTTTCCTTCCCACACCTTTGGTATTTTGATTTCACCTTTTGGTAATTTCCTGGATACTACTTCTCGTACTTTTGATAAGTAGGATGTTGGAATTTAGTACTATCATTCGATTTTTCTATCAATCCACCATAATTATAATCCATTACATTAATCCTATCTATATACCCATGATATTATTTTGATTTTCTAATTTCTATTTCATCCTTGAGGGGACTTATGAAAAAAAATTCATTGATTTTGAAAAAATTTTTTGCAAAATATTTTCAAAGATTTAATTTTATCCCACTAAATATGTGGTAAACATTGTTTTTGTGGTAAAAAAATAATTTAGTCATCTCATGAAATTATTATGATGGTATCCTCTTATTTTTTGATGGATGTTTCCTCCTATTTCATGAGTCCAAGGTAATCCCTCTTTATCTTACGTTAGAGAGTTCAAGGAAAATATTTATTGAAAATAATTTCTTACATTATTTCAATTATACCACTTCAATATAAATCATGGGATTCATATTATTGATCAATATTCATCACTGATCAGCCTCTCCCTCTGTGTGATAAATATATATCATAATAATCACTTTCTCATATAATTAAATGGTAAAGAATATACTTTCAAGGTATTGGATCCATTTCTCCTCAATTAATGGATTTGAATATCCACTAAATGTCATGGGAATTTATCAAATAAAGTTATAAATTGAAACATTTTTCTTTCATAAGGGGATGTGATTTTCCCATTTGTTCATTTTTCTGTAATAAATATATATTAATCAATTATTTAATTTTTTGATGTTCATTAATTCTACTCTGATTGAGTTAGGAACCTTAATTGAGATGTAATCATATTTCCCATCCCATTGGATTTTTCCTTGGTTCCCCCTAATTCTATCCCTTAACTAAAATAAAGGGAATATTAGTGAGTAGAATTATCAATAAATTAAACCTATTAAATTGAAACAGTGATAATTGATGACATATATTTTACATGAAATGTATCCCTTAACCAATGAATTTATTAGTTTAAATATACGTTATTACTAGTTTATTTCATAAAAATAATTTTCATATGAATCTATGTTTCCTTCATAAATTTATTAATGAGCCTATAGATTTAAAAAAGAATATCCACCGATGGTGACAAATTAGTTGTGTGGAAAAGAATTTTTTCATAAATAGTTGATGATTGTGTTAATACCTAATGATCCCTTTTAGAGTTATCACCCTTAGGTATAACATTGTTTGAGACACATTAACATGTAGTATATAGTAAAAGAATATTTTTTAGGAAACCACACTCTCAATACTTTTAAAAAAAGTGGAATTTTTTCCATTGTGTAGTCTTATCCCTATAGCACATGGGCGTTAACCCAGTTGGTGAGGTCTATCTAAGTGAATATATGAGTCCCAAGTTTGAAACCATGAAGTCGTATAATTATTTTATTGTAGCAGTACTGTAGTAGGTAATGTAGTAGTACTATAATAGGCACTATAGTAGTAATGTGCAACTACAGTTGTAGGTACCTTAGCCGTTACTATAGCAGGTATTGTTCCATACTTTAGAAGTCAGGACTATTCACCTTGGGCCACCAGTTTGAGCTTGGAGTCCTTAAGGCCTTCGGGCCACCCAGAACTTTGGGTTAGTAAGGCTTTTAGGCCACCTTTAAGGCATTCATGCCACCTCAAGGAATTCAGGCCACATCAAGGCCTTCATGGCCACCTGATATGTAGATTCCCAGACACATTATATATGGAACCATCCCTAGATGAGGATTCAACAGTAGGACACATTCACCAGAGTAGAGCTAACTAATTTAGAAGAATGAGAGGGTATGGTATTTCCAATGGTACCTGGTATGTGAATCTCTGCACAGGACAGTTCGCTGAATATCCATTCAAAGGTGGAGAACTAATCAAGATGTAGATGCTAGGGAGGGGTGGTTTCAAGTAGTCATAGTCTTTATGATTTCCATAAGACCTAAAGGTCATGTAATGTCTCCAAACCTATGGTCAATGTAATATGTAAAGCCTACGGTCTTTCTAAGGGAAACCCCTCATCCCTTAAAAGGGGGGTTATCAAAAAATCAATAAAAAAGAAGATCGTAGGGCCATTCAGGTGTAGTATTATCCCTATAGTTTTTAATATGGGTTTCTAATCATAATTCTCATAAATTACAATACATTTCTCTCATACTAACTATGGTAACTTATATATTGAATAAACATTATTTCCTAACAATGATATTTTCAATACAACCTAAAAAAGATCTATAGGTCCATATTATATGGGAAATTATATAAAAAGTGTATTAAATTCAAACTAAGATACAAAAACATCATTTAAATCATAATAATCCCTTAAATTCCATTTATCCTCTAGTACAATACAAGATAACCAAATGATATAAATAAGAAAGGGGTGAGATATAAGGACCAGTAAGGAAATAATCAATGAATACAAATTTTTGAAGTATCGTATGTGTGTTTATATGAATCACATGATGAAATGGAATGGTAAGAATCATAATCATGAACATTGTATCATGATATAAAATGATTATATCAAGGAATTATAGGAATGTGGAAACAATATAAAACATGAAATCTTAAGCATAAGTAAATAATATGTATTGATAAATAATTACATAGGGTTCTTAGTCTAACCTCCCTTTCACCATATAGGGTATCTGATGATATAAATACATTGCCCAACACATTGGAGGGATATATAATTCTAGACACAAACATCATAGTCATATAATGTACATGAATATTTATAGCACATAGATCATACAACATAAGAATGTATTTAATAAAATTTATCACCATGATAAAGGAGTATAGGTAAACAACATGGAAGTACCTAATAAAGTAATGATATGTAAAAGTAGGTGAACACCCTTGTTTAGATGTAATGGTGGAATTCACAATAGAGAATTTTTTATTAGAAAATCATAAGATAGTTTATGCATTATAACAGGTGCACATAAGATTTTATATAAGTAATTAATTAGAGAGAAATATGGCCTCTCATTATATGGGAATATCATGGAAAATAAAGGGATGATTAATTACATATTTTATCTTGAAAATTAGAAATAATAATTCATAATACAAAAAGGAAGTCAAATATAGATGGTGAAGAAGATAATATCTTACCTGGAGAGGGTGAATCTAAAATACTGGGAGAAGCATCTAATGATCATGGAAATTCATTTTTATGGATTTGTATAGGTATATATAGGTAAAATACACATTAAATGTGTTTTGTGTAATAGTTAATTGGAGGTTGTGTGGGTCATCATATAAAAAGAGTGGGGGTTCTTTATTAATTTTAAATCATGGGTTTTTTAATATATGTGACCAAATAATAAAAAATAGAAACATACCAAAGGGTTTATATGTTTTTTTCTATAGAAGGGGACTAGTTTTTAAAATTTTACTAGTCCAAGAACTTAATTCCTTAAAATAATACCATTCATGATGTGGAAGTGAGACATGTCCATAAAGAGTTTTTTTTAAAACATTAAAATATAATATTGGTTTTGGGGATTCATTAAAGGTTTGTATAATTAATTGAATAACTTAAAAAATGCACATTTTTTAGGGTAAATTTATTTTTACGATATGGTTTCATGTTATTGTATTTTTTACATCACTTTTGGGATATTATGAAGTCATAATACACCTTATTAATTTTTTACCAAAAAAATCGATAGTCCTAGAAAATTGTTGTTATTTCACCAATGGATAATTTCAAAGTTCTTATTTAAAAAATATTTTTTTTACAAAAATCAATTTTCCAAAAATAATATTTTACAAATTAAAATAAAAAATCTTATTTACTAGGAAATACTAGTTTTTATGTAAAAATCATCTTTATGGACAAAATAAAAATTACATTAGATGTCATTTTATTATGTTATCATTCATATTATAATATATTTTATTTAATTAGAATATTTAAGAAAGTAAAATTTATTTTAAAATGAATGAATTCATAATATATATTTTTTAATGTGAAACTATATATTTCCCTAAAATATAATTTTATTTTATTCGTATTAAAATGTAGTTTTCATTAATCTAGTGATATAATAAGGATTATGTGAATACCTTGACCCTAGTTTCCTGAAGATGGTGCCTCAATTTATTATATTGGAATAGATACAAGACTCAAATCTCAAATAACTGATCAGTTTAGGAGTTTTTTAAACTAAATTATATACTTGAAGCATGCGTTACAATTGAAACTATAAAATATAATATAGTCAATCCTTTGAGAGCACCAATATTATCCCCGCTTAACCCTGCATATTAATAATAATATATATTATAATTCTAGGAAAAATAAAATAAAAGAAAGGTTTGAACTCACATTCTTGGTAAGCGTAAGCATAAAATGAATGATATTATAAATAAATAAGCATCAACATTAAGTCAAGGTGTATAACTAAAATAGAAGTTATTTAAAATTAATCTTGAACATAATATAGAAACAAGAAATGAAAATAATATAATTCCATATAACTAATCACATGGATATTCTACTAATTGAATAATCACATGGAATATAAAAAACTAATCTCAGGATGGGGGAATTCATAATAGTATAAAATCATAAACATACCTTCAAGGCTTCAACTAAGACACCATACATAAATGGGTAAGGCCTCGGCCAACACCCAAACTAGTTTGTCTCGTGAGATCTAATGATTCACATAGAGCCTATTCTAGGCGCTTCACATCACATACAAAGTCCAATTTATTCCTCATATGGAAACATTTACAACATAAACATTCATATTGAAAAAAAAAGCATATGAAATGTTAATACTTTAACCACAAACCAGGAATGGTATCAAAATAACACATCCATGGTCAAAATGATCATAAAACCTTAAATTAAATATGGTATATATAATCATAATAGATCAACCTTAATCAATCATAATATCTAACATAGGATTTTAACATAGATAAAAATAATCTAATAAAATATTTAAAAAATTATTAAGAGAAATACCCATTTTTTAGTCTGAATTCATTTATTTAAAAGGTCATGAAATTTTAAATGAAATCAATTTAATTTAAATCCTAATGGAAAAGATGTCCCTATCACATGAATTATATTGGACATGTAACCTTCATAATTTTAAGGATGTCAAAAATTTCTATTTTACCATGTGATACCCTAATAGAAAACCAATAAACAAACAACATATGATTTATAAAATTAATGATAAAAAATGGAACCCTAACTTAAATAATAGTTAAAATATTTTCCATGGAAATGATATATTTTCTTTATATAATCCATTTTATGATCATTAAACTTCCCTTTATTGTGCTAGATCTATCTTGTTAAGGCCCCCATACATGATAACTTGATCTCATGAGGTGCCCCAAATATGTCATCTTCATCTTCTGAAATCCCTTTGACATGTAATGTTGAATATATAAAATCCCTTTGATAAGACATGGTATCAATAATTATTTCAATTTTGGATTGATCATGTGATCACTATTTATCATGCGATGCAATGATGACGCCATCAATGACCAGTGCCTAGATCACATGAAACACGTGATAAAATATCTCCTATATCGACTGAATCCCATATATGTGATATATCTGACTTGAAAAATAAAATAAATTTAGTTTAAAAATTCATATCCCCCCATCATAGAAAAAATACAGAGAGGGTTATGTAGGTGATAGAAATATTTTCAGATTAGAAAACCACACAATCACAAGAGTGTTCCTCCGGGTAATCCCGAGGAATGACTTAATGGATTACATTTTATGTTTCTAAAATTCATGTGATCACCCAATTGATCATATGAAGGACTTTTGGTATTTTTATAGATTTATTTATTACTTTATCCAATGGTAAGATGTTTTCAATACCCTATACAATGGTAATATATTGTCAATCCCATCTAGCAGTAATTCTTTGTTAACACCATTTAGCGTTATGCCATTGTCAACACCATTCAGTGGTAAATTGTTGTAGTCCCAAATTGAGAATAAGTTGTCATTGGATGAACTATGTGGACTTTGATTCCCTATCACAGGGACACATAAGAAGCCTCCCTAAGGTTCAATACCATCACTCATGTCTCATCCTAACATATCCCTTAATCACATGTGTTCCTGGAAGATCATGCCCCAGCATGGAGGTTCTATTTCCTCTGGATCTGATCCGTGTGTGCATTCTCACGAGCCACCTCCTCATGTGTCCCATCATCCCCCTGAACTACGTGGACTTTGATTCCCTTCCATGGGGGTACGTTGTAAGTCTCTTCAAGGATCAAGCCCAATGGTATTGAAACACATATCATGGGACAATTTTATTTATAATCCAAGACAAACTGATGATATGACACATTATTCAAGAATTACATATTCCCTTAAAAAACAATAATGGTCTCTCGAAAAAATAATAAATGGTTAAACATATCATGTTCAATGGTATAGATTTTTTGGTATTTGATTCCCCTCATAGGGATATATAGAAACACATATCATGGGACTGATACGGAATTAACAATATCTTCCTCCTCCCTATATGGTGAGAAATTATATTGTACACAAATGTGTTTCTTTTAATAAAACTGTATCCAAATCATAAGATAAATTTAGAGAATCTCTAACGAATACTGATTTCCATGTTGATTCATGGTAACACCTGATCACTATATGGATGTTGGTGACATATCATTTTTACTTAGAATAATTTCCCATATATATATTTATTATGTTAGAGTTCCCAAAATATTGTTTCAGACCCCTTATGGGATGAGTTGAACTACCATCCTCTCGATGTAATAATAATTATAATTGTTTGTTTCATATCCCAATTATAAATAAACATTTAAAAGTTGTCATTCATCCCCATCAAAAAAACTATTGGTGAAAAATGTGAAGGGGAATGGCTTGGTTTATATTTATATTGAGTGATATTTGAATATTATTTATGATGTGTCTTATTAAAAATTCTATAAGATATATATGTCTCTGTGTAGGTTAAAAACTATTTTGATTTTACAAAAGTGATATATTTCATATTGGTACAAGTCAGTGGCCCCTACCCAATTTGTGGTTTAAATTGTTTCAAACACTCAACTTATTACCAATCAATGAAGGGCCCAAGTGGGATAGGTTGTGTTATATATTATTTTTTCATGATTGGATTACATAATCTAAATAAAAAATTAAAACCTAAAATATATGATTAGACACCATTATATTGGATGTGGTTTTACTCTGAAAATCTACCTCAGGTGCTGGAATACATTTATTTGACATTTATTCATGATATTATCACAAATGTTTTGTTTCTTTGAAATAGTCTCAAAAATTAAGAAAAAATTATTCAAATTATCCTTGATAATGTTTATTGTTATTATTTATTTGAATTGATTTATAATGTTAAACAATATTATTATATTTATTTATAGTAATATAAGTATAACATACAAATAATCAAAGGGAAACTCATCTTTCACACAAATATCCATCATATTGGAATTTATCCAGATCATTTGTTTCATAAATTTATATACTTGGTCACATTTTTTATGGGGTATTATTTGGAATATTTATATTATTTTATATTAAATGAAACATAGTAACCTTAATAGAAATAAAATATGTATATTACTATATATTCATGTATAATAAAAACCATATCTCTAATAGTGTATCCATATAATTATAATTTCTCATCAATTCAATTAAAATGGTAACAATCTATTGTGCCATTTATATTATTGTTATTTAGTTTTGTTTTTAAGAGAATAAATTTCTTTTTACACATTAGAACCCCAAATGGTTCAAGAAGAAGAAAATATTAGATAAAGGTATTGTTATATATTATTAAGGTGTAATTATTATTTAATTTTCAACATTTTTCATTTCCATTAAATAGTTCAATTTATATAAATTTTTTCAAATATTCATATGTTTAGTAATTCATTAGAATATTATACTCCACATTACAAAACCTCCAAAATAAATACTTTTCATACAAAAAGACATTAATTTTATATTATTAGTTCCCTTATAAACTGAGAAAAAAATTTATAGCTTGGAATTGAAATTTCCATTTATTTTTCTATAATTTATGAAATCATCCAAACACAATTAATCATCTAAATGAAATATTATTTCATAATTTTATATAATCATTGTAAGTAAATCCAGGATATTATCCATTTTTTACCTATTCTTTTCCATAAAATTGAACAAATTTGATACTCTATATATAAAAATTTATATATAAATATAATTGCCAGGGGAATTTATTCAAACCTTATAGATAAATATTTAATTTTAAACACTAATAACATATTCAATAAGAAAATACCATTTTGGATTCTCTATTTAAAAATGATTTCCATGATCACCATTGGGAAAGTAAAACATTGCATCCATATAAAATATTGTATATTTAAATTTTTTAATTATAAATCAATAATATATACAATTTCTAAATATTACATTCGTAAAAAGCTATAATTATAATAACTTACTTTGACTTGATAAAATTCAATTCATATTTTTTTATAGATTATTTATAGAAATCATACACTATTTAATAATCATTTTATGAAAACCTTATTTTATGCCAATATCATTACTAATTATTTCACTACAATAGCATATATCAAGTCTTATTTGTATTAATATAGTTAATATTTTAATTTATATCATAAGTAAAAAATTTATAGTGAATATATGATTAAGATCAAATTTAAAATATTTTCTAACAACATAATAAAATAAATATGTGTCTCTTATTATCCAAAAATAATTTTTTTGTTTGTATTGAATTGTGTCAATTTCCAACAATGATCTTTGGATCTATATAATTTCATAGTTTTTCGTTCCCATCATAATAAAATTTTTATAAGAATTATATTTTGTATCCAAAAGATCTGTTCAAATTTAATTACTACTTTGAACTGGTACACCATATTTTCCTTAAAATTGACACTTGGTCTCAATAATTCCTTCTTTAATTTGCATGATTAATTTTACAAAGCTCACTCAAAATAAAAATATTATCAAAAATAAAATCCAATTTGAGTATATTTTTATTATAATAATAGTTCCCTCTATATTTGGAGTATAATAGTGTAATATTTCTTGATCAACACACTTAAAAAATTTCCACAATATATACCATTTGATTTTATAATATAGTGGGAAATAGTCTATAAAATTCCATAGATTAGATTTTATCATCCACAAAATATAATATAAAATCATTTTATAATATTTTTATATAATAAATATATAATAAATTTCATTATTATAAAAATGTATTTCATCACATATAATCCTGAAATATTATATAAGGGTAAAAAGTTTCACCCCAAGACCAATATTTTTACTTCAACCGTATTACAAAATTTCATTATGATTTGGTTGGTTAAATATATCATTTCATATACAATAATAATTAAACTACTCTTTAAAAAGTACAATTATATATTTTTAGTAAAAAAAAATATGAACTATTTGATAGTGAAATATGTTATATTCTCAACCAGAATCTTCATGAATATCCAGATCATTTGTTATATTCTTCATGAAGTTACACATTACACTATGTTATTCAATGATATCAAATTACCATTATATTATTCATGAAGTTACACATTCTTATAGCCATGATAGTGAAATATGTTATATTCTTCTACTAATGAGGTATATTTATAAGGCCAAATAGAATTATTATAAACTCATGGTGTATATGACACTAATGTAATGATGGACTGGTTATGTCATTGCATTTTTTCCCTAACTAATAGTATCCATATCGATAATCATAATTGAAAAAATATATTGGTTCTCCTAATTGTTCAAAATAATTATCAACACAGGGTAGAGGATTCCTATCCTTTATCATGATATTGGTAAGATCCTAATAATATATATAGAGTCTGAATGATCCACCCATATTTTTTATAAATTTAATAGGTACACCATAAGGTGATTCACATGAAAATATTAATAATTTAATATGATTCTCCTTGAGATTATTTTTCAATTCCTACAACTTAATCTGGGCTATTCTATATGGAGTCCTAAAATTAAGTGTGTCTTTAGATATGAGTTATATTGAAAAAAATATGATTCATAAGAATACTATGAAACTTTTCATTAAAATTATAATCAAATTTATATACAATAGAAATATCTTCAATGTTGATTTTCAATCTAACAATAAAATATAAATTACCCCATTGAAGTGGAATCAAGTCTCATGTAATGGATGTAATTTCTATTGGATGTTCATATTTATCATATGACTGATAGATAATAATAGGTCGGTTCTGAATATAGAACTCAACTACCCATTCCCAAAATTTAATATGTTCTCTATATAATTAATGGCAATAATAACCAAAAAATAACAAAAAATTCAACTATAGGGAGAATAACATGTTTTTTAGGAAGCCTATTGCCACAAAAATTATTTGCGGTTCAATCTTTGATTTAATATGTGATTATTATACCCTTAAGAGTTATTTCCTATAATTAAACATCAAATAATTTAAGTGGTAATTTGATACCCTTAGAAAACTTTATAGATATAATATTGTGTATAAAACTAAAATCGTATATGAAATTAGATGTTCTAGGGTGGATGATAAGTGTACCTTTTACCAAATTGTAATCTTAAACCACATTTTCAATAGTGATCACATGATATTTTCATTCACCTCTATTTTTAAGAATTTGACGATGTTGATCGTTTTCATTGATGAATGAGTTTAGAAACTATTTAGCATAATTCTTATACTCCTTGTATTTAAAACCCTAGAGTTTATATAGTACATTCAATGGACCTATCAATTAATTTGTATCTTTAAATAAATTTTTCACATTACATAATTATTATATTTTCTTTTGATATTCCTTTTAATACATAAATTTTTTACTTTTCCCCTTAAGACAATTTAATCTATGTTTCTTTCCAAAATTTTGGAATAAATAAAAAATAATTTTATTCCCTCTATAGTTTTTGTTATTATCTATTATTTTACTTTAATTTCTATTTTCATTTCAAAACCATGAGATTTATGGGTGAAAACAATTTTATTTTATACATTTATAACAAATTTAATGATATATTTATAGCTACTAAAGTATCTTCTTGATAACATCCACCACAGACATTGTTTTATGATACTGATGAATTAATCGATCTTATATTATTGTTGAATGATACTTCCAGAAGCATACCTCACAAATCCTTATAAAATTTTCCAGTTATGTAAAAATTCATTCATTACACTTCATCATTGGATTGTGGATTTCAATATCCATTTTTGTATTAAGAATATATGGAAATGCGTTTTGAAAAATATCCTCCTAAACTCCGCTCAATCAATAGAGTAAATTCTATCTAATTTCCTCGTATTCTTGATAAGAGTATACCATTGTTATAATTTTACTTAAAATCATAATAATATAAAATAAAATTTCATGATATGAGAACTAGACAATAAAAAATATCATTTAAGTGGTACTTATGCATTACTCAGTAATTAGTGGATCAACAAAGCCACTAATGAAATGTGTCTCTTTCTCTATTAATAACTCAATAATATATCGTTCTCTCATTTACTTGTTTGGAAGAATATCAGGATTCCTCATTTGAGAATATTTCATAATTATATCAATAATATTACTCATTCAATATACTAAAACATTCAGTAGATCAAGAGGACAATCATTTTCTTTTTCCAATAGATTTATTTTTAATATGATTCCTTTTTGTTCTGGCCATTAAGTAAAACAAAAATCATTGTTTGATAAGCAATAATACTTGTGTGAAATTATATAATCATGAAAATAATTTAAAGGATGTCTAGATCATGACACATTATTTTTAATCTAAAAAACACTAATAATATCCAAAGTTATCTACTACAATTATCAATTAAAATTATTTATAATGGTTTAAAAATAAAACATCAATTAACCAACTAATATCCCCTAGGAATTTATATCTTGGTGTGTAGTATTTTTTTAATGGCCAATAAATTTATAAATGATATTATCTATTGAATTAATAAATTCCATATTAAGTAATTTTGTAATATAAATCACATGCACTATATTTCAATTATTACTTTTGAATTTTATAAAATATATCCACAATGGGGTTTTCAGGCTTCAAAGACCATAGAAAAACATTGATAATATATCTTTTTTACAATTACCGATAAGATAATTATATATTAATGATTTTGATAAATACAAATTGATGGAAAATAAATAAGTGATTTCCTCAAAATGTAGGATTATACCCTATGAATCCCATTTATTGATCTTCCAAGGGTGATGGAATCACTGATATTTTCCCTTGAACAATAAGAAAATTATATTTGGAAACTAAAACATGAGAGAAAAATTTTAAAAGTACAATATTATCAACATCACCTCTATAACCATGTTTATTGAACCCACCCTAATAAATTACAACCATCACACACCATACCCTTAGGGAATAAGCTAGTGTAAAAAAGGGGTTATGTATCTAGACCCTACTTGTATAAATTTACATAGTTTATATAAAATAAAATAATTATTATGTTTATACCTTTTCATTATTACATTATAAACCGTAACACCCCAATATTTAGTAGTATGTTTCCTTTTTAAATAAATTTAATAGCTTACGTTTTACGCAACAGAGAGTTCGAACGCACCATGATCTATAAATAAGAGACTGTTATAACCTAACCATTAAAATAGAAGAAATAAATAGTATTAAACAAATTAAAAAAATTATTTATTTAATTTTTTTCTATTATCCAAAATATATTATTGTAATAAAATAATAAAGAATCTAATTTTAATCATCAATAGTCTATATTTCTCTAAAGGAAGTTTTATTACCTTTTGACGACGCACTTGTTTTAAAACTAGTTTTTTACAAATTTATAAATAATATTTGACAAAATAAAAAACTTATTTTAAAGTGAAATATAAAAATTAACCTTGGTTCAATTTTTGGTATTTTTCTGATATGTTTCATGTTTTGATGAATAGTGATGGAATATTGTATTTAAAATGAAAATAGTTTTTCATCTAAATAATTTATAGTGTAGAATTATATATTTAATAAGTTTTAATGTGTAATTAGAGTCATTTTTTTCTCATTTAATTCAATTTATTTCATTAGAATCAAGTTCTCATTGAATTTATATATAAAAACATTTTAATTTTTTGAACATTTTAACTTTCAAAACTCATTTTATCATTCTTTCAATGAGATAATTTTAAATTAATTACTAAAACTTATTTGTTTTTAATTTCGAGAAATAGATTCCATATTTTGAATCTGTGGGTACAAATTATTTAAATATGTTTTTTTTATTTTTGAGCATTATGAATAGTAACTTTAGTAATTTTTTATTAACATGGTTAAAGGTAAATCGAGTACTTACGTGTAAAAATAATATTATAAATATTATAAAAATACCCTAAAACTTGTAAAAATTATATTTTTTTAGTGTGTTTCTAATAAAAGAATTATTTGGATGAGATTATAACCTTTTTAAGACTCTTAGATGAGATTATTACATTTATTATTTTTTATTTAAAGAAAAGTTAAAGACAACATACTCATATTTTTAATAACAAAATAATTTTTGTTATAGGGTAATAAATAAGATAGATTAGAATATAAACATTCATTTGAATTATAAAATATATATATTCATCATGATAATTTATTTTTAATTTATAATAAATAACTAATTACCATAAAGTATTATAGAATGGTGATGCAATAATTATTTAATTAATGGAAAAATAGAAATAAATGATATTGAAAATATTAAAATAAATATAATTTGAGATAATTAATGAATTATATGAATTTTATAGACAATTTAGACATGTTAGTTATATTTTAGATTTTCTGGTTATAAGAAATCATGTTTTATTGATTTTTTTAAAATTCAATGTAATGAATAGAGTCAAAATAACCATTACTGATATATTAAAATACATAGTATTTTATTAAATGATATATAATTCATAAAAACCTAAAATTTAGAAAACTTATTGGTATAAAGTTTAAAATATTATCAATTACTCATTGAAGGTCATTTTGGTATTTTATAGTAACAATATTAACTCTCAAAGAGTAAAAATGCATGTTTTCGTGATAAGAGTTAAATGGACTAAATAAGGGTTAAAACCAAAATATAAGGGTGTGAATGTGACCTAGAAATGTATAAATATTATCATTTGAGTGGATTTAGAACCATAGACATATAATATTAAAAAAATAACTCACTTTGGACCCATTTGTAATTGGATATTAATTTATATTAATTTAATATTTTAGGAGTTTCCAAAAGTGACTCTCACATCAATTATAAAAGGGAACCAACTACCTCACCTGTTCACATCACTTTGAGCCTTCTATATAGAAAAAACATAAAAATATATCTTTTAAACATTATTATACATGTAATGGAGATCTTGGTCTTATTAAAATGACAAACCTAGACCCCTTAAAATGGATATTAAGGAAGTTCTCAAAAGAAGAGGTAATCATTTTTACCAATTCATTCAAGTTCATTTATTCATCTACTTCTACTACATGAATGATTTCTATTTTAAAGTAATAAATATAGTATAATATATATTTTTAGATGTTATTATGTTTATATAAGAACCATATTCCACCTTTTATCCATCCCCTTAAAAAATAAAGCACCGCACATGCGTACTTATGGATTACCTTCTCCACATCAGGGAATAATTTTTTTTCATCACCACTTTATTTTTATGGGTATAATTATGGATAAAATGGATATAAAGAATAAATATTACATGATATTGGTTCTTTATAATTATTATACCATTAAATTTCGTACCCTTTCACCATTAAAGTAATGATATCGTTGCTCTTGTGTATGTATGGTCTACCATCTTCATGATGTGATGTGATTCATTTTCCACATTAACCATTAATGAATTATTATAAAAACTTATATAATTATTAAATATAATATATATGAACTTAAAATCATTTTGGAGATGAAATAAATATATCCTTTATATAATAAATCATACTTACAAGACAAAATATGAATAAGAGAAAGAAGCAGTTAACACCGGAAATGAGGGTAATAACAAAATATTATTAACAAAATAAAATAAGTAGATCATACATGAATTCATAAATTTTTATATGGTTTTGGTATAAATTAATGACATGAAATAAACCATTATATAGGATGTTAAATCACCTTCAACTATTGAATGTATATGGTAAGGGTTATTTCACAATCTCATTATTACTCAGGATTGTTTATGTTTAAGTCTAGAATAAGGAATATTTTCTTCCATGTCCATGTTTTTTTAAAATTAATTCAAAATTATTTTTACTATTATTATATAATTTATTAATTTATTATTTTTCCGATGTTTTAATTTTTATTAAATGGTGTGAAATGAATCTTTTTGTTGTTTTCCATACGCGGTAATTTATGACATTTTCGAAAAAAATATAGAATGAATGTTTTTAAACTTATACCACACTAGTATATTTGACCACCTTTATGACTCCTTAATTTCTTGAAGCTAACTTTTCCAGTTTATAATAATCTTTTTAATTTTTTTTTTCTGTTAAAATTTTACATCCTTTTTGAATAAATGATTTCAAAGTAAAAAAGTGGCATTTCTCTCAAAAACATTTAATGGTTTTATTAGATTATTTTCTTCAATATCAAAATCCATTGTTGGATATTTTTCTTGATTGAGGTTGAAATATTATAATACCATATAACATATTTTATTTATGGTTTTATGATCAATAATATAGATGTGCTATTTTTATACCATACATTGTTCATGGTTAAAGTATTCACATTTCTTACGCTAGTTTTTCAATACAAATACTTATGTTGTAAATGTTTTCTTATGAATAATGAATTGGACTTAGTTTGTGATGGTAGGGGCTGTCTATAGCCCCTTGATGCATCTATAAATCTCATGAGAAAAACTAGTTTGGGTTTTGGCTGAGGACTTACCTGTTTATGCAAGGTATCTTAGTCGAAGACTTGACAGTAAGTTGATGGCGCCCGACATTATACATTACCATATTATGAGATTAGTTATTGATATTCCATGTGATTATTTAATTTGTACAATATCCATGTTATTATTTATATAGAATTATTTGACATTCATATATTCCTTCCATATTATGTTCAAGATTATGTTTAAATGGACTGTGTTTCACATATACACCTTACTTTGATGTTTATGTTTATTTATTTATAATAGCTTATTTTTTATGCTTACCCTTACCAAGCATCTAAGATCACCCTTTTATTATATTTTATTTTTACCATGATTCGAATATGTATATTATTTTTGATATGTAGGGTTAATATATGATAATATTGGTTTTTAAAAAGGATTGACAATATTGTATTTTATAGTCTCAATTATAATGTATTTTTCAAGAATGTATTCCAGTTTCTTGAACAACTAAACTGATTGGTCTATTAGGATTCAATTATTTATCTATGATAATGTAATAAAGTGAGGCACTAACTTCGGGCTACTACATTTGGGGTTTTTATAGTTGGTGTGAGATAAAGTTTAATAGAAATTTTATAAGCTATATTTAGAAAAAAATATTTGTGAAATGTTACCCTATAACAGACTTTGAGAATGTTCCCAATGTAACATAGGTTTTGATTTTGATATTAGTTATACATAAATTTTCAATTTATTTTAAATGTTTTAATTGGTCGAAATTATCAATTATGTTTCATAGCATAATCTAGTGTATTCCATTATTTATAAATCTTTCCTAGTGGAAGGAATTGAAACGATATCAATGCACGTAATTCATGTAGGGATTTCCCACCTAAGAATGATAATGAAGTTCGAGCTTGAATTAAAACTAGTTCTGAGTAACTTATAACTATACTAGGACATCTAACAAAGATAATGAATGATAATATTACCTATATGGGTCAATCTGATCCATAACATGGAGGAACAATGTTAGACTGCTTCATGATTTAATAACCTCCATCATTTAATGGGACTAAAAATACATTTATAGTTGAGTAGTGGATAAGTTCTTTAGAAAAGATATTTATTTATTTGGGAATTAATGTAAGGGAGAAGCATGTCGTGGAAATTTAGCATCTCTTGGGATATGTAAATCAATGGTGGTCATTGATTCAAAACACAAAGAAGGAGGAAGAAGTATAAAACATGGAATGGAAGGATTTTAATGAACTTTTCTTAGAAAAATAATTTTCCTCCCCAACATTGATAAGACATGGAGAGGCAATTCCTAAGTCTAAGAAAAAATTATGATGAGAATATTTTTAATTTTAAAGACAACTTTAAAAGGATATAAAGTCATGCTTCAGATTTTATATGTTATCCAAAGATAAATATTGATCAATTCTTTGATGGGTTAAAACCATTACTTAGAAGGCAAGTGGTTTCCCAAAATTTCTCTTCATATAAAGATATAGCATTTTATGATGTCAAGAAAGAGAAAAAATTCTCTATGTCTTATTAATTGGAGGTGAATAAAGAGAATAAGATGGTTTCTTAACACTCTTGAAAAGAAAATAAGCAAAAGGGGAATAAGTGAAGAGTTGAATTTTAATCCTATAATAAATATGGAAGGAAACAGCATAAAACATGCTTATTGGGGATTAGAGATTGTTACAAGGGTATAGAAAAATTTTAACAAGCCCATTATTTCATGGGAATGAAATAAGTAAGTAATGTGAAATGTTTTAACTATAAGGAGATAGGACACTATGAAAATGATTGTTATAAGAGTCAAGGAAACTTTCCCTAGAAAAGGCCAAGGGATTAAGGCTATGATTATGTGATCACAAAAATTGAGGTTGATGTTCCCAATGAAGTAGGGGTAGGTACTTTAATCATATCCTCAAACTTAGCTAATGATTTATTTGATTCTGTATCATCACATTATAATATATATTCTTAGTTTTCTAATAAAATTATACATTAAATTTTTATTTAATAAATGGGTTGTTAGTTAAAACTCAAAACAGAAGTCTCATTGTTACAAAATGTTTCATTAAATCCCATTTACGACACATAAACATGCTTTACATCCTAACCTTGTCATTATACCTATGGTTGAAATTTATATAATTATTATTATGGATCGGTTTTCAAAATATGATGTGATAATTTATTACAAGAAGATGGAAATTACGATTTGTGAGGAAGAAGAAAAATCACTTATATTTAGAGAAAAAACTACATCATCTGATTCTTAGGTGGATCCACACCTTGGATATCCGTTGAATTAAATCTTGGGGAGGAAGAGAAAATGACATATAGGGATGACGCAAATAATCATCAAATTGATGATATACCTAATGTAACATAAAAAATTGATATATTTTATGAGTAAATACCTAGACATATCCCAAAGCATGAAGTTGAGTTTTCTATTTATTTAATACCTAATTCAAGAACAATATCAAATAATCCCTATATAATGACCACGGTGGAAATAGTATACTAGAAGAAACAATTGGTGGAGTTGGGTAAAAATGGATTTATTCACCCGAGTGTTTCCCCGTGGGGAGCCCTTGTTCTCTTTATTAAGAAGATATTTGGATCCATGAGTCTATGTATTGATTATATTAAAATCAATTTTATTACAATAAATAACAAGTATCATATATCCCATATTAATGATTTTTTTGATCAAATTCATAGAGCTCATTTTTTCTTGAAGATTTACCTTCATTCGGGTAATCATGAACTGTGAGTAAAGAAGGAAGACATTCTAAAGAAAAATTGTTGGGTGAGGTATGGACATTACGAGTTTATGGTATTTCCATTTGGATTGAAAATTGAAACATTGTTTTTTGTGGATCTAATGAACAAAATATTTAAGAAATATCTTGATTATTTTTTATGGTATTCATTTTTGACATTCTGGTGTATTCTAAAAGCTATAAAGATCATGAGAATCACCTGTAGATAATTCTTAAGGCTCTCAGAAAGAAAGATATATATGGTAAATTTAGAAAGTGAGAATTTTGGAATCATGAATTTTCTTTTATTGGCCATATTGTCTCCAAGGATGGAATCTATATTGATCTAGTAAGGGAAAAGGAAATTCAATAATGGTATTCATGAACAAGAATAACCGAGGAATATAGTTTCATTGGTTTATCAGGTTACTATTAGCATTTTGTATTGAATTTTATCAATTATAAAACCCATTAACCAAGATCAGACATAAAGGGGTTAAGTTTGTATGGAAAAAATAATGTGAATAATGTTTTTAATAATTTAAGAGAAGATTTTTCAATGATATGATCTTGGCATTAACATTGGAAAATGGTGGATTTGTGATTCATAGAGATGCATCGAAGAAAGGACTTGATGGTCTCCATATACAAAATGATTTTTACAACCCATCCCTCGAGGCTCATGCTGTGACTACCCCAAGCCTGCCTCCCAAAGGATAGAGGTTGTCGACTTGCACTGAAGTCATTATCCAATGAGTGGGATGTTTTTGATGAAGTACATTTACACACACACACAACTGCATCCCAAATAGGTGGAATGGAAAAAATGCATGACCCTAAAAACCACTAAGAAAAGGTACAAGTTGAAAGTAAAATAGGCCATAATACAAACAGAAAAGATGAAAAACTTAAATCATGAAAGTAAAAAATATCTATGTAAGATATCTGCTGAAGACCCCACCTGAAGGGTAGGCAAGGAGTGGCTTTCAAAAGATGTGGAAATATGTCATGCCTGTCATATCTCACTAGGAACTACTTGGTCCCGGGCCACCGAGGTCTATTTCAAAGTGCCTATCATCTGTATGAGACATAGAATGTGTGATCGGAGCCCATGTTGGTGTGAGTAAAACAATACTCAGTAGGGGACCTCGAAACCACAAAGATAAATCACAAGATAACAACCATGTAGAAATGTACAGTCAGATATACTCAATTATATGACCATACATATACCATGAACATCCAGATATACTTATCTCAACCACTAAGAAACATGAGGACCCAACCCCATACCCAGTATCAAAATTCTCACTGAAGGATCAAGTCGTAACACACAAACCAAAAGATCATACTCTATGAGCTGCGCTATCTCTCGTACACCTATTTTAGAGATACATTCCATCATGAACATTCTACTAGGTCCTACTCTAATGCCTGACACTATAGGTCTAGTCATTATAGTATTGTTACCAATTCCAAATTAAGGGAACCCAAGTTTAGAGGCTCTCCCCCCATCACTGCGTAGTGTTGAGGGAGCACTACTCCCGACTGACCTATGATACCTCAGTCACTCCTGTAAGAAGTGTCTCGAACCTCAGTCTCGTTAAGGGAACACTTGCTTCTAATTTGGTATCAATTCTTTTCATGTGTAGGGGCCTACACCTTGTAGCTATGTTCAATAATCAAGGGAGATCAAACTCTTATAGAGGACCCACTCTTCCTCGATACTTGGAGATGGGGGAGTACTACTCCGTAAGTTGGGACCTGTTCCTTGCTTCCAATAGGAGAGTGCAACTCATGAAGTATTTGCACCCTGTTTGAATAGGGGAGTACTACTTAGTTATAATATAAAGTATATAAATCATGATTATCAGTCATAACACTAAACACCTTGGACTTATAAGGTACTAATCCCTAATATGTATCGTGGGTATGCTGGGTCACACAGACCCGCTCCCCATCGTGGGTCTACCGGGTCACATAGAACTGCATCCCACTTTGGCCATTATAGCTAATCCACATAGGGTCATTTGTAGATAATCCACACATGGTCGCTTTTAGCGGATCCAAACAGGCTCTCTTGTAGCTGATCCATATAGGGTCACTTGTAGCTGATCCACATAAGGTCGCTTGTCAGTCGTATGATTTTTTTCACATAGCGTGCTTGATTTCTATGTGAATCCACACCTCAAGCTACTATTCATATTTCAAATTCCATTAAAAACTCCTTGTATCATTTCAAAATAACTGCCTCATTTTGAGGGTTCCAACATTGCAAAGGGCTCATCAATCGGATGCTCATTTTGAAAGATATGAGTGTTTTAGTAAAAAAGGCATATTGTGTTCGAGCTTGGTCCGACCCATTCAGGCCAACTCGAGTAATATGAACCAGGGGTATCGCATGACCCAAATCAACCTGGTTGGGTCTAGGTCTCCCTGATCATTCATGGCTACTAGGTTGGGTCATTGGGCCTTGCTGGACCCGGCCTAGTTTGTCTGTGGGTCCAGCCCACCTGGTCACCCAGTTACCTAGATTTATCTGGCCTAGACCGCACTGGAGTGTCGGTTTTCTTTCCCTACCCGGGACGCCCAGTGGCCCATCTTTATTCCATCGGCCTGGCTTGAAAAAATAGGCCGACATGTTCCAGCCTGGGCCACCCAGTGGCCCTGTTCGTGCCCCCAGTCCAGCCCGCATGGTGGGATGGTCTCCTCCATCCTGGATGCCAGGAGGGAATCCAGTTTATGGAATGTTGAGACCGGATATTCCATCCTCCCTTCGTCCCTCATGCGGTTCACTCTAGACCACATGCTAGCACGCCACGACCCACACAGCGTGATCCGCTCTACCGATGTGGCTAAGTGGTCGCGTCCCCCTCTGCCAGCCTTCGACCCACTGTTGGTGGATCCCTGCTCCACTACTACGTCCTGAGCTAGCCACGGCTTGAGCCAGCCGTGGCCCTGTCCATCGTGGTATGCCTCTACCCACCCACAGCCACTGTTTCAAGCTACCCCCGGTTCCAGGACAACGAAAAAAAATTTCGTGGACCACCAGGTCCACTCCAGTGGTCTGTTCCACGAGTCGTCTGCGCCTCCAGCCTCCATGGGGTGCCATCTTTCCGACTATGGCCTTAGAAATTATTTTCCATCAATTCAGAGTTGTGGAAACAAAGAACACATAGGAACGCACAAGGTCGGAGGGGTTTGGGCCTTAGTCTTGTTGGCCCAAACCCTTCACGTTATAGTTTTTAAAACATGGGGTGGGGGATAAGATTACGATTCTATAAAAATTAATCCTGATGTAAAACCACAATAATGAGCACCCTACCCCAAGAACATGTGATCCACAGATCAACTTATTCGTGGGTTGATCTGCGTTTGTTGTTTTAGAATGAATAATGGGGAAACTCAAAATACAAAAAGTTAGCCCCTACCTAGAGAAGGTTATCGTTGGTGTCGATCCATTTTAAGCAGTTGGCATTCGTCGATCTCTAGTCCCAAATCCGTTATCCAAGGCATCATTTCTACTTTACGATTCACAAAAATTTATCATTGGAGAGAAATCCTTCACTGTCCATCGTAGAAATTCCAACTCTAATTCTCCAATCTATTATCTTATTAAAAGGGAAATGTGTCGCAATGTTTCTGTTACGATGTATTATCGCATCGTTACACTAATTAATTAATGAAACAACATATATGTCACACTTAAATTAACAATTTATCGTACTATTTCACTTATGGAATGAAACATTCAGCTCACCGCTATATTTAAGCGAAATAATTTTTGAATAAAATAAACTTTTTATGTTTTTTTTAATAGGTCTAAAAATTAACTTTTTCCTAGACCCGTGTCGGTCGAGGATAGGTTCATTCATAGGTAAAATTTCCATTTAGGATGCAACAGTTTCCTCAGATTTTAAATCTGGGCACCCGTTTGGAAGCTTCCAAAACCATGCACGTGTGCCATTTTATTTTTCATAAAAAAAGTTCAAAAACTATCTTTCACCCTTGACCCAAGCCGATCGAGGTTAAGCTCTTACTAGGAGAAACACACAATCATGAGCTCAACTGTACTCTTGGATTTCCAATCCGAGTTATCATTTATGAGTTATAAAAATTAGAAAATAAAATAATTGTCACTTAATTTTTTTATTTATGACCCAAAACTAACTTCCATTGTTGGCCCACACCATCCATCATTATATCCTTTCTAGGAGAATATCTACACTCTAAGTTCAACGATGCCCTTGTATTTTTGATATGTTCACCAGTTTAAAATATATAAAAACCCACCCACATAATTATTTAATAATTTTTTAAAAAAAATTTGAAATTCCATTTCGGCCACTCCAGGACTCAGAATTATGTGCAATATTAGAGCCTCGTCATGAAATAATCCCATTTAATAAAAATAAATTCATGAAATATCTGGGACATTATGTTATACCCACCTTAATACTTTTCATCCTCAAAAAGAAAAATCCTACACTCAAGGGAAGAAAACTGAGTTCACCAAGGGTCATTGTGGTTCTTACAAGCACACAACTCGAAGAACCAATGAGATCAACCACTCTCATGTATAACTTCTTCTAGAACAACATCATGCCAAAATGAGAACATGTTCCTTTACTTGTGACAAGTGGAAATGCAACAATCACTATGATCCATCTGCAGTCACAAGGTCTAGTGGCTCACCTCCACGCTAACCTGACGCAGATACAGATTGAATCCCATAATTCTCATCCACCCTTGGATGAATTGTGATAAATCCTCTACAAGAGATACACATTTAGGGTTGACACTAAACACACGAAGGTATTTATGACTGAAATATGGCTTTCTAAGACAGAACGTTGCGTCTTATTAGGCCATCTATCTACAACCTCCAGCTGCCACAAAACTTTCTGAAACAGGAACACTACCACACTCACTAATGGCATCCCAACTAAGTATGGAAGTTAATAAACCATTCCATACTGTGGAAAAATCATGGGGTCTATCTATTCCACCACAAAATGTTCCCAATCATGACTCTTTAGGAGAGTCGACTTCATGCTTCCTGGGCTTCCCTCTCACCATAAAGGAAACCCATTTTTTACCATCGCAGATACACCACATACATTGCCTAATATAGTCAATCCGAGTATGAATGGTAGTATTCCATACCAAGAATTACGTTGTAAGTACTTGACGCCATGACAACGAGATCCCAACCGCAACTCTCACCTCTAATATTTAGTTCATACTATTAGTTCCAATGTGTGATGAACAGGTCTCCTCCAGCAAAAGTCTTTAAGCATAAGGGACAAGTACACAGTCCAAACAGAACCTCTAAGTCTCAAACAAAACTCATAGGAAAAGGAGAACGTCTAGACCAGTGTCTATTTAAAATGTAATCCAAAAAAAATCACATATCGTACCTTGAATCACTGATGAACTCTCTAGATAATAATCCATGATCCTAGGTAGCTATCCACATCCACACCCTTCTGCTCTCTGATCCTAGAACGGACCACCTAGGGGCGGTGGTGGAAAATATGCAAACTACCTGACACCTCTTGCTTCTCATATAGTTCCTCTACCTCACCCAATATTTTGTGGAACTCATTGCTCTAAGCATTGTCTCTGCCAAATAGATTCATCAAACAAATCCCTCTCAGTGGCATAGTGGGTCCGAAAATAACATGATAGTTGTCTCTAGAAGTTACAAGCGTAACACCACCTCTCCTACGGCTGATCTACTCCTTGGCGCAACTCTTGCACCATAAATCCAAGTGTATGTTTTCTGGCACTGGTATACCTCAAACTCCATGATCCTATCACCTATAGTCTACTAGCTCAAACAGATGCCTCTACCGTATGACCTATGTTATAGGTCACATCAAACTTCTCATCTATTAGGAAACTCTCAACCACCAGGGCTCACTCTAGCACCCCAGTATATGATATAATTCTAAGGGGTATCACTAACACCCTGGTCTCCCAACATAGTCCCTAACTTGAAGGTCTGGGCCCAAAGTAAGGGTCTCACACCATATCCGAAGAGTAGCAAGAAAGATACATGAATCTCACCAAGTATTCTTCTACCATCATGTTTCCCTACCATAGGTGAAACAACTCTTGTATATGCACAAAGCATAAAGTCACAAGAAAGAACTCCTCCTTGAAAAGGTTCTCAAAGTATAACTAGGTGAGGGTCATCTCAGCATGAGTATGGATCATTATGCTCCACCATCTCCCTGTTGAGCCCTGAAGATGGATCGTGACTAAGATCTACATCTGGTCAAGAGGCTTCCTCACTAGGAAGAAGACTCCCATAATCACCTCATGTTAATCCTCAGCTACCTGAGGATATGTCTCTCCTCGAAACCTGGGAGTTCTCTTTCCCTATAACTTGTGTAGCACACTCAGCCTATTCGCATCCCAAACTGATAACACTGGTAGAAACTAATGATCAATGGGTGGTGGCATCAATGGTGCACCACCCAGAGGTAACACCTCAGAATAAGTGTCTTGCAATAAATCATCTACTCTGGGAGTATCGTCAATACAATCACGTTGTAGCATCCCATCTAGTTATCATCATGGAGGAATCCAAGAATTAATCAAGATGAACCACAGTTAAAAGAGTATATCAAGGGAGCTAACTCAATAAGGATATGGAAAGCACAGACCATTCCTATATGATGCATGTACCATTTATTTCTCACAACAAGTGTTTCCATGTACCGAGCGGGAAAGCTGGTATCCAGAGTCCAGGTGTATGGATACATCGGGTGCCACACCCACACTAGAGTCCCTTTCCTGAAATACAAACTCGAAACACTTATCATTGTTTCCCTAAACAAAACAATAAACTCTTAGTCTTTGAGGTAGAACTGACCTCCTTTGATACTGATTTTTCATAACCTATCCCCCAGGGCCCAGGTCGGGACAACCCCAAGCCTGAATCCCAAAGACCAGGGGCTAGTGACTAGAACAGAAGTCATTATCCCGTGAGTAGGAGGCATTTTACGAAGTACCTGTATGCATGTATGCACACACAAACACGTCCCAAATAGATGGAAAGGAAAATTTTCATTTCACTAAACAATCATTGAGAAATGGTACAAGTTGAATGTAAAATGGGATAGAATACATCCCAACAACAGAAAAACTGAAAACAGAAAACTACAAATGATCACTGTAGGAAGTCTTCATAAGAACCCACCTAAAGGGAGACAAAGAGTGGATGTCAAAAGCTGTGGATGTACGTTCTGCATGTCATATCTCACTAGGAACCACCAAGTCCCAGGACACTGAGGTCACTGTCAAAATGCATGTTATCTGCACCAGAAACAGAATGTGCAGTCAGAGCCTGTGTAAGGGGGAGTAAAACGATACTCTATAGTGGACCTTAGAACCAAAAAGATACAGCACAAGAGAACAACCATGATGAAATATATATTCATCTCTACTCAGTTATATGCCCATACATATACCATGAACATTAAGATATACTCATCTCATCCACTAAGAAACATGAGGTCCCAACCCCATAGCCAGCTTCAGGATTCTCACCAAAGGCACAAGTAGTAACACACAAACTAGGAGATCACACTCCACAAACTCTGCTATCTCTGGTGGAACCTGTCCGAGAGATACACTACATCGGGAACATTCTTCTGGTTTCAAATCTAGTGCCTGACACTAGAGGTGTAGTTATTATAGTCTTGCACACAATGTGAGATTAAGGGAACCCAAGGGAAGAGGCCCTCCATTCTCCACTACGTACATTTGAGGGAGCACTGCTCCAGTCTAACCTGGGATATCTAAGTCTTCCCTGTAAGGAGTGGCCTGCACCTCAGTCACATCGAGGGAGCACTTAATACCACATAGGTATAGATTCTTATCAAGTGGAAGGACCCACTACTTTTAGCTATGTCTAAAAGTCGAGGGAGCTCCAACTCATATAGAGGACTCTCTCCTCATTGCTACTTGAAGATGGGGGAGTACTACTCCGTAAATAAGGACTCATGCCCCGGTTCCAACAGGGGAGTACTACACATGAATGACATGAACCCTATTTTGATACGGGGGTACTACTCTGGTATAATCTGAAGTATATAAAGCAAGACTATCAGTCATAACACTAAACACCTTGGACTACTAAGGTACTCATCCCTGATGAGTACCAATGGTATGTTGGGTCACATAGATCTGCTCCCCACCGTGGGCCTGCCAGGTCACACAGACATGCTTCCCCCTTAGGCCATTACAGCTGATCCACACAAGGTCACTTGTAACTAATACACACTTTTTATCTTGTTGATTATCCACATAATGTCACTTGTAGCTGATCCACATATGGTAGCTTGTCAGCCACAAGATTTCATGCACGCTGAGTGCTTGATTTCCATGGAAATCCAATCATCAAGCCATTCTTCATATTTAGACATCCATGAAAACCTTCATGGAAAATTTCAAAAGAACCTCCTCATCATAAGGGATCCAACACTGAAAAATAATCATCAATATGATGTCGGTCTCAATGATATGAGTGTTGTCATAAATAGGGGTTGATTGTGTCCAGGCCTGGTCTAACCTGGTCAGAACGACCCAACCAAACCATCCAGGGGGTCCTACATGGCCTGACCCATCCCGGTTGGGTTGGGGTTGGCCTGTTCTACCTTCGATACTGGGCTAGGGGCATTGGGGCTTGCTAGAACTGGCCCGGTTTGGCTATGGGTCCAACCCATCAGGTTTCCCAATTAACCAAATTTATCTGGCCAAGACCGTACTGGCAGGACAGTTTTCTTTCCGAATCTTGGCCGTCCAGCGGCCTGCCTTTACTCCACCAACCCGACCTGAAAATAAAGGCTGACTTGTTCCTACCTGGGGCCATACAGTTACTCGATTCAAGCCACCCTGTCTGGCCTGTATGCCTGGAGGGCATCCGGTTTATAGAGACCCATGACCGGCTAAGTCAGCCACCCTTTCTCCCACATGCAGTCCTTGTTGGACTACATGCCAGTGAGATGTGTCCTGAACAGCGTCTCCACCAACATGGTATGGTGGCTGTGTCTACCTCTGCTACCCACTGGCCCATTGTCGGAGGCCCCCTGCTGCACTGTCACAGCCTAAGCCAGCCACGACCCCATCCACCATGGTACACCGTCAGGGTGCACCATTGCGGACCGCCACCATCAACTCGTAGCCACCTCCACGGGCCGCCGCTGGTCACCAGTGTTGGCATGTCAGAAGAATTTTCCATGGACCACTAGGCCTACTCTGGTGGTCTATTCCCTGAGACTTTCATGCCTCCAGGCTCCATGGGGTGTCTTCTTCTCTACTACAGCCTCGTAAATTCTTTTCCGTCAATCCGGAGTTGCGACCACAACGAACACACAAGAATGCACAAGGTAAGAGGGTTTTAGTCCTTGTTCGTTTTTTCCTACACCCTCTGCATTAGAGTTTTTAAAAAATTGTGGTGGGGGGAGATTACAATCCTATCAAAATTAATCCTGATGCAAAACCCCAAGAACAAGGACCCTCATGTAAGAACAAATGATCCACGGATCAACCTATTTGTGGGTTGATCTGCGTTCTTTGTTTTATAATGATGAATGGGGAAACTTGAAACACAAAAAGTAAACCCCTTGCTAGAGAAGGGTCGTCATTGGTGTTGATCTGTTCAAAATTATTGGTTTTCATCAAACTCTAGTCCCAGATCCATTCTCAAAGGAATCATTTGCACTTTTTGATTATATGACGTTCTTCTTTGGTGAGAAATTCTTCGCTTTCTGCTAGAGAAATTCAAGATCTGATTCTCCAACACATTATCCCATTAAAAGAGAAACAGGTTGTATTTTTTCTGTTATACTGCATCATCACGTCGTCACACTGTTTCATTCATGGAACAACGTAAATGTTACACTTAAATTAGTGATTCATTGCGTTAATTTTGTATATAATTAAACAGTCTATTGATCGCTGCATTGCAGTAATTTTTTTAAATAATATAAACTTTTTAAATTTATTTTATTTTTCTTGAAACAACATAAAATTACTTTTTTTCCATCGACCCATGCCGATCATGTTTAGGTTCATTCTTAGGTAACATTGCTATTTCAGATTCAACAGTGTCTTCATATTTTCAACCTAAGCACCCATTTGGAAGTTTCCAAAACCACACAGCCGCGCCATTTTAATTTTCATAAAAAAATATCAAAAACAATATTTCATCCTCGACCCACTCCGGTTGAGGTTCAGCTCTGCCTAAGGGAAATACTCCCTCAAAATCTCAACGGTACTCTCACATTTTCAATCTGAGTTACCATTTAAGAGTTATAAGGATTTAAAAATAAAACAATTGTTACTTAATTTTTTTATATAAAATCAAAAACTAACTTCTACTATTATCCCATACTGGCCAATGTTAGACCTTTTCTAGGAGAACCCAGATGTTCTAAGTTCAATGGTGCCCTAAGATTATTGATCTGGGCACCAGTTTAAAAGACAGAAAAAACACCCTCTCACTATTATTTAATAATTTTTTTAAAAAAGTTTGAAAATTTATTCTGACCACACTAAACCTCATAATTACGTTCCTTCTCAGAGCCTGGTCTTGAAATAATCCTATTTAATAAAAAAAATCATGTAATATCCAAAACATTACAATGATAGAGTTATTACATATGAATCAAAGATGTTAAAGACTCATGAACAATACTATCCAACTCATGATCTTGAGTTAGCAGCTATAATATTTTCTCTAATGATATAGAGACACTCTCTTTATGGTCAAATATGTGAGATATATAATGATCACAAGAGTTTGAAATATATTTTCTCATATAAAGAACATAATATGAAGAAAAGGAGCTGACTCGAGATACTCAAGAATTATAATTATTTAATACACTGCCACCCATGGAAGGAATATAAAGAGGCTGATGCATTGAACCAGAAGGATTGTAGAGTTCTGAACAAAATGAGAATCAAAAGGGATATTGTATTCATGGATCTAGTAAATATGGATATGGGAATTATCAAGGAAGGTGAAACATCGCTACTTTTTCAATTGGATTCCAAACCATATTTATTATAAAGGATAAAAATTTCATAATCTGATGATGAGAGTTTTCAAAATAAAATTAAAGTTATGAATTATGGGAAATTGATAAAATTTATATATGAAGATGGTATTTTGAAATTTGGAAAAGGGTTTTGTGTTCCCTCTATACCTGATTTCATAGAGGACAATGGTGAACCGACGGGTTTAAATCAATTTGATATATTCTAAAACAAATATGAATATATAATTATTCTATTGTGTACAACACACACTATAGAGGAAGTTCGATACTGCGTGTAATGAAAGCCAAGTTAGGGTTGGGTGTAGTAAATGATTTCAGAGTAAAAAATTTATATGAATTATCATTAAAAATAAAAAACATTCTTGTGAGTATGAAATACATTCCCTGAAATGGGAGACTTTTTATAATTTGAGAAAACAGTTCATATAGTAAAATCCCAATTTTCTTATTATTAATATATTGATCCACTTTATCACTAATATAACAATTTTAAGGAAAAAACTGAATTTATTTGGAAAATAATATAGGGTATAAAACCTAATTACATTAATTTTTTTGTTGAGATAGTTAATAACATTATTTTAAGATTTTATTTAGATGTAATAAAATTAATATATTAAATTAACTATCCAAAAATTATAGTGACCTGAATTAATGAACCTGATAATAAAAAATCATTACAGATGTAATTATCATTGTCCTCACGAGCTGAGAAAATGAGGTGAGATTAGAAGGTTTTTATTTCGTGGTTTATAACATAAAATGGTAATTTATATTATTATTGGATATTGGATCATTTTTATGAACTCTCTACTTTTTAAGGGATATGGTGTCTAACCAAGAGAGGGTGTTTGGTTGAATTATGAGTTGTTCATGATTTCATTGTATATGATTCATTTAATTAATCAAATATTAATTATTTAATATTTTTTAAATATGATTTCATCTTAATGTATCCTTATATTATAATTTTAGCATGTTAGTTGAGTCTAAAATGGTATTTTTTTCCCTGGTAGGGTGAAAACACATAATTTTCATTAGGCTCAGGCTTAAGCTCCTTTTTAAAAATTTTATTTATTTTCATTATTTTCTTTTTATATTTTATTTTCATTCAAACCATTTCTCTTATCATGTACAACATTGGAGGGTGAATCCCCCAAGTTTCACTCTATTTTGTGAAAAGAGAGAGTGGGAGGGGGATCTCCAAATGGTTCTCATCTGATGAGGTGGATCAAAGTATGGTAGTTTTGTTGAATGAATCCAGGGATGGGGAATTAGTGTTTTATAATAGAAGGTAAAATTTTCATCTATATTTTCCTTTATAACTCCTCAAAATCATGTTTTCCAATTTTTATTCCCTTATTTGTATTTTTGGTGACCCTTTATTAGTTTTTGTTGAGTGGTTTGGGTAAATTTGGGGTTTTAGGGACTACACAGATGTTTTCATTTTTGGAAAACACAATCACACAACATTTAGTTTAGATAAAACACATAATATATTCATTGTGATGTAAATGGGTTTAAATATAAGAGTTACACTATTTTTGTGTGTCAGTTTTTGTTAAAAAAATACAGGGCCACTCGGGGTATGGTTAGATAAATAGCCAGACACTCAAATGTTGGAAGGAAATGGATGTGTTGGGTATGTTGCAAGAGCCTATGTCTACTACTAATAATGAGACAATTTTTCCATTTTCATAGATTATATTTGAATCATATGGTGATGTACCACATGTGTGATGAAAACCATGCATAAGAGAGGGAGAAAATGTGTTTTCAAAACACAACCAATGTTGTACAATTTTACACCCTCTGGAAACATTATCAAGTGTATTCATCATATACATGATGTACATATGATGTTCTCTACCTTTGGTTGTGTTTTCATCATCTTATCAGCATGGAGCCTTAATTACATTAATGAGGAGCTCATTATAGGTGTATTTTATTTTTACATTACAATGCTAAGGAGTTCAGGGTGTTTAGTGATCATTGGTGAGTTGTTCTAGGATGGTTTATGTTTTGTTATAAGTCTTCCATGGGCGCATTTGTTTGAAGATTATTTCAAGATTTATGTGATTGTTTTTATGTATGGAATCTATATTATAGGGATCATTATTTGAGTTTCATTACATATTTATTGTAAGGTGGAATTAAATAGTGACTCATTTTCGATACACTATGGGGTTTAGAGTGACTTTTAGTGTTTCAGGGATGGTGTTTTTTGCATATTGCATGAGTTTTACATTTCGTATAACCTTTTTAGATGATTTGTGATATTTAGTGTTGGATATTTCTAGGTGTCATTATGTATAGGTTGAGATCAATATAATTTACCTCTTTAGTATAACCATGTTTTCTTGGTGTTTATTATGAATTGGTAGTATATCGGGAGCCCGGATGAGTGTTATTTTTATGGGTAGCTAGTTGATTTTTTAAGAGAGGGGACAACCTAATATGGTTTAATGTTATTATTTTAGTTTTGAGAACCACTTACGTTTCTTTATTATATATGTTCCATGTGAGTGTAAGTGTTGGTTTTAGTATTTGTGTTAATGAGTTAAGACACTATGCAGACCCTTGATATTTTGGTATAATGTATTTTTTTCTAGAAGTTGTTTTATATTGTGGCATCCAAGGTGAGAGGGGATAAGTGGTTTTATTTTATCAGGCTTTGTCCAATATGTTTTTTTATATTCTATTTCGTTTTCTATTAGTATTGAGGCAAATCATTGGATGAAATTGATGTCCTTGATGATTGTGCCTGCTCCAAGCTTAGTAGTTTGTCCAGAATATAGGGTTTTTAAACTCAAAGATTATATTGAAGTATAATACATGTTATTTTATCCTGAATGATTATATTCAATCCAATATTTATCTAGATATCCTGACTAATCTTCCATGAAAATTGGGACCCAGTTATGTTACTGAGGTTCCCCTAGAGTATTGGATGCTAGTTCAGATCATTTCAGTGATATCATAGTTTCCGATAGTTGTGAGAACCTACGTTGGATTTAAAGTTTGGGGTCATATAGTAATAAATACACTATTTTTTGTTAATATATTTCTAAAAACCTCAGCTCTGTTAGAAGGATACAACATGTTTCTTCGGTTAAAGAGAAGTGTAATCTGATGCTTCTTACATCGGATTGAGTGAGTTTGGTCGATAATGGGTGGCATGTTGGTACCCAATCATTTAAATTAGGTGTTTCTTATAATCTTCATTCATCAACATTAATTATAGTTTTATACTTAATTATTATTTATTTAAATTAGTATTTTACTAGGATTAAAATATCACTTGTGGACACAAATGTATATTATAGCATATTATAGGTTCACCATTGGGGGGAAGCCTACTGATATTTTCTTATCTTCCATAATAAGTTCACATTAGTGTAAATGTGAACCCATATATATAGTTTCAGGTTGATCATAAGATACATTTTTGACGATTCTATGTGATAATAGTTCATGATAGAGAGGGAGTGCTCATGTGGAATCTTGGATTTGGATAGAGAAACTCAATAGTCATTGGAGACTATATTATATGTATGACATGGGGATAAAAGTAGATTATTGAGAATTTTATTTATATATTTTATCCTTATAGTGGGTAAATAGTTACTTTATTTAAGTATCACAATGTATTTTTATATAGAATTTTCATTTAATAGAGTGTGCTTCTATTTGAGTTTGTTATTATGTCTAATCTATTTGTCAGGGTTGTGTATGTGTTTTCTCAAATACACTATTTTTGCACTTTGATAAGAGGACTTAGTGTTCACACTACACCAACTTAGTCCCTTGGTTCATGTCTATGGCCAATAGAATATATATAGGTGTGGTTAAGGCATTTTCATGAGGTATAATAAGTGATAAGTCGGCTCTACTTAGGTTGTTCCCGGAATTTTTTTTATTTGATTCACTTCCATTTTCATTATTGTATTATTTGGGTGGGTTATAGAAAATATTTCTCATAATTTTTTATTTCTTGTTATATATTTCTTATAGGTGAATCATAAAAACATATTCTGGTAGAAATTGAAGGCTACCAATGAATGTTATTTCTCTTCATGGTTTATTATGTTACAGTTCATTGACTTAACCTTGGCCTATGGACTTGGTGTTTGGGATTTATGATTTGTTTTGGTTTTTTTAGGTCAAAATTCTTCTTTTGACTTTTATGTATTTTGTTGTAAAAATCACAAATCTCTTTATACTAATTTTGACAAGTAAATGATTTACTTTATATTTGGTTTCTATTTCATCGTACTCACCATTTCGTTGTACTCGTTATTTCATTTTAATCATTGTCTCATCATACACATATCACTAAGTGGATACATCATACTCACAATATCCATCATACCCAGTCTACTTATCATACTGACTCAGACCATCATACTCACAATGTCCACCGTACCCACATTTCATTTTATCAGTACTTTTAATTATATATAGATTTACAATATTACTCTTACATATAATCATACCAGTGATATTAATTGTACTCATGTTATACTTTTATCATATGCTACATTTCATTATTTTATCAAAACTGATGTCTTACAACAATCATACTCATATTATCATATACATATATATTTTATTTTATTCAAAATGATGTTGTGGAGTTAGTTATAAACTAATCAAATGATGTCTTATTTTATGTTTCTATATGACGAATAAAATTCCAAGTGTCTAAGTCCCTCTAAGTTTTCCGAATAAATAAGACTTCTAGAGACAATATGACCATTGGAACCTGAGGTATATATATAGGAGGTCCTTTGAACTACAGAGAATACCTTTTGATTCTTACAAATTCAAGAGAGAGACTCTGTGACTTCTCTCCTGCTTTATGAGAAACCCTAGAAGTTACAAAATGTGAACGACTCATTTTTAGTTTTTTTATTTTGATTTGTGGTTTGTTATTTTTTGTACATCTGATCAAGTGATAATGACTAAGGGATACTAAGGAATGGTAGATGATGTGACCTATCTTCATATCAAGTTCCTTCAAGTGTGTGAAAGATATAGGTGTCGATTACCTATAAAATCGAGGGCTTGAGGAGATAGCCAGACGGACGTGCCGACCATTGTAATGATGGATTAATGGTGTTAGTAACACAAACCTATTATCCAAGACGGAAAGGATACCCTACTATTTGGGATAAAATAATTGTAATACCCATTAATTTTCTTTTTCGTATAATAATATAAAGAGAACTCTTTTATTACTCCATTCTATTAGTATTATTTTATATTGTAATTATTTTTTTTATAGTATATACTTTTTATTATTGATTATATACTCTATATGGTAGAATCATTTTTAATTGATATACATTAATATCTGTATTTGACCCGAATACAATTGTTTTATAACTGGTGGTATCATAGCATCGGACCAAGAGTCAGGCTAATCATTTGTTTTCTATTATATGTGGTATTATGAATTGTTCTAGTTTATGTCGTATTAATCTAAGAACCTTCTTTAAAGGTTTTAATATAAATTTTTCAAACATTCATTTGACCCTCTATTGTATTTGTTCTATATCAGATCCATTTCAATCTAACAATTAGTGATAGATGTGGTTTTACACTACTTGGTACACTTGCCTGTTAATATATTTTACAAGTTATATTAATTTTCTATATTTTAAAATACACTAACCTATATTTGTGGAAAAGGATTTTGTTTCTTTATGATAGAAGGCATGATGGATTTCAGTTCAATTAAAAATATTAGACCTACAAGACCACCTATGTTTGATGGAAATGAATTTGAATATTGGAGAGGTCGAATGAAGACTTTTATCATATATCTTGTTGTAGATAACTTTTTTATACTCACTAGGGAAAATAAAATCCATGATAATGAAGACATAACTTGTATATCACAATAAAAATTCAAATATCAGTAAAACTATATGGTACAAAATATATTATTATGTTCCATGAACTAGAATACTTATATTCAAATATCTTCCATTGAAGATACAAATATCTTATGGATGAAATTAGAGATTACAGACATTGGTACTTCCAAAGTCGTTAAAACAAGAAAGGAAATTCTAAGAGCTTACTACCAAGTATGTGAATTACTTTATGGTGAACCTTTAGTTAATCTTCAACAAATATTTATGATAATAGTTAAATGTATTCTAGCTATGGGAGATAAAAATTTAAATGATGAAGTTTTAGTTGAGAAGATCATAGACCATATTCCAAATTGATGGTAATCCAATAGAACCATAGTTTATGACTCTATAGAAATTACTAATGCTACTCTTGATGATCTTTTTGGAACATTATTGCAATATGAAGAAATAAATAAGATACATTTAGATAATGTGAAGAAAAAAAAGAATTGTGGAGTAGGATTAACTACTACATCAAATCCTTCCAAGTCTCAATCACCTGTGAAAACTAATTCATGAAAGAGAAAGGTTTAAATTTTATCATATGTCATAGATACTAAGCAGTCATATAATGATTTTGAATACCATTCTAGAATAATGATCAAATATTTTAGAAAGAAGGATTTCCAATATATATATATAAATATTTACAAAGGTAATAAAGAAATTAATGATTTTGAGGTCCCATGCTATGAATGAAAAAGGGAAAGACCAATTCAAACTGATTGTCCTAAGATAAAAATAATGGATAAAAAAAATGAAATTAAGAAAAGAATTAGATGAAATAATGGAAATCCAAGGGAAACAAATTCATGAATGTCAATGAATCTTGGAGTTCCAGTGGAGTTGATTCTTCTAAAGACTCTTTTGACAGTGATATCTCAAATCAAAAGAATATTTTTCTTCATAACAAAACACCTTATCATTGTTTAATGGAAAAGTAATATAGCTATAAATCACATACTAATATGTCTTTGAGTAACAATTATACTAAAAAAAATTATTCTTCTGATGAAGAAACATCCTCTTCAGAGAATGATAATTCTTTACCTTCTTATAAATAAGTATCCCTATTTTCTAAACCACTTATAAAATTAAAATTGTAAGGTCTATTGGAAACATGGAAAATAAAATATTTGGATTGATATTTTTATAAGAGAAGTATCAGATCTCAATAAAGATCTTCATTCAAAATCTCTTGAGGTTGAAAATGTTTCTAAAAACCTTGATAAAGTGAGTTCTGAAAAAAAAAATTCTAAATTTTGTGGTAATATAATTTTTCATAAAATTATTTTAGAAGTAAAATTAAATTCTAAAACTAATACAAATGATGATAATAATTAAGATATTAGAATAAAATTTTAAATATTTTCATTTATGAAACTCTTATATATTATTAAATTTGGAAAATAAAATTTTGATAAAATGTATTATCAAATATGACTTTATAGTAATAGTCAAGGAAGAGGTTAAACTCATACAAAACTAGTTTTAAAAAATAACTATTTTTCCTAAAAAGGCCACATTCTTCAATATGTGTTAAATTGGTGGTCATTAGAATAACAATTTTTATTTAAAAAAAATCTTTGGGTTTCCATATACTATAATTTTCAAAACAAATGTGGGTTCCAAAAAAATTTCTTTCTAAAATTTTTGGATCCACACAAGTTTGGATTTCAAAGGTCTAATTTTTTTTGTTTCAGGAAAATAAAACAAGTAACAAAAACAATACAAGGTACATGGGTAATGGATGTTCTGGGAATATAACTGGAAACAATAACTTCTTTGAAAAAGTTATCAAGATGAATTGTGGAAAAGATACCATTAGAGACAATACACAAGGAAATAATATGGGTAATGAGTATACACATTGTTTCCCTTTAATTTGAAATCCAAGACTTTTAGAATTATATCTGGTATAACAATGATTTATTTGATATTCATTATCAGATTGAAAACCTAGACTAATAACTTTTTCTCTAATCAGTATGAGAAGATCTATTTTATCAGCTTTAAAACCTAGACTAATGAATTTGTTTTTAATCATCCTGACAAAACATAGTCTATTGATCTGATAGCTCAGACTATTGACCTTGTTTTCCATTTTCTTGAAAACCTATGGTATCCACTTTGTTTTACATATTATTTATAATCAAGTGTATTCATTGTTTTATTATCTTTTTGATATTTTATCGAATTAAATTTATTTATTTTGACTATTTATTTTCAGTGTTATATCTTTTTCTTTCATAATAGTGTGAAACCAATAGCTTACATGAAATCTTCAATAGGTGCATTCTCATTTTTTTGTATCACTTTTCTTTTTTATTGTTGATTATTTTTTTTTAAATAAAACCTAAAAAATACATTTATTCACTACTGATAAATCCTTTATCTTCTAATCTCAACCATACAATATCAACGGTCACCCAATTTTTCCTATAATTAAGGGACCCCCTTCCTAAAATGCACACTAGTTCTTTAGAATTTCTCGACGAAGCTCTTCTGATTATCTTAAGACTCAATATATTTGTTTCTTTTGTCAATCATATTTATGTCTATATCATCTTCCAATACTAATAATGATATGTATTCAAAAAGTTTATGAGATATGGATTTCCTAATAGAAAGCTTAGTTACTCATGATCTTTTTGATATTTTTGATTCATCGATTAAAAGGATTGTTTTGTTTGAAGGATGGGAACACCTATGTGTTAGGAAACCTATATATTAGGATTTGATTCTTGGGGAAGAGGTCATACAATTATATAATATAGTGGCATTGGATAAGGATATGATGATTAATTTTTTCTATATATGATAGAATGTTATCTTTTTCTGTGAAAAAGATGCACAATTTTCAATGTCTCTACTGAAAGTGACTCTTTCTTTCTGTATCACAAGCTACATGAGTAAGTTGGTACATCTAATAAGGAAAGATTTGAAAAGTCACTATTTCTTATCAATGAGGATAAAATAATGGTAGTACATATCTATGTAGACGATTGTTTTATCACCTTATTAATGTAAGGGTTTCTTGTTTTGAGGAAAGGGGATATAGAAACTCTTAAGATTTCTGATATCTTTATGATATATTATCTTGTAAATATGAGAACTCATGGGTTACATTTTCAAAAAAATGAAGAATGTGAAGTCTGGAAAAATTTATTATCATCTAATAATGTATCCAACCATCCTTAAAAAGTTTATTCTTGAAAGTATGAAATTTTGAAATCTTCTAGTGAAAGGAGAATTAATAGTGTTGAAGGGATCGTAGATTATCAATTTTAAAATCAGAAAATTGAATGTTCATTTTGATGCTGAATCAAAATTGTTTTTCATGGATGTGCAAGAATTTACTCCAAATAAATCGGCACAACTTTAGTGGAATCATCTACAGTAGTTATAGCATCTCAAAAGTCATATCCTCAAACCAATAAAAAGGCTAAGAATAAATGAAAATACAGCAAATAAGTTTTAGCCAAGGGGATAAATGAGAAGGAAAAAATCAAATAAGGGGATCCTCATTTCATTCTTGACCTAGCCTAAGATCTATAAAAAAAATAAGGGTTGAAGATACTCTAGAGGATGAGAAGAGGAAAAAACTTTTTAAAATAAAGGTATAGTATTTTAATATCACCATAATACTGAAAGGTGTTGAGATATCAAGTTCTCAACTAATAGAAGAAATATAACATGAACTGATCATACTGAATACTCTAAAAATAAACAAAGAAAAAGTGAAAGAATTAATTCAATCGGCTACACAATAGGAAGGTGAATAATATGAAGATGATGAAATTTATATCTAATATCTTCAAAGATCTAAGAGAAGTAGAGAAGAACCTTCGTATCAAAAACATAGGGAAGGAGTTCAACCACAGAATGCTCATGTCGATCAAGCACCAATTCAATCTCTTTAAACTCATTCAGAAAGATCTCCCTCCTCAGTTAAGAAATAGATTCGTGTTCTCATGTCGAGAGAGAAATTATCATAAGTGATAAAGTTGAAGAAGACATATTTGAAAAATGAAAAATTTAATGTAAAATGAAAACAAACTACTGAATACTCATGTCGATCTCAGGAAATTCAATCCTACGATGATGATACTAATTTAGAACACACTATTTCTCTTAAGAAAGGTAATTACATTATACATGTTCTAAGAATAATTTATAAGAATATTCCTTACCTTACTTGAATATAAAGAAAGAGTGATTTCATCCCAGAGAATCAAAGTAATAAATTTCGTTCAGTAAGAGAGCTCAGAAAGAAAGTGATGTCAGTGGATGCCAATCTGAAAGTATCATGTGATAAATCAATTGCTCACAAGAAAGCTTTTAATAAGATGAACAAATGTAAAAACAAAATAGAATGATCAGGTAATGAACATGAGGAGTAAATTAAATACTTAAAGAGTCTTTCAAATTATCTTTCTATCACATTTAATAAGCTCGATAAAGAAACAATTAGGAGATTGAAAAATATTCTAAAAACCCATGGTGGTGATATTGTTTCAGTGAAAAAGTTGAATAAATTTTTTAATGTTTTCTATTCATAGTTTTTAAAGGAGTCATATTTAAAATATGTGCTTTTATTATTAAATAAAAAACATATTGTTTTATGAATAAAATCATCATATATAGGAATGAATTTTTACTCCCGAAGAAGTGATCAAAATCCATGAAGACGCCATCAAAAACCAGGATCAGCTATTTGCAGACCAAAAAGAGCTTCTCAAATATCTGGGTGTTCTATCTCAGAATATATGAAAGATATAAAGAAGATAAAAGATTTTCTCCGCGAGTTTATTAAGAATCAAAAATAATGGGAAAATAAATGCCTATTTTTTTGTATTTTTCTTTCTTGGTAGTCTTTTGAACTACATTGAACTTTTTATAATTCAATGTGATTTATGTTTGCATTTCCACTATTTTGTATACTATTTCTCTCAATACGTTTTCATGAAATACAATATTACCCCATTATTTTTGAAAATTAAAATGGTGGAGGATTTCATATAAAAGGGGAGAATGTTTTACAAAGGGGGGGAATTCTCAATGGGGAGAATCCGTAATTTTTTAATCAAATATAATACATTAAATAAATGAATAATCTAAACCATGGAAAATCAATATGAATAGAATCCTTAGGAAATTCTATACCTAAGGGGGAGTTAATTGTATTCATTTCATTATTCTTAAGATTTTTCATAACTTAGGGGGAGATAATAATTTCTTTCCAGTTTTACATTGTGTTTTGTGCTTTCCATAAAGGGGGATATTTTTGAGTCCAACGACTTCTTTTGACTTTTATGTATTTTATTTTGGAATTCCCAAATCTCATTATACTCATTTCATGATTAAATCATTTACTTTATACAAGGTTCACTATTTCACCATACTAAATATTTCATCGTACCCACTATCTCATCATACTCATATCACTAAGTGGATATATGATACTCACATTGTCCATCGTACCCACTCTATTTATCATACTGACTATAACCATCGTACTCATAATGTTCATTATACCCACTTTTCGTTATATCAGTAATTTTCATTTTATACGTATTGGAAATCTTAGTCATGCCAATAATCATAGGATGAATATTTATTGTACTCATGTTATACTTTTATCATATGTATGGGTTCATTATTTTATCAAAACCCATGTTTTAAAAAAAATCATACTATTGTTATCATTTTCATATATATGTTGTTTTAATAAAAATTATGTCATGGAGTTATTTATAAAATAATCATAATGATGTGGTGTTTTCTATTTCTATATGAACGTTGTAATGCTAGGTGTCCAATTCATCCCATGATTTCGAGAGAAATATGACTGTTGGACACAAGATTACCACTGGAACCTGAGGCCTATAAATAGGAGGTCATTTCAACCATAGAGAATAAACATTGCTTCTTCCAAGTTCTATAGAGAGACTGTGTGAATTCTCTCTGACTTCGTGTGAAAGAATTGAAATTACAAAACCTTAATGGAATGTTTTTGTTTTTTTATTTAAATAAGTACTTTATTTTTCCTTGTGAATCTGATCAAGAGGTCACGAAGGGTTGTCGGGGATAGGTAGATGGTGTGATCAATCTTCATATCAAGGGCTTCAATGTGTTTGAAAGATAGAGGTGTCGATTACATGTAAAATTGAAGGATTTTGGGGATTACAAGATGAATGATACAACCATCAAATCGAGGGCTTACTGGTGTTAGTAAGACATACCAATTATCCTAGGTGAAAATATACCCTATTCTTTGGGATTAAATAATTATAATACCGTATATTTTCTGCTGGTCATTATAATAGAAAGGGAACCCTTTTATTTCTTCTTTCCATTAGTATTATTTTATACTGTAATTGTTTCACTTACAATATATTCTTTCCAGTATTGATTTTATATGCTATATGGTAGAATCATTTAAATTTGATATAATTTTATATTTTTATTCAACCCAAATACAATTTTTTCATAACCTTTAGTATCATAACATTGGACCAAGAGTCAGTCTGATCATTTGATTACCTTTATAAGAGGTATTGTGAATATTTTTAGTCTATTTCATAATTTACTATAACATTCATTAAGTTTTTAGTAGAAATTTTTTATACATAAAATTCACCCCCTCTTGTATTTGTTCTATCTCATATCCATATCAATCCTACAGTTTTAAACTCATTACCATATTATAGTATTCTAGTGTGGGTGTATCATATTAGCCACATATAATTCACATGAAAATATCATATTGGTTTGATCTTTTCCTAATGATATATATTCAATTATTTAATGTGTATGTAATAAATTATATTTTGTTTTTCGATATATATCATTTGAGTTGAAATGAGATAAATAAACAAATTTATTTCAATATTTCAAATTAATAATAATTTATATATAAAAATAGTTTCAAAAGCTATAGAATTCAAGGATTGGTTTTTAATAAGATTATCAACATAAACAACTTATTTTACATCACTCTGAAACCCCTTCTTAATATCTTACATGAAACACCTCTTTTATTATTCATGGGAAAGAAAACATTATAAAATAATGAGAATAGATTCTTTGTAAGGGTAACATAAGAGACATCCAATCGTGATCATAAGTGAACCAAATATAAATATATAGGCATGATAAAATAATCAAGATAGTTGAAAAAAATTATAACGAAATATGAATATAAATTGAGGATCATAATACACGAGAAATCATAACATAAGTACATATAAAAACATTTAAATTTATAAAACATACATGTGTATGGGTAATAAAATAGTGTAAATTCGTCACAACATGTTTCCCATTTTATATCAGGATTTGGCCACCTTTTTTTAAAAACTGTATGATTTTTATGATATATTTATCTTCAAAAAAATTAATTTTTTAATTACTCCTTTTATAAGTAGCCCAAAGTCTAAATGGGTCAAAATGCAGTATACTTTTACAAACTAGAAATTTAGTTGAAAATTTTATAATAATGGACATGTTTAAGAATAAATAAGTTTAAATTATTTATATGGACAAAATATATTGATACATAAGTACTCAATTTTTATTAAAGTCCATTTATGATATAAAAACACAATTTTCCTCAAAAATATTTTTTATTTCATTTTATGAGAGAGTAAAATATTTATGTCCGTACAATTTTAAAAATTTTATTGGAATAAATTTTATTCATTTTTGAAATTATTGTACTGTGAATTTATGATAATTTTCTAAAAATATTTATTTTTCATTGAATAATAAAAAATAAAACGTTTATTGAAAATTTTCTTCTCATTCCCATCATTTACAAGGTATTATTTTATTTTAATTTTTATAAAATACAAAATTATATCACTTATATTATAAATAATATAATTAAGGTTATTTTTATTAATTTTATGATGTATTGTGCATAAAAATATCAAATACTAAAGAAAAATAATACAGAAAAAATTCATTTTTCATATTTTAATAATTTAATTTTAAATTACATTCTTCCAAATTTTTTAAAATTTTATATAGATAAATACTATATTGGAATCCAAATTTAGATATTTTATAATGATTCCACTTTCATATTTTTCTAATAATGAATAATAATAAAATGAATAATTTCTTTACCATGATTAAGGACAAGAAGGGTTTACCAAAGGTTAAACAGATAGATAAGGTTCATTTTAATAAATAAAAATTTATAAATCTTATTAAATGAAAAAATATATAAAATTTTCAATTTCATCATTTAAATTTTATCAACGTTAAATATTTTTTCCTGAAAATGAAATTATTAAATATTTAAATTTTTAGAAATTCCAAATGATTCCTCTTACCCTACTTATAAAAGGAAACCCCTCGTTTATCTTCATTATACAACATTGATAAATATAAAATCAACAAAACCAACCCAATTGTCATATAAAAATTCTTATACATGAAATAGCAGTGTCATGATTCTTAATATACCCTTCCAACGGTCATTAAAGAAGGATCTAAATAAGGCCAAATGAAGATGAGGTAATCATTCTGTATAAAATATTTCATTGTTTTTATTTATATAAATCCTATAAATATATAGATTTTATTATAATAAAGTTAATTCGGTTTCCTAAATATAGTAAAATATATTTATTATTATGCATCCATTGTTATTTACCCACTTTAAAATCAAATGGGAGATCAAACGTGCACTTTCTCATACATGTGGACTATCGTCTCCATATAGTGCTATGATTTATTTTTCATCAAAATCCACCACGGATGGCCATTATGATGAGTATAAATTTTAATATATATGATTTTAATTTCAGAAATAATATTTTTATATTCTAGAACCATGATCAATGCATAAGGACAGGAATTCTAGAGCTGAAACATCCTTGAAGAACGAAATAATTAACACCCTGTAATGATTCTTTCAATAAAAATTTATTAATAATTGGGTGGGGGGTTATTATAATTAGATATTATATGAAATTATATAAATTTTTATTTTTATTTTACTAAATGATTATTATATATTATTATTATTATAAATTATAGAAAATTTTATAAGCAGCTTGAAGAGGCTGTTAGGGATTTTGTCCACATTTCCTCCCCATTGAGACATATTTAGTATTATAAACTTATTTTTTATGTAGTTTATAGATATTCCATATGAAATTTTATATCCTTAATGTACCAAATACCATGATTTTTAAATTTTATTTTAAATATATTCTTTCATGGGTCTTGTTATTCAAAAGTTACCAAAGCAGTAATGGATTTATTTTCCAATCCTATTTTAATTATGATTGTTTATGATTTAATGTACATTGAAGAAAACTAAATAATAATATTTTGATAAATATAGTTTAGTTTATTCACAATTGGTTATCCATTACATTTTTATGCAATGGTACCATTTTCCGTTGTTTGGTATTTTCAATTATCAAGAATTTTTTTTATAAAAACAGAAAATATTTTTTTTTGTTCTCAAATTTCTTTCATCCATATCGATATTTTATTTAATATTTTTAGACATTTTATCTTAAAAATTCATTTAATTGTTTAAATTAATTTTTAGACACTTTCTAATTTCATAAAAAATTATATCAAAGAAATATTCATTTCATTTTCTAGACAAGGTGCTTTTAAAAGTTTGCTAAAAATGTGAATCAAATCATTGTTTTAACTTACAAGGCATCGATGTAATTTACCCAGGTCATGTCCACTCAATACTAAAAATAACTAGGTACACTTTAATATAGATATTTTTATTGAATATTATTTCCTCAATATTTTGGATATTGGTAAATTATAAACAAGAAATTTAATGATGAAAAGGGTATTTCCATGATGAAAAGTTCCAGTACCCTTTTAAGGAAATTTTAATCTATGATAACATTGTTTCATGTTTCATATAATTTAGTATGCATATGATCCAATAACACCATCACTATTATTCCCTTTTTGTATTATGATATTTATGATTATATGTTTATAAAGAAAATTATTTTCCACCGCTTGTGTTATAGTGATATGATGAATGTTTTATGATGTATTGGTATACATATGAATTTATTATGATTATATAATAAGTAGAATAATAATTATATATTCCTCTACTTAATTAGGTAAATAATTATTTTCAATGAGCACAACGTGTACATGGTTGGTTATCCAAGTCCTTAAACAGGGTACACAAGAGGTTTTCACAATCTTCAAAGGGGTACATTAGATGTTATCTCAGGACTAAAGACGGTGCATGTTTAGTTATCAAAATCCTAACTTTTTATGAATGAAATGGTGGGTATCATTGTCCAAAAATTTCTAGGATTATGGTTATTACATTATTTAGACACTCTTTAAGTAAAATATCTTATACCAATGTTATTTTCTTGTGGATAATATTCACTGATTTGTTTTTGATTTTTTTATTATGAGTTGAAAATATTTATTTCATGGTTTCTGTTATAATATAGGAATAAATGAGAATGGTTTTAAATCATATATGTATATTTACTACCAAGTGTATGTTTTTGTGACAAAAATGAACATTGGGGTAATGACTATGAATTAGGTGGATTTTTATTAACTCGGTCAATAAAACTACACGATGAGTGGGCCTAATAATACACATATGTATAGACACTAATGGTACATATTCTTAGGTTGATTAAAATTATTCTTATGAGTCATTATGATTAGATTGAATAGATTATGAACATTGATGGCATTGATTTAACCTACAGTGTCAAAGATTAACCAGATGATGTCATGATTTATATGTCCTATGAAGAATTCATTTAAATTACATGGTCTTTATCTATGACTATTGTTTCTTAGACTATGATTTTTTGTTTTACTCTGTTGATGAAGCCTGATAGAATCATTTTACCACTGAATGTTATAGATAATGTGGTGATTATGAGAAACGAAATAGGATGATAACTATAGTGAAAGATATTGTTATTATTTTTTACAATTTATCAAGATTTATTATTAAAAACTATGACCTTAACCAATTATTGTAATCACCATAGAGGAGAATAATTGAGTTTTTAGAGAACTCAGGTGGTGGAGATCATAGAAGAAAAATTGTTCAGTAAACTTCATGTCAAAGATATGGAAGGACACTCCCTGAATAATGTCTCAAGGGAGACCAAAAATTATTTATTTGTAAAAAATAAATGCATGGGGAAATTAATTGTTGGTGAAAAATGATTATTATGATATATGGTAGTGAATTTCATCCAATGAAACCATTTAGAGTTTGTTGTCTTAAATTTGGGGAACCTAGGAATTATCTGTATCAATGACCACTTCTTAAGGATAAGTCAGGCTATGAAACGTCACATGTCATGTTTAAGTTTGTATAAATTTTAATTATGATAATAGTATTTTTGTTTAATTTGATTTTATTTTAGGATTTTATTGGGTTTATTTATATAAATACCATATCAAATATTGAGTAAAAATGTCAAATTTGATATTTGGGGCCACCCAATGATCATCTATTTGTGTGATCATAAATTTGAACTTTTTGGGGAAATTTTATCCATTATATTGATCTTAATTCCAAATAAATGGATGTGTTTATCTCTGATGTTTGGGGGAAATCTAAAAAATAAAATATAGTTATATTGTATTAATGTTGTTTGATTCCTTTCAAGAATAATTTCCTAGTGAGATTTTCAATAATGATGTTGAGTTTTCAATAGAACTCAAACTAGATTATATCCCTATTTAAGAAACTCACTATAGAATATCCATGATTTAGAAGTATTAATTGAAGAATAAACTCAAGGAGAGTATTTATAAAATATTATTTCATCAAAGTATGTCAGAATTGGGTTCATATATTACTTTTTTATTATGTCAAATAGATCAATGTGACTCTTCATTCATTATTGGGATCATAACAAGGTCACTATCCATAATAGGTATCCAATACCCCATATTGAATTCTTGTTTGATCAATAAAACATATTTGAATATATTTCTAAGATTCAACTTCTGCCTGGATATGATAAGTAGGGGTAAAACGCGAAGATATACAAAATTCAATATTCAATACAAGGTCTTAAAAATTTTATATTTATTACATTTGGTATTACTAACCACCCTAATAATTTTTATATTTATTAAATTGGGTCTTTAGAAATTACCATGATTATTTTCTAATTTTTTTTATATATAATATTCTTATTTTCTCCAAAATTGATGGTCAATATAAAGATCACATGGTAATTATACTAAATGTCATTGAATATTATCGCAGACTAACCTTGGTGACGTAAATATGTAGTTTTCTTGGTTTTGATGGATATTATAATTTCATTGTAGATAATTTTTCATTAATATCTAAACCATTCACAATGTTAACCTAAAAGGGATTCATGTACCTTTTAGATAATTGAATGTGAGTAAACTTTCATGGAACTAAAGAGAATCTAGTCCAATTCTGGATATAGTATGATATAGTGGAGAAGGGATTGTGATCAGTGGTGATAGATCAATGATAGGACTACGATGAATTTTCATTGGGAATGATATTCTATTGGGTCTCACCTCATTAAAACTGAAGATTCATGATCCAAATTACCCAAAACGTTATTTCAGGTAAGCTATGGTAATTTTTTCAGTAAATATAATGAGGTGTTACCATTATGGAAACTGTATGAAGTATATACTGATCATTATAGTTTAAAGTATATATTCACTCAGAAAGAGTTGAAAATGTGTTATATAAGATGATAGGAATTATTTAATGATTATTACTCGTCAATAAATTTCCCCCATGGGAAACTAATGGAAGTCAAAATTAATCTGAGTTGAAATGATTATGAAATATTTTCTATGATGAGGATCACAAATGATAAATTATTTAAGGATTTATGAAGTATATATATTGATATCAAAGTGGTAGTGGAGAAATATAATATTTATCAAATACCTATTCAACCATCTATAAAAGTGAATATTAGAGAGAAATATAATAAATATTGAAAAATATATAATAATGTGAGAAATTTTCTTAAGTTTAACCTTGATTGTGGTGGGATAATAATTTTTAATTACCAAGTATATTTTATCAATACTACACATGAAGAAGGAATTTCTAGAACAATCACAAAATTCATCATTCTCTAATAATAATTTAAGTGAGACGATGTATAAATACATGAATGCATATTTTTTGGTTGGATAACATGAAAAAAGATATTTAATAGTATGTATCTTGGTGTTTAGTATGTCAATATGTTAAGGAAGAGAAATAAAATCTAAGTGGATGTTGAAATAATTTCCAAAACTGGACTGGATATAATAATACATGACCTTGGATTTTTTCATCAGACTACCCAAAATCTCTACAAGATATAATTTTATTTTAGTTGTATTTGATCTCCATATGAAGTCCTCACACCTCATCGTTATCTTAGAATATTCCTATCCTAATTAGTTTTTTGGAATATAAATAAAGAAATTAGTAATATTTTATGGCATAACACATTATATTGTATCTTATTGGGATATGTTGCTTACCTTGAAATTTAAGATAAGTTATCATTATGATATAGATTAATTATTATGTTTTAGTGCCACTTATCATCCATAGATAGAGTTAATGTTTGATAGAACCATTAAAATCCTAGAGGATATTCTAAATGGTTTATATATAAAATAAAAAGTTGGTTTGGATCCACACATTCCTCTATTATTGTTCTCTTATAAGAATCATATTAACTTGAGAATTTTTAAGGATACTTATGAGTCTTGGTATAGAGATAAGTGAATAAATCTAACGTTCTTGGATTATTTTTGGGAATGAATGATGTTTAGACATGGGATAGTAGTAGAAATGGTTGAGAATTTCATAGTCACTCTGTAGCTCAGAGTGAGAAGATAATTTATGTATATTGTCCCCTTCAAGATTCTTGTTTGTAAAGGGATGGTAGATTATAATTTTGGGATTCCACTAAACCAGCCTAATGTTCAAAACGTTTTTCTTGTATCTCTAATGTGGAAGTAGATACCTTATAAATAAAATTCATTTAACTCATAGGTTGTGTCTCTAGAGAAGGATCATTAATATTAATTACAACTGGTATAAATACAAGATCATAGAGGTAAATTGATATTGAAAAATACTACTCACCTTCTAAATTTTCTCTAGAAAATTTAGAGATATGAATAATTTACATTAATTCCTGAGGATGGGATGAAATAGCATAATGATAATTTTTAAATCAATGCAATATAATTTCAAGGGATATATTCATTTGAAGGGGGTATAATTTAACACTATGAGTTTTTATCAAATATTTCTCTTCTAATAACATTAATTTCTTATATATCTTGTGGCACATTCAATATAAATACCCATCCTTAAAACATTAAATATTCTTTAATTAAATGAATAATTAACATTGAGTATTTTTTCAGGTTTAGAGTTTTAGAGAATTAGTCCATAACTATTATATTACTTACGAAAAAGTACAAAGTAGACACTTCTACTCAATTTTAATTTTTTTATAGAATACAAACTCTTGAAAAAAATAGTCATGTCTAGTTCTATGTTTTAGAAATCATGACTTTTCCATGGTCTCATCCTTGACCATATTCATCTTTAAGTCCTGTGAAAATTATTTCCAAACTTGGGATGGGCATAAAAAGCTCAGTAAGGTTTATAAAAAAGGAAATAAAATATTAACCCATTAATTAATAAAAATCAATGAAAACATACTATTCAATCATAACATACCTCATGAAATCATAATACTTATGAATGACACATAGAAATCATAAATCATAAAAGTAAATATGGAATTCATAAAATACATACATTGTATCTTTCATAGCTATGCGGGGAGTTATGTTTAGAATACCCATCACAGTATATTCCCAAAATCTCTTAGGAGAAACAATAACGTTTATCTTCATTATGTTACCCAATTCATTGGAGAGAAATCATAGGCTCACCCACCCAAGATTTATCATAGAACCACCCGTATACGTAAACAATACACAAGAACCATAACATATTCATATCACATAAAACAAGAATAAAGTAAATATAATATTTTCACATTGCAATTAGAATATAACATTTCAATATATTGACATAATAAATTCATTATCAAACCATTTTCAAAACCATTTAAAACATTTAATAAAAAGATTTTTGAATCAAAGTGTCTCATACCAAATTGAAGCTTTTGAAAGAAATTTTAATTTCAAAACATTCATGTACCTATAAATAAATCCTTAAAACCATTTTTATAACATGTACATTAATGTGAAATATTTAGAAGAATAATTCTATAAAACATTTAAACAATGTTTTAGTTAAAGAGTCTATTAGCACTTAGAAAATACTTGAATAATAATAATTAAAGAATGATATTGAATAAAACATATAATATAATGAGAATAAGAAGATTCATGATATAATATTTAAAAGGGTATTATATACACCTTATATGATAATAAAGGGACACAATATCAAAGTATTCCTCAAATGAAAGGAGATTGAGACATAGTCCATTATGAAGATTCGGCAGCCTAACGGTGTCACATTAAATTTCAAAAAATTAGTTGATGAGAAAGAAAGGGGTATCCGATCACTTAGACATTAAATTTATAGTAATAATTATTTATAAGAACATATCCCAACATAACAAAAATGAAATTAAAAGGTATATCAAAAAATAAGTCTTTGACTAAATGAGGAGGGTAGAAGGTTCCCTTACAAAGACTGTTTAATTAAATTAGGGATAAATCAATGAAATAATTGTGTGTGAAAAATATAAATACAACCAATATAAGTGGTTATTAATTTTAAAACAATGATAGTTAATTCACACATATTTATATCATGACATAATCAAGAAGTTTAAGTTCAACCCAAAGAATGGAAATTGGGCAAAAAAGTTCCCTTACCTCATGTCGGACATGACTCGTTAGTTCCTTGTTCATCCTGAATAATAAACATAAGTTACTTTTTTTATTCAGAAAATTTTTCAAGTTTATTACAAACTTTATATCTCTTATTACCTTTCAATAAAAATTAGATAATTTTATGAGTTTATATCAGATATTTTGTCGATGTTCAGAATTTGAGTTAAAAATGAACTTGTTATAATTAACATTTGTCCATGTGGGCAAAAGTACATTATTTGTAGAATTATATTCATGATTTAGATATAATATATATCATAAATATCTAGTATATATGTATTTATAATATTCCCTAACATTTAGACATAAGAAATGAAATGGATTGTTTATTGAGACGGTAAGTCGTACGTACGCACGAATGCTACACTCATTTCTTTTTTTCATTTTAAAAGTAATGAAAACATAATGATACAAAGGTACATTATAATTCCAGTATAATATCAATTTTTATATATGTTACATAATTTCATTAACTCCGTCATTTATGCATTCCATGTATGCTATGAATGAGTCATATCACTTTGAGGGGGTGGTAGTCCGCACCTCCACTAATGAAATTATCGTATTTATACATAATGAAAAGAATAAACATATGATATAAATGAGTATTGAAGAAGAATATTGATAAAATAAAATAAAATATATATCATATATAATTACAGTTTCAACATACTGGCCACCCTGAGAGGTTGTTCGAGATATTTGAAGAATCATTGTTTCGTGAAGTAGTAGTTCGTCGTCCACATAATCAGCATGTTTGTATCCATTAGATGGAGGTGTGTTGAAGTGAATTTTGAATAATTATCCAAAACAAAACCTAGTATATTTTGAATATGGTTGTTTTTATTAAATAAATGAATAATGATTGTTTAGGGGTTTGGATAAGTAAAATAAAATAAAATAACTTAAGAGAAGACGTTACCTTTAAATCATACATCACCCTTTGGTTTGAACCAAAAGAATTAATTGAATTATCTTTGTCCTAGTGAAAGGATTTTAGAATGAAGATATGGATTTAGGGAGCTTAATTTCATAGATTTTGAATGATTCAATGGGTTTGATAGGTTTGAGTAATGGGTTAGAGGTGGTGTCCTTTTATAAGGGGGAGGAGGGACTCTTTAAGAATGTTAGAATGTATTTTTTATAATAAACTTATTTTCTACTTAAAATGGTCCAAACTCATTAAATTAATTGATAAGATGACTTCTGTTATATATAAAGTCATCCAACAAGAATTGTACAGGTTTTGGATATTTCTTTAAATTTTATAATCTCATTTATTTAAATAACTCATTAATAATGTAATCTCTACATCATCATTGTCTCATAAATAAATTTATTTATTTTATGTAAAAAAAATATAAATAAAATACCATGATTTTGGAAGGATTTTTATATTTTAAATAAATATTTATAGTCCAAGTGATAACTTATATAACCCCATTTTAAAATTTATTTTCTAAAAGATATATGTTCATGTCATTTTTTTCTTTACATTAAATTAATTAATATAAAGTGTTATTATCACTCTTATGTGGATTGATGGGGTCCCCAAATAGACCCAAGGATACCATGGGTGGATATTTATGAACTAATAGTATTAGGACACATTTTAGGGTAATTTATTATTATTATAACACTCCTTGATTGCCCTTATTTACCATATTTACCCTTTGACCATGGTAAATAAAATATTTGATAAGTAAATATTCATAATGTATAAAATAAAATTTAACCATTTACAAAATTTGGAACTCCAGATTTTAAATATGGAAACAATTTTTCCAATTTCAAAACACATAAGTGGAATAAATTAATTTAAAATAAATTCTCATTGTCAAAACAAAAATCATGTTTTTAAGAAATAATAACTATCAAAAGATTGACAATTGTTCATGGCTATTTTCAAGGTGAAATTACATCCAATGACCAAAATTCCATTAAAATTTACAAATATATTCTAATTATGCTTTACAAACAATTAAAAATATAATCTATCCATATATATAAATTATATTAAAATGTGGTTTTGAATTAAAATGCAGTATTTATCATTATTCATTAAAAAATGAAAATTATCAGAAAAATACCAAAATTTCATCCAAAGTAAATTTCTATGTCCCAATTATAAATAAGAATATTATTTTGTCAAATATAACATTTAAATTTAAAAAACTATATTTGAAAATGGTTTTCCATCAAATGGTGGTAAATCAGTCCTTTAATGAATATTAGAGTATTTATGCCTAAAAGTGGGTTCTTTATTATTTTAAGCCTCTGAAATTTATTGGATAATTGTAAAAACATTTAACAGACTTATATAATCATATTTTAGTTAGTTTGGTTCATTCCCTTCATTACAAAGGCTATGTTTTATCTACCATTTAAAATAATAATATTATTATATTATTTTTTGGTAGAACTCAACGGTGTGTGCAACGAAAGATTTCTGAGAAATCATTTGTTGCGTGTTCAGTATGCTATCAGAAATATCATCACATTTAAAGTAAAATTAATATTTAATTCACAAATATAAATAAATATTAAATTTTAATATTCTATATTTACCTAGAATGTTGCATCCTTCCCCCATTTTGGAAATTTCAACCTCACAATTTTAAAATTGGGCATAGAAATTTCATTAAAAGTCCTACATCAGAAAAAGGTTCAATAAAACTATCACTTTAAAATAAATAATGAAAAGTAAGAATTTCACCCAAGATAACCCATACATGGAATCTGTTTATGAAAACATGGATATAGGGGAGTAATTATGTGTCATGTTTTGAAAGAGATTGATTGAAAACATGATTAGGATAAAGTTAACTGCTAAAAAATCACTAACTTGTGATGGGATAAACGGTATTTTATTCCCCAGTATGAAATATTAGTGGGAAATGTTTTTTCTGTTATATTTCAGAAATTTGTAGAATTTATTTATGATATTGACTTAGTAAATAAGAAAATATACTTACTTTTCAATTATAGTTTCTTCCTTTTGTAAGTTTCTACCAAAAACTCAATCTTTTCCCAACCGATGAGTATTCAAGATGACTTGGTCAGACCGGAAGCACTGCAATGAACTTCTAGACGATCACATAATCTACAAAATATGAACCATATATTTACTCTATCTTTAGATATTAACCAAATCCAAAATGGTTAGTACATGATTAGATAATCCAAAAACGGATAATCTTTTATAAAAAATGAATATTACTCTTAATGTCCAAAATTGTATAAACAATACCCAAATCTCAACAGATATCATTCAAGACTAAAATGTCCTTCAAATTTATTTTAATATTCCAAACTATGTCTGAAACACAAAATTTATAAGGATTAAATCACATAGTCTTCCATAGTAAATCTTAACATTTATCTCGAAATAACATCGACAACTCTTAAGGTATCATACTGAAGTGTAATTAACCAAATCACATATTCTGTATGTTAGGTTCATCCTTTCCATAAATAACCCAAATAAAAATATGTCCATGATAAAAAATAGATTCTTCTAAAATAAAATTCCACCATTACTCCTCAATTGAAATTTAAAATTATTCTATTTTCCTTAGGCCAATAGTTTCCCAAAAAGAGAAAACGTCTTCCAAAATAACATTTATCACTTATTCCCTCAATCATTTTACTATACTAAGTACATCTATTTGATAAAACATAAGACCCAAAAGAAACATATTCTTAATAAATAAAATCATTTAACTGAAAATAATAAGTCATACTAACCAGGGACTTCGCATAGGCCAGTTTTAGGCGATAAATTCCAATCGCACATTGGTCATGGGTTCGATTACTACATCTTTTTCTGATACAATGGGTTATCACATAGTCTGTGTGTTGTCCTTTTTCAAAATCAATATAATCATATAACATTTCCAAAATTGAGATAAACTCCTCAAAAATATCCATAACATAATTTAACCTTAATGTTTGTCTTATGCCTCTAATTTTCATTCCAACTCATAATGAACCCCAATATCATAATTCATGATGTCTTATATATATTTACAATTTTTTTACAAAATAAAATAACACAATTTCCAAAGAAAGAACATCGTACCTTGATCATGGATTCCACTTGGTTTCATCATCATCATTTTCACGTAGATAGATGGTCTATGAACAGCAAATAAGATTTAGAAATCCTTCAGAATCATATGCTTATTTTATCGAAATACATCTCGTACAACTTGAGTCAAATGGGTGATGACAGAAAAAAAAATTCAGAAAATAATCATGTATGACATATAATTTCGAAACATCTGATAAAACATTCTTTTTATAAAATATTATAACAAAGTTTGATTTGAATCATTCAATCAATGGTCCTTTTAAAATTTCATAAGTTTGAGTTAAAAGACTATAATTTAAAATCAAATATAAATAAGTTTAATAAGGTTCTCCTTCTTCATCAATTTTTTCAAAATCATAATATGCTTCAAAATCTTGTGATAAGGTAAAATATTTGAAAATACCTTGATAATATTAACCTTTATTGAAAATATGAGAATATTGAGAAAAAATGGATATGATTAAATACAACCCATGATCAATGATGGTATCAAGGTATATAGGAGATGTTTGATATCTCAAAAAATTCCTTGCAAGTGAGTTGTATATTAGAAAATGTTTCAGAGTCATCTGGACATGAATTTGCAATAATTATTATAAGCAGGTCATAAAGAAGAGATAATAATTCTGTTTGAGTTCTTCCTACTTCCATTTTTATCAGACATTCCTTGATCTGAAAAAATTTCAAAAAAAGGATTTAACTTAAGGAGTATACATTGAGACTAACCATGTGTCTAACAAAAAAACATAATCCCAAAATTTGTCTATATCGACCTCTAATACCAACTTGAAGGAACCAACCATAAAAAATTACATAATCTGGAAATAAATGAATAATTCACATTAAGGATCTTTCTGGATATAGAGTTTTAGAAAATTAGGCCATAATGTTTACATTACATCTCATAAATTAAAAAGTAGACACTTCTACCTAGTTACCATTTTTTAAAAAATAAAAACTCTTCAAAAAAATAGTCATGTCTAGTTCCATGTTTTAGACAACATGACTTTTCCTTAATCCCATCCCTGACCCTATTTATCTTTATGTCCTATGAAAATAATTTCCAAACATGGGATGAGCATAAAAACCTTAGTAAGGGTAATAAAATAAGAAAAGAATATATTTACCCATCAATAAATAAAAAATCAATGAAACCATAATTTTCAATCATAACATGCCTCATGAAATCACATGATTTATCAATAACACAGAGAAATCGAAAATCATACAGGAAACATAATCGTTTCATAACATACATACATTGTAGCTTTCATAGCTACATAGGGAGTTTCATTTGAAATACCAATCATAGTATACTCCTTAAATTTCTTAGGAGAAACATTAACGTTTACCTCCTTCACATTACCCAATGAATTGGATAGCTGTCTCGGGCTCACCCACCCTAAATTTATCACGGAACCACTCGTACATGTAAACAATGAACAAGAACCATAAAATATTCATAACAAATAAAACAACAATAAAGTAAATATAACATTTCCACATAGAAATCACAATATAAAATTTCAATATATTGACATAATCAATTCTTTATCCAACCATTTTCAAAACCATTTTAAAAATTTAATAAAGATATTTTTGAATCAAAGTGTCACATACCACTTTTAAGATTTTGAAAGAAATTTTAATTTCAAAAAATTCAGGTCCACATAAATAAATCCTTAAAACCATTTTTAAAACATGGACATTAATGTGAAATATTTAGAGGAATAAATCTTTAAAACATTTAAACAATGTTCTAGTTAAAGAGTTTGTAACCACTTAGAAAATACTTGAATAATAATAATTAAATAATTACATTAAAAAAATTATATCATGAGAATAAAGGGATTCGTGATATAATATGTAAAATTTCAGTAAATACACCTTATAGGATAATAAAGGTGCACAATATCACGAAATTCCTCAAATGAAAGTAGATTGAGACATAGTCCCATACAAAAATTCGATAACCTAATAGTGTGTCAGTAAAATTTAGAAAATGAGTTGATGAGAGAGAAAAGGGTATCTCATCACTTGGATATAAATTTTATAGAAATAATGATATATAAGAACATATCCCAACATAAGAAAAAGTAAATTAAAAGAAATATCAAAAAATAAGTCTTTGACTAAAAGTGGAGGGTGGAAGGTTCCCTTACAAAGATCATATAATTAAATTAAGGATAAATCAATGACATAAATATGTGTGAAAAATATAAATACACCCAATATAATTTGATATTATGTTTAAAAAATTTATAGGTCATTCACATATATTTATATCATGACCTAATCAATAAGTAGAAGTTCATCCCAAAGAATGGAAATTTGGTGAAGAAGTTTCCTTACCTCGTGTCTAACAAGACTCATTTGTTCCCTGTTATTCCGGAATAAGAAACTAAAATTAATTTATATTTTATTCAGATAATTTTTCAAGTTTATTAATTCTTTTATATCACTTATTACCTTCCAATGACAATTAGTTAATTATTTTATTTCAAATCGAGCATTTTGTCGTTGTTTGGAATTTGAGTTAAAAATGAACTTGTTATAATTACAGTTTTTCCATGTGGTCAAAGTTACATTATCTGTAGAATTATTTTCATGATTTAGATAACATATATATTATATATATACATTATATATTTATTTATAATAGTAAATAATATTTTGACATAATATTTGAAATTCACTGTTCATGGAGATGGTAAGCCGAACGTACGCATGAACACTACGTTCATTTTTTTTTTTTCATTTTTAAAGAAATGAAAACATAATGATAGATAGGTATATTATAATTCTATTATAATATCATATTGTATGTATGTTACATAATTTAATTAACACCTTCATTTATATATTCAATGTATGGTATGAAAGAGTCATGTCACTTTGATGGGGCAGTAGTCCGCACTTCCTCAAATGAAATTATCATATTTATACAACATGAAAAGCATAAACGTATGTAGAAATGAGAATTACATATGAATATTGATAAAATAAAATAAAATATATATCATATATAATTATAGTTCCATCAAAATGTCCACCATGATATGTGGTTGGAGATATTTGAACAATCATCGTTTCGTGAGGCAGTAGTCTGTCGTCCACAGAAACAGTATGTTTGTATCCATTAGATTGAGGTGTGTGGAGTTTTAGTTCGAATAATTATCATATAAACAAAATTTTATATTTAGTATAGTGTTATTTTTATAAAATAAATTAAAAAAGTGATTTTAGGGGTTTGGTGAAGTAAAATAAATGAAAAGAACTTAAGAGAAGATGTTTCCATTAAATCGGGTATCTCTCATTGGTTTGAACCAAAAGGATTACTTTAATTGACTTATTCCAAGGGGAAGGATTCTATGATGAAGATAGGGATTTAGAGAGCTTAATTGGGAAGCTTTTGGATGATCCAAGGAGCTTCAGAGGTGTGGGTAATTGGTTAGAGGTGGTGTCCTTTTATAAGGGAGAGGAGGGGATCTTTAGGAATGTTTGAATGTATTTTTTTATTATAAACTTATTTTCTGTTATAAAAGATAACAAACTCATAAAACTCAGATATAAGATTAATATAGTTTTAAATAATGTCATATAATAATAATTGGATAGGTTTTTGATATTTTTTTAAATTTTATAATCTCATTTATTTTAATGATTCATTAATAAGGTAATCATTGCATCATCATTGTGCCATAAATAATTTTATTTATTTGATGTATAAAAATTATAAATAAAGTACCATGATATAGGAAAGTTTTTTATATTTCAAATTAATAATTATAGTTAAATATATATCTTATATAACCCAGTGTAAAAATTCATTTACTAAAAGATTTTTTTTATGCCATTTTTGTCTTCACATTAAATTAATTAATATGAATTGCCATTATCAATCCTAAGTGGCTCCACAGGGTCCCAAAAACTGACTCAAGGATTCCCATGGTCAGAAATGTATGAACTCGTTGGATTGCGACAAATGTTAGGGTAAATTAATATTATTATAATAATATTTTTTTACCCTTATTTACTATATTTACCCTTTAACCATGGGAAATAAAATATTTACTAAAGTAAATATTCATAATGTCTAAAAATAAAAGTTACCTATTTAAAAAATTTGAAAATCCTGATTTCAAATATGGAATCCATTTTTCCAATTTCAAAATACATAAGTGGAAAAAAAATATTTCAAAATTAATTATCTTTGTCAAAACAAAACGCATGTTTTTTAAAAATTATAACTATCAAAAGATTCACACTTGTTTATGTCCAATTTCTAAGTAAAATTACATTAAATGACCAAAATTGTATTAAATAGTTAAATATAATCTAATTACACTTTAAATAGAATTAAAAAGACAACTTAAAATATAAATAAATTATATTAAAAGATAGTTTTGAATTAAAATACAGTATTTTTCACTATTCATTAAAAAAGAACACTATCATAAAAATACAAAAAATTCATCCAAAGTAAATTTCTATGTCCCAATTAAAAATAATAATATTATTTTGTCAAATATAATATATAAAAGTGATAAAAGAAAGATTTAAAAATGGTTTTCCTTCAAAAGGCGGTAAATCGGCCTTTTAAATAACATTATAATATTTATGCTTAAAATGGGATTATTTCTTATTTCAATCCTCTAAAATTTATTGGATAAATTGAAAAACATTTAAAAACATGTATAATCATATTTTAGTTAGTTATGTTCATTCCCTCCATTAAAATGACATGGCATTAACTACCATTTAAAATAATAATAATATTATATTATATTTTAGAATAACTCAACATTGTGTGCAACATATGATATCAGAGAAATACATGGTTTCATGTTAATTATGATATCAGACATAGAATCCCCCTTAAATTATAATTAATATATAATTGACAAATATTAATAAATATGAAAATTTTATATTCTATATTTACATGGGTCATTACATGCAACCCAGAGTCTAAATGAACCATAATAATTTATATTGTTAAAACCTAGAAATTATGTTTCTAGAGTGAATAGAACTAAATAAATTTTGAAAATTTTCAATTAATTTAGATAAATAAATTATTTTTATAAATAAGTACTTTATTTTTCGTAAATTCAATAAATAATTTTTAAACACAATTATTTTTTAAAAAAGATTTGTATGAAAAATAATATAATTAATTCCTTGAAATTATAAAAAATATATTTAAAAAAATTAAATTACTTTCTCAAACCATCATGTCAAAATTATTTTAAAACAATGTTTTGATAATTTTCTAAAAATATTGATTTTTCCTTGAATAGTGAAAAATAATGATTTCTTTACAAATTATTCTATCATTTTAAAAATTCCAAATGTCCCATTTTATTTAAAAATGGATTCAAAATTAAAATTATTTAAAATATATTTTGAATAATACATATAATTTTGTTGTAATTTATATTATGATTGATTTTAAAAAAAATTATAAAAATGAAAAAAATATAGAGAATTGGGTTTCATTATGGTTGGAAGGTTTGATGATAAAATAAATTCCCTGAATTATATGAATTAAATTTTATATAATGGATTATTTATTTGGAATAAAAATTTATATATTTTAAAATTATTATTCTTTAATATTCAATCTAAATTAAGTAAAAAAATAGTTTAAAATGTTATAATGATTATGGATAAAATCCGTTTACTTGGGGATAAACCAAGAGATAAGGGTATTTTTCCTACTAAAATTAATAAATCCTATTTTATGTCCATATTTTGACCTCCTCCTATACCAAAATTCAATATATATCCTTTGGAAATAATTTTTCGTGAGTTTGGAATTATTATATTTTAATATTTTATGAAATTCCATGTGTGTCCTCTCCCAACATATATAAGGAATCCCATCCTTTATATTATTTACCCCACATTGAGAAATATAACTCGACCAACCCCAATAAATTCTAGTTAGGAACATAAATAGGAAATAATTATATGTTCTTTCATTCTTAAAATACAATTTTAATTATCCTTAAGAATGTATATAAAGGGGCCCCACCGAAGGATTAGTAATCACTATACCCTAACTCTTTCAAATTTTTTCTTATTAAACCTCTTTTAAATCAATGGTATTTATCATAAAAAATAACTTTTTTCCTAAATGTAAAAAAATTTAGCATGAATATTGAACCTTCAATATTTAAAATCATTTCCATTAAATGGTAATTAAATGTATCTATGGTCTGTACGTGTAGACTACCACCTCTATTTAGAGATACAATTCACATTCAAACATTATCTATAATGGATTATTATTTTGTTTTTTAATATAATATATGATATATATGACCACATTTTAATTTTATAATTATATTTTAAGACTTACCTGATTACCTTATAATCTGTTAGAAGACAATAACGTTGCACATGCATAGAAGGGGACTACCAATTCCATGAAGAGATGCGATTATTTTTTCAATTCCACGTTACATGGATAGTAATAATTATTTAAATAATTATTATATTTTTTATGTATGATATGATAATGGTTATGGAATGATAAAGTAATTTTTATCCCTCCTTCACTCTTCTCGTTACAAATGAAAACATTGTTCATTAATTCTTATAACCTACCATCTCCATGAACAGTGTAAATCATGTTTCTATATGTACCTTTATTTATGATTATAAATATATATGTAATTAAAATATAAGATATCTATATATTAAATATAATTCTATATATTATTTAATTTTGATCAAATTAAATTGACAAGAACTAATGTACCAAAACATCCTTGAAAAATGAAAGAGTTGCCACCTAGAAACGATGGCTTCAATAAGGAATTATTAATAAATGGGTATTTAACTTTTTTAAGTTGATTATATATGATATTATTAGTATTTAAATGACTCTATTATATAATAATATTAAAATTAAATTTATTATATGGGAGGATTGAGAATATTTGATTAAATTTGAACATGAGATAAGTGGTTACATCTAAATTTTCACTCCATTGACACATATTTAGTATTATTCTCCTATTTGATTTTATGTGGTTTGAAAAATTCCTATTTAAAACATTATGTCATTAATCTCTTAATAATCATGATTTTTAAAGTTTCATTTAATTTTTTTCTTTAAAGGGGTTTAATATTCAAAATGTACCAAATAAATAATGTATTTATGTCTCAATCTCACTTTAATCAATATTTTTTATGATTTAAATTACGTTGAATGAAATTAGATGATACATTTAAAAAACCATTCATTTGATTCTGCTATAGAAATCCATAAAATTTTCAAATAAGTGTACAATAATCCACTTTTATATACTAATAATGACTGTGGAAATGTTTTTTTAGGAAAAATAGACTTTATATTTTCCTAGGTTATAAAAGATTATTTACAGTACCCATGTTTTATATTAAAAAATTCCCGAATATTTGTTTATTCTCATGTGAGTGTTTAAATTTATTTATAACCATTATTTTCATTCCAAAAAATATGGTTCAATGAAATATTCTTGTCATTTTCGGAATAATGATCTTTGAATTTTTATCAAAAATGGGAAATAAACATTTTTTCTAACATGAACAACAAGAAAAAAAATCTCCCACCATCATGACTAATCACTGATTTGGTGATTATTTTAAAATTTTACTATGATAATTTTAATTAATATTAAATATGCAAAATTTTAGAAAAGAAATTATTATAAATAAATTATTTTGAGGTGAAAGGGTGTTTCCACTATGAAATGTATCACTAATCTATTAATCAAATTTATCTTCAATGATAAATAATTAGAAACTACTTATGATCTTATAGGGATGTGATCTAATGTTATCATCCCTATTCATTATCTTTATTTTTCATGATTATGAGGATGATATTTTTTGTGAATCAAATTTATTTACTAGGGGTTATGCAAGGATGATATGATGACTGATTCATGATCATGGGAAATAAATCTGAATACATATTGATTTTGTGACCATTTTTTGAAGAATCATATAGCCCTACAATTAATTGGGTAAAGACTAATATTCTATGAGTTCAAAGTGTACATGGAAAGTTATATAAATCTGATAAGAGGGAACCCATGTGCCAATCCAAAAAATGGTACATGGAATATTATTCCAATACTGAATCAGTTACATGGTTATTTATCCCAATCCAAAAATATTATAAATTTATTTTTTGGGTATCATTTAAATATAATTTCAATGATTTTAATAATTTCACACCTTATGCGGCAATTTTATAACATGGTCTTCCTCCAATATCATTTTCTCCAAACTCATGTTAATTGATTCTTTTATGATTCAAGTCTTATTAAATTCCATGATATATTCTATGACTCATTTTTATTATCTATCAATTTCCACATATTGTTTTCAAATTATAATCATGCGATTGTATACACATGTGTTCACTTTATTTATAAATAATCACTTATATATCCTTTTATTAGATTTATTGATCATTTAATATCACCCTTTCTTATGTTATATTTTCCCAATGATATGAAGAAGGTTTTAAATTTTAATTTTCCTAATAATGGTGTTTGTTTCAATGTACTTTATAGGATAGATTGTAGATCATATATATTTAAACTTTTTATGTATAAATGTTTCTCAAGACACAAAAACGTTTTGGTTTGGGATTTATCATAATATTATACTGTAAAAAATCATCTAATAATATTTAATATTTACTTATGAAATTAATAGGGCTCTATATATTACACATTTTATATTAAGATTCATTAAGGCATTTACCTTACAAGATTAGGCTTTACTCACATGTTTTCTTTATTGAAACAAATATCAAAAATCATCCTCTATTATCTAATGAGATATAAATATTTATGTAATGAATTTGAGGGACTTATAGTTTCCAAAAATCACGTAATGAAAAACTATAAAAATATACATATCATGAAAACAAATTAGAGAAAATAGGTTAAATTTATCCCATCATAACTATCTCTAGTAGAGAAATGTTGGGTATACAACATTTTTAGAAGGTATCACCAAAACTTTATCTCAATAAACAAGTAGATATATACTAAATACTTAATCACCAAATAATAGTATTTTATAATATCAATTATAGGTTGATTCCTAAAAAATAATACCAAATGTAAGATTTATTTTTTAGACAAAGAGGAAATTGGAGTGAAATCAAAGAACTATTTGTAAAAATTACATTAAACTTTTTTGTAAAATATGTGATCAAATTAAATTTTAAATAAAATAATCATTGAGATCAAAATAGGGAAATAGAAAATAAAAAAATTGTTTTCTTTCAAAATAAATCCCAATACCAAAGCCTAGAAAGATCGTTATGGTTTTCAAAATCCGTAGTGAAAACATATTGAAAAACATTACATTCAAAAAATAATAATCAATGAAAAATATTTAAAAATATTTTTTTTAAAATATGAAAAGAATGATTTGGAAATAAAAAAACTTTGAAAATATTGTTCAATAATAGAACTGTGAATTTCTGTAATGCTTATCAAATAAATTTTTTTTGTTTAAGATAAAACATTTTATATTCAACAAATTTAAATTGTTTTAAAATACCATTATTGAATCCAAAAATATCAACAAGAGTAGAAAATATTCCTTTTGGAATGGGGCGAAGGAAAATATAAAGGTCACAAGAGAAAACATAAAATTGGGTTTGTGTATAAAAGTGATAGTAATTATATGAAACATAATATGGACAATCAGGGGATTCCTTCATTAAAGAGGATATTAATTATTCTCAATATTGATATAATTTTTATAAAGAATAAATTCATTTACTATTATGGTTTGAATAAAACTTTCATTTCCCTTAGGCTAGATGAGAATGTTTCAGGTAAAAAAATATTCAGGTGATAGAATACAAACATTGATGGAATAATTTAGAGAAGATAAAATCTAATTCAATTTTTGGAGTTAAGTAATAAAATAACCTTTTAATCATGATATCCAATGAATAGAAATCCATTTAAAGAGATATAAAAATATGTGTCTTCAAATCCCATAAATTATATGAATATGGAATAATAAGTAAATTGATTAGTAATAAACCTATATTAATGATTTAATGTTTCACAATTTTAAAAATGTCTCAAAAGATTAAATTTTATACAAAATAACCTCTTATGACAATAGAAACATATGAATCAAAACTTGTTAAATAATAATATATCAAATTATAAATTAAACATATTTAATTTTTGGGAGATCATAATTCAAAATATTAAGGTGTAATTAGATTCACTATTCTAAATAAAACATAGCGTAAATATATCTCATTAAATGGAATTAAGATAATAATCTCTTAACTTGTTTTGACTCTTAGTCAAATGAACTCCAAACTCAATGAAATCATTGGGATATCCTGGGAGGATAAACAAAAATATTGTACTTAATGAATCATATTGAGACTATAGGCACTAGGAAAATTAATATGCTTAAAAATAAATAATAATGGTATAGAATTTCTTCAAAATATGAATTCTTTGTGTGTCCTTGATTTGGTGGTGATAGACCTCAATTATTAGTGGTGATAATGGATTTTTCTTTAAAATATAACCCCATAATATAAAGGGACAAAATTTTAATTATTTAATTTGGACCTAAAAATAGACAATAATGGATTTGGGATGAGATAAGTTCAATTATAATTCCACCATTAATCTACACACATGTTTAAAACAATTTTATATATCGTTTAGAATTTATAATTTAACTATTATTGGTTTTACCATGGTAACTAATTCTTACCTAAGGAATTCCATTTTTACTAAAAGAATTAAAATAATAGTTATTAAATAATTTTTACTAACTAATATTAAATATTAAATCAATTTTTCACATAAAATTCCTTTATGTATGAAAAATTAAATTTGAAATTATCGTATATAACTCATAAAAACCTATTTCTTAAAAAAATGATATTTTAAGATTGAAATAATGTTATGGGATAAAATTATGAATGAATTATTCTCCATGAAATAAATTGCATTATTAAAAACCTATGTTTTATTATGAGTAATCCATAATATTATTTTTCAAAAATAAAATGTAATTAAAAATAAGGATTATAAAGAGTTTCATTTAATGAGAAATATTTCTTATTTTGTTAAAAAAAATTCAAAAACTATAATAGTATTTATTAATTTGTATATTTACTCAATAATAAATTATGGGTAATTAAAAATTTTTTATGCTGTTTAATCATTAATACATTAGGTTATAGCTATAAACTCTATGTTTTAGTGAAAACTATATATTCACTATTAACCTAAAACCAATTATTTGAAAAAAAATCTCAAAAATATATCATAAAAAATATTTTTATGATAAATACAAAAAAAATATTTACATAATAAAATTATAAAATTCCTAATTTTTTTCTTCTAAATGAATATTCTAAGTTATAATGGAAAATCCATTAATTAAAATTTGACGTCATTAAATATTATGTTTTCATAATATTATTTTTAAATCCATTTAAAATATAAATATTTATAATATCTTATTTAATTTCTTTTAATACCATATAATATCATAATAATTATTTAATTATTGTTAAATAAATTTATTACAACTTTAAAATTTCATTTTCAAACAACCATGCGATGGTGGAGAGCTGATTTCATAATAAAGATGCTGGGAGGAGCAGTTCCAAGTAGTTAGTCTGGATTGTATGAAATGTTTTAAGCATTTGGGAAATGAATTCCTCTAAGGCCTATAGGGCCATGTAATAATTATGCATACGGGAATTATAATGGTTCCACCTCACCCCTTGAAAGGTGGATTAACTAAAATCAACAAAAAATGAAGGCATTCCGACCATTGGATGAAAGAGTTTTATTCGTCTTATAATTTCTAAAAAAAATTATTCTAATACTTATCAAAAACATTTAGTTCGATTTTTTGTGTGGATAAAGCTATAAAATATGGTATTAATTTATAAATATATATTCCATATTCATAGGGTGTTACACTGTTTGAGAAATTCTACTCAATAGAACTTTAGTAATTTTCTTCAGATGAAAATCTATGAAGATCATTTAATCTGATGTTCTCTTATTGAGGGAATGCATTACAATAATTTATTGATATTTTGTGACCCAATTTTGTAAATATAGTAATTGGGTTCCATGTCATTTTCTTTGTATAAATGGATTTATGAGAGCTGTTATAGACTACGGTTAAGATTCCCTAAGGATGTAATTTCCTGAATTATGTTTTTTTGGATAGTCATGTGGATGCCTTGGTCTTGAGAGTTAGATCATAGGGGTTGCTTGTAGTATCATTGATGTGCTGATATAGTACATTTGTTTTTATTCCTTAACCAGTTGTTTCATATTTTCTCTTCTAGTGTAACATTAAGAGCATGGAAAGGAAATCTTAGTTTTAGATTGAAACCTATGTTATGAGTGCTTGTATTTTTAGACATGGGATGAGGGATATGCCAGGTATTTAATAGGCCCACTAATGCTGAATCTAGTTTTTGGAATTTCATGTGTGGGGAGAATTTTCATTATTTCAGATATGTCATCCTATGATCTTTATAACTTTTCTCATGATATCAAGTTCCTAGTTAGTTCACGAGTTCATGATGTGGTTGTGGTAGAACACATTTGGACAATTAAAAAGGATTATTGTAAGGTATTAAATATAGTTGTGAGTGCACCCTTGGATATTGGGGGTTTCTAATCCCTATTTTATGTGGATTTTTAGGTATCGGGGATGTCCTTCTCTGTGAAGCAGGAGTGGGATGTAGTTTGAGTTTCTTGTTGATTCGAACATGTGAGTCATTATGGTTGATAATAGATGGAATGTGGTATTTGAAGTTTGTTGTTTTTGTTCTGATCAGAAAAAATGATACTCTTATGGAGTTGGGGTGTTTTCTGGTAGTAGATGAAGGACCCCGCATATTAGGAGTGTTATGAGAACCGTGAGAAATATTGTTGGTTGGTTAACATAGAATTGAAATTATCACAATTAGGGATAAATTTATAGTTGTGGGTTGACTCAAAAGACTTCATAAGTATGGGAATCATTATTGAGGGTAATATATAATAATCTATTTCATTGTGGTTTAAGGAAATCATGTGAACATTTACATTTAGTTTCTATTTTTTAATGGGTATAAAACATTAATGTTTCATATGAGATGATCTCAGAATAATTTCTGTGCACTAGGTTTGTCTCACCATATAGTTTGTATCATAGGGTTGATTATTATATTAATCACAAGAACATTTTTTCCCAATTTATTTAATATTTAAGAAAGAAAATATTATTTATATATGGAAGCATGAAATAGGGTATCATCTGAAAAGGCCTAAATATTGAATTTTTAACCCACAATTGAGTCTATAACATGTTTGTTTCATAGGACTGGTGATAAATCATCTTCATACAAGGGGGAAGATCCATGATAACTTATCATTTATCTCTTTCTTTTAATTTTTCATTATTTTCATTTATTTATTTTCTTTTATTTCCTACCCATTTTATTATCACATAAGCTAATAGAGGGGGCCTTCCCCATATCATTCTATGCCAAGAAATAAGTGTTATATGGATAAGGTATTATTATTTTTGGTTTATTTTTGGAGATAAATCATACTATGGTGGTCAGATATAGTAGATATAGGATTGATGATTCAAGAATTTATGTCCTATGGGAGGCCGCTTATTTAATTTTCCCTGATCTCCTCATAAAATTGTGCATTATTTTTTATTCCATTTTTTGTGATGATTGTGGACTCATGTGGGTTATTGTGGAGTATTTTTAGTGAAATTAGTAGTTTATGGGATATTTTTAGTTTTTTTGTTCAGTAAAACACAAACACACAACATGTAGTTCATAGAACAAATGGCATGTGTTCTCATTTTGGGAGTGGGATTGAATGTGTGGGTAATAAAATATGTGTTCTCAGGACACCAATTGTAGACTCACTCGGGATGTTTCTAGAATATTTAGAAAACACCTTGGGTGGGAGAGCACATGGTTGTGTCGGAAAAATTTCTAGATCCTATATTAAGTTCTTAAAAAGTGAACTTTTAGGGTATTTGGATAGATTACATGTTTGGAAAATTCCTAGGTACCCCATGTCTGGTAGAAATAATGTATGATAGAGGAACATTGTGTAATTAGAATATAAACCCCCATCTGGAAAGAGGTATGTGTCCAATTAATATTCTTATGTTTACATGTATTTAACATTATGTTCATGTTGTGTATCAATCCATTTGTATCACACTATGGAGTAGCAATTACAATCATAGTATGTATATTATGGGTTTTCCTGTAGAGATCATGATTGTATGGACATAATGGTGTTTAAAGGATGTTGTTGAGCAGTTTTTTGTTGGAATGTGTTTAGTGGGCAGTCTTCCCATGGGTATTTAGTTTTTTATATCTTCTTGAGGATGTGATCTTGTTATTTTAATTGGATTGGGGATTTTACAGATCATAAATTGAGGTTATTCAAAAGGTTTATGAAGGGAATAATTGATGAGGGACATGGACTGTGAATGAAAAATATTTTATAGTTAGTTTATTTAGTGTTTAATTTATGGTATTTTTTACTATATTCATAAGGATATGTTATCTTACAACCTCTAGTATTGGGTAGAATATATAAGTTTCATTCATAGCTTGACTTCATTTAGTAAAGGATTGGATAGGTTTATGGGGCATCTTGAGGATTCCAATGGTGTATTGTTGTTTTTAATGGATAAATTGGGTGTTGAGAGGCTGGTGAGTTCTCTTATTGTGGAAATGGACTATGTTTTTCTCATGAAAAAACCCACTAATAGGTTATATTGTTCTAATTATAGTTTTTAGGACCATTGATGGTGCCTCATGATCTATTTACCCTTAAGCGGTATGTGATAGTTTAAAAAACATTGATGATGTGTTCAAAGGTTTTTCCAACAATTGATATTATGTTTAAGGTGTGGTATAGTATGTTTTATTTATTACTAAGTTATCAATGTTGTGAAGAGGTATACAGAAAATATTGGATGATTTGGGGGCCTAGATAATCCTAGATGAACTCCTCTTTAGTCCAGTTGGTGTTAGGATGGTCTGGTAACTAATGGATGATCTATATGATTCTGCCCCCTATTTTTTGAAGTAATCCGTAGTTAGAGGAATATTATACCATAATATTACAGTAAAATTTTGGGTTAAAATTTTTATTTTTTAATATAATATGATCTCGTGAATTTAGATAGATATCATATCTTGTTCTGTAGTTTTTCTGGGGCATTTGGTAGTTTCTATTGTTTCCATAGAGTTAATTTTTCTATTTTTGATCATGATATTTGAGTCCTACTTCCCTATAATGGTGCATGTTGTTTTCATGGATTCATTGAATTATATATTATTGTCAAGCATCCATTCATGTTGTTCTATTATATTTTTGGATAATTTTTTTATATTTATAAGATTCTCATGGTTTGTGTGGGTTGAAGAGTAGTGTGCTACGAGGCCATAAAGTTATCCTTATTAAGTTTTTTTAACCTCTATTGGAGTGTTGGAACCTGAGGATTGATGGTGTGTTCTTTTTTTGTTATTCTATTTCATTTCCTTTCATTCTAATTATTTATCAATTTTTTTATATTTATTTTATTATATGACAAGGTTTTACATATCATGTGTGCACACACATTTATATGATAAAAGATTACAGTTTCTCTGTTAGAGTTGGCCAATAAAGATATATTTCCAACCCTATGGGAATATATTTTTTATGGTTGTATAAACATATGTTTTTTTTAGTGTTTTTTTAGATCATGATAGAGTATCATGACTGTCACAAGAACTTGGGTTTTAGGTATGGTTTGTTGATGAAAATAGAGGCTTGTGAATTTTATTTTCATTGTTTTTTCCTGTGATTGGTCCAATGAGAGATTAGATTTTGTTATTTAAATTAAACATGAGTATTTGTATATTATATTGATTAAACATATACTAATTCTATATAAGATATTTATTATATTTCATCTGGTTTTTAGGATTGTGTGTGTGTTTTTTTTATTTCCACTATTATTTCAATATGATTGGAGAGAATATTCTCCCCAATGTACCTCTTCAGTCCCACCCCAATATTTGAAATCCTCTAGAGTATGGGGAAACAAATTAGCGTAATTTTTAAGAGTAATATCCGGTGAAAATTTAGGTTTAACCACCTCAGTTAATGAAAGAAGAAGATGAACAATAGTTAATGTATATAGTTAATAATTAAAATTGTTCATAATCAAAATAAAATTCTAAAATTAATCATCATCGTGGGAGTGGACCTAATATATTAATTCAAAGAAGACCTAGTGATTCTACATCACTAATTAGGGTTGTTTAATCAATTAGTGTACATAATCAAGAACTATATCTCTAAATAGTTGGGGAATAAGATATGTACTTCACAACCCTATTTATTTTTCTTAGACCACATCGCATTTATGCTCCATATCCCAAGTTCATGTGTTCCCATGACCAACCATATAGAGTTTAGTAATTAATTAATAAGTAAATCACATTCCAGGAAAATATATATAAACTCCGCACTCACATCTTTTTTATGAAATAAACTTTTCAAAAACATCCATTTGGGAATTGATGCAGCTTTGATATAAATAAATCGACACAATCATTTAAAAACAAAATGTTTTTTAATGATTAGAAACCAGATTTTTTTAAATTAAAATGGGCCCCAATTTCATCCTAACACACTTTGAAGATTTGATATAAAACCTAAATACAATTTAAGCATAAATTTTAGAATTGAATTTGGAGGCTAAATTACCTAAATTCCAAATAATCATAAAAAAATTATCTCTACTTAACAAAAGTAATTTCTTTATTTTAAATATATAATTTTTCCTTAAATTGGATTTCCAAAAACTTTTCAGGGTTTAAGAGATAATTTAAAAAGTACAATATAGAATTAAATCATACAAAAATCATCTGTGAACCTTTAAAAAATGGTTTTCATTTAAATTAAAATGTAAAACACATTTCCATCATTAAAATTCATGCAATTTCTTCTTATTCTATAAAAAAAACCTTACCCATACAAAATTAGTTTTATAAACCCATAAAACAATTTTTTATAAAATCCATGAAACCATTATTTTAAATGTAATGAGATATCCTTGGTGAAATCATACCTTAAAATAGGTTTGGATAAATATATAACTTATAATATAAATATAAGAGCACCTATAAGATGGTTCACACAACCTAACATAAATACGAACTATTATTTTATAAGAACCCTACTACTAGGGATCAACCACATGGGCTTCATGAAAATGGAATAATGAGAAATAAGTGATTTTGTGGGAATGGGTGGAGAAATAAACCCCTTAACCTTGAGTAGTTCCCTTAAAATCAAAGGTGTGGATTCTATAATCAATAGAGGAGAAGGTAGATAAGTCCCTAGGAATCTCATATATCATGTCATCAGAGTGGGAAGTGAAAGGGATCATAGTGAACCCTTAAATGGGTAGGGGTATTTAAGGAAAATAAAAAAAATCAAATCATGGCATGATTCATGGTTTAACAGTGTAATTTTGCAAGCATTGTGCCAGCCATGGATGACTCACTAAACACACCTAATCACAAAATATTTTTTCCCACATATTAAGAAAATATATGTTCCATTAATTAAGAATGGATCTACAAAAAACTATAGTACCTCAATGTGTTTATTGAATGGTTTCCAATAATCATGTGGGTGTGATTCACCATTACCCCAAAATAGAAAATTTTATGCATAATTTCTCTCTTTCTTCACATGGTTTGGATCTATCTTTGTTCTACCTATGTGTAAAAAACATACATGAAAAAAATTGATCCAAAATGGTTTATAGGTAATGTCCATTATATGGTTTCCTCTTACCTATGTGATATATCCATGTTAAAAATGATAAAAATTACCAAAAAAAATTAAACCCAAAAATATTGAAACTCAATGACAAGAGAAAAATCGATTAAATAATAAAAATGAAAAGTTAAATAAAGGGTTTTATTCGAATAATTATCTCAACTATTACACTTTATTCCCCTATAATATTACCACTACTGTGTAAGACACGATTATTGAAAAAAATGGAGGAAATACAAAGAATAGAATCGCTACAAAAATTTAACCGAACATAGAAAATACTTATCTCCGATGATACAGATTCCAACAAGTCCTAAATTAGAATTTGAAACAACACAAAACCATACCATTCAGGCCACATTTCCAAGTCCATATGAATACATAAATCATAGATTATAACCAAAAACTACCATGAAAAACAGAATAAATAAGGAATAATACAAAGGAGATCAGCGATAGATTCCTAGTCTCCTAACCAAAAAGAATCTACAACCATATCAAAAACCCATAGGTAAATATAAATGAAACTATATAATAATAATAAAACATTTAATCAATTAATATCAACTAAGAAATTTAATTCGACAAAATATATATAATTTTGTATAACCTATCGTTGAAATATATAAACAAGAATGATATCAGTAAAGTGCAAACTTTTAACCCACAGATAAAGAAATAAACTTAAGGGGGTGGAAATGGAGATATTGAAAGAAACAAAATGAATTCCCAAAACATGATCTTCCAGATATCAACTCAAATTAGACTACGACACTCAAAAATAATGATATTTTAAAAACCACAACTTTCATAAATGATTATTAGATAACCAAAAATGAATAAAAGGAACTCAAAATTCACAATAATAGAAAACAAGGGAATAGTATGGAGCTTCTCCACATGGGATATGGGACCCACACTAATATTTAAAACCCTAAAAATTAATCCCAAATACATGGCCCTATTGATCACATCCTCAAGTGGATCTAGGTAATATATGAATTTTCTCAAACACGGTCTGGATGAAGGCATCATATAAATATTTAAAATTTATATAATCCCATAAAACTTTTATCAAGAAGAATCATTCCACTTATCAATAAACATGAATATGGATATTTCAAATCTTAGATATTGTAAAATTACTATGTAGGGTTCAGTCTTGTGACTGCACCTGGTGTCTTGGAAAGGATTTTAATTGGATGAATGGTCCATAAACTAAGAGATGTGTGAACCGAAGGTAGAACCTAAGTCGTAGACTTCCCACACTAACTGTAGATTTTTTAGCGTATTAATAGATAATATAGAAACACAAAAGTCAACCTAGAAGACAATATAATCCAAATCATCCAAAATTATAAAAAACTAAGTCAAATACATACTCAAATAAATGAATAATAAGAACCACTTGTATAATTATAGTACCAACCGTGATCATTTACCATTTTAAAATTATTACATAACCATGGGATTTCCCCAAAAAATCATCCTCATGTTAATCATTATGATCATTCAAAATCCCTACCACATGAAAAATAATTTCAAATCTATTTAATATATTCTATTATAAATTCTAGACATTAAATCCTTTTGGAAGTAAAATTTTCATAATAAAATAGAAAAAATCAACCCACTTTAAATTCAAAAGTAATAAAATTATTTAAATTTAAAATAACCCACACTTAATTCAGAATGGTACAATTTTACATTAAATTAAACTAAAAATTTAACAATTCTATTTTTCATATCACTTTAAATACCAAAAATATATTTTTTTTGTTCTATACATATTAGAATAATTATTTAATATTTTCAAACTCCATGTAATGGAATTTTTTTATTTCCCAATAACATTATTAGAATCATTTTTCAAATCTATAAACATCAAATTGTAGTAAATTCGATCTGGAAAACACATTTATTACATTTTATTCATTATCCATCTACCAATAGAAATGACATTTGTAAATACTATTCATTAATATGAACCAAAAAATACCCTAGAAATATCATAAAACGTTCTTCTATTAACCATAAAAAAAACATTTTCCTAAAAAAGTTCATATTCAAATGGAATACCAAAATGTAAATTCTACATATATAGGTGGTTCTGCACGGTTTGGACCAATAATTTGGTGGAACAAGTTCTAACTATGGAAGCTTCTACATGGATTTAAACATAACCAGTCACACTAGATCTTCATGGTATTCATTCCATCATGGGACAAGAATGTGCCTAATATTATTCTTCATTTTTCTACCCGAAAACATGTGAAATTGATAACAATACCTTAAAAAATTTAAATGTAATCTAAAATTTATTCCATGTTAAATAATTCCATAAAAAATATTGAACATGTTTAAAAATAATGATTAAAAACATATCATCCTATAGTAAATTGATATTTATTATGAGTAAGGGAAAGAAAGATTGTTCCCTCACATTCCACTTGAGTATTGATATTCCAAGATCTAATCTACCAGACTCAATTAAATAAAAAATAATTTTAAAAAGTGTGTGTACATTAAGAACCATTGATCTTATATTATTTTTCCCAGAACAAACCCTTGTCACAACTGAAACAAGAAGTGATTGTATCCTTTAACATAATTGATTTGTTCTCTAGGTCACTACAAGTAGGTAACTCATTTATGGAATCCCATATAATGAAATGGAAATGGATTCTAAAAAAATAGAATAAAATATCAAATGAAAGAATTACAAAATTATGTCATGACTTGTTTGTATGTTGGGTATCCATGGACATAAAATAAATATTCTCCAAATTAGAAAACACATGGAACGATCAAGTATAAACAAAAAAGGGAAGACAAAATATAAAATATGTTACCAAATACAAACAATCAAAAAATACAGGATGGTCAGAATGGATGACACAAGTAATAATCCAAATATAAAAATGAAAAAATAAACATAAAACTAGAAATATACTTGTATCCCATTTTCACCATTGAACCTTGACATTGAACCAAAACATGAAACATAATGAGGGATGGAATCCCTTAGTGATTAAATCTTTCATGATCTAAGGGGAAAATAAAATATTCATTTCATCATACATAGAAAATACGTAGATGGAATCTACCCCTCACCCCACACATGTGATTTAAAAGTAAAACCCTTTCATGGTTGTTTGAGATACATTTTATAAAAATAAGACCTTTAAGCATTATATTAGGACTATTAATGTGGGTAAAATTTTAGATTTTCATTCACATGAAATCAGAATACATTAATTAGGAAATTTCATTGTTAATGAAAACCCTAAATATAATTGAAAAATAATAATATTTTAAAAAAAACATCAATATAATAATTTTATTTCAAAATAGTGCATAATTTAAATTTAAAATTTTTTTTTTGAATTAATAAAATATTTTTGTAAAATAGAAGAAACAATAATTGTAAAGAAATTCAACAAATATATATAGTCACAATAGATGATATGAATAATCAATGTAAATATAAAATAATAACAATAATTCACAAAAAAAATACAAAATTAACCATCATCAAGGGAAATTATTTTTGTATTAAAATCTAGGAAAATAGGATAATTTTATGTCACAAAGAAAGGATGTTCTATATATTAGTGGAATTTATCTAAAACCATATCATTGGTCTATGGGGGTATTGCATAGCTACTTCACTAACCTAGCTACTAGTGGGGTAATCTTCTCTTCTGAGCACTCCTTATCATATCCTAGATCACTTTTACTTTCTCCGTCATCACCTGAATTGACTCTACATCCATCATTGATAAATAATAATCCTTCTTATAACATAGAAGTGACCCATATGTTCTTTTGTATATTTCCTTTAATGTTTCTATGGTTGTGGTGGTTTCTTAAAATTTTTATACATGAGTTATAATAAAGGAATGTGATCCTACCAAATATAGATGAAATCTAAATCACAATATCTATGTATATCATCCAAAACATCATTGGTTTTCTTGGTTTGGCATTCAGACACATGGTATAATGTTGTACCTATCCACAACTGATACTTTAATTATACTTAAAAATTGTCACCAACACAGATTAAAATCAATAATGTTGGTAAAAAACCATCATGTTCATCTCATATGGCTAGAAAACCTCTACCATAAATAATTTTCCCTATCACACCATTGAACCGTACTCCCTAATTTTAAATAATTTGGACTAATCAATCAGTTGGTTGATGAACGCCCATATATCATCATCACCTCTCATAGATCAAGGAATCCTAGTCCCAACATTTATCAATATTCCATCACAATAACTCTCCAAAACCTTATTGAGAAGGAAAAACCTAATTGGACTATGTGATAAACCTTCACATGTTGATATTTATAAAATTATTAGATAATAATAGGAATGAAACTTTTCATACATTCCCCCACAAAATTGAATCATGAGGTCTTCATCCATCTCCATTTCTATTGGATTTACAATTAATGGTTTTGTAAGTCACTACCTATATAACTCCTCAAATAGTATGAATTGAACCATTTTTTATCCCTGAAATATGATGATATCCTCCCAACCTTGGAAATACTAATTTTTTCCCCACTTGAGGATATCTTATCATGAAAATAATATAATATGTGTCTCTCATCTATTCAGTCCTCAAGATCTAAAAATGTAAAAGGACAACTTACATGTTTTAAATTGGATACAATTCTCCCTCATCAAATAAGGATTTCTGAAATGTGGGTGATTTCTCAAATGGATATCCTAAAAATGGATAGAGAGTTACTGATAAGGGAATTATCCACCACAAATTCCATTACTAGGGTATATAAAATAATTATGTCATAGTCCTATAGGGACTAAAACTAAAAACTTTTCCTCTGATTAATATCTCTCTATGTAAATATATACCTATTAATTTGATAGTCCATATATAATATGAACCACTATTTAATTAGATATTTACTCAATGTTTTAATGGTGTATGATACGACCACCCACTCTAAATCATTGGTTGTGAACTTTTACTTGTGGAGTCTCAAATTTGGGAACCAATAATCAATCACACCATGCCTCCACATTGTTTTACATCCTAGCATGTCTCTAAAGACATAATAGAACACCACATATTCATATCCCTCCCTAGAAATATTCTAATATAAGAAATATTAAACCCTTACTTCTACTCAAAAAATCAATATGTTATTCCTCGAACTAAATGGTTGTATACCCATTTTGAGTAAGGGTATTCATGATGGATGCAATCATCGGGATGTGAGAAATAAAATCTCTAATAGTACCCCCCAAAACCCAAGAAAGATATAATAAAAAAGAATTTTCATCGATGGATACACATCTTGACTTTATTCGATCTTCATTGGGTCCATAGCTACACCACTCTTAGGGATGACATATGCTAGGAAGTAGACCTATTGAATCCATATTTTTCTCTATGAGGTGTTTTATTATATATAGTTATCCAAATGTATATACATAAAAATCCTCATAACCTCATAATTCCCTTATAGTAATGTAGAATAGATAAGGATATTCTTAATTAATATAAACAAAATTTATTCTATGAACAGTTGAATGATACAGTTCATAAGACCAATGAACACTGTTATTGAATTCTTCATTCGGAAGGGAATCACAAAAAACAAGTAACTATTATAGAAATACTAAAATACAATCATTGCAGTATTCACCCACCAACCCTCATGCTATATATATTCTAACCTGATGTGACATTAGATGATGATTTAGTTATTTTTCAATATTTCTATAATTAATTCATTACATTACATATTAATTTCATCATCTTGATAGTTGAGTGGTATTTTTATCCATAGAGATTATCTAAATAAGATAATTATTTTATAATTAATGTGAACATGTATCCATAATATCATCATGATAGATCTTCTCTTGTACATCTCATAGGTTAAACTCATCTTCACAACATTGGAAATGATAACATAATAAAGGAAAGGGCTAAAATGATCAGTATAGTAATAATGAATATATCAATATGTGACCCAGGGTGATATAATATGAATATGGGAAAACCTCTGTTAGAGAGAATTCTGTGAATAAAATAACATGAAATCATAAAAAGGGTTTATATTACACAAAAAGAGAACATTTTATCCAATATGATAAGAATATTATGTGGTGTAAGGGATATGTAAATTGAGTCATATATCATGTTGTGGTGTCATAGAATAGTCGCATATCAAAAAAGTGCGGCACCAATAAAATAATTTATAGTTAGTATGGTAGATGATAAATCTCCCCTTTTCCCCATAGGGGATCATGTATCACAACATATTTCACAATGTAGAATAGGCATCACCTCCTTTTTCCTATAGAGTATTACGAATCAATAACTATTTCCCATTTTTGATCGAGTATCCACTCATGATTCACCATTATCTAATGAGATTTAAATCTTTACCCAATGGATTTCAATACTATATAGGTCCCACAAATCACCTAGATATTAATCAAATATTATTTTTAAAAGAACACTTAAATTCATCACATCAATAAAACCTTAAAAATCAATGGATTTCAAGTTATATAGTAAAATGTATCACATAATTAACTACATAAACTAGATTAATATATATTAAATTCAAAAAAGAAAATTTTAAATGTCATAAAATATTTTACAGTGTGTTTTATAAATATTAACATCATGTAAAATATCTCCTTTGAGATAATGAGGAAAATGGAATCTAATTTTATAAAAATTGATTTCTAGTGGAAAATAATTTTCTTTATATTAAAATAACCCTCTTGAAACCCCAAATTGAAAAAATAATAATATTTATTATGATCTAAATTATAAAAAATAAAGTGTATAGATAAAAAACTAGAAAATTTATTTTTTTTCAATGCATCAATGTAGATCATTGGTGGTAAGTGAAACATTTTACTTGAAACAAATAACCAATTAAGATTTAGATATTTGTTGTTGATGATGTTATACCTTTATATATGGGAATAATCTTGAAGGAATATTTTAATCAAAATAGGAATTTCACTTATGTGATAATACAAAAAATCCAAAAAAAAATAGAAAATAAATTAATAAAGAGAATATTGAATTTCAATCATTAAATGAAACCAAATAACTCAATGGAAGATATTTTAGTTTCCAAAGACCCTTACCTTGACTATAATTAATTTCAAAATTAAATTAACTTCCTATATCATAATGGTAAAAAATCATAACCATTTATTTCTGAATTATACATATAGCATCGGACATTGTAGATATAAAGTAATTTTCTCAAGGAGTTTGAATTTCAAAATTTGTTGGATAAGACGTTCTCTAAACCATTATTAAGATTCTAAATCCGAGAATTAGATCACTTAAATGTTTTATTTTTGGTTCATGTTTATGCCCCATTAGGTTTCCTAGAATATCAATTGATTTATAGAAACATTGATCTCTGAGATAACTTGTTTTTAGAAGAATGGAATAGGTATTTGGGTAATTTTATGTTTATCCGTATAGAGCAACCATTCCTCCCCTTTTCTTAATGGGCATGGTTTGATTAAATTTGAAAACCTCTTAGGATTAACTGTTCAATATGGTGAAATTGTGTAGGGGTGACACACATAAGTTATTCGGGGTTTTCCCAAATCATTTACTTACCCACAACTTTAGTAACACTTAATCAAAATCTGGACACTATTAGTAACACTTTTTTTTAAACTGTGTATCATAGTTATTCACCACTGATAAATTGAGTATGTCTTGGAAAATGAATAAAGAAAAATTGGTGCACATTTAGCCAAACTATTTGGCATAAAGAAATGGGGAAAATAGTGTATCTAACCCTATATAATTTAATGGTTTCCCCCTCCTTTATCCACTCATCCTTTCAAATCAGTTTACCTCCTAAGGATAACACTTATATCCTCCTTCTATGGGGATTTTTTCACAATACGACAACCATTTTGATTGATGTTCACCACGTTGGATGTATATCAGTAATTTCATAATTTTTTTATTTTATCTCATACTAGATCAAATAAAATTTCTATGTTGGATGACTGAAGTTTATTTGGTACAAGGTTAGTGTTTTATATCTTTTATATTAATTTCTATCTCATTTATAAAGTACTCCAATATGTTTCACACTAGATATTTCATTTGGTTCCCAACAAATGTACAATTATATAGGTAAGACATTATACCATATATTATATTTCCTTTATACTTTAATTTAAACAATTTGAGTCCCTTTAAACTAAATTTAACCAACGTAATTGCATGATTTATAAATATACCTTGTATTTTATGATTGTTTACATTATTAAACCACCTTCTTTGTGTATTGTTTCAGTGGCATGATATATAACTCCTTGTCTTTCTCATTTTTAATTGCCTTCTAAATGTGATGAATGATCCCTCATAGAGGAGTTACTTTAAATGAAATATATGAACCTGATATCGTAGACTTTCATACATTTATAATGAAACCACATTTGACGTGCTCTGAATTCCAAAATAAAAAGGGGAAATAAATGAAATTAAATTAAATTGTAAATGGAATGGTTATGGTCATGTACTTACTTATTATTTTCAATTGAATGGTATTAGAAGATTGATAAAACACATATCCCATAAATAAATTTTAATGTAATAATAAAAAGGGACTGTTTTTTCTTGACTGATGTCTACTGCCTCTTTATAGAATGTTTTTCTAAGGGATAATAGGGATATTCGGATAACCTTACATTTTATTATGATGGAGGGACCTTGTTTTGGATCGTTGATCCTGACTTCTCACACCCATTGGTAGAGGATTATGGTAATTGCATCTCGAATCACTTAGGATGTAGGGAATTATGTATTTCACGCCATTAGTTTGAATGTTGATCAAGATGGTCACATATTTTGTATAGGATAACGAACATGACATATGTATCACATTTTCCAAAATTAGGATAATAACCATTTATTATAATAACCTCCTTAATTATTATTCATTTTTACTAGATACTATTTTATTATGCGTACTTATTAATTATTTGAGAAATCTTGAGCTTGTCATCCCTTATTGGGAATGAGACTAACTCGATTATATAATGAATCCTAAGTTATTCCTATGATCCGGACTAGTATTAGTTATCTCTCTATGTATGTTTATATATGAATAAAAAATAGAGTACTTATATAAAAACACAAAGACACAATTATATTTATGTATAGGCCAACATGTGCATAATATTCTTGTATAGGCTGAAGCGGGTATAGTCATCCCGGTTTTGTTAAGAAATTTGACCCATACATATTTTTGTTTATTATTATAGAATTGAATTACATAATATAAACATGATACCGGTAATATTTTTATTTCACAAATTTCATAGAATTAGACACCATTTGTGGTGTCTTACTAAAAATACCTCACATCATGTTCGGGCCACCATTGTACTGGGTAACCGAAAAACCTCATAATTGTATATTTAGGTTTATTGACTATTCTTATGTTGTGACTCTTGTACATGGGATATTGGAAGTATGGGACTAATCCTAAGATAAGGATTCTCACCGGGATATCCTTTGGCCACTTTTATTTTCATTATGTATGGTTTTTTCAATAACTATTTCATTTTTTATAATTGTATATTGTGTCCACATAGACATGAATTCTATAATATCTAGAATTTTCCATTTAACATTACTTACATCATTTTTTATTATTCTTCTTATGATATTTATTTCATTCATATTCATTCTACTATTATATTTGTATGATATATCATTGTGATTTTCTGACCATGAGGTATATAATCCCCACCATACCATCATTGGACCCTCACTGATAGTTGATAGCCTTGAGAATTTTGGGAGGATCGCTTGAGGACATGTGATAAATTGTCTTGAGTCACTATTTTAGTAGCTCCTAGGTCATAATGTTATTTTATTCCTAATTATTTCCATTTATACTTATCATCTATAGTTGTTCTATAATTCATTTTGGTTAATTATTTTATCACATTAGGGTTTTATAGTTTAGAATATTTATACTAGTCATATAGGGGAGTTATCGATAATATGACACCATATTAAATTTAAAAAAATGTGTTTAATGACATATATGACATGCAACAACAAGATTAAAAGACTCGCAAAATATATTTTTTAACAATAAATTTTATAATACTATAATTGAATTTATGGGTTTATATTGGATTAACCATATAATTATTTTTATATATAAGGTCTCAATCATTAAAAATGTGATAATTATTTCTTAGGAAATAAGGAAAAAATATTCACTAAAGTTATTTTATGCCTCAAAAATATATTTTATTAAAAAATTATTAAATTGATTTTTACGTATAGATAATATAATTAATTTATTTATTAATTAGAAATGGTATTTTATAAAAAGGATATCATTTTTTATCTCCCCATAAATTTTTTTTACCATGTTGAATTTTATTTATTTTTTCACAAAATATTTTTTAGTGAATAATAAAAACTATTTTTATTTATAGAAACATCTTATTTTCAATAAATAATTTTATTTCAATTATTATTATATTTTCTATTTGGTATTAATGTGAATTATAATCCATTTTATATATAATAATATAATTAATATTATTTTTATATATTATTTTTATGATTTTTTATAAAAATATTGTCATTCTTAAAAACAAATTTTTTAAGATAATTGTTTCTATGTGGATTAGGTTTATTTTATTCAATATAATTATGATATCACCTAATTATGATTTATTTTAATGAGATTTATATATTATATATCGATATATCTGAAATTTTTTCATATAATGGAGATTATTAGTAATAGATTTAATGTAAAATACACTTTTCATGTAAGTTTTATTTTCCTAAAAAAGATTTTTATCGTAATTTGTGAGATTGTTATTATTTTTTCTTTAATTATAGGTATTAAACTAATTAAAATGGAATAAATATTTTTAATGGGAATAAATTATCTCATTTAAGAAGGAAAACATATTGTTTAGACATAATAAATAGTAAAATTCATAAAATTTATTCCCCATGGTAAAAGGGTAAATTGAGTTTACCTAGGTCAAAACAAAGTGATATAAAAACCATTTTTCATCATCAACATAATTATATGCTATTATTTTGACCCATATCACCATAGGATATATATATATATATATATATCTTTATATATGGGAGACTTTTCCACGAATATGACTAATATAATATTTTAACCATAGAAGAAGATATAATGTCACTCTCTTAATTTTCAAAATATCATATTTTTTCACATAGAGAGAGAAAAAGGTTTTGAAAGAATATCAATGGTTATTTTTATCATAATTAATGTATATTAATTATGTAAATTCATTTTTTTATTAATTATATAAAACTCAAAAATTCTTTCACAATGCTTACTTGTTATATTTTAAATTAGATTTCAAAAAATAAATGATTTTAAAGATATTAAAAGTAATATAATATGTATAATAAATGTTATTACACAAATTTTTCAGATTTTTATAACATATTTAGGATGTTTTTTTAGAATATATTTTAATTCTCTCTTTGTATTTTTGTCCTTAAATTCAAATTAAATGAATAGTTCTAAACATGGCATTAATGATATGTTTTAATTATTTATATTTTCTTAAATGATTTAAAATTAATTACAATGTTATAATCAACAATGATAATGGCATGTTATTTTAAATATAAATCTATATACATTTATGAGCCATGTTTCTATTAATTATGGCTTTCATAACCATTTAACATTGAAATAGATATTACTGCAGTTAAGTGTAAAATAGGTTAACTATGAGGTTAAACCCAACGATATGGTTTAAAACAAAAGAAAAAATTATAAAAAAAATTGTGATGGGATTTAAACCCAATAAAAACATATATTTCAATACATTTCCAATTTTCATAATTTTTCTTATGATTGAAAATTTATATTTTAATCTAGTAAGAAACTCTAAAAGTCACACATATCTCACTTATAAAAGAAAACATCCTATTCTCTTTCATTCACAAATAATAAAAAATTTGCCCGAAAAATTCCCAACTAGTTTCCTTATATCCATCCCATAACACTTCATACAGGCCTTTTAGTGATTATAAATCTCTCCTAGTAAGGATTTTACTAAAAACTGAAAAGTGTTTTTCCAATGAATTGATATCATTGTTAACTAATGATTTTTTTATTATTCTTTCATGATGATCCATAAAATATTATTATAAAAATTGGATATAATAAAATAATAATATATCATATAATAATATTTTATTATTATAATTTCATAACCAAAATCCATATCCACATCCATAAAACTGCTAATGAAACTATCAATCTTGTGTATGGAGGATCATTGCCTCACAAACCGATATAATTCATCTTCTATCACAATCCATCATAGATAAATATATTGATGGATTTATTTGATATTTTATTTTATTTCTGACATCACTATAATTATATAATTATAATATCACTTCAAACTTCCTAAATTCTGAACTATTGTAAAATGAGAATTCTGCTCATGTGTTAGTGGAGACTACTGCCTCCATGATGTGATGTCATTCATTTTTCTTTTACTTATTATATAGATAGTAATAATAAACGGCTTAATGAATATATATATATATATATTATACATATTATATAATAATTATTCTTTATATGTTAATTAATTTTACCCTTTCCATCATTACGTTTGTCGATAAGTGAAAAATGTGTTCAAGTGTACATACGGCTTACTGCCTTAATGAATTATGTAATTTAAATTTCAATATCATTTTTCTAAAGAATATTATAAACACTTATAATGTGAATATATTATTTAGTTATATCTTGACTAATATTATGGAAATTATATATCCATGATCCATATAGAAGGACTAAATCAATAAAACTAAAACACACATGGAAAATGAAACGGTTATCACACAAAATAGAAACGTTAACAATGAATTATTGATAAAAAATTGGTAAAAGGTTGTAAGTAAATAATATGTGGTAGGATATATATTACTATGGTTATATTATATATGAATAATAAACCACTAATTATTTTACATTTGTTTTGAGAATATTCAAATTAATTCATATATGAAGTGAAGGGTTTTATTATCACTTTTATTTTGGTGAGACGCATTTTGTATTAGGCACTTGATTCTTTTATGTAGTGTATATACTTAAATTTATAGTATTTTATGATTATTATTATAAAAATTATGGGTATTTACATATCAAAATATAAATCTATATTTAATTGGGTTTTCCTTCCAATGTTAACATTTTTGTAATGAATTTATTTTCCAATCTTGTTTTCAATCAGGGTTTTTTATTCTTGAATTTATGTTGAAAAAAATTTTATGATCCATATTTGATAAATATATTTCATTTTCTAAAAAAAATTATGATTTATTTAAAATAATATTTTTTATATATTATGTTTTCTCATTATGATATGGAAATACGAAAAGAATTTTTTGTAATGAAAATTGATTTTATTTTTCTCTTTGGTTGAAAATTAATTCACTTCCATGTCCATGATTCCTAGAAAAATTAAATAATATTTTTACTACTCTTGATTTATTTTTTAAATTATTTTTTACCAATGTTTTTATCTTTATGAGATATAATAAATACAATATTCCATTTATTTATTGAATTAGTTAGTTTTTGAATATTTATAATAATGTGAAAGGAGTTTTCTCTTTTAACTTGTATGACATGATCATCATTTCTTATTGTCATTACCGCTCAATGAATTAAAGCTTCCTTATGAATTTTCTATATTTCTTTTAAAAACGTAATATTTTAGGGATTTTTTTATTTTGAAGAATTGATGTAAAAATGGAATGGTTATGTTCCTTAATAATGTTTTTAAATATAAAAGTATGGAACATATATTCGTCAATGTAAACAGACTTTAGTCTCGATTATTTTTTTGTAGGGGATATAATCCAATGGTACTATATTTATTATTTTCATTAATGGTTTATGATTATTTCTAATGTGATGTTTATAAAATCCAATAATTTTTCATAGGTTATTATTTGATGAAATTATGAAATATATTTGAAACTAATTTTATTTTTATGGGTTATTATATGATTATATGATTAATGTTTTATAATCATTTAGCACCCATATATATAGTTTTCATTATGTGTCAATTGGGCCTAGAATTATATGGCACCCCAATTACTTTTTTAATGTTTTATATCTCAAGAGATAACATTTGTAAATAAGTTTATATTCTTGATCCACTATAAGAAACATGTTATTTGATTGATATACCTTGGGAGACAAGTTAATGTGCATGATCCACTACTAAGAACAAGTATGTGTACAACATCCACTATAGGAAACATGTGATCATGTGTGATCTGTTATGATATATGAAAAGGTAGGTATTCTAGATCCTCAATGATGTGATTTTTTCTATAGTTAACCTTGTAATATGAAATGGTTTCTATAATTATGATGGTGACACAATTATATGACATAAACTAACGGTTCATGATTGATTAGTAATGGTTTCTCACTCTTCTGAATCATTTATGTTAGAATGATAATGATTTATTTCATTATTAATTTTTATTATCTTTGATTAATTTTTTATAAGTTTTTTTTATGGTCATTATCTTATACACTTATTCTTATATTATTTTTTTGAAGATCACTGATTGATATCTCCCATGTTTAACCTTCCTCATCATTTGATCTCATCATTTCTTATATTTCCTTTCACTATGTTATGATCAGATTTTTTTAGTAGGGTATGTCACTATAGTATAATAAATTGGGTTATAATTGCGGGAAATTTTTTACATATTCCATGAAATAATATGGTTGTGTATCTATTCTTCAAAGAAATAAACATTTATTGTTCTTGGGTGTGTATTTTTGGGTTGTATTAAATATTAATCTAAAATATAAAAAACTTATGTATGAAACTTTAGGGTCATTATAGATAATAATTACTCTTTCATTGTTTATATTTTCATGATTAACAAATTTTCCATTCTTTATGATTTATAAATATTTAATATATCAACATTTCTTTCCTTGTTTGTATTATTTGTTATCCTATATGATGAAATAGATAATTAGAATATTAGAGTGACATATAACCAACGTAGGTTTATTTTTTTGTTAACAAATTTGATATTGATATAACTCATATAGGAAATATATTTTATATATAAATATATATTAAATTATCCCACTAATTATGTTTTCATAATAATCTGTGACCTAATCTTATATAATTATTCTTATAGGTTGTCTAACTAACCCATTCATAAACACATGATGATTAGTGGATAATTATGAGTATATTTAGTAGAAATGTAACTATTGAAATAAAATAAAGATATATTTTAGTGTTTATTTTTTTTATATATCATAATATAAATAATTATGACATTTGTTAGATAATAAACATTAACATCGTGTGAATAAATTTCTTTCTATATTTGTTCACTTATTTATGAAATTTTACTTATAAATATTTTCTATCCCTAGTAATATTAAGAGGATATTATATTTTTATTACCATAGATTTATTCAAAACAGAACCATCATATATATTTTATGAACTATTCTTTGACTCATCCATGAAATATAGTTTTGAAAAAAGGAATTCATTGTACTATAAAGGTGGTTGTTTTCACATATACATGGATAGTGAGTTTATTTATAGGGGAATGGGATAAATAAGTAAAGAGTTTTAGTACTCAAGAATCATAAAATATTTATAATTACAATAATTATATATTAAATAACATCTTTTTAAAATATATGTTAAATGGTGATGGAATATAATTCTTTTTTTTTTGTGGAGGTGGTAGCTCTCACATACCTATATTTAGCTTTTTAATTTATTTCAAAATGAAAAGGGAAATGGTAGTTAATGAATGTACCAACATTATAATAACATATAATTATAAAATTTATACTTATGTTATTATTTCAATATGGTTTAATTAATGTGATGAAGTGGATTTTATAAAAAGAAATAAAAGTTAGAAATAAATTTCTTGGACTTATACGTCACCTCTTAGATGATCTCATTCGTAAAGGGGGTTAAGCCTTCGAGGGATGGTATTTTTTAAAAAAATAACTATTTACGTTTCCTAGGAAATATCATAAGGTTTTTTGGAAGATCTTGGGAAAACATATGGGGTTTTGGTGTGTGTGGAAGTGAGGATAGAGGCGACCCTTATATAAATGAAAAAGGATATATTTTTGGTTAATACCTAATACATTTCTATAATAGGAAGTCTATGTGAAGGATAGTGGCTCAAAAATTTGAAAAATAATGGGCGGGAAAGTGATTTGGTTTAGAAAATATTTTTTTTTTCAAACATGTTTAATAAAATATTTAATCCATTACCCCTTGAATTATTACTTTTACCCTTTTATCTTTTACAGAAAAAATTAGTTTCTACCTAATTTTACATAATATTTAAGACTAAAAATAAATATTCCAATAATAGATAATTTTTACATTCATATTCTAAATTTTAAATCCATTTTTTGTAATTCAATTTTTAAAATTTTGAAAAATTAATATTAATATAATAAATCAATAACGTAATAAAAATATTTTTAGAAAAATATTAATTGTATTCTAGAATATCAAATATATGTTTTTAAATAATAATAAAGAATTTAACAAATATAATTTAAATTACAAAATAATTATTTTTTCATCAAAATAGTTTCAAACATTGCTAGAGAATATTTATATAATAATAACACCATTAAGGTTAAAGTGTTATTTAAAAAATAATATTGCACTTTTCATATATATATATTTTATATAAAGATATGAAAAATTAATCTTAGGAAAAAAAATTAATCTAAATAAAATCATAAATTTATTTTTTCTAATATTATCACTCTAAAATATATAAATTTTAATTTTAAATAAAATCATAAAATATATTATAAAAATTTTTTTATATGAAATTTTATTTTGAAATATTATCTAATCCACCTATTTAGAATAAATTATTTATTAGAGTACTGTTAATCTAACATTCATACAAAAATTTGTAACAAATTTTTAAAAAAAGTAATTTATGAAAAAAAAATAATAAATTATTCTTCATTATATAAGTTGAGTGGATATTAAAAGTGGTTTTTATATTGATTTATTATTTTTATAAAATATATTTATATATATTTGATAATTCTTCAACCATATTTTACACCATATAATTTTATGTATACCATACAATGGTCTATATATTTTGGGGCATGTTATTAGAGTATTATAGTGAACATTGAATATACATTAGGAGGAATATTTTACTACAAATCATGTCCTTATATTCTACACCCTTAAAAATAATTTTTCCTAAACGATATATTGAAGAGAATAAAACAAGTGAAGGTAATTTTTTCTTATCACATACTTAGGATCCCAAATATCTTCTTCAAAAATATGATTCCATTATTTTAAGTTAAACATATGTGTGGTCTTATTATATAATACCATAACTCTTCAGTCAAGAATTTCCACTATTTTGTCCTCTTACGAGGGATTAATTTCAAGACACAAAACTTCTAATTTTATTATATATAATGGGACTCATTTCTAATCCCATGGAATATATTAATTGAAAATATCAAACACATGGGATAGTTTTGGTGGGAGTGATAATTGATAATATTGGACCCCGACACATTCTACAAAATCAAAGGTACTAATATATCTAGTTCTCACCTTCCCATTAATCATAAATATTATGGACATCTTCTATCAATATATATATGGGAATAAATTGTCACCAACTTCACATTCCAAATTTCTTAGTTATCATGTGGAGAAATATTTTTTCTACCTTGTAAAAATTATAAATGATTCGTAATGGTTTGAACATTCTACATCATTTCTTATACATGGTCAGGACCTATCAATTTCCTCCCTCCATCTTTATACAAGAATTATGGAGTCCCGCATATCTTCCCATACATAGCCTAAAATATTTCCATTTCAATGATAAAATTAAAATAATTTTTATATTTGAACTATAATAATGGGATTTTTTAAGAAAAAAAAATATTAATTCAATGAAATAAGATCTTAGAATATCCTCGAGTGTTTGAATATACATTTTAGAATGGCCATTGGTCAGAGCATTATACGCAATGTAGAAACTTAAGTCAATCTATAAATATTAAATATGAATTCCCCAAAACCTATAGGTAAAACTTACATCCATATCATATATAATGATGAGTGGTACTCGATGTATCATTAACACATCCCTTAGGTATATCATAGAGAATTTATCGAGAGATAAATCATAATTTATGGAAAAAAATGCTTAGACTTTGAAAAAAAATCAACTATATATTAAGACACCATTTTCTTTATTATGTTTCATGAATATTTTAATTTATCTATGATGGATAGAGAAGGATAATCTATATGAATCATCAAAATGGTCCTTCTTCTATTATGGTTTTGATGGGACATATATATGGGAATCAAACATTATGACTCTATTATTGTTATAGATTAACACTATAATAATTAATAACATTTTATGTTGATGTGAATCATTATTATGAGTTTCATCGATCTTTATTTGAATGGTTGGACAATAATTAATTTGGGAAATAGTGGTTTTCTATAAATAAATAATGATTTAAAGATTCATTTTTTGAAAATACATAAGAATTGTGACTTTTTTAATATTATTCATGGATAATATAGAATGATATTTTCTACTCAAGGCATCAACTACCTTTTTTGGCATCCTTTGGTGAAAATATATTCGGAATTTATAGTCCTTTTTTGGTTTTAACAAACTCCTTTACCATGTGATCATATATTTTGGTGTGAATATATACCTTAAGATATTATATTTAGTATAAAAATCATACATACCACTATATATATAATGCCCTCAAATGGTGAATATAATGTTTACATAAAACAAATCTATATCATCTTTTGTAAATTTTTAAACTTGTGTAGTTAATTGATGTGTTTCATTAGAAAATATATACTCATTATTCATAGGAACTCATGAGAAACCATTAAACTATTCATAATTGGGTATCATAGACCCTTCTACACTACATTATAGTTTATATATAGATTTATTGACAGATCTCTTCTTAATCTCCCTAAATATTTACTCACATTCCTCTTTCAAATGTAACTTCATATCCTTATATGTCTACTTGGTTAGTGGATAAGATAATCATGAGAAATTTCACAAAAAATTAATGTAGTATCTAGCTAATCTAATAAAACTATGGATATTTTTCATAGAGGTTTTCCTTGACCATTTTATATATCCAATTATATACTATCACATACGATGACCTGACCTAAAAAGGGTACTATTTTAAACAAAATTTTACAAATGTTGAACATTGATTATTGTTTCCCTTTTCACTAGGTCATTTCCAGAATTATCAAATACTCATCACATTATTTCGTTCAATTATAATACATGAGAATATCATAAATAATGACTGTTGTAAAATTTTCAAGGTAGCCTAAAATTCTCGAATCCTCAAATCCATAATGATATCAATATCATTTCTAAGACTAAAAGGCATTATAATAAATCAAAAGTTTTCATACCCTGAATGGATGTTGAATTTTTTTATCTTCTCCTTTTACCCATAATTGACGATATTGAGATCAATGGTTAAACATTGGGAAATATTATGTGTTATATAGTTGATAGAATATATCATTGATATGGGTAGAGGATATTTTTTCTTGATCATTATCTTGTTATGATTGTGATATTTAATGTAGAGGTATGTTTATCTATCCTTCATAACACAAACCATTCGATATCCCAAAGGTGATGAAATCAATGTACAAAGACAATATCTATATTATCTTGGTGTTATTAATTTAATTCCTCCAACTCAATCATGTATATACTCTAAAGAAACATTGATTTTGTTAGAAACCCATGTCTAAGATCAATTTAAAACTCAACCTCAGGCTCTGGGGGATGACTATTATATTCATTAAATAATAAATTAGTATACTCTTTTACAATAATCATGTCATCAATTTTGACTTCATCACTGATCATTTTAGCTATTAGTTACTTATTACTCTATATCATAACAATTAATATAGATGTTTTTCCAAGGGATTATTATCATTATGTTGATACTTTAGAATAGGATTCTCTATAATATAAAATGATATTTTATTCTATAAAAAATAATATACGAACCATTTAGAGAAAACCAATGCTTTCGTAATATTATTTCATGTTAAAATGATGAGAAGAATTGGTTTCTAATGCGGTATCATTACATAAATCTTAATTAGTATGGATTAATATATCATTGATGCAATTATTAACTATCTAAGTGTTTTTATAGATATAAAAAAAATCTTAATGATTGAGGTGATTATTTAATATTCTTAGAAAATATGTTTGATATAAAATAATTCAAAGACCCAAAATCTAATGATGAGTTAATAGATTTATAATAGAGAATAAGGGTACCCCGCATCACATAATTACCATGATCCACCTTAGTAGTATTTATTGTGTATTATCTCCCCTATTCCCTTGGTTTGGATTATTTTTGTAAAATATTATCATCATTAACTCCGGGGTTAGTACATTGATTCACATAATGACCAAAATAGTTGCATTTGAAACACTGACGGGTGGGTGGAGAAATAGTAGGGATATTATTAACTTTAATTACAATTTTTAATTACTTTTATAATTCATAAGATTAATTTCTAGATTAAACAATTGTAATATCTATCTATCCCATATATGAAAATTCTAAAGTGGTTCTTCCCACATTACTAACATGAATGGAGTTTAATCTCCATTTCTTACTGTGATATTTCGTTTGAGTTACTCATAAAATTTATCTTCCAATTATAGTAATTAGAGTATTGAGAGTCTCCAACATCTATCTCCACCATAATTACACACTAGAAAATCCATTAATTAGATTTTAAAGTCACATTTAATTAGTTTCAATTTAAACTTTCTTAAACGTCACCAATGAATCTTTCGACTATACTCTTAAGGAGTATAATAAAGATCGAGGCATACCATTCCATCCATTTTTTTATTAATATGTTATAATAGATGTATCATCCTCTTATTTTAAGTACATATATTCCTTCTCTTTATTCATTAAAAGTGTGTGAATAAAATACAATGTGAATAACACATTTTTGAACTATTTTTATTCTATAGTGTCTTCTTTAAATTTTCCCTTGTATTCTCAATCAAAGTCACCCATTTTCTTGCCTCACCTTTTCTATGATATATAGCCAAGAAAAAATTCCAAAATTATGAGCACTATGAACTATAAAATATCATTTCCATTTCATTGATCTATTTCTTTCAAATATATGTATTAGATGAGATTGTAAATATGGTGGACACTGTCATATGAATAATACAATTAAAAGTTGCACTATCCATGGTGAATTTGGGAGATCAATGTATTTTATATTATTATTGATATCTTTATAAAGTTCATTGATAATTTTGATGAGTTTATGTACTCTGTCTCAAATTCCTTTTAGAGTTTCATTGGGTTAGTCATCACAATTTCACTCGCACCCACTGTAATTTTTTTATTTATGGTCTAATGGTCTCTAAAAATACAAAAAAATTATTAATATGAAAGATGATCATTAAACATCATAAGATAATTACATAATAAATAAAATATAGTAGATTCAACCTTAAAACCATTTACCTGTTTTCATCATCTTTTTATCCTCTAATTCCTTTATCTACTTTAAGTTGGGTTATCATATACTTCTAAACATATTCTCTAAAAGTATCTATAGAATCCATATTTTATAGTGGTTCATAAATTGTATATAATAAACCAAAAATTATCCCTCAATATATTCCATCAAGGCGTGATTACATAGTCTCACTCATCATGCATTAGAGTGATGATCGATTCAATTATCAACCAACTAACATTGTGTTGATCACCCCAATGTGATTTTGTTCAACAACCATAACCAATTTCATGAATTAAGGTATTTATATTTTTCTAATATAACCACAAACAAAATATTTTAAATATATCATCCTATATATAGATTTCTTTTAGTTTTTTTACTATGTTTATATAACACCTATTATTGTTTATGAATTTATTTTGAAATTATATTGATGTATTAGATAGTGTTATCTGCACTAAATACATATTCTAGATTAACAATGACATGATAAATTTTTTTAACCAACCCATTAAATTGGTATTTATGAATAATAAAAAATGAAAAAAAAATTAAATTATTTAAATCATTAAAATGTGTTTATTAATTCTTTATAAATAAGTACTCAAATGTTTAAAAATTCATTCTATGCTTCAAAAACATGATTAATTAAAAATTAATTTTATCAAATAGTTTCACTAAAAAATATAATAATATTTATAATTTTTTAGATTTTTAAATTTAATAAATTAATATAATTTTTAAAATCATCATGTTAGAGTTATAATAGTGTAATTGTTTTTTGATTTTTTTTTGTGAGTAGTGAGAAATTAAGATATTCTATAATAATTTTTATCTCTATTATAAAAAATCATCACTATGTATGTAATTTTATCATAGAGAATAATTATAATGCTATAATTAAAAATAATATAATTAATTACATGTAAATCTTGAATATACTTTATTTTATTGTATGTTATCTTTTAGGATTAAAATTACATTTTTCTAAAAACTATTTTTCTACATGTAATGCATTATTATTATAATAAGTTAAATTTATCATTAATTAATAATGATATTTGATGAAATTTATTGAATAGATATTTATACATTTATTTAATTTTTTTTTTTTTTACTATGAAAAAAATTATATTATATTATAGTTTTTTCTTAAAATATTATTTTTTCTATAGATGGGTCTTCAATACAGTTTGGGCACTTATTTAAATTTATTTTTATCCACTGGTTGAAATTGATTCTGGTAAAATGGATTCAATAACTTTAAATAAAATTTTAGTATAATTTAATCTTGTTATCTTTATTTTATTGTAAGTATGAATAGTAAAAAAAAATTAAAATTTTGTCAAAGTGGTTAAAATTAAAATGTTTTTACTGGTAGGTTAATCAAATAGATAAGGGTATAATTTCCACCCCCTGTTTAATTTTTATTTACCAAATATAATTCAGCCTTATATTATTCTACCTTCAAAATTCTATATATTTTTAGACTATCACCCCTTATACTGACAATGTATCACTGAAATGTTTTAGGAAATTCAATATTTTTCTCTGTGCTCACTTATAAGTGGGATCCTCATATCCTTCATGAAAACATAATTTAATCATTATAGATCATACAATACCTAATCAAAAAACGTCCTAAAATTAGTCCATTCATCCAAGTGATTCTGGTATTCCCCTAATTCCATTCCATCAAGGGTGAAGTCATATAACAAATGTGGTCTCTCAAAGAATTGATATATATCTTAACCAAGATCCTCCAACTTTATTTCATCTTATACATCCAAAAAAATGTTATATAAAGAAAATATCATTATTAGAGTATCATCAATATAATTATATTTTATTATTATTATGTAATAATCATTTACCACCTCTTATCAATCAAATGTTAGAGGAAAGTATTTCTTTTGCAGAAGTGTGGACTACCACTTTCACATAATAATACAATTTATTTTCCCCCACCACCATTAAACAATAGTAGTAACAATATATTTAATGTTTATATATAAAATATATGATATAATAATGAATCATTAATTTTAAATTAACATATACATTTATTTCATACAATCTATTGAAAAATAGAAGTATCACTCATATGTATGTTCAAACTAACATGTCCACATTGTGATGTTATTAATTTTTCATCACCTCATTATCTGAATTGTTAAAGATATTTTTGTTTTGAATATATATGTAATTTATATATTCATACATTTTATGAAGATGAATAATTCATGATCAATGTGCAAGTACAATAACATTTAAACCAAATCATACATGAAAAATGAAGTTGTTTACACCTGAAATGATGATGATAATGAATGATTAATAATGAAAGGGTAATAAGATGTTTTATTTTTTCCATAAATGTTATTATAGATGAAATATGGTTTTTTATATAATTTTAATAAAAATAATTTATAATATTTGATATTATAGTTCTTAGGAAATAAGATATAATTGATACAATGATTGTATGTTACAATATCATTTTTACCTAGGAATGTGTAAGATTAATTTCTCATGATGAAATTTTAAAATCAATCTCTCCAAATTAAAATTTATTTTATTCTATTAAGGATATTTATTAATATTATATTTTACCTTATATTTTCATCCCTATATATTCTCAAATGTATGAAATGTCATTTTTAGGCAAGCTGGCCTTTTTATTCCTCTATGGATGGGAACCTTTTCTTAGATGTCAATGTTTCCATTAAAAAAATTCAAAAATGATTTTACATTTCTAAGAAAAATAAAATTATTTTTTATCCATGTTTTAATATCTCTAATTATTTAAGTGAACCAACATATCATTTTTTCAAAAAACGTTACCTTAATCTTTTTAATAATATTATGACTCAGATCATTGTTTTTATGTACAAAATATGAATGGGTTTTCACACAATCATACCTTATATTTAAATTAAATAATACATAAATTAATTACATGATTACTATCAATTAATTTTTTTTAATAATTATTTTTATTTACAATTTAAATAAGTGATTTCATAATAAATATTTTATTTACCTAAAAAAAGTTTTAAAGAATTTCTCAATATATTTTCTTCTATAAAAACATCATTTGATATATATTATCTATTAATACAAATATGATTTATTATTACCATAATAATTCTTTATTTATATGTTTTATGATTATTGTGATGAAATATTTATGAAATTTTTTTTCTTTCCCATGGGTTATGATTTGATTTAATGGTAAATGTTTTCATCATATTATGCAGTAAATTTAAATAGATTATGATTTTGCATTGGGATATACTATCATAAACCAATGATGGGTGGATCCATTATATCCCTCAAATTTATTGGGTAATGTATTTGAAGTAAATAAACTCCTTTGAGATGATATTGTTAATTAGAGTGAAGTTAGACCAAAGATAACGATGGAAATGAACTGGTATGAACTTTCATTATTGTAATTTTTCCACAATGATAGAATTGGGAGTGAACATTTACTAAAAAAGTGATTTTCTATTCTTGTAGAATTTGAACAAAAATTTACCTTATTATTATAATCTATTATGATGGATAATTATTAATTAGTAATGGTTCCTCTCACACATGTTCTATGTATTTTTATTTTAAAAAAATTTATACAATGATTCTTTGGTTAATTCTATATGATTATTATATGTTTCTATCTTATTATCAAACCTTCATGCTTTATGTAGGGTAATTTATTATCATTGATTTATATATCTTATTTTTTACCTGACTATGCATTAGATATCACCTAAAATTATAAATCCTTTCCCAAGTTATGAAATATGTTTTAATTAGTATTTTTATATGAATGTTTCTAGTTGTGAAGATAATATTTGGAATAGTTATTTATATATTATATATTACCACTTTATGTGTTCAACTGTCTAAGGGCCCCTAACATTTATGGTTCAGTTGTGGATAATAAATTTATGTAATTGGTATTTGTTGGAATCACCTGTTTTGATAATCCCAAATCATGCTTAACCATTGATTATGATATATTAAAACCTTGCATTAATCTTATTATTCTATGCTTAAACGTATTTTATTCTAGACAGTTCATATTCCTACTCTCATAACTTTACTGTAACAGCTTACAGTAGCATTTACATAAGTTTGGTATTGTTAGCCAACAGTCAGAGCTTTCTTTTCAAAGTCACAGTTACAGCTAACTGTCACCTTAAGTTACTGTTGCAATAAGTTCACAGTTACAAGGTTACAGTCGAAGACTATTACAAGTCTACAGTTATAAGCCTACAGTCAAGGTTACAGTTAGACAGCGTCTGTCGACTAAGTCTACTGATGATCGAGGTCTACAGTTGATAAAGATTACAGTTCTACAAATTTTGATGTTACAAGTCTACAGTTAGAGAGGCTACAGTTACATGAAGTAAAAGCTACCATTGCAAGCCTACAGACAGCAAGCCTTTTGTTGAAGTCAGCAGTCAGAAGGAAGTCCACAGTTGGAAGACCACAGTTGAAGTCCACAGTGACATACATTCTCGACCAGTTTATTATTATTATATTCCTACTTTTTTCTTTACCAATTTTATTAATACTAATCTAACGGTCATGTCTAGACAAATTGATACACCTAACTTTATTTATTAATACTTGCAGACATATCAAGAAATAATACAATGTACGAGGTTGATTGCACGTGTAACTCAAGACTATTTATCTTGTCGGCCTCGGGTGATCAAAAAGGGCATATATGGAGGAGTATAAAAATAAGAGAGAAGCATTCAAGAAAAAAATGAATGGACGAGTCTAACATCTACAACTGAGAAGGAGATACGCATATACACAAAAAGAAGAACTCTCGAGCATTCATTCTGAAGAACAAAAGAGTCTCAAGTGAACCGACTGAAAGAACCGTCTCCTAAAAGCCATGGTGTGAAGCACTCAAACTCAAAGAAGCTGATCACTTGAACATCTGGAAGTCTGGAAATCACGACACTCTGTTTTAGTGTCAACTTACAGAAAAAGGACCAAAGCTTCAAGTCACTCATTCCTACGAGTCCAGAACTGATCTGCCAAACACTATAGAGCACTCTAAACCTTCTTCTTTCTATCTCTTGCTCTACTGTGTTTTAGTTTTCTACATTTTGAGCAGTGTGTGTTATCTGCTATATTAAACACACACACTGACTTCTGTACTTTCACTGGAGGATCTGTAAATCCTCAGCAAACCCTTTTACACTTCATTTCCCACTGTGGATAGTGGTAGAGGTCTTGTGACCTGGACAGCTGGCTGCTGCTATTGTTTTCCCACAAAGAACTGTGGTAGAGGTCTTGTGACCTGGACAGTGGACAGTGTGTTCACTGTTGTTAACCCCGATCCAGGGTGTGGATCATTTTTATATAAACTTTTGAGAGGAATAAGTCTCGGCTTGAGACTGAACCTCTTGGTTAATTCTCTGTGTTTGTAGTTATACTCTATATCCATACTATACATATTTATTTCATATTTCGCTGCTATTACTTTGAAATATAATCTATCTTCAAAGCTACTTTGATAATTAAATTCGCAAGTGTTTCTATTTGTTATAAATCAGTAAGTTAGTTTCAAAAGTTAATTTAATCATAAGATTAAGTTAACTGAGAATTAATCAATCTTTGAGAAACTAATTGAACCTTTATAATCTATATAAATTCACTACAGTTTAATTTGTTTTTGAAATTGGGGGATTTTAATAGAAATTGTTTTTAACAGAAATTTTAATTGGAACTCAATTCACCCCCCCTCTTGAGTGTCCACTCCGACCAATATTTGGTATCAGAGGATGTGTTTATCTCTGTTATACTTGCTCAAAGTTTTATTTTAACTCTCTGTTTTTAAACTGTGATTGTAGTTTTATCTAAAAGATCTTAAATTTCTGTTAGTTCTAAATTTTATCTCTTTAAAACATCTTCTAAATTTTCCTTATGGATAATAGACTAGAAGGTGCTGCTACTAACAGGCCACCCTTCTTTAATGGTGTAAATTATGCCCAATGGAAGCTCAAAATGAAAATTCATTTGGAAAGTATGGGTTTTGATATTTGGACTGCTATAGAGTCTCAATACAAGATTCCAGAAACTGAAAGAATAACTTGGGATGAACCTACTAAGGTAGCTTACAATAATAATTGTAAGGCTGTGAATGCTCTCTACTGTGCTCTCGGATATGAGGAGTTCAATAGAATTTCTGCATGTAAAACTGCTTTTGAAATCTGGGACACCTTAGCTGTTTCTCATGAAGGAACAACTAATGTCAAGGAAATGCGGCTAAATACTTATACTATCAAATATGATAACTTTAAGATGAAAGCTGATGAACCTATTTCTGATATGTATCTCAGGTTTAATGACATAGTCAACACAATGAGCTCACTCGGAAAGATTGTTCCAGCAAAGGAGCAAATCATGAGATTATTGAGATGTCTGCCTGACAGATGGAGAGGCGCATCCGTTTCAATTAGAGAATCCTGTGATATTGGAACTTTGCCTGTCAAGGAGTTAATTGGTAAGCTGATGATGTACGAAGAAGAGCTCAAGGTAAATAAAGAGGAAGATGAGGAACCAAAACGAAAATCTGTAGCTTTTAAGTCTACTGCATCAAAGAGCAAAGACAAGGAGAAAGTGCATATACCAACTGAAAGCTCATCTAGTGAAGACTTAGATTCTGACAGTGATGCCGAGATGGCACAAATAGCAAGGATATTCAAGAAGTTCTATAGGAAGAAGAAGTTCTTCAGAAAACCAAACTACAAGGGTAAGTATGATAGACAAGGTAAGTGGAAGAAAGATTGGAAGAAAACTGATAAAGAAGAAGACATAGTTTGCTATGAATGTAAAAGGAAAGGACACATCAAAGCCGACTGTCCTAAGTTAAAATTCAAGAAGAAATATGAGTACAAGGACAAGAATTATAAGAAAGCTATGAAGGCCACCTGGAGTGCTTCAGAAGACAGCACAAGTGAATCAGAGTCCAGTGATTCTGAAAGAAATCGTGCTAATATGTGTTTCATGACAAACACATCTGAGGTAACCTTAGACACTCCCACTTTAAACTCTTATTATTCTGAAGGTGAAGCAGAATCTGGTTCTGATTCTGAAAACATGTCTAAAGATGAATTAATTGAATACTGTAATATGTTGGAAGAAACGTGTAATGAACTAAAGGATAAATACAAGTCTTTAAAGAAACAGCATGCTCTTACTGCAACTGTCAAGTCTGCACTTGATGTAGAAAAAGAGAAAAATGTTCAATTATTAAAGGAGAATACAGAACTGAAACTATCTAATGAACAACTTATAAAGGACTTAGAAACATTCACAAATGGAAAAGATACTCTAACCCAACTGCTAGGAAAGCAAGTTGCACCTAAGTATGCTACTGGCTTGGGATACCAACCTGGACAAAGACAGTTTACTAAAACCCGATTTATCAAGTCTGGAAAAAATCCTGCTAGTTCCAGTTTTGGAAATTCGTATGCCTCAACTGGTTATTTAAATAGTTTTAGATCAAATAAAGTATATCTCTCTAAATCTGTTGCATCTATTAATTGTATGGGACCCATAAAACAAATCTGGGTACCTAAATCCTTGATTGCTAACATATCTGGACCCAAGAAAATCTGGGTACCAAAGTCATTTCCTGTCTAATCTGTTTTGTAGGAAATCTGTTTGACAAGCAATTACAAGAAGTTATGGTACTTAGACAGTGGATGTTCAAGACACATGTCTGGGGACTATTCGTGCTTCAAAAGCTTAATAAAGGTTGATGGAGGATATGTCACTTTTGGTGATAACTCAAAAGGAAAAATCATCGGCTTAGGCCAGATTGGTAACACTGACTCAGTATTAATTTCCAAAGTTTTATTTGTTGATGGACTTAAGTACAACCTACTTAGCATTTCTCAATTGTGTGATGATGGTTTTAATGTCAAGTTTGAAAACAATTCTTGTGATGTTTATAATTCCAAAAATGCTTTAATATTTTCTGCCTTAAGAAATGAAAATGTTTATGCTGTTGACTTAAACACTTTAGCTAAACATAATGTTACTTGCTTAAATGCTTTTCATAAAGAGTCTTGGCTGTGGCATAGGAGATTAGGACAGTGCAACATTCACTCACTTAGAAAACTCTCTAAGAAACACCTAGTTAGAGACCTACCTAAGCTTGAATTCCAAAATGACAAAGTGTGTAATCCCTGTCAAAAGGGAAAACAACACAAAGTTTCTTTTAAACCAAAGAAAGAAGTTTCAACTTCTCAACCACTTGAACTGGTTCACATGGATTTTTTTGGACCATCAAGAATTTCAAGTCTAAATGGGAAGCACTATGTTTATGTTCTTGTAGATGACTTTTCTAGATATACTTGGGTATACTTTCTAGCTCACAAAAGTGAAGCCTGCTCTTCCTTTGTTAAATACTCTAAGTCTGTAGAAAATCTTAGTGGACTTAAGATTAAGACCTTGAGGAGTGATCATGGCCGTGAGTTTGAGAATCAAGAATTTGAATCTTACTGCTCACACAATGGCTATACTCACAATTTTTCTGCTCCTAGGACACCTCAACAGAATGGTGTAGTGGAAAGAAAAAACCGAACCCTGCAAGAAATTGCAAGCACTATGCTTAATGAATATGACCTGCCTGTTTACTTTTGGGCTGAAGCTGTAAATACAGCCTGCTATGTTATTAATAGAGTCTTGATTAGACCGGTTCTTAAGAAAACCCCTTATGAGTTGTGGAATAATAGGAAGCCTAAGGTTAATTACTTTAGAGTTTTTGGTTGCAAAGTCTTTATTCTGAATACTAAAGATAATCTTGATAAATTTGCTCCAAAAAGTGATGAAGGAATTTTCCTGGGTTACTCTATGTCTAGTAAAGCCTATAGAGTGTTCAATAAGAAAACCAAATGTGTGGAAGAATCTGTTCACATCAAGTTTGATGAGACTGATCCACATGAGTCTAAAACTTCTCTTGAAGATGTTGAAGAAGACTTATCTGTTCTGGACCTAAATGACAAATCTAAAGAACCTGTAATAAAAACATCCAGTTCTGTACTTTTTCCAGAATCTTTTTCTGTGGAACCCGAACCTATAAATGAACCTGAAATCTCTAGTCCAACCTTTACCAAATCAACTAGGATTCTAAAGAATCATCCTTTAGATGATGTTGTTGGTAATCTTGATAGAGGAACACAAACTAGAGCTTCTCTAAGAAATCAGGTTGAACATCAAGGTTTTCTTTCACAGCTTGAACCCAAAAATGTCAATGATGCTATCAGTGATGAATTCTGGGTAATGGCTATGCAAGAAGAACTAAATCAGTTTTAAAGAAACAAAGTTTGGGAATTAGTGGAAAGACCTAAAGACACTCTTACCATAGGCACTAAATGGGTGTTTAGAAACAAAGTTGATGAGTTTGGTAATATAATCAGAAACAAAGCTAGGCTAGTTGCACAAGGGTATAGTCAGGAAGAAGGAATAGACTATGAGGAAACCTTTGCACCCGTGGCTAGACTAGAGGCCATTAGGATATTACTTTCTTATGCTGCTCATCTGAATTTCAAACTATATCAAATGGATGTTAAAAGTGCTTTTCTAAATGGATATATAATTGAGGATGTATTTGTGGAACAACCTCCTGGTTTTACAAATCCCCATTTTTCTAATCATGTTTTTAAACTATCTAAAGCTTTATATGGTTTAAAGCAATCTCCAAGAGCTTGGTATGATAGGCTCAGCTCTTTTCTTATTTCGAAAGGATTTACTAAAGGGATAGCTGATCCTACTCTTTTTATTAGATGGATTTCTAAAGATGTCTTAATAGTACAAATTTATGTGGATGATATTATTTTTGGATCTTCTAAAAATTCTTTATGTGTTGATTTTTCAAAAATAATGCAAAATGAGTTTGAAATGAGTTTAATGGGAGAACTCAAATTTTTCCTTGGATTTCAGATCTTTCAAAATAAAAATGGTATTATTTTGAACCAAAGTAAATATATTAAAGATCTTCTAAAACGTTTTTCTTTGGATGGCACCAAAGGCAGTGACACACCTATGAGCACCACTTGCAAGTTGGACAGTGATGAAACTGGTGAACCAGTGGATCAAACCAATTACAGAGGTATGATAGGTAGTCTACTGTACCTTACTGCCAGTAGACCTGACATCATGTTCAGTGTATGCATGTGTGCTCGGTTTCAAGCCAATCCAAAAGAGTCTCATTTGACTGCTGTTAAAAGGATTTTCAAATATCTAAAACATACTCCCAATTTGGGATTATTTTATCCAAAAGGACAATCATTTGATTTATTAAGTTATTCTGATGCTGATTTTGCTGGCTGTAAGTTAGATAGAAAGAGAACCTCTGGAACATGTCACTTTTTAGGCAAGTCACTAGTATCTTGGTGTAGTAAGAAGCAGAATTTTGTTGCATTGTCTACTGCCGAAGCTGAGTATATAGCTGCTGGTAGCTGTTGTGCACAAATCTTGTGGATGAAACACACTTACTAGACTATGGATATCAATTCAAACATGTCTCTATAAGGTGTGACAATACAAGTGCTATTAACATTTCTAAAAATCCAGTATCTCATGCTAGGACAAAACATATTGATGTGAGACATCACTTTCTGAGGGATCATTATCAAAAACGTGATATCACTCTTGAGTTCATTGGCACTGAACATCAGTTAGCTGATATTTTTACAAAGCCTTTGAATTCTGAGAGATTAAGTTACATCAAACATGAGTTAGGTATGATTAATTATAGCACAGTTGAAACCTCACAGTTGAAACCTCACAGTTGAAACCTCACAGTTGAAACCTCACAGTTGAAACCTCACAGTTGACACCTCACAGTTGAAACCTCACAGTTGAAACCTCACAGTTGAAACCTCACAGTTGAAACCTCACAGTTGAAACCTCACAGTTGAAACCTCACAGTTGAAACCTCACAGTTGAAACCTCACAGTTGAAACCTCACAGTTGAAACCTCGCAGTTGAAACCTCACAGTTGAAACCTCACAGTTGAAACCTCACAGTTGAAACCTCACAGTTAGACTTCACCGGTGTACCTCACTATTACATCTCTCTGTAGGTTGTTTCGCTGTTTAACCTTATTTTATTTTTGCGGGAATTCGAACCGTTTCTTTTCTTTATTCTTTTTATTTCTAAATCCCTAAATGATAAAACTTAGAACATCGAACATATCTCAATCCACTCATCTCGACCCTTGCTCTCTCAAGTCCTAAACCCAAAACCTTCATCCGAACCTCGAAACCTCACTCAGTTCCAATGGCAAGAACAAAACGACCCACGACTGTCAATGAAGATGCACCAATGCCAAAGAGGACTCAAGTCGAATCCAGTGGCACCGGGAACGCCTCGATAAGACCTGTTAATCCACACCTGACTAAGAGAGAAATAGTTGCTGAGAAGGAGCTAAGTGAAGAGTGGATTTTATCGAGCAGATCATTAGTATTGGCAGTGCTTAATGAGCAAGGATGGACCGAATGTTTCGCAAACAATAATGGACCGTACTACCCGAAGCTGGTGAAGGAATTCTATGAATATCTACAGTTCGAGGAAGAGGATGATCTGCATAGACTGGTATCCAGAGTAAACGGCAATGAGGTCAGTTTTTCATCCGTTGAATGGGCTGCATGTTTAAGAGTTCCTCATGAGGGTATTTACAACTACTATTCTGGAGCGGCTCCTCCAAATAGTAGAATCTTTGATCATGAGACGGCTCTGGAAGAATTGACAGGCAATGGCACAGTAAGAAAGATTATTGCTGCTGAAATGAGTGGAGAGGACAGGCTTCTGTTTAAGTTTATTCAGCATGTACTGAGTTTTAGAAGAGGAGATTTTGCAACTCTGAAGCACCAGGATATTTACTTGATGTACTTATTAAAACATGGAAGGAAGGTCAACCTTTGTAGGTTGCTGATGGCTCAGATGGAGGACATGATAAAGGCAAGCTCAAAATCAAGTGCCTTGTTCCATGCTAAACTCATTTCGGTTATGTTGAAAGTGAAAGGTGCAGCTGGAAGTCAGGAAGAGTTGATAGTGGCAAAGAACAGTGTATGTATCTCGAAAGTAATCTGCAAATTCATGAAGATCAGTTGGAATCCCTGGAAGAAATCATGGGTGAATGATGAGGAGAGAATCTATGAGAAATTTAGCCCTTCTACTCATCCCTCTAGACCGAAAGATAGGAGAGATCCAGGCTTAAAGCCTGATGAGCCTGAACCTGTATACTCAGATGATGAACAGACTGTAGTAGTTGGTAACTCTGCAAGAGAGAACACCCCAATTGATGAAGGGAGTGATCCTGATACTACTCACAGTCCTGTCAGGACAGTGACGTTTGGAGCAGCAAGCCCTCCAAAAGAACTACCTAGTAGAGAACCTGTTCTAAGAGACAGTGCGACTGAGTCTACAGAAGAAGAAGAAGAAGAATCTCAATATTTTGTCAAGGACACCTCTGACGAGGATGATACATTCGAAGAAGAAGAGGCTGGAACTTCAAATGAAAATAAAGAAACTGTTGCAGAAGAACTTAGTATGAGCCCTCTGATAGGGTATACAGACAAGTCAGTGTCTGACCAGGAAGCAGGAGTGGTCTCTACTACTGTTGTCATGGAAGTGGTTGATGACCCAACAGAGAGGGAGGCTAACCTCACTGCTGAACCTACAGAGGAATCAAATATGGAACCTGCTAGAGCTAAAGAAGAGCACTTAGAGTTACCCAGAGTCGAGTAGATAGTAGAAAATGTTCAGGAAGGAGCTCCAAGTGAGGGGAAACGTTTTGGTTCAGTCTCTGTACTGTATGATATAGAAGGATGGACCTCAGATCCAGGATACATGGTGTTAGGACTCAATTATGAGGATTCAGATGAGGAAAACCAACCACCAAGAAATCTAGTTACCCTAACTAACAGCTCTCCAGTGTTAGAAACTGAAAGATTGGCCACCAAGGAAGACCTTGAATCCTTAAAGAATGAAATGAAGGAGACCATCAGACAGTCTGTTGCTGAATTGAAAACCAGTCTTTTTGATGAGCTGAAAAATGTAGAAAAATACTTAGAATTATCTCTAGGATGTGTTGTGGGAAGTCCAATCAAAGAAGTGATGGATGAAATGAAAGTGTGCCACACTCAAATTGAAAGCTGGAATGGAGCAGTAGTGGCCCTCAGACAATCAGTTGCTTCTTTAACTGCCCTGAGCAGTTCTCAGAGACAAGTGGCCAGTGAGATTCGATACATCAAAGAAGTGGTCAAGCAGTTTGTGGAAGTCTTTGAGGCTTTCAAGAAATCAGTAAAAGAACACTTTAGCAATCAGGATGCTGTCATTCAGAAAGTGATTGGAAATCTTACTCAGTCTTTCAAGGAGACAGTGGCATTCTCAGTCAATTCCCTTCCTTCATCTAGCTCTCCTGTGGACCTTGAGCAGTTTAGAAGCCTGCTCAGAGAAGAGCTTACTCAGGCCCGTGCAAATGACACATCAGACCTACAGATCCTTGCTACTACAAGAGAAGTCAGTGGCTTTGTTCGTGAGCACCTGCAGGCTGCTACTGCTTCTCAGGAGGCCATCAAAAGTAAAGTGGATCATTACTTTGATCGGATTTTCACCAAGAATCAGTTGAACCATCACTTCAAGCTCATGCTAGAAACTATGAAGCTGCCTCCTGTAACTCAAGCTTTCAAAGAACAAGTTAGCAAGCTACGAGAGTTGACCCCGGCTTTGGATAAATTCTTGGAAAACAAAAATGACTTCTTATCTGCCATGGACAGAGGAGGAAACATCATCATGGATTTCAGAAATCTGCTCCTACCTTTTCTTCATGTGGACTGCACACCTGTTATAGTTCCTCCTGCCCTACCTGTCTCCAACCCCAGTGGTTCTTTAGTAATGTCTCCTGCTGATGCCCTCAGAAGCCTTAGACCACTGATACCTCGGCAAGATACTCACTACAGGCCTTCAGGAGCATCTTTTGCTGCCCCTCCAGACATTCCTGCTGCAATTCCTCAGCCTGTTGATCTTTCACCTACTGCTCCATCTTCTTCCTCCAAAGGAAAAGATCCCTTACCTATAGATGAAGAGGATTGAGTCTGTTTATGTTTTTTTTATAGGGATCATGTATTCACGTTTTGGGTCATGTAATGTACTCATTATTAATACACTGTTTATTTTCTCTCTCTCTGTCTTTCTTTTTGTTAATCACAAAGGGGGAGAACTAGGGAGAACTAGGGAGAAATAGGGAAAACTCGGGGGAGATATGAACCTATAGAAAGAGGGAGAAATCCTTGAGGATTATACCTAATTTTTGTGCTCATATTGCTAATACTGTGTTTTGCACACTTCTCTCTGATACATCTATATTTCATTCCATACTGACATAATTTGTGATTATCAAAAAGGGGGAGATTGTTGGAATCACCTGTTTTGATAATCCCAAATCATGCTTAACCATTGATTATGATATATTAAAACCTTGCATTAATCTTATTATTCTATGCTTAAACGTATTTTATTCTAGACAGTTCATATTCCTACTCTCATAACTTTACTGTAACAGCTTACAGTAGCATTTACATAAGTTTGGTATTGTTAGCCAACAGTCAGAGCTTTCTTTTCAAAGTCACAGTTACAGCTAACTGTCACCTTAAGTTACTGTTGCAATAAGTTCACAGTTACAAGGTTACAGTCGAAGACTATTACAAGTCTACAGTTATAAGCCTACAGTCAAGGTTACAGTTAGACAGCGTCTGTCTACTAAGTCTACTGATGATCGAGGTCTACAGTTGATAAAGATTACAGTTCTACAAATTTTGATGTTACAAGTCTACAGTTAGAGAGGCTACAGTTACATGAAGTAAAAGCTACCATTGCAAGCCTACAGACAGCAAGCCTTTTGTTGAAGTCAGCAGTCAGAAGGAAGTCCACAGTTGGAAGACCACAGTTGAAGTCCACAGTGACATACATTCTCGACCAGTTTATTATTATTATATTCCTACTTTTTTCTTTACCAATTTGATTAATACTAATCTAACGGTCATGTCTAGCCAAATTGATACACCTAACTTTATTTATTAATACTTGCAGACATATCAAGAAATAATACAATGTACGAGGAAGATTGCACGTGTAACTCAAGACTATTTATCTTGTCGGCCTCGGGTGATCAAAAAGGGAATATATGGAGGAGTATAAAAAGAAGAGAGAAGCATTCAAGAAAAAAAATGAATGGAAGAGTATAACATCTACAACTGAGAAGGAGATACGCATATACACAAAAAGAAGAACTCTCGAGCATTCATTCTGAAGAACAAAAGAGTCTCAAGTGAACTGACTGAAAGAACCGTCTCCTAAAAGCCATGGTGTGAAGCACTCAAACTAAAAGAAGCTGATCACTTGAACATCTGGAAGTCTGGAAATCACGACACTCTGTTTTAGTGTCAACTTACAGAGAAAGGACCAAAGCTTCAAGTCACTCATTCCTACGAGTCCAGAACTGATCTTCCAAACACTATAGAGCACTCTAAACCTTCTTCTTTCTATCTCTTTCTCTACTGTGTTTTAGTTTTCTACATTTTGAGCAGTGTGTGTTATCTGCTGTATTAAACACACACACTGACTCTTGTACTTTCACTAGAGGATCTTTAAATCCTCAGCAAACCCTTTTACACTTCATTTCCCACTGTGGATAGTGGTAGAGGTCTTGTGACCTGGACAGCTGGCTGCTGTTGTTGTTTTCCCACGAAGAACTGTGGTAGAGGTCTTGTGACCTGGACAGTGGACAGTGTGTTCACTGTTGTTAACCTCGATCCAGGGTGTGGATCATTTTTATATAAACTTTTGAGAGGACTAAGTCTCGGCTTGAGACTGAACCTCTTGGTTAATTCTCTGTGTTTGTAGTTATACTCTATATCCATACTATACATATTTATTTCATATTCCGCTGCTATTACTTTGAAATATAATCTATCTTCAAAGCTACATTGATAATTAAATTCGCAAGTGTTTCTATTTGTTATAAATCAGTAAGTTAGTTTCAAAAGTTAATTTAATCATAAGATTAAGTTAACTGAGAATTAATCAATCTTTGAGAAACTAATTGAACCTTTATAATCTATATAAATTCACTACAGTTTAATTTGTTTTTGAAATTGGGGGATTTTAATAGAAATTGTTTTTAACAGAAATTTTAATTGGAACTCAATTCACCCCCCCCCCCCCCTCTTGAGTGTCCACTCCGACCAACAGTATTCATCTATCAACATGTCATATTTATGTACAAAAATTTTGGTTCACTAAAGTTGGTATCATAGTAGGGTTTAGTTATTTTAGAAACATGGATGACAAAACATTTGTGAGAACTACTAGTATAATCATAACTAATGATAAAATCCTCTTCATGTTAATGAATGGTGTTTGGTTTTCCTATCCAATACATCAATATCTGGATACTATTAAGGGGATACAAATGTGACACAATTGAACCTATGTATAGAAAATATTATTAGGGTATATTGGAAATTTTTTCAATCTTCACTGGTGCATGATGAGTGGGCTAAAGACACAACACATAGATACACACATAGGGGGCATATACATAAGTTAATTCAAATTTTATTTATTATCATTATAAATGATTTGGATAGAGAGAGACAATAGCTGAACTAGGTTAAATCTATAGTGTGATACAATTAAATTAAGGTTCTATGTTTCAGACATCCTATGAAATATTTTTCTTGATTATATAATTTCCCAATATAAATATATTTTTCATACAATTTATTTTTTTAGTAAATGGATGAGACTATAAGAAACCATGTTAATATTGAATATGATGGACAATGAAATGATTTTCCACTAGAAGAACTAAATATTACAGGTGATGGAATAAAAAAAAATTATGAATATAATATTTTCTCAATACATGGATTATATTAATCTTACAAATGAGTAAATAAGGTTATACCATTTTGTTATTTCCTTAATGCGGAAGTTTCTACCATCTTTTAGTGGGTATTTTGTTCCACTAATTGCTATGAAATGCATCAATACCCCTAAAAGATATTTTTTATTATCTAATTTTAATAATATTAAATATATATATTTGTTTTACATTGTTTGAATGGATAATAACATAAATGGTGGAAACATATCAAGAATATTATTTAATGGGAACAAATTGACTCCATGGAGAGGGATATTTCTAAGAGATTATTTTTTAATAAGTAATTTAAAATAATTTTCATAAAAAATAGAGAAATAATTCCTTAAAAAATCCAAAGTATGATCAATATGTTGCTATATATGAGGTAAATTGTACATGGTTTTTATGGAACACTTCTAGTTTTATCATTAAGCGGGAATGTAAGATTGATCGGTCTATAAATGAAAATAAAACACATGTATCTACAATTCATTAACCACAAGAGGCATCAATACCTATTAAATGACCGTTTAATTTGATATAAAGGTAGAGATGAAGATTATAGTCAACTACTAATCTCATGGTTTTGATAATAAAATAAATAAACAATTAGAAATAATTTATAATAAAAACCCATTGAGGGAACTATATGAGATTTCATTTATACCATAAGTCTAGAATGAAATGTAGAGAAAATTGTCTTAATAGGACTAGTAATTTCATTAAGAGTGAAAAAAAATATAATCAAAAAAATGAATGCTAAAGTATTTGGATGATTTTAACTAATTATGTGAATTAAAATAATTATCCAAATAATTCTCCACCCAACCTCCATTTCTTCAAATTCATGGAGTATGTGAATTATTCTAAACAATGTTTGAATCTATAGGTTTACTATGATGATCTATTTAAATAACCTCTCAAGCCTATATAAAAATTAAAATATCCTACAATAACTATTGTTGATGTACTTTATGAAACAAAGTGTCAAAAGGTACACATAAATTCTACTCTCCAACTATTAATGTGTTATTTGATTCTACTTTTACCGACACTATTCCATTTGAATTTTTTTACAAGATTCACTTTATCACATTCAAAATTATGTGTTAAAATTTCAATAAAAAATATTATTGGTATGATGATCGCATCTCATGTCTTTGATTATTCACCAATTTATTTTTCTAGGGATGAAAATTGTTAAAATCATGTAATTCTTCGTGTAGTATAATTTTATGTTATTTGTGGAATGTATTGAATTCTTTTGACAAATCACATTTCTATTAATATGGAAGAGAAGTAACATTAAATATTTTAAACTGGTTATTTTTTGTATATCAGTGAAATGGTATATTAGAACATCCAATGGAAATTACATAACTTTCAGGGGTATTAATTTTGTATCAAAAGGAATATTTATCTCAAATGTTTGTGAAAAAAATCTCATCAATGATATTCCAATGATATGGGATTTTCTTGAATATTTTTTTATTAGTGTACTATTATTACATTGAATTGTAAAGTTGATTTTTTAAAAGAACTCGTACTCAGTGCTTGACCTATATGAGATACTCCATATCAAATGATCCATATTATACAGAATAAATTAAAACATTAACATAAAAATAATATCGATCATGGATCCATTTATCGAAGTGAATCACCTTAGGGTGGACCTTACAATTTTAAATATGAAATATAGATAAAATCCACTCAATATTGAGTATCATGAACATCATAATATATCTATCAATAATAACTACCCTCTTCCCAATATCATTGATTTTTTGATTAATTATGTATAGATCAATATTCTTCTTGGATTGATCAACAATTTGGATTTTGTGAAATACGGATTCAATGTTCTGTTCTACCCAATACAACATCTTAGTCAAGTTATAGACATTATAAATATATAATGATTCCATTTGGTCTTCCAAATTTCGAAGATATCTTAATGTATTTAATGAATATTGTGTTAGAATATAATAAAGTGAAGATCTTGGTAATCAGTAAAGATGATATTATTATGTATTCCAAGATCAATAAAGATCATTAATATCACATGGGGATTATACTTAACACCCTATGGAAGGATAATTTATATGAAAATTTCAGAATTCTTTATATTTTTATGGATTTTTATGGATAATTTTTATCTTTTGTAGAATATAATATCAACTAATAGAATATTGGTGGATCCATTTATGAAGGAATTTATAGAACACAACCCCAAACCATCTATAGAGACTGAGGTCCATTATAGTCTTCAACTAAATAGATAATATCAAAAAAAATCATGTATTTATAATGGACATATAATACATTCAACAAGAATAATTGAATGGATTTTTGTTACTTTGGACTAATACATGTGATAAAAAAATTAACAGAAATGAATAGAAATTTTTTAGTGCACATGTGCTCACACTAACTGATAGTAGAGAAGGTATTCTGAATTATAGTGTTACATAGAAGAAATGCATAGGATGTGTTCTCATAGTGAATGATATGCTGATATATTATGACTCACTCCAATTTTGGATTCATGGTAAAAATTACATGACTCTTTATTTAGAGTTAATAGAGTTGATATTCTCATTAATGATATGGATTCATTATGATTATGGAGAATGTGTGGCATATATAATTACCATGGCAGTTTAACTATATATTATTCCAGAAAAATTTCAAGAATGTCGATCGAATATGGATGCGGTTGTTTAAAGGTTTTTAAGAACCGGGTTCTTCTCCTTAAGGTACGGGTTTCTTATTTTCCTTTTTCCTTAAGTGTTTTTGAGAAAATAAGAAAAACGGGGGAAAATACCAAATTTTGTGGGTACACACCATGTACTTTTTCCACACGCTGTGTATTTTGGCTCTGTGGGATGAGTACACAGGGCGTGTAGGCTTGTCGATAATGAAGGGTGTAAAAACGGACTACACACCATGTACATAGTATTTACATGCCATGTATTCAGTCGGTAGGTGAACAGTAAGGCGGTGGAATTAGCCGGCATCAGAGTGACAGTTCACATCATGTATTCAGAAATACATGTCGTTTACTCATGTTGACAGATGAACATTGTGGCGGTGTAAAGTAGTCATCAGAGGAATAGTTAAAAATGAAAACTGCATGTCGTGTACTTGTCGTATAGTTTTTCTAATCTTAGAATATAAAGTAGCCTCCTCATTCGGTAGGGTAGAAATTGGACATGTTTGGAGCACCATAAGAGAGTCTGATTCTTGGAGAAGATCTGAACCGCACACTGGAACTTTGATTCTTGTGTCGACACTCTCAATTTGAACCACACGGGTGAGTTCTTCACCCTTCTTGAACCTTTAATTCCAATTCTTTCCCAAGGGGAAGTTATTTATTTCTGAACTGGAATTATTTTATCCCAGATCATCACTGTTTTTGGACAATTCGAGAGTCATCTTTCACATATATTGATTAGAGGATATCAGAGTAGGTGGTCTGATGTTTAATTCCAACTACGGAGTGTTGTTGTGTACCATTGTGTCACGCGCCCATGTTTGGGGTGTCTTGTGGCTGAGGCCTTGATTAATTGTGATATCTTTAATTTCATAGATAATCTGATGATAATTATAAACTGCTTTTTGGGATCATTGCTTAGATCCAGGGCCACCCCGTGGGTGTGTTTCCCATGTTTAGCCATTTGTCTAGGATACCCAAGGGTATGCCATGATTATAGCATGCATTGAGTTTTCATGAGAGGAAACATATGTGAAATTCCTACTTTTGCTTTAGGCTCATCCAGGTTACTTGATTTTTTATTATAGGCCTGAGGGCATGGTACTTATTAGCCTGAGGTTCTGGTTCTTATTAGCCTGAGGGTGTGGTACGATTTATCCTAAGTGTGTGGTACTTATTAGTCTATGGGTGTGGTTCTTGTCATCCTAAGGGTGTGATACTTATTATCCAGAGGGCGTGGTTCTTATTAGCCTGAGGTCATGGTACTTGTTTTCCTAAGGGCATAGTACTTATTAACCTTAGAGTGTTGTTCTTATTAGCCTGAGGGTGTGGTTCTTATTAGCCTGAGGGTGTGGTACTTTTTATCCTGAGGGTGTTGTACTTATTAGCCTGAGGGTGTGGTTCTTATTATTCTAAGGGCATGGTTCTTATTATCCTAAAGGCATGATACATATTAGCCTGAGGGTGTGGTTCTTATTAGCCTGAGGGCATGGTTATGTTTAGCCCGAGGGCAACAGTTCTTATGTCTAAGGACATTGTTTACATGAAATATTCACTATGGTGATTTCTGATGTCATACCTACCAAGACAAAGAACAGTCTTGTAATTATTTATATAATAATTAAATGGTAATGGAACTGGTAGGAGTAGCAACTTTTGAGTACTTCTTAGTTTATTGTATTTCATTACTGCCCACTATTATTGCACATTTTCCCTGATAGTTGGGTGCATTAGAAATTGAATGCTGTTGTGATAAACGTTGTGCTAGAAAATGAAAGTTGTTGTGATAAATGCCTTGATAGGGTATTTTTATGTAAGGTTTGGTAAATTAACACCAAACTTTTGTTTTTTGAGGAGTATGGGCCCTCATAAACCGGAATTTGGTGTATCATCGACTTTTTTACCTTTTTAAAACACGTATAGAATGCCAAGCATTGATTCGCAGGGAGTGTGGGCCCTCACAGATCAGAATTTGGAACATAGGTGTTGGTTTCAGTGTTTTTATGGGCTCTGGGGTAGTTTCTAAGGATTACTGTCTAGAAAAACCAAGAATACACGCTGTGTAGTTCTGACTATACACTGTGTACTCTTCTGTTTGGGAAGAAAATAAAAAAAATTATGTACACGTCATGTAGCATATATACACACCATGTAGTTTCTGACTGTGTCATAGGCTATGAGGCCAGAGACACTGGATGGGAAAGTTCTAGAGGTAACATGCCGTGTACGAGTTGTACACGCCGTGCATGTTGACCCTTTGTCCTCCCATGTAAAAAATAACACTAGTAGAGAAAATATTCTTTACACACATCATTTCAATGACGAACATGTCATGTAGTGTAACCTGGGATTCTGGCTGTGTAACTAACAAACCCAGGTCGATGTAATCCTTTTGTATACATTCTATATCTATATGGAACAAGTTGTGTAGTGTGAGACGTGTGTCCGGATGTGTATCTAAGAACACGGGTTGGCGAAGCTCGTCTAGTACATGTCATGTACCTATGGGACACCCCATGTATTCTTGACTGGTGAGAGAAGATGTTGACTTGGCCGTGTGGCTAGGGAAACAAGGTGGTGTACAGGTTGTGTTCGGGTGTAACATGTCGTGTGTGTCATCTGAGTAGCTGACCGTGTCACTAACAACACTGGTAGTTGGAATTTAAGTCGTACACACCGTGTCTATCTGGAACAGGTCGTGTAGTCTGAGTTGTGTACCCGGTCGTGTAACGGACAACACGGGTCAGTGAATCTCATCCATTATACGTCGTGTAGATCCTATACTCATCATGCAGTCTCGTTCAAAAGAGAGTCGTGAGGCTAATCCATGTAGAGGGACTCTGGGATGGAAGAAAAATTCAAGTACACGCCGTGTGTGTGGACAACACACCATGTGTTTAGGGTGTTACACAACCAGTGCTGGCAGAGTACATGCCCATGTAAAAGACATAAGGGAACAAGCCGTGTAGTTATTATACACGATGGGTAGTCTTGTTTTGAAAAACTAGAATTTTTTTCTTTCACATGTTCCCTTCTTACACTCCTTGTTATCAGTACTTGATTATCTCGATCTATGGTGTGTGTTTGACCTTGTAGAATCATGCTGCCGAGATGACCACAAGTTGTTTGCTAAGAGTGTGGCAACGAGTATAATCCAGATATGGTAGTCCATGGGCTATAGATGGATCCTCCAGCAGATCCAGATGCGGCGCCATCTATTATACCAGACATAAGCACGGAGGCGCAGTTCTGTGAAGGCTTTATGTAGTTTATGCAGACCGTCCAGGGAGCACCACCGGTTGCCAAATCTATGCCAGAGCTGACTTGTATATTCCAGTAGCAATATCCACCTACGTTTTGAGGGTATAGTGGACCACAGGTTGAATAGTCTTGGCTATATAAGATGCAGACTATCTTAGAGAATCTAGAGACACCTCCAGGTCGAAGGGTCAAGCACGCAACATACATGATGCGTGATTCCGCCAAGAGGTGGTGGGATGTTACCCCCCAGACAGAGCATCCTAAATACATGACGTGGGAATATTTTCTAGCATTCTTCTATGAATTATTCTTCCCGAAGACACTGAGGGTAGATCAAGCTCGAGTGTTCATCAATCTGTAGTAGGGCACCATGTCAATGATGGACTATTCTTCCCACTTCACCGAGCTACAGTTCTTTTCACCAATTCTGGTGGGTGATGAGATGTTGAGGGCTCGACGCATTGAGGATGGTCTTCAATATGACATTCGAGCATTGGTGAACATTTTCAGGTTACCTACAGTGCATGCTCTTGTCAACCACGCACAGATTACTGAGGGGAACCTACAGGAAGATTGTGGTATAGGCTAGGGAAGTTTGGCACCAGTTTCTGATACTATTTCTACTGGTAAGAGGAAGAGGCAGTTGGATTTCTCTCATGGAGGGAGTCCTAGTCAGATAAATTCATTAGGTAGCCCAGAAAGGTGCTACATGTGCGGTAAAGAGGGGCTCAAGAGACCTCAGTGTCCACGTGACCTAGTAGAGTGTCGAGCTTGCGGTAATATGGGTCATCTATAGCGTTTTTACAGAATGTTTCAACCAGTGGATAGTGAGAGGGGTTCTGTGCATAATCCACATACAGGAGAAGGGCCATCATCATCTTACCAGTAAGGAAATTGGAACAAGTCAGGACATACAGGATGAGGTGGTGGTCGTGGTCGTGGTAGCCAGACACTAGGACCTCAGAGACAGTAGGGCGGGTCAACTCAGGGTATACAGGCTGTGTTGTAGGGCCGTGTAACAGAGCAGTCCTATGCAGTGCAACAGATGCAACAGGAGAAGGATCCTGAAACATCTACTGTTATAGGTACTATTCTTGTAGCTTCTATTTTGTCTTCAGTACTTTTTGATACTGGTGCTACACATTGCTTTATATCTGTACCCATTGTAGAGAGCATTGGGCTCTGTGTTTCTTCTTCCTCTGATTTCATGACGCTAGAAACTCCATTAGGGATTAGAACGGCTGATGTGTATCAGTGCATGGAGTTCCCCCAAGAGTTTGGTGGGTGTCACTATCTGTGGGACCTCTATGTCTTAGAGATGACAAGCTATGACGTCATTATCAGGATAGACAGGTTGGTACCCTTTCGAGCATTTTTAGATTTCTATTATTGCAGGGTGGGTTTCATGTCACCGGAGGGTGGAGAGTTTTTATACAAGGGCGAATGGGATGTCCAGGCGAGTCGAGCTGGACTCAAGCATCGTGGGAGAGGTTGTGTGATAGCCCAGATTGCGAGTTTATTTTTGGATAACCAGAAAACTTGTCAGAAGTATTTGCCTCTAGTGGTTGATCATTTTTTTATGTCTTCCGGAACGACTTGTTAGGTCTTCCTATGGAGCGAGAGGTGGATTTATCTATTGATCTAGTGCCAGAAGCAGCACCGGTGTCCCTTCCTTCTTATAGGACAGCTACACCAGAGTTGCAGGTGCTCAAGAGGCAGTTGGAGGGGTTACTAGAAATGGGTTTCATCTGAACCAGTACTTCTCCTTGGGGTTTTCCTATCCTATTTTCCAAGAATGCAGACGATACCCTTATACTTTGCATGGATTATTGGAAGTTGAACCAGTTGACAGTTAAGAACCGATATCCCTTCCCAAGGATTGACGATATTTTTGATCAACTTCGGGGATCATGAGTTTTCTTGAAGGTTTACTTGAGATCTGAGTACCATCAGTTACGCGTTAGACTATTAGACATATCACTTACAGATTTTTGGAGTAGATATGGTCTATATAAGTACTTAGTCATGCCGTTCAGACTCACGAATTCACTAGCAGTTTTCATGGCTCTGATTAATCATGTGTTCCATCCTTATCTAGATTCTTTCATGGTAGTCTTCATGGATGATATCTTGGTGTACTCTCACACTTGACACAACCATGCTACCCATCTTGAGATCATTCTATGTACACTGAGAGAGCATCAGCTATATATTAAGCTCTCAAAGTGCCCCTTTTGGATGGACCAGATTCACTTCTTGGGTCATATCATCTTAGAGGAAAGAGTTGTCGTAGACCCAGAGAAGGTGAGAGTAGTAGTTTCTTGATATTATCCTAAGAATGAGTTTGAGATATGGAGTTTTATGGGGCTGGCTAGTTACTATAGGCTCTTTATACAGGAATTCTCTCGCTTAGCAGCACTGTCGACGGGTTTGACTATGAAGGGTGTGATGTTTGTTTGGTCAGAAGCTTGTGAGGCATCCTTTCTAGAGCTAAAGGGAAGGTTTACATCAACACCAGTCCTAATACCTATAGAGCATAGAAAGAGCTATACAGTTTACTATGATGCATCAAGTATTGGGATGGGACCAGTGCTGATGCAGGGCGATCGATTAGTTGCATACGTGTCTCAGTAGTTGAGGCCACATGAGAGGAATTACCCAACGCATGATCTCGAGTTGGCTTCTACTATTCATGCATTACACTGTTGGAGACATTATCTCTTGCAATATCTTTTTGTGGTGTTTATGGAACACAAAAGTCTCAAATATATCTTTACCCAGTGTGACCTAAATCTGAGACAGTGAATGTGTGTTGAATACCTTCAGTCCTTCGACTTCAATCTTTCCTATACACCTGGTAAGGGTTATGCAGTTGCAGATGCACTGAGTTGGAGGAATCAGTTATAGGAAGTGTAGGAGGCCAGCGGTGAGTGGCAACACTTGGCGTTGTTCTCTAAGATGCATTTGGAGATGTGTGATAGTTATGTGTGAGCCTATCTTTTATCCTTAGTTGTGACTTCTACCCTCCTAGATAGATTGAAGATGATACAACTATCAGATTCGAAAGGCCTAGTTCTACGGGAGTCATTTTCAAGTGGGGAAACTCCTCTTAGTTGTACTATAGTCAATGATGAGGTACTGTGTGTCCATGGACAATTGTGGGTTCCAGTGGATATACACGAGGATCTAATACAGGAGTTTCATGCTTTAGTTTGGGTAGTGCATCCCAGAGTTACCAAGATGTACCGTGACTTGAGATGTCAGAATTGGTGGCCAGGTATGAAATGGGAAGTTACTGGTTTTATTACAAGATGTTACACTTGTCAGCAGGTGAAGGCAGAGCATCAGAGGCCAGCCAGACTGTTATAGCAGTTACCCATTTCGGAGTGGAAATGGGATGATGTCGCAATGGACTTTGTGACCGAGTTAATGAGGTCACCTCAAGGCAATGATGTTGTGTGAGATTTTGTGGATAGACTTAAAAATGTAGCTCACTTTTTTCTGATCAAGGAGACCTTCGGTGTTTACAAACTCAAAAAAGTTGTATATCGAAGAGGTGGTACATATTCATGGGGTTCCTCATTCTATCATTTCAGATAGGGATTCCTACTTTACGTCTTGTTTATGGCATAGTTTACAGAGGTCACTGGGTCCACAGGTGCTTTTGAGCATAGCATGCCACCCTCAGATTGATGGCCAATCAGAGCATACGATATAGGTTCTTGAGGACATACCACATGCATGCATCCAAGACATTGGGGGCTCTAGGGAGAAGAACCTACCCCTGGTTGAGTTTTCCTACAATAAGGGTTTTCAGAAAGCTATTGATATGGAACCATACGAGGTGTTATATGGTAGGCCATGTAGATCACCCATGTGCTGGTTGGAAGCTGGTGAGGCAGCTTTATAGGGACCACAACTCATGTAAAAGGCTTTAGAGCTATTCTAGTTGATTTAGAATAAGATGGCTACCGCACAATCTCATCAGAAATCTTATGTTGATCACCACAGAAGACCTTTTGAGTTTATGGTTGGGGATCAAGTTTTATTACGTGTTTCACTGAGGTTGGGACACAGACGTATCAGGAGACAGGGTAAACTTTCACCATGATATGTGGGGCCGTTTGAGATTTTGGAGAGAGTCGGTTTGGTTGCTTATTGGTTGTAGTTACCAAAGAGGTTCTGAGCTATTCCATTATCACTCAGACCCATCTCATGTCTTTCATCCCAAGGAGGATGAGCTTCAGGCCGATGCATCCATTGAGGAGCATCTGATTCGTATTGTTGATAGAGTCACGAAGGTTCTCTGAGGCTGGTCAGTTCCTCTCGTACAGGTTCTATGGAAGCATGGCCGTGTACTGGATGAAACATGGGAGCGGGAGACCAACATACGTGCTTAGTGGGCAGAGTTTTTCTAAGATTTATCATCACCACCCTTAGAAGGGAAATTCTGGGATGAGCTACTTTAAGGGGGGAGGTATGTAAGAACCCGGTTCTTCTCCTTAAGGTACGAGTTTCTTCTTTTACTTTTTCCTTATGTGTTTTGGAGAAAATAAAAAAAATGAGAAAAAATCCCAAATTTTTTTGGTACGTGCCATGTACTTTTCCACACACCATGTATTTTGGCCATGTGGGATGATTACACAGGGCGTGTAGGCTTATTGACAATGAAGGGTGTAAAAACTGACTACATACTATGTTCTTAGTATTTACATGTTGTATAATCAGATGTAAGGTGAACAGTAAGGCAGTGTAAGTAGCCACAGGTGGAGTGATAGTACACGTCGTGTATTCAGAAATACACATCGTGTATTCCGAAATACACGTCGTGTACTAACGTCGATAGATAAACAGTGAGGCGGTGTAAAGTAGTCATTAGAGTAATGGTTAAAAAATGAAAAGTACACGCCATGTAATCGACAGTACCAGACATGTAGTTTTTTTTGGATTAAAAAGGATATTAGCCTCCTCATTTGGTGGAGGAGGCATTGGAAGCATTTGTAGCACCGAGAGATAGGACGGAGCTTGGAGGAGCTCCCGGCCGCACACTGAAACTCAGATTCCTGCGCTAATAGTCTTGATTGATACATGAGGGTGAGTTCTTCACCCTACTTGAACCTTTCGTTACAATTATCTCATGAGGGGAAGTTACTTAAATTTTTATTGGAAATATTTTATCCCAGATCTACGTTGTTTTCAGACGATTCAGGAGTCATCATTCACGTATATTAATCAGATGAGATCAAGGTGGGTGGTCTGATTTTTAATTTCAATTGTTGAGTGTTTTTGTGTACCATTGTGCTGTGTGCCTATGTTCAGGGTGTCGTGTGGCTGAGGCCTTGATTAATTAATATTTTTAGAATTTCATAGATAATCTGATGATAATTATAAACTACTGTTTGGGATCATTTCATGGATCCAGGGCCACCTCGTGGGTGCATTTCCCGTGTTTAGCCATTTGTCCAGGATACCCGAGGGTATGCCATGATTATAGCATGCATTGAGTTTTCTTGAGACGAAAAATATGTGAAATACTTTCTTATTCTTTCGGCTTCACCTAGTTACTTTCTTTTTTTCTTATTATCCTGAAGGTTTGGTACTTATTAGACTGAGGACCTGGTTCTTATTAGCCTGAGGGCGTGGTACTTATTAGCCTGAGGGCATGGTACTTATTTTCCTGAGGGTGTGGTTCCTTTTAGGATGAGGGCATGGTAATTATTATCCTGAGGTCATGGTTTTTATTAGCCTAAGGGAATGGTACTTATTATCCTGAGGGCATGGTACTTATTAGCCTGAGGGTGTGTTTCTTATTAGCATGAGTGTGTGATAATTATTAGGATGAGGGTGTGGTTATTATTAGCCTAAGGGCGTGGTACTTATTAGCCTGAGGGTGTAGTACTTATTAGCCTAAGATAATGGTTCTTATTAGACTAAGGGTTTTCTACTTATTATCCTAAGGGTTGGTTCTTATTAGCCTGAGGGCGTTGTTCTATTTATCCATAGGGCTACAGTTTTTATGTCTAAGGACACTTTTTACATGAAATATTCATTGTAGTGATTTTTTATGTTATACCATCCAAGCTAAAGCACAAGTTTGGAATTGTTTAAATAATAATTAAATGGTAATAGAACTGGTAAGAGTATCTACTTTTGAGTACTTCCTAGTTTACTGCATTTCATTACTGCACACTGTTATTGCACGTTTTCACCGACAGTTGGGCATGCTCCTTTGGTGGTTGTCTATTGGGATTTATTTCTGACACCTTTTTTGGGACATGTTTTCAGCCCAAATATATTATATTTCTTCAGGTTTAGATAAGGGAATGAGTCACTATATAGGTACAAGAAGTTTTAGTGGAGTAGGAGAGCATGGGACCAAGCTTAGACTTGCTATACAGCTACGACCCTGCTGCGCTACTTTGTTTTACTTCGTTGTATTTGTACCTTGTATTGTATTGTTTCAGATTGAAGTTTATCCTATTTTTTGCTTCTTTATTATACTAAGGGACATATTTCATCATTATATATGAATGTTGTTCTTTTATTTACTTCAATGCTCTGTCTATTTCAGCATTGGTATTGTTTACTGATTCTTCTTTTGTATGCTTGTATTTTGTTTCACTGCATTACAATTTGATAAATGAGGTCATAGTTTCCCCACTATCAGACCTAGGCCCTCGATGCTAGTTGAGATCCTTTGGCGTTTGGGGAAATGAACTTGAGTATATATGACAAACCGGGTTCGGGGCACCCGTTGAGTGGCACCCAGATCCGGGACGTTACAAAATTATTAATTCTGAGTACATTACGCCCATGGGAAAGAGGAGAATGTGGTTTATGATTTGAGTTAAAAGGATTATTCTAGATTATATATCATAATGATCAAAAAATAACCAATATTTATGGATTCCAAGAAAATAGTCTTGATATAATAAAATAAGTGGAGAAATATTATCATTCTCAAATGAGTTTTAAACCATATATATGTATGATGATTATAATGATTAAAAATCTGGATGCATAGCTACAAAATAATGTGAGAAATATTACTGTGTTTAACTATAATTTTGATTGGATTACTAGGATTAGTAATCAAGTATGTATCATGTTAATTCTTTACTTGAAGAAATAGATATTGGAAGAATCCCATAATAAATCATTTTTTATTCATCATAATGTTCAAAGTGGTTTACATATATAAAATAGTGTTTTTTGTTAGACAATATGATGAAATATATTTTTTAATATGTATCTCAGTGTTGGGTATGTTATCATGTGACAGATGATAGTAATTATTCTAAGTTTATGTTACAAACAAATACCCATACTAGAATAGAAATGGGAAAAAATTCCTTAATTTTGTTTCTAGACAACTCTAAATGTCAAAATGATTTTTTTACTATTAGGGTAATAGTCTATGAACTTTTATAGTCAGTATAAATCATTTACAATAAATAATATTTCTCCCTTGTTCATATTTTATAGATTTATATTAAGGTAGTGGTAAGGTTCCATGAAATACCATATTCTATTGTAATTAATCAAGATGTACATTTTAAATTAATGTTTTTATGATGTATTTAAAAATAAATGAATATGAAATTTTTTCATTGTAAACTATCGTTCTAAAATAGATGGTTATTCTGATATATCCATTAAATCCACTGAGGATCTATTAAGATCATGTTATCTGAATTTGAAAGGTGTTTGGGATCAATACCTTCTTCTAGTCATGTTTTCATATAATATTAAATTTCACTCAAAAAATCAGATAGACACTTCTTGAATCCTTGTATAGAAATTAGTTTATAAATAAAAATATCTTGGATTATGTGGGTGAATGACTACAATTGGGACCTAATCTAGATAAAAACCACAGAAAAGGATACACCCATTCAGTAACACATCAATGCATCATAATTTCGTAAAAATAATTATTTTGATAATCATCTATGAAATTTTGAATTTGATGTTAGTGAGAGAGTATTCCTATGATTTTATCCATCGAATAATGTAATGATTTTGGGAAAAAGGTAATGATGAGGACTAAATAAATTATTAATTTCGATAGAATTGATCTGACTAGTATGGTTTTTTTCTTGGAACTCCTACTGAACCACAGTCATGTTCACAATGTGTCCCATTTATCTCTCATTGGGAATAAAATAAAAGATCCTTCACATGTATATAACTCATATATGATACTAATAGAGTCTAATATACCCTATGGAAAACATCTCGTAAAAATTATATATAATATAGATCAAATTCTTCTATATAGGTCTTCTCATATGGTTATTATTTCATATAGGAATCTAAAAATCAGGTAATCTACATGGGAACTTGAGGATGTCATACTGTAGAGATATCATAATTTTTTCATCATTATTAATTAACTCCAAGAGTGAAATTAATTTTTATGGTGCAACAACACAATATTTTATATGTATTTCCTTTGAAATAAAATTTTTTTTTTTGATATTTTATCATACACGCAGCCCTGAGTCTCTATGAACATTGATATAGTGAACCGTTATAACATAGATGTTAAATTAGTAGTTATTAATAGTAATATAAATATTATCAGAACTATGTATAATGGTTTTAAATTATCAAGATTTAATAAATAATTCACAATAAATAAGTACTCAATTTTTCAATAGGGTCATTTTTTGCTTCATAAATATACTTTTTTCAAAAATGGATTTAATCACTTTGTTTGAGTTAAAAATATAATTAATATCCAAATTTTGTAGAAATATCATTTTGGAAAATGAATAAGGTTTTTGAAATCATCATTTAAATATTTTCTTAGAGTGAATTTATAGGATTCTTCTAAAAATATTTATTCTTCATTAAATTGTAAAAAAAATATCAATTTTTATAAAAATTATAATTTATTTTCCAGAATAAGTTCTATTATTTTTTGAATAAGATCTAAAATTAAGATAATTCAACATTATTTATTAATAAATTTATTAGTTATATATTAATACTCGTTACCCTTTATTTTGGTATAAGTACATTTTTGTCATAAAAATGTTGTTTTCGAAAAATAGTATTTATACAGGAAGGGTTTTTATATTTTAATAAATAAAATTAATGAATATTTAAAAATAAAAAAAAATTATTTATTATTTATTAAATAATATATTTTAAAATAAATTTTATGTTTTTTAAAGGGAAATTATTGGTAGTAAATTATGTTTTATAAATAAAAAAATCCATTTCTAAATTGGTTATTCACTGTGGTTTGTGCGATTAGTTAAAATTAATTTCTTCAAACATAGAAAATGAGATTTATAAATGAATTCCATATTTCATGGATGATTAAATAATTTAATTTAATAGTTTTAACTTAATTTTGGTTCATTATGAATAGTAAAAGTAATAAAACTTTATTAGCATAGATAATGCTAAAACAGGTTTATTGAGGGTTATACCAGGAGATAACTTTATAATCCCCTCCCCACATAAAAAATTATTTTTTTATTCTCAAATGTGATTTAACATTTATATTTTCATACCATATTGTCATGGTACATGGTTCCACATTCCCATGAAAGGGACCTCAAATCATTGGAATGATTTAAGAAATTCCATGTGTGTCCATCCCATCACTTATAAAAGGGTAATAATTCTCCTTCGTTATTAAAAAAACATATAAATCAAGATAATAAAATACCTACTATAAAGGATTCATATAATCCAAACCTTAATCATCATACTTCTTCACTTCTCCCCAGTCTAATCCTTTAATACATAAGGTATAAACAATTGGAGGTCTCTTAAAGAAGAGGTATAGATCTTAGCCAAGATCTTTATAAATTATTTATTCTTAGAAATCCTATTAAAATATTGTATATATAAAAACATGATGAATCAAACATCAAATATATATTTATATGTTATTGTTGTTATCATATACCCATTTACCACCTCTTCTCAATCAAATGGGAAATTAAAATATCACATTGGTGTATGTGTATACTATCACCTCCATGTTAAGATATGAATAATTTTTCACCATAATCATTCATGGTTGGTTATTATGATATATTTTATTTCTATATAGGATATTAATTGTTTAATAATTTTTCTAAAATAATAAATTAATATTTTCCTTTAGTTTGTTCCACCCATTGAAAAATGGATACATTGCTCGTTCAAATGTACAATATAACATCTCAAAATATTAATGTAATAAATTTTTCATAAGTTGTTTATATGAAGGTTTATAATTATTTTTATAATGAATAATATATATATATATATATATATATCATTATTAACGACTTATATATGAAGAAACCATGATCAATGTGGATAGACCATAACTATCGATCCAAACTATATATGAAAAATGAAGTAGTTGACACCTAAAATGATTATGACAATGAATGAATGTTAGTGGGCTGGTGGTAAGATGTAATCATTAAAACATGTGTATTATTATTGGGTTTAATATAGTTCTATTATATAATTATAATAAATTCAAATTTATCATATAAGAGTTTAGAGAACTTGTCAAGAAAGACAGACATGAGGTAATGATTTTTTGTTACAATCTGATTTTTCACAGTTATTCTTTAGATTTAATTTCCATTGATGAAATAATATTATAAATCTATAAAAAATAATGTAGTTTAAATTATTATACTTCTATTTCTATATTAATTATTTCATTTCATTTTGATCTTTGGATATGCTCGATAGTATAAATGAATGTTTTTTAAGAAAAATAACCTTATTTTTTCCCCTTTGTCATGGAAATATTTATTCCAATCACATATTTTATTTAAAATTATATCAATAATTTTTTTATTAGTATCCAAATATTTTTTAAATTATTTTTTTCAGATATCTTAATTTCAATAATATTTTTAAAAATAATATTATATTTAATTTTCTAAATAACGAACATATTTTTATGAAAAATGAGAATAGAATATATTTTTATGTTCAACACAGGAATGAATTTTACTTCGGTCATGTATTCCATAACCACTAGAGATTCCATAAAAAGATTCAAATATATTATTAAAGAAGTTTTTTTCAATAATATTTTGGGGATTCTTAAATTTAAATAAGTGATTTAAAAATTAAAAGGTTATTTTCCACCTAACATATTTTAGAGATTTTTTAAGGATTATTTCAGCATAATAATATCCATTGATATTTCTTATGATTTACTGAGGGTATTACTCAATGATACCATATTATTTCGTTCAGTTGGTGGTTTATTATTTCGATGATTCAATATTGATAAAACCTATTTTCTTCTCTATTAGATGAGTTTTAATATACTGATAAATGTTTTCATGATATTGTGGAATATATAAAATTGATTATAATTATTTTAAGGGTCGTTACATTACAAATAAAGGATTAGTGGTAATATTATAAAACTTGAATGTTTTCATATATTGTAAATTAAGAAGGGGTGGGTCTATTACATCCATATAATGTTTAGGGTAATAATTATACATTTAATACAAAACTAATAGGTGATAATTTTAACTGAGTGGAAGATACCTTTAAGATATTTTTGCAAATGACTTGGTATGAATTGCAATAATACGAATATGTCAACAATGATTGTCTTGGGAGTAAACCATTACTAAGGAAGTGATTTTATATAATTAAGTCAATTCCATAACCTTATGAATAATTTTTTTCTAATGTTCTCATTTCTCATGATTAATAACCAATGAATCCATAGTATTATGTATTATGTAGTTTTATTGAAATTAAATTACTCAATTATTCATGATTAAAAAGTTTTGATTGATTAGGTATGATTATGTTATGTTTTGATCATCTTCACATAAACATAAGATTACCATATTCTCACATTTTTTCATTTATTTATATCAAAAACTTTTCTCTTAGTGGGAATATGATATCACACTATCTAATGTTTTTATTAAAAAGGATATAAAGAAAGGTTTTATGTATGATATGACTAATAAGGGTTCTTATTTCAAAGAACTAAATTGTAATATATGTATATATTTTATATACTATTTTTTCATTTTCAAATATTCCAAATATACTAAACCATTTTTTCTAGTGTGAATCATAATTTTATATAGTGAATATTAATCTATTAATATGTCAAAACATTTATGAAATATTTGGATAGAAAATATTCCCTAACCCTAAAACCATAGATAACTATGATAATCCCCAAAAATAACTAAACCTTTTCTCTAATAACAAATGAGATGAACCAAGATAAACATTCCAATTATTATATTATATCCATAATTCAAACAATATATTATATAATAATCTCAATATCTTTGGAATCTATAATTTTTGTGTCTTTGGGGACATTCTACAAATGTGAATTATATTAAAAACTCTTGTGAATATTTACCAATAATTTCTTCATACTAGATATTTTCCTAGACATCTCATAACTAAAAATCTCCATCATGACCTTGGAAATGTAAACATAATAATTTTTTAAGCTCAAACACATAATAAGGGAATAGTAAACATATCAATATCTTACCCAGGGTGAGATCATAACAATATCAATAAAAATTATATGGTCATGAAATCATCGATTAATGTAATGTGGAATCATAATAAAAATATTAATATATCATAATAGGGGAAGAAAAAATCAGATTTGATCAAACATATAACATAGTGTAAAGAATTTGAAACTATGATTCACAATTTATAAACGATGGACTTATGATAGCCACATATAAAAATATTGTGTAACCTTCAGAAGAATTGAAACTCCATATTATGTTTCAGACATCACCACATTTTCCCATAACACAAAAGGAATCACAACCTATTACCCATTGAAGAGAAATAATCACAACATGATTCCTATAAAAATTATGGTATCACTTGTTGTTTCCCATTTTAGACATCTAAATACTACATGATTTCCCATTATCTCATTTTATTTAAAGCATTACCTAATGCATTGGAGGGTTATATAACTCCCAATGGTCACATAGTTATGTACCATACCTGTTTTCCCCCTGAAAAAATATAATCATCATAACATTAAATTAAAGGAATAAAAATGGATTTCACATAACATTTTAAAAGGTAACACATAAGTTTCCACAAAAAAAAGATAAATCGATGAAAAATTAAATCACCCAAAATAAGAACATTTTAAAATATTTTATTGAGTGGTTCATTTTGTAAAACACAATTATAGATGTCTCACTTTAAATAAGTTAGATAATGGATTCTATATATAAAACTTTTGATTTTAAAAACAAAATAATTTTTTATAATTTTTTAAAAAAAATATTTGAAAGCCATTTTGAAAAAAGATATGAAAAAATGTATCTCTTAAATGATTAATATAATGTTTTAAGACCAAATAAATTGATATATTATTGGATGTCATTACATTAATGGATGAAATTAGTGGTATGTTGAATCCTGTTTTTGAAAAAAAATATCGAATTAAGATGTGGAGGTTTGTTCATAAAAAAATTTGTATTTTATGTGACTAAATAATCTTGTCAAAATAATTGAATAAAAATTGAAATTTTCCTTAGAAAGTAAATATATATCAATTTTTAAATATTAAATTAACTAATAAATGAAATATTGAAGGTTGATGTTCAAAAAGAAACTTATAACTTAGAAAACTACATTAGAGTTACCAATGTCTCATTCCTTGACTCTAGACTTCAATAAAAATTATTTAACATCATACATCATAAAAATAAACATATTAATCTCTTTTTTTTTGAAACATAATAAAAAACATTTCTATTTATAAAATTACATTTTAGTTTTCAATATATTTATCGTGGTTCACTATTTTTACACCTCACGTGTTTATAGTTTTGACAATTTTGTACTTTTTTTATATGGGCGATTTTTGTATTAATTGTTATTTAAATGATCAACCATACAATGTTATTTAATTTAATATGATGTTTAATTTATATTTATTTATTAATATTCAATTTCATTTTGTTCTAGTTGTTATCATGTATGGTGAATAAATAATAATCATTATTTTTCTTCTCTATTATTTATTCATGAAATATTCCAGGAATGGAATGTTTTTTCCACTCTTTCATATGTAAAATTATTAACAAAACTATTTTAAGAAAATCTTACATTATTTCTTTCTTTAGTAAAAAATCTATTTTTATCCAAAAAGATGTTGTCTAAACATGTTTTAGGTAATGTTTTATAACTCTATTATAATTTTTAAAATAAATATTCACCCATGTTTCACTTTTTAAACAAATTTTTTTGAAATTAATCATCATGTTGTTTTCCAAATAATGGACATTTGAATTTTACTGATATTGTTAAAGGAATTTTCATTTTAACATGTATGGAGGGAATAAGAATTTTAAAATCTAATGACCAATAATTGCATCAAATATTTTTGTATATGTTTTTCAAGTTATTTTTAAACAATATGTTTTTCAAAAAATTATGATTTGAAAATCCTTTTTTAAAAAGGAATAGATATTTTTATCACAAAATGTTTTAAATGTTTTATTCAAAATTATTTTCTATTTAAGATGAAATCCATTGGTGTTACATATATATTATTGGTGATATGATCGAGGGATACCATTAATATTATTTCTCTAAATGGTTTATGTCTTTATGGCATGATGTCTATGAAAATAGTTTTTTTGCCACAAGTTATACCATCATAAGATGCTTATGAAACCAGTTCCCTTTCATGGGTTATGATTTGAAGAAATGATTATGAAATATATATCTTTTACATAGGTAGTGACATTATAAAATGATAATGATGTCCATTTCAATTCATTGGTTATGATTTGATGATTGTTTAAGATCATGTGGCACACATATGTATGATTTTCATTAAGTGATGGTTGGGACCTATATCTTCCTCCAATGGGTTGGGTACTGATTAATGTTATATGAGCTCAAATGGTATACAGGAGGTTATTAAAATCCAAATATATGGTACACTAGAGGTAATCATAAACCCAAAGTAGGATTATGGATGTTTATCTCAATTCTAGAATGTTATTAATGTCTTAGTGGGAATCTCTGACATAGGATGCATTATACATATGGGGATGGCACAAATATATTATTTATACGAAATTTTTTCTATCATGGATCATTTTATTTTATTCCCTTATGATTCCTGTATTAGGACCTAACATTTTTTATTCCAAAACACAATATTATGATCTTTCATATCCATGGTTTGGCCTTCAAATGTTATGATCATGTTTTCATGCCCTTATATTCATATTATTCTTATGTATCTCCCTTCATTACCTTTACTGAGCAGGTGAGCTCACCCTTTATTATGTTTATATTCACCTGATTATGAATAAAGTTTCTATGTGGGGTATGTCTATGAATATTACTAAATGGGAAGATATCGGTAATAAAAATTTATATTATTTCACGAGATTAGTATATTATTTTAAATGCTTCCAATGACACTAATCTATTACGGTCATTCAGCGTGTGATTGTGAAATATAATAAATATTCATCTAAAAAGATATAATTTCCATTTATGAGAATCTTATGATTCTACAACAACATTATAAAGTATCTCCTTTATTTTCTTAGCCCTCATCATCATTTTTATAATGATAAAAAGCACAAAAATCCTTCTGTACATATTATAAACCAACTGAAAGGCCAATTAAAGAGAAATAGAGAAAAACAATTTCTTATCAACAACCTTTCAATGAGGGGAAGGTCATGAGGAATGAAATAGAGTATGATATTATTCACTCACAATTGGAAATAAGGGCTACTGGAAGAAAAATTGCAACTATACAAAGAAGAAAGGGGAAGCATAAAGTGGATTTTTTTATTGAGTTACATTGATATCTTTATATAAATTGGTTACTATATACATCTTTTGGTTCCCACATACCTCTTCAAGAATAGAAACCAATTAAATATTAAAATCTTTTACAAGGTTATGTAGATCTAGGAGAATACTATGGAGCTAAACTTGTTGATATAGATATCAATGACTACAACATCAACTTTCCTACCTTAATGATATTTATTTTAAAATGTTATTTTTTTAGTCATGTGATACCAATAAAAAAAATTTACATCCAAATTAGATATGGATGGATTTATTTTCTTGATCAGGAATAAATATTTCTTCTTTTATAAAGATTGTTTCTTGGTGAAGAACATTTAAATATTAGTAATAATGTATTGGATTACATTAATCAATTATTGGAAATTAATAACAAAACAATTTCAGAGGACTCTTAACACATCCAACAATTTCATTAATGGATATTTCATATAAATAAAAAGTGTTTGACAAAATTACATCATGATGTAAATCTGAATTATTTTAAACTAAAACTACTTTGATTATGTCATAAATATTTATAAGAAAAATCGAAAAAAAAACCATTTGCAGGAAATGTGGAAGGGCCAATAATATTATCGATTTAGTTCATCAAAATGTGTGGACCACTTCCTACTAATTAAAGCGGTGGCTACTCATACTTAATAATATTTAATGATGATTTTAGTATACATATATATTTAAACTTGATGAGCTACATGTTATATTCCATTTATAGAATCATGGAATACAAGAATGATGTTTATAACCAACATGGAAATAATATTGTGAAACTATGTTCAGACCATGGATTAGAATATATTATTAAATACATAAATAATTATTTACAATATTTATTGATTCTATAACAACTTAATCCTACATGTATCGATTAGTGTAATGGTGTAAGATAAATTACGAACTGCACCTTGTTTGACATGGAGAGAGAAATGATGAGTCATGAGAGTCTTATATTATCCTTTTAGGGAAACATGATATAAAAAGAGGAAAAATTTCAAATCAGTTGACAAATAAGATTTAATATTAAATTCCATACCAATAATGGAGTTGAGTGAAATCCATGCTTTTATATATCGAAATGTTGGGTTACAAAACATTTGTTAAGGCCTCTTCACGTAACTAACTTTTTCCCAGAACAAGAAATTATACCTCTATATAATTTCCTGGAGAAATATATGGTTATTACCTATATGAACCCTTATAAAAAATGTAATAGTATAAGGAAATGATATACTCTATGAGAAGGAAAATATCTCTGAATGATGTAGTGGGAGTGAGATAGACATTGATAGAGTTGAGACCAAAGGTAGAAAATAAATGGAACCTGAATAAGTTTTACAAATACCTATGGGAGAAGAAGATGTTCCATAGGCACATGTACTATGTTGGAGTAAAATGCATATTATAGAACTATAATGGTATAGTTTTCTATTAATTATATATAGTTACTCATTATTAGTTGATAATAATGATCCTATGACCTACAATGAAGAAGTGAGTGGAACAAATGTTTCTAAGGGGCAAGAAGAAATAAATTCAAAAGAATATCCAATGTACAAAAACCAATTCAAGATATTGGTAGATCCAATGGTGGATGTAAATATTGTTAGTTGTAAATGAGTATTTAGTAATAAAATTTACATTGATGGAAATTCAATTACCTATAAGTCATTAATAGTATCAAAAAAAGTTAAACATCATTAAGACATGGATATGAGGAAACTTTCTCACTAATTGGAATTCTAAAACCCATCAGAATTATAATTTACATTTTGGCCTTCTGTGATTATGAGATTTGGAAAATGGATTTGGAAAAATGATTTCAAAATTGTAAGGTTCAGAAATATTTGAATTTGACAAAACCCAAAGGTTTTGTGACTACAATGACTTCTAAAATGATATGAAAAATGAAAAATATATTTATTCATTAAAACAAGAATCTATGTCCTAAAACATTTGGCTTGATAAGGCTATAATAGAATTTATTTTCAAACATGACAAGTGTGATCATTGTGTCTATAAGCAGTTTAGTATATATGATTTCATTTTCTAAATAGTATAAATTGATGAAATATTAAATATTTGAAATGATATACTAGCATTATAGTTTGTGATGTCCCAGTTGAATATATTTGTGTCCATGAAGATCTTGTTGAAAGAAATATATATTCTTGAGATAAATATCCATCCTTAATGATTTAAGTGGTTTCTCAACCTAATAAAAAGTACATATATTGGAAAGATACTTTTGATCTTTATAATTGAAAAATCCATGAGGGGATATTTGAATGTGTCACATAAAATTTATCTTTTTAGGAAAATGTGTCTTCAAACACATGAGGAAAAAAATTAATGTTATGGGTTCCATATGAATGGTATATTGGGTATTTCATGTAAATTATTTTGTGTATTAGGATATATGTCACTTACACATTATGTGTGGTAGGAAGATATCACATAGTCCCAAAAACTATGATTTAATGACAGTTAATTATATTCACAAATACATGAGGTGTACAAAAAAAATTTCCTGGTGTTTAGATGATATAAATAATATTTATCATATGATATGTATATTATTATTTCTATTTAGATCAAGATTATAGAACTCTGAAATGTGGATTCATCTTCACAATGAACAAAGGTTTTTTTTTTCTTGAAGAGCTCAAAATAGGATATGGTTTTAGATTTAATAATATAGTTTGTGTATATTTCGACATATGTGGTGCTATAGAATATGAATGAATAAAAAACACCTAAAATAGATTTTCATGGTAAATATTAGTAAATATAATGTCTCACTCCATTGTAATAATATTACATTGTTGGCCCTTTCCAAAGAGCCAGGCCCACATCAATGAATGAAGGATAAACGTTTAAATTATCATATTTTAAGTTATTTTTCTTATGGAGTGATGTTATATTGTTCTCTATATCTCTGGAGGAAAATGTAGTGTTCCTCTTTATTAAATACTTTACTTAGAAGAATAATTATTATCGTGTGAGTCCTTAGAGACTGAATGAAATATGCAGTTGGATCTAGTCCAATTAGTCTTTTTTGGGAGTTGGTGTCTTTAGACCATGTTTTTTCTACATGAATCACATATATATTTAATTATTTGAATATTAATAAAATTAATTATTATATATTTTTCACCACTCGTCTTGGATTTGATTTAATAATATCCCAGAATATTTGTTTCATTGTAATAGTCATATTATTTACATAAATGATAAGAACTATGTAATTCCATGATGATATTTATATATATATTTATATGGTCACATAACATTCTATGTTGCGAAACATAGAAATAGACGTTAAATGGAATGTACTCATAAGTGAATGATGAATCTTATCTTGATGATTTCATGTGGTAGTATCTACTATGTGATATTGTGAGAATAGACCTATTGGTAGGAATTCTGAAAGTTTTAGTGTCAATGGATACTCATATCTATGATCATGTGTAATGGTAATTAGATGTTAATAATATCATTGATACATGTCATGATTCATGATCTTTGATTTGATAACTTGAAAAATCATGCAATTATTTTGTGGGATATTGGGTTTATTGGGTGAATTAGGCATCACATATTATTAATGGATAGGTCGAGCATGAATTTTTCCCTTTTATCCTTGTAGAGTTTGATATCTTATCCGTCAGATTGGAATAGAACCATTGAATTAAATTCCATCACCATGGTTTAATGATCTTTTTATTTTATATAGTTAAATAAATGGTTACCAAGCATATAAGTCAACAAAAAAGGATGTGCAACCTACCTGAGGAGATATTGAGAAGAATGGATTATACTGTAGAGTGTATATTCATATTTTGTAGTTTCCATTTTAAAATTAATTTCATTATCTTGGGGAATTGACATTTTAGAAGAAATAAATCATGGACATTAAGAAAACCTAACCAATGGTAATGAGAAATAATATACTATGGTCACACACTAATTGTTTCCATTGATCATTATTGAATACTATTTAAAGGTAATTAATGGAATAAATATCATCCTCAATAACAAGGAATAATTATATTCACTTTTAATGATTAAAATATATTTACTGAAGAATAAAATATTTAATATTAATATTTATTCAATTTTTCTACAATTGTTATATGATTTTAAAAGGACAGTGACTCTATACAATGAGAAATATTAATTTACAAGTTGGTTAAATAAAATTTTTTGTTCTCAATGTTAGAATACACCACAATAAATAATAAAATTATTATTATTATTATTATTTTATTAGATATTAGTAACTATTATTATATTATTTAAGGTCAAAAATTAAATTAATTAATATTTTAACTAAAACCAAATATATATATATAAATAGATGATTATATCAATTACATGGGGATAATTGAAAAATAGAGAATAATTTAACAACAAATATTTCTCTCCTGAATTCTTCTTTCTCCCCCCACCCCCCTCAGGATTGAGTAATGTAAGAGGGGTTCCATTAAGATCCAAGGAAGCAAGATCAACAAAAATGACATGAGGCAATTGATTCATTGTGTTATCACCTGAAAATAAATTAGTGTTATAAAAGATTACAGAAGCATGTGTGGATCATGTCTTGTGGGATTATATACATGGATCCTTTTATTGAAATTAATATAATATACAAATGGTTTTCCATAAAATCAACATATATATTGAATAAATAAACCTAACTCATGGAAAATAATTTCTTCTGATCTAAAAAAATTAATTATTAATTTAACATGTGAATATCCTCAATTGGATTCATAGAAAAATCTAAATTAAAATAATTCTTAATTATACAGATAGGAATGATTCTTCTACTATACTAAGAAACTACAATATTGGTTCGATATTTAGCTTCCAATTTAATCAACTCATCTTCCATAATAATTTTCCTTCATGTTGGACTACATTATCTACTGATCCACTCATATAATGGATCTTTTAATCATATTATTCATGTTTATCTATATATTCACTAACTTCATACTGAAATAAAATTCTATCATAGATCCTCATGTATGACTCAAACATCCTATCATGATATTCTATTACATTAAAAAGAAACATCCACATGAGACTGTATAACTCATTCACTATTGAACTCGTGACATAATAAATCAATCAATTTCAAATTATCAAACATGAAAAACTCCTATTTATGGGGATCAATTTTTCAATCAAACTATCTCATGCACTTCCAAATATCTATTCATCTCATTAACATTCATGATCATATAATTCCTATAAGTTTATTAATAAAGAAACATTCCCCTATATATTTTCGTTTTAGGTAAATTAAGCTTCCCTGAATTTGAGATCCACTAGAACACGATCATCAACATGTGTCTACTATTTAACATCCACTTTTCTTAACATATGGTAATCTTCATGCATAGATCACACATAATACTATGATGTTTCTATGATAAAATAACATTATTAGAATCAGCTTATTGTTTTTCTAATGAGATACTAGGATTATCCTCATCCAGCAAAGAGTATATCATCTCAAAATAACTTCTACTACTTTTTATTATATTCTTATTCGTTAACAATATTTTTCTAAATAGAAAACACATATCGTAATCATTAGTACGTAATCATTAATTTGATTGAAAAATCCAACGACATGACATTATTTCCCAACATTAAAGGCAATTTATATTTGTTACTCAATTATTGACGAACCAGTGGTATACACATAATAAACATTATTTAATTTCCAACACCACATGATTTTTCTGATGATATTGATTTTTAGATAACACTGGAGTCTAGTTAGAGTATGATGAAATTTTTATGATCAAACTTTTGGATGTAACTGAATATGAGTTAAAAATGTTCACTACACTATTTTCTATATTATAAATAATGAGAGATTCCAACATATTAAAATATCCAAAAAAAATACCACAAGGAAGTAAAATCTTTTGCAATCATCCTCTGATGCATCCATTAGTTATCTACCATGCTAATGCCTCCTCACTTTGACCTATATAAAAATTCAACATGTCAACCCTTTTCAGAAAAAAAAATTATCTTTATGGATGTATGGGAGGTTTACTATAATAACAAATTTTAAACAACTCAAAAAAATATATTCAATTTTTTTATCCCATGATATTCACTATAATTACAACTTCTAATTATGTTAGCCATATAAAAATCAATGGATATTCTAGAATCTGGTCATCTAAAATAATAGTTGCACCGGAATTAAAAAATCCTTAAAACAAATCTATTAAAAAATATTAAAAAATGTAAACATTTGTATAAAATTACCACTTCAATATCCTACATTGGATAGTTTAGAAACACTAACATCAATACATATTACATCAGTTGATATTAACATTCCCTAAAACTGCATTTTTCTCAAAGATAGTTATGTTTACACCATATTTCTAGATTAAAAAAAATTATGAAATCCCCTCCATTTTTAAAAGAAATTTTTTTCATATGGTATTGATGTACCTTTCCTTAGGAATCATTCAGAGGTTTTATTTTTGGAATTTATACTATTCATTTTTATGATAAATCCAGCTTCATATTCTAAGAAGTCATTTTATAACGTTGTATATTTAATCTACCCTTAAACTATAGAATTCAATCAAAATTGGGGGTAATTGAAAAAAAATCATAATTTAGTAGAGGAGGGAAAAAATTAAGTTTCATCATCAGTTCATAAAATCATTCCCTTATCTTATATCTGGTGAATACATTTATAATTCAAACTGTGGTTCAAAAATAGGAATCCTTTATTTCTCTAATAGAAATTATTTTCATGATGAAATGATAGTTAGTATCAATTTTCTAGGATCATTAATGATGTATAATTTTTTTATAAAATTTAATTGCATCTGGATCATCAACCATAATTTTAGTGGGATTTCAATATTCACCCTAAAATAATCTAATTTAAATTTCATCCATATCATCTATGTACATGCATGGATTGAGACAACATATTTGTATTCAGATGTAAAAAAAACATGTATCATTTCTTTTCACTACAACAACTCACAAAAAAATTCTCCCCAAAAGATTGTTCCTCTGGATGTTTATTATCGGTATTTGTAATATCTATCTCAATCAGCCTTAGTGAAACTGTTTACATGTAACCATTACTTCTTATATACATATTAACATTAATTTATATCTTTTAAACATATAAGAAGAGTATTTTTTGGCCAGAATTCTGTGGTTATTTTAGATCACTCCAATATATTTCACTCATATTTAATAGAAATTCAACGTTCGATCTTGATGTAGTAAGATTAAAAAATAAGATCAATATATGATAGTTATTTTTATTTAAAATTTTTCAAGTTTCCACATTTCACTTTTTATCACAAAATTATAATTTTCTGTATCTAACTTTTTGATTCCATTTCAAATTTTACGATGAAATCATTTCTATATGTTTCATTTCAATGGAATATGTATCTTAATTTCTTTTAAAATTATAATATTTGATTGAAATTCAATAATATATACATTCATGTATCATTATTCCATATTATCAGATATGATTTTTATTCACATTACTTATCCCCTATCATCGACAAAAATTATATTTTCAACATATAAAATACAAATAAGGGTATCCTTGCACATATACTTCATATATAAGTTGTTACAATTTTTCCCTTTATAAAAATAAAATTTCCCAAAAAAAATATCATATTTTTAATACTAGTAATGCGGGAATTATTTAACCCATAAAAAGAATTCTTCATTTCTCACAACATGGTTGCATAATTATCATGCATGAACCCATTGTGTTCTTTAACCAAAGAATATTATTGAATTTCTCTATTCATGTGTACCGAATGAACATCCATTTGAAAGACATTTTAATTTTGATGATAAGATAAAAAAACATTTTCATGTTTTTAAGTCTTGCAATGGAAGGAAGTGTTTCTTAAAAATAAATTAATTCTTCCAAAGAGTAGAACTTGTAAAGTAACATAACATTATTACTTGATATTTCTCCCTTTTTGGTGATTTTATTAATAAAAAACATTTAAATCCCATAATATTATTTCTTTTTTTAAAGGATAATGATATATTATGTTATTTTTCTATGTTTTATAAAACTATTCAGCTGTAAAATTTATAAATTAGTTATGTTAAAATACTTTTGAAACATATTTTAGTTCCACCTATAATATATATGTCCATTTATTTTCAATAATCATTTTATTTCTGTTCTAAGCTATTGATACATATCTTCCAAATATATTATCTAAATAAATAATTTTTCTGAATTCCTATATTTTTGTGTTTTCCTACAATCCTTACTAACCTCATCACTAAAAAATTAAAAATATACTTATAAAAGGATTTCCTCAATGTGGTCTTTAATTTCAACAACATAATCAGATGTTTACATTTTATCTATCCTTAAACCATCAACTTAATCTTTAAAACATCTATTAAGGTGAACTTATTAACATTTAATTTTTCATCCAAGTAATGAAAAAATATTTGTAGTTGTTTTATCCAATACATATAGATTCTTTTGTTGGATAAATATCCCATGAGAAATCCTTTTTCTTTATTCACATCAAACATCAAAAAAATTGTATATTAATATTTATTAATTAAAGACTTTCAAAAAACATAATGTATTGCAATGAAGTATAATTATTATTCCACATGAAATAAGGATTAAGTACTTATTCTAGGGATTATAAAACATCTATTATGAATAAGTTTATATTTATATAAATCCCCCTCCAAAATAACTTCGAATTTTAATATTCAACAAGAATGATTAATTTTATAGTAATGAGGCTTATTGTTTTCCTTTCAACAATTAAACATCTCTAATGAGTATCAAGAGAATGTTACTAGTTTTAAATTAAATGTTTCTTTCGATATAACTCGAAATAATTACGTCTAAACTCATTTCCATTATCGTTTCTAATCTTTGTAAAATATAGACCTAGTTCCCTCTCTAGTTCCAATTTAAATATTTTTTTCTTATCCTAATCTTTTGATTTATGTTACTTGAATATAATATTTCTCATCTGAGAGAAATTATTAAGAAACGTAATAATGTACAAGTCACCCTTTTTTTATCAATGTCTCATTGTCCCAAATAGGTGAGAATATATGAGCTCTATTGGTCTGGTGGACCTAATTTTAACTTTATTATGACTTCAACTAACCCTCCTTCCAATCTTAAATGTTTAAAAATAGAGTCATCATTCCATTTTAGCTGTAGTAGATCACTTCCAAAATTTTCCTTAAATATTCCTATACAAAAATTATCATAGATGAAGAAATCAATTGTTACCCAAAATATTTTCATCGTTAAAACTATAATATAAATTATTACTATAATCACTAAACAATAAAAAAAATACCACTAGTTCAATATCACATTTTTTTTAATATATAAATAATTTATTTATATTATAATCTTGGATAAGGAAAAAATGTTCCCCATTATAAGGGAGTTGTCTAAAACTTAGAACATTGTGATTAAATCCATTAAAAATATAATATCCTTAGATAGTAACATTATAGTTTCAATTTCACCAATAAACATTCCTTTTTTTTTAAAGCTGTCATTTTCAAAGGTAACTCTACCACTATCTTTTTCTTAAATGTCATCCAAGATTTTCAAATCATCTATTATAATTGAGTAACTATAACTTTCAAGTATCCATGGTATACCCATTTTTATATCTTTTACAAAAATATAAATAATAAAAGGCCTTCCTTCAATATTCTTTTTCATAAATTCCATTTAATTTCGGAGAAAAGAATCATTCCTGAGAAGTTTATTCATGCACTCATCGAGATCATGAACCAATATGTCACATCTTCCATAAATATCCTCTATGAAATTATATTGATTTTTCCTTGAGGGATTTTTAACATCTTATGACATTAACTTTATATCATCCTCTAACATCAAGAAGTTACATCCAATCCTTTTATTGTTTCTCCCCATAAATCTATACTTAATTATAGGGAGTATCATATTATACAAAGAGATATATGATTTAGTTCAAATGATCCAACAACACCTTAAATATTTATTGAACTTTAATAAATATTATTATTAGTACGCTTTTATCACTTGGATTAGTTTATTTAGTTTCATTGGATGTTACAACATATGATTTACCGAAGTATTGGGGTTATTATTATTGATATTTCCCTTAATATCTATTGATTTTGAATATTTCTCACATCCTTTCTCAATAAAATCACCCCCATTATTTGTTCTTGAATCTACATGGTCAGTAAAGCCAGCTGAAATTTTTTGTATAAAGGAGTATATTTCAAAAGATTTTTTTGATTATTTTTCTATATAACATGATATTATTCACCTCTTATAAGATTTTAAAATTAATATTTATCTTCTTCAATGTATTTTCATCCTTGATACATCTATATTGAGTTTTACATAGTAATTATTCCTTATAAAAATGATTTTATCAAGTGGTCCTACCATATTTTATTTTTCCATAATATTAAACTTGAGGTTTTTAAATTCCCCCATATGAAAAAATTCATTTTAAATAAATTCATAAATTCTATAATTCTTTATTTTTCCCTTTCCTGAAACCCCATCCCCTTTCTAGAGTTTTTTTTTTACTTAAGATAGAAAATAGGGTATGATATTTTCACATGTTCTATGTAGGTTTCTTCACCTATGCCTTCTTCACTACTTGAATTAAATTAATTTCTTTCAAAGTGTTGCATGATTACTCTAAATATCTCATGAACATGATCTTATGATAGACTATTATTAATAGAATGATAGTCTTCTTCTTTGATCAATATATTTCCCCTAATTATCTGGATTATTATTTTATTTCTTCTAGTGGATTGTTAACATTTATTGACTTTTTACCCCACTTATTCCTCATAGATTATTCTTCAGGATCTTCCTTTTAATATATTATACATTTCTTATTCATACAGATTACTATGAGGTTTCTGATTCCCCACACCCAAAATTTATAATGATATCTTTAATTTGTAATTTCATCTACATTACTTGTTTTTTAATGATAATATCAATTATAATATTTTAAAAATTATCATCATCTTTATTATCATTGGATTCACTATATCACATAACCTCATCTTCTGGTTTTTTGGATTTTAAGAATCCATATAGCTTTATATTCTATTTCCTCCATAAACTTTCTTTTATATGTTTGAGTATTCCACATTTAATATGAAATAATTATGTCTTGTATTTAATTAAGAGATAATTATTCTCTTTCTTCTAATATACTGACTATAGGATCAACCGAATATTAAAATAACCTCATCAATTTTTCACAGTGGTTGAAAATTCTAAAAGAACTCTGTAACCTGTGAGTTTTTTACTCCAAAATTCACTCTTAGAAAATAATTATTCATATTTTCTTCCTAAGGAATCATGGTATATTCAATATTTCATTGTTTTATATGATGATTCTATTTTTTTAATTTAAAATTTGACCTCAAAATGATTTCAATATTTCTTTAGGTCTTCCTCACATTTAACAGATTCATCACTATTTTAATAACCATATTAGATAAGGATATTAGAAAAACATTACGATCATTTCCATCAACCTCAATATTCTATTTATAGTAAACTGAATTGGATAATATTTCTTATTGGGTGGAAATATTACAATGATTAATCAATCAGATCAAGACAAAGATATAAAATATATATTACCATTCTAATTTTTAATCCATATAAATATTTTCCATCAAAATTTCTAATACCTCTACCAGTGACTATTTCAAGACTATATGTGATAAATATATAATCCTCTTATATATGGAGACAATCTTTTTTAGATTACAATTTAAATTCTTGATAATTCGTGAACCACCTTGAGGTAACACCTTTTTATTATATGAAAAAATTTCAATTAAATTTAATTTCATTGATGGATGGTATTATACACAACACCATGTTTTAACAAACCCTGATATATTATTCATATTGTTATCTAAACTTGGACATTATAATCTAATAGGTAAAAATGTTGATATGAATAGGAATAAAAAAAATTTGTTAATTTTTTTTAAAAAAATATATATGTGTATAATATATTTTTAAATTCATTCTTAATGTAATATATATTCTGTATATACATTGAAATATATTTCCCCTACAAAAAATTAATTTTTATTTATTTTCATGAAAAAATGATAATACTGCTTATTTTTTTGGGAAATTTATTTATCAAATTTCAATTAATTATTGGAATCAACATGTAATTATTATCATACACTATATTTTTCTAAATTTCTAAAAAGGTTGATTTTTGGATGAATAGTGAAAAAATACTGATTAATTTTTACTTTTTTTTATTTAATTAATTTACAAAGTTATATATTGTTTTAAAGAGTTTTGAAAGGAAATTTAGTTAATTTATATTATTATTAATCTAATTTATTTTTTATATTCATTTTTATGTTGAATTTTGATATAAAAACATGATATTCTTATGAAAAGTTTCTCTTTTGAAATTAGATTTTTCATCTCATCAATAGGTTTAATATTTGATTTAAATTATGAAACATATATTAATTGATTTTGGTAAAATTGATTCCTTATTTTAAATAACAATTATTATTATCATTTGATAAGATAAATTCAATTTTTTTCATAATTTCCAATGAAAACAACAAAAATTAATTACCATAGTGAAGGTAAAAATGATCATACCTTTGGTTAAACCAAATAATAAGGGTATAATTTCCAATAAAATTTTTCAAAACACTATTAACATGAAAATTTAAACTTATAATATCTAAAATTTGAATATATGTTCATTTGGGCACATTTTTATTGGGAATTAATTTATCATTCAGAATTATTTTTTTGAAAATTTCAATGTACTTTCCTAGTCGTTCCCTTTACCAACATATAAAATAACCGAGCATATCTTTTTCTGTAAACACTCCATGATAATTTTTGATTAATAAATACTTTCCCAAATCCATTTATTAATTACTTAACACCTTACAATTTTCCTTATATTGAATAATATTCCCTCTAAATATGATTTAGTTGGAATACTAGAGAGTTTCTATGAAGATGGGGTATAGTCCTTAACCCAACATTTTCATTTTATTTATTATTTTATATTATTAAAATATTATTAATTCATGAATATATTATAAAATATTAATATATCATGTAATTTTTCTCATTATTTTAATTTAATGGAATATATACAAGTCTTATTCTATCAAATGGTAAAGGAAACTATTGATCGTGTGTATTGTGAACTACCACCTCACGAAGAAATGTAATTCATTTTCCTTCACTTCCTCTCACGGGTGGATATGATGATGTATTTAACATGTTTATATTATATTTATTTAATAATTATAAATATAAAATTATTATATCACATATACCTTATAATTTTTTATCCTTTAGAAGACAATAACATTGTTCATGCATACATGGGGACTACCACCTCCACGGGCAATGTGATAAATTTTTCATTTTATATTTACATGCATGTTAATAATGATGAATTTAAAGAATAAATTAATATGGTATATATGATATAAAAAATATTAAGTAATATTGTATTAATATTTACCTTTCCTTCATTCCATCCATGATGAATATGGAAACATCATTCATTTGTATGTACGACCAACCGTCTCCATGGACAGTGCAATTCATTTTCTTATATCTAACATTTATGGATAAATATAAATATTTATATATTTAATATATATTATCCTGATATCATAATGTTAACATTTTATATGTTGGAAACATAATAAAAGAAAATGTATTGAAACTACCAAACCAAAACATACATGAAAAGCGAACCAGTTATCACCTAGAACAATGATTTCCATAGAAAATTATAAATAAATAGGAGAAAAATTTTATAATTAAATAATTTATAGGATTATATATATAGTTATAGTACTATAATATATATATATATAATTAACCTATATTTCATATTCTAGACATTTAAATGGGTATGAAAAATGTAGATATTTTAGGTAAGAGATTTCTAGTCTCTTTTATTTATGAGAGACATGTACCGTATTCCTCATTCATTTATTTTGTGTGGTGTATGTACAAAATATTTTTTACTTTATATCATGAATATAATAATATTAAAGATATATAAATATAAACTGTATTTTATTCTTTAATGAGTTTGACTATTCAAAAGATTATCAAAGTCGTAAGGGATTTTCCTCTCATGTTTATTTCTATTGTACATTACCTTATAAACAAATTACATCTTTTGTGGGGTGTATATAATTCCATTAAATTTATTATATGGTTATAATAATGAAATTTATGGGATATATTTATCAAATTAAGATTCCCTCTTTCCTAGCGATTATGATTAATAATTTTTTCTCTTTATGTACTTATGAGTCCAAAATATGGTCTTTAAAAAAAATTAACTTTATTTCTCCCTTTAGTCAAAAATCCTTTTTATTTTTTCTCCATGTTTTCTAAAATGTAATTTATAAAAATCAAATTTCATTATGAAATTATTTTTTAAATTAATTTTTACTCTTTCTAGATTTTTTTCCAAAAGAAAATAAATGTAATCTTCTTCCAACTTTTTCAAATGAGGTACTTTTTACTTTTTACCAATAATAAAAAACTATTATTTTTACATGAAAATCATGAAAAATATTTAACATGATCATAAAAACGCAAATATTTAATTTTTTATTTGTAATTTTATAAGGTTATTTTAAATTAAAATTTTGTTTTCTAGTAATTGTGAATTTTATAAATTTTAAATGAGTGATTTCAAATAAAAATATGGAGTTTTACTCAAGAAATAATTCAAGTGATATTTTAAAATAATATTCAATCTAATATGACATCATTTGAATTTAAATAATAATTAAAATGGATAATATATAATGAAACATAATTTATTATTTCTTTGGATGGTTTATGTTTTTTATTGAAATATGTTTATGAAATGTTTTCCTTTTCTATAGTTTATAATATGATGAATTGATGAAAATTTTATGAAACTCATTCCTTTTGAAAGGGTTATTCTATAATGAAATGATAAAATTATTATGAAACCCATTTATTTTTTATAGGTTGCTCTATGATGAAATTTTTAGGTGACATGTTTCATCTATATAGGTTATTATTCATGAAATGTTTATGAAGCCCCTTAATTTTCATAGGTTATGATATTGTGAATATTTTATTATCATATAGAGAACAGATTTATTATTTTTGTTTATGATTGGTGGGTATGGAATTATATATCGGTATAATTAATTGGGTAAACAATAATGTTCTATGTGCTAAAATGGTATATAATTTATTATCTAATTATTGAAACTAAATAGTAGATATGTAGTTATCCCATGCCTGAATCAAGAGGTTACACAAGAGGTTATCCAAATCCCAAAGGATGGTACAAAAGAGGTTATCCCAAGCACTAGACAGGTCCATGGGTGGTTATCCCAATACTAACAATTTATGAACGTCTTTATGGGTATCCATGACATAATATTTTATATACTAATATGAAATTCTCAAATCATTCACTTATATCAATGTTATGATCTCATAGAACATGTATTTAATTTATTTATGAATAATGTGTTGTGAAAAACCAAGAATTATTCCCTAACACAAGATTATGATCATTAATTTAGATGTTATTTTCTTATGTTAAAAGTATTTTATCATATCCTTATATTCATGTTTTGATTATATTACCATTGATATCCCCATTTACTACCAATTCATAGTATTTATGCTCACCCTTTATTTTGATTATTTTTCACAAGATATGAAGAGTGATTTTAATTAGATTTTTTCATTAAAGAAAATTATATGGGAATATATTTTATAGAGATATTGAATATCATTCAAAAAAATAGAATTTTAAGAATATTTTATCTAATGAAACTATTATTATATAGTCTTTGGTAATGTATTTGTGAGTTATATTTAATATTCATCTAAAAATATGTAATATTTATAAATGAAAGAAATAGGATAATATAGATGTCAGAAAAGGATATTGTTTGTTAACCTTTGGAACTACAAAGAGAAATATTTAGTGAGAACCTGAGGGATAAGTATAAGGATATGTCTAGGTACAAGAAAATATTTTGGAATTATAGTAAAGGATAGAGCATGTGGTTTATAATAAATTACATTTGTGTTTAGATACTACAAGTGGATGTGGATTCGAAACAATTTTGAATATGAATAATACCTCCAAAATGTTTTGGGTTTTCACCTGATCTTCACCAGGTGCATCATAACCAACATTTTTTCATTCCTAATTTGACACTCACTATGGATATATTTTTGTAAATTCAAAAAATCATTACAAAACATTCATGAAGGACTTGAAAAAATTATGTCCATGAATGAGAAAAATTAAACAAAAAATTTTATATATGGAAAAAATATGTCCTGATTTAAGAATCTTATGAGTGATTATTCAGGATAAAATATGTTTGATTGTCTTATTATAAAATATATATTTACTAAAACATTAAAGATAAAACTATGGTGTTAGTGTAGTGAAATGTAAGTTAAAATATTGAAGTATATTATTTTATTTTTTAAAATAAATTCACTTATATTATAAGAATTATTTAGTAATTTTAATTCTTATCCTCAATAATCATAAGTTAAATTATTAATGAAATACCCTAATGGTATGATGGTATCATCTCAAGTCTATTATTATTCTCTACTTGATGTTTTTTATAATATGAATCTTAAAAGTCTTTTTATTCTTCCTCTAGTTGAATTTAATGTTTTCTTAGACATGTATTGGCTTTTTCTACAAAAAATACACAATCAATTTCTAATGAAGGGAGTTCACATTTGATATTATATACCATCCATTGAATATATATCTTACAAATGACAAATAATAATGTCTACTGGAAATAATATATATTGTATCAGGAATAATTCTTATATAAAATGGGTGGTTATATAAGTTGGTTTTAGAGAAACTCATCATTGAAGATATACCTATTGTGTGGTAGCTTCTTAATTCCTTTTATAAGAGTTACCTAGTCTTCCCATGAATTTTGAAGTTGATTTTTTATTTTAAATCATACTAGGTGCAGAACTTATTTCAATGACTCCCTATATAATGGCCCACATATATTTATTAGTATTAAAGAATAAACAACAGTTGAATCTTGAATAATGATTCATCCAATAATGTGTGTAACCTAAGGGTATACCTTTCCTTTCATTGAGAAGGAATTCAGATCTATGTTACTCTTATTTGATTATTATGAACTAAAGAGGATCAAAATGAAGAACAAGTATCTTCTACCCCATATTAAAGACTCATATGATCAAATTAATAGAGAAAAATACTTTCCTTAGATTGATATTCATTCCATATATCATTAATTTGGGGTTAAGATGGAGGATATTCCCAATAAATCATTTAGTACAATGCATGGACACTATGAGTATATAATGATTCCATTTGGTCCTTTTAATGCACCCTTTATCTTCATGAATGTAGTGAGTACTATCTTAGATAACTCCTTGACAAGGACTTTCTATTAATTAAATAAAATGTATTTATATAGTCTAATATTGATGAATAAAATTAATATCCATTTATAATTGTGCAAAATACAGTGAGGAAAGTGAACTTTTATGAAAAATTTACCCATTGTGAATTTTGGCTACAATAGGATTAATTTTTTTGTTATATAATCTCAAGATAGGGAATATCTAGGTATCCATAAAATATAATGTGATTGAACATTGGCCCAGACCTAGATAATGATTTAAATCCATATTTTTCAGGTTTTCACTAAATACTATCAATTCTTGTTCATAATTTCTCAGATCTATCCAATCAACTCACCAGGTTAACTAAGAAGGGAGCCAATTTCATTTAGATAGATGAATGGGAGTATAATTTCAATGAAATAATGGTATGTTAGTAAGTTAACCATTGTGTTAATTACCCTATAGTGTAGAATGGTTTTTAATTTATTTTGATGAATCAAAGAAGGTATTATGATTTGTTCTCGTAAATAATGGTATGCTTATATCTTATAACTCATGAAAATGGAATTTTAATGATAGAAACAACCACAACTCATGATTTATAGTCTGATACGGTACGTTTTCCATTAATGATTTGGAGGAATTATCTTTATCAAGAAAGTTTTAATATATATAATAATAAAAAACGGCATATATTCATTGAGAAGGTATTGAGTATTTACTGTAAGATATGGTTGAAACTGATTAATGATTATTAATTCTCTATAAATTTTAACTCAGGGAAAGTGAACAGGGTGGATGATGCTTTGATTTGAAAGGATCATGCCAACATATCTATGATTAGGATCATAGTGGATCCAATATTTAATCATTTCAAATGGATGGATCTTGAATTCATGACGGAAGGGTTAATTATTATCTCTTCAAAATTAGTTTTCAACTATCTATACACAAAATGACTAAATAGTAGAAGGATGGTCATGTAGATCTAAAGTTGAATGTGATAAATGTTCCTATGTTTAACCTTGATTATTATTCAATGATAAAATATAGGAGCATTGTATCTATTTCACCCATTCAATATTTAAATAAGGATATTTTCAATAAAGATCCTACTTATTCATTATCTATTCAACATGGATGTATACAGATTTATAGATATCTAAAAGAATATTTAATTTAGGCTAATAAGGAGAGATATATTACTACGTATGTATCTCAGTGTTTGGTATGTCAGGAATTTAAGGTTAAGAGAAAAAAATCTAAGTGGATTTTACAACCATTTCTCATACCAGAATGTAAATAGGAAAACAACACCATGAATTTTTGTGTCAACCTCCCTAAACAAACTATTGGTCATAATTCTATTTGGGTTGTAGTAGATTTCCTTACAATGTCATAACACTTTTATTATATAAAATTGGATTTAACTCTTCATCATATATCCAAGATATACATTAATCATGTGGTAAGGCTTCTTGGATATAATAATGATGTGAGGATTACCTCAATGTTCATGAAAACCACTCATCAGTCGCTAGATACAGAGTTGATTTTATAGAAATCCTACCGTCCTCAGATATATTTTCAGTATGTGATATACATTCCAACCCTATATTAAATATTTAGATATTTTTATGTGTATTTAAATGATTTTTTGGATCAATAACATCCTTTTGTTGAGTTTTCATACAAAAATAGATTTTGATCGAGTACTTGGATGGCTTTTGTAAAGATCACAATGGAAAGAATTATAGAACACTAATGTGTTCTGTTGATGTTGTAGAAAGGATAATATTCATTAATTTTATATCTATATAAATAAATGATATATTTATAACCATTAGAAAATAAATCAATGATTCTTAGAGTTGATAGATAGGTTATGTTGGCCATTATTGATATGATCTGGAATATGAAGTTGTTGAGAATGGTTATCTATGAACTTCTCCATTGAAGAATGTTATGAGATTTAGAAATAGTTAAAAGCTTTCCCATAGTTATAGTATTTCTTTTTAGATACTTTATCATGTAAAAACATTATTTTATCACATAGTGCATCCACAGAACCACTCTCAAATCCTCTATTTGTTCTATGTATCTCTCATAAGTAAATATCTGACCCCTTACATGAATTGCACTCATAGGTCTTACCAATGGATCATGATATTTCTTAAATAGAATTCTCTGTAAATATTATATATCTTATTTATAAAGTACAATGAAACAAGGCCACTCACGTGGCCAATGTTTTATAGTGAAACCACTAATTTGAGAAAGCTACATGAAAACCTGCGGATATAATGAGGTATATGTATTTCAAGTTGTGTATATTGGAGTAAGAAATTATCAAGGGAGAAATTCATTTTAATCGGTGTAAAATTTAACATCCAATGATATTATGGGAAAAAATTCAAATTAATTTATGAGCATAATTTTTAGTAAATTCATTATATTAATTGAAAGTACATTTATTGTCAAAAATATTTAATTTCATTTATTTTCATTAAAAATTAATAAAATTGGTTTTTTTTTCTATTTCATAGAATTTATTTGAAAATATTAGATTGAAACTTTTCATCATCCTGACAAAATTATGTTGAGGTGATTTATTTTTTGAAAAGATAAATTTTTTAATAAATACTGAAAATAAACTAATTATATTTAAATACTGCTTTTCGTTTATGGAATTTAAAAAGTTATATCTTATTTAAAAAAAACATAAATTATAATTAGTTCACTTATTTTATTTTAATGAAATATATTTAATTTTAATCATTTTCAAGTATAATTTTGATATTTAATTTATTTATACTTATTACAATTTCCTCTTTTGAAAACATCATTTTCATCGCATCATTGGGTTTAACACTAAATAAAATTCTGAAAATTCTGGGAAAACATATTGCTAAAATGTATTAAATATTTTTAATAAAAATTATTAATATTATTTAATATTTCAATCTTTATTTTATATCATAATAAATAGTGAAAATAGTAAAATTTAATGACCAATGTTAAGGTTCAAACAGGTTTTTTGGGGGTTCATCCAATAGATCAGGTTATTTATTCCAATAAAAAGAATCTAAATCATATTTTCTAGAAATATTTAAACCATATCCTATACCAAATTATAATATATGGTAGTTTTTAAGAATCCTTTTTTAATGACTTTATCATTTTGGATTCTTTTTGGGAAATTTTCAAGTTGTTTCAAAATGGGTTCATTTAGACACTTATCAAAGGACATATCCTATCCTCTCTTATCCACACACCAATATCATTTTTGAATGTACAAGACTTACCAAAACTCATTCCATTCATACCTTCCCACTTCTTATATAAATTATGTTGTTTAGAAAACCCTCCTATGAAGTGTTTAAGTGTAAACCAAAAGAGGATCTATGAAGAAGAGATATAGTCCTCAACCTTGCGCTTTCATTTTATTTATTCTTCTAAATCTAGTAAATATTCATAAAATATGTTTATATAATAAAATAAGTGTGAAAAATATATTTATATGTTATTGTGTCAATATAATGGCTTATATCCATCTCCTCATCCATTAAATGGGAAATGAAATTATCGGTCCTGTGTACGACAGACTACCATCTCGTGAATAGATGTAATTCATTTTACATTCATGCATCTTACTGTGAGAGATATTGATGTATTTAAGTAATTTAAATGATATATATGATGTAATTATACTTATGGAATTATAATATAACATCTATATTCTTACTTTATAATCTGTTGGGAAATGATATTGTCACTTGTGTGTGCATGTGGATTATCACATCCATGAAGTGATGTGATAAATTTTTCATTTTATTTTGACATTGAATTTAATTATAATATATTTAATTAATATATATTATATCTATTAAAAATTATTTAATAATATTTTATTAATATTTGTATTTTTCCTTTTTTCCATCCGTTGAGAAAATGGAAACATTATTCATGGGTACGTGTGGTCTACCATCTTCATAAATAGTGTAATTTATTGGTCTATATCTATCATTAATTGATTAATATAAATTGGTATATAATAAATTATCAATAAATTTATATCTCTATTAACATTTTAATATGATCTACTCGTAATAGAAGTATACTAAATGAAACTACTGAACCAAAACATATAAGAAAAATGAAGCAGTTCTCACCCAAAATAATGATTTTAATATAGAGTTTTAATATGCAGGTGGTAAAAGGTTACAATTAACTCATATATGGTGTGATATAAATGATCAAGGTTATATAATATATGTATAATAAACCTCTATTTATTATATAGGAGGTTTAAATATGTATAATGATTTTGGAGACTTCAGGTAATCGATTTTTGGTCTCTCTTTTATTATTGGGTGACATATGCAATATTCCACAGAAATTTATTTTGTGTCATGAATATACATCCCCATTTATAATTTATATCATTGATATATTTATTATCATGATATTTAAATTTTTATTTTATTTCATTCTATAATGGGTGTCACAATTTAGAATATTACCAATGTGGTAATGGATTTTCGTCTCACTTTTATTTCTACTGAACACATGACTTATAAATAATCTGTTTATTTTGGGGGAGTATTTAATATCTTTTAATGTATTTTATGATTATTATCTTAAGAATTAAGTGATATACATATGCGTGTAATATTATTATTTTAATGGCGCTTACGATTCAAAAGTTACCAAAGTGATAAGAATTTGAATTTTTGATCTCATTGTTTATTTGTATTATATAAGATTATTATTTAGATGATGAAATATTATAAGATATATCTCAATAAACACATCACTTCTATTATACTAGGGTAATTTATAGAAGATACATTTTTTCCTTCAATTTCCCTCTATTTATGTACTTAACAATCCAAAAAAATCAAAAAAAACTTTTATTTCTCCCTTCGCTCAAAAATCGTTTATCTTTAATTACCATGATTTGTAAAAAAAATTAATAAATTTTTTTATTATTATCTAATGAAATTTTAAGGAAATTTGTATCCTTTTATTATTTTTTACATAATTTTTAAATTGTAATTTTCCTTCCTTTTTTCCAAAATGTTAAACAATTTTTTTTTCAAAAAATGTAAAATGAATCTTTTAACTTTTATATCATGAATGGTATTCTACACTATCCTGACTAATAAATTATGTAATTCTTATATTTTGAGTATTCCATAGTTATTTTATAAGAAAATTATTTCATTAATATTTTGTACAATTTTATATTATAAATTCTTCATTTCAAATTAAAAAATGGTATTTTTCTCAATAAATGTTCCATGTGATCATTCAAAGTCATGTTACATATAAGATGAAAACCATAGATGTTACTTAAGCTTTACTGGGAATAATATCCATTGAAACGATATTTTTTTGTCTCTAATTGTTTTATGTCTATAATGATAAGATTTTTATGAAACTAATTCCTTTTACACAGGTTATCATATGATAAATTCATGAAATGTTTATAAAATTTGTTCCATTATATTAGTTATTCCATGATGAATTTATGACATGATTATGAAATATTTTCTTTTTTCTACAGGTTATGAAATAATGAAATTTTTATGAAACACATTAATTCTCCTTGGTTTATTCTATAATGAATCTTTTATGAATCTAATTAGTTTCATGAGTTATGATATGGTGAATTATTTTGATCTTGTGGCTATCATATGTTATATTTTCATTATGTGATAGGTGATAATAAAATTTTATATCCCTTCAGTGCATTGGGATATTATTAATATTCTATGATCTCAATGGTTTTACTAGAAGTTATCTAAATCTTGAAATAAGAGGGTACACTAGAGGTTATAATAATTCTAAGACATTAGTGTACACCTGACATTTTAAAAAGACCAAAAGAGGGTATATGGGAGGTTGTCCCTATCATAATGTAGGTACACATGTGTTTAGCCTAAGCCTGATATATCATTATGTTCTGGGTGTTTTTATTTGACATAATATAATCTATTATTTTGTGTAAGAAACAAATTAATGTTCTATTCATATTTTATGTTCTTATGGATCATGTTATTTTATTACATTATCATTCATGTATTATGAACTACCTAGATTTAATAAATGACTCAAGATTATGTTCACTAATATGAAGGGTGTGGTTTTAAAATGTTAAGCTCATGTTCTCAATCCTTTATTCTCATTATATGAAAATGTTATCACTGTTATACCCCTTGTTTACCCTTACTGAACATATGAACTCACTCTTTCAATTGTTCCCATTCCACATGTTATGAATAAAGAGATTAGATAGTGTATGATTAATAAAAATATTTAATGGGAAGATCATTGTGTGAGACATTAATTATCATTCATGAAACAAGAATATTGTGTATCTATTCTCAAATGACACTAAACCTGTATGATCCTATGCATTTATTTTTGAGATGTATTGAATATTCACCTAAAAGAACACATTGTTTATTCATTGAAATAATCAGTCTCTATAAAAGGTAGGTTGAACCAATGTAATTATTTTATAATTTCATTTTTTTGATATTATCCTCTATAACATTTTCTATTTTGATCCTCTCATCTTATAAATCCCATCATTACCTACATGTAATGATAATGAAAATAAATTCGTGGATGAACTATTTTCTTCTAAACTTGATTCAAATGTGGGAAATAGTCTTTGTTTTTACTATTTTTTATCCTTATCCCCATATGTTCACAAAATAACACAAGTTAGTACAAATGATCTAACTCTCACAAAGCTCCTTCTACCTCCCAGCTGATTATATTACTATTTCCCAAGAGTTAATAATATATATTCTTCTTCCAAGGAAATATGAAAATGAAATATTGATTATTAATGGTAGTCTACTCAATAAAATATTAAATTCTTTGTAACATTTATTTCCATAAGATATACTTCTATCCTCTCAAATCAAAAAATTTCCATAAATTAGAATATTTTTTCATAAGAATAAAACCACCAAAACATTATAAGTAATTTTACCCATCTAATTATTTGATAAAATATGGTCAAACACTTCTTATGAACAACATAATATTGAAAATACTCACAAACTTCTCCCAATATATTTATATTTTTTTCTTATAAAATCATTCTTATCTAAAATTAATCAGAGATATATAGAATATTACCTCATATAATTTTTCTAATCAATAATTCTTATGGAATTCCTTAAAATATTATCATTTAATCAGAGTCAACAACCCATATAATTCATTTCATAAAATATAATATAAACCTCCTTAAAAATCTATTGTTTTATAGAAATCATCAAAAAATACCTCATTAATGATATACCTACAAATCAAGAAATCCTCCATTGAAAAATTCATCATTAGTTGAGTTAAACAGTGAATATTTCACCTTATTACATTATCCATAAACCAATTTCATCGTACACAATCATTATTCATTTGGTTTAAAAAAACTCAATCCCACTAGTCATCCTTAAACATCCAACCAAATTACATCTTCATGACTGTGCAGATAACCATTACCCAATGATCTATTTTTGAGAGCCCTGACTTGATTACTTCACCATGATAAATTTATATAGAGTTTTGAATAATTGAATAGACCCTATAATTTATCATGTTCTTTTAGTTTTCTAACATAATTTTTAATGTATATCCAGGTTCATATTTGGCTCCTATTATGATAAAATCATCTTCTGGAACATTCATATTTCTTCGGAGACTACATTATCTTCTGATCTTCTCATCTACTACAGATTTTAACCATCATTTATTTCTTTTATTTAACTTTTCTTGACTTCTAACTATAAAAATACTGAAATAAATATTTTAATTTGTTCCTCAAATATCTAGTGAGGATATTTCATTTCATTATATAATGTCTCAATCTCAAACTAGAACTTCCACTTATGACTTTCCATCTAATGTATGGTTAAACATTCAAAACACTGAATCAATCTATGTCAAATAACCAAATTAGAGAAACTCGTGGTCAAATTGACTACATTATCATAGAAAATTCCTACTCACTTCTTGTAAAATATTCACTTTATAAACCAATAATGATCTTCTTTTCTAGTAAATGTAAATTCAAAAAATCTAAGATCTATTAGTTTGTTACCATGACAATATATAACATTTTAGCATCTAATTTTCTTATCTTATAGATATCTTTAGTCATATATAATAGTTAGAACTAATATTATTATTTATATTAATGAAAATTGTCTACATAATATTTTTCTATGGTATGATCCTTGGATTATGATCATCCATCGAATATCATATCATCTGACATTCTCTACCGATGTTGTGTTTGATCATAAATTGATTTAACATTAATTGTTTATGTGAAAAATACATATACCTGAAGCATAACATATCATGCTTCATTAGTTGTAAACATCAAAATACATCACCTAATGGTGCAACATCAAAGATGGGACTACAATTTCTATTTAACTATTGAATGCACTATGGTACAAAAATGGACAACTTGAATTAAATACCCAAACATCAAAAAAAAATAGTTTTTGACGTTGTGCTTCCCATAGAGGAAATAAACCACATGATGTATTATTTATCATCAATCCTGTATAAATAATAGAAAAATAGTGAATAGTGTATGCAATATATTTTCCCATATTTGAAATAATATTTGATTATCACTTATTAAAATTATTGAATGTTGTACCATTCAGTAATGAAATCTAATGGAATCAACCTATGTTGTGAAAATTGATTATTTTCCTTATTATAACCTTTGTTCACAGACACACACAAATTAAAAAATCTAGCCCTTTAACATAATAAATGTTTCACCATTGGATTCATTGGATGACATATTATAAAAACAATTAAATAAAATGAAAAAAATATTTCCATTTCGAAGTCCAAGAATCTTAACAATGATTGTATCATCTTATTACATTTCCTATAAAACATTAATTTCATCACTTATACATGGATCATCTCAACCAATTAATTCACCAAAAATTGAAAAACATTTCCAAAATTTTTTTGAAAACAATAAAAATTTCAAAAATTCCAAACCGAGGGTTGTTTAATTAGATTTTATTTTCATGTTAATGTTGTAGATATTTTAAAAAAATCCTCAAAAGGGAAAAAACTTCATTTTAGTGTGTTTTAAAAATAAATATATTTCTTAAAATTGGTTGGGGTTTTTAGTGTTTTAAAAAAGTGTCCCCGGAAATACAAACTGCATTCAATCTGAGTATTATTTATTTTTGATCAGCAATAAGTTATATGATATTATAAAAAATACAATGGTTATAGATCTTTTTTGGAAACATCCTTATATAGGTAGGATCAAGATAATTATGCACATTGGAGGTGGGGTCCACTAGAACTAGACCTCTTTTTGGGAGATGAAGTGTGGGGACCACCCAACCATAACCTCCCATAAGAGGTTATGGTGGAGGGGCCCACCCGAACCTAACCTCTCCTGAAATGTTAAAGTGGTGGGGACCACCCAGAACTAAACCCCATTTTAATTATGGAAAACCTCTCAACTCACCTCATTAATGAGGGGGAGCCTCTTGACGTCCTCTACCCAATTAATTCTTCCAACACAATTTCCATTAATGTGCCAAATCCTCCCCACTAATTAATTGATCACATCAATTAATTAATTTAAATATTTTTGAATTTTGTGCCAACAACTAAATAATAGATAACTTAAATCTATTATTTTGTCTTGGCTCACATTAATTTTGGTGGAACTTGGGAGAGAGCTTAGGATAAGGCTTCCAACGAAGAACTTCATCTCCCGAAGAAGAATGCTCCACCGATGAAGAACAACTTTGACTTTCTTCGTCAGAACCTCCTTCAACGTAGGACATGCTCGTCTACAATGAATCGACGTCCACTTTCTCACACCAATGTTGATGAACAATGAACATGGTAGGGAATTTATTTGAATATGATATTTTTCCTTTAATTATTCCCTTCTAAAGAAAATAATCATTGTGGATTTTTTACCCTACGGGTTGGAAATTGTTTTATGTGGGAAGATGTGGGGTGTTGGATTGATTTTTCTTCTATCTTCTTTTCTAATTAATTAATTAAAATTCATAGAAATAATTGATATGCTTGCTACCACCCTAAACACGGAGGGTGTGAGCCAAACCAACATGGCCCAACCCCTCTGTCATTCTTGTTTGTGATGTTCCTCAGATTGGAGATGAGGTGATGATACAACGAATGCGACGAAGGAAACGGTCGCGCTCCCACGGCCTCTGCGACCTGCGCCGCCCGCCGGTCGCACCATCCGTCGGCCAAACCGGACCGATCCGTGTTGTGCCCCGGCCGAAGAGGACTTGGTCGTGCCACAACCTCTCTGAACTGGTCTGAACTGACCTCGGCCATGCCACACCCTGGTCGTGCCGCCCTGGCCGCGCGATCCGCCCGACCGAACTGACCGAGCTGGCCTCGGCCACCCCGTTCGCCGGCCGAATTGGATCCGCCGCCCCAGGCCGAACCGTGGTGCCCTCCCGGCCGCCCACTCCTCCTGGCCACCCGTGCTTCCCGGTCTCCCGCGCCTCCCAGCTTCCCACACCCTCCTTACCGCCCGCGCCTCCCGACTGCCCACGCCCTCTCGACCACCTGCGCCTCCTGGCTGAATCGGCCCCCGGTCAATCCGGCCACCCAAGCCCCTGGTGGAACCGTGCCCTCGTGGCGCCTCGGCCGAGCCAGCCTCCCCCTCCCCTCAAGCCGCCCTCCAGGCTGAGCCACACCCTCATGGTGCCCTCCGGGCCGAGCCTCCCACGCTGTGAAATCCAGGCTGAACTGCCCCGGCACTGATCTGCAGTAAGTCCGCGCCCTCATGACCGGTCCACGCTCTTGCAGCCCTCTGCGGCCCCTCGCAGCCTGCAGGGTTAGGCCTAGTGAGTCGGGCCGAACATAATGGGTTGGCCTGCCTAACGTGTCGGGCCAGACCCTATGGTCAGTCCGAGTCGACCCAAACTAGGTCGGCCCGGACGAGGTCAGGTCGGGTGGGTCCGACTGGGTCGGACCAGACCCAGGCCCACTGCGACCCTTTACTCTCTTTTGGCCATATCTTTGTCATAGGACGTCCGTTTGACGAACCATCAATGACACTAGTAATCTGGGAGTTTGATTGTCCCTTTGAGTATACCCCACTAGAGTTTGTGGTATATTTGAGATACATTGAGGTTGGATCACGCACGAATCCAACTGATCCCTCAGGACTAAATCTTAATAACTCACAGACTGGGCGTCTGATTGACGTTCTATATGTTTCGTTGAGACCTCTATGACATGGAGGACCTTTGAGATACTTCATCGTGGGACTTCATGACTGTTGGAGTATCAAATAGTAGCTCATGGATCAGATCTTTTCCTAGACGAGCGGAGAGAATGCGGAGACCTAGTAGCTAGCTGAGACTTGATGACTACTGACTGATTGACTCAGAGTAACTCGACTAGCCCAGTAGGGAGCGCCTAGTTGTGGTGGCACACCCACAGTGGAGGAGTGCCTGGTTGTGGTGGCAGACCCACTGTACTCAATAGGATGAGTACTTCTACAGGCTATTATGGGGAGCTCCTGGTTGTGGCAGTGGACCCATGGTGGGGAGTGCCTTGATGACGTAGCAGACCCATGGTACTAGACAGGAGGAGTACCTCAGCAGTCCAAGGATAGTGGGAAGCACCTTGGTGTCGCAGCAGGCCCACTATACTCGACAGAGGAGGAGTTATCCAGTAGTCGTGGTTGCAATAATGTGAATAAAAAACCTGGTTGAGTTAAGTCTGTAACATTTTTGCGTTTTCCTCATGATTGATACGGATTACGTGATAACATAGGTATATGTATGGGAATATACATAAGTGTGTTTATATTTTGATTTCATACTTTGTGGTTTATCCTTGTTAGATTTTGTGAGACCTTGAGGGTCTCGGGGTCCCTACTGAGTATCATTATACTCACCCCTGCACGAGATATGCCCGCACCTCGTTTTGTTGGATGTAGACGACGGACAGCATTGACCAAGGCTGAGAGTACCATAACTGGACGGTACCCGGGGTGGACCTTACAGTGTGACGGTACACGGAGGAGGCGGAAAGACCTGGAGTGCTGAGGAGGTGATCTATACCTACCCTTCATGTAGGAACCTCGGAGGACGACCCAGTGGTAGTTTTTCTTTTCTTCAGTTATACTTTCAGTTTCGTGTACTTTACTGTTGGGCTTATATTTCTGGCCCCTTATAATGCCAGCACACTTTTTTATACAATTTTACTTAGTGTTTTATTTCCATCTTGTGCTTTGTTGTGTGTGTCTATAGGTTATAAAGGCAATGCCTTCCCAGTTTTAGGGAATTACGCCTTTGGTGCTAGTCTCCAGCCCCTGGCCTATGGAAGGCGGGCTTGGGGAAGTCACGGTACGGGCCTCGAGGGATGGGTCGTGACAAATTGGTATCAGAGGTTGGTTCTACCGCAGAACTTAGGACTCTGATCTTTCTTTTCTATGAAGCAATAGTGTTAAGTGTGGTGAGTGTGGTTCTCAGTTCAGGGAGTCCAGTGTTGGTGCGACAGCCGATATATCCATACACCAGGACCCTGACTTTTGATTTCCGACTCAGTCCACAAAACCACTGATTGCATGTGTGTTTTAAAAAAAATTCTTTAAGTCAGCTCTGTCATAACCCGACCCTACCGGTCTCAAGCCGCAACTACCCCAGTCCCGCCTCCATAGGCCAGGGGCTGGCGATAAGCACTGAAGGCATAACGATCTCGGTGAGCCCTTTACCTAAGTACCTGTACACACACACATACAGCCCACTCGATGCAAGACTGCAGAGTAAAAAAGAGAACCAAAGGAGAAACAACTATAACCCAACCACAGTCATGCATTAACTTCTAAATATAACAAGTAAAGTGCTGAAAAGTAATAACAAGGAAACTGAACAGAAAACGGGAAAAACACGCACCCAACCTGAAAGGTGCCACAACCCGGTAATAGGTAAACAAAAGTAAACAACTGGAAGTCCCACACCTAAAAGACCTACTACGACCACTGAACACATACCAAGATCTTGTGTCCTCTACGCTCCATTATAGTCTCAATCATCCTGTCTGTCGTCTGAAAGGGCACACCAAGTGCAGGAAAATCCCAAGTAGGGGTGAGTATAAAGATACTAAGTAGGATGACCTGAAATCTCGAGGGAGCAATAAAGGAGGTAATAAAATGGTGAGCAGTATACAGAATAAAGAATTGAGTAAGAGTATAATAGAGGGAGTGCAACTCAACCCAACAAAATAAAAGAAGTAGACTTGTCCAACCAAGAAGAGCTAGACACAGAAAGCACGTGGCATACCCCTGCGTGTCTTCTCCCCTCCTAGAAGGAGAGTAACTAAAACCAAGGAGTGTGAACAAAAGTAGGGTGTATATTTATATATAAATGCTCAACAAGAAACCTAAATGAGTGTGTAAAGAGATCTACATCTCCAAGCTCAGCTTAGGAAAAGTCACCAACAGTTATAAGGATATCCATCACTGATGCCCAAAAGTCCTGCATGCCAAAGTTGTCTCATCATTAAACCATACAACAAAGGGTCCTGCTCCGGTAATCATAGATAAAATTCACTAACTAGCCTCATAGAAAGCTCTATGTCTGAAAGAATTCATCGGGTAACCCACTGCCCAGACCAGCTGGAGGGTAAACCCTAAGAGGTCATCGGGTAACCCACTGCCCAGCCCTGTTGATGGGTAAACCCTAAGGTGAACGGGTAACCCACTACCCAGCCCTACTGGAAGGGAAACCCTATGGTCAACGGGTAACCCACTACCCAACCCCATTGGAGGGTAAACCCTAATACGCCGGTGGGTAACCCACTGCCGAGCCCCACTGGAGGGTAAAACAGGAACTGGTCCGATAACTCTGCACTGCCCGTGCAATCACTAGGTGTCACTAACATTACTACCATGTGTTGGTTCAGAGTGCGTCAAAGGAACCACCGACATCTGAAACACGAGATAGACTATTTACTCACTTGAAATGGACACCCAACAAAAAATATATTCAACACTGTTTTATTCCCATACGGCATCACGTGGGACCCACACCTCAGTTTCTAAAAAGGTCAGGCAAACTATTCCATTACGATGCTCTCGGAAAAACATGCCAAAATGACTATTCATTCACCCCGAACGGACGTCTGATGAAAAAGTCACAGTACGCTACACACAGCTTAAAAGACGGCCCATGGGTCCCACAACTCAACTCTAGATTCAATTCCTAAACCACCCTATACTACTTCTTCACGACAACAGGGTCACAATGCCGCTGACGACACCTAAAATGGACTTCAGAAGTGCTCACTCCATCTGAAACAAGAATCTCGGCGAGGCACTAAGTAACACTTAACGGGCGTGTTGTGCCACCGAACCACCATCTTAGGAATTAAAAATTCTCGAGACCATCTCAAAACCTCCATCTCGATCTGAGGATCACGTCTCTGCTGACAGAACGCGAATCTGACCCTTGGTTTCTATGTTAGAGGCATTTTAATGTCGTCGGACAGAGACGGGGTGGGCCTGACCAGTTCGGCCGGTCCACCTCTTTTAGACCGACGGTCTGTGACTCGGCCACTCGATGCGCCTGGTCCACCATGCCTCGAGGTTCACCACGTGGGCCGCACCACCTCACCTGCACCGGCTTAAGCCAGTCTGGCTTCTTTCCATGGGACCCACATTTCACGAGCCTAGGTCTTCTCCTGGGATCACGAAGACCCTGGTCTCCCGCTGCACGACGACCAGCAAATCCGATCGACCCGCGCCCTTGGCCTCCCTCGTGTGCCGCTGACGCCCAAAGCCACTCACCCGTATCCGGATGAACCACTACCTAGGGACCCGTCACACTGCCGCCGTCCCAGACTGCCTGAGGAGCTGCCGCCGCCGGGAGCCCGCGCTGCCATCGTCACCCGCCGGACTACCTCACGGAGCCACCGGACTGCACTGGAACCACCAGAAAACAAAGGTTTCTCCGGAAAACTTCTCGGGGCCACCCCGGATGCCCAGCACTTGGATTTTCAATCTAAAAAGAGCATTTGAATGCTCGGATCGAACCCTATGCATGTATGGCCTTCGCTTGACAATTAAACAGAATTTCAACACTATATTTTGAGTTTGAAAAATATGTGGAATTTAAAAGAAAAATGAAAACGCAACAATGCCTACCTCGCAGGGTGTAGCCCGACTCTCCACGATCAATCCGCCGGAGCCACAACCACCTTAGAGAGAAGAGGAGAGGAGCTTGAACAAGGTGGATCCTTTGTCGGGAGAGCTTCCACCAGGGAGGTTTTAAGGTGGAAGAAGGAGGGGGTGGATGTGTTTAAATAGGGAAAAATTAATTAAAAATTAATTACTATTAAACACCCACCAGTAGGCCTGTACCCGAACTCTCGATGGGGTCAAGGTTAAGCTGCTCCAAGTGTAAAATCCACATTATGAGCACAATAGTGGTCTCAGAATTTTAATGCAGGCCTCTATTCAGAAGATATAAAGTTCACGCCTGAGGCTGCTAAATTAAAAAAATTCCCTTGGTGGTGTTTTCCACAGAAGGGTTGTGCCTGAGAAAGTTACACCCCTCCTAGGGTAAACGGCATGCTCTGGACTCAACGATGACCTCGGTTTTCTAGTCTCAGCTGATGTTTGGTATTTATTCCATTTATTTGGTGTTCTTAGTGTGAACACACTTAAAATTTAATTCCGACCACATCGGGACTTGGAATCGGATGCCATCTGAAATTCTTACTCTGGAATAACATCAAGAATATTTCAAAGTCTCAGAGGCTCAAAACCAGGGTTCTTACATCATTTCCTCCTTCATGATTTTCATCCCTAAAAACTACAAAGAAACTCGGGACACTGATCCCACATTTGGATCTCCCATTCCCAGGTGCTCTCATGCACCCTCCCATCATGCCACAACACTCAAACCAAAGGAATGGTCCGTCGACGCAGAGTCTGCTCAGGCCGGTCCTCAATCACCACTGGGTGTTCCGTAAAGGTGGCTCCATCCTCAATGTCTAGCTCTCCCCGGTCGATGATGTGCATGGGTTCATGCACTTATTTCCTCAGCTCCGACACATGGAAGATTTCATGCACCCTATCCTACTGTGGTGGTAGAGCAAGACGGTAGGCAACCTCACCAACCCTGTGCGCGATCTCAAAAGGGCTGATGAACCTCAGCGATAGCTTGCCTTCCTGACCGAACCTCCATGTTCCATGCCGCGGGGAGACTCTCAAAAAGACATGGTCCCCCTGCTCGAACTCCAAAGGCCTGCGAAGACGATATGTGTAGGACATATATCTTCTCTGATCCATCCTCATCCACTTACAAATGATCTTCACCTTCTCCGTTTTTTCTTACACCAACTCTGGGCCCATGAGGTATGTCTCCCCAACCTCCATCCAGCACAACGGTGACCTACAGGGTCTCTCGTAGAGGTCCTAAAAAGGTTCCATGATGATAGTAGAGTGGTAACTATTGTTATAAATGAACTCCATCAAGGGCAGGTGATCCCCCCAGCTTAGGCCATAGTCTAACACGCACGCCCTGAGCATATCCTCCAACACCGGGATAGTGTGCTCTAACTACCCATCTATCTGGGGGTAAAAAGTTTTACTCATCCGCAGGTAAGTCATGGATTCCTCCTATAGGCCTTGGCATAATCATGATGTAAACTGTGTGTCACGGTCAGAGACGGTCGTCGAGGGTACTCCATGAAGTTAGATGATCTCCTGAACATACTGCTGCCCTAGACTCTCCACCGAGCTCTGCTCCCTGATGGAAAGGAAGTGCGCCGACTTCGTGAGTCAGTCCACTATCACCCAAATGGGATCATGGCACCTCACTGTGCATGGAAGACCTGTGAAAAAGTCCATAGATATTCCATCTCACTTACACTCCGGGATACCAAATGGTTGCGACAATCTTGCCGGAACCTGATGCTCTACCTTCACCTGATGACAGGTAAGACAGCGAGAAACAAACTCAGCTACCCACAGCTTAATTCTAGACCACCAAAACTACCGTTGAAGGTCTATGTACATCTTCCCCACATTAGGATGTACAGCCAAGGGAGAACTTTGGAATTGCCACATCACCTCCTCCCGCATCTCCACTGGTACTACAGCTCACCCCTGGAACAGGATCTCGTGATTCCCTCCTTTAGAATACTCATTGGGTGCATCGACCGTGGATATATGATCATACAGTACCTTGCTTTCGACATCCCCCAACTGTGACTCTGTCACACACTCAAGGAGAAAAGGATCAACACCATCAACTACTAAAAATTCGTACACTCCTACCCCACCAAGGTCAGTTGTAGGGAATCCAACTGCTCTAAATATTTGTGCACTAGAAGATCCTGGGACTTCCTATTAAGGGCATCTGCTACTATGTTTCCCTTTCCGAGAGTCTAGACCATCTCAATATCATATTCCTACAGAAACTCCACCCAAAGCCTCTACCTCAGATTCAGATCCCTCTGAGTAAAGATGTACTTGAGGCTCTGGTGGTCTAAGTAGACCACAAAATTCCCACCTACAAGATAGTGTTTCCAAAGCCTCATGGCGAAGACCACTACTGCCAGCTCCAAATCGTGAGTTGCAAAATTCTTTTCATGGGGCCTCAACTGCCTCGACCAATATGCAATCACTACCTATTGTTGGATCAACACACACCTGAGCCCAGCTCCTGAAGCGTCGTAGTATACCACAAACTCAACGCCCTCCTCTGGAAGCCTCAACACTGGAGCACTAGTCAGAATCTTTCTCAACTCCTCGAAGGCCTTATGGCACTGATCAGTCCTGGTGAACGGTCATCCCTTCAACTTCAATTCGGTCAAAGGGGAAGCAGTCCTAGAGAAGTCTTCCACGAACCTCTTGTAGTACCCTGCCAAGCCAAGGAAGCTCCGCATCTCAGACGCATTTTTGGGTGGATCCCAAGGAAGAATTGCCTCTATATTTGCAGGATCTACATCTAAGCCCTATTCCGAAATGACATGCCCCATAAATTGAACCTCATGTATCCAGAACTGACAATTTGATAGCTTCCCATATATATGGTACTCTCAGAGTAAGTCTAGTACAGTCTTCAAATGCTCTGCGTGCTCCTCCTCTATTGTAGAGTAGATGAGTATGTCGTCAATAAAGACAACCCCAAACCGGTCCAAGTACAGATGGAATATCTGATTCATTAAATCCATGAAAATAGAGGGGTTATTCATCATGCCAAATGGAATCACCAAAAACTCATAATTTCCATAATGATAATGGAACACAAACTTCGGGATGTCAACCTCACAAACCCGCAACTGGTGGTAGCAGGGTCGAAGATCAATCTTGAAGAACCACTTCGTACCTCTCAACTGGTCAAAGAGGTCATCAATACACGTCCAAGGGTACTTGTTCTTTTTCATGGCCTTATTCAGGCGATGATAATCTTCACAAAGTTACAGACTCCCATCTTCCTTTTTCATGAACAAAACTAGAGCTGCCCAGGATGACACACTAGGCCTGATGAATCCCTTCTCACAAATGTACACAAACTGACATCGTAGCTCTCGAAGCTTTGTGGGTGTCATCCAATATGCTGAATATGATATCGAGGTAGTCCTCGGATGCTTGTCAATGCAGAACTCCGTCTCTCGCCTCGGAGGTAGTCCCAGGACATCCTCAAAAAAACGTCCATATAGTCCTCTACAACAGTAGGGATCCAAGTTCCTGTAGTGTCTACTACTCCGAGAGCCATCCTCGCTAACTAATTAGAAAAAGGCCATGGTCTCCTACTCAGTGTACTTGTATGCTCTGCCATGAGGTATTGTTCACCTGTAATGGTGAACCTATCCCCATCATAATGCACGCCTCTGACTCATCTACAACGACAGTCGATCTGGGTGTGAACCATAGAAATCCAATCCATGCCTAGAATGACGTTGTAAGGTTCCATCATAATGACCAGAAGGTCCCACGTGAAACTCTCACCTCTAAATGACAGTTCGCACTATCTAAAAACAAAGGTCACTAACGATGCACTTCCCATAAGAATCTTGATGCTAAGTGTAGCTGTCAGTGCCTCTACTAGAAGCTCTAACTCCCATACCAAAATCAGCGATATAAAAAGTGGTCGGTGATTTTGTCTACTAGTACCGAAGCAAGTGTAGAGTAAACACAGAGCATACATCGAAGCATCTTGTGTGTTGGGGGTTCACGAACACCCATAGCCTGAAGCTGCCTGTGGCCCCTGACACCAGCTCCATGAGCCTGGTGTAGGCCGCCCAGCAGTGGTAGTGGAAGGACCTCGAAACGCCGTCCCCCCCCCCTCCAGGTCATGCCGCTCTGCCTGCGCCACCTCCCTGAGGACCACCATGTCCTCGCCTGGGAGATTAATAGTCACGGCGCTGCCTCTGCCACTTCAGTGTGCCCACTTCCTGCCACAGCTGCTCGGTATGCCTAGACAAGCAGTCCCGTGCTAGGTGACCCCATCTGTCACAAGCATAGCACCAGCACTCTCCTGACTTCCCTTGAGCTATACGGAATCACTACGGTGTATGAGCCTACCCCTGCGTCTGCTCACGGATGGTTCTCCTTGACTGTGGACCTTCTTATCTACCTTCTGCATGTTACCAGAGAATCTTCTATAAAGCGGCCACTACTAGGCCCTACCATCTGTCATACCTCAGCCAAGAATCTCTCTGTCACAAGCGCCTGATCTAGCACCCAGGTATAAGTAGGGATGCACAGGGGTACTACACTAGCATGGATCTCCCTGCGAAGACCATGCTCAAACTTCCATGCCCCAAAGTAACTACTGCGGATCATATCCTGCGAGTAGTGTGTCAGATCGGTAAATCGGACTGAGTACGGCACCACAGTCATCCCCCCTACTTCATCTCCAGAAGCTATTGAATCTGAATGGAGCATAAACAAGAGGGGGTACTCCTCTCAGAAGAGCTGCTGGAATCTATCCCACGTGATAGATGACATGTCATGGGTCTGTGTAAACGACCCCCACCAACGCCCGGCCATCCCGAGGAAAAGGTTGGCAGTTAGGGCTACCATCTGTTCCGCTGGTGTTCGTACCAACCTGATATGTCGGTCCACGGACTCTATCCAGTCTTCCTCTCCCTAGGGATTCAGGTCCACATGGAACATCTGTGGTCACAGACGCTGGAAGTCCCAGAGCGCACTCAGCCTACACTTAACCTCGGCATGTGCTGCTGGTACGAACTGCTTCTCTCGATATAGAGGGGCTACTGCTGAACCACTAGGTGGAAAGGGATCACATGAGGTTCCTTGAACGGATTCCTCATCGCTCACCAGGTCGTTATCATGAACTAGAGAGGCTAACCTGGCCGGCTGTTGTCGTGGGGGCATCCTGAACATTATCAAGGATTACCGTGATTAGATGATCATATGTTTATATAATAATAATCTCAAAATGGAGTTGACTCAAAAAGTACAGTCAAATACCCAATCCTAATGGATGCATGTTCCAATGTTCCCTACATCAAATGTCTCAGCATTTCGAGTCGACATGCGAGTTATCAGGATCCTGGTGAATGGATACGTCGGTCGCCCGTACCATCACTAGACTCCCCGGCCAAAGAGCCGCTCTCGAGACACGACGACACTATTGCCCTAAATCCCAACCAATTCCTTATTAGGGACATTCAAACAATGCCTCAAGGAATGAACCACATCTGATACCACTTTGTCATGAACCGACCCTACCGGTCTCGAGCTGCAACTACCCTAGGCCTGCCTCCATAGGCCAGGGTCTAGCGACAAGCGTTGAAGGCATAACAATCTCGGGGAGGCCTTCACCTAAGTACCTATACACACACAAACCCACTCGATGCAGGAGTGTAGAGTAAAAAACAAAACCAAAGGACAAACAACTATAACCCAACCACAGTCATGCATTAACTTCTAAATAGTACAAGTAAAGTGGTGAAAAGTACTGAAAAGGAAACAAAACAAAAAAAGGGAAAAACGTGCTCAATCCAGAAGGTTCCATAACCCAGCAACAGGTAAACAAAAGTAAACAACTGGAGAGTCCCACACCTGAAATACCTACTACGACCACTAAACGCAGCCCATGCTCATGTTTCCTCTATTCTCCTTCATAGTCTCAATCAACCTATCTGTCGTCTGCATGGTCACACTAAGTGCGAGGAAACCTCAAGAAGGGGTGAGTATAAAGATACTTAGTAGGATGTCTCGAAAGCTCAAGGGAGCAACAAAGGAGGTACTAAAATAGTGAGCAGTAGAGAGAACAAAGAATAGTGTAAGAGTACAATAGAGAGAGTGCAGCTCAACCCAAAAAAATAAAGGAAGTAGACTCATCCAACCAAGAGGATCTAGACATGGAAAGCACATGGCATACCCCTGCATGTCTTTGCCCCTCCTAGAAATAGAGTAACTGAACCCAGGGAGTGGGATAAAAAGAAGGGTGTATATATATATATATATATACTCAACATGAAATTATAACTAGTGTGTAAGGGGATCTCCATCTCTAAGCTCAACTCTGGAAAAGTCGCCAACAGTTCTAAGAATATCCATCACTGATGCCCAAAAGATCTGCACGCCAAAGTCGTCTCATTGTTGAACTGTACAACCAAGGGTCCCGCTCTGGTAATCATGGATAAAAGTCACTAATTAGCCTCATAGAAAGGGATGAGTTTGAAAGAAGTCATCAGGTAACCCATTACCCAGCCCAGCTAGAGGGTAAACCCTAAGAGGTTGTTGGGTAACCCACTGCCCAGCCCCACTTGAGGGTAAACCCTAAGGTGAATGGGTAACCCACTGCCCATCCCCGCTAGAGGGTAAACCCTAAGGTCAATGGGTAACCCGCTGACTAGAACAACTAGAGGGTAAACCTTAATAAGCTAGTGGGTAACCCACGGCCCAACCCCACTGGAGGGTAAACCTAAAACTGGTTCGATAACTTCGCACTCCCTGTGTCGTCACTGGGTGTCACTAACATCGCTACCATGCATTGGTTTGGATTTCATCAAAGGAACCTCTTACCAATGCCCATTCGTGTTTCCACATTTAATGAGATCTCTAAAGAGGCTCTGCATGCCCAAACAGATTACACTGTTGCAATCCTCACAGAAAAACACGCTAAGTAGACTATTTACTCGCTTGAAACGAACTCCCGACGAAAAATATATTCATCACTACTTTATGACCATATGGAATCTCATGGGGCCCGCATCTCAGTTCCAAAAAATTTCAGGCAAACTGCTCCATCACGATGCACTCGGAAAAACACGTCAAAATGACTATTCATTCGCCCTGAACAGACGTCTGATGAAAACATCGAAGTACGCTGCACATAGCTTAAAAGATGGCTCGTGGCACCCACGCCTCAACTCCATATTCAATGCCTAAAACCACCCTATACTACTTCGTCATGATTCTAGAGTCACAACACTGCCAATGGAGCCTAAAACGGACTCCGGATGTGCTCGCGCCATCCGAAACAAGAATCCCAGCGAGGCGCTAAGTAACACTTAACGGGCGTGTCGCACCACCGACCCCCAGATCGAGAATTAAAATCCCAAAGACCATCTGAAAACCTCCATCTTGATCTGATGATCACATTACCACATATGGAACATGAATATGACACTCAGTTTATAAGTGAGAGGCGTTTTAACACCATCTGACGGAGATGCGGTGGACCGGACCGGTTCGTCGGTCCACCCCTTTTTAAACTGGCGGTCCGCGGCATGGCTGCACGGACCACCCGGTTCACCGCAATCCACGGTTCACCATGCGGGCCACACCACCTCACACAGACCGACATAATCCGATCCGGCTCCATTCCACAGGACACATGTTTCGTGGGTCCTGGTCCACTCATAGGGTCACAAAGACCCCGGTCCTCCACTACATGCCGACCGGCAAAGCCAACTGACCCACGCCCCTGGCCTCCCGCGTGCGCTGCCGACACCCACAGCCAGTTGCGCCACTTCTTGGGGACCTGCCATGCCGCCGCCGTCCCAGACCGCCTGAGGAGCTACCACCGCCGGGTTCCTGCACCACTACCTGTGGAGCCCGCGCCGCCGCCGTTGTAACACCCCAAGATTTCAAAGTACATTATTTATTCAAATTAATTCAATAACTTTCACTACACGCAACACTGAGTTCTAGCACAGCATGACTTACCTAACAAGCCGTTGAAAAGCGGTTATGAATAGTATTAACTGAATTATGAACTTTATATAATCCTTATAATTTGAGAATCCATATTATGAGTTTTTTAGGCATAATGTAAGAACAAATACATTTTTTCAGATAAAAGAAGTATTTTTCAGAAAATGAAATCTTACCGCCTTTTAATAGAGTAGCCTTTTTAAATCCAATATTTGAAACTTTTATATATTCAATTTGACAAAATAAGCATCTTATTTAGAATCGGGACATAAGAATTAATTTTCAATAATGTTTTGGTGTTTTTCTAATAACTTTCATATTTGGGTGAATAGTGAAAAATACTATATTTTAACTAAAAACAACTTTTTTAATCAAAATAATTTATATTGTAAAATTATAAATTTTAATGGTTTGGAAGTATAAATATATTATATTTTTACAATTTAATCCAATAATGGTAATTGTAAGTAATTTCACTTTGAAATTGGACATAAACAAGTGTCAAACTTTTGATATTTATTATTTCTTAAAAATATGCCTTTTGGTTTTGACAGTGGGAATTAATTTTAAATTAATAAATGAAACTTTTATGTTTTTAATTTGGTAAAATAGACATTATTTTTGGATTAGTAATATATAAATTATCTTAGGGTGAAATTTTGGTACTTTTCTGATAACTTTCATATTTTGATGAATAGTGAATATTACTAAATTTTAATTTAAAAAACTATTTTAATCGAAATAATTAATAGTGATAAATTATGAATTTGAGAGATTTTAATGTATAATTAGATTATAATTTTACCATTTAATCTAATGTTGGTCATTGGACATAATTTCATATTTAAACTAGACATAAGAAAGTGGCATTCTTTTGATAGTTATTATTTGTTAAAAACACACTTTTTGTTTCGACAACGGGAATTAATTTTAAATTAATTTATCGCACTTATGTGTTTGGAATTTAGAAAAATGGATTTAATATTTATAATTAAGAGGTCCAAATTTGTAAATAGGTAACTTTTATTTTTAGACATTTGAAATAATTATTTCAGTAAATATTTTATTTACCATGGTTAAAGGGTAAATCCGGTAAATAAGGGTAAAAATTAATATTATAATAATAATAAATTACCCTAAAACATGTCCTAACCCTATTGGTTGATACATTTCCGACCAAGGTCATATTTGGGTCGATTTTTTGACCCCATGGAGCCACTTGTAAGTGATAATGACACTTTATATTAATTAAGTTAAAGTAAATACAAAAAATGACATAAGTATATATCTTTTAGCAAAACAATGTTTACATAAGGTTATATATGTTATATTTTCTACTATAAATATTAATCAAAAAGATAAAAATATTTAATACATCATGGTATTTTTTAATAATTTTTATACATCTAATAAACTAAATTATTTCTGACACAGTAATGATGTAGTGTTTACCATATTAATAAATAATTTAAATAAATAAGATTATAAAGACTAAAATAATACCCAAAACCTGTCCAATTATTATTTGATGATTTCATTTAGATATTGAGTCATATTATATTCATCTTTAATTATTTTTGGACCTTTAGTAACCGAATATCATTATATAATAAAATAATATTTTCAATCTTTCCTAAAGAGCCCCTCCTCCCCCTTATAAAAGGACACCAATTCTAACCAATTCCTCACACCTCTCAAGCCTTTTGGATCGTCCAAACTCTGGCCAATTAAGCTCCCTAAGTCCCTATCCTCCTCCTAGAAGCCTTACCTTTGTCATAAGGCATATCAAGAGTCATTTTGGTTCAAACCAAATAGAGTTACCGAAATTAAAGGTAACAATTTCTCTTAGCTTCTTTTCTTTTATTTTACTTATCCAAACCGTAAAATATTATTATTATTTTATTTTGTAAAAAAACTAGTATAATAAATATACTATTATATTTTTATGATAATTATTTGAATAACACTTACACACACCTCCATATAATGGGTGAAGAACATAATTTTTCTGTGGATGACAACCAAACACCTCATGAAACGATGATTGTTCAATTATCTCCTACCACCTCTCATGGTGTCCATTATGATGGAACTTTAATTAAATATGACATTAATGATATTTATTATATATATAATATTCTGTAATTCTATTTCATAGAATACCATTATACGTTTCATGTTGTATATATATGATAATTTCATTTGAGTAAGTGTGGACTACCGCCCCCTCAAAGTGATATGACTCATTCATACCATACATTGAACGTATAAAAGACGGTGTTAATGAACTTAAGTAACATATATAAGATATTATATTATACTAGAATGATAATATACCTATGTATCATTTGGTTTTGATTCCTTTTAAAATAAAAAATGAAATGGAAGTAGCATTTGTACGTACGTACAGATTACCATTTCTATAAACGCGATGACATTCAATTACCCATCGTATCCATTCAAGTATAATTCTCATTTAATGATTAAAAATATTGTTTAAGGACTTGATATCATTCTGGATATGAATAAGATGAAAACTATCCATAACAAACATGTCTTATGTAACAAAACATATAAAAGAAAACGAGTAAGTTAGCACGCGAAACATCAATAATACTAAGATATTATTTACAAAGAAATGTTAAAAGATTATATATGATATCATATTATTTTAAATTATTCATGAATAATTTAATAACAATTATTTCACCATTATATAGGAGTTTAACCTACCCTCAACCAAGGAAAAGTACAAGGTAAGGGTTTATTTCACAATCTCTTCATTATCTGAGATTGTTTATATGTAATTATCTACTGGGACCTATTTATCATCCACATCCATGTTTCTTAAAAATGTATTTCAAATAATTCTTACTATTTTATAGACTATGGGTTAAAGTCATTTATACCCATGTTGACTTTTTACAAAATTTTTATAAAGGAATGTTTCCGTCGTTTTCCAAACAAGGTCCTTTTTAAACTTTTCGACAGAATTAAGGTAAGAATGTCTTTTTAACTTATACGACCTATGTGGCTATTTTACACCATTATAAAATCATTGAATAATCCCTTAAAATATTAAAATAATATTTTCTAAGTAAATATTTTATTTTATAATTATGAGACTTTTAAATGATTTCAAAAAAATATATATTTCTCTCAAACAGTTTTGATTTCATCTATGTCAACATCCTTTGATGGATTTTAAGCTTATTTGAAGTTGATTTATTATGATACAAGACTTTCATATTGTATTGAAGATATTGTGATATGTTTGACTATGGATTTGTTATTTTTATACCATTCATGGTTATTGAAGAATGTATTGACATTTCATTTGCTAGTTTTAATACTAATGTTTATGTTATGTTTAAACCTGTTAATATGAGGAATGAATTGGACTTAGTAAGTGATGGGTGGAGCCTGTTATAGCTCCTCGATGCATCAGTAGGTCTCATGAGACAAACTAGTGTCTTGACACAAGTCCTTGACAAAATCTTATTTGTATTCTTGGCATAAGTCCTTTACTATGTGTTTATGATAGTCTAGAATTATGCATTCCATCATTATGAAAGTGGTTATTGATATTGAATGTGATTATTCAATTTGTAGAATATCCATGTAAATAATTAAATGGCATTATTTCATTTTATTTTTTCCATATTATGATTAAGTTCAAGTTTAAAAATCTTTTGTTTTAGTTATACATTTCCTAAAATGTGTATGCTAATTTATGAAAGTTTCCGATATATTGTTATCCTTACTGATCATCTGAGCTCACCGCTTTCTCTGTTTTATTTTTCCCAGGATGTGAAGAACAATTTTATGAATGACCTGTAGGGATAGTCTAAGGGGATATGATTGTGGACTATGGAGACTATTTTATTGTCGTTTTTCACTTTATTATGTAATGTTAACCTTTTGAAAATATATAGTACTTCTAAGGATACTAAACTAATCAATATTTTGAGACTTGAGCTTTTGTGATCATGCCAATGATACGTAATAATGGACCGACTCTGGGTAACTAGGGTTGGGGCGTTACAGTTGGTATTAGAGGAAGTTTAGTTCAAAACTTGGGAGATGGATTTAGATAAAATCTGATTAGAGCACATAGACCTAAGATGGACTTTGAGGATTAGTATAGAATAACTTCCTATAATTTTGGTATTGTAGAGATTTTGTGAGTTTTCCGAGAAAATACATCCCTTTATGGATACGAGCAGGTAGAGGCAGCTCTGGCATAAATGTACCTAGGGTTAAAACCGAAAAATATCTCTTTGAGCTAGACTTTAACAGGAACTGGTGCATGACAACGGGTCTTGCTGCACTCTTGGTTACGACACTCCCGGGGGATATGCTTTGGATAATTCTCATTTTCTTTACAAATCATTATGAAGGGTTTATGAGTATATACTTACTCAATGAAAATATCTTTATGATTATGGATAATATCCATAAACCATTCAATTTATATTAGGTATTTTACAAGTTTGGAATTATTCATTGCAATTCATAAACTGACCTAGTTTATGCTATTGTTTATAAATAGCACCCAGTAGAAGGAATGTGAACTCCATCAAAACGTATGATCCAAAGAGTAAGAAGGATCATATATTTCACGGTATTATGCCAACATTTATAAGCGAAATAGTCTCCCATGTATTCTCAACATATGAAAAAATAGTATCATGTGTTAATAAGATAAGTAAATAATTCTTGAGTCATGTGGCTTTGAAGGGAAGCAATAAAAGAAAAGGATGGAAGAGAGAAAGATGGATAGAGGGAAGAAGGAAAAGAAGAATTTTCCCATATGTGATAATTGTGGGAAGAAACACCCTGGAACTTGCTTGAATGGAATGGGAGATTTTTATAAGTGTGGAGAAAAAGGACACCATGTACGTGACTACAAGGGTAAGAAAAAGGTTTCAAATATACAATGTTTCATCTGCAAGGAGTGGGGACACTAAGCGAACCAATCTACAAATCATCACATATGCCCCAAATGATGTTATTGGATAATAATCAAGTTATGATACTATCAAATATGAGGAGGAGTGGTTAGATTTCTTATGTTTTTATTAAATAATTATGTCAGTTGAGTGTTGTATCAACGATGTACTGGTTATAATAATTATGGATAATATAAGGATTGTACTACAGTACTATTTCATTAAGGACTTGATCTTGTGTGGAACCAAGAAAAGTGACTCAATAGCAGGTTAAATATTTGTAAAATATATGTTTGAGAGAAAAATAACCCATAATAAGGTTCTTATACCGAGGTAGTGATTTTGAAATAATACATGATGGATTTGGATAAATTATATTGGATATTCTCAACTAACTTGAAACTGACTAATGATTTTTATATTCCATCATTGTTGGAGTTTAAAACATTTTTGGATAGAAGGATTATATCTATTATTCTATAAGTAATAAGAGATCATGAATGTAATCAATAAGGTTGTATGGTAATTCAGGATGTTGCAGTGTTTTAAAACAATAAATGATGAAGGTGTTCACATGTTATTACGCAGCAAAAAGGATCTTCATTGTGTTTAAATTCCTTATAAATTTCGGACTGTGAGTTTGGATAGAAATATTTTGGATAATTCTAGTTTGAGATTATTTTTGGATTGCCATAAAAGGACAACCCGGAGGTCGGGCGACAACTTGTCGCAAGGCCGTGAGACATGAACCTGCAACCGAAGGGCGACAAGGGTGTATCACCTACCATTGGCCCACGTGATGTCCTGGATTGAATTATGTAGACTTTTTTTAAAAAATACAGGTATAGGAATTATATATTCATTTTTTAACACTATACGAACAGGATAAATAGAATATTATTTTTAGTTCTTTTATCTTTTAGAGTAAAATATGAGTTTGTGGTAGAAATTTGTTAATGGATGGGACTCTACTTGTCAAGTATATATTATTATTCTTCTCTTATTATATGAAGAAATTAATTCTTATACTTTAGTGAAGAGATCATAAAAAAATGTGTTATACTAATACCATATGTTTTGTTGAACCTATGGTATTTTAAATCAGCATAGATTGATGAATTTAAGGCGCTCAATTTTACACTTGTTTGTGATTTATGACCTCAATCATTACCTTTAAATATTTATGTTTTCCCTCCAATTATATGTCTCTAATTTCCACCAATGTTCTCCTAATAGAGATAATAATTTGGTGGTGACCCTTTCATTTCCCTTTTCATCTTATTAAGACTACATTTTATTAACCTAATTTCCGATGTGGGTTTTCCCAAAGGTATTTCTTATTTTTAACCTTTTATTTTTGAAAAATAATTTCAAATTGCGAGGACACAATTTATTGAAAGAGGTAATAATGTAACACCCCAAGATTTCATAGTACGTTATTTTTTCAAAGTAATTCAATAACTTGCACTACACGCAACACCGAGTTCTAGCGCATCATGACTTACCAAACAAGCCATTCAAAAGCAGTTATGAATAGTATTAACTGAATTATGAACTTTATATAATACTTATAATTTTAGAATCCATATAATGAGTTTTTTAGACAAAATTTAAGAACAAATACATTTTTTCATATAAAAGAAGTATTTTTCAAAAAATGCAATTTTATCGCCTTTTAACGGATAAGCCTTTTTAAATCCAATATTTGAAACTTTTATATATTCAATATGACAAAATAAAGTACTTATTTAGAATCAAGACATAATAATTTAGTTTCAATAAATATTTGGTGTTTTTCTGATAACTTTCATATTTGGGTGAATAGTAAAAAATACTATATTTTAACTAAAAACAACTTTTTTAATCAAAATAATTTATATTGTTAAATTATACATTTTAATGGTTTGGAAGTATAAATAGATTATATTTTTACCATTTAATCCAATAATGGTCATTGTAAGTAAATTCACTTTTAAATTGGACATAAACAAGTGTCAAACTTTTGATAGTTATTATTTCTTAAAAATACGCATTTTGGTTTTGACTGTGGGAATTATTTTTAAATTAAAAAATGAAACTTTTATGTTTTTTATTTGTTATAATAGACTTAATTTTTTGATTTGGAATATCGAAATTATCTTAGGGCTATATTTTGGTACTTTTCTGATAACTTTCATATTTTGATGAATAGTGAAAATTACTAAATTTTAATTAAAAACAACATTTTTAATCAAAATAATTAATATTAATAAATTACAAATTTGAGTGATTATAAAGTATAATAAGATTATAATTTTACCATTTTATTCAATGTTGTTCATTGGACATAATTTCATATTTAAACTGGACATAGTAAAGTGTCAATCTTTTGATAGTTATTATTTGTTAAAAACATGCTTTTTGTTTCGACAAAAGGAATAAATTTTAAATTAATTTCTGCCACTTCTTTGTTTTGAATTTAGAAAAATGGATTCCATATTTAGAATCATGAGGTCCAAATTGTGTAAATAGGTAACTTTTATTTTTAGACATTTGGAATAATTACTTCGGTAAATATTTTATTTACTATGGTTAAAGGGAAAATCAGGAAAATAAGGGTAAAAAATAATTTTATAATAATACTAAATTACACAAAAACATGTCCTAACCCTATTGGTTGATACATGTACGACCATGGGCGTCTTTGGCTCGATTTTGGGACCCCATTGAGCCACTTGTAAGTGATAATGACACTTTATATTAATTAAGTTAATTAAATAAAAAAATGACATAAGCATATTACTTTTAGCAAAAAAAATTTACATAGGGTTATATATGTTATCTTTTAGACTATAAGTATTCATTAGAAATAAAATACAATTTACTAAATCATGGTATTTTTTTATAATTTTTAGGCATCTAATATACTAAATTATTTATGACACAATAATGATGTAGTGTTTACCTCATTAATAAATGATTTAAATAAATAAGATTATAAAGACTAACATAATACCAAAAACCTATCCAATTCTTATTGGATGATTTAATTTCAATCGTGAGTCATATTATCTTCATCTGTAATGAGTCTTGGACCTTTATAAACCGAATATCATTATATAATAAAATAATATTTTCAATCTTTCCTAAAGAGCCCCTCCTCCCCCTTATAAAAGGACACCCCTTCTAACAAATTCCTCAAACCTCTCAAGCTTTTTGGATCATCCATCCTCTAAAAAATTAATCTACCTACATCCCTCTCCTCATATAATCCTCACCTTAGGTAGAAGGCACTTCAAGAGTCCTTTTGGTTCAAACCAAAAGGGAGTTACCCAAATTAAAGATAATGATTTCTCTTAGCTTCTTTTATTTTATTTTACTTCTCCAACCCCTAAACTCTTCTTATTCATTTATTTTCTAACAAACCAGTATAATCAATATAATAGGATATTTTTATGTGGATTATTCAAACTACACTTACACACATCTCCATCTAATGGGTGAAGAACATAATGATTCTATGGATGGAAACCAAACGCCTCACGAAACGATGATTGTTCAATTATCTCCTACCACCTCTCATGGTGGCCATTATGATGGAACTATAATTAAATATTATATTAATGATATTTATTCTATATAAAAGCTTATGTAATCCCATTTTATTGCATACCATTATTCGTTTCATGTTGTATATATATACGATAATTTCATTTGAGGAAGTGCGGACTACCACCCCCTCAAAGTGATATGACTCGTTCATACCATACATGAAACGTATAAAGGATGATATTAATGAACTTATGTAACATATATAAGATATTATATTATACTAGAATAATAATATACCTATGTATCATTTGGTTTTGATTCCTTTTAAATTGAAAAATGAAATGGTAGTAGCTTTTGTGCGTACGTACGGATTACCGTCTCCATGAACGCAATGACATTCATTTCCCCATAGTATCCATTCAAGTATAATTCTCATTTAATGATTAAAAATAATTTTTAAGAACTTGATATCATTCTGGATATGAATAAGATACTACCTATCCATAACAAACATGGCTTATGTAACAAAACATATAAAAGAAAATGTGTAAGTTAACAATCGAAACAACGATATTACTAAGATATTATTAACAAAGAAATGTTAAAAGATCATATATGATATAATATTAATTTAAATTATTCTTGTATAATTTAATAACAATTATTTCACCATTATACAGGAGGTTAATCTACCCTCAACCAAGGAAAAGTACAAGTTAAGGTTTTATATTACAATCTCTTCATTATCCAAGATTGTTTATACGAAATTATCTACTGGGACATCTTTATCATCCATATCCGAGTTTCTCAAAAATTTATTTCAAATAATTATTACTATTTTATAGACTATAGGTTAAATTCATTTATACCCTTGTTTACTTTTCATAAAATGTTTATAAAGGAATCTTTCTGTCGTTTTCCAAACAAGGTCCTTTTTAACCTTTTCGACAGAATTAAGGTAAGAATGTATTTTTAACTTATACGGCATGTGCGGACATTTTAGGTAGATATAAAATCATTGAAGCTTCACTTAAAAGCATAAAATAATATTTTCAAAGTAAATGTTTTATTTTATAATTATGTTAATTTTATAGGATTTTAAAAAAAGAGATATTTCTCTCAAACAGTTTTGATTTCATCTATGTCAACATCCTTTGATGGATTTTAAGCTTATTTGAAGTTGATTTATTATGATACTAAACATTCATATTTTATTGAAGATATTGTGATATTTTTGACTGTGCATGTGTTTTTTTATATCATTCATGGTTAATGAAGAATTTATTGAAATTTCGTATGCTAGTTTTAATACGAATGATTGTGTTGTGTTTAAATCTGTTCATATGAGGAATGCATTGGACTTAGTAAGTGACTGGTGGAGCCCGCTATAGCTCATCGATGCATCGGTGGGTCTCATGAGACAAACTAATGTCTTGTAAAAAGGCCTTGACAAAATATTATTTGTAGTCTTGGCACAATTACTTGACTATGTGATTATGATAGTCTAGCATTATGCATTCCATCATTATGAAAGTGGTTATTGATATTGCATGTAATTATTCGATTAGTATAATATTAATGTGAATAAGTAAATGGAATTATTTCATTTTATTTTTTTCCATATTATGCATAATTGCAATTTTAAAAATCTTTTTTTTAGTTATACATTGCCTTAAATGTCTAAGCTTTTTTATGAAATTTTCCGCTATATTGTTATCCTTACTGAGCATCTGAGCTCACCCCTTTCTGTGTTTTATTTTTCCCAGGATGTGAAGAAGTATTTTATGAATGACCTGCAGGGACAGTATAAGGGGATATGAGTGTGGACTACGGAGACTATGATGTTGTAGTTTTTCACTGTATGATGTAATGTAAACCCTATGAATGTATCTAGTACTTCCAAGGCTACTAAACTAATCGATCTTTCGAGACTTGATATTTTGTGATAATGACAATGATGCATAATAATGCACCAACTATGGGTAACTGGGGTCAGGGCGTTACATCCGTCTCCCTCCGGACCACTGCGCGGACCCTTCGAACTGCCCTGGAACCACTAGAAAACAGAGGTTTGGCCGAAAAACTTCCAGGGGCCACCCCGGACGCCCCGGGAATCGGATTTTCGATCTGAAAAGAGAGTTCGAAAACTCGGATCGAACCCTACGCATCTGGGGCCTTTGATCGACAATTCAATAGCATTTAGATGATATATTTTGAGTTTGAAGATTATGTGGATGTTAAAAAAATATATGAAAATGCAACGATGCCTACCCCGTAGGGCGTAGCCCGACGCTCCATGATCGATATTCCGGAGCCACAACCACCTTTGAGATGTGGGGAGAGGAGCATGAATAGGGTGGATCCTTTATTGGGATAGATTATTCCAGAGAAGGTTTAAGGGGAAATAATGAGGGGGTGTATTTGTTTATGTAGGGAAAAATTAATTAAAAATTAATTAATTTTAAACGCCCCCCAGTGGGCTTGTAACCAAACTCTCGACGGGGTAGAGGTTAAAGGGATCCTAGGGTAAAATCTACGTTATGAGAACAATGGTGGTCATGGAATTTTAATCTCAGATTCCGTTTAGATGTTATAAAGTTTATTCCCAAGGCCACTAAATTATGAAAACACCCCTGGTGGTGTTTTCCACAGAAGGGTCGTGCGCGTGAAAGTTACACCCCTCCTAGGGTAAACAACATGCTCTGGACTCAACGGTGACCTCAGTTTTCCAGTCCGAGCCACCTTTTAGGAGTTATTCCATTTTTTTCATTCTTAGTATGAATGAACTTAAAATTCAATTCCAGCCACACCAGGGCTTGGAATCACACGCTGTCTGAACATCCTGCTCTAGAATAACATCAAGAAAATATCAAAGTCTCATAGGCTCGAAAGTCGGGTTCTTATAAGCTCAACCAGGTCAGATCACCAGGTATAATCTTTTAACTATGTCATATCTATTTCTTTCAGGATGCCACCTCACGGAAGACCAGCTAGAGTCCCGTGATTTGTATGCACAAATAGCCCATTGAGCGACAAGGCATCGGTGCAAGATCCTTTTCTAGAGGAGCTACTAGCCGTACCACTTCCTGTTGGGCCACCGATTCCACAAGACCCAGCAGCAGATGATGCACGCCGGTTGATCATGTTGCACGAGGTCTAGTTTTAGTGGCCACCTAGGTTTAGAGGAGAGAAGGACCCACAGGCGGCTAAGGATTGGATGAAGGATATGGTGAGAGTTTTTCGACTTGTAGGGACACCAGTAGACCTCATGGTGATTCTTGCTACTAGCCTTCTACAGGCAGCAGCGGGCAGATGGTGGAGATTAAAGGTCCATGTTCAGGAAGAGATGACGCTTTTTTGGGCAGACTTTGGGAGCCTGTTCCGAGCATAGTTTTTCTCAGTGACTCTTTGTGAAGTGCACATAAAGGAGATACTTCATCTGCAGTTGGGCAGCATGACTACAGCTCAGTACACAGCGAGGTTCACATACCTCTCATGCTACTCCACTGATATGGTAGGGGACCCATTCTTCAGGGCTCGGACCTTAGAGCAGGGACTCATGCAGGAGATCAGAGCTTTGGTGATCACACTAAGAATTCCGACATAGGAAGGGGTGATAGAGAGAGACCTCCTAGTGGAGAGTTTCCTTACTGAGAAGTCTCCAACAGTGAGATCCACCACCAGTCGACATGTAGGAGAGTCTTCTGTATCTGGAAGTAGAAAGATGTGGTAGATATCCAAGAGGACCATACCTACAAGTGGATTACCTCATGACTCAGCATCGGTTGTGCAGGGCACCCGGAGTAGAGACATACATGCCAGGAGCGAGCAGTGTTTCATATGGGCGGGCAGGGTCACATGGCTCATGATTTTTTGACCCGCCGTTTGGATGATCAGCAAAAGGTCGAAGGACCACCCAGTCAGAGACAGATATTCGATCGAGGTAGTATGTAAAGAGTAGGTAGACGTGGTATAGGATTTGGACATGCAGCTGGTGGTGGACGACAATTCGAGGTGCCACCGCCACCACCACCAAGATGTCCACCCCGACCACAGGTTGCAGGCAGACAGGGTAGAGCTCATCTCTAGGTAGCTGAGGGATATGATCATGGTGCTGTGGAGATGATTCGAGGTACCATCTGTGTCTATTCCAACTTAGCTGCAGTTCTTATAGACATAGGTTCCAGTCACTCTTTCATTGCCACTGCCCTCATTCAGAGGTCGGAGATTCTGACGGAGTCATTGACTCGATCCATACAGCCATAGACTCTTATGGGAGCAGACTCGATGATTACGCACTGGTGATGGAAGTGTGAGCTTACACTAGGAGGCAAGAGCTTTGGATGAGATCTAATAGTAGCGGCGTTGAGGCCTTAAGATGTCATCTTGGGTACGGACTGGTTATCTACAGTCCATGCTCTAATTGACAGTATTAGGCACAAAGTGCGGTGTGCTTGAATGGATGGGACAAGTTTTACCTTCACCAGCAATAAGGGAGCCATTTAAATTCATGATTGACTTTCCTGGAGGAGAGTGAATCCAATAACTCATCAGTTGGATGCCCTTATCCTCGGAGCAGGTGATATGGAGAGTTTCAGCTATCCTGCAATAGTGGACCAGTACACGGATTTTTTCACTGATGATGTCTCAGGTCTACCTCATCATAGAGAGGTGGACTTTTACATTGAATTGTAACCCTGGATGGAATTGATATCTACACCAGTGTATCAGATGGCTCCCAAGGAGCTTCGTAAGCTGTGGGTACAGCTAGAGGACTTGCAGGGGAAGGGATTCATCCAGCCCTATGTTTCTCCCTGGGCAGCCCCGATTCTGTTTTCCAAGAAGGAGGATGGGAGCTTGAGGCTTTGTGTTGACTACCAGCACCTGAACCAGGTGATCGTGAAGAACAAGTACCCACTCCTGAGGATTGATGACCTCTTTGATCAGTTGAAGGGAGTGTGGTGGTTCTTGAAGATAGACCTCAGATCAGGCTATCACCAGCTCAGATTTCGAGATGGGGATGTGTAGAAGACAGCCCTTAGATGTTGGTATGGCCACTACGAGTTCTTGTTTATGACATTCGGAGTAACCAGTGCTCCAACAGTGTTCATGGGACTCATGAACAGGATCTTTTAGTCATACCTCGATCACTTTGTTTTAGTCTTTATCAACGACATTCGGATCTACTCGACTACTGCGGAGGAGTATGCCTATCACTTGCGGGTAGTATTAGACAGACTCTGAGAGTACCATCTTTATGGTAAGATCTCGACGTTCCAATACTATATCTGAGAGGTCCCATTTCTAGGAAATGTCATCTCAGAGGTTGGAGTTGCAGTAGATCCAGCGAAGATTGAGGTGGTACTTGCTTGGGAGCCACCCAGGAGTGTAATGGAGGTACAGAGTTTCTTGGGTTTGGCTGGATACTAATGGTGGTTTGTGCCAGACTTCTCCAGAGTTTCAGCACCACTATCAGCCTTGATGAATAAGGGGAAACCCTTTGTGTGGTCGGAGAGATGCCAGTGGAGCTTTCAAAAGCTGAGGCAGAGGCTGACTAGTGCCCCCATCTTGAGGCTTTAAGCGGAAGATGTAGGGTACATAGTCTACTACGACTCATTAGAGACCATACAAGAATGTGTCTTGATTCAGGAGCGACCAGTGATCGAATATGGCTCTCGTTAGCTGAGACAGCATGAGCAGAACTACGCTACCCTTGACCTAGAGTTAGCAGCAGTGGTCTTCGCTTTGAAGATGTGGTGAAACTATCTGATGGGTGAACATTTTATCGTGTACTATGATCACAGATGTCTCAGATATATCTTCTCTCAGAAGGACCTGAACTTGAGACAGTGACGTTGGCTTGAGTTACTCCAGGACTATGACTTCAAGATAGTCTATACTCCGGGGAAGGGGAACGTTGTTGCAGATGCACTCAGTAGAAGATCTGGTATACAGCTGTTAGGCAAGGGGATAGAGCAGCTGGCTGCATTACATATATCCTTTGTGGATAGAAATAGAGCATCCTTCCTTCAGTCTCTTATAGTCACTCCCCCACTACTTTAGTGAGTTTGGGAGGCGCAGTGTGGGGACACTGACTACGAGACACAACGTGATCATATATCCATAGGGAAGGCACCTGATGGATTTTATGAAAGTGGGGAGCACTTCATTCTCTTCAGAGGATGTACTATAGTACCAGTTTCACTTTAGGAGGATGTTTTAAGGGAGTTCCACACATCCCCTCTAGCAGTACATCCAGGGGTGGCGAAGATGTACCAGGATCTCCGATGACAACACTGGTGGTTGGAATGAAGAACGAAATTATAGAGTTTGTTTCTCAGTGCCTCATTTATCAGCAAGTGAAGGTGTAGAATCAGGTACCAGTAGGCTTTGTTCAACCTTTAAAGGTCCCAGAGTGGAAGTGGGATGGGATATCCATGGACTTTGTGACAGGTCTCCACATACATCTAGAGGTCATGACTCGATCCGGGTGATCATCGACCAACTCACCAAGTCGGCCCACTTCCTACCGATCAGAGAGCAGGGTTCAGTAGAGAGTTTTGGATTCCCCTATATGAAGGATATTGTGCGGCTATATGGAGTACCATTGACGATTTTCTTCGATCATGATTCATGTTTTACTTCCCTGCTATGGAAGGGGTTGGAGGAAGCTTTAGGGATGCAACTTCTTTAGCACACCACCTTCAACCCTCAAACGGATGGCCAAACTGAATGGACCATCCAGACCCTTGAGGACATGTTGCATTCTTGTGTTCTCAACTTCGGTCACAGCTAGGAGGATCACTTGGATTTGGTGGAGTTTTTATAAAACAAAAGTTATCACTCCACCCTTGGGATAGCACCTTTCGAGGCGTTATACGGGCGACCTTACATATCACCTTTGTGCTGGATTGACCTAGGGGAGTCAGCACTAGTCGGACCAGAGAAGTTACGGGCTACCACAGAGAAGGTGTAAATCATCCAGGACCAGATGAAGAATGAACAGAGTAAGAAGAAGTCGTATGCTGACAGGAGATGGAGACATCGGGATTTTGGGGATGGCGACCACGTCTTTCTATGGGTCTCACCTCGATGAGGTCTATAGAGATTTGGATGATGGGAAGAGTTATCTCTGATATTCATCGGACCTTTTTAGGTCCTCAACAGAGTTAGAGAGGTGGCTTACTACTTAGATCTTCCACCTCAGTTGCATTGGGTGCACGGCGTCTTCCATGTATCCCAGCTGAGGAGTTACGTGCATGACCCTTCCCACATCATCGACCATGGTGAGTTGGACGTCGATGATGGGGTGACTTTTACAGAGGTTCCAGTAGAGATTGAGGATCAATAGGATCATGTCATTCATGGAAGGATTATGCCTCTGGTGCGTGTTTGCTGGATACATGGGAACCTCCAAGAGAGAACATGGGAGCGGGAGGCTCATATGCGTGTTCAGTACCCCCACTTGTTCCTTTATTTATGATTTTTAGCTTACATGGACATAAATCCTTGAGGTGGGGAGAATGTAAAGACCTGTAATTTTCTAGGTAATTTTTTTTAATTAAATGGAAATTTTACTAGTTCGTGAAACTTGACAGTGCATGATTTCGTGGCCCAGAGTGCCCAGAATCAATTTCTGAAATTTTGTTCCGGTACGTTCAGTAAATGTATGAGAGGGTTTTTATATCTTTTTAACTGGTGCTCAAAATTGAAATCTAATAGCACTGTTGAACTTGTATCACTAGTATTCGCTTACAGAGACTTTCAACTCGACGACAGTGGGTTGAGAATAAAAGGTATTTTTTGGGTTTTTTATGGAAAATAAAAAAATAAAATGAACTACACTTTATTTTATTTTTGAGCCACCATGTGGAAGTTGGAGGTGGGGTCCACCAGAACTAAACCTCATTGTGGGAGTTAAAGTGTGGGGACCACCCAACAATAACCTCCCATGAGAGGTTATGGTGGTGAGGCCTGACTGAACCTGTCCTCCCGCGAGAGGTTACAGTGGTGGGGACCACCTGGGACTAAACCCCCATTTTAATTGTGGAAAACCTCTCAACTCCCCTCATTAATGAGGGGGAGCCTCTTTTCCTCCTCTACCCAATTAATTATGACAATGAACTTTCCATTAATATGCCAAATCCTCCCCATTAATTAATTGAGCACATCAATTAATTAATTTAAATCATTTTTAATTTTGTGCCAATAACTAAATAATAGACTACTTAAATCTATTATTTCATCTTGTCTCACTTCCTTTTTGGTGGAACTTAGGAGAGAGCTTGGGAGAAGGCTTCCAAAATAACATCATCTCCTAATAAAGAACGCTCCACCGACGAAGAATGACTTCGACTTTCTTCCTCAGAACCTCCTCTGATGTAGGATGTGCTTGTCTACAATGAATCGACATCCACTTTCTCGCGTCAACATCGACGAACAACGAACAACGTAAGGAATTTATTTGAATATGATATTATTCCTTTAATTCATCCATTCTAAAGAAAATTATCATTGTGGATGTTTTTTCTAGTGGGTTGGAAATTGTTTTATGTGGGAAGATGTGGGGTGTTGGATTGATTTTTCTTCTATATACTTTTCCTGTTAATTATTTGAAATTCAAAGAATGAATTGATCTTCTTGCTACCACCCTAAACACGGAGGGTGAAGGCCAAACTAACATGGCCCGACCCCTCCGTCGTTCTTGTTTGTGATGTTCTTCGGATTGGCGTTGAGGTAATGAGATGATGAATGCGACGAAGGGAATGACCGCACTCCCCACGGCCTCCGAAACCTGTGCCGCCCGCCGACCGAACTGGCCCGAGCCGCGCCGCGCCCTGGCCGAACTAGCCTCGGCCACGCCGCCCCCAGCCAAACTGGCCACGGCCACACCGCACCCCGGCCCTGCCGCCCTGCCACACGCTCCGCCTGACCGAACCGACCTGCCCCACCTCAGCCACCCCACCTCGGCCGCCCCATCCACTAGCCGAACTAGCTCCGCCACCCCGGGTCGAACCCTGGTGCCCCACCAACCTCTCGCGCCTCCCGGCCGCTCGCGCCTCCCAGCCGAATTAGATCCCATCCAAGCCGGCCTCCTGATCCCATAGCCGAACAGTGCCCTCGCAGCCCCCCAGTCGATCTGGCCTCACGCGCCCCTCACAGCACCCACCCAGCTGAGCCACGCCCTCGTGGTTCCCTCCAGGTCAAGCCATCCACACGGTGCCCTCCAGGCCGAACCGCCCTCACCCTAAACCGCGGCCGATCCACGCCCTCGCGACCGGTCCACTGTCTCGAGGCCCGCTCATTGGCGCCCAGTGGGATGGGTTAAACCTAATGGGTTGGCCTGCCTAATGGGTCGGGCCAGACCCAACGGTCAGGTCGGATCGACCTAGATCGGGTTGGACCAGACCCGGGCCCACTATGACCCTTTACTTTCTTTTGGCCATACCTTTGGCACCGGACATCCGTTTGACGAACCATCAGCAGCGCTGGTAATCTAGGAGTATGAGAGTCCCATTATGTATACCCCACTAGATTTTGGTGTATTGTTGAGATACGGTCAGGTTGGATTGCACACAAATCCAATCGGGCCCCCGGGACTAAAAGGTTAATAACTCACAGATGGGGCATCCGATTGACGTGTTGTCTATTGCGTTGAGACCTCTATGATGTGGAAGACCTTTGAGATACTTCTTTGTGGGACTTCATGATAGTTGGAGTATCGACTAGTAGCTCATGGAGCGGATCCTTCCTGAGATGAGAAGACATAGTGTGGAAACCTAGAAGCTGGCTGAGACTTGACGACTGCTAACTGATTGACTCGGAGTTAGTCGACTAGCCCTGTGGGGAGCGCCTGGTTGTGGCAGCAGACCCACAATGGAGGAGCGCCTAGATGTGGCAGCAGACCCACAGTACTCAACAGGAGGAGTACCTCTGCAAGCAATTAGGGGGAGTGCCTGGTTGTGGCGGCAGACCCATGGTGGGGAGTGCCTTGGTGACGTAGTCGACCCACTGTACTCAATAGGAGGAGTACCTCAGCAGTCCATGGTTAGTGGGAAGTGCCTTGGTGTTGCGATATGCCCACTGTACTTGATAGAGAAGTATTTCTCCAGTAGCCGTGGTTTTGATAATGTGAATAAAAATCCTTGTTGAGCTGACTCAGTAACTTTTTAAATTTTCCTCAAGATTTAGATTGATTACTTGATAACTTAGGTATATGTATGTGCATATACCTAGGTGGGGTTATCTGTCGATTTCATACATTGTGGCTTATCTTTTTTGGATTTTGTGAGACCTTGAGGGTCTCAGGGTCCCTACTGAGTATCGTTTTACTCACCGATGCACATTCTATGTTGGCACCTCATTGTGTTGGATGTAGATGACGGACATCATTGACCGAGGTTGAGAGTACCAGGACTGGACGGTAGTCGGGGTGGACCTTACAGCATGACGGTACATAGAGGAGATGGATAGACCTGGAGTGCTGAGGAGGTGATCTGTACCTACCCTTCAGGTAGGAACCTCAGAGGATGACCTAGTGGAAAAAATTTTTTTCTTCCATTATACTTTCAGTTTCTTGTACTTTACTGTTGGGCTTGAATTTACAGCCCAGTTTACTTTCAATACACTTTTGTTATATAGTTTTACATAGTGTTTTGTTTCCATATTTTGCTCTATTGTGTGTGTTTATAGGTTATAAAGGCAATACCTTCACATTTTTAGGGAATTATGCCTTTGGTGCTAGTCCCCAGCCCCTGGCCTATAGAAGGAGGGCTTGGGGTAGTCACTAGACAGGCATAGGGGACGGGTCGTGAAAAATTGGTATCAGAGGTCAGTTCTACCACAGAACATAGGACTCTGATTTTTATTTTCTATAAATCAATATTTTTAAGTGTAGTGAGTGTGGTTCTCAGTTCAGGGAGTCCAGTGTTGGAGCGGCGGTCGACATATCCATAAACAAGGACCCTGAATTCTTATTTTTGACTCAGTGCATGAAAACACTGATTGCATGTGTGTTTTAAAATGTTTTCTTTATGTAAGCTCAACCAGGTCATCCCACCAGGTATAATCTTTTTACCGTGTTGCATTTGTTTCTTTTCGGATGCCTCCCCATAGACGAACTGCTAGAGTCCCATGATTTGTATGCACAGATATCCCACCGAGTGATGAGGCCTCGGTGCAGGGCCCTTTTCCAACGAAGGCACTAGCAGTACCACTTCCCATTGGGCCACTGATTCCACCAGCCCCAGCAGAAAATGGTACACGCTTCTTGAGTGCATTACATGAGTTCCAGCACCAAAGGCCACCACGGTTCAGGGGAGAGACGGACCCACAGGCGGCTGAGGATTGGCTAGAGGCTATGGTGAGAGTTTTCCGACTGGTAGGGACATCAACAGACCTCATGGAGATTCATGCTACCAGCCTTCTACTGGAAGGAGCAGGAAGATGGTGGAGTTTGATGATCCATGTTCACAATAAGATGACGCTTTACTAGGCAGACTTTGAGAGCCTGTTCCGGAAGAGTTTTTCCCAGTGACTCTTCGCGCAGTGTGTATACAGGAGTTGCTTCGTCTCTAGTAGGGCAACATGACTGTAGCTCAGCACTCAGTGAGTTTTACAGACCTCTCACACTACTCCATTGATATGGTACAAGACCCATTCTTTAGGGCCCAGACCATTGATCAGGGAATCAGGCGGGATATTAGAGATTTGGTGATCTCACTCAGCATTTCGATGTAGGCAATGGTGTTAGAGAGAGCCCACCTAGTGGAGAGTTTCCTTGCTGAGATGTCTCTAGCAGCGAGATCCACCACCAGTTGACACGTAGTGGAGTCTTCTGCAGCTGGCAGTAGGCAAATGTCACAGTGGTCCAAGAGGACCAGACCTACAGGTGGACGATCGCATGAATCAGGATCGGTTGTGCAGAACACCTTTAGAAGAGACATGCATTCCAGGAGCATGTAGTGTTTCACATGCAGCAGGCAGGGTCACATGACTCGTGACTGTCCGACCCACCTTTTAGATGATCAGCAAACAGTCGAAGGACCACCCAGGAAGAGACATAGATTCAATCGAGGTAGTCCAAAGAGAGTTGGAGAATGTGGCAGAGGAGCTGGTCGTGTAGCTGGTGTTGGAAAACGATTCGAGGTGCTACCACCACTGCCACCGGGAGCTCTACCCCGACCGTAGAGAGTAGGTGGACAGGGGAGAGCTCAGATTCAGGTAGCTGAGGCTTACGATCACAACACTTTGGATATGATTCGAGGTATTGTCTGTATCTATTCCACCTTAGTTGTAGTTCTTATAGACATAAATTTCTGTCACTCTTTCATTTCCACTTCCCATGTTTGGAGCTCAGAGATTTTAACGGAGTCGTTGACTTGATCCTTAGGCCTAGACACTCCTACGGGAGTAGACTTTAGGATTAGGAACTAGTTCCAGCTATGTGATCTTACTCTTGTAGGGGAGAAATTCGGTTTGGATCTCATAGTAGCGGCGTCGAGGCTTAACGACGTCATCTTGGGTATGGACTGGTTATCTATAGTACATGTTCAGATTGACTTTATTATGTGCAAAGTGCGGTGTGTCCGCACGGATGAGACCAGTTTTACCTTCACTGGAAAAAAGGGATCCTTTGCAACGCAAGATGGACTTTCCAGGAGGAGACTGTAGCTGATCACTCATCAGTTGGCTGCCCTTACTCTTGAAGCAGTTGATGTGGAGAGTTTGAGTTATCCTGTAGTGGTGGACCAGTATATGGATGTTTTCCCTGATGATGTCCCAGGTCTACCACCTCGCATAGAGGTGGACTTTTACATTGACTTGTACCCTAGGACGACACCGATATTTATAGTAGTGTATCAGATGGCTCCCGCGGAACTTCACAAGCTGCGGGTACAGCTAGAGGACTTGCAAGGGAAGGGATTCATTTGGACCAGTGTTTCTCCCAAGGAATCCCCGATTCGGTTCACCAATAAGGAGAATGAGAGCTTTAGGAATTTTTTGACTATAGGAATCTGAACCAGGTGATCGTGAAGAACAAGTACCCACTACCGAGGATTGACGACCTCTTTGATCATTTGAAAGGAGCACGGTGGTTCTTGATGATGGAACTCAGATCAGGATATCACTAGCTCAGATTTCAAGATGGGGATGTACAGAAAATGGCCTTCCGATGTCAGTACGACCACTTCGAGTTCTTGGTTATTCCATTCGGTGTAACCAATGCTCTAGCAGTGTTCATGGGACTCATGAATAGGATCTTTCAGCCATACCTCGATCGCTTTGTAGTAGTCTTCATCGACGACATTCTGATCTAATCAACTACTGAGGAGGAGCATACCTATCACTTTTAGGCAGTACAGTACAATCTCCAAGAAAACCATCTTTATGGTAAGCTCTCGAAGTGCCAGTTCTGGATCTGAGAGGTTCACTTTTTGAAACATGACATCTCGAAGGCTGGAGTTGTTGCAAATCCAACAAAGATTGAGGAGGTACTTTCTTGGGAGCCACCCAGGAGTGTGATGGAGGTTGGTAGTTTCCTGGGTTTGGCTGGATACTACTGGAGGTTTGTGCTAGAATTCTCCAGAGTTGTAGCACCACTATCATCCTTGACGAAGAAGGGAAAACCCATTGTGTGGTCATAGAGATGCTAGTGGAGATTTCTGGAGTTGAGGATGAGGACGACTAGTGCCCCCATATTGAGGCTTCTAGAGGAAGGCATATGGTACGTAGTCTACTGCGATGCATCAGGGACCAGACACGGATGTGTCCTGATGAAATAGCGAGCAGTGATTGCATATGGCTCTCGTCAGTTGAGACAGTATGAGAAGAACTACGCTACCCATGACCTGGAGTTAGTAGCAGTGGTCTTCGCCTTGAAGATGTGGTGACACTATCTGATTGGCAAGCATTTTATCATGTAATATAATCACAACATTCTCAGGTATATCTTCTCTCAGAAAGACCTGAACATGAGATAGCAAAGTTGGCTTGAGTTCCTCGTGGACTATGACTTCGAGATATTCTATACACCTGGGAAGGGGAACGTTGTTGCAGATGCACTCAACAGGAGATCTGTTATACTGCTGCTAGGCGAGGTGATAGAGCAGCTGGCTACATTAATGATATTCTTTGTAGATAGAGATGGTGTAGCCTTCCTTCAGTATCTTACAGTCACTCCCCCACTTCTTCAGTGAGTCCGGGAGGTGCATCATGGGGACACTAACTATGAGACACGACATGCTCAGATATCCACAGGGCAGGCACCTGATGGATTTTCTGAAGGTGGTGAGCATGTCATTCTCTTCAGAGGATGTACTATAGTACCAGTTTCACTTCAAGAGGAATCCTAGAGGGAGTTCCACACATCCCCTCTAGTAGTACATCCAGGGGTGGCGAAGATGTACCAGGATCTTCGGTGACAACACTCGTGACCGGGAAAGAAGAAAACAGTTGCAATGTTTATTTCCCGGTACCTCACTTGTCAGCAAGTGAAGGCGGAGCATCTGGTACTTGTAGGCTTGGTTCATCCTTTAGAGGTCTCAGAGTGGAATTTGGATAGGATATCCATGGACTTAATTATAGTTCTTCTACATACATCGAGAGGTCATGACTTGATCTGGGTGATCATCGACCGACTCACCAAGTCGGCCCAATTCCTACCGATTAGAGAGCAGGGTTCAGTAGAGAGCATGAGAGGCCTCTATGTGAAGGAGATTGTGCAGCTACATGGAGTACCTTATACAATTGTCTCTGATCATGACACATGTTTTACTTCATAGCTATGGAAGAGGTTTCATGAAGCTTTTGGGACGCAGCTTCATTTGAGCACCACCTTCCATCCTCAAACGGATGTCCAGAATGAGTGGACCATTCAGACCCTTGAGGACATGCTGCGTGCTTTTGTTCTTGACTTCGGTCATAGTTGAGAGGATCACTTTCCTTTAGTGGAGTTTTCATACACCAATAGTTATCACTGGACTATTGGGATGCCACCTTTCAAGGCGTTATACCGGTGACCTTGCAGATCACCTTTGTGCTGGACTGGCCTAGGAGAGTCACCACTAGTGGGACTAGAGATGGTATGAGCTACCACAGAGAAGGTGAAAATCATCCAGGATTGGATGTAGACTACATAGATTAGGCAGATGTTTTACGCTGACAGGAGTCGGATACCTCTGGAGTTCAAGGATGGGGACCACGTCTATCTATGGGTCTCACCTCGACGAGGTCTATGGAGATTTGGCAGAGGCGGCAAGTTATCTCCGAGATTCATCAGACCTATTTAGGTCCTCAGTAGAGTTGGAGAGGTGGCATACCGCTTAGCTCTTCCACCTTAGTGGCATCGGCTGCACGATGTCTTCCACGTGTCTCAACTGAGGAGATACGTGCACGACCCTTCCCACATCATCGACTATGGCGAGCTGGATGCCAATGATTGGGAGACTTTTATGGAGGTTCTAGTAGATATGGAGGGTTTAAAGGAGCAGTTACTTCATGGATGGATGATACCTCTGGTGCATGTTTGCTGGAAGCATAGGAACCTCCAAGAGAGCACATGGGATCAGGAGGCTCAGATGAGTGCTCAGTACCCCCACTTGTTCCCTTAGTTATGAGATGTAGTTTATGAGGATGTAAAGCCCTAAGGTTGGGAGAATGTAAAGACCCATAAACTTCCATATATTTTTTTAATTAAATGGGAATTTTAAGAGTCTGTGAAACTTGACGGCGCGTGATTCTGAGGCCCGGAGTGCCAGAAATCAATTTCGGATATTTTGTTCATATACGTTCAGTAAACGTACAAGCGGGTTTTTATAACTTTAGAACCATTTCTCTCAATTGAAATCTGAGGGCACTGTTGAACTTGCAGCGCTTGTATTCACTTATAGAGACTTTCACCTCGATGGAAGTTGGTCTAGAATAAAAGATAGTTTTTGGGTTTTTCATGGAAAATAATAAAATAAAATGAACTACACTTTATTTTATTTTTGTGCCACCATGTAGATGTTGAAGGTGGGGTCCACCAAAACTAAACCTCCTTGTGGGATTTGAAGTGTGGGGACCACTCGACCCTAACCTCCGATGAAAGGTTATGGTGGTGGGGCCCACCCGAACCTAACCTCTGGCGAGAGGTTATGATGGTGGGGACCACCCGGGACTAAACCCCCATTTTAATTGTGGAAAACCTCTCAACTCCCCTCATTAATGAGGGGGGCATCTTGACCTCCTCTACCCAATTAATTCTGCCAACACACTAGCCATTAATGTGCCAAATCCTCCCCATTAATTAATTGATCACATTAATTAATTAATTTAAATCTTTTTGAATTTTGTGCCAACAACTAAATAATAGATAACTTAAAACTATTATTTTGTCTTGGATCACTTTAATTTTGGTGTAACTTGGGAAAGATCATGGGAGAAGGCCTCCAACGAAGAGCTTCATCTCCCGACAAAGAATGCTCTACCTGCAAAGAACAACTTCGACTTTCTTCCTCAGAACCTCCATCAAAGTAGGACGTGCTTGTTTACAACGAATCGACATCCACTTTCTCGATCCATCGTTGATGAACAATGAACAAGGGACGGGAATTTATTTGAATATGATATTATTCCTTTAATTCTTCCCATCTAAAAAAATAATCGTTCTGGATGTTTTTCCTTGGGGGTTGGAAATTCTTTTATGCTGGAAGATGTGGGGTGTTGGATTGATTTTTTCTTCTACCTTCTTTTCTTGTTAATTATTCAAAATTCAAAGAAGGAATTGACCCACCTGCTACCACCCTAAACATAGAGGGTGTTGGCCAAACCAACAAGGCATGACCCCTCCTCCATTCTTATCTATGATGTTCTTCAGATTGGAAATGAGGTGACAAGATGACTAATGTGACAAAGGCAACAACCGTGCTACTCGCAGCCTCCGCGACCAGCACCGCCCACCGGTCCCGCCACCCGTCGTCTGAACCGGCTAGAGCCACACAGCGCCTCAGCCAAACAGGCCTCATCTGCAATGTTCCCCATTTGAACCAATCTGAGCCACATCGTTCCCTGGATGAACAGGCCTCGGCCGCGCCGCACCTTGGTTGTGCCACCCTGGCCATGCCCTCCGCCTGACCGAACTGGCCGAGCCGGCCCCAGCCACCCTGTCTGCCGGTGAAACCGGCTCCTACGACCTGGGACAATGGCGGTGCCCTCTCGGCCACCTGTTCCCTCTAGGCCACCCGTGCCTCCCGGTCGCCCACGCCTCCAGTCCTCCAGTGCCCTCCTGGCCACCCACGCCTCCCGGCTGCCCATGCCTCCCCACTGAATCGTCTCCCAGCTGTGCCAGCCTCTCGATCCCCCAACTGAACCGCTCCCTCACAGCGCCCTGGCTGAGCCAACCTCCTACACCCCTCGTGGAACCCTCTAGTCCGAACCGTTCCCTCGTAGTGCCCTCCAGGTCGATCCACCCATACGGTGCCCTCCGGACCGAACCACCCTCACACCAACCCACGGCCTGTCCGTGACCTCGTGGTCGGTCCACACTCTCACGGGCCTCCGTGACCCCTCACGATCTACTTGGTTGGGCCCAGTGGGCTGGGCTATACCCAACAGTTGGGTCGGGTCAGGCCAACCAGGTCGAACTTTACCCAGGACCACTACGACCCTTTAATTTCCTTTCGCCACATCTTTAGCACCGGATGTCCATTTGACGAATCATCAGTGGTGATAGTAATCTTGGAGTATGATAATCCCTTTGAGTATACCCCACTATATTTTGGGATATATTTGAGATACGTTTAGGTTGGATCGTGCACGAATCCAACTGGGCCCCTAGGACTAAAAGGTTAATAACTCATAGACCGGGAGTCCAATTGATGCATTGCCTACTGTGTTGAGACCTCGATGATATGGAAGACCTTTGAGGTACTTCTTCATGGGACTTCGTGACAGTTGGAGTATCGACCAGTAGCTCGTGGAGTGGATCCTTCCCAAGACTAGCAGACAGAGTGCAGATACCTAGTAGCTGGCTGAGACTTGACGACTGATTACCGATTAACTCGGAGTGAATCGACTAGCCCAGTGGAGAGCGCCTTGTTGTGGAGGAAGACCCACGATGGAAGAGATCCTGGTTGTGGCGGCAGACCCACGGTGGGGAGCACCTTGGTGAGGCATCATACCCATGGTACTCAATAGGAGGAGTACCTCAGTAGTCCAGGGTTAGTGGGAAGCGCTTTGGTATCACGGCAGGCCCACTGTACTCGATAGAGGAGAAGTTCTCCAGAATCTGTGGTTTTGATAATGTGAATAAAAATCCTGGTTGAGCTGAGTCTGTAACTTTTGGCATTTTCCTCATGATTTAGATGGATTATTTGATAAGGTAGGTATATGTATGGGCATATACCTAAGTGGAGTTATCTATTGATTTCATACTTTTTGTTTAATCCTTGTTGGATTTTGTGAGACCTTGAGGGTCTCAAAGTCCCTACTAAGTATCATTATACTCATCCCTGCACGGGCTATGCCTGTACCTCATTGTGTTGGATATCAACGACAGACATCGTTGACCAAGGCTGAGAGTACCAGGACTGGACGGTACCCGGGGTGGACCTTACGGCGTGACGGTACACGGAGGAGACGGACAGACCTGGAGTACTGAGGAGGCGATCTATACCTACCCTTCAGGTAGGAACCTCAGAGGCTGACCCAGCTGCAATTTTTCTTTTCTTTAGTTTTACTGTCTGTTTCTTGTACTTTACTGTTGGGCTTGTATTTCCGGACCCTTTTACCTTCAACACACTTTTGTTATACAGTTTTAGTTAGTTTTTTTTCATCTTTGGCCTTGTTGTGTGTGTTTATAGGTTATAAAGGAAATTCCTTCCCAGCTTTAGGGAATTACACCTTTGGTGCTAGTCGCCAGCCCCTGGCCTGTGGAAGGTGGGCTTGGTGTAGTCACGGCACAGGCCGCAGGGGATGGGTCATGACAAATTGGTATCAGAAATCAGTTCTACCATAGAACATAAGACTCTGATCATTCTTTTCTATGAAGAAATATTGTTAAGTGTATTGAGTGTGGTTCTCAGTTCAGGGAGTCCAGTATTGGTGCGGTGGCCGACGTATCCATACACCAGGACCCTGACTTCTAATTTCTGACTCAGTGCACGAAAACACTGATTGCATGTCTATTTTCAAATGTTTTTTTTAAGTCAGCTCCACCAGGTCAGCTCACAATGTATAATCTTATGAAAGTGTTGCATCTTTTTCTTTCAGGATGCCTCCCCATGGACAACCACCTAGAGTCCTGAGATTTGTATGCACATATAGCCCACCGAGCGGCGAGTCCCCGGTGCAGGGCCCTTTTCTAGCGGAGGCACTTACGGTACCACTTCCCGTTGGGCCACCAATGACACCAGCCCTAGAAGCAGACGATGTACGCCACTTGAGAACATTTCATGAGTTTTGGCACCAGAGGCCACCCAGGTTCATGGGAGAGATGGACCCACAGGTGGCTGAGGATTGGCTGGAGGCTATGGTGAGATTTTTCCAACTGGTAGGGACACGAGAAGACCTCATGGTGATTATTGCTGCGAGACTTCTATAGGAAGAAGTGGGAAGATGGTGGAGCTTTATGCTCCATGTTCATGATGAGATGTTGCTTCTTTGGGCAGACTTCTAGATCTTGTTCTGGGCAGATTTTTTCCCAGTGACTCTTCACGGAGTGCGAATACAGGAGCTACATCGTCTGTAACAGGGTAGCATGACTATAGCCATGTAATTAGTGAGGTTCACAGACCTCTCATTCTACTCCACCGATATGGTACGAGACTCATTCTTCTAGGCCCAGACCTTTGAGAAGGGACTCATGTGGGATATCAGAGCTTTGGTGATCTCACTCAACATTCTGACATAGGTAGGGTGTTTGAGAGAGCCCTCCTAGTGAAAAGTTTCCTTGCTGATCAGCCTCCAGCAGCGAGATCCACAACAAGTTGACACATAGTGGAGTCTTTTGCAGCTAGAAGTAGATAGATGTCATAGAGGTCCAAGTGGACCAGACCTACAGGTGGATGACCGAATGAGTCAGGATCGGTTGTACAGGTCACCCAGAGCAGAGACATACATGCCAGGAGTGGGCAGTGTTTCACATACAGCAGGTAGGATCACATAGCTCTTGACTATCTGACATGTTTTTCGAAAGATCAATAGACAGTCGAAGTATCACTCAGGTAGAGACAGAGATTTGATCGAGGCAATCCGCGGGGAGTAGGTGAACGTGGCAGAGGAGCTTGTCGTGTAGCTGGTGGTGGAAGATAACTTGAGGTTCTACCGACACCACTGCCAGGAGGTCTACCTAGACTGTAGGGAGTAGGTGGATAGGGGAGAGCTCTGCTCGAGGTAGCTGAGGCCTACAATCACGGCACTACGAAGATGATTCGAGGTACCATTTGTGTCTATTCCATCATATCTTCACTTATTATAGACATAGGTTCCAGTCACTCTTTCATTACACTACACTCATTCGGAGCTCGGGGATTCTGACAGAGATTTTGACTCGATCATTATGGCTAGAGACTCCTATGGGAGCATACTCGATGATTAAGCACCAGTGCTGGTAGTGTGAGCTTACTCTAGGAGGTGAGAGCTTTGGATGATATCTTCTTGTAGCGGCATCGAGGCGTTACAACATCATCTTGGATATGGACTGGTTATCTACAGTCCATGCTTTGATTTAATGTATTAGGAGCAAAGTGTGATGTGTCCGCATGGATGGGACTAGGTTTACCTTCACCAGCAATAAGCGAGTCATTGCAGTGCAGGATGGACTTGCCCATAGGTGAGTGCAGCTAATTACACATCAGTTGGCTTCCCTTACCCTCAGAGTAGTTGATGTGGAGAGTCTTACTATCATGAAGTGGTGGACCAGTACACGAATGTTTTCCCTAATGATATCCCAGGTCTACCACCTCACAGAGAGGTGGATTTTTATATTGAATTGTACCCCTAGATAGCACTGATATCTATACCAGTGTATTGGATGGATCTCGTCGAGCTTCGCAAGCTGTGGGTATAGCTAGAGGACTTGCAGGGGAAGGGATTCATCTGGCCCAATGCTTCTCCCTAGGAAACCCCGGTTCTGTTTTCCAACAAGGTGTATGAGAGCTTGGGGCTTTGGGTTGACTACCGATGCCTAAACTAGGTGACCGAGAAGAACAAGTACCCACTCTCGATGATTGATGACCTCTTTGATTAGTTGAAGGGAGCACGGTGGTTCTCGAAGATAGACTTCAGATCAGGCTATCACAAGGTCAGAGTTCGAGAAGAGGATGTGCAGAATATGACATTTAGATGTCAGTACAACCCCTACGAGTTCTTTGTTATGCCATTCGGCATAACCAATGCTCCAGTAGTGTTCATGGGACTCATGAACAGGATATTTCAGTGATACCTCAATCTCTTTGTCGTAGTCTTCATTGATGACATTCTGATCTACTCGACTACTGAGTCGGAGCATGCCTATCACTTTTGGGTTGTGTTGGACACACTCCGAGAGCACCAGCCTTATGGTAACCTCTTGAAGTGCCAGTTCTGGATGCAAGAGGTTCTCTTTCTGGGACATTTCATCTTGGAGGTTGGATTTTCTGTAGATCGATTGAAGATTGAGGCAATACTTGCTTTGGAGCCACCCAGGAGTGTGACGGAGGTACAGAGTTTCCTGGTTTTTGCTAGATACTACCGTAGGTTTTTTCCAAAATTCACCATAGTTACTGCACCACTATAGGCCTTGACGAAGAAGGGGAAACCCTTTGTGTGGTCGAATATATGCCAGTGGAGCTTTCAGGAGCTATGGTAGAGGCTGACTAGTGTCCCCATATTGAGGATTCTAGTGGAAGGCGTAGGGTACGTAGCTTACTATAATGAATTAGAGACCGGACTCGGATGTTTCCTGATGTAGGAGCGAGCAGTGATTGCATATGGCTCTCTTTAGCTGAGACAGCATGGGTAGAACAACGCTACCCATGACCTGGAGTCAGCAGTAGTGGTATTCACCTTGAAGACGTGGTGACACTATCTGATGGGTGAACCTTTTATTATGTACTCTGATCACAAGTGTTTTAGGTATATCTTCTCTCAGAAGGACCTCAACCTAAGAAAACATAATTGGATTTATTTCCTCTCAGACTATGACTTTTAGATAGTCTATACTCCTTGGAAGGAGAGCATTTTTGCAGATGCACTCAGTAAGAGATATGGTATACAACTGCTAGGAAAGGTGACAGGGCATCTGGCTTCATTACAGATATCCTTCGCGGATAGAGATGGAGAATCCTTCCTTCAATCTCTTACAGTCACTCTCCCACTTCATTAGAGAGTCAGGGAGGTGCAACATGGGGACACTAACTGCAATACACGACGTGCTCAGATATCCACAGGGCAGGCAGCTTATGGATCTTTTGAAGGTGGGGAGCACGTCATCCTCTTCAGAGGACATACTATAGTACTAGTGTCACTTCAGGAAAAAGTGTTGAGAGAGTTCCACACATCCCCTCTAGCAGTACATCCAGGGGTGGAGAAGATGTTCTAGGATCTACGACGATAGCACTGGTGGCCAAGAATAAAGAATGCAGTTGTATATTTTGTTTCTCGGTGCCTCACTTGTCAGCAAGTGAAAACAGATCATCAGGTACCAACATGGTTGGTTCAGCCTTTAGAGGTCTCAGAGTGGAACTGGGATGGGATATCCATAGAATTCATTATGGATCTTCAACATACATCCAGAGTCCATGACTCGATCTGGGTGATCATCAACTGACTCACCAAGTCGGCCCACTTCTTACCGATCAGAGAGTAGGGTTCAATAGTGATCTTGGGACACCTTTTAGTGTATTATATTATGTGTCTACATGGAGTACCTTCGACGATTGACTCTGATCGCGACACATGTTTTACTTCCTAGCTATGGAAGTGGTTGTGGGAAGCTTTCGGGACGCTGCTTCATTTGAGCATCGCCTTCCATCCTCAGAGGATGGCTAGACTGAGTGGACTATTCAGACCCTCGAGGACATGTTTCTTTCTTGTGTTCTAGACTTCAGTCGCAACTGGGAGGATCACTTGCCTTTGGTGGAGTTTTCAAACAAAAATAGATATCACTCCACCATTGGGATGACACCTTTCAAGGAATTATACGGGCGACCTTGCAGATCACCTTTGTGTTGGACTGACCCAAGGGAGTCAGCACTAGTGGGACCAGAGATGGTACGGGCTACCACATAGAAGGTGCAGATCATCCAGGAGCAGATGAAGACTACACAGAGTAGATATAATTTGTATACTGACAGGAGATGGAGACCTATGGAGTTTGATGATGGGGACCACATCTTTCTAAGGGTCTCACCTCGATGAGGTCTACAGATATTTGGACGAGGTGGCAAGTTATCTATGAGATTAATCGGAACTTTTTAGGTTTTCAGAAGAGTTGGCGAGGTGGATTACTGCTTAGATCTTCCACCTCAGTTTCATCTAGGGCATGACGTCTTCCGCGTATCCCAACTGAAGAGATACATGCATGAACCTTCCCACATCATTGACCATAGCGAGCAAGATGTCGAAAATGGGGAAACTTTTACAGAGGTTCCAGTAGAGATTGAGTATCGACATAAGCATGTTCTTCGTGGATAGATGATACCTCTGGTACGCGTTCACTGGCATCACATGAACCTCCAAAAAAGCATGTGGAAGTTGGAGGCTCAGATGCATGCTCAATACCCCCACTTGTTCCCTTAGTTATGAGTTGTAGCTTATAAGGATGTAAAGTCCTGAGGTGGGGAGAATGTAAAGACCCAAAAATTTCCATGTAATTTTTTTTAATTAAATAGAAATTTTACAAGTCCGAGAAACATGACGGTGCAAGATTCTGACGCCCAAAGTGCCTGGAATCAATTTCTGAAGTTTTTTCAGAAATGTTCAGTAAACGCACGAGTGGGATTTTATAACTTTTCAACTTGTGCTCGAAATTGAAATCTGAGGGAACTTTTGAACTCTCAACGCTGGTATTCACTTATGGAGACTTTCAACTCGATGGTAGTGGGTTGAGAATAAATGATAGTTTTTGGGTTTTTTGTGGAAAATAATAAAATAAATGAACTACACTTTATTTTATCATTGATCCACAATGTGGAAGTTAAAGGTGGGGTCTAATAGAACTAAACCTCCTTTTGGGAGTTGATGTTTGGGGACCACCCGATCATAACTTCCCATGAGAGGTTATGGTAGTGGGGCCCACCTGAACCTAACCTCCCACGAGAGGTTACGGTGGTGTGGACCACCTGGGACTAAACCCCCATTTTAATTGTTGAAAACCTCTCAACTCCCCTCATTAATGAGGGGGAGCCTCTTGACCTCCTCTTCCCAATTAATTCTGCCAATACACTAGCCATTAATGTGCCAATCCTCCCTATTAATTAATTGAGAACATCAATTAAATGATTTAAATCTTTTTGAATTTTGTGCCAACAACTAAATAATAGATATCTTCAAACTATTATTTTGTCTTGGCTCACTTTCATTTTTGTGGAACATGGGATAGACCTTTGGAGAAGGCTTCTAATGAAGAACTTCATCTCCCGGCAAAGAATGCTCCACCGACAAAGAACGACTATGAATTTCTTCCTCGGAACCTATTTTGATATAGGACATGATCATCTACAACGAATCGACATCCAATTTCTCACGCCAACATCTACGAACAACGAAAAAGTTTGGGAATTTATTGGAATATGATATTATTCCTTTAATTCTTCCCATCTAAAGAAAAAAATCATTGTGGATGTTTTTCCTTGCGAGTTGGAAATTGTTTTATGCAGGAAGATGTGGGGTGTTGTATTAATTTTTCTTTAATCTTATTTTCTTGATAATTATTTGAAATTCAATGAAAGAATCGATATGCTTCCTTCCACCCTAAACGCAAAAGGTGTGGTCCAAACCAACATGTCTCGACCCCTATGTCATTTTCGTTTGCGAAGTTTTTAAGATTGGAAATGAGGCGACAAGATGACGGATGCAACGAAGGCAATAGTCATGCTACATGCGGCCTTCGCGACCCGCACCGCCTGCCGGCCACGCCACTCGTCGTTCGAACCGGCCTAAGCCATGCCGCACCCCAGCCTAACCGGCCTCGGTCATGCCGCACTATAGCTAAACCGGTCTGAGCCGCACTGCGCCACGGCCGATCTGGCCTCGGCCGCACCGCACCCCGGTTGTGCCGCTCGGGCTGTGCCCTCCGCCCGACCGCACTGGCCGAGCCGGCCCTAACCCCCTTGTCCACCAACCGAACTAGCTCCACCACCCCGAGCCAAACTATGACATCCTACCAGCTTCCCGCACATCTCGACCTTCCTTGCCTCCTAGCTACCCATTCCCTCTCGGCTGCCCACGCCTCCTGGTAGAACTGGCTCCCATGTTGAGCCAGCCTCCCACGCCCCTCGCGGCACCCTCCAGGCTGATCTGTGCCCTTGCAGTTCCCTTCGGTCCAAGCCGACCATGCGGTTCCCTCCGTGTTGAATAGCCCTTGCGCCAACCCAAAGTCGGTCAGCACCCTCACGACCGGTCCGTGCTCTCGCGACCTGCTAGGCTGGGCCCAGCGGGCTAGGTCGAACCTAATGGGATGGCCCGCCTAACAGTTCGGGCTAGGCCCAATGGTCAGGTCAGGACGACCCAGACCGGGTTGGCCCAGACTAGGTCAGGCCGGGTCGGTTCGACCGGGTCAGATCGGACCCAGACCCAATATGACCCTTTACTATCTTTTGGCCATATCTTTGGCACCAGACGTCCGTTTGACAAACCATCCGAGGTGCTATAAATCTGGGAGTATGACGGTTCCTTTGAGTATACCGCACTAGAGTTTAGGGTATAGTTGATATATGGTCAGGTTGGATTGCACACAAATCCAACTGGGACCCCTGGACTAAAAGGATAAAAACTCACAGACTGGGTGTCCGATTGACGCGTCGTCTGTTGCATTGAGACCTCTATGACATGGAAGACCTTTGAGATACTTCTTCATGGGAATTTGTGACAATTGGTGTATCGACCAGTAGCTTGTAGAGAAGAACCTTCCTGAGATTAGAAGACAAAGTGCGGAGACCTAGTAGCGGGCTGAGACTTGACAACTGCAGACTGATTGACTCGACAAGACCAGCGGGGAGTGCCTGGTTGTGGCGGAAGACCCATGGTAGAGGGGTTTCTGGTTGTGGTGACAGACCCGCAGTACTCGACAGGAGGAGTACCTTTGCAGGATATTAGAGGAGCACTTGGCTATGGTGGAAAAACCACGGTGGGGAGCACCTTAGTAACATAACAGACCCACGGTACTCGACAGGAGCAGTGCCTCAGTATTCCAAAGTCAGTGGGAAGTGCCTTGGTGTTGTGGCAGGCCCACTGTACTTGACAGAGGAGGAGTTCTATAGCAGCCATGGTTTCGATAATGTGAATAAAATTCTAGGTTGAGCTGAGTCAGTAACTTTTTGCATTTTCCTCAAGATTGAGATGGATTATATGATAACTTAGGTATGTGTATGGGCATATACCTAAGTGGGATTGTCTGTTGATTTCATACTTTGTGGTTTATCCATGCTGGATTTTGTGAGAAATTGAGGGTCTCGGTTTCCCTACTTAGTATCTTAATACTCACCCCTATACGGGCTATGTCCGCACCTCATTGTGTTGGATGCGGACGATAGACAATGTTGATCGAGGCTGAGAGTTCCAGGATTGGACGATACCTAGGGTGGACCTTACGGCGTGACGGTACATGGAGGAGATGGATGGACCTAAAGTGCTGAGGAGGTGATTTTTACTTACACTTCAGGTAGGATCCTCAGAGGCGACCCCGCGGCAGTTTATCTTTTCTACAGTTGTACTTTCAATTTCTTGTACTTTACTGTTGGGCTTGTATTTTCAGCCCCTTTTACTTTCAGAACACTTTTTTTATACAGTTTTACTTAGTGTTTTTTTTCAAGCTTGTGCTCTGTTGAGTGTGTTTATATGTTATAAAGTCAATGTCTTCCCAGTTTTAGGGAATTACGCCTTTGGTGAAGTCGCCAACCCTAGGCCTTTGGAAGGTGGGCTTGGGGTAGTCACGGCACGGGCCCTGGGGGATGGGTCCTGACATTATATTATTTACTATAATTGGTAAATTAACTTATAATGATACTATAAATAAAGTGATAAATAATATTTATTAAATATTGATATCTTATCCAATTGTATTATTAAATATAAATTATTTTTTGTAGTTATTAATTAATTTTATTAATTAAAAATTATATTAATTTCTGAAATAATTATTAATAAATTACACATATTATTTACTAATTATGTTTTTTTAATTATTTAGGTAATAAAATATTTATTGTATTATTAATTAGTTATTTTATTAGTGAACTCATTATCATTAGTATTTGTATCTCTATTTGTTAATTATATTAACCCACTATGAAATGTTTTCATTTAAACCACATATAAGTAGAAAATTGTAGAAATATGTAACGTAGGTTTCTATTCATAAATTTTGTAAAACAGAACAATATCACTCTGGACTACAATGCTAACACTAATTCTCTTTTGTGCCATATCCTGGTTTGTAGGAAATTTTTTAATGTCCTGTGAGTTGATCTATATATTCAATAATGTTAACCTCCTACATAATTATTTTTCAATCTCCCACCACTTCATCTATTATGATAGGCAATGGATCAAAATTCTCCATTCTATTACCTTGACTAAGAAGGAAGAAAGATGTTTTCTAGTTAAAACTCTATCTTACATGAGAAGAATAAGATTGTTTTCTAATGGGTGTCTCCTCACTAGGGAAAACTGGAGATTCAATTATTCTTCAATTCTGAGATACCACTATAGTATAATATGATATATTAAGGGATTGTATACAAGAATCACTAGTATAAGCATCATATATCCCTATAACTGTTACTTGTGTCTATGGATCCTCTATAGCATAATGTGGAGGATTGTCTAGATGAAAATGTTAGAGATCGTTATCGTGTTCTATATCATCATATAGAACATACAAAATAGGCTCATCACCTTACTCCACATTGACATGGGGATCGACATCTCCTATAATATTAAATAAATTCTAAAAAATAAATCTCATCCAAGGGATGATGAAATTCTACTATTATATCAATAAAATATCCAAGGATAAATATGAATCCCTCTATGATATCATAGATGTGAATAAGGTGTGTGAAATTAGAGTCCTTTAGAAAAATTATGCTGTTAATATAAGATATATTCTAATGGTTGAAGATTTATTACCATGTTATGATCAACACACTCACATTTTATAATATATAAAAACAGGGTCATAAGGTACCTGGGTGAATAATCATGATGTTTTGATATATACATTTTCACTATGATTTCAACATAAAATTATATCTTGGGGATTTTATCCCCTATCTCCATATATGGTACCTAATATCACCTCATGTGAAACTATCGCTTATGTAACAACATTATAAAATGAAGTGAATGAAAATAAATAGTCTTTGTGGGAATGGTCTGGATAAACAAGGAATACCTCATAACATGATTTTGATGGTGCCACACAAACTTGTGATAATGATAAAATGTTCTACACATGGACTAGAAGGAATCATCACCATTCATTAGAGTGTGAGACTCAATAGAATAGTCTATAAATATGGAATCCCATTAATGAGGGAAAAATAAATATAGTAAAACGTAATATAGGAAATAACTATCTATGTATATAATTATTAATCACATACATCATTTAGAAAAAGTCTATGTAACATTAGTATATAAGATTATAAATCATATATGGTCATATATGAAATTATATGGTACATACTCAACATATTTATAACATAATTGTAATGATAGTTTCTTAATAAAATTCATGATATTACATCCATAAAAGAATGATTGATAAATATACCACCATCTATAACTGAATCTCTGTATAATATACATAGGCAATTGTGCATGAACATATGTACTGAATAAAGGGTTGTTCTCTCATACCCACGTATGGATAATAATAATCCCTCTTATAATCTATACCATATAGATTGAAAATTCACTTCATAGAATTCTATATGTTTAAGAATGACATTTATACCCTAACTATATTTATTTTTCATGTTAAGGTCCTCAACAAAAGAAAAACACATCAGATTGGAAAACTTAGAAAATTTTAAAAAAATATTATTCCACTAACATGTTGGAGAATGTATGCAAGTGAAGATATTATGAGAGTTATCTCTTCAGCATCATCATAAAAATGGGTATGGTTATTATTTTTTATTGGAATATGTATTTAAAATCTGAAAATAGACCCACATAATCTTGTAACTCATTAAATCATATCCTTTGAACATAATAAAACCAATATGTAGAAATATGGCCTTGATAGGGAGGCCTAACATAATGGACACATACTTAAGATTAATCTTCATCTCTTTAACCAGATGATGAAAAGAATGTTTCTAAAGCCTCCTATTCTCTTTAAAGGATACATTTATATGGTTATCAAAAATGTTGAATCTAGGAAACACTATCTTATATGGCCCTTTTACATGAATATGTAAAACATAGGTAGGATGAGGTGAGACATTATAGAATTGGTGTAACCTTCATACATTCAGAGGTGGAACACAATAACCCTCTTGGTTAGTATGGGAACATTCTATTTATAGAATGTGATAAAAGGAACTCCCAAAAAGCTATATATGATATAAATCTTACTTTTCATAGATAATGTAATAAATTTTATAAATTATACTATTAATAAAATTATTTATAATAATGAAGTTAAAATTTATTATTCCTAATGAAAGATAAATCAAGATATAATATAAAAAATTTAAACAACAATGATAAAACATCTAAAGAAAATTTATGATGATATATGGTGAATCTGTTTTCTTCCATGTTTGGACACTTTTTTTCAGTATGAAATTTTTTGTGATATTTGTTTTGTCAATTTCCCATTACCCATTATCATGACCCTCCCATATAATTTCTAATAAAACTAGACTGTGGAATTCACTAGGAGAGTAACCTAGTAACACAATTGACATTATTTTATTGATCATTAAGATAGATAAACTAATGAAAATCACCAATAAGAATCCATGTTTTATAATAACATTCAACCAGAGTGGTCATGTGATATACTAGATCAATATAAGCTTACCATGATATGTTAATCGAAAAAAGGACACAATGACTTGTGAATTGGGATACAATAATTACCATAATGAAATGTTTTTATAATACATAATTTCCTATGATACCACTAGAACTAGACCACGTTTTCCTATGAGTTAGTTATAAAAGTGTTAAATCAAATAAGATCTCTATCTAATCAATTTTTTGAAATGAAAATGATAAAACTCTTCATTATATCATAACATTGTCCCTTTGAATGTTTAAACAAATGTGGGTCCCTTGTATCATCCGTTTATAATCCTAATGGGATCCTTCAACAAAGTAATTAACACATAATTAAAATGTCTCTTATAATAAACCTATTATTGATAATTTATGAAAACCCTTAAAGACACATTTTATGATGTCAAAAATATTATTGGTCATATGGACATATCTCCAACCCAAGATATTTTTTAATGACCATCACTCCATCAAAACCTTCATCGTGTAATCATATATGGAATGATTAGTGCTTCGAATACATTCATGCCTTTAATAAAATTTTTGTTGTTATCGCCCATATGATGAAACTATAAGTGTTCAATCTATTTAAAATAATTTTAAATATCATTCAAATATTTATAATATTAATGAATCATACCAAAATTTATGATCGCCTTCTTTATTACGTCCTCTTTAGAATTCTTATAGACCACCAACTCGAAATATGTCTGATGAAAATTTTATAATAAATATTATATTTTCTCCATGAAAGAAAATCATTGTTAATGAACTCTATATTTTCATGATGATGATCAAATATCATTCACAATCCCATGATTTTTGTAACATGGAAGTTTTTAGAATCCAATAACGATCTCCATGATTCGAAAATATCCTTTTTAAAAATAGATATTGTAGGTGGAAGAGGAGAACTATTGTCATATTCTGGGGTGTAAATAATTCATAAAATTTTATACTTGTTGTAAATAAAATATCCATCATCTTGAAAAAACTATTTTCAATGAGAAAATTTTCCGAAACATGGCATGAATTACAAAAACAATCCATCGAACATCCCATTCATTTGAAAAAAATACATGTTTCTATGAGTCATACAATATGGACTAATTATGTAAGTGACTCTTTTTTTCTTATTTGACAATACTATTAGATAAGATAAAATCATACTCATTGAAATAGAAATACACATTAACAATTTCCTTTTCTTTTTCCATCAAATAATTGTTATCAGATATCCATTATTTGAATAGTTATTGTATTCCTTCATATATGAGAGACACAATAATGTCTTGAAATGTTCATATCATCTCCAAAATAATTGTTTCAATAAACACTATTTATAGTTTAGAATCCTCATATGATTTTCTTGGCCATACACATGTATGTGGGTCTTCCAACTAATAAAACTTCCAACATGAAAAATAGCATATATTTCCCAAGTTTGTGATTTATATTCATTCCCATGTTTATCAAAATAAATAATGTATTATCTCTAATTGTAATCATCAAACACGAATGAAAATTTTTACACTTTTTTGTATTTAATAAACACATTTTTTACATTCATCTTCACCTTTTAACTATTTACCATTATGAAATGTATTATTAGTTGTGGCATATTTGTAATCTACAATGCTTAAGAATTCATTACATGGTGAAATAAAATCCCAATCATCTAGTTGTCCACATGAACAAACCTCCAATAAGGATGTAACTAAAACAGTATTATTTTCATGTTTTCTCCCTATCATATCTATCAAAAGAACCGTTTAAGGTCCACTATCAAAAGAACCCTTTAAGGTCCACTATCAAAATCTTTCTCACTAACAGCATATCCTTTGCATCATCAAATAATTCCTCACTAGTTAAAGTCTTATTCATTAACATTGGTATATTGAGAGGTATTTTTCTTAATGTTTTCTTGATATTCTGATCATATTTTTTAAAATGACATACTTTACTATATTTCTATTGGAATCATTCTGTAATAGGTGGTTGCACATCATAAATAATTGAGACTTCCATATAAAATTCAATTAAACAATTATTTTATTATTTCTTGATCATAATTCACATAGCCACCCAATTCTTATCATCAAGTGGAGGATATATAATGTTCTATATATGAACAATATATTGATGATGCAGATATCTAATTGAAGTAATTACTTGATCAACCATACATTTTACTTGGCAATGAATTCTCATACTAGAATCTTAAACATTCTTACAATCATGGTGGATTGGAAATCTTATCAGTGTTAAAATATAACTAGGACACTAATAGTTATAAATTTAATATATGTTATATATATATAAGTAGAAATTATTACCATGAAAATAAATTTAGTCAAAATGTATATATATCTATAATACATCATCAAATTCTCAGAATTTTATAATTAGTTTTGGTTAAATATTTTTGACATCATCTTAGTATTTTTGTATAGATTTTTTAGTAAATCTAACTAAGACCATATGGAAAACTCGTTAATCCACTATTAGTTAAGAATGATATACCATAAAATCATTAATTACAAACACAAAATGATGTATTGTTGTGTGAAACTTGACACACAGATAAATGTTTTTGTAATACTCAACACAAAATAGTAGTTTGTTGAGAATCAATCCATCACTTCATCAAATATTTTATTTAGCATCGGTTTAAACTGCCGCTAAATCGTGTGTTGGGAAACAATTATCGGCGGTTTAAACCGTCACTAAATAATTTTTAAATTTTTTTTAAAATTTTTTAATGTTTAATTTTTTAATTTTTTTATATTAGTAAATTATTTATTTATTTATTTATTTATTTATCGTTACGAATTTATTTATTTATTTATTTATTTATTTATTTATTTATTTATTTATTTATTTTGTTTTGTTTCTTTCTGTAATTTATTTATTTATTTATTTTCTTAATTTATTTATTTATTTATTTATTTATTTATTTATTTATTTATTTATTTATTTATTTATTTAGTTTTGTAATTTATTTATTTGTTTATTTATTTCTGTATTATTTATTTATTATTTTATTTTTATTTTTTTATTTTATTAGTTTTTGTAATTTATTTATTTATTTATTGAGTTATTTATTTATTTATTTATTCAGTTATTTATTTTAATATATTTATTTATTTATTTATTCAGTTATTTATTTATTTATTTATTTATTATTTTTTCTTTTCGTAATTTATTTTATTATTTATTATTATTATATTTTATTTTCATAATTTACTTATTATTACCATACACATGCCCATATCCATGCATAAGTCCATCTCCATGCACATTCCCATGACATAAAAAAATTATGTGTTCGTAATTTATTTATTTATTTGTTTATTTAGTTATATATATATATATATATATATATTCAGTTATTTATTTATTTAATTATTTATTATTATTTTCTGTTCTTAATTTATTTATTTTTTTATTATTATTATATTTTATTTTCGTAATTTACTTTTATTACCATACACATGTCCATCTCCATTCATAAATCCATCTCCATGCACATTCCCGTGCCATAAAAAGAAATTCTACGTTGGGTGAGATTTGAACCCCTTACCTCTTACTTATTCTCCAAAAACTTTACCACTCTAGCATGCACTTATTGTGGTTAATAAATCAAATGTAATATACTTATACATATATATATTAATTAAAGAATCAAGTAATACATAACAAATAGATACACACTAAATAATTATTAATTAATAATCATTAATCATTAATCATTAATCATTAATCAATAATTAATAATTAATAATTAATAATATATAATAAATAACATATAACATATAACATATAACATATAAGACATAATATATAAGACATAATATAAAATACATAACATCTAATACATAATATATTATATATTATATAATACATAATATATAATATATAATACATAATACCTAATACATAATATATTATATATAATATATAATATATAATATATAATAGATAAGATATAATATATAATATATAATATATAATATATAATACATAATACATAATAAATAATACATAATATATAATATATAATATATAACATATAATATATAAGTAATTTATAAATAATAAGTTAATAAATAAAAGATAAATAAACAAATCATAAATCATAAATCATAAATAATATATCATAAGTAATAAATAATAAATAATAAATAATAAATAATAAATAATAAATAATAAATAGCAAATAGCAAATAATTGATAATAAATAATTAATAATTAAAAACGTATAATTTATAATTTATAATTTATTAAAAATTAATAAATTATTAATAATTATGTATAAATAATTAATAATTAATTAATAAATACATAATAAATAATTAATAAATATTGAATATTGAATAAATAAATATATAAATTATAAATAAATAATAAACTAAAAATAAATTAATATTTTTTAAATTAAAAAAATAATAAATAAGGAATAATAAATAATAAATAATAAATAACAAAAAATTAAATAAATAAATAGATAAATAGATAAATAGTAATAATAAATTAATAATTAATAATTAATAATTGATAATTACAATATTGATAATTCTTAATTAATAATTAATATTTAAATTTTAATATTTAATATGCAATATTCACTATTTAAAATTTTATAAATAATTATTAATTAATTAGCATTTAATTAATAAATAATCAATCAATAATAAATAAATGAATGAATAATAAACCAATAATAAATTAATATTTATTAAAGTATAACTAAATTAATAGATAATAATTAATAATTAATAGAGGATAAATAATAAATAATAAATAATAAATAATACATACATACATACATACATACGTAAATAAAAAGATAAATAATTAATAAATAATAAATATTTAATAATAACTAATAACTAATAATTTCTAATTTCTAATTAATAAATAATAATTAATTATTCATTAATGAAAAATTAATTAATGAATAAAGAATAAAAAAATAAACAATGAATAGTAAACTAATAATTAATAACTAAAAATTAATTAATTATTAATTTAAAAATAAATTAATAATTAATGTGTACATAATAACTGAATAATAATAAAATAAATAATTAAATAATATTAAATAATTAATTAATTAATTAATTAATTAATTAATTAATTAATAATTAAATAATTAAGTAAATCATAAATATTTAAAAACCTCTGAAAACCCTAAAAACACAATATGGATATTAAATATGATCAGTGTCTCCTTTTTCAGTGCCACAACCAGTCAATTCTAAGATCGTGAAATGAGCTTTGATATGATATGTGGTACTGGCCGAACAGACACCTCGATCGAAAGTTATAACCGTTTGAATTTTAAGAAATCGGGGTCTGTAACTAAAACCTCTCTTATGGAGCCCGTCTGGGCCTTTAAAGGGGAATAAAACGGGGTACAATGGTACCAAACCTAAGCAGCATAGAGCTTGTTATATGCTTCGATTTGATACGTGGTAGACCTCAAATGGACACTCGGATTAAAATTTATGGTCGTTTGAAGTTCGAGTTTGATTTTTGACTTTTGAATTTTAAATATATATTTTTCCTTTTATTGTCACATGATTTAAATATCACTTGGGTTTTGTTCATTTGATAAACTTCGATTTGACTGGTTGTGGAGCTGAAATGGACCCTCGGATCAAATGTTATGGTTATTTGATTTCAAAGTTTGTTCTTCCACTTATTGACGATTTTATTTCAGTTTAAAATTATTATTAACTAAAAATTAAAAAATTTAATTAATTGACACATTATAAATAAATAAATTATCAATAATAAACTGTATTTTATTATAAATAATAAAAAATACATAAAAAATACATAATAAATAAATAAATATGTTTTCAAAATTTTCCTAAAATTTACGGCGGTTTTCAAAAAACCATTGTTAAAAAAATTGATGTTTTTTGAAGATATTTAAAAAAAATTAAAAAAAATTAAAAAAAATTAACGCTGATTTTTTCGCAGTGGTTTTAAAAACCACTGCGAAAACACTGTTTTCTTTTAGTGCATTCATAAATTATAATTTTCTCCATATTAGATGATACTAGAATAAAACATTCTCATCTATGTAGAGTGTTCACCATATATCTATCAGTGTTATTAAACATAATTTTTTCCATTATTTGAATAAAGATATATGAAATACATGTTAAATTTAATAAACAAGAAGTTCAATATAAATACTAAAAGCAAAGATGAATATATCCAATGCAGGATCTTATAGTTGTTTCTTCTTCAGTTAATTGATGTTCATCTTCCAATTACATTTATGGCCATATAAGTAGTTGATAAAATTGTATTACTTGTAATAAATAAGAAAAAATTTTCTTTCCAAAATATATTGAATATAAATTAATGACATTAAGCTAGTTATGGAATTTTCCACCAGATCTTTCACTTTGTTCATAAAATAGAGAGGGGATCCACATCCCTAAAAAAATTTATATCCATGGTAAATCATAATAAAAAAATTTTCATGTGAGAATATTCTATATAGTTAATGTAGTTGTTCTAGTTGAATATAGAATATTTTGGTGACCAGGATGATAATATGATATCAATAGAAAACTCATTGTCAAAATAATATCCCAATTATTATAACTGATCAATTTACTTCATCGTCTTGAATAGAATATTCCTAGTTAGGTACTAATCTCTAAGTTTACACTCATATATTATAGTAAACATCACATTTACCTTTGGACTCTCTTTAACATTCTTAAGATATAAGAGAATAGATATCATTGTGAATTCATCTATGCATTTATATTGTATCTCTATATCTTTAAACGTATTAGATAACATCTTGAAAGAGGCATTAGAAGAATTCTATATTTATCTCTTATTTGCATTATTTTCAACTACACTAGCTAGTGATATATTTGATTAGGAATACATGACGCCAGCTCATAGTATAAATTTTCTAGAAGTAGAGAATTGTATAAATGATTGTACCACTCTTATCAATTTTTAGTATTGAGGTCACGGTCTTTGTCAAGAAAAAATCACATTAATCCCATGGTTTTTCATGAAATATAATTTTAAAAAATAAAATAATAATTTTGAACATTTTTTATTAAAAATTTTATATAATAAAATTATTTTTATAATTTGTGATATTTTTTTTGTTTTTTGAGCTATATTGTATTATTTACCTTACTAAAAATATTAGAATATTGTATTTATATTTTAATCCATTTATAACTATTTTGATACATGTGATGATGCATAATTTTGGTCGTCTTTGGATTCTGTATTTTTTACTACTGTTATAATAAATGGTATATTTTTTTAAAAATAAAACATTTTAATATTTTATAAAAAAATTTATTTTGATAGACTTTTAAAAAAAGTAACGATATCATAAATTTTATAATTTCTTTCAATTAATTTTTTATTCATGAAGATATATAACATTATTAACTTTAATAAAAATTCAAAATCTCATATTTATTTGACATAAATATTTGAACGCATAGTTTATTTTTTAAATTTAAATATAAGATAACTTTCATTTTACAACTATTTTTTAAAAATATCTAAGTTACTACTTCAATTAAATTGAAAATATATATGTATTTCATGATTTTTTCTTGAAAAAACTATTTTAATATTATAAAAATTATTTAATTTGGAATAAATTACATATTATAAATGATTTTTAAATTTCATTTTTTTAATGTATTGTTAAATTTAGTAAATATTTAATAATTAATATCTAGTTAAACATTAACATTAAAAGTAATAAAATGATCATGTTTTATATGATGTGGTTTATATTTTATCAAAAAATTATAAAGATAACACATACCTGTTGTAAATCATCGATGTTTTCATCTACTAGACTGCTAAAATGTAGTAAATATATATAACCTCCATGCATAGATGAAACATCAAACATCAACACCCAATTTAGAATCTCTATTTTTAAAAAATACTAATATGTAATTGAGGGGTAATATGGGATTATGATACATTAATTTTATCATTTACTTTTAGGAATATCATATATGGAAAAGTGATTATACAAAAATCTTCTAAAATAAAATAAAAAACAATTATTTAAAAATTATAAATTTAAATAAAAAATAAAACAAACATTCATCGATCTAACTCAAGATCATTTTATGAAAAATCAAACTATTGGTAAATTATATATCACAAATTATTACATATTTTAAATAATTGATTTTTATATACAACAATTGATCTATATTTATAAATTCATTCAGAAATATTTAAATAATCCAACCATCATATTTCAAGTTAATAAATAATTCAGTACAATATAAATTTTCTAAACAAACAGTTCTTTAATTCACATAAACAAACAATCTAAATAATTAAATCAACCAAAATAAACAAATAAATTTTTTTAAAAAATAAACATTAAAAAATAAATCATCTCTTCTTAAAGACTAAAAATAATAATTTGATTAAGGTATTTCAATTCATTAGATCTAAAATGAAAAATCAATTGCGTACAATGAAAAGGTAGAGGGGGGAAACCCCTATTGTAGTTTTTACCAAGTGGGACCTCACATTTGTGGATTGTACAAGATTTGTGATCATGGTCCCAGATTCTAGGGATTCAATTTAAAAAATATTTAAAAAATAACAATCTTAAATAATTATTTTAAATAAAAATAATTCAAAATAACTCAACCAATACACATGGAAAAACTATGACAGGTTAATCCAACCCACCCCATTACTATCCTTCATGGTTTTATTCTTCAACTGCTTCGATGTTTTTTCTCATGTTTTTACAAACCATCGAAAAAGATAAATTTTTATTTTTCATCTTATCCTTTTCTCTATAAATCTCATAATTTGTTTGTTATAATTCCAATAAATTTAACTATTCAGGTTTCTTATATCCCCAAAATATTTGTATGATCATGTTTGTGAATATGAATTATTTCTTTTTTAAAAAAATGGATTAAAGGGGTAATATTGGACAATATTCACTATGATATTTCTAAAAAAATTTAGATTTTATGAATAGACCATTAATTCATTATAATTGGGCATGAAATAATTATTCTATCTTGAATAAATTAGAGATTAAATCTATTTTATAAAAACTAAGATATGTGAGTACATAACATTTTGACAATCATAATTTGGGCCTTATTTTGAATTTTTAGTGGTCCAATATATGTGTTCTTATAAATTCTGATTAGATTATGGATTTAGGGTTTGAATTTATATTAGGTCTTAGTAAAACAGCTTATAATGATAGGTCTTTTATGTCTCTATTCTAGAACATTTTTTTATTGGGATATCAAACTTCAAAGGGTGTCTTTCTATTTTCATTGGGAAAATCATAATTGATGTAGATCTAACATTTATCTACATTGGATAATTGGTGGTAAAAAAAATATTCTATGGATGTATAAAATTATTTGATGAATTTTATTATGTTTTTTCAAGGTTATTAATTTTATTAGGGTGTATTGTTTCTGATTTTATTTTTTAGGGGTTGGACACACTCTACATGTTTCATACTATTGTTTGAATTTAATCATGAAGATGTATTGATAATATAATTTGAAATATTATTTGGTGGTATTATTTATTTATAACAATGTATAATGTTCTAAAAAAATTGATCTTTACAACACTCACCATTATTAAGCTGTGTAACATCCCAGGTTTTATGAAAGAAACACTTTGTTCAATGGTTTACATGATATGAAACATCAAGCATAAACGAAGAACTAAATATTATTATTTAAATGTAATCATTATAACGTAGTCATTTAATGAAATTAATGAATAGTATATATTAAATTATAAAAATATGTTTTAAAAATGTTTAAATAATGATTCATTGGTTACCAAATTTATTAGAAATGGAAAAAAACCCAATGGAATATAAAGGATGTGTTTTTATGAAAACCTATTAAAAAATAGGTAATTATGTTTATAAAATAATATCAGTCTTTATGAATTTTAATTTGATGAAAAATAGATTTTATATATTCAATTTAATGGTTTAAAGTCTTATTATATGTTTTCTATATATGATATAAAAAAATTCATATTTTTGGATAAAAGAAATATTTTTTAAAAAATAAAATTTCACAGCCTTTTGTTGTAGAACCCTTTTTAAATTTACTTTTTGACACCATTATATGTTATATTTGAAACAAATTAATTTAATATTTATAATAGGGAAATCAAAATTTACATTGTAATATATTTTGGTACTTTTTTGATAAAATTCATATTTTTATTAATAGTGAAAAATTCTGCATTTTAATCGAAAATTGAATTTTCATCTAATTTATTTATATTGATTGATTGTCATTATAATTGGTTTTAAATTATAATAATATTAAGTTGTTATAATTTCATCCAATTTTTGTCATTTGGAAAAATTTCAATTTTAAATTGGGCATAAACACATGTTAATTTTTTGATAGTTTTTTACTTCATAAAAAACTTGCTTTTTGGTTTTGACAATAGAAACTAATTTTAAATTAATTTCAAGAAATTATGTGTTTAGAAAATGGGAAAATGAATTCCATATTTGAAATCAGACCTCTGAAATAGTGTAAATAAGTACCTTTTATTTTTTTGGACGTTATGAATAGTAACGTCAGTAATTTTTTAATTTATCATGGTTAAAGGTTAAATCAGGTAAATAAGTCTAAAACATAATATGATTACGATATAAAACTACCCTAAAACGTTTCATAATCTTATTGTATGATATATATCCAACCATGGGAATCCTTGGGTCGATTTTGGGACCCCATGGAGCCACTTGGGTGTGATAATGCAATGTTATAATAATTAATTTAAAGTAAAGAGAATATAACAAAAACATGTATATTTTACTAAACCAATTTTAATAAAGGGTTATTTTACTAATATAGTTGGATATAAATATTCATTAAAAGGATAAAAATATTTCCTAAATTATGGTATTGTATTTATAATTTTAAGCAATATATAAATAAATTTAATTATGATACAATGATGATGAGTGGTTGCTTCATTAATAAAGGATTCAAATAAATGATATTTTAAATACTAAAATATTTATTATTTGACAATAATTTATCTCATAAGTGAATTTTTTTTATGAATATGACATTTTAGGATTGATTCAATGTTTTTTATGATGTAATCAGGTTGTTATGAATCTGAAAAAAAGTCAAGTATAAATAGTGAAAAAATTTTCATAATTCATAACTTAAAATATAAAATTCATAAAAAATGATATTAAATTCCTAAAAATATAAGATTCTTCCAAATGGTTATTATATGTCCAAATATGTCATAAATGGAAATTTTTGGGATTTTTAAAATGATATAGTAATTACTTTAACCCACAATGTGTAAATAAAATGATATCACTATAAGATTAAAAAGGGTATAAAAATGGTTAAACCAAAAAGATAAGGATACAAAAGTATTAAAAACTTGTCTAAAAGTAATTGGTTGAGAGTATTTCAAACAATTATAATCTTATACTCTAAATATATAACTTTTGAACCATTATTATTAAAAAATAATATTATAATAAAATAATATTTCAAGACCTTCATTATGTTCCCCTCCCTCTTATAAAATTCCACCGCATCTACCCACATACTCATATACCTCAAGCCCCTAGGATAATCCAACTTCTACTCAAATAATATTCCAACATCCCTCCCTTCCTTCTATAAGCCTTACCTTGGGGATAAGTCAATACAAGAAAGCATTTTGGCTCAAATAAAAATATGTTACCCAATTTAGAGGGATATAATGAACGAACGAGACAAGTTAGACTCATCGTGAGGGAACTTTTTAACCAAATTTCCATTATTTGGCTTAATATTCTACTACATTATTATATCATGCTATGATTATGTGATAAAAAAATTTTGATATCCTATCATGTATTAATACTTTTTTTATGTGTATTTATAATGAATACACATAAGATATGTCCAAATATGTCATAAATGGATTTTTTTTTTGGATTTTTGACATGATATGGTAATTACATTAACCCACAATTTTTAAATAACATTATATCACTATAATATTAAAAAGGGTAAAATTAGGGTTAAAAAAAGATAAGGATAAAAAATATTCAAAACTAGTCTAAAAATTATTGGTTGAGAGGATTTAGACAAACTATCATCTTATCATCAAAATATATCACTTTGAAACTATTATAATTTGAAAATAATTTTATAATAAAATAATATTTCAAAAATTTCATAAAGTTTCCCCCCCCCCATTGGCTTATCCACATCTGCTCAAATAAGTTTCCAACATCCCTCCCATCCTCCTAGATGACTTACCTTGAGAAAAAGGAAATTCACAAAATCCCATTGCATTAAATAAAATGATTTTACCCAATTTATTGGAATATAAAGAAATAAAAAATACTAATCGGACTCAAGTTAATTGAACTTATTAAACTAATTTAAATTCATTGGAATAATCTTCTAAATCATGATTATATCGTTCTATGATTATGTGATAAATAAATTTTGATATACTATCATGTATTTATACTTTATTTTTGTGTATTTATAGGGAATACACTTAATTGAACTCTTTTATTAACAAAATTATATTTGTAATGGAATTTCTAAACTCAATTTCCACTCATTGGGTTTTATGCATACCTCATTGATTATATTATGCCATGATTATGTGTGGAAACACTATTTATATATTTATATTATAATTTCCACTTCAATTTGTTTGTGTATATAGTTCTTATACATAATCACCCTGTTGATAAATTCTTATGACATTTATACAAACTTTTTATGGTAAATCTTAACTCAACCTCATTTCATTGAGTTAAATAAACATGTCATTGGTTTAGTTTTTTCAAGAATATGTCTGAATGAACTATGATTGTTTTACACAGAATATTCACTTATATTGGGTGTATTTTTATTTTTCACACATATTATTTTTTTTATTTGTCCTTAATTTAATTATATCATCTTTGTAAGGGACTTCATCTCAATTTCATTTCATTGAGTCATATTTTGATGCTATGCACAATTATTATCTTATAAAGTGTATATCAATCTATTTGGACTCATTACATCATGAATTATTATATTTTAATGCTTTATAATATTTTGATTAATGTTATTCTTAAAATATTTTTATTCAAGTGTTTCTTGTTTGGAAAAAGTCTCTTTAACTAAAACATCTTTTTTATTGTATTAAAGTTTTATTCTTATAAAACCTTCTATTTCATGCCCATAAGTTCAAAATAGTTTTAATGAATTTATTTATATAGACATTAATATTTTAAAATAGAAATTTATTTAAAATGTTTCTAAGTGTTATGGAACACTTTGATTCAAAATTCACTTTATTAAATGTTCTAAATAGTTTTGAAAATGGATTGAATATTTCAATATCTTGAATTTATTTCTTGTGGTTTATTTGTGAAATGTTGAAAATTTCAGTCTTTTATCTGTTATAATTATGTGATGGTACTTGTACATTTGACAGATTGTTACATGATAAACCAAATACGGGTGGTTCTATGTTAAACCAAAGGTGGATGATCTTGTGATAGCTCTCCAATGCATTGGGTAGCATGATAGAGGTAAAAAATAATGTTTCACCTAAGAGATTTTCAGAATATACTGTGATGGGTATTCCTAACATAACCATGAAGGTTACTACCTATATTTCTTTGATAGTTACAATTTAGGTATGATATTGTTTCCACAAGTTATCTGTATGCTTTATGATTTCTATGATTTTTTGTAGGAATGTTTTGATTACATGATTTAAGATATGTACTTAATGTTTTATAGGAGAAGAGTATGATTTTGGGAAAAAACTTCATGGGTTTTAAATATTCATGTACAAATGGTTTTCTTCCTTCTTTTATATTCCATACTATAATTTTTTTGTGCATCCCATGTTTTGAATTTTTTTTACAGGACTTAAAGAAGAATATATTCAAGGATGGAATCAAGGGAATGATATGATGTTAAAACATGAAATAATAAATTGTTTCTTTTTAAATAGTTTTAGTTTTATAAAAATGGATAGTGAGTAGAAGTTTCTGCTTGTAATATTTATGTTTTCATGTATGAGTTCTTACCTAAATCTCTAAAACTATAAACATGAAAATGTCCTCATTATGAATCGTTGACTTATCTCAAGATTATGTAACATTTAAGGCTTAGGCCTTATAAGTGGACACATCTCTCTATGTGTTTATTGAGGTTGTTCATAGGATAGGTCATCTAATTTTTATAATAATTTTTAAAAAAATCATAATCATATATTTTTTGAGATTTAAATGGATTGATTCCATAGATTTTTTATAAATGAAGCTAAAATTAATTATTCGAAATTTGATGTGTGCATGTGTTATGATTTTAGTTCATCTATTATTTTCATAATGAATTTATTATAGTCATTTAGATTTTTAATTTTGAAATATTCATTGAATAAATTCTCTTTTCATGATTTTTAGTTTAATAATATTAATGGGTTTAAATGTTTATTTTAATATACATTTCTCATGAGTACTTATGGTTATATCGGTTTTGTTTCAGGTCATGGTATATCTATACAACATTCATTCGTGAAATAATTCATTCATTATGGTTTATATATCTTCTTTTCTTATTAAGATAATGTTTCAAATAGTAACATTTATGAGGAAACATGATTTAATTATTTAATTTGTTTCGAATGGGTTACCAAAAAACATTTTAACATTTTACAAGTTTGAGTAACATTAATTTGAACGAATTTTTTATTAAAATAGTATTATATAATATATTACAATAAATTTTTATTATTACACCTATATTCACTATATGTGATACATTCCATGATTTATTAAAGAAATTCCCCTTTAGTCATGTGATATTTAAAAAGTAGTGTTGGATACAATTCCTTGATTATTTCATTGGATTCATTATAATTTTTTTTATATTTCGACTAGTCATTTGTTTAGATTTAAAATGAGAGTTAATTAGTTTTAGTTATGATATTATATTGTTGATATTAAATTAAATACACATTGGTTATTTATAATAAAGATAGTGGTATTCCCCTAAGTATATGGTTTTTTTGGTTAATATAACTGATTTCTTTTACAAAAAATATGGAAATCTCTATGCTTTTTATAGTGAACCAATAATCACATAGATAAATAATTTTTCATTTTAGATTAATATTAAATATATCATAAGATAATAAATTACATATAACAATAAAATATTAGTTACTTTCATGATAGAAGTCATATTCAACTTATTTATGAATAATATTCAATATCTATCACAAATAATCTTCACATAAGTTTCCCTTAAAGAATCATTCTACATAATATTGCATCAACGCCAACTCCAGTAAACCAGAGTCAGTTATACATTAATAAATTTACAGAACATACAAGGGATCACATCACTTTGAATCAATTAGTTTAGTAATATTAAAGAACCATATATATATATATATATGTGTGTGATTATGATCTTACACTATAAATATAAAAAATAGCTTAAGGAAAATTCTAAAATCCTTCATATTATTTATAATATTCTTTTTCATATCTCGAGGAATGGAAAATAAATAAAGGGTGAACCTAGATTCTCAGTAAGGATTATGTGTACTAAAATATTTGATTAATATATAACTCATATTAAATATGGATAGCTAAATAACTAAAATCATATACCATTTAACCAATAACTTGATCTTGAATTGAATCCATTGAAGATATCAATGTAGTAATATATCAAATAATAATAGAAAAAATAAGTTAATGAAATTCTTAATGTAGGGTTTCATGATATCAAACATCAAGATGTATTTTATATCAATTTCTTATGGAAGGACAGTTTAATTAATGGGTAGAAATAGACTAATTAACATTTAATAAGTTTTTACATGTTTTTTGACTCACGAGACCTATTAATAAGTCAAGGGGATATCTAAAAATAGGCCCCACCAATCAATGAATTTCAATATATTCCTCATATAATGAATAATCAATTTAAATAATAAATAATATGGCATATCAAAAAATATATGTTCTTTATAAATAATATATAATTTTAATATTTCCCATGTCAAAAAAATATCATTCATTGTGAAACACATTATGTAGAAATGGAATAAATGTTAATAAATTATCATATCCATAACAAAAATAATAATGATATTTAATATAAATTAAATGTCCAATAAAAGGTGGTCACAAGAATGTGTATGTTTCAATAGACTATTAATGACCATAAAATTAATATGGGATTAAATACAATCATAAATTGACTAGAAAAATATATTTTCTATTAAAATTTGGTATTTTGTAGAATATAAGAAAAATGAAGAGAGACATTTAAAATAATTTTTCTTTAAAGAAATTTTGTTCAAAAGCCATTGAGAATAGCACTACGGGAAAAAGGACTTTTTGCGACAGGCTTTTTGCGACGGGATAAATCTCGTCGCAAAAAGTTTGTCCAAGAGGTTATTTACAACGGGGGTAACAACCTATCGCAAATAACCGATTATTTGCGACGAGATTTCGTGTCCCGTCGCAAAAGGTTTGACGCAGATAGCGCGCCAAACCGCGCGAAAGTTATTTGTGACGGGAGGATCCCTCCGTCACCGATAGTGAAGTATTTGCGATGGGCCCCGTCGCAAATACCCAGCGGCAGTTAATAGCTTTTTGCGACGGGATGTTTACCCGTCGCAAAAGGTGTATCGATAGGGACTATTTGTGACCGGACCCATCGCAAATAACATTTTAACCTCCGTCAGTAATTAATGCGAGCGTAGGTATTTGTGACGGGTCTCATTGCAAAAGATACTATTTGTAACGGGTAACCCGTCCCAAATAGTCCTGTCGCAAATAATCTAACCTATATATATCCCCATCCATTTTTCTTCTCATTCCTCTCAATTTCTAGATCTTGTTTCTCTCTAAACTATGATTTCAGAGGGAAAATTTTTCCAAGTTAATTTTTTTGGTAACGAAAAAGTTGTGAAGCCGTCTACATCAATAGCAAATCATGTTTAAATGTATTTAAGTTTTATTTAATTTATTATTTATTTCAATTTTTTATGTTAATTTTTATGTTTATTGATTACTTGTAATTAAATAGAATTTAAATTGTTTTGTCACGACTATTTATTTGTACTAATAAATTGAAATTTTTAGTATTAATTTTTAATAATTAGTAGTAATTAGTAATTATTAACGATAATTAGTAATGTATACAATTAATTTGTAGTAATTAATAATAATTGGAATTAAATAATAATAATTAGTAATAATTAGTAATAAATATTATTAATTATTAATAAATAGTAATAATGAGTAATAAATAGTAATAAATTAGAATAATTAGTAATAATTAGTAATAAATTGTAATAATTAGTAATAAATTGTAATAATTAGTAATGAGTTGTAATAATTAGTAATAATTAGTAATAATTATTAATAAATTGTAATAATTAGTAATGAATTGTAATAATTGGTAATAAATTGTAATAATTAGTAATAAATTGTAATAATTCGTAATAAATTGTAATAATTAGTAATAAATTGTAATAATTTGTAATAAATTGTTATAATGATTAATAAATTTTAATAATTAGTAATAAATTGTAATAATTAGTAATAAATTGTAATAATTAGTAATTAATTGTAATTAATTGTACTAATTAGTAATAAATTGTTTTAATTAGTAAAAAATTGTAATAATTAGTAATAAATTGTTATAATTAGTAATAAATTGTAATAAATTGTATTAATTAGTAATAAATTGTATTAATTCGTAATAAATTGTATTAATTAGTAATAAATTGTATTAATTAATAATAAATTGTAATAATTAGTAATAAATTGTAATAATTAGTAATAAATTGTAATAATTAGTAATAAATTGTAATAATTAGTAATTAATTCTATTAATTAGTAATAAATTGTAATAATTAGTAATAAATTGTAATAATTAGTAATAAATTGTAATAATTTGTAATAAATTGTAATGATTAGTAATAAATTGTAATAATTGGTAATAAACATTAATAATTAGTGCTAAACATCAATAACTACTAATAAATTGTAATAATTACTAATAAATTTTAATAATTAGTAATAATTAGTAATATTTACTAATAAATACTAATAATTAGTAAAAATTAGTAAAAATTAGTAATATTTATTATTAAATACTAATAATTAGTAATCGTTAGTAATAATTAGTAATAATTAGTAATAATTAGTAATAATTGGTAATAATTAGTAATAATTCGTAATAATTAGTAATAATTAGTAATAATTAGTAATAATTCATAATAATTAGTAATAATTAGTAATAATTAGTAATAATTATTAATAAATTGTAATAATTGTTAATAAAGTGTAATAATTATTAATAAATTGGATGAATTAGGAATAATTAGCAATAATTAGAAATAAATAGGAATAATTAGCAATAAATAGGATGAATTAGCAATAAATAACAATAATTAGAAATAATTAGAAATAATTAAGAATAAATATGAATAATTGGCAATAGGAATAATTAAGAACAAATATGAATAATTACCAATAAATATGAATAATTAGGAATAAATATGAATAATTAAGAATAAATAGGAATAATTAACAATAATTAGGATTAATTAACAATAATTAGGAATAATTAGCAATAAATATGAATAATTAGTAGTAATTATGAAAAATATCAATAAATAGTAATAAATAGGAATAATTAGTAATAATTAGGAATAAATACTAATAATTATCAATAATTACTAATAATTAACAATAATTACTAATAATTAGCTATAATTAGAAATAATTAAGAATAAATAGCAATAAATAGAAATAAATAGCAATAAATAGCAATAATTAGCAATAATTAGAAATAATTAGTAATAATTAGAAATAATAGTAATAAAGAGAAATAATTAGTTATAAACTGGAATAATCTGTAATAATTAGTAATAATTAGGAATATTTAGGAATAATTAATAATAAATAAGAATAATTGATAATAATTATGGATAATTGACAATAATTAGTAATAAATTGTATTAATTTGTAATAAATACTAATAATTACCAATAATTATGAATAAATACAAATAATGAGGAATACTTAGCAATAATTAGAAATAATTAGCAATAATTAGAAATAAATAGGAATAGTTTGTAATCAATAGGAATAATTAGTAATAATTAGGAATAATTAGTAATAATTAGTAAAAATTAGTAATAATTAGTAATAATTAGTAATAATTATTAATAATTTGTAATAATTAGTAAAAATTTGTAATAATTATGAATAAATTAGGAAAAAATAGGAAAAAATAGGAATAATTAGTAATAAATAGGAATAATTGGTAATAATTTGTAATAATTGATAATAATTAGGAATAATTAATAGTAATTAGTAATAAATTGTAATAATTAGTAATAAATAATAATAATTTATAATAATTACTAGTAAATACTAATAATTATGAATACATAACAATAATTAGAAATAATTAGCAATTATTAGAAATAATTAGGAATAATTAGTAATAATTAGGAATAATTAATAATAATTAGGATTAATTAGTAATAATTAGTAATAATTAGTAATAATTAGGAGTATTTAGTAATAATTAGGAATAATTAGTAATAATTGGGAATAACTATGAATAAATAGGAATATTTACTAATAATTAGTAATAATTAGTAATAATTAGTAATAATTAGTAATAATTAGTAATAATTAGTAATAAATAGGAATAAATTGGAATAAATTGGAATAAATAGGAATAAATAGTAATTATTAGTAATAAATAGTAATAGTTATTAATAAATAGTAATAGTTAGTAATAAAGAGTAATAGTTAGTAATAAATAGTAATAGTAAGTAATTAAATATAATAGATAGTAATAAATAGGAATAGTTAGTAATAAATAAGAATAGTTAGTAATAAATAGGAATAGTTAGTAATAAATAGGAATAATTAGTAATAAATAGGAATAGTTAGTAATAAATAGTAATAGTTCGTAATAAATATGAATAGTTAGTAATAAATAGAAATAGTTAGTAATAAATAGGAATAGTTAGTAATAAATAGGAATAATTAGTAATAAATAATAATAATTAGTTAGGAACAGTTAGGAACAGTTAAAAATAATTTTTAAAAAATTTTAAGAACATAGCACAATTTCCAGTGGATTGACGACACTCCTTTTGCTCGATGAATTTTCTCTTTTCAACTCTCATCGTCTCAAAACATTATGAAAATTATGTTGCTACATAGGCATAATCAGTCTTATATGCATGAGATTGGATATGAATTTGTAGGATCACATTTTTTGTAATGTTTTCGGGCAATGACAGTTAGAAGAAGACGATTCATCGACGAAAAGGGGGATCTTCTGTTCGACAGCTCATTTACTAGCATCTTTCTCACACTCAAATCATAATGAAGAATCTGGTTAGAGATAAGAATATTCATTCTCATGTATACGAGAATGAATGTGCATACCTCTGAACAGATTCTACATTGTGATTTCAGTGTGAGAAAGATGCAAGTAAATGAGGTTTTGGACAAAAGAGGAGCCATCAATCCACTGGAAATTGTGTCGCCCTTAATTAATGGTAATTATTAAGAAGTAGTAGTAATTAATTATATTTTTTTCAGATGTTATTTTTATAATTTCAAATTATTCTAAAAAAGTGATGATTTTATATTTTGTAGAAAAATATGGAGTAAAGAAGTCGACATCAGTCATTATTAGATGTTCGCACTTAGATAAATCAGTACAGAAATAAAAATGGTTCTGGGTTAAATCTTTTATATATTGAGGGTGTTGAAGCTTTCTTAGCATTTGCATCATCAAAACCAAACTATGTTTCAGAAGGCATAATTAGGTGTCCTTCAAAAAAATGTGCTCTGAGAACGTTTGACACATTTGACAAGGTTGGGGGACATCTTTTGCGGTTTGGTTTTCAACCAGATTATGTTTTTTGGTATGAACATGGTGAATGAAGTTCCAGAGAATATACTAATAACTTAATTCCAGATCCATCATGATTCTAAAATTTAGGACATGATGTTGCAGGTTCATCTCTTAAAAAAACTGAAACTCACGATGATATCGATTTAACTCCTGAGTTGGCCCAATCTGAATTTTATGAGTTATTGAGGTTTGTTGAGGATGTATTATATCTTGGTTACAAGATAAGCAAATTAGAAGCAGTTTCAAAATTTATGGCTATTAAATCAGATAATGCAATGTCAAACAACTATTTTGATCAGATAATTTCTTTGGTTAAAACACGGTTACCTGAAGGAAATGTGTTTCCCGCAAATTACTATGAGAGAAAGAGGATGGTTCGTAATCTAGGACTTAGTTATCAGAAGATTAATGCATGTGAAAATGATTTCATCTTATATTCTAGCTAAAATGAGTCATTGGATAGTTGTCCTACATGTGGACAATCGAAGCATAAAGAAGCTCAACCGGGGAAGTCTAGATTGATTCCTATAAAACAGTTGAGATATTTCCCCCTTACACCCAGGTTACAAAATTTATTTATGTCTCATAACACATCGTCAATGATGTCATGTCACAAAACCAATATTTCAACTAGTAAAAGCTTGAATCATACATATGATGGTGATTTAAGGAAACATTTTGATCGTATGCGTCCGTATTTTTCTTTAGAATCCCGAAACATACGATTGGGTCTTTCTACTGATATTTTCTATCCGTTTGGTTCTTATGGTAGTCAATATTCATGTTGGCATGTCTTTATAACTCCGTACAATCTACCTCCATTGATGTTGATGAAGGAGCCATATATCTTTTTGACCTTATTAATCCCAGGACATCTGAAAAACAATATTGATGTTTATTTGAAACCATTGATTGATGAGATAAATGCATTGTGGAGTAATGGTGTTGGTACATATGATGTTGCTGGGAAATAAAATTTTACATTAAAAGATGAATTGATGTGGATGATTAGTGACTTTACTGCATATGGAAAGTTATCTGGCTGGAGTACACATGGTCCGAAATCATGTCCTTACTATATGAAAGACAACAAATCTTTTATGCTCATCAATAGAAAAAAACCTTGCTATTTTGACTGTCATCATAGATTTCTTCCAACTGATCATCCTTTTCGAAGGAACAAATCTCATTTTAGAAAAGGCACAATTGAAAGGGATGATCCTCCAAAAATAATCTCAGGTACAGAGTTAAAATATATTTTATTTTCATTGCCTCCCATCACATTTGGGCCAATAGTAAACCAAAAAAAAATTCATGGATTTGGGAAAGAACATAATTGGATAAAATGAAACATTATTTGGGATCTCCCATATTGGTCTGACTTGTTGGTCCACCACATGTTTGATGTCATGCATATTGAGATGAACTATTTTGATAATTTATTTCATACAGTTTTCGATACACCAGGTAAGACCAAAGATACTATAAAAGCACGATTAGATCTTGCCCAAATTTACAGGCAACCAGAACTTGAACTACTTGTAAATGTCAGATCACAGAGGTTAATGAAGCCAAAAGCAGCTTATACACTGTCCAAAGAGAGTCACTTATTATTTTGTTAGTGGATTTTACATTTGATACTTCCAGATGGCTATGCTTCCAATTTGGGAATATGTGTTAAGAATGGCCATATTACCGGATTAAAAAGTCATGATTGTCATGTTATAATGGAATGAATTATGTCAAGTTTATTCATAGGTTTTTTTAATTCTATGATTTGGGATTCTGTAACAGACATATCATATTTTTTTTCGAGACATTTGTGCAGCGACAATAGACTATGATGTGCTAAGAAAACTAGAAGAAGATGTTGCTGTAATTATATGTAAACAGGAAAAAATATTTCCACCTAATTTCTTTGAATTAATGGAACATCTGATATTACATTTTCCACATGAATCTAAATGTGGAGGTCTAGTATAGTTTTTATGGATGACACATTCAAGAGATGCATGTAGAAATTGAAGAAAAAAGTACGTAACAAAGCATTAGTTGAATGCTCAATTGTAGAAACTTATTTATAAGAGGAAATTCCTTTTTTCTACTCTCACTATTTTGAATCTGAATGTACCTCAAAACAAAAATTCATGGGATAGAATTAGGGAAATGTTAATGATGAATTGGTCAATCAATTATTAGTTTTTAATCAGAAAAATCTTTGCTTCGGTGGAGTTCAAGAACGATGTATTTCACACGATGAGTATTACAGAGCTCATACATATGTTCTGCTCAACTATGAAGAAATAACAAAATTTGAACTATGAGCGCTTCTATCACTTATTTTATACTTTTTGTTATAGTATATAAACTTATTTTATTTCTGGGTTATATGAAAATCATATCAAGAAACAACTTCCACAAATTACAGCAGCTTCTCTTGAAAACGTTGACAAAAAAAATTTCTCAATGGTTTCAAAAACTGGTAATATAAATTATTGATGGTTTAATATCAAATCAGTTTACTATTTATTATATTGATAATGGTTTTAAAAAAAATTAGATGTCTCAACATGCTGATAAAATTGATAAGCGACTATGTATATTGAGTAACCCACCATCCAAAATGGTTAAATATTAAAATGCATATGTGGTGAATGGTTTTAGATTTCATACACATGCATATGGGGAATAAAAAAACAATGAACAGTGGAGTTTGTTTGAGAGGATCGCATCATAGAGAAACTGAAGTTGACTTTTACGGCATTCTGGATGAAACTATTGAGCTATGTTATCTTGGACATAATTACATAACATTGTTTAAATGTTGGTGGTTGGATACTGAGAGAGGCTTGTGTGTTCATCTGACTCATGGAATCATTGATATTAAATATAAATGTCTTCTTGCAGTAAATGAACAATTTTTAATGACTCAACATGCACATAAATTTATCATGCAAAGTATTGTGCTACTTCAAGAGACCTGAGTGATTGGTGGAGCATAATAAAAATTAAATCTTGAGAAAATCAATTTACTCAAACAAAATGTGGTTCTGCTGTAGTTGAAGGAATTGAAATTTTTTAAGAGACTACTCAAAATCAATTTTTTTACAAAGAAACATGAATATCGATGATGACACCCCACAATTAAGGGTCGATGGTGATGAATATGTTAATGATGTTACAAATGAATTTTAAATGATAAGGGATGGTGAAAGTGAAACTCATATGGATGTTGATGATGCTGGGGAGGAATATGAAGACATTGACATCATCAAATATGAATATGGTGATGAAGGTGAACATTGACACAGTTAAATATTGGTTATGATCATAACTAATATATATCTATATATGATAGTTATTTTCAACTATCTGCTAATAATAATCATTTGGTGTTTCAGATGGATCCTGATCTATTTCATGAGTTGTAGGAGGCTGATCTACCTTTGGATGAGGGGGATGTGGGATCATCTGACCCTCAGCCTAATGGTGGATCATGAGGTACGTAGAGGGGGTACAGTCTTGTGTGACTAATGATTCTTGACCCAATCCCGAGCGACGTCCATGTCTTGGCTTCAATCCAAGAAAACAGAGGAATGATAACCTGTATATTTTAGATATATTTTTTATTAATTTATTTATATATATACTAATTGTTTGATTATTTATTATTTTTTTACAATTTTGCGCATGTAGTTGTTGGACATGGGAGCCCTATCTTACACAATTATTTTTCTTAGCCATGGATAACAAGGGAACAGATTCCTGTTGATGTGAAGCTCACCATGTACAATCATTGGTTGGTACGTAAGTAAATAATATTTATATGGGATTTTTTTTTAATAACTTGATATTATAAATTATTTTAAGGGTTTATGGTATCCCATCGAGGATAGCATGCATGATGCTATCCATGGATCATGGGAGGTGGCTATGTGTGAGAGTCTGTGTTAGTTTTTTTACAATTTGAAAAAGACGGTCATTACGAAAGTATGAGTGACAGTATTTGATGAGTCATATAGAGACCACCGACTAGAGTACATTTCATCTCAGGTTTGGGATGGATTATGTGCACATTGGTTGGGTGGTAGATTTCAGAGGAGGTCTTCATTAGGTCTGCAGAACCGGGAGAGATAGGAGGTGATGCATCTAGGTGGTAGTTGTAAAATCAATATGCATAAAAAGAATCTGGTAAGTGTATTTTTTAAAAAAATTATATAAATTTATATATAAACATTTTATTTTATATTTTGGTAGGTAGTTGGGCATCTCGATATTACGGAGTTCGATGTTTATCGGATGATGTATAGTGATCTATCCATTGGAGAGATTAGATGGGATCGCCAGCGTCAGATTTTGGTTAGTATTATGTTTTTAGTTTGACAATTAACTGCATATAATATTTTCACAATTTAAATTTCAAATTGGAATTAAATGAGTCATATGAGGTTGTGACCTCTCAGACACAGGCTGAGGGTCAAGATGAGGCAACTGATCAGGCCACTGCACACCATTTCCACAAGGCGATATGGATGCAGGTGACTGAGTATGGATTTGAGAAGGGTTGAATAGTTGGTATCGGTTGTCATGTGACTCCTGGTAATTATTATTGTACTACTTCAATGTCGATGTCCATATCGACAGGAGCTTTTGGAGAGGCATCATCTTCTGCCTCATAGTATCAGGAGCAGTTATGAGCTCAGAATGACCATATAGAGAGTTTGTAGAAGCAGCAAGAAGAGATGCGTCAGCAGAAGCAGCAGCAGAAACAGCAACATGAGGAGAAGACGCGTTGATGTCAATAGTAGCATCAGGAGCAGATGGAGTACATGAGCCATCTGACTCGTAGTTTGGGGATGGAGTTTCCACAACCATCTCTTTCAGCTCCTCCACCTCCTCCAAAAAACGACCCCCGATGTTTTTTAAATGTTAAAAACATTTGAATTTAACATTCGTTGTAATATGAAGTATTTATAGTTTCTGTCTTTTATATTGGTGCGAATATTAGATAATTTAATTTTTAATATTTTATGATTTTTTTATGAATATTGAGAATTTTAATAATTTTTATAATTTTTATTTTTTTTATTATTTTAATAATATTAATATTATTGTTTCATTAATCATAATTTTATTAAATATATTTTTTCAGTATTCTATTTTTTAATGTTTCTTTATTTTAATAATAATAATAATAATATCTTATGATTTTTTTATATTTTATTTTGAATATTTAGAATTTAAATATATTATTATTTTAATTATTTTATTAATTTTTCAATCATCATAATTTTATTAAATTTATTTTTTTTATAATTTATTTATTATTTACAACATGATCTGTTGCGACGAGTTCCCATCTCAAATAGTCAAAAGAATTTTTTTTTTAAAAAAAGTATTTGCGGTGGGATTACAGGCCCGTCAAAAATACTTTTTGCGATGGGCCCATCACAAAAAAGTTTATATATATATAGTATATAATCAGAGACTTTCTTGCGATACAGTTTTCTGCGATGGGATATTTGTGACGTGAGCCCGTTGCTAAAACTTATTTGAGATGGGATCCCATTGCAAATAGTCAATCACAAAATACCTAGAATTCTAGTAGTGTAGGTAGATATATAAAATTATCATAAAAAGTTAATGGTGTCTTGTAAAATCTATTCACACCAAATACATTAAGTAGAATCATTATTTTTGTAATTTTATATAGAAAGTATAATATTATTATTCTACAAAATATTAGAAGTATTCCTTTAAAAAAATTCCAAATATTATTGATAAAATAAATTTTCTAAAAAATATTTTGAGTGAATAAAGAGTACATTGTTAATGAAATTTAGCAAAATATGGACACAAAAGACAAACATATTTGATCAGAATATTAAATTATGTTGTTTTATTTTAAGAGTTATACTTTCTAATTCATGTTTAATAGAGTTGAAAAGCATAAATTAAATATGAAAAATCGAAACATATTTTCTGTCTAAGAAACTAGATGGATTTTATGATGGGTATATTATAAAATTATTTCAATGAAAAAAAAACCAAAAAAATGGGGTTTTAATATAAATTCTTACCACATTGGTTAACATAAAAATTCTACCCCTTTATGGACTAAACATGAATAGAAAATTATATCCTAATTAATAAATATAAATTAATTTTAAATATATCAATAAAATATATATATATATATATATATATATATATTAAATAACCCTATGTTTATTAGTAAAATTTGTTTCCTAAATAAATGTGTGTTATATTATATTATACACATAAAAATATAGTGAATAAAAAAGGTATTTTTTAATACAGTTACCTTAATCATTGATGACGAAAATTAAAATTCCAAACATTACAACTGAACAATTAAATAAAAAATAAAAAATATAGAATAGAAAATTATGGATTGCCCGAATCTACTATTCGTCACCCCCATAGTAAACACTATAGAGAGAAAGAAAGCTATTATTAATCCAATTGAAATTATATAAAATAAAAATATTGAACCTTTGGTGCAGAATAGTTTAATATTAATTGAAATAATGAAGTTGTATTTATTAGATGTAATGTGACCCTTAGAATAGTGATGTGACCATTAGGAATCGTAACCTAACTGTTGGAATAGAAATTTCACTTAAAAATAATAAATTATGGAATAAATAATATTTATCATGATTAATTTATGTAAATATAATTTTTATATTTCCAAAAAATAAGTATCATTGTAAAAAACTCAAACAAAATATATAAGTATTTTATTAATAATCTTTCCTTTAAATTATTTTGAAAAAATCATTATTTTCATTATAAAAAATAATATAATCAATTTTAGAAATTTATTTTGATAAAATGAATATCATTTTATAAATAATCAATTAAAAATTATCAAAGGTTTTTTTGTAATTTTTTGAAATACTTAATTTTTTCAAGGGAATAGTAAAAATACAGTTTTTCATATAACGGATGTGTCTTATATTAAATTATTCATGATCTAATTTTGACATAGTAATTTATATAACATTATATTTTTCCATTTTATAACTAATTTCATTAATGTTTCACAAAAATATAGTAAACTCAATTTCAAAGCCTAAAAAGAACATTCCAAAACCAAATGTCAAAAGTGATTCCTTAAAATATCAATTTTTCTTTTTTTCCACATTCCTTTTTAATAAGATAATTAAATAAAAGTAGAAAGAGGTTATAAAATATTAAAATAATTATCTTATATTAATTTATGATTTATATTATCAAAAAATTACTATTACATGTTTTACCATTGGTATATTATTTTATTCAAAATTTTATTCTTAAAATACCCCCTCCTCAAATATAAAAAACTTATCTCCCTCCCCATGGAAAACCACTTCTCCCACCCATTACGAATCACATGATCATCCTAAATACTCTATATCAATACCATTATCATAAATAGGTACATTATGGACCAATAAAAATCCAATAACCATGTATTTAAAGTGTCTTTCAAGAGAAACTACACTGAGGAGAGGGTATGTCTCTATTTACTCTTACAACTTCTCTTCTTTTCTTTCTTCTTTTTACCCTCATCCTTTAAAAACCATATACTAATAAATTGATAATATGGTAATTTGAAATTATATTCATGATGTAAAACTACTTTAATAAACATATTTATAGAAAATAAAAAATCCATACTTCCCATTCCGGCCCTTTGGACAACGTTCCGTAAATGGTCAATTATCCTCCTATGGAGACATTTATAAGTAAATTATTATAACCAACTTCATTGATAAAACGTATTAATTATATATAACATATAAATATTAAGTTAATTTAATTATCTAATTCTATAAATAATTATACTAATTTATTATTTACATTAAATGAAATAGCGAAATCAAGGAAATATGAGAATTGTTTAAGAAAAACATTATATAAAAACAAATCAATTTCATCATAAAAAATTAAACAATAAAATACAATTATTATAATTGAAAAAAAAATATAAATAAACGTAATTATTTTATATATTATTCTTTATATAAAAATATTATTACTATTTTAGAAGCACAAAAGAGATGAAATTATGTGGGAATTGAGGTAAGGGGATTCTCGAACCAAAATCCATTTCCTTTAGTTTTCCCCCTTTCTCAAATATTTTATTATGGATATTGATTTTATTTACCTTAAATATAATTCAATTATTTTTTCATTTTATTTTCAATTATATACATGGTTACAACTTGGTTTTATTAACAATATAACGATTTTCCAATTTAACTCTTCTTTCTAAAACACAACTCGACACCTTTGACATTGTTTCTTCTTTTTTAATTATTGATGATTCTTATTATAGGTATTTTTCATTATTCATTTGGGAAAAAATATTATTGATTAATGTATTGTTTATATAATCTTTATGAAACCCATTATCTTTCTTGGGTTTACTTCATGACTTTGATTAATATACGTTCTATGTGTAATTCATGATTTTGTTAATGTTATGATGTGATGGGTGCACCCAAAATTATATAGCACTCCAATGCATTAAGTAATGTGATGTATCTAAGGATATAATGTGAACTATTCATGAACACAATTCTATATTTTTCTTAAATAATTAGGTTTTGATTATGCATGTATGTTATGTGTGAACATGATGTTATATTTGTTCCCAACTGTGTGTGGTATTGGGCCACTAAGACGTGATGTTTCATTTTTATGTGTTGAAACATTCAATGAAATTGTCTAACAAATCATATCATAATTTTAATTATGATCCAATTTTTATGATATTATAATGATGAATATTCTCACCCATGTTATATTAATTTATGTTTTTATTTATCCTTTTATTGGTATTTTAGATAACCCCTTTCTTTGATGTATATCCTCAGGTGATTACTTGTAATTAAGATAATGTGATGGCCACTAAGAATATTTAGAATAAGGAATTAAAGAATATTTATATTTTATTATTTAAAAGTTAAGTGTAATCCTAATTTTCCCATGACACTATAATATTTAATCCTAGATTTGTAATGGTATTAGGTAGTTTATCTTTTAAATGATGTAATAGTCATGTAAGAAAAATCAGGGTTCCTATAGTTGTTATTATATTATGGTTCAATTTATTTGGGAATTATTATTATAAAACTATAGTGAAACCACTAAGGATAAGACTAAGTATATATAAACATATAAGATACATTATTTTATAAATATGATTAAGCTATGAAACCCATAATATATTCTTCTGGAGTTTATTGTGAAATATAACAAATTAGTTATCCATTTTTTTACATAATTTTTTTAAGACTTTTCTATTTGAGAAACTGGTGGGAACTAGGAAAAACTAGTCTGACAAACCATGTGAGGTACAATGTAATGATTCCTAAAACAATATCCCAAATTCCATGGAAGGTGGAGTTGAAAACATTATGTCAATGCTTACCCAACTATCTCATGATATGAATTAAAACCTGAATCATGTGGAGTGACAGCATTCACTCATGAATTACCAATTATCCATTTAGTATTTTATATAGAAACAACCCCATAATTTTTTTGATCTTTTGATCCACTTGTTGTGTAATAGTGGGTGAACTTAATGGTGATGATATTTTTTTGATCCATTTTTCTGAGAAGGATAACATGACCCTTGAGGAATATAATTTAGATGGATAATTCAATAAATAGTGAGAATTGGTAAAGAACACCAAGCCAATGTATTAAATAGAAGAGATGGGATTGTAAGACTTTATGAAAAAATTTCTTACCAAGTATTTCCCCTGAACACATAAAACAACGATGGAGAGAGAATTCAGATAACAAAAGAAAAATAAAGGTGAATATGTCATGGAATATGAGGAAAAATTCACAATGCTTTCAAGATATGAATTTGGTTTTGTTACCGAAAATGACATCAAAATAGATAGATTCTATAGTGGAATAAAACCACCACATCAAAAGGAACTAAAAATATGATTCTTTGAGAATTTCAATAAGTGTTTCAATGTTCTCTTGAATTAGATATGGAGTTCATAGAATGGTCCCTTGTTCATGGAAATAAGAATACAAAGATTGTGTTTTTAGCTAGTGGGTCAAATGAAAAAGGAGGTAAGAGGATCCAACAACCCACATGTCAAAATGTAGTATGAAGCATCATGTAAATTATCTCAACGGTAAGAGGAAATGCTTCAAGTGTACGATAGAAGGCCACCAAGCTCATGAATACAGAATATACTTTAATAATTTGGTCAATATAATGGAGTAAATAATGGAACCTCCAAATTCACAACCTACGATTCAATTATTCAATTGTAGGGAGCATGGTGACTATATAAGATAATACACTCAACCTTGAGTCCTTCTAGGTATTCAACACCTATAGTCTCCAAATCCATAGGATGAAAGTAAAGTATATTCCATTACTACTACATATGTGTTGCAAAAAATGATTTCATACAATATAAACTGCTTATTCAATCTAGAATGGAAAAAGTTTTATTTTATTCTGGCTCTACACATTTATTTATATCTTATATGTTTTAAAGAACTGCTGAATTGAAGCCCTGATACCTTGAAGTAGTGATATCTATAAAAACACATATTGGTGAAATCATTGAAACCCATGTGTTGGAAAATTATACAGTTAGAGTATGTGGGATGATTATTCTAGAGAATCTCATAATACTTCCCTTAGTAGAATTCGATGCTATATTGGGCATGAATTGGATCTTATTTTATAGGGCACAAATCCATAGTCCTAAAATTGAGATCTCTTTTCCTATTCTAAACCATCCAGTGATCCTCTAATAATGCATGTAAAATCTTGAACCTCCTTTTCAAAATCCATCAATAGTGTGTGTGTTCATACCCTGTGAAGAATAAAACCTTTCCCAAATGGTTGATTCAATGTAAGGTATCAACCTATAGAAAATTAAAATTTTTATGGAATACATTGATGTATTTTCGGATGAGTTAGTTGGAACTCCCCCAAATCATGAGGCAGACTTCTCAATATAACTCATAACCATAGATACTTCTATATCAAAATTACCCTAAAGTATAGCCCTGATTGAACTAGAATAGTTAAATAAGAAGTTGGAAGAGAATTTTGAATAAGGTTTCATATACCCTTGTGCATCACCTTGGGGTGCACCAATTCTCTTTATCAAGAATAAATATGGATCATTACGGCTATTTATCAATTATTGGGAGGTGTGTATGATCACCATAAATAAAATTATCCACTTACATGGATTGATGACTCGTTCAATCAACTATGAGAAGCATAATACTTCTCAAAGGTGGATCTTCATTCTGGATATCATTATATAATGTTTAACAAGGAAGGTATTTAGAAGATTGTATTATGTACATGTTATGGTATCTATGATTTCATATTGATTCCCTTCGTACGTACTAAATACCCTTCAATGTTCATGGATAGATGAATAGAGTATTGAAATACTATATAAAAAAAAAATTGGTAGTGTTTATCGATGATATGATCATTTTCTCCATGAAAATAGAGGAACATGAAGAGTATATAAGGATTTCATTGGTGACTTTAAGTAATGATAAAATGTATTCTTTGTTTAGAATGTTTGAATTTTGGATGCAGCAAGTCACATTCACAGGAACCATGATCAAAATTGATGGAATTTTTGTTGACCCTTCAAAAATGGAAATTTAGGAATGGCCCAGACCTAATTGTGTAACAGAAATCCATTATTTTCATAGATTAGCTAGGTACTATTGATTTTTTTTGAGAAATTTCTCATTATTATATATACTTCTAACTATGTTAACACAAAAAGAGGTAAACTATGTCTGGATGGAAGAATGTGAGGAAATATTCAAGGAGCTCAAGAAGAGTCTAATCTCTAAACCTATACTCATACTACAAAAAAGTGAATATGGTTTCGTGATATAATTTGATGATTCAAATAAATTCTTCATTTTTATACTCATTAAGAATCATAAAGTGATATCATACACCTAAAAATAGTTGAATACCTATATGATGCCTGATCTAGATTTAGCATATTTAATCTTTACTCTAATGAAATGGTGGCACTATCTATATTTTGAGAAGTGTGATATATATACCATTCATTTAAGTCTAATGTATATATAAATACAAAAAGATCTTAAAATTAATTTAATGTTATTGTTAGAGCTAATAAAGGATTATGATTTCATTATTCTCTACCATTTGAGAAAGGATAATAATGTTGATGAATCTCTTAGTAGAAAAAAACCAGAAAATCTATCCATGATGTGAATTTAAAAATACTCTATCATCATGGAAATAATAAGGATGAATCTAAAAATAATAATTACATTGAATAAAACAAACCTTTATTAAATTATTTCTCATCCATCCATCCAATAGAAAATTAAGACGGAACAAAGCGATGATCTAGAGTTACAAAATAATGTTGATGTAGAAAAGTAATGGAAGCTATAAGAGTTACATATCAATGATAATAGTGTGATATGGTTTGGGAGAATTATTTTTGTTCCATCATCAAATAAGATTAGGGACATATTGGATAATTTACATAGCACATCTATCTCCATACATATTATAAGTTCAATGATGTATTAGGATATATGTTAAATATTATAGTGGGACAACATGAGGTAGGAGATTGTTCAGTACTTCTCAAGGTGTTTGGTATGTAACCAAGTAAAAATAGAGTAATAGATGTCAAAAAATATCATGAAACCATTTCATATACCCATATGAAAATGGTAAAATTTCATTATGTAATTTCTTAATGGTATCCTGAAAAAAAAAATAGAAACAATTCAATTTGGGTTATGGTGGATCAACTCACCACGAATGCCGACTTTATTTCTATTCAAGAAGACTAATGTCTTGAAAAAAATTCCAAGATATATGTGAACAAATTCGTGAGGATGTATGGGGTACTACATTCGATGGTCTATAATCATGATCTATTTTCACCTCCAAATTCAAATGAATTATGTCGCATGCTTTGAGTAATTAATGGAATTTAATCACAGTCTTTCATCCCCCGAACTGGTGGAAAATTTGAAAAGACTATATATATTACCAATAAAATCTTATGATCCAAATAAATGGAATTAAATTGAGGATGGGATCTAAATATTCTATTACTTGAGTTCTCATAGGACAAAAGCTTCAACAATAGTATTAAAATGGATCCATATGAAGCTCTATATTATAGGTGATACAGAACTCCAACTTGTTGGGATGAAGTTGGTGAAAAAAATCTACTTCTAACTGATCTTGTGCAAGAAATGAAAAAGAAGGTTTAATGAATCCAACAACATATAAGAGCTACTTATATTTTGAAAAAGGGTTATGCTGACAATAGATGAAGGAACTTGGAGTTTGATGTTTGAGAAAATTTCATGCTTTGAATATTACCAAGGAAGAGAGTAATGAGGTTTTGAAATATTGGGAATCTTACCCCAAGGTACATTGGCCCATTTGGAGATTCTTGATCGCATAGGAAAAGAGACATGTCGAATTGTACTTCCCCCAAGTATATCTCAATTTTAAGATGTGTAACTTCAATAAATCTTAAGGAAGAACATACCTAATCTATAATGTCTCTGAAATTCCATTTAATTTTTTTATTGATAGGGATTTATTTTGAGGCAGCACACTCTGACGAAATGTGGTTCTGAGGCCCAAAGAGCTTAGAATGTAATTTTGAACATTTTTTAGGTATGTTTAGAAAATGCAAGAGTGAGTTTTTCTAACTTTTGAACCGATTCTCTGATCAAAAATCTGATGACACCGTTGAATTCAGAATTCTAGGATTCAACTAGAATGGAGTTAACTTTGTTCGGAAAAGTTCAAACGGAAAATTTTATTTTCGGACTTTTCGAGAAAAATAATAAAATAACGTAATGTGTTATTTTAAATTCATTCTCATCCGTTGAGTGGTGGACAATAACACTGTGGTGTGGTGATGAAGCAATGATGGGGGTGAATTAATAAATCTCCTTAATGGCCCATATCTTGCAGAGTAATGATGCAATAAAGGGAGCATAACACTGATGTTGTTTCATAAATGAAACAGTGTAACAATGCGACATTGCAGTGTAATTGAAACACTACGACATGTTTCCTTTAATTATTTCACATGTTGGAGATGATGGAATTAAACATGGGTCACTCTTTGAAAAATCATCAATGGAATTCCACTCCAATGAAGAATGAAAAAGAACATTGGCGAGATTTCACCGAATTCGACAAACCTCGAAGAACGGAGTTGGAAGTGATGACATCGACACCTTGAACAATTGAGGACAAACATTTCAACATCAAATTTCAAAGAGTTAGGGGTTTGATTTTTATTTCAATGTTCTTCCCCGCTGTACTTTTTTTAGAAACAATTAATATGGATCAACCCACGTACAGGTTGATCCACAATTCATGTGTTTATGTGGGAGGGTGACTTTTCATGGGATTTATTATATGAGATTCAAAACTTGTAAGAAATTTTTGAACTTCAATCCCAAAACCACCCCTTGATGTAAACCTCTAACGTGGAGGTCCCGATCTAACATGATCAAGGCATGTGCACCTATGCTTGTGCGTTCTTGGTGGCTGCATTCTTGAAGTGACTGAATTTCGATTCTGGGGCCTAAGTAGGCAAGGTGGTGACCCAAGAGGTCCGTAGGCACATATGGATTAGAAAACGGACCACCAGAACAAATATGGTGGCCCATGGAAGGTGTGGCCAACACGGCACCATCGGCAATGTGGCGCCGGCAACCGGTGGCGGATAAAGGCACACATTGGTTGCATGAAAGAGGTGGCACCAACTAGTGCCGCCGCAGAAGTGTAGGCAACTGGCCCTCGTAGGCTTTAATGGAGGAAGGTCGGGTGCCCGTTGGCGCACCGCTGCGGCATGAGGTCACAGCTACGGGAGTCGCGGCGCCAGGCAGGTGTCGTGTGGAGGAGGTGGGCCTGGTCCGAGAGGTACGGGCCACGGTCTGTCGACCATGGCTGGAGGGGCCCCACATCTGTGGGGCCAGCTAGAGCTGGACACGACTTGGCTACCACGTCCTGTCCAGGTAACACATCGCCAGTCCACCCACACGGCAGACGAGGCTAAGCCTAGTGGATTGTGGCCCCAGCCCAGCGGCCTAGGCCGATCCTGCACCCAGCGGGCCGGGCTAGTCTTGAAACCATCGGTTCAGACCTATATTAGTAGGCTGGACCCGCATCAGTGGGGCAGAACCGCTCCCTTCAAGCCAGCCCAGACTAGATCGGGTCATCGGGTGACCCGGCGGGCTGGACCCTTGGCCAAACTAGGCCTGGTCCAGCGAGGCTTATTGGGCCTGGCCCATTTTCCCAACCGGACCAGACCGACCCCGACCCAACTTAGGTCAGGTTGAGTCTGTCTAATTAAACTGGGGTATATGGGACCCCCCAGGCTGGGTTGGTCGGGTTAGTGACTTTCATGGACGTTGAGTTGTGAATAATGTCTTGATGAGCGGTTCTCTTATGCAAGCTATGTACGGAACCCTACAGTTGGCTAAGACCTAAAGACTTATCAATTACGGACTAGTTGGAAGCGGCTCTATTTGACCCCATAGGCCCATGGTGGGGAGAGGATCTATGTATCCTAGAATTCCCATGGTACTCGACAATAGGAGTACCTCAGTTCGTCCTAGGTGGGAAGCAACTCTGTGTGACTTTTCATGCCCAAGGTGGGGAGTGGCTCTGTGTGGCCTAGCATACCCACATTACTAAACATGGATGAGTACCGAAACAGTACAAGCTTAGTGGGAAGAGAATTATTTCTAATCTAGTAGGACCACTGTAATCGATAAAGTAGGAGTTCTCCAGCAGCCGATGAGTTTAATGACGTGAATAACAAAACTACAATCACTAGCCTAGAATATACCTGGTGTGATCTGTATTTTACTACGTGGTTTTGCTTTGTGATGTAATTTTAAGATTTTTGTGTGGTATTTTATTTTTGTTTTGGGGTCCCTATAGAGTTTTGTGTTACTCTACCCTACACGATCCCCGCCCATTAATGTCGTGTCCCGTGCAGACGATTTATGCTTTGATAGAGACCTTGGTGGACTGGGAACCCGAGGAACCCAGTGAGACAAGACAGATCAATTCTTCGATGGTGGACATGGTGGCTTAGGACCAGGTGGGGCCAAGTAGGACTAGGTAGACATTATATACTACTTCAGCTTCCAGTAGCCTCAATGCTCTTACGATCAGGTGGGGTTTTTCACAGATGACCATCAGAGCTACTTTGTTTACTTTGATTTTTGAGTTCCTTTTTTGTTGGGTTTGTATTTTGGCCCAATTTCTTTTATCTATACATTGTACTCACTCAAGTTTTTCTGTACTTTTTTCCCCATTCAGTATTTTGGGACGTTCTTGGGTATTTGTGTGCATAAAGGTTCTCCAGCAAATTCCTCCCACATGTTGGTTGATTCCTTCTGCACAAGTCGCTATCCCATGGCCTTTGGGAGGAGGTCATGGAGTAGTCATGACACGATCCATGAGGGACTGGTCATGATACAGTGGTATCAGAGGTTAGTCAATCCTACCATAATTACTGGGAGTCTTTGTTTAGTTTTTGGAAATAGTGTTAGGTGTTGCGAGTCTGACTTTCTGATTCAGGGAGTCAAGTGTTGGTGCGGTGACTGACGTATCCAAGCACTAGGATCTTGAATTTTTCTTTTAGGCTCAATAAATGAAAACATTTGTTGCATATGTGTCTCCTTATGTTCATTTGAATAAATGTCAACTCACCAAGTATAAACATTAACCAATGTACATCTTGACCTATCTCATGATGCCTCTATGAGGATAACAAGTAAGGATCCTGATACATGGTCATGGGGACAACCTTCATTGCGATGAGGTGTCCATTCAGGGACTATTTCTAGATATGGACCCACTGGGTGGTGCAGTAGTGCTACCACCTCCCAATGGACAACATCTACTACCAATGGTTCTAGTATAGGATCTTCATAGGCTCTATTCCCTACATGAGTTTCAGAGATAGTGACATCTCAGGTTCAAGGGAGAGATGGATCCTTAGGTCGCTGAGGACTGGTTGGAGGCTATGATGTGGGTCTTCCTTGTAGTGAGGAAACATCCTGACTAGATGACGATCATGGCAGCGATCCTTCGGTAGAGATAAACATGATGATGGTGGAGTATGACCATCAAAGCACATTATGAGGCGACCCTCGCCTGGTCAGACTTTAGGAGGCTTTTCTATGAGGATTTTTCCTTGTGACCTTATACTCTAAGAGCATTCAGGAGCTACATCACTGTCAGAATGGAATCACGATCGTAGATGAGTATTCAGTGTGGTTAACTAATCTATCCTGAAACTCCACATACATGTTGCGAGACCCTTTATTCAAGGCTCAAGACTTTTATTATGGAATTGGGCGGGATATTAGGGCATCATAATTGTCTCTAAACATCCCTACCTAGGCCTGGGTTCTAGAGAGATCCCTAATTGTGGAGAGCCTCTTGGTGGATCAGGCACAGAAAACTAGAGCCGCCAGTAGACCCCAAGTGGTGGAGTATTTCGCAGGTATAAGATATTAGACATGTCAGCCCAATCAGGACAGGTCTTTCAAAGCTCGACCTTAGGACTCAGGGTGGGAAGTGCAGGGCTCCCAGTCTAGGGGGATCCTGTAGTGAGCGAGGAAGTTCTTTGAGTGTGGCAAGAAGGGACACATGGCACGTGAATTCCCGACTCATTGTATAGATTACTAGAAGACGGACAAGGGTCGGCCGAGGAAGTGGCATCGGTTCAATGGAGGAGGTCTTTAGGGCGGAAGACGTGGTATGGGAGATGGATGAGCAGAGGCTGTGGGTGACATTTTGAGGTGTTACCACCACTACCCCCAGGTGGTCCACCCCAACATCTGGGAGCGAGCGAATAGGTGCGTTCAAAACTCCAAGAAGTAGAGGCTAACCACCATGATGCTCTATAGATGATCTGAGGTATGATCTGTGTGATCTCTACTCTAGCTACAGTACGTATAGAAATAGGTTCTAGCCACTCCATCCATTCCACAACTCTGATTCAGATCTCAGAGATTCAAATGTAGTCGTTGTCTCAATCCTTATGGATAGAGACTCCTATGGGAGATGACTCGATGATAACACATTGGTGACAAGAGTGTGAGATCACTCTAGGAGGTGATAGATTTATCTAGGATCTCTAAGCAGTATCGTTGAAGCCTTACGACGGCATCTTGTGTATGGACTGGTTATCCACATTTCATGCATAGATCGATTGTTTTAGGCATATAGTATATTGTGTTCACAAAGATGGGACTAGGTTTTCCTTATTCGAAAAAAAAGAAACCCTTGCAGTGCATGATGGACTCTCTCGAAGGACAGGTACAACTAATCACTCACAAGTTTTCTAGACTCTTCTTCAGTGCAGTGTATGAGAGGAGTCCAAGCATCCCTGTAGTGGTGGAAGAGTACAAGGACTGTTTTTCATGAGGATGATCTGGAACTAACTCCTCGCATAGAGGTAGACTTTTTCATTGACATGTACCATGGGATAGCACTGATATCCACACCGTCATATTGTATCCCCCCCCACCCGCAGTTCTTCTTGAGTTGAGGGTATAACTAGAGGACTGACTGGAAAAGGGGTTTGTAAGGCCCATTATTTCACCATGGGAAGCCCCAGTGCTTTTTTCCAAGAATTCAGATGAGAGTTTGATGTTTTTCATGAACTTATAGAACCTAAACTAGGTGATCGGGAAGAACATGTATCCACTACCAAGATTCAATGACCTATTCAACCAGCTGAAGGGATAGAAGTGCTTCTCAAAGATAGATCTCAGATCAGGCAAACACCAGATTCAGGTATGAGATGAGGATATACTGAAGACAAACCTCAGGTGTCGGTACAACTACTATGAGTTTATGGTGATGACTTTTGGAATAACCAACTCCCCAGAAGTGTTGATGGGCCTCATGAATAGGATCTTCCAGCCTTACCATGACTGATTCATTGTGGTCTTCATTGATGACATCTTGGTGTACTCAGCATCATAGGAGGAGCATTCTACACACCTTCTGATAGTCCTAGATACACTCTGAGAGAACCATGTTTACGATAAGATCTTGAATTTCTATTTATGGATTCAAGAGGTCCACTTTCTAGGAACATCATCTCAGAGGCTGGAGTTGATTTGGATATGGAAAAGATAGATTTGAGGCTTTCTTGGGAGTTGACGACAAGTGTGAATGAGGTGTGGAGATTCATAGGGTTGGCTGATTACTATTAGAGGGTTGTGCTTGAATTCTATAGAGTAGCATTACCCTTATCATATTTGTCACAGATTGGGAATACCTTCATATGGATGGAGAAATGTCACCATAGTTTCTAGGATAAGAGTTGGAGACTAACTAGTTCCCCCATATTGAGACTACCATTGGAGGGAATTGAGTATATAGTTTACTGCAACACATTAGGGACTAGACTGGGTTGTTTCCTGGTGTAGGAGAATGTAGTTATCACCAACAGACCATGCTAGTTTAGGCTGCATCAGCAGAACTATGGGATCCATGACCTAAAGTTAGTTGTAATGGTCTTTTCCTTGAATATGTGGCGACACTACTTGATGGGTGAACAATTTACAGTTTACTCCAACCAAAAGATTCTCAGGTATATCTTCTCCCAGAAGGACCTGAACCTGGGATAACGGTGGTGTCTAGAGTTCCTCCAGGACTATGACATTGAGATAGTCTATACTCCTGAGAAAGGGGAATGTAGTGGAAAAAACACTCAATAGGAGGATCGGTTTGAAACTGTTGAGTGAGGCAATAGAGGAGTTAGTCATAATATAGATGTCCTTTGTGGGTGATGGTGGAGACACTAACCTTCAGCTGACGACTATTAATCCCCCACTCTTATAGCGAGTTAGGGAGGCACAGTTCGTGGATGTTGACTACGAGGCCCGATGTGATTAGTTATTCTCAAGACGGGCTCCTGATAGATTTTCTATAGTTATAGAGCACACCGTCCTTTTCAGAGGATGCACGGTAGTACCAGTGACGTTGTAGAAAGAGGTGTTGAGGTAGTTTCATTCGTCCCCTTTGGAGGTACATCCTGGAGTGGCGAAAATGTACTAGGACCTCCGACATCAGTACTGGTGGTCAAGGATGAAGAAAGTGGTGGCCGAGTTTGTTTCACAATGGATCACTAAGCAGCATGTGAAGGATGAGCATTAGGTTCCAGCAATCATGGCCCAACCACATTAGGTACTAGAGTGGAAGTGGGACAATATCTTGATGGACTTCATGAAGGGGTTACCACGTACCTCTAGAGGCCATGATTCTATTTTGGTGATCATTGACTGACTCACTGAGTCAGCTCACTTCCTACCCATCGAGGAGTAGGGACCAGTAGAGGGCTTGGGATGCCCCTATGTCCAGGAGATAGTGCGGCTTCACGAGGTGCCTTCAATGATCATATCATATCATAATGCCTGCTTTACATCCAAGTTGTGGAAGGGATTACATGAGATGTTTGAGACACATCTAAATTTCAGTACAGCTTTTCATCCCCATATGGAGGGTTAGACGGAGTAGACCATATAGACCCTGGAGGACATGATTCGTGCTTATGTACTTGAATTTGGTCATATTTTGTAGAACCACCTACCGCTGGTGGAGTTTTCATACAAAAACAACTAACACTCCACCATTAGCATGGCACCATTCGAGGCCTTGTACAGGAGGCCTTACAGAACACCCTAATGTTGTAGAGACCCAGGGGAGTCTTCACTCAAGGGTCCGAATTTGGTATAGGGTACCACCGAGAAGGTGCAGATAATCCAAGAGTGGATGTGGACTACATAGAGTAGGCATAAGTCTTATGTTGGTAGGAGATGGAGACCCTTGGAGTTTGAGGAGGGAGACCATGTGTTCCCTTGGGTCTCACCCCGATAACAGTTATGAAGGCTTTGCTGGGGCATAAAACTATCTGCGAGGTTCATCGGACCCTTTCAGATCCTGATCATATTTGGAGAGGTGGTGTATTGCATATCCCTTCCCCCATAGATGCACTGGGTGCATGATGTTTTCCATGTGTCGCGGTTGAGGAGGTACTTGCAAGACCCATCACACGTTATCAAATGGGACGAGATGGAAATTGATGATGGGGTGATGTTTTCGGAGTTCCTGGTGGAAATAAAGGATCGATAAGAGCAGGTCCTACATGGACAGATGATTCTTTGGGAGCATTTTCGGTGGCAGCATGGGAATATCTATAAGGCCACATTGGAGTGGGAGGCCGGTATTCAGGCTCATTACACCTATATTTTTGTTTAGTTTTTGTTTTGTCTTTTGGGGATGTAAATCCCTAAGGTGGAGAGAATGTAATGTCTCAAAAATTCCATGTAATTATTCTATTTATATGTAATTATTCTGAGACTGCATGCTCTGACGGAACATGATTCCGAGGATTGGATATCTCGGAATGGAATTTTGAAATTTTTTAAAGGCACATTCAGTAAACATGCAAGCGAGTTTTTTAAAATTTTGAACTGGTGCTCGAATCAAAAATCACATGACACCATTGAATTCAGAATTCAGAGATTCTCCAATAATGGACTTAACTTTGGCCGGCAAGAGATGAATTGAAAAATTTATTTTCAAACATTTTGATAAAAATAATAAAATAACGTAAAATTTTTTTTATGTTCTTTCTCATCCATTGAGGGGAAGATATAGATATTGCGGTGCGAAGATGAAATAGTGACGTGACATATTAATGAAGCTCATTAATGGCCTATACCACGCAATGTAGTGATTCAATAAAGAGAACATAATAGCAATACTGTTTTATAAATTAAATAGTGTAATGATGCGAAGTCGCAGTATAACTGAAATGATGTGACATGTTTCCTTTAATTATTTGTCACATTGGAGATGATAGAATTAATCCTTGGAGACTGTCTAATGAATCTCCAATAAAATTCCTCTCCAACAAAGAACGATGAATAACATCAGTGAGACTTCACTTGCCTTGATGAACTTCAAAGAATGGATCTAGATGTGATGATGTTGATTCCATGAACTCTCGAGGGAGAACATTTCAGCATCGATCATCAAAGAGGTTGGGTTTTGATTTTTATTTCAATGTTCTTCCCAACTCTTCTTTTTCTACAAAAGATGAACACAGATCAACCACTGAAGAGGTTGATATGATATTTGTGCATTTGTGTGGGAGGGTGACATTTCTTGGGGATTTATTATAGGGGATTAAAACCATGCAAGAAATGGTTGAAATTCAATCACCAAACCTACCCTAGATTTAAAACTCTAACGTGAAGGGCCCAGACCAACATGAACAAGGCCTGAGAACCTTCACTTGAGTGTTCTTGGTATCCGAATTCTCTAAGTGGAGGAAATTAGAATCTGGGTAATGAGGAAGGATGAAGGAAACCCGAGAGATCCATAGGCATAGACAAATTGGAAGAAAGACCAATGGAGAAACTCTTGTAGCCTGTGGATGGTGCCTCTGGCTGCGCTGGAATACGGTGGTGCGCCCATTACCACATCGCGGCAGAAGGAGGTCGAAACCAACCTGACATGGGGAGGGAGTCATGACACCAGGCGGGATACGTGTGGAGGGGGTGGCCCGCATTTGGGCCACCCGAGCAGTGCGGTCCGTGGTATGTTGAGCATGGATGGAGGGGCCCCTTGTCTGCAGGGCCAGTTGGAGCCGGACGTCGCTCGACTGCCGCATCTTGGCCGAGCAGTGCACTGTTGGTCTTCACACCTGGAAGACCAAGCTAAGGCTGACAGATCGCACCCCAGCCCTGCGAGCCATGCCCCTAGCCAAGCAGATCAGGTCGAACCCATGCTGGTAGGCCGGACTCAAGCCCTTTGAGTCGGACCAGATTGGACCGGGTCACCTAGCGACTCGCAGGGCTGGACCCCTAGCCAAATCGTGCCGGGTCCAGTGAGGCTTATTGGGCCTCTCCCATTGGCTAGGCCAGACCAAACCAACCCTGACCTGAACAATGTCAGGTCGAGTCCATATAATTAAACCGGGGTATGTGAGACCCCCATACTGAGTTTGTTGAATGGGTTTGACCAGCTCAGACCTTGTCATGTCGTAGATGGTCCCCTATTTACTAAAATTCTTGTATAATGCAAACCATGTGTCCAATTGACGATCTATTTGCGGTTTTGGGACCCACTTTATGAGGCAAAGGTTTTTGAATGATTTGGGGTGACTTTCATGGATGTAGAGATGCAAAAAATTAGTTTCTAAGATGTTCTCCCAATAATGCTACATACGAAAACCTACGGTTGGCTGAGACCTGAAAACTGCTTGGCGATGGCCCTATAGGAAGCAGATCGGTGTGACATGGAAGTTCCACAGTGGTGAGATGATCTGTGTTACCCAAAAATCCCATGGTACTCGATAGGAGGAGTACCTCAGTTCAAGAATGGTGGGAAGAGGCTCTATGTGACCCGACATGCCCATAGTGGGGAGTAGCTCTGTGTGACCCAACATACCCAAGGTACTCATTAAGAATGAGTACCATAGTAGTCTAATGTTAGTCGGAAGTGGATTTTGTGTCACTCCACTAGCCCATTGTACTCTAAATAGGATGAGTTCTCCAGTAGCAGAGGAGTTTGATGATGTGACTGACAATGCTATTATCACTACCCTAGAATATACCTGGTATGAGAAACCTTATGCTTTGTGATTTTGCTTCATTATATGATTTTAGGATTACTGTGAGGTCTTTCCTTTTTCTTTTAGGGTCCCTACTGAGTTTCTTGTAACTCAACCTAGTACAGCCCATGCCAATGTGTGTCGTGTCCCGTGAAGATGATCGACGCTTCGATAGAGACCTTGGGGGACCGGGGCCCAGGGGATCTAGTGAGAGATGACCAATAGAATCTTTGGTGATGGACATGGTGGCCTAAGAAAAGTTGGGGCCTAGTCGGACCAGGTGGACAGGAGAAACGACTTCTGCTTCCTGTAGGATAACTAATCTTACGACCAGGTGGGGTTTTTCGTGGATGGCCGTCAGAGATCCTTTTTTGTACTTTTCTCTTTCAGTTATTTTCTGTGTTGGGTTTTTATTCTGGCACACTTTATTTCCGCTGTACTTTGTACTTAGTCTAGTTTTAGTATGCTTGTTTCCCCCCTTTCAGTGTGTTGTGATGTGGTTGGGCGCACGTGTGTGTACATGTTCTTAGGAAAATGCCTCCCACTTGTAGGTTGACGCCTTCGATGCTAGTCGCTAGCCCCGTTCCATTGGGAGGTGAGCTTGGGGTAGTCATGGAATGGGCCCTAGGGGATGGGTCGTTACATGATCCCTCACATGTATTGAAACCAATGGTATTAAAGTAGTAGAATAACCACTCATACAAAGAATAGCTGGTGTAGATATTAGATAATTGAGACAAAGTTCTACATAACATGACAACTCACTGTGTGAATCTGTTGTGTAGAAACCATAAGTATGAATAGATGACTTGGGAACCATAGAAAACAATGAAATGGAAGTACCCTCACCAATTCTAATCTAATAATACAAATTGAAATTTTGGGGAAGAAATTTATCACTGGGGGAAGGATGTAACAACCCTATATTTATTAGAAAAATTTGTTTTCTGAAAATGTGTGTTTCATATAATATAGTGACCATAAAAATATATATATATAAAATGTGTTTTTTCATAAAACTAAATTAATTAGAAATGAAACCAATGAAAATTAAAAACCATGAAAATGGAAAAATATATAAAATATAATAGATAAAATGGGAATACAAAGATCTCCCCAATCTACTAGAATGATTTCCCCACCGTATACACTATATATAAGAATCAAACTTTTAGTAAACCAAGAAAAATTATTGAAAACATAAATATAGAATCTTGGTTATTATTGAGTTTAATATTAAATCAAACAATGATGTGGTATTTATTGGATTAACGTGACCATTGGAATAATAATGTGAGCATTGGTAATAGTATCATGAACATTGGAAGAGTAATTATATAAATAATATTTATCATGATTAAATTTTCTAAATATAAAATTTATAATTCCAAAATAATAAATATCATTATTAAAAAATCAGAGAAAATATAAACACATTTTTATTACAATATACTTTTATGTAATTTGTAAATATTATTATTTTTATAATAAACATTAAAATCACCTATTTTATAAAATTGTATTGATAAAATACATATATGTGTTTTAAATTATCATGTAATAATAATCCAAGGGTGATTTTATTTTAATTTTCTGAAATAATTCAATTTTCATGGGAATAGTAAAAATACAAGTTTTCCGCATAACTGATGTATCTTAAGTTACATAATTCATGATGTAATAGTGAAATAATCCTTTATATGAGCATAATTTCATCCATGTTATATTTAATTTCATAAATGTTTGATTAATATATAATAAACACAATTTCCAAACATAAAAATAAATTTCAAAAACATAAAGTCAAAATGGATTCTTTAAAATATCAAATTTTCATTCATTCCATATTCCATTTAAATAAATTAATGAAATATAATCATAAAGGGATTATAAAGTCTTACAAAAATTATTTTATTTTAATATATGATTTATATTTTAAAAAAAATAACTATTACAATTTTTACCTTAGGTATATTAGTTTATTAAATATTTTATTCTAAAAATACCAAATCATCGTGCATAAATAATGTATCTCCCTCCCCTTTGAAAACTACTCCTAACACCCATTAAAAAGCCCAATCTCTTACCAATACATACTCTTAAGACCATTATATCAAAAAGAGACATTCTAGAGAAATCCAACTTCAATCACCAAGGAGTTATAGTGTCGTACAAGAGTAGTTACACCGAGGAGAGAGTAAGTCTATATTAACTTTTCCCTCTTTTCATCTTCTCTCTCTTATTTTTACACTCTTGATTTAAAAACAATATATTAAGAAATTTATTATATAGTAATTTAAGATTATATAAATGGTTTTAAACAACTTTTATTTACATATTTATGAAAAATATAAATGTCATACTTGCCTTCCCCACCATTTCGATAATGTCCCATTAAAGGACGGTTTACCACCTATGGAAAAATTGTCAACACAATTTTTATAACCACTGTCATGGTTTGAAACTATGAATTATATATAATATATAAATATCTAATTACATTTATTTTGTGATTCTATAATTAATTTTAGTAATTTATTATTTACATATAACAAAATAGTGAAATCGAGGCAAAACAAGATGTGTTAAAAAAACGATAACAATGCATATCATTTTCATCAAAATAGTAAAAAATATAATCGAATTATGATAATTGATATGAAGTTGTATGATTGACTATAATTCACTTTTTTTTCAGTATTTAAATTAAAACAATTTATTTATTTAGTAGGTACCAAAGTGATGAAATTAAATAGGAAATGAGCTAAAGGGATACTTAAACTCAACTCGATTTCCTTAGGTTTTTCCCTGATTCATAACAATTTTATTATGGGTATTAATTTAATTTTTCTGAAATATAATTATGTTATTATTCCCTTTTCATTATGAGGACATACATGTTTCTAACTTGGATTTATAAAATTTTTAATGATTTTCAATGAGAACTCTTATTTTCAAAACACTTCTCGACTCACATGAGATTGTTTCTTATTTACTCAAGATTGATGATTCTTATACCAAGTATTTTTTTAATTTTTAATTTTGGAACCCCAATGTTTATTCATGATTTTATGTGTTACGAAATCCTTTTGAACCCCGTTCTCCTTCTTGGGTTTACTTAATGAATTTGATTGATATATGTTTTATGTGGCATGCTTGATTAAGTAAATGCTATAATGTGATGGATGTTTTTTGAATTATATAGCACTCAAATACATTGGTTAATGTAAGGTATCTTCTAAGATAATGCTCAATATGCATGAATAAGATTCTTGGTTTTTTCTTAATGATGATTTTTTGATTATGAACATATTTTATGTGTGAACATGATGTTAGCTTTTTCCACACTATGTGTGGTATTTTACCACTAAGACATGATGTTTCATTTTTATTCATTTCCAAATTCCATTTTATAATCTAATTAATCCTATAATTATTATGATGATGATCATATGCTTATGTTATGATAATGATGATGATTATGCTTACCCACTTTAATTGATTCATGTTATTATTTACCATATTATTGGGATTTTAGATCACCTATTTCATTGATTTATATCCTCAAGTGGTTAATTGTACTAAGGATAACATGAGGTCCACTAAGAATCTGGATAGGAAGGAATTAAATGATTTTTATGTTTTATTTTGAAAATGTTATGTATAATCCTGGTTTTTCTATAACACTAAATAGTTTGATCCAAGATCTGTAATGTTAATATTTTTTTAATCTTTAAAATGATATAATAGTCATGTTAAAAAAAATTGGGTCGATATAACATATCTTATAAAACATAATAGGTGTATAATAATGAATATGACATAATTGAATAGAAATTGAGATCAAATCCCTTATGTCAAACTTGACATGCCTCATATGTTCTTTTAACCACATGTATATTAAATTTATAATTTTTATTAATACATAAATGAATAATATACATATATATTATATCATATATTATCAAGTTATATCATCTTATAACCATTTTTTTGATAATATTTTATTATTATCATTATTTTGGTTGTTAACTGCTTCGTTTTTAATATTTTTTTGAATCAAATGTTGTTATCCTTGTATATTGATCATGGTTATTTCATATTACAAATATTAATAATGATATAAATATCATATATATTCATTAAATATATATATATTTAAAATCATCAATGATAATCTTATATGAAAAATTAAATGCATCCCTTCATGAAGACGGTAGGTCGTATGTGTGCATGAGAAAAGTTATTATTTTTCAAAAGGATCAAAGGTAAGGAAGTATATTATATATTGTATATAAATAATATCAATTATCTCATAAATATCATGTATATTCCTTAGATACATAATTATAAAAATCCATGTGAGGTGGTGATTGAAAACAAATTGTATTAGTTCGTGAGGAGGTAGTCCTCCATACACATAAGTGATGGTTTTGTTTCCAATTTGATGTAGAAGGGGATATTTAAATATTATTACATAAATATAATAACATTGCATTATATGAGAGATACTTTTTTTATTTTAATATTTAAGTCATAACTGATGGTGGTAAAATAAAAATAAATATGAAAGTGCTTGTTGAAGATGATTACCTATAATTGGAAATAGATATATTAGACCTCTTTTTAAGAGACCTAGTATGGTAGTTTTGAAAGAAAATAACCCTTATAAATTGAATAAGTTTTTTAGGAATAGTTTCTTGTAGGATTTTTATCAAGTGTAACTTTTATTTTATATAAGAGAGAAGATATGGTTCTTTTAGAGTGAATGAAAGAACAAACATTAAAATTATAAAATGATTTAAAAATAATAAATTTATTTCTTGTTGAATGTGTAACAATGTGTCCCTAATTTTGAAGATAAGATATGATATGATTGAAAAACCTTCAACAAAATTTGTTTTGATAGTTTTATGTGGTATTTAAAAGATTATTTCTGGTTTAACCCCATAGTTATACAATTTTAACCTTACCAACAACAAATACTTTTTCAATATCAAGTGATTATAATTTTATATATAATGTATAAATTTGATCATAAATGCTCATGAGATGAAATTTTATACCATTCTTTATCCTAACTATTACCATTATATAACTTTTTTTATTTTTTAAAAATTTAATAAAACATTATTTTTCTTATAATATCATTAATGTTATTTTAGACACTATTTATATTTTATTTGACTTAAAGGACATAAAAAATATAAATTTAATTTAATATTTTTAACCAATAAAATACTTTATTATTAGCTATAAAATTATTCTAGAAACAAAATTCATCCCAAAAGAATTGATTTTAAGGTTCTTAAATTTATTTATATTGATTTTTCTACTTTTCTCACGAGCACAATGTCAACGCTTTGGGAGAATTTTAGGTAATTATTTCACCCCTAAGAATTAAAAATAAATCACCATAATTAAATTAAGTTGATTAATTTCAATAATTGTTTTGATAAATATATATATTTATTCTCATTAATGTCATTTCATCTTATTAATATGTTGTTTTCACATTTTTTACTTCATAGGTATTGCACAATAATTTTGAAAATTCACTTGTTACATAACTCCAAAATTAATATATATACATAAAAATTAAAAAACATATATATATGAAAAAATAAGTTTAAATAATTAATACTTCTAAAAAATTATATTTAGGACACCAAATCTTTCTTTTCTTGTTTTGAGAAAGCACTGCGTTGACATCAGAAATGATTTTTGTATTGGTCATGAAATAGATTCTAGTTTCTATGTTAAATGTTTTAATTTTATTGATTTTATCAGAAATTATTCATTAATGGAAATTAAAAAAAATATTTCATATTTATGTATTTATGATATAACAAAAGATACGATATCTTATACAAACTTTATTCATTAAAATTCACCAAATATATTAATTCTTTAGAAAAATATCAAAAATTATCACTAGGGTAATTTTGAATTATTTATTATAAAAACTTACTCCATTTAAAAAAATTAAATTATAATAAGTGTGAAAAATTAATTATAATATAATGTCATAAATTGTAATCAAAAACATTTTTTATAAAAAAATGTGTTCTTAAGCCCAAAACTGAACTTATACCAAAACAAAGTTTAAATTTGATTCCATTATAATTAATTGTATTATTTATAAAAAACGATACATATCTTAATAGATGAAAAAATTAAATTAATTAGGGGAATGTTTAATGAAATGATATGAAAATTATATAAAACATGGGTTTTTTCACTATTCCAAGAAACAACAATGTTTTCAAAGAAACCCAATATTTCACCATCAGCTAATACATATATGTTTATTTCAGAAATAAAATATATTCACATGACAATATTTCAATAATTTTTCATGTTTTATTTGAACTTGTATTTTCATGTAAAGTAATATAAAGAATTTATATGTGTTTGAAGAGACATATATCATAAATTATGTGTCTTTTATATTCTACCCCTTTAGAAGAATTTATCCCAAGAAATTGTAACATTGATACAAAAAGATTAGGATGCATTTATCTCATCACATCCTCTAGTTCCCTTCTAACATCCTCATTTTTATGATTTTTTGAAAATCATTGGTTATTTCAGTGGTCTTGTTTTATATAACTTTATCTATATCATCTAAAATATCAATTATTTGTTCCTTATACAATATATCTTTATCATTTAGTAGAAAATCTTAGTCCATTATATTTGAAGGATCAGGTATGTACTTTCCCTAAGGAGATCTGTGGAATAAATCATGACTATAAGAGAAATACTGTTGATGTGTTATGCAGTAATCTACTGTCCCGATATGATCAAAAATGTTATAGGGACTGATATATCCAGAGATAAACTTACCTTTCAATAAAAATCTCATAACCTTCTTCCAATGATATATTCATAGGAATAACTTCCCACAAACATCAAACTCTAGATCTCTTATGTGAATGGGAGTGTGATTTTTTTATTGACTCTAGGATTCCATTATGTTTTTTTGAATGGATTTAACCTTATATATCATTTAATTAGCTAGATCATGTCTTAATAGAATTATTTTTACATCATTTTCCCATTATTTTGGAGTTATGAACTTCCTTAGATAAAAGGATTTATAGGGATCCATATGAATACTCAAGTGAAAAAATATTATTGTATGAAAATTATACCAAAGGAAAGTTTTGATCCCAACCACCTTTTAAATACACAATGTCATTTCTCAACATTCCATATAGATTTTGAAAGGGTATCTAAGAGTAACCATTTATTAGAGGTTGATAATCAGTACTAAAACTAAACTACGTATCCATACCATTTTAAGGATTCCCTAGATTATCGTGGTAATCCATGGAACATGATATGATATGATTGAGAGTGGTATTCCTTAAAGTCTCACATCTTTGTTAATATATAACCAGGTAATCTTATTAAGATAGAAATAATCTATAATAGTGATAAAATGAAAGTATTTCATATAAATTATGTTTATAACACAAATAGAATTAGTGAATGTATATTTTTTGTGGATTTTGATGAAAAAATAAATGTTATTGTTTTCCCATTATATTCTATTATGTGAATAGATCAGAACGTATCCAAGGATTTCATGCTCTTATCCATAAAATGATGACACGGTATACACCGAGATATATACATGACAATACCATATTTCATGTTATCCTTTATAAATATTCCATAAAATACATATTCATCTCCATCAATGGATTTTACCATATTATATTGAATCAATGGACTATGATATAAACCTTAAATTGGTTGGTTCACATTCCTATAGGGAGGCCAATCCATTGGAAGATGCCTTGTCAAAGAAAGAGATTATGGAAATGAGCAAGATGTTGTCTACCAGATCCTCAGATCATTGTGTACCAATGGTGCTGGTAGATATACAAGGATTTATTCACTACTAGTTAGGTAAAACCCATTGTAATAATTGATCTCAAATTATTTTCATTTAATAAAATTAGGGGAATTGTATTTTCCCGGTTACCATAAATTCATATCATCCAATATCTCCATCTTCAGGTCTAGTATTGATGACACATATGATATATATCCTATAATTATCATTCAACCATGATTAATGTTGAACTTACGAACATTCCACACCTTTTTGTCCAATTACATATATTCCTTATGTTACTTATTTATCCTCTCATGGATGAATATATGAAAATTTATCTGAGAATGCTATATATTTCTCCATTCTTCAAGATTTCAATATATGAATTATGTAAATCCATAAATATTATAATTAATTAAATCATAATCATAGACACACTAGGATGCTCTTCATGACTCGGAGCATTATCAACCTTGTTTTTCAGTACTAGGGTGGTAAGGTATTGATTAATCACATTCTTTGATCAAATAAAACCATATTATCTAGTAAATATTCAACTCTTACTATAAAAATGTATACATGTATATTTTATGATCATAATAATATAAGAGCATTCACCTTAAAGATAATTCCTCGATATTTTTCATTTCATAAATTACACTTTTCAAGTATAAATCTGGAGTTAGCTAAATTTTTACATTAAATTTAAATTTGTGAGAGTTAAAACATATTAATATACCATTATTCATGATGATGCATCCCAATTTATTTTGTGATGTATTAATACATATCACGAACCATTATCAACTATAAAGTAGTGTAACCATTAGAGTACTGACCAAACTACTATTTAGTTATTTGAAACTCACCTCAATATAATCTATCCAAATGAACATGGATCGCATCTGGGTTATCACAGTGAGTAGAATAAATATTTATGAAAAATATCACACAATGTGTCATTAGTATCCACCAATACTATGAACACTATAGATCTTGATAACCATGGATGGTCTAAGATATGTCTCAATAAAATGCATTTGAAAGATCCATTGGTATACCCATACTTGAAATTATATGTCCCAAGAAAAAACCTTTTGTAACCAAAATTAACACATGGTAGATTTGGAATACAAATTATCCTTCCTAACAACCACTATTAAAATACCTAAATTTTCTTCACACTCTTCATTTCCATTAAAATATATAAAAAAATCATCTATAATGAATTCCAAAAACTAACCCTAACAATCTATAAATAATATATTTTTTAAATCCATAAATATTAAAGTATTATTGGTATGCCCAAATTGAAGTAATATAAATTCATAATCACCAAAACTCATATCGAAGGATATCATGTGTACTTACTCATTCTTAACTAATAGATAAAGCCAACTAGATCGATTATAAATAAAGAAAAATTGTTGATCTTCAACTAAATGATTAAAAATATTATTGATTGAGGGAGAGGACACTTTTTATGAATATTTATTTTTCTAAATTCCTGATAATAAATACAAATATGAAATGAAATGTCATTTATTATTTAAAAATAACATGTGTATCCATTGGTGAATCACTGGGCCAATCGAATCCATTGTCTAGATTCTTCTAAAGATGATTCATCAATTTATTAAAAATGATGCTATTATATATGGAGTCCTTAATGTAGGAATGGAACTTTTTATGAGTTCTATTGAAATGAAAACATTATAATTTGATAGAAGAATATGAATATCTTCTGGAAAGAAGTCAATAAACTCGATTAAAATATGCATATATTTTATTGTGACTTTCTCCCCAGCCATATGAGACAAATCAACCCCATCAATAGGTAGTAAAACTCATTTGATAGATGTAATTTCCATTGGGAGTTCAGGTTCTTCCTTGAAAAAATAAAATATTGTAGGTTGATTTAGAATATCAAATAAAACATTCCAAATCCTAGATATTTATTCAAGGGACATAATTCATTTTTATTGACCAATGGATTAGAATTTTAATTAAAATGTAGAGGATTATGTCTCATCAATCGATCCAACATCAATGAAAAATTTTGTGGACCAACAATTTTCTCCATATATGAATGCTTATTTATTGTAACCTAAGTCATCCCCATTAATATTGATCTAATTTTTATATTACAAAAACCAATTCAATACCCTTCTTCAATGGGTGAACACCTACATTGACTACGGGTGTTGATTCACATTCTTCGATTAGGGTCCACCGCTTAATATTTTCATACACTGAGCATTATCATAATAATAATGAATATTGATCCATAAAATAAAAATTCCCATAATAGTAAATGTTATTAGATACTTCAAGTTTTTTTTATAATTTTCATGGTACCTATCATCATTTAAAATATAGTTCCAAGATTTCTACTAAACATTATATAATACAAATTGAAAAAACCCGAACTCCAGTAACCTAGATCCAACATTGTCTTTATTATATGGGAATAAGATATAGGGGATCACATCACCATAAATAGTTCTTTTTATTAATCTTGAAAAACCAAATACATACTTGATTAGAATATTAATTTTTAAATATTAATAAAAATATAGGATAAGAACCATTCTTTTTTCCTTGATATTTTTCAAAAAATCATTCTTTATATCCTAGGGAACTGAAAAAAGGGAGAGAAACGTTACTCATTTAGATGTACATAAAATATAATATGTCATCAATAAAAAAGGCATAATAAATATGAAATGGTAAATAACAAAAAATACATTCCATTGTTCAATAAATTAGTCATGAAATACATCCATGAATTATATCAATGTATTATTCTCATGGAAAATAATAAATAAATTCCCAATGAAAGAAATTCATAATGTTTGGTGTCAGGATATCTAAAATCATGATATCATTACCATCTAGTAATTGTACCAGTATAGTTTAATATATTATTTGGTATACTCCAAAAAACTCATTTAAAAAGTTTATAGAATCGGTATGTCTTAGGAGACCTATCGATGTATTGAATAGATACCTTTAACTGGGCCTCACCATCATTACATGCCCAATTTATTACCCATATATTTAATGACCAATTTAATTCATAAACATTATTCTTACCAATTAATTACCATGTTGAGTAAATAATATGGAATGTAAATATTTCCATAGTCAATCAAATAACATTCACTGTAAATCAAAACAAGTATAAATGGTATAGGAATTATGAAATAATTATATCCATTATATAAATAATATGGATATTTAAGAGAAATGTTATTTATAAAGAAAAACTTACTATAATAAAGTTTCTGTTTCAAGTTAATGTTAATGTAAAAAAATAAAATAGAGATAAAATATGATAATAAATTTATCAAAAAAGTATATTTTGTATTAAATTCAAGCCCATTGGATAATAGAATTAAATATAAGTGAAAATTTTAAAAGAAAAATTCCTTAAAAAATTATTTATATTTCCATTAGAAAAAGATAGAAATATATAAATAGTTTCAAATGGTTATTGTGGTAGGAAAATCCCATAACTCTGTAGCTGTTAAAAATTTACATTCCTTCAAAAATATTATTGAATGTGGAAAATAAAATTTTTGGAAACATTATAATGAATTAATTAAATCAATATAAAAATTTCAGGATATCATAAAAAATAATTATTATATAGTTTTAGTGAATAAGGTGGTATTTTTTAAAACAATTTTCCAAAACATAGACGTGGAAGAAAAATCTATTTGATCAAAAGAGACACAAGGTCATCTTTTCTAATGGATCATACTTTTCCATATTCGAGATCCAAATATAGGAAAATTTATATTGAAACATTAAAAATTTATACATATATAGAGAAAAATAAATATATAACTTTACTAAGAATAAATTATAATATTCATACAATGAAGATAATAGAAATCCAAAACAAATTAGATCATAAAATAAATTCTTACCATATTGGTAACATCTAAATGATATCCCATTGAAAGAGAAAACAAGAATTGAAACATTAATAATTATGCATGAATATATATTATTATGTTAGATATATCAAATGGGAGTTATATACTTACCACATAAACATAAATAGGTCCATAATACAAAATATCTCTCACTGAAGTAGAAATTGAGATGAAATCCCTTACCCCTTATTTAACTTCCATTGTAAGTTATATTGACGTCTTGTATATTAAAGTTAAATTTTTTTTATTAGAAAAAATCCATATTGATATCAATAATATCATATATGATACATTTATAATATATTATCACTCATTTTTTAATAATCTTTTATTATTAAAATTGTTTTGGGTATTAACTACTTTGTATTTACATTTGATTTGATTCAAAATTTATTTTCCTTTTATCTTGATCAAGTTTATGTCATTTATAGAATTATAATAATGGGATAATATTAAAATATATTAATAATATGATTATAAAAAATTAATTATGATAAACCAATATGAAAATTTAACGAGATCAATTCATGGACATGGTTGGTTGTACATATTCACGAGTGATGTTCCTATTTTTAATAGGTGGAAGGGTAAAGAAGTAGAATTTATAATATAATTACATAATAAATATTATTCCATAATTATAATTAATATTAATTTATTCCATCATTACGATAGTACATTTAAGGTGTCAATGGAAAAAATATTACATTTGTTCATTATGCGGTAGTACACTATACACATGAGCGATGGATTTGTTCCACAGCTGATGAAGAATGATATGGATAATTATAATTTAATAATAAAAATAAAATCTCTATATAATCAATATTTGTTCTTCATTATGATGGAATGGTTAAGAGATAATTAAATATTGTAAAATAAGAACAAAAATGAAAAATCTCATTGAATAAGATTACCTCTACTTTTAAAGAACTCAATTAGATCTACTCTTTAGGGGTATAGGGTGTTTTTAAGGAGAAGTAACCAATATACTTTTATAATTATTTTTCAATGTTTTTTTAATAGGTTTTATTCAATATAAGTTAATTTAGAGGGTGTATAGATGAGATACATGGTGGTACCTTTTATAGTGAATGAAAGGACACACATGGAATTAATAAAAATATTTATAAATAATACATTATTTTCATGTAAAATTGGAATATTTTGTATATAATATTGAAGCTAATATATAATGTTTTTTAAATAACTTTATCTAATAAAATTTGGAGAGTTTTATGTTTAATTTTAAACCTTGTATTTTGGTATAACCCCATGGTCATAAAATTTCAACCCCAATCCTTATAACGAATTTTTCATCTATAATGGATTAATTTTTATTATATGGTACAAATTTGATAATAACTAAACAATGGATGAATTTTTTTACCATTTTTTATTTTACTTGTCCTATTTTTTTAATTTTTATGATTTAATAAAATATTATTTTTCATAAAATATCATTACTATCATTTTTTACATTATTCATTTAATTTGAACTCAATTAAATATATACAATGTTGTAATTAAAATATAATAATTTAAGTATCAATAATAAATTATTATTGACTATAAATTTCATCTAGAACTATAATTAATCACAAAAAAATTAATTTTATTATTTTGATAATTATTTCCATTTATTTTTTCACTCTTTACACAAGCAATGTGATAGCGTTACGTAAAAAATTTTCGTAACTATATCATCACAACAAATTAAGAGTAAATTAAAATTATAAAAAATTAATTAATTAATTTCAATATAAATTTTTTTTTTGTTTAATATGTATATTTACACGCTTATATTTTATGAAAACTTAATGAATACATTATTTTGACATTTCTAACCTGACAGAAACATTGCACAAGACATTAACTAATTCAATTCATATATAACTTTCAAATCATATAAATAACTAAATACCATCAATAATAGATCATATATGATAAAAAAAATTCAATAAAATAATACTTACTTCCCAAATATTGTTTTACGACAATAAATGTTTCTTATCCATTGTCACACAAGCACTACATCTGCATTGAAAATCATTTTCATATTAATCATGAAATAAATCCTAATTTATATATATTGATTTATGTTAAAATAAAATAAAAGTTATATTTTCATAAATTATATTTTTCTATATTTCTAATAATTTTTTTATCATATTTATGTCTTGGACATTTCAAAAGCGATACAGTATTTCATAAAAAGAGTAGTTTTTACTATTCACCCAAATAATAACTTCATCATTAAAATATAAAAAATTAATTAATATAAAAAACAGCATTATGGAAACAAAAATTAATTCCATATCTTGCCATTAAATTATTATAACTGTAATAAATTGAATTTAATATAAATTCACAAAACAAAATTAAAAATAGTTTTTAGAAAAAAAAAAATTTCAGAAAAAATAATCTTATACCAAAATATTATATAAAGATAATTCAACGTTTTTAATTGGATAATTTGTATGTAAAGGATGATTATATTAATTCAAGATTAAATTACTTGAATAATATCAGTTTTCAAAGAAATTAAATGGTAGTTTTATAAAAAAAATATTTTCCACAAATAACTGAATAATCAATCTTTTCTAAAAAATAAGAACAATACTGATGATAATTTAGAGGTGATGATTTAAAAATGATATAACTATAATATAATAAAATTTAAATAGATTTAATGGTTCTTTTAAAGTAGTTGATCTATTTAGGGTATGATAAATATTTAGATTTATTAATAAAAAATATCATAAAATCACAGGCTATTATATTTTACCACATCAGAAGAATTTCAACCTCAAAATTCCCAAACTATGATACTAAAAAATTATGATACTTACATCTCAAAACATCCTTAGGTTCTCACATTAATTCCTCAATTTAGTTATTTCCCTAGAAAAAATTGACCCGGTGAATAGTCTTGTTTCGTAGCACATTCTATCTATGCTCTAGAATCTCTGCTAATTGTTCCTCATAAAATTGATCATGATCTGACTATAAGACCTCTAATTATAGTATATATACAATGACCCAGATTTTCCATGTAAATGTTTTTAACTATATGGAATTATTACGAGTTTGATAAAATTGACGATGGATAACTTCGAGGCCTAGTGTGCTTGAAATGAATTTCTGAACACTTTTTAAGGTACATTCAGTAATCACATGAGCTGCATTTTTTAATTTTTGAAATGGTGCTCGGATTAAAAATCTGAGGTCACCTTTGAATCCACAGCGCTAAGATTTTCTTATTGGAGGCTTCACTTTAAATGCAGTAGGTTTGAAGAAAAATTTAGCTTTTATAATTTTAAAATAATAAATAAAATAACTTGGTTATTTTATTTTATTTATTACTTTTCTTCAAATGGACAAGCGGTAATGTGGGACCAGCAACATGTCAAGCAATTAATTTGCTTAACCCTTCAAATTCTATGTAACCATGTCATTAAAATTTTGTAACGGTCCTATTAATGGACCCTCATAAATTCTATGAGTGTTAGACACCCTCCCCCTCTCCTATTTATATGGTGCTTGGGGAGAGGTGTCGGCACTGCTTCACCAAGCAACGATGTGTTGAAAAAGTACTGAGATGCAAAACCCTTAGAGGATAGAGCCTGTTCCAGTAGGAAGTGACAGGAGATACCAAACCATGAACCGAAGGATAACATACGAGCGGCGTTGTTGGAAGATTATTGCGGGAAAGACGAATGCTGACACTTCCTCAATCAGGAATCCTCCGTCCTTCTTGAGGTAGGGTTTACTTTTGGTTTTAATTTCAAGAGTTGTGGAATCCTTTTTCCTCCCTCATGTTGTTTTCTAGATAACGTGGAGGGCATGGGCCTAACGAACCCAACCTAGACCCTCCACTACCCTGCTACCCTTTCATCCTCCGTGGAAGACCACCGGTATGGCGGTACCAGTGACCAAAGCCAGCAGGGAACAAGGTTGCGGCCGGCACCGGCCAACCATGAGGGAAGAGGAGGCACACCCGCGTCACTGAAGGAACTAGTCATGGCTCTTCAGCTATGGCTGTAGGAGGAGGTGGTCGACCCACCGGTCGGTCGTGGAAGAGGAGGGTGGAGCGACCAGCGCGCCTCTGGAGGATACTGGCCGCAGCTCGTCAGCCGTGGCGAACCGAGGAAGGTGGCTAGTAAATAGGCTGGCCACGGGTGGCAGAGCAGCACTCCATCTTGTACCGCTGGAGATAGCAACCAGCACCTGTCAGCCATAACAGAAGCTAGGACCCGCTCCAGCAGGTCCCACATGCCACTCGACGGTACCATGTGGCACCGCCGTTGCGGAGGGAACTAAACTGCCCTTCATGGCACTTCAGGAAAACTGGATGGTCACTCCCCCAGTGGCAGGTCAGTCGGGCCCGGCTACAATGGGCCGCTCTACCCAGCTGAGGGTCACGCCTCACGCGGCTGGGCCACCTGCCCAGCGGGCCATGCGCCCAGCGGGTTGTGCCCCCTTGTGGGCCAGGTCTCCCCTGGCTAGTCAGGCCGCACCCTTATAGGCCAATCCGTGCCCCTTTGCAGTTCGGGATGGACCCGGAACAGGTCGGGTCGGTCCAGACCGGGTCAGGCCGGGTCGGACTGGACCCAGACCCCACTAAGCCCAGTTCCGCTTAAAGGGCCCTAACATGAGAATCATACATCCGTTTGATGAACCGTCTGTAGTGCTAGGATCCTTGGATCGATATGGTTCTTTTGGTATACTCCACATGAGTTCAGTAGAAATTTGCAGTATAGACGAGATGGATCAAACCCAAAACCAACAAGGACCTTAGAACTAAAACACTTATAACTCATAGATTGGGCGTCCAATTGACACACTTTCTATCGTGTTGGAATCCTTACGACATGGTGGTCATTTTGGTTACTCATTTGTCAAGTTTAGTGGTGGTTGAGGTATGATCGATATCTCGACGGGTATATTCTAAGGAACTCAATCGCACCGGGTGCGAGGGATCATGTGGCAGGCTATAACGTGAAGATAGAACATCGATCCTGTGTAGGTCAGTATCTATTGATCTTGTATGGGTCTGATTCTATCAGATTCTGTGTGGGTAAGAGCTTAGTGATCCTTTGTGGGTCAGTGTATACCGATATTGTGTGGGTCAGATCCTGTGTGAGTCAGCGGGGGTTAGTACCAACTAATCCTATGTGGTTAAACAGTAGTGGTTCTCAACAGAATAAGATGATATATCTTACGACTAATCTTTTGTACTTATATACTTAAGTTATACCTGATGTGAGATCAGTCTTCTAACTTCTTGGTGATATCTTCATGGGGTTACCTATGTGGTACTTCTATCTTCATGGAGATACATGTGTGGTAATTATATCTTCGTGGTGTTAAATGTCTGACAATTCTTACTTCGTGGTGTTTTCTTTATCGTGTTACCTGTGTGGTGCTTCTACCTTTATGGTGTTGTCTTTGTGGTGTACATGTGTGGTACTTCTATCTCACTAGTGTTTCCTGTGTGATATTTCTACCTTCGTGGTATTACCTTTGTGGTATTCTTCCCTCATGTATGAGATGAGTATATCTTGATAACTTAGGTATATGTATGGGAATATACTTAATTAGAGTTGAAGTCTTTCTTTGTGGTTTCCCTTCATTGAACTCTAGGAGACCTACAGGGACCTCAAGGTCCCTACTGAGTATCATAATACTCACCCCTACACGAGCTACACCCACACCTTTTTGTGTCTTCTACAGATGATGGATAGTATTGATTGAGGCTGGGGTAGCCAACACTGGACGGCACTCAGAGGTGGACCATTTGGCATGATGTGATGTAGGGACTACTGATCATGAGATGTACCTACACTTCAGGTTGGATCCTCGATGGAAGATCCAGGAGTTGTTTTTTGTATTTTTTATTTTCAGTTATACTTGTAGTTTTCTGTTGGGCTTGTATTCTAACCCCTTTACTTTCAACACACGTTTACTATAGTAGTTTAATTCTTAGTTGATTCTTGTTGTGTTCTTGGACTGTGTGTCTATACAGGTTAAAAGGAAATTCCTTCCCATTTTAGGTATACGCCTTTCCGGTGCTAGTCGCTAGCCCCTGGCCTATGGAAGGCGGGCTTGGGGTAGTCATGGAACGGGCCCTGAGCGACAGGTCGTGACAAAGTGGAATCAAAGTAGTCGTTTCTACTGAAGAACTAAGACTCTGATCTTTTCTATGTGGAAATAGTGTTAAGTGTTATGAGTGTGGTTTTCAGTTTGGGGAAACCAGTGTTTGTGTAGCGGTCGATGTATCCATACACCAGGACACTAAATTATCGTTTCTAACTCAGTGCATGGAAATACTAATTGCATGTGTTTTTGAATTGTTTTTCTTTAGATATCATTGAGACATATCAGCATGTATAACTTATTGACTGTGTCCTGTATGTCTCCTTTTAGGATGCCGCCACATAGTCAATCATCCATGATTCTTGAGAGAGTATGTGATGACGTCCCACCGAGCAATGAGGCCTTGGTGCAGCGCCCTCTTACGGTGTTAGAACCTACGGGTGGTGTACCAGTAGCACACCCACACGTTGTCTATTAGATGCCACCATCCCCAGTAGCATAGGGTGCATGCTAACTGATCGCACTGAATGAGTTTCAGAGGTAGAGGCCTTTGAGGTTCTGAGGCCAGACGAACCCATACGTGGCTGAGGACTAGTTGGAGACTATAGCCAGGGTTTTCCTCCTGGTTGGGACACCAACGGATCTTATGGTGATCTTAATAGCTAGTCCATTTCAGGCAGCAGCAGGGAGATGGTGGAGCTTGATTCTCCAAATACACAATGAGGTGACCCTCATCTTGGCAGACTTCAAGAGCCTTTTTAGGTCAGAGTTCATCTTAGTCACCTTACACTCTATGTGTATACAGGAGATACTACACATACAGCAGGGCAGCATGACTGTGGCCCGGTATTCAGTGAGGTTCACTAATCTCTCCCTCTACTCTAATGACATGGTACAAGACCCTTTCTTCAGGGCCCGAACCTTTGAGCAGGGTCTCCAACATGAGATCAGAGAATTGATGATATCGCTCAGTATTCTGATGCAGGGTGGGGTGATAGAACGAGCACTTTTTGTGGAGAGCTGCCTAAATGAGTAGGTACCGATGGAGAGAGACACTACCAGATGTCAGGTAGTAGATTAATTTATAGTAGGTAGTAGAAAGATGATGTAGGGTCCCAAGCAGGACATTCCTTCCGGTGGGTGGCCTCAAGATACATGGTCGGTGGTTCGGGGCTCACATGATAGAGGAGTACAAATGAGGAGCAAGAAGTACTACTCGTGTGGAAGACAAGGACATAGGGCACGTGACTGCATGACCTACCGTACGGACGGACAACATATTGCCAAGGGACTATTGTGGCAGAAGAAGAGATCCAATTGGGAAGGACTGTAGGTAGTACGTGGACGTGACAGAGGAGATGTTCGTGTAACAGGTAGTTGGCGGTGATTCGAGGTTCCACTGCCACCACCTCCAGGTGGTCCACCCCAACTATAGGGAGTAAGAGGTAAGGGAAGAGCTCATCTCCAGGTAGCTAATACCTACGACTATAGCGCTTCGAATATGATTAGAGGTTCGATCGATGTCTACTCCACCATATCTACAGTACTTATAGACACATGTGTTTGTAACTCTTTTATTTCCATGACCCTCATTTGGATCTTGGAGATTCCGGTGGAGGCATTGGCTCGATCCTTATAGATAGAGACTCTTACAGGAGTGGATTTGATGACACACTAGTTCTGGTACTGTGAGCTTACTCTAGGAGGTGAGATTTTTGGATGGGATCTTATAGTAGTGGTGCCGAGGACTTAAAACATCATCTTAGGTATGTGCTGGTTATCCAAAGTCCATGCCTAGATTGACTGTATTAGGCACAAAGTGTGGTGTGTCCGCAAGGATGGGACCAGGTTTTGGGGAGACTTTGCAGAATAGTGTGGACTTACCTGGAAGAGGATACAACTAATCACACACAAGTTGGATAGCCTTACCCTCTGAGCAGTAGATTTTGAGAGTCCAAGTTATGCTATAGTGGTGGACCAGTATGCCAATGTCTTTCCTGATGATGTTCTGGCACTACCTCCATGCAAAGAGGTAGACTTTTACATTATCCTATACCTTCGTACAACACCGATATCTACAACAGTATATTGGATGGCTCTCGTGGAGATTTGTGAGTTATAGGTACAGCTGGAGGACTTACAGAGAACGGGGTTCATAAGGTCCAGTGTATCTCTATGGGCAGCCCTGATTTTGTTTTCCAAGAAGTCAGATGGGAGTTTGAGACTCTATGTGAACTATCAGTGCCTAAATCAGGTGACCGTGAAGAAGAAGTATACACTTCCAAAGATTTATGATCTTTTTGATCAACTGAAGAGAGATCGTTCAATTTGGAAGATAGAACTCATATCAAGCCATCATCAGCTCGGTTATGAGATGAGGATGTGTAGAAGATGACCTTCAGATGTCAGTATGGCCACTATGAGTTCTTTGTTATTTCATTTAGTGAGACCAATCCCCTAGTAGTGTTCATGGGAATCATGAATAGGATCATTCATCCATACCTCAATTGATTTGTAGTGGTCTTCATCGATAACATCTTGATATACTCAATGATAGAGAGCTGCATGCCTATCATCTGTAGATAGTTCTAGAAACACTCCGAGAGCACCAGTGGTATGGTATGCTCTCAAAGTGCTAGTTCTGGAAATGAGATGTCCAATTTCTAAGAAATGTTATCATAGATGCTGGATTTGCAGTGGATCTAGCGAAGATAGAGGCTATACTTTCTTGGGAGCCACCCAAGAGTGTGACCGTGGTGTGGTGTTTCCTGGGGTTGGCTGGATACTATAGAAGATTCCTAACTTTTCCAGATTTGTGGAACCCTTTTTAGCATTGAAAAAGAAGGGATAACTCTTCATATGGACGGAGAGATTCCAACAAGTTTTTCAGTAGCTGCAGAAAAGGCGGACGAGTGCCCGCATATTGAGGCTACTAGAAGAGGGTGTTGGGTATATAGTCTACTGCGATGCATCAGGGACCGTACTTGGATATGTCCTGATGTGGAGTGAGCAGTGATCTCTTATGGTTCGAAACAACTGAGACATCAAGAGAAGAACTATTCTACCCATAAACTAAAGTTAGCAGTAGTGGTCTTTTCCTAGAAGATGTGGTGACATTACATGATGGGAGAATGTTTTACATTCTACTCTAATCAAAATAGTCTCAGGTATATCTTCTCGTAGAAGGACCTGAACCTGAGACTGTGGTGATGGCTGGAGTTCCTCCAGGACTATGAATTTGAGATATTATATACTCCTGGATGGGGAACATGGTAGCAGATGCACTCAGTATGAGGTCTGGTCTGCAGTTGTTGAGTGAGGCGACAGAGCAGTCAACCTCGTTGTAGATATCCTTTATGGATAGAGATGGATCAGCATATATCAAGTCTATGACAGTCACACCCCCACTCCTTCAGCGATTCAGGGAGGCGAAGATTGGGGACATTGACTACGAGGCTCAATGTGCTCAGATATCCTCAGGACATACACCGGATAGATTTTCTGAATTTGGGGAGAAACCAATATCTTTAGAGGACATACCATGGTACCGGTGGCACTATGGGAGGAGGTGTTGAGTGAGTTCCATATGTCCCCTCTGGCTGTATATCCTTGTGTGGTGAAGATGTACCAGGACCTCTGGTGTTAACACTGTTGTCTAGAGATGAAGAAAGTAGTGGCAGAGTTTGTTTCACGATGCCTCACTTGTCAGAAAGTGAAGGCCGAGCATTAGGTTCCAGCAGCCTTAGTGCAACAACTAGAGGTGCCGGAGTGGAAGTGGGATAGAATATCCATGGACATTGTGACATGAATTCCATGTATATATAGGGTACATGATTCCATCTAGGTGATCGTTGATCGACTCACCAAGTCAGGCCACATCCTACCTATCCATGAGCAGGGATCAGTAGAGGGCTTGGGAAACCTCTATGTATAGAAGATTCTGAGACCTCATGGGGTACCATCTGTGATATTCTCTCACCATGACACATGTTTTAGTTCCCTGCTATGGAATGGGTTGTAGGAGGCGTTCAGGACACAGCTGCATTTGAGCACCTCCTTTCATCTGCATACAGATGGTTATGAGGAGCGGACCTTTCAGATGCTAGAAGACAAGCTTCGTGATTGCGTCCAAGAATTTGGCTATAGTTGGCAGTATAACATTCCCTGGGTGGAGTTTTAATTCAAAAAAATTATCACTCCACCATCATTATGGCACCATTCGAGTCCCTATATGTTCATCCTTACAGATCATCTCTATGCTGGACAGACCCAAGGGAGTCAACGCTTATGGGTCCAGAGTTGGTACGGGCTACCACTGAGAAGGTGTAGATCATCCAGGAGCGGATGAAGACTACACAGAGTAGACAAAATTCTTATTCTGATAGGATATGGATACCTTTGGAGTTTGAGGAGGGAGACTGTGTCTTCCTACGGGTCTCACCTCAATTAGGTTTATGAAGATTTGGATGAGGAAGAAAGTTATCACTAAGGTTTATCTGGCCATTTCTAATACTTATAATGATAGTTTAGGTGGCATACCACTTGAAACTTCCATAATAGTTGGATAGGGTACATGACGTCTTCTACGTATCCCAACTGAGGTGATATGTGCATGACCCATCTCATATCATCGACCATGGTGAGCTGGACATTGATGATGGGGAGACATTTACAAAGGATCTAGAAGAGATTGAGGGTCAACAGGAGGGAGTCCTTCATGGGTGGTCGATACCTCTGGTGCACATTCACTAGTAGCACGGGAACCTCCAGGAGAGCACTTGGGAGTGGGAGGCTCAGATTTTTTCTTATTACCACTATTTGTTTCCTTAGTCTATATTGTGGATTTCAAAGATGAAAAGAGCTAAGGTGGAAAGAATATAAAGACCCATATTTTCCATGTAATGTTTTTAATTATATGGAATTATTATGAGTCTACAAAAATTAACGATGTGTGATTCTGAGACCTGGTGTGCCCAGAATGAATTTCTGAACATTTTTTAAAGTACGTTGAGTAAATGTGTGAGCATCGTTTTCTAACATTTGAACTGGTGCATGGATTAAAAATATGAGGTCACCATTGAATCTGAAACACTAGTATTATCTTATGGGAGGCTTCACTTCAACCATATTAGGTATGGAGAAAAAGTTAGGTTTCAGACTTTTAAAAAAATAAGTAAAATAACATTGTTATGTTATTTTATTTCTTTATTTCCCTCCAAGAGGCAAGAGGCAATGTGGGACTAGTGACGTGTCAAGCCATTGATTGGCTTGACCCTTCAAATCCTATGTAACTACATCATTTTAATTTAGGAACGTTCTTATTATTGAACCCTCATAAATTCTATGACTGTTAGAAAACCTCCCCATCTCCGATTTATATTGAGTATGAGGAGAGGTGTCCTCACTTCTTCACCAAGAAACGAAGTGATGACAAATTACCGAGATGCCAAACCCTCAAAGGATGGATCTGGTTCCATCGGGAGTTTATAGAAGACACCAAACCATAAATTGAAGGATGACGTGTGATTAGCGTCGTTGAAATCTTTTTTCGGGAAAGATGAACACTAATACTTCCTTGATAGGGTGTTCTCCATCGTTCTTGAGGTAGGGTTTACTTTTGGTTTTAATTTCAAGAGTTGTAGAATCCTTCTTTCATCCCTCGAGTTGTTTTCAAGCTAACACGGAGCAAGCAGACCTAAAAAACCTAGCTCAGACCCTCTGCTACCCTGATTCCCATTCGTCCTCTGTGTAAGACCGCCGACGTGGTAGTACTGGCGCTGGCAGGGACCAAGGCGGTGATAGGCACCGACCAGTCACGAGGGAGGAGGTGGCGCACCGGTGCTGCCGGAGGAACCGGCTACGGATTTTCTACCGTGGTGGTCGGAGGAGGCAGCCCACCAGCACCGTGGGAGGAACTAGACAAGGATCGTCAACTGCTGTAGTTAGAGGAGGTGATCGACACACCGGAAGACCACAGAAGAGGAGGGAAACGTGACCAGCGCGCCGCCAGAGGACACATGTTGTGAATCGTCTGTGGCGGAGGACTGAGGAAGGTGGTCGGCACACCTTCCGGCTAAGGGTGGCAGAGTGGTATGACGTCATGTGCCTCTAGAGATGGATACCGGCACCAGTTGGTCACGACGGAAGCCATTTCCCACTCTAGCGGGTCCTGCGGGCTACCTAGAGGCACCGCATGGCGCCGCCACTACGGAGGGAACTGAATGGCCCTCACGGATGTTCAGAAAAATCAGGGTTCACTACCCCGGTGGTGTATAGGGTGTGCCCCACCCTAGAGGGCCGCTCCATCCAACCGCGGGTCGCGAATCACGTGGTCGGGCCGTGTGCCCAGTAGGCTACGCACCCATCGGGTCGGGATGTGCCACTTTGTGGGTCTGGTTGGATCACGGCCCAGTGATCCTGGCCCACTGCAGCCTGGCCCAACTTGGTCTGACCCGGACCGGGTTGGGTCAGCCCATACCGGGTCAGGCCAGGTCGGTCTGATTGGGTCGGACTGGACCCATACCCCACAAGGCATAGTTCTGCTTAAAGGGCCATAACATGCGAACCGAGCCTCCATTTGATGAACTGTATATGGTGCTGAGATCCTTGGATCGATACGGTCCTTTTGGTATGCTCCACTTGAGTTTTGGAAAAATATGGAGTTCGACCAGGTTGGATCGAACCCAAATCCATCTTGGCCCTCAGAACTAAAACACTTATAACTTACAGACTAGGCATCCAATTGATGCACTCTCTATCGCATTGGAACTCTCATGAAATGGAGATCCTTTAGGTTAATCCTTTTTGGAGATTAGTGGTGGTTAAGGTATAACCAATATCTTTAGAGGTAGATTCTATGGAACTCAATCACACCAGGTTCGAGGAATCTTGTGGCAGACTGTAACATGATGAAAGAAGATCGATCCTGTGTGGGTCAGAATCTATCAATCCTGTGTGGGTCAACTTCTATTAGATCCTGTGTGGTTCAGCTCTTAGTGATCCTATTTGGTTCAGTGCATACCAATCCTATGTGGGTCAGATCCTGTGTGGTTCAGTGGGGGTTAGTACCTACCGATGTTCTGTGGGTCAGCAGTAGTGCTTCTTAACAGAATAAGATGATCTAGCTTACGAATAATCATCTGTACTTCTGTACATAAGTTATACTTGATGTGAGTTGTTTTTTCTACCTTCTTGTTGATATATTCATAGTGTTACCTATCTGGTAATTCTATCTTCATGGTGTTACCTATGTGGTACTTATATCTATGTGGTGTTACCTATGTGGTACTTCTACCTTTGTGGTGTTACTGATGTGGTACTTCTACTTTCATGGTGTTGTCTTCATGGGGTACCTATGTGGTACTTCTATCTTAGTGGTGTTACCTGTGTGGTATTTTGACCTTCGTGGTGTTACCTTTTTGTCATTCTTCACTCATGTATGAGATGAGTATATCTTGATAACTTAGGTATATGTATGGGCATATACCTAAGTAAAGTTGATGTAGAGACCCGAAGCTTAATGTACAGGGAAATTACATTACTTTTTCGGAATACTTATTACATAACAAAAACACACACACAAGGATCGTAATAGTTTAGTGTCTTTGGAAACTCGGAACGTAATCTTATAATCATGGTGAAAGATCTTCAACATCTCCCATAAAGATCTTCCCTTTTTTTTCTTACCTAAAACCTTTCTTTATATCCTGGGGAAAAGAAAACATAAAAAGGGTGAGCTCAAATTCTCAGTAAGGGTAAACAAAAGAAAAATCAATCACATCATATTCATAAGAACATAACATTTTGGAAATCTTAACCTGCAAAAGAGATCATAATATCATAACATGGGATAAATCACAGTAGTGAAATGAAATCACAATAATAATAAAATAAAACATGAAACTTTGTGGCATACACACATAATCATAGAGAATCATATCTTATTAGTCAACACTCATTTCCAAGACTATCTTAGAGGACAAAGTCCATTTCTGAACCGAGTCACCCTCATTTCAGTCCTGTTTCACTGAACTGGTATAACCTACCATTTCATCCATGTCTATATCATGAGATATAAAATCATTACCCAATGCATTGGAGGGAGATATAGGTCCCACCCATCTCATAATGATACCATTCTTATGTGTGCCAAAAAATCATAAACCATACATCATAGCATAACCCATGTAACAAAAATGGGAATCTTAAACATCGTGACATCATAAAAATTTCATATAAGATAAAGGGATTCATAAAAATATAATTCTATCACAAAATAATCAAATCAATGTAATAATATGGATATAAACAGAACCCTTTATTATCTTAGATGGAAAATAATTTTGATAAAACATTTGAACTCCATTCTTGAGGAAAATATCCTTTCTGCTTCAAAAACACTTTTCCTTTCTTAACATGTCGTACAATTATAAACTAAAATAATTTGATTAAAAATAAACATGATAACTTGTAAAGGAATCTTCTTGTAAATAATGTTTTAAAAATCCATTCATGCCGTATAAGTTAAAAATAACATTCTTCATACTTTTGTCGGAAAAGTAAAAAAGTACCTCGTACGAAAAACGACAAAAGATTCCTTTCATATCCTTTACTAAAAACTCACTGAAGGGTAAAATTGGATTTAAACTATTGTAGGTGGATGGAAATAATATTAAATATTGAGGAAACCTGGATTTGGATGATAAAATACACCCCAGTATATACTAACGTATATACAATCTCGGATAAAAATGAGATTGTGATATTTCCCTTACCTTATGTTCGATATGCTTTGTACGTATCCGAACCTCCTATATAATGATTTAAATAATGTCATTAACTTATTACAGAATCATATTAATTGTTATGATATCATATATGGTTCACTTATGACTTTACATTACCCGTTCTTTTGTAAATTCCATGTTAAAGAAGTGTTTTGGGTAAAATCGTTTTATTTATCGTAGGTGTTTGGACTTATTGTTCTTGACATTATTATTACTTATATCATGATTTACTTAATTACAGAATATAAAACATGACTTATATATCATATATATTCAGTATATATATATATAATAGATAGATAAATGAAATGAAACACACCATTCATGGAGACGGTAGTCCGTACGTACGCATGAACGTTGTTTTCCTTTCCTTATTGTCTTGAATGGAAGTAAGTAGATGACATACATATATATATATACATAAATCCAGTAGATTTAACATGTCATATATTTCATTATTATTCATTATATATACTTTATAATCATTCATGAATGGTTAATGTGGAGAATGAATCTCATCGCGTCGTGGAGACGGTAGTCCGTACGTACGCACGAGCGATGATATCGTTCTCATGGTCGTGGAATTGTGTTTAAGTGTATGTATACTATTTCAGTATCAATATCACTTTATAATAATCATATATAGTTACTCATTACACCATTATACCCATCCAATTAAGGTGGTGGCGGAAAATAGATTACACCACGGCGTGGAGACGGTATTCCGTACGTACGCACGCGCGGTGATTTCCTTTTTCCGTAGGATGGATAGAAGGTTAATTAGAGTTGTTTAATATTTATAATAACATATCAGTATATAATAAATACTGATTTTATTACTTTATCAGGAAACAACTAAAGAAGAAGAAGTTTAAGAAGAATGAAATTGAAAAAGATCGGTAATGGATATTACCTCTTTTTGACGCTCCTTCACTTAACCTCCACTTAAAGAACTAAGGATGGTCTTTGAAGAAGACCAGGACCTCTAGGATGATACTAGGGAAGTGGATAAGAGATTTTGGCAGGGGTGTTCCGAGATTTAATGCTCAAATTGGTGTGAGGAGGAGTGGGAGGAGGTGCCCTTTTATAAGGGAGGAGAGGGGCACCTTAGGAAAATCTCAAAATATTAATTTATATTAAGGTCAAATTCGGTTTATAATGGTTCCAAAGGGTCTTATTTCGAAGATAAAGTGGGGATGGGTCTAAATCCTCTCATACAATAGGATTTAGACAATTTTAGGTTATTATTTTAACCTTATCAATTAAATTTAACTCTAAGTTAAATAATTTAACTTTTACCGTGTCTTTTTGTTTTCCTACACTATATGGTTAATAAACTTATCATAACTAGACAAACTAACCCCAAATTGTTTATTATTAATATATCTATCTTTATCTAAGTCATTTGGCCGAACCTTAGATTTTTAGGAATTAAATAACAATTAATAATATAATATTTGTTTTAAAAACTAATTTATGTCAATTTTGACACTATTTGGTACATGATTTTTATGAAATTTATAACAGAATGATAAGTTCACAAAACGTTACTTAAATCAACAATAACATGTCATATTAACCTAGAAAATTATTTTAAGTCATAAAAAGTCTCAAATTACATTTATTTGGGCATTTATAACATCAATTATGTCAATATTTCATTAATAAGACAATTACTGCATCATCTTTGTGTCATATAAATGATAATTATTTAATCCCTAAAAATACTAAATAAATTCCTATGATGTAGATAATTGTATTGGATTTTTGGATACTATTCATGTTTGAAGTTTTATGAAGTTTTTCACTAAATTAAAATTATTATACTTATAAGATTTAAGAAAGTGACATGTTGTCAAATTCTTTGGTTTTAATAATAATTAAATTATTTTCATGGACAAAAGTCCATTAAATGAATCTAATCCAACCCTTAAGTGATATGGGTCGACTTTTATTCATCCAATAGGATTTTGACATGTGTTAGGGTAATTTTATAATATTATATTTACCCTTAATTACCCGATTTACCTTTAACTATGGTAAATAAAATTTACCGTAGTTACTATTCATAATTTCCAAAAAAAAAAAGTAGCTTATTAACATAATTTGGATCCACTGATTCCAAATATGGAATCCATTTTTCCAAATTCAATACAGAAAAGTTGCAGAAATTAAATTAAAATTAATCCCATTGTCGAAAGAAAACGGGTTTTTCTTTAAAACATTACAAAAGATTGAATTGATTTAACCTACGAATTCAAGGTAAAATCAATGATAATGACATAAATTATATTAAATGGTAAAAATATATTCTATTTATACTTTAAAACCATTAAATATTATAATTTAACCACATAAGATATTACGATGAAAAAAGTTGTTTTTAATTAAAATATAGCGTGTTTTTACTATTCATTAAAATATGAAAGTCATCAGAATAAATTGAAAATTTTATCCAAAGTAACTTTTTATTTCTTGATTCCAAAGAATAATTTTATTTTGTAAAATGTAACTTATAAACATGTAAAAAACTAGATTTAAAGTTGGTGCTCCATCAAAAGGCAGCAAAACTGCATTTTTTTGAAAAATTCTTATTTTACCCGAAAAATTTATTTTGTTCTTATACCATGTTCTAGAAAATGTGGAAGATGAATAATAATGTTATAAAATTCAAAATTTACTTAAAACTATTCATAACTTATAGTTCATAACAATATTATAATAATATATCGTTGTTTAGTAAATCTCGATATTGCGTACAACACACGCTATCGAGGAAGGTCGTGATTGCATGTAATGAAAGCCAAGTCAGGGTCGCGTGTAGTGTATGAATCCTTTGATGTTGCGTATAATATAATCCAAGCATATTTTATTTATACATTGAATATATATATACACTCAATGTTGCGTAGAATAACTTCTATCAAACGAACTTGAAATTGTTTGTAACAAGAGCCAAGAAAAGTGTTGCGTATACTGCAAGCTAATACGGTGTTGCGTATAGCGCAAGATAATCTTGGTGTGTCGTACAATAGAAGATATGAATGAAATTAAAAAGAATGTATCTTATAAAATCTCGGGTTGTTACATTCTACCCCCCTTAAATGAATTTCTCCCTCGAAATTCATCGGGGTTATAAATGGTTTACTATTCGAAAGTTTCTTTAATAGAAACCCACATCGTAAAAAGGAATACCAAAACCAATCTTTAAAAACAAAAGTATGAAACGTAACGGTTACCCAAATAAACTAATCACTGGGTTTCCGCATTGGTGAAAATATGGATATGGAAGAGAAATCTAACCATCATGTTCTGATGGAGAGTGGTAGAGAACATGGCTATGAAAATTCCAACAATCACAAAGCCATAGATTTGTGATTATCTAAGGTACCATCTGATTAATCGGATATAAGGGTAGTAGGACAACATTTTTGGTTTTTCAAGATCATTTCCCTAAAGTTGATGAAATTGGAATTAGAAGAAATACTTTCGTGATTTTGGTATAGTCTCACTGTTTGTCATTCTTTGGGAAATTTCCACTTCATCTCTTAAAGAAATGAAGTTGAATTTGTCATTCGTGATGTGTTAGCAGATCATGTGATAGAATGATGGGTCATTCCATCTGTCTCAAACAAAAGGTTAGAAAAGTTATCAAAAAATACATAAGTCCATCTATAGTGAGATTAATCATATATGGTTCCTAAAATGGACTTATACTTCATATATCATACTGCTTAATATAATAAAACTACTTTCTACTAAACAGGGACTTCCTGTAGGCCAGTGGTAGGTGATAAAGGCTAGTCGCACTTCGGTTGTGGGTTCGATTCCCACGGCCTTGTCTGACGCGATGGGTTGTCTCCCATCCTGCAGGTTGTCCTTTTTCTAAAACTACATTACTATAAAATCCCATCAGTAATATCAAAAAAAGTTCTATCCTTAAACAATACATAGCATATGTCCAACATAATCCATTCCAATATTTAGGCTTATCTAAAATACTTCGGTCCACGCTCATAGTATAAAGAAAATGATTACTTGAAATGTCATCAACCAAGCATGTGAATACCATCATTTATCCCCCATATATATATATATTGTTGGTCACATTCCAATCATGTGAATACCTTAATCATGTATTCTCTTGAAAAAAATGAATACCCATTGAACCATAGTGAAAACTTGAATGCAGTTAAAAGTTAACACTTTCCACATACCAAAATCCTCAAAATTCTATATACTCAAACCATGATATCACTTAGTCCTTATATTAATCATGAGCTCATGAATACTGTTAAACATTTCATTTTCTCTTTTTCCCTTCATTATGCGCATATCATATTATTTCCAAAAATATCTCAATCACTTTGAATACCACATTAGACCAATACATAAATATTCCAATACTCCATGATACAACATTATATTGGAATCCCATTACATAAACACTTAATCATTCCACCACATCGTTGTCATGTTCAATATCACCAATAATGATTGCATGTGACTTCCCTTTGTCCTTTGCCTTAAGCGGTTGCTCATGTTGATCATCACTAACCCTTGGATTAGGGCATTTATTACCATAATTCCCCATTTCCTTACACTTGAAGCATTGAAGTGTTGGTGGTGCGTTCTCTACAGTGTTTGCTTTATTCATATCATTAGAAACCCTTTTTCCATTACTTCGACACTCAGCTGCTCGATGACCTTCTTTTCCACACTTAAAACATTTTCTAGTCCCTTTAAGAGAATCTCCACCATGCTTCTTTCCACACTTTGTGCATAAGGAAAACTTCATCTTCTTTTCACCATTATTCTGAGATTTCTCCTTGAACTCCATCTTTCGTTTCTTGTCAAAACCATGAGATGGATATGTAACACCAACTTTCATTTCAACCTTGACAGCACAACCCACAATTTCTTCATAGCTACTGAAGTCTCTTATAGCTAATGCCCTTTGAACACTTGGTTTTAAGCCACTGAAAAATCAATCAACTTTACTTTCAGGTTGGATGATAATACCATATGCATACCTTGCAAGTCTTGTAAAATTCGCTTCGTATATACCAATAGATTCATCATCCTTCTGCTTCAGCTCAAGAAACTCCTTTTTCCATCTTTTTTCGAAGAATACGAGGGAAGTACTTACTGAAAAACAAGTTCTTGAACTCATCCCATTCCATGGACTCAATTTCATCTCTTGGCCTCGTATTCTTGATAAGATTCCACCATTGATCAGCTTCACCTTCCAAACGATATACTGATAATATGACTTTATCATGTTTAGAACATTGAAGAACTGAAAATATCTTTTCAGTGGTACTGATCCATTGTTCAGCAACAAGTGGATCGGAAGACCCACTGAAAGAAGGTGGATGTTGCCTCATAAAGGACTCAATAGAATATTGTTCCCTTCTCTACTCATTTGGAAGTCCAGAATGATTCATACCTTGTGTAAGTATAGCAATAAGATTTTGCACTCCACCTCCCATAACACTTGTTTGTTCAGGAGGACAATCATTGCATTGTCCATTACAGTGATCAACACGGTTCCTTCGGGTTCCAGCCATCGTCTAAAACCCAAAAAGAATAGTGTGAGAGGCAAAAATAATGCTAGGGAAAACAACATAGTAAAGGGGGAGTACCCTTAATATCTAACATCTTAGGTTAAATTCTAAGATCGTTATCGTAGTTCTAGGACTATATCCTATACGTATACTTATCCTTAGGGACATCCCTGGACATACCTTAGTAATATCTCTAGAGATCTCACTAACGTTTTCGCATCCTAGTTTCCAAAGGTTGACTAAACCTTTCCTCTGATACCAACTGTAGAGACCCGAAGCTTAACATACAAGGACATTACATTACTTTTGTGGAATACTTATTACATAACAAATACACACACACAAGGACTGTAATAGTTTAGTGTCTTTGGAAACTCGGAACGTAATCTTCTAATCATGGTGAAAGATATTCAACATATCCCATAAAGATCTTCCCTTTTTTTCATACCTAAAACCTTTCTTTATATCCTGGGGAAAAGAAAACATAAAAAGGGTGATCTCAAATGCTCAGTAAGGGTAAACAAAAGAAAAATCAATCACATCATATTCATAAGAACATAACATTTTGGAAATCTTAACCTGCAAAAGATATCATAATATCATAACATGGGATAAATCATAGTAGTGAAATGAAATCCCAATAATCATAACATAAAACATGAAACTTTGTGGCATACACACATAATCTTAGAGAATCATATATTATTAGTCAAGACTCATTGCCAAGACTATCTTAGTGGACAAAGTCCATTTCTGAACTGAGTCACCCTCGTTTCAGTCTTGTTTCACTGAACCGGTATAATCTACCATTTCAGCCATGTCTATCTCATGAGATATAAAATCATTACCCAATGCATTGGAGGGAGATATAGGTCCCACCCATCTCATAATGATACCATTCTTATGTGTGCCACAAAATCATAAACCATACATCATAGCATAACCCATGTAACAAAAATGGGAATCTTAAACATCGTGACATCATAAAAGAATTCATATAAGATAAATGGATTGATAAAAATATAATTCCATCACAAAATAATCAAATCAATGTAATAATATGGATAGAAACATAACCCTTTATTATCTTAGATGGAAAATAATTTTGATAAAACATTTGAACTCCATTCTTGAGGAAAATATCCTTTCTGCTTCAAAAACACTTTTCCTTTCTTAACATGTCGTACAATTCTAAACTAAAAGAAGTTTATTAAAAATAAACATTAAAACTTATAAAGGAATCTTCTTGGAAATAAGGTTTTAAAAATCCATTCATGCCGTATAAGTTAAAAAACATTCTTCGTACTTTTGTCGGAAAAGTCAAAAAGTACCTCGTACGAAAAACGACAAAAGATTCCTTTCATATCGTTTACTAAAAACTCACTGAAGGGTAAAATTGGATTTAAACAATTGTAGGTGGATGGAAATAATATTACATATTGAGGAAACATTGATGTGGATGATAAAATACACCCCATTAAATACTAAAGTATAAACAATCTCGGATAAAAATGAGATTGTGATATTTCCCTTACCTTATGTCCGATATACATTGTACGTATCTAAACCTCCTGTATAATGATTTAAATAATGTTATTAACTTATTTCATAATCATATTCATTGTTATGATATCATATATGGTTCACTAATGACTTTATATTACCCGTTCTTTTGTAAATTCCATGTTAATGAAGTGTTTTGGGTAAAATCGTTTTATTTATCGTAGGTGTTTGGACTTGTTGTTCTTGACATTATTATTACTTATATCATTATTTAATTACTTCTAGAATATAAAAAATGATTTATATATCATATATATTTAGTATATATATATATAATAGATAGATAAATGAAATGAAACACACCGTTCATGGAGACGGTAGTCCGTACGTACGCATGAACGATGTTTTCCTTTCCTTATTGTCTTGAATGGAAGTAAGTAGATGACATACATATATATATACATAAATCCAGTATATTTAACATGTCATATATTTCATTATTATTCATTATATATACTTTATAATCATTAATGAATGGTTAATGTGGGGAATGAATCTCATCGCGTCGTGGAGACGGTAGTCCGTACCTACGTACGAGCGATGATATCATTCCCATGGTCGTGGAATTGTGTTGAAATGTATGTATACTATTTCAGTATCAATATCACTTTATAATAATCATATATAGTTACTCATTACACCATTATACCCATCCAATTAAGGTGGTGGCGGAAAATAGATTACACCACGGCGTGGAGACGGTATTCCGTACCTACGCACGCACGGTGATTTCCTTTTTCCGTAGGATGGATAGAAGGTTAATTAGAGTTGTTTCATATTTATAGTAACATATCAGTATATAATAAATACTGATGTTATTACTTTATCATGAAACAACTAAAGAAGAAGAAGTTGAAGAAGAAAGAAATTGAAAAAGATCGGTAATGGATATTACCTCTTTTTGACGCTCCTTCACTTAACCTCCACTTAAAGAACTAAGGATGGTCATTGAAGAAGAACAGGACCTCTAGGATGATACTAGGTAAGTGGAGAATATATTTTGGCAGGGGTTTTCTGAGATTGAATGCTCAAATTGGTGTGAGGAGGAGAGGGAGGAGGTGCCCTTTTATAAGGGAGGAGAGGGGCACCTTAGGAAAATCTCAAAATATTATTTTATATTAAGGTCAAATTCGGTTTATAATGGTTCCAAAGGGTTTTATTTCGAAGATAAAGTGGGGATGGGTCGAAATACTCTCATACAAAAGAAGTTAGACAAGTTTAGGTTATTATTTTAACCTTATCAATTAAATTTAACTCTAAGTTAAATAATTTAACTTTTACCATGTCTTTTTGTTTTCTTACACTATATGGTTAATAAACTTACCATAACTAGCCAAAAGAACCCCAAGTTGTTTATTATTAATATATCTATCCCTATATAAGTCATTTGGCCGAACCTTAGATTTTTAGGAATTAAATAACAATTAATAGTATAATATTAGTTTTAAAAAATAATTTTTGTCAATTTTGACACTATTTGGTACATGATTTTTATGAAATTCATAAAAGAATGATAAGTTCGAAAAAAGTTACTTAAATAAACAATAACATGTCATATTAACCTATAAAATTATTGTAAGTCATAAAAAGTCTCAAATTACATTTATTTGGGCATTTATAACATCAATTATGTCAATATTTCATTAATAAGACAATTACTGTATCATCTTTGTGTCATAATAAATGATAATTATTTAATCCCTAAAAATTATAAATAAATTCCTATGATGTATATAATTGTATTAGAGTTTTTGATACTATTCATTTTCGAAGTTTCATGAAGTTTTTCACTAAATTAAAATTATTATACTTATACGATTTAAGAAAGTGACATGTTGTCACATTCTTTGGTTTTAATAATAATTAAATTATTTTCATGGAAAAAAGTCCATTAAATGAATCTAATCCGACCCTTAGGTGATATGGGTCTACTTTTAGTCATCCAATAGGATTTTGAAATGTGTTAGGGTAATTTTATAATATTATATTTACCCTTAATTACCCGATTTACCTTTAACTATGGTAAATAAAATTTACCATAGTTACTATTCATAATTCCCAAAAATAAAAAGTAGATTATTAACATAATTTGGATCCACTGATTCCAAATATGGAATCCATTTTTCCAAATTCAATACACAAAAGTTTCAGAAATTAAATTAAAATTAATCCCGTTGTCGAAACAAAACAGGTTTTTCTTTAAAACATTGCAAAAGATTGAATTGATTTAACCTACGAATTCAAGGTCAAATCAATGCTAATGACATACATTATATTAAATGGTAAAATAATATTCTATTTATACTTTAAAACCTTTCAATATTATAATTTAACCACATAAGATATTACGATGAAAAAAGTTCTTTTTAATTAAAATATAGCGTGTTTTTACTATTCATTAAAATATGAAAGTCATCAGAATAAATTGAAAAATTTATCCAAAGTAAATTTTTATTTCTTGATTCCAAAGAATAATTTTATTTTGTCAAATTGAACTTATAAACATGTCAAAAACTAGATTTAATGTGGGTGTGCCATCAAAAGGTGGCAAAACTACATTTTTTTGAAAAATACTTATTTTACCCGAAATATTTATTTTGTTCTTATACCATGTTCTAGAAAATGTGTAAGATGAATAATAATGTTATAAAATTCAAGATTTAGTTAACACTATTCATAACGGCTAGTTCATAACAATATTATAATAATATATCGTTGTTTAGTAAATCTCGGTATTGCGTACAACACACACTATCGAGGAAGGTCGTGATTGCGTGTAATGCAAGCCAAGTCAGGGTTGCGTGTAGTTTATGAATCCTTTGTTGTTGTGTATAATAGAATCCAACCATATTTTATTTATACATTGAATATATATATATATATACACTCAATGTTGCGTATAATAACTTCTATCAAACAAACTTGAAATTGTTTGTAACAAGAGCCAAGAAAAGTGTTGTGTATACTACAAGCTAATACGGTGTTGCGTATAGCGCAAGATAATCTTGGTGTGTCATACAATAGAAGATATGAATGAAATTAAAAAGAATGTATCTTATAAAATCTCGGGTTGTTACTGTTGAAGTCTTTCTTTGTGGTTTTTTCTTTATGGAACTCTAGGAGACCTATGGGGGTCTGAGGGTCCCTACTGAGTATTGTTATACTCACCCATGCATGGCCTATGCCCACACCTTGTTGTGTCTAGTGAAGATGATGGAAAGAATTGATCGAGGCTGGGGGATCCAAGACTGGATGGTACTCAGAGTTTGACCATTTGGCATGATATGACACAGGGAATATTGATTGTGAGTTGTACCTACCCTTCATGTATGATCCTCGATGGATGATCTAGAAGTTTTTTTTTACTTTTTAGTTGTATTTATACTTTTCAGTTGTACTTCTACTTTTTAGTTGGGCTTGTATTCTATCCCCTTTACTTTCAGCACACTTTTACTACAGTAGTTTACTTCATAGTTGCTTCTTGTTGTGTTCTTGGACTGTGTGTCAATACAGGTTAAAAGGCAATGCCTTCTTGTTTTAGGTATATTCCTTTCTAGTTCTAGTCACCAACCCCTAGCCTATGGAAGGCAGGGTCGGGGTAATCATAGAACGGGCCCCAAGGGATGATTTGTGACAATATTTGTAGGATAATGTATGTAATTTCTTATTACAGATACATGTATCACATATTTACCTAGATATAAATATATTGGAAGTGAAAATTGATAATCTAACATCTATATATGATCAATAATTTCAAAGGGACTAATAAATCTAGGTCTCTTCCTACAGTTTTTTTCAAATCCCATTACCTTCCTCCAAGGTGATATTATTTGGAATACCTTATCACTATATTCAATCTCTAGATCTCACAGTTGATTGGTAACATAACATTATTTCTCAACTCTAAACTTCACTTTTGTTTTATTGAACTGATAATAAGTTTTCTGTAATTTCCTCACCTAGATTAGGTCGTAATTGTATTCATTATCCCACATCATCAAAAAATATTGGAGTTCTTAAATTCCTACATAAGAGTTCATTGTATAGAACAATCTAAATTCTTTATTGTAAAATATTATTGTATGATGATTATACTAATGTAATGTGTTGATACAAACTCATTTGAAATCTATAGAGTAAGCTTTGACCTAGAAATGCAGATTTTGTATAGAAGTCTGAGGATAAACATATTTCTGATAATGATAAGTCGTAAAAATACTCAACTATGTATCTGAATCATATTGAATAAATCTCTATAAAATCAAGATAAACTTTGTATCCTGATCAAATATAAATGGGATTTTATTCCATGGATTCTAACATCTTCTTTGATGTATAACTGAGTAATCTAGTCAAAAGATTAGATTTCTTTAGTAATGATAAAATCTACTGATTTATTAAGGAAGTTAAAAAAATAAAATTTATCCCATTAGATTTTTTGGGGGAATGTAACTATGAAATCCATGGTAATGTTTTACCATCTCCATTTTATTTTGGGTAATGTTTGTAAAATCCACCTAGACTTCATTATCTCATCCTTCACTTGATGACATAGTAGGGGATAATATACATGATCTACTATATACCTTTTAATTTTATGGAATAAAAATACTATTAAATACCTCTATTCATTTTCATGGACCTAGGATGAATATTGAAAGATGAATTATCAACCAACATAATTTATTATAGACATCTATAAGGAGAAAATTGAACTTCGAGCACACTCAAAGTAATAAGACATTATAGATTGATTTTGAGGAAGAAGGTGATCATATCATGGGTGATTCGTCTCCCTTTTCTTATAACATTTTAACTATATTGAGATGTTTTTAATGAATTATATTTTTTCTATTTTGTCTTTAATGAATAGTTATATACATTTGAGGGTTGGATCAGATGGATTTAACTATATTGATTTCATATATGCTTGTGATTGTATTTTTCATAGAGGGTTTATGTGTTCTATCCAAGGATCTATTTTTCTCTTCCTCGTGATTATTATTTCACTCTATCCCAAGTGATAAGATGTTAAATTTATATTATCAATTTTCCTTGGTGACCAATGTCGATGTACTAATCTTGAAAAGGTTGTGGTATGATCTTTTCCATGAGGAAAAATATCTATATTCGATTCTGTTGGAGATAATTATCCCAAGATGGATCATTAGTGATGGTGGTTTATCTAATGATGGTTAGACATTTCATTCCCCTCCACACAACAATTGTACCTCTATGAATATTTCCATTCAAGAGCAGTTACATCTCAATCGATCTATTTTGGTTTAAATCCCCCAACTCCATTTTTGATTTTTCATTCTCTATGTCATTATTATCACTTCATCCTTGACCATTCCATATCATGCATCACTTTCACCCCCTGAACCACATCAATATCTCCCTGCTTTTCATTTTCATATTTTTTTAACTTCTATTTTTTTTATTTTTTCTTGTTTTGGTCACCCAAAAAAATATGTCTTCCCTATAGAATCGATAGTATTTATCACCACTACACTTGTAGTTAATATGTTTTTTATAATTAATTCCGATGAATTCCAATGACCCTCTTGTAAAATGTTCCATGCATTTCCAATGATCTCAACCTTGTATCACCACTCCCGGTCCATGATAAATCACATTCAAACATGTATATATAGAACTTGTAGGAGAAAACTAATATGAGAATACACTTAGATAAAGAGGGATGTTGAGTTTCAGTTGAAGGAAGAAGTTTATCAAACCAGGGCTTCATCCTATCATTTTTTTAATTCCCTATTTCACTATTCTGTTATGTTTTTATGTTATTATATTTTTGTTTTTGAACCTATTATGAATACCTATGTATTTTAGGGTGTTTGATTAGATTTATTGAACTACATTCATTTTTTTTGTTCGTGAAATCAGATTAATCATATAGTTCTGATGTGTTACATCTTGGGGTCACTTGTTCTCTTCCTCATGAGAATTATTTCACTCCACCCCAATAAAATAGAGGTGAAGGATTGATTTTCCATATTCCTTGGAGGATTAATCTCTTAATATGGAATTTTTTATGGTAATATATTTTAAATGTGGAATATTTATCTTGGGTTATAATTTTGATAATTTTCCCCAAGAGAGACCATTAGATATGGTTATTTATTTAACGATGGTTAGAAATTTCATTCCTCTATACAAAACATCAGTATCACTGCTCTTTATTCCATTCAATATCATTCAAATTTCAATTGATCTATTACGGTCTAGTTCATCTAACACAACATTTGACTCTCTCTCTATCATTATTTTTAATAGATTCTTGAACATTCCAGGTCACACTTCACTATCACCCCTACACTATATCCATTTAACTATGCTTTTCATATTCGGTTTTTCTTTCACATTGGTTTTTTTTCTTATTTTCTTTAAGAACACAAATTATGACTACTTTGTTGAATTGATTAACTTCTCACCACAACTTTATTATTTAGTATGTTTAAAATAATTAATTTGTGTGAATTCTAACAAACCTCATGTAAAATTTAATATTAATTTCCCATGAACACCACCTTTTATCACCACTAATGATCCATAATCGTAAACATTTACACCATAGCACAGAGAAAAGGGAGGATAAAAATATGTTGAGAGCACACTTAGAGAAATAGGATATTGGGGTTTGAGTTAGAGGAAGAAGATGATCATATGAGGGATTCTTCATTTCCATTTTCTAATTCCCAGTTTCACTATACTAATATTTTTTAATGATTTATATTTTTCTACTATATTTATTATGAAAATATATATAGTTTAGTGGGTTATATCATAGAGATTAATCTATATTCATTTCATATTTTCTTATGATTACATTAATCATAGATTGCTGATGTTTTCTATCTGGGGTTCTCATGTTCTCTTTTTCATGCGCATTATTTCACTCAATACCATGTATTGAGAGCTGAATGGAATAGTATCCTTTTTCATACTAGACAATAGTTGAAGTACTAGTTTATAAAATACTATGGTAATCACTTCGCTATGGCGAAAAATATTTATCTTCGATTCTTTAAGAGATAATTGTATCCAAGAGATATCACAAGGAACAATGATTTATCTAATGATGGTTATACATTTAATTCCTCTATACACAATCCTAATACCATTTTGACCAGTTCCATTCAAGAGTAGTGACATTTCAATTGATCTATTCAAGTCCATTTCTCCTAAATGAACTCATCATTGTCTCTATCTCTCTCTATCTCATTTTTCTCACTATATCCTCAAACATTCTAGTTCAAAATTCACTTTCACCCCTTCATCACAATCATTTCACCCAGATTTTCATTTTCTATTTTTCCACTTTTCTTTTATTATTATATAATCTTTTGGTAAAAACATAAATTAAGCCTTCTCTATATAGTTGGTACAATTTCCCACAACAACATTGTTAATTAGTATGTTTTACCTAATTAGTTTTCCCGAATTCCAATGAGAATCATTTTAAATTTACCATGAAGGGCCCACAATCACTACCAACAATCCTCACTCATGATTCATGATTTTTCACAATCAGAACATGATATATAGAATTTGGAAGAGACAATTGATATAGGACTAACATTGAACCAATATGACATTAAAGATTTTCTATGGGGATGAAGCTGATTAGATCAATGGTCTTTCTTCTCTATTTTCTAATTACATGTTTTACTATACTGAAATGTTTTTAATGAATTATACCATTTCCATCAATTCTGAATTGACTTATAGTTTAAGGTGTTAGATCAGATAGATGAAACAATATTCATTTATTATATCCTTACTGTCATATTAATAATAGAGGGAATATGTATTCCATCCAAGGATCTCTTATTTTCCTCCATAAGATAATTCTTTCTCTCTACCCTATGAACAGATAGGCCAATGGTGGATTATAACTCTTCCTTGAACACCAGATCCAAATTACTACTCTATGAAATGTTGTGGAATGCTCTTCTATATGAAGAAACATCTTTTTCTTGGGTTCTTTTAGACATAATTATTCCCAAGAGATATCACTGATGTTGGTGATTTATCTATTGACTATTTGACATTTCCTACATCTCCTCACCACCCCATCACTTCTATGATTGGTTCTGTTCAAGGGTAGTAACATTTCAATCAATATATTCTTGTCTAGTTCCACTAACTCAACTTATGATTTCCCTCTCTCTCCGCATTTTATTTTTCTCACTGCATCCTCACACATTCAAGTTCAAACTTATCTTTCACCACCTTCACCACATTGATTTCACTATACCTTTCATTTTCTTCTTATTTTTCAATTTTATTGGGTTTTTTTCTTGTTTTGGTCACACACACAAATTATCCCCCACTTTAGAATTGATACTCATGCTCACCACATGAATAGTAGTTAGTATGTTTTAAATAATTAATTTTAGTAGATTCCAATAAACCCCATGTCAAATTTAACATGAATTCACACCAATTACCACCTTCAATAACCACTCATAATCCATGATTATTCAAATTCACAATAGGGAACAGAGAACAGGGAGGGGACAATTATTCTTGGAGCACACTCAGAGAAAGAGGAAATGAAAATTCAGTTAGAGGAAGAAGCTGATCAGACTTGGGGTGCTTCTTATCTATTTTATTATTCCTTATTTAACTCTAATAAGATGATTTCAATTAATTATATTTTTTATTTTGTATCGATTATGAACATATAAGATGTTTTTAGGGTTGTATCGGTTGGATTTATCAACATTTGATTCTTTATTTCTTATGATTGAATTAATCTTATAGGGCTAATGTGTTCTATACAGGGATCACTTCTTCACTTCCTCATGAGAATTATTTAACATATTATTAATATATATACATATACTATTATTATTATATTATTATTAAAATTATTATTGATTATATTAATTATTATATATATTATTATTATATATAATTTTAATATAATACAAAAATGAATGAAAGGGGATGGGGGTTCTTCTTCATCGGGAGGATGGGGGAATGTCCAGTCAGTGTTGGTTGGGTTTCATGACTGGGAGGAGGTTTTCTAATGGTTTTTATGAAAAATATAAATGGGATAAGGTCCCCAATTTTTTAAAAAGGGAGACCAGAGAAGCGTTAATGGGGTTCTTGCTTCTCTTTCTATCACCAGAGAAGCATAATCATTTATCACACTTCCTAGGAACGATAGAGGAACTGTTAACCCCATTCACAGTTCCTTTGTAATGATCATGAAGGAGGCGTGGATGGGGTTCATGCCTCCACCCATCTGAAATTTATAAAAGGATCCCCCAATTTCATTCCCCTCCTCTGGATTATATTTCAAATCCCAACATAAAATCTCTAGCGACATATATTTATAGCATTTAAGAAGGTAAATTTTATATTTTTCATTTTTAATTGTATAATTGTGTTTATTTATTTTATTTGTATTGTTTATTCATTTAATATCTGTTTCATGACTTTATGGATGTATAAATTAGGGTTTTTTAGGGTTTATTTATTTAATGTGTATTGATGCATGAATGTATGAATGTATAAATTAGTTTTTTTGTATTATTTAAATTATAAATGAGTTATTGTTTTTTGTATGATAGAATTCATATTAAATGTTTATGAAGATTAAATAAGATGTATATAAAATTTAATTTATATTTATATAAATAAAATATTTCATAAAATGTATAAATTTTTAATTTAAACGGAGTAGTGCTTATATTTTTATGAATATAAAATATCTTATTTCAAAAGTAATATAAATAAAAATTATAATATTATACACATTATCTATATAATTTATTAAATATTTATTAGTTATATTTCGTATTATATATAAATTTATTAAAAATATATAGAAATATATTTTTTAATTGTATATAATTATTTTTCTATAAATAATAATTTTATATTATATAATGTGAAAATATTTATTATTTTAAGTAATAATGTATGAAATATAGTTAATAAAATTTTGGAAAGTATAAATATGAAGAAAAAAAATTATATATAAGTAGTTTTATTAAATTAAAACAAATATAAGTTTGTATAATTTAATGGTTTTTATATAATTGTAAATTATATTACTTTTTTTACTATTAATAAAAAAATATCAATAAATTTAAATTATATTAATTATTAATAATTATTTAGCCATGTAATAAAAAATAAAATATAAATAATTATATTTTAGAAACTAAAAGAATGAAATAAATATTAGATATGCATATTAAATTTTATAAAATTGAAAATAACAGAAGTTTAGAGTATTATAATAGTTTTTATCTAAGTGTAAATTATATTACTTTTAATTAAATTTGTTAAATGTTATTATTAAATATATATATACATACACATTGAAAAACTAAAAATTTAGAAAATAAGTGTAGATATTTAATATATAAAACATATAGTAATTGTTAAAGTTATATAATATGTACAACATAATAAATATAGCCAAAACATGTTAAGAGTATCCTGTAATGAATGATCTTGAGATGAATGACCAATGCGTAATTGAACTTTCCTGTACTTCTTTTGTGTATGTGGTTATATAATTTATAATGGGTGCAATTTCTTTTCCATTTTTATGACATTTCTCTCATCCCTCGTTATTTATAATATAAACTCTACAAGTTCACCCATATGTTTTTATTAGTTTATCAGATAATGATAAACTAATGCATAATATGTCTCATGATCAAGTCATGATTATTTTTCCATATGTAATTAAAATTAATGGAACATTTGATGCAGTTCTATAAAAATAAATAATGGTTTATGAAATTTGTTTTTGTAATAAAATAACCATCAATAATACTTTTGCATTGATAAAATAATCCATCAAAAATGTATCACGATTAATTCAATTATTTATTCATGATCAATTTAAATAAATTAAAATATTTATGTAGTATATAATATTTTATTAGTTATTTTTTTCTAGGTAATCATGTCTATGAAAAAATATTTTGCAACGGTGAGGTAATTTATACAAATAAAGGCTTTATCTATATTTTTCCGCATGTTAGAGTGTAAAATCATCATGACTATGTCACATTGGATGTAGTTCACAATAAGATTCATAGTTGGTTAAAAATAAGGGAAGATCAACAAATTACTTCAATAACATATCAACATCTTCAATAGAATGAACATTTATAGCACACCATGTACTCTTTGTTTTATGATGGGGATTGGATGGATGTGTCTTTGTTATTCCAGCAATATTTTAGTAATGGTTTGATGGAATTGTATGTAGTGATTTCGGATATTGATTTGGTGAAATATAATACTACCTAACCATGTTTTTTGAGCTCTATAAAAGTCATTCCTTCACAAAACTATAATCAATTTCATCCTAATATGACTCATATAATAGAACCAAATTATAAAGAAGATGATCATGATTTAGAATAAAATATAGGGTTCATCCTTTTTTTCTAATGCTGATATAGTGAATGAAAGTTTATCTGAGGATTGAGTATCTGTTAAGACATCATGATATGATGTGGGAGATTGTAATGTGGGTAATTAACCTTCTATGGTTCCTATGATATATTATCATCCACAGCAGGGTGATGTGGTCAATGAACGTTTTGAGGTTCTTATGAAAGACATTAATCCAAAACATCCACCAGTTAGTAGTAATCATCCTTTGATATTGACATCCTTAGCTGAAGGAATGTAGCGTGAAAAAAAATTATTGGGATTTCATTACACCTACTTCTAAATTATCTATAATTATAGGGAATATATCTACATACATTGATAAAATCATCTATGTCATGCAAAAGTTTGAAAGTAAACTTTTCATGAAGAATGTGATAAAAAATACCATATAGAGTGGCATTTCACATTTGTGGGTGATGATTAGAAGAAGGAAAAATATCTCATTCATTGTAAATAATATGCGATAAAATCTAAATTATGATTAATGGAATTTTAGATAATTTTTTCAATTTGTAATATAATAAAATTAAAAGGCCCATACACATGTTTACATCTATGCATGTTGTAATATCACTCTTCACTTGATTTAGAGATTATATGAACAATTAGTGTAGAGATGATACGAACCTGTCAGGAAGTTCCTATGGCCCTTATTTAGGGATGAATTCAATACTTTTTGAATTATATGAAATCCTAAAATAATTCTTGGAATGAAAAATATAAAGAAAATAAAGAATGTGTGTGGTGATTGGGATTAATCTTCAGAATTGTTTCCACAACTTAATGAATTTTTTTCTCTCAATAATTATATTATTTATCATTTGGAAAATGTTGAGTATATGTCCCCCAATCACCGAGTTGATAGATCAATGGTCAAGGTCAATTGGATTTTTTTTCCATTCATTCCATGTATCAATGCTTTTCCCTATAGTAAAATTTTTATTTAGGACAATAGAACTTTCCATTATAGAAATTATACAGAGTTTCTTCATATTTCTTCCAAATAGGATGGTAATCGTGCTCCTCTTCCACTTGGATTCAATATTATTTAGAAATATAATTTTGAATCTCGGATTTGGTTTTTTGAATTTATATGCATTGATGTCACACAAAACCAGTGAGTGTGTTTGATATATGATCTATATTTGGTGATTATAGAGGCTATAATTAGTGATGGAGTTTTATGGAGATATATGAATGATTATAATCGATATTTCATTAAACATATTGCAAGAAATAAGCATAATCATTTCAGATATGGGAAAATAAAGAAGGCGACCCCCATGTTTGGTATGTTTTTATAAACATACCTTTTTTGAAAGAAAATTTAATATCCTTTGTAATACATTATTCTCTTATGGTTTCAACATATGATCCCAGAAAATAAATTTTTGATCGACATCAAGAATATATTTACGGGAAAATGGATATGTGTATTAATATATGATTAAAATATCAAAGAAAAAATGGTTATTATCTTATGATTTTGGAAGGAGATGTGGCCATATGTCCACTAATATAGTGGAGTGCATAAATGGGGTCCTCGATGTTATGTGCAAACTCTTGATCACTCGGTAAATGTAAGATACATTTTATATATTTTTGCACTACTTCTTCCAATTGTCCTAAAAGGCCTATTAGAGGATTGAAAATGGAATGTGTTTTACTCAAAATTTCCAATGAGAAATTGATTTAATAATACATGAAGAATAAAGATGAAATTTTCTAGCCTCTAATCAAAAAAAGAGCTTTTAGGTCAGAAAGTACTATGAAAAGGCTACATGCACTAGTGGTCGAGTGCTTGTGCTCATGTTGGATAACTGGAATTATGATTGTGATAACTTTTAGGAATTTACATGTCTATGTTCACATGTTTTTGTAGCTTTTTCTTTGGTAAACATATCTTGGGAGTCGTATGTTGACTTGGTGTATAATATAAACACATTGGTTAAATTTTAAAGTTCATCTTAGATGATTTTTTTGTGACTTTCATTCTTTCACATTTCTTGTTGATTAGTCTCCTATTGTCCCTATTATTTCTAGGCTTCGTAAGTTGTCTTTATTTCAATTTCAATATTTTTATAAATTATTGGGTTCATATAACCTCGTTTCACCCCTGGGGAACACCAAATTCTACTTGAATTAGAAATGATATGGGTGGGCCTCAACAATTGGGAGGGGGACTACTATGCATCATGTTTCATTCAATATGACATACTAATAAGAGATGACTCCAAGTGGAAGAAAAAAGATCCCCTTCTCATCATCAATGATCAAGTATTTATAATCTTTCATTAATGTGTATATTTTGTTTCGTATGTGTACGTTTCTATAATAAATCCTTTTATTTATGACATTGTCTATTCCTAAGTGATTTTAACTTTGGTTTGTTTCATTTTTGGATTATATGAGAAATAATGATTTGATTCTATAACAACTTACAAAATAAACATACAATAAAAATGAATTAATCATGCATCCACATGTTTTATGTGGGTTTGTTATCACTACTGATTCATATAAAAAATTCTAATAAATTAAACTTCATTGGAGATCAATAATGAATTTATAGAATAAACCAATAACAACAATAACGTATATTTTTTACCTCTTTATCATTATAATTATGAATTATGCATACAAATTTTCTACCTTATATTTCTTATTCTAGCATTTAATAAATATTTTTACAATTTTTATTAAATTTAGTATAAAAAATTAATGATGATATCATTTTTCCAGATGGTTGGTCCTTCATTTCTCACACCCCAAGATACTCATGTTTCTTGGATTGTTTTAAAGGGATATTCAGTGCCTCCTTTGAGTGTTCGGAGATCTAATGATTTTAATAATCCTATTTCACCACTCGATGTCATCCTCAATCCTCTTTGTAATGGGGTTCTATGGCATAGAAATGTACGAATTCACCTTTTTTGACCATCATCTCATTGTTTTTATCATAGAGAGATAGAGGCTGGAGTCACATATGTTCCATTTTACAAAGTGGGAGATGACTATTACACTACAGGATGTGACCATTGTGTCGGGTCTCTCCAACGACGGTGCGACTATGAAATGCTGAGTCTAAGAAAATTAGTTAGATATTCTTCATATATTTTAGGGCATTGACATCCATGAGAGTGGAAAGTCCTTTTTTGGTAGTCAATTATTCATGCCCTATTAAGAACAAAACTTTGAACATCTAGTAGAGGATTCTTTCGAGGTCATAGAGGTACGATTTGAATGTGCTTAAATTTGGAGGTTGTTTGGTGGCATGATTTTTTTGTATCACTAAACAACATTTGTACGTCAGATGTATTTTCGTTTACTAGAGGATTTAGACCAGGATTGCCAGTATAGCTGGGGGAATTCTTGTCCTGCATATACATGCATTGCATTATACAACGCTTGTCGCATTGATAAGATGAATATCATGGGATGTGTTATTCTTCTATATATTTGGATATGGTAGAACATCCCTCGGTTATTTCCACATGCACATGCACTATTTCCTATAGATATTGTAGCAGAGTCTCTAGATTGATGATGGTATGTTATTCTATCCCTATAATATCTTACTTAGTTTTATAAATTTATATTCTGAAATGTATCTATAACAATGTTATCTATATGTGTATTAAGGAAAATCAGCTTTTAGATACAACCACACATGATGTCCATGCCTACAAACTTGTACTTGATATCCTTTGGCCAGATAATGTAAGCGGTTATTATTTATATTGTCAAATATTTATTCTTTAATTTACATATCTTAATTTATTAATTGATTATTAATTTTTTTTCAATGAGATTAAATGGATTCCATATACTAATGATAACAACCAAATTCATCCACAATGTTAAATGATGATTATTTCTACATAATCTTACATGGTTCCTTTAATTCATTTTCATATTACAGAGTGAAATCCAACCGACAGAGTTATGAGGTAGTTCAGATTTCTTCACCTCCTACCTAACCCGCCCAGTCAGTTACCTTTACTTAACTCTCTAAAGATGTTAGAGAAGAGAATATTTTATTGAAGGGGCTATAATGTAGGATATATTGTTATATGGGATAGATGATACATGTCCTGATTACGAGGGGTGGTGAAAGAATGTATGAATTTATTAGATCACCTGGATTATGTGTCAGTGTACTATAGGTCCCTAGTATGATTTCTTACATAACACAAATAGGGATTTCATGAGTTCGTAATAATTCATCCTTTCACTGTTAAAAATATTTTTCATGAATATTAATTAACAACAAAATCTGTTTTCACAGGATTCTCATATCACCCGTCTCATTTACATCACTGATCTAGTACAGGGAGGCTTATTTGACTAGATGTATTTTCACAGAGTTGTGACTGTGTTGATTCCTTCTATGGATGGGATTTATCATGGAATTTTCTTTGATCCACTCCATGATATTGAGGATTTTGAGCCTGATATTGATGTACTGAGGGGTGATGATGTTGTTATGGATGCTGATATTGCACATGAGGAAGTTGTTCATCATAATCATCTATATGTTCCTCTAGTTTCTCAATAATAGCCAGTGGTAGATATAGACATTGAATGAGCTGAGTTGGATGCTTTATTAGGCCCTTCTTTGTAGAAATCCACAACGCATCAACCATTTTCTTCATATATTGGGGAGAGTTAAAGTTGTCATCCACTATCCTTAGAGGTAGGAAAGGGTATAGGCAGTGAGATTGTATATCCACCGAATTTCACACAATAGGACGTGGAAACAGTTTTTGATTATAGTATACAAGATCAGCGTACGCCAGAACGGAGGCATAGATAGATTGGGTGTGGACGCATCATATATACACCTATATGTGGGAAAAAGGAGCTTCTAGATCACATATATTGAGTAGATAGATATTTGAATGATGATATATATTTTATGTGCCTTGTTGTTATCATTTATAGAGTTTTGTTCTTTTTTCAATAAGTTCCTTACTGTTATCAAATTATCTATCAAAATCAACAATTACTATTTTCTATTCATATTAGTACCTATTATTATTATCTTTATTTTTAGAATTAATAATATTCTTAAATTTATTAATAAATATTAGTAATTTTAATAATTTCACATTTAGTAAATATTTTTAGCATTTAATAATTAATTTAAGATGATTATTTATTATAGGTAGTATAGATTATAATACGATGTATTAAAGTAATAAAGAATCATCTTACATTAATTATTAAATAGTATTTATGTCATTAAATATGACTACATATCAATTAAATGTTAATAAATATTCATAAATATCAATAAATATTACTAGATATTACTAAATGTTATTAAATATTCATAAATATTATTATTTACTAGTATTTATTAATATTTTTTAATATTTATGGATATTTATTTAATGGATATCAATTATTCATTAATATTTATTAGTAATTATTAATATTTATTTATATTTATTTAACATTTATGGGCATTTAATAAATATTTAATTATATTTATTAATATTTATATTCTTAATAAGAGGGCTTAAACCTGAACTTGTTAAAAAATTATTAATATTTATTAATATTAGTTTAATATTTATAATTATTTAATTCATATTTATTAAAATTCATGAATATTTATTAATTTTTACTAAAATGTTTTTCTCCCTAATTTATATTTTTAAATATTTATAAATGTTGAAAAATATTTTGTTGATATTTATCAATATTTGTTATGATTTATTTTATATGTATTAATATGTACTAATATGTATTCATATTTTATAAATATTGATGTTTTTTAATAAATATTTATTAATATTTATTTAGTATTTATTTATCTAAAACATTTAATTAAAAATTTCATAGGAAGTGTGAGAGGGGTTCACTCTTCCTTCTTAAATTTCACAAAGGATGCATGAAACTCATTCAAGCATTCTAATGTGGGAAGAATAGTGAACGAGGTTTACACTTCTTGGGACCATTTTTTAAAAATATCTAGACCCCTACCCCTTTTATATATAAAAAAATTAAAAAACGATTAAAAAAGTTGTGGGAGGAGCTTGAGAGGTCTGATTCTAAGTTCATCCAAGCATAGGTCATTCGAGTTGTTTTCGGATTTGACACATGTTTTCTCTTCAACAAGCAGCCGTCATGGGTCTATTCAGCTTATGTAGGTTTCTTCATCATGTGAACTTGGCATGTTCAAACATCGACAAGGGACATCATCCCCATTTGGAAGGGGTTCTTCATCTTAGTTATTCACATGATATGTGATGGTATTCAATTGGTGGATTGGCCTTCAAATGTTGGGGGTGGTTTCGTATTCAATTGCATTTGTGGGAAACACCCACGAGTGCAAAGGTCTTCTTCATCCATGGGTTATCACTTACTCGGGCAATACACCAGACCTCTAATGATAGTGATAGTGAGTGTGATTGGGACTCAGTTTCCTCCTTCAAATTCATCGATGTCTTTAATCTATGTCATTAATCTTCCTCATGGCAGCCTCAGTTAAATGAAAAAATAAGTAGGGATTATTTTTTGTAGTATTAGTATATTTTGGGGAGGCTAACCAGTAGATCAAGATATAAGAGTGGAAGTAGTGATTCTAGTGGTAGAGATGGTTCACTGGAAGTGAATGCAGGACCGGTAGCATACTGAAAAAAATCAAAAAATTAAAATTCAAACTAAAATAATAAAAAACATAGAAAAAGATAAAATTAAAAATGATAAATTAATTATTTAAAATTAAAATAAATAATCTATGCATTATTTTATGTAACACTCAAGAACATCATAGAAAAATATAAAATTCATTTAGATGAAATACCATTGTTAAAATTAATTTATTTTAAACAATATGAAATTAAAAGAATCTAATAAATAATAGAATGAAATGAAAGAAATAAACTAAATTAAACATTGAAGTTTAATATCTAAATATTATTATTATGAAAAAACTCAAAATTAAAGAATAAAAATTTAAATACTGAACATTTTTAATTAACATAAAATTAATTTATAAAATATGATGGGTAATAATAGCATTATAAGATGATCTGTAAATTAATAATATGACTATAATATGAAATAAAATAATTACTTTAACATTATATTTAATAAATATAATTTTAAGTAGAAAATTAACAATATAATTGAATTATTAGAGTAAAAAAAATATTTTAATATCAAAAATACAATTAAATATATGAAATTATGTGGAAAATAGTAATGAATAAATTCCACATCAAATTCACCGACACTTCATCAATTTCACTCTCATGAATTTCAATTCATTTTATTTATTTATAGAGTATCTAAAAATGAAATGACATCCGACCTGGGTTATAATTACTCCAAAATCAAAGGAGATCAAAAATCCCTCTAGAGATTGAATTAATCATGACTCCTTTCTGAATATTACTCAATACCTCATTTGAATTTCAAATCAAATTCCAGTTTTAGTGCTTAAACATTTTAGATAAAAGTGGAACCCAAATATTAACTAATGAAAATAGATTAAATCACTCTCCCCTACACTCCACAAAGTAAAGGTCAGTTATTTTATCTTCATTGATACACATTAAATTATTTTTATATAAGTCAATTGTCCCCTTCTTCATTTGGGTTCAAAATTCCCCTCAACTAAATGGGCTCATTTAAGACAAGGACCATTATTTTAATTTTCCCCATCCATATTTCTTATTCATAGTACTATAAAAATAAATTATTGATTTTGAAAATGGATTTCATTTTAATACATAAATAACTCAGTTCCCTTGTCTTAGTGACTCACCGTGGGATCAAATTTTCCAATATTACTCCAGACTCTAAGGCATTATATGAAGACCATTTCAGTTGGATACTAAAATAGTTTTCTAAAAAAGAGTATGTACCTAATGTTAAAATTAAATATTCTAATTTTATAATGTTAATATAAAAATTCCAAAATGACCCCTCCCAACACACTCCCTTTCTAATTTCCAAAATTGAACTTTCACAAATAAAATGAGACGTGAAAATAAATCAACCATGATATTATTTTATTTTTAGATTTGTGAATCCCCTAAAAATTATTGATATTATCACATAGGAAGGAAATAATTCAACATTTATTTTTTCATTTATGTTAATTTCTTATTTTTTATTTATATTTTTTTGAACACACTAAGAACAATGTTTAAAATGAAACTTGACTATGAGGAAATTTGAAAAAAAAAATTAATTTTTATGTGTTATAATGAAGTATATTTTAGAAAAATTAAGCCACACCCTCACACATAAAACTCAATTATGTCCCCATTGTTGAATCTAAAATTTGGTGGGATAGATAAAAAGTTTCAAACATATTAAAAAATATAGAATAGTAAAATACTATTTTAAGGGGGGATAAGAATGTTTAAATAACAATTTTCATACACATAAATTAGACAATAAATTCATAAAGTAACCCTACATCCACTACTAAGAAATCCATAAGGTTTAATGCATTAAATGATTTCAATATTGACTTTATTTGGTTCCCAAATATTCATCATATAATTTTACAAAGATAAGAAATAATGTCAAAAAAGAAGCATACAAGACATAGTTTCATCAATAAATTTTTTAAAAAAATGAAATATATAGAACTAGATGAAATACTTTAATTAATTTCAATGAATTTAAATAATTACACTCCAGATTTGTATATCATATTCTCAATGTGGTATAGAAAAATTGTAACCTTCTTTAAAACTAATGAAAAATTCACCTGTTTCCAAATTTTAATCTCCTACAAGATGAACAGATTAAATTTTAGAATTTAGCATTCACAAAAGAATTTTAAATTGATTAGAGTTTAATTTAAGTGATATTTTATCATGTGTTATCCAGCTAGCAGCTTCTTCTTTCATTGATGTTCCAAATTAATCTTTCTCATGTAAAACATTATAACACTGACCAATAACACCATCTATGTACCATCAATTACCCATGGTAACTTGTAACCAAGAATTATAAACAATATTATATCAAAATGAGGAAGAACGTGACAATGAAAATCTAGAAACTATTTTTCACCAATATGGTAGTCACAAAATTGAGTGAGGGGTATTTATTTAAATTTATTAGAAAAATAAAAATATCATGAAAATCAGGTGTTTCTTCCCATGTAGCATTGACTTTAAAGACTTTATCCAGAATTTATTCCCCTAATATGTTTTATCCATAGTCATTTAGTTGTTAAGATACATTAATACTTGATCCCTTATCATTTACTTTTAAAAATTCATCATGTTCACACAGAGTGTCATGTAACTCAGTATATTGGAGAAAGAAACTCAAAAACTCTAAAAATCTGAGGACTATGTCTCCTTCCATAAAAATATTCAATTTCTAGAATATCCTTCAACAAGTCAAGAAAAGTGGGAAATGAATATAAACTTCATCAGAATGATCATTCTTACATTTTGTAATGCCCTGACCACAATTACCCAGAGTCAGCTTATTATTAAATAACATTGGCATGATACATGGGATCATGTCCTGAAAGACCGATCAGTTTAGTAGCCTTATAAGTACTAGATACACTCATAAGTTTTAAATTACATCATGAAATAAAAACATCACCAACATTTCGTCCCCTTTTTAAACACACTTATATCCTTATCCTATCCCTGAAATTCAACCATTAAATACTTACTCACATCCTGGGAAATATAAAACATAGAAAGGAGTGAACTCATATACTCAGTAAGGATAATAATAAAGCGTAAACTTTCATAAATAAGCATAAACATTTCAACAAATGTATAAGACTAAAACAAAAGCCTTTTAAACATAAACGTCAGTATACTATGACAAAGATAAAATCAAATAAAGTAATTTACTTATTCACATGGATATTCTACTATTTTAATAATCACACGCAATATCAATGGCCACTTTCATAATGATGGAATGCATAATTACAGACTTTATAACAACATAGTCAAGGCCTTGTGCCAAGACTAAAAATAAGACATTGTCAAGGCATTGTGCCAAGACACTAGTTTGTCACATGACAACTACCGATGCATCGAGGATCTATATAGGGCTCCACCAATCACTTAATAAGTCCAATTCATTCCTCATATGAAAAGGTTTAGACATAACATAAACATTCATATTAAAACTATCATACAAAATGTCAATACTTTATCCATAAACCATGAATGGTATAAAAATAACACATCCATAGTTAAACATATCACCAAACATTAAATACAATATGGAAAATTTGTATCATAATAAATCAAATTCAAATAAGTTTATAATCCATCAAAGGATGTTGAAATAGATGAAAATGATTTGTAAAACTCTTTGAAAGAAATATCCCTTTTTCATGAAAACATTTAAAAGTGACACAATTTAGAAAGGAAGACATTTAAAGACATTTTTGAATAAAAGTGTCTCATACCACTTTGAAACATTTGAAAGTACTTTTAATTATAAAACATTAATTTCCATATAAATAAAACCTTAAAAACATTTTTAGAACATGAACATTAATGAGAAAGATTTAGCAGAATAAATTTTTAAAACATTTAAAAGGATATTTTAGTTAGATTTCCTAACCAAATGAGAGACACTTGAATACAAATAATTGAGGTAATAAAAACATTATAATATGAGGAGAATAAATGGATTCATGATATACTATTTCAAAATACATTATATACACCATATAAATGTGAATTGGTGTATAAAAACAAATAAGTCTCAATGGAATGTAAATTGAGATGAAATCCATTATAAAGACTGTATCCTTAGGTTAAAAATAAATAAATGACATAATTTTTCGTGAAAAATATAAATACACTCAATATGACTGGATATTCAGTGTAAATAAATCAGAGTACATTCACAAATATTCTTGTAAAAACAACACTAATGACTTGGATGTTTAACTCAATGAATGGAAATTGAGTTAAGATTACTCTAATAAAGTTCATATCAATGACCTAAGAAATTATAAATGGAGTGATTATGGGTATCAAAATTATATCCACATAAAGGGGAGTAGGAATTAAAACATAAATAATAAATAGTTATTCCACACATAATCTTGGTGTAAAAAAATCAATGAACCATGTGTAAAGCCCAATGAGTGGAAATTGAAATTGGAAATTCCCTTACCGATTTGGTAACTCATGAAACATACAACCCATTAAAGAAGGATCATAAAATGAAGGTGTAAATACTCATAAATTAAATTATATTACACCAATAATAAAATCATGGGTAGCACATACACCATGTGCAATAGGAAATAGTGGCTAATATAGCATGAATCTCACGAGAATAAAAAGTGAGATGAAAAACCCTTATCACACTGTAATCAATCGAGTTCTATGAACAAAAGTTAATAAACAACAAATTAATCATAGAATAAGATTAATGTAAATAGAATCATGATTATATATATCAAATTCTCATATAAAATACACCACATGCAATAAATAATTGGCGAACAATGGAAATCTCATGAAATTAAAAGTGAGATAAGAAACCCCCTACCTCAAGTTCGACTTGTCTTGTATGTTCCTTATTCTTCATGAATAATAAACTTAAGTTAATTTATACTTGATTAAGAACATTTTTCAAGTTTATTATTCCTTTAATATCACTTATTACCTTGCTATAACAATTAGTTAATTATTTGAGTTCATATTGGATATTTTATCGATGTTCGGAACTTGTGTCAAAAAAATAAACGTGTTATAATTACAATTTGACCATGTGGTAAAAATTCCATTATCTCCAGAATGATATGCATGATTGATATATCATATATATATATATATATTATACAGTATATATATGTATTTATAACAGTTCATAACATTTGGAGATAAGAAATGAAATGCGCCGTTCATGGAGACGGTAAGTCGTACGTACGCATGAACGCTACTTTCATTTCTATTTTGTATTTTAAGAGAGTTAAAACATAATGATACATAGGTATATTATAATTATAGTATAATATTATATATAATATAATTAACTCTATTCTGTATACGTCCCACATAAGTCATTAACGAGTCATATCATTTTGAGGTGAGGAGGTAATCTGCACTTCCTCAAATGAAATTATCGCGTTTACCGATAATAGAAACCATAAAGGTATAATATAAATGGAAAATAAAGAAGCATAAATAAAACATAAACATAATATATATCATATATAAATGTAGATCCATATTAATTGCCACCATGAGTGGCGGTAGGAGATAATTGAACAATCATCGTTTAGTGAGGCGTTAGTTTTCCATCCATAGAAACGGTGTGTTCTTTACCCATTAGATGGATGTGTGTGTAAGTGTAGTTCTAATAATTCTAATAACAACATAATAGAATATTGAGGATTCTATTTTTGTTATAAATGAAAGGAATAAAAAGAGTATAGGGGTTGTAGAAGTAAAATAAAATAAATGAAGTTAAGAGAAACCATTACCTTTAATTTGGGTAACTCCCTTTGGATTGAACCAAAAGGACTTCTTGAAGTGACTTCTTCCTAAAGTAAGGCTTCTAGGTGCAATAGAGGTATTTTGAGAGATTATTTTGGAAGGGGTTGGAAGTTCCAAGGGGCTTTACAGGTTTATGGAATGGGTTAGAAGTGGTGTCCTTTTATAAGGGAGAGGAGGGGCTCTTTAGGAAAGTTTGAAAATGTTATTTTTTTATAAACTTATATTTGGTTTCAAAAGGTCCAAAACTCATTAAAGTCGAAGCTAATATGACTAATGTTCAAAATAAAATCATCCAATAAAAATTGGACAGGTTTTGGTTATTTTTTTATATTAATAATCTCATTTATTTCAATCATTTATTAATGATATGAATACTCCATCATTATTGAGTCATAAATAATTTAATATATTTGATGTCTAAAAATTATAAAAAAAACAAAATTATAAGAAATATTTTTAGCTTTACAATGAATATTTATATTTTAAACTATTACTTATATAACCCCACGTAAAAATTGATATACTAAAAGATATTTGTTAATGTCATTTTTGTATTATTTTAAGTTAATTAAAATAAAGTGTCATTATCACACTTAAGTGGCTCCATGGGGTCCCAAAATTGGCCCAAGGATGCCCATGGTCGGCCATTACTCATACAATATGGTTAGGACAAGTGTTAAGGTAATTTTGTATTATTATAATATTCTTTTTACCTTGAATTACCATATTTACCTTTAACCGCAGTAAATAAAAGTCAAAAGTTACTATTCATCCAAAAAAAATTCATCTTATTGAACCAAATTTTACTTAATAATAACATCCATGTATGTTATATTTTTTAAATTAAATTCACAGAAGGGGAAAATTTTCATTTACATGAAAAAGTCAGTTTTTTAACTATTACTAAGTGGTTTTACTATTAACCAAAAATTGATGATTTTCTGAAATATACAAGAAATGTCAGCCTAAGATATATTTGATATTACAAATTCAAAAATGATATCTATTTTTTCAAATTCACAACATATAAGTTTCATTAATTAATTTAAAATTAATTCCTGTTGTCAAAACAAATAGCTTGTTTTTAAGAAACAATAACTGTCAAAAGATTGACACTTGTTTATGTATAATTTCAATGTGAAATTAATTCCAATGAACAAAAATGGATTAAATGGTAAAAATATAATCTAATTTTACTTCCAAACCATTAAAATGTATAATTAATCACTATTAATTATTTTGATTTAAAAAGTTGTTTTTAATTAAAATTTAGTATTTTTTCACTATTCACCCAAATATGAAAGTTATCAGAAAAACTCCAAAAATTTATTGAAACTAAATTTTTTTGTCCTGATTCTAAATAATAAGTTTATTTTCTCAAATTGAATATATAAAAGTGTCAAATATTGGATTAAAAAAGGATTCACCATTAAAAAGAGGTAAAATAACATTTTTTGAAAAATACTTCCTTTATTTGAAAAAATGAATTTGTACTAATATTATGAATAAGAAACACATAATATGGATTTTAAAATTATATAGAATATATAAAATTAAAAATTCAGTTAATACTATTCATAACTGTTTTTGAACGACTAGTTGGTAAGTCGTCGTGCACTCGAACTCAGTGTTGTGTGAACTTAAAGCTATTGAATTACTTTAAAGAGATAATGTACTATGAAACCTTGGGGTGTTACATTCTACAATCCTTCAATAAATTGCGTCCTCAAAATTGAAAACATGGGTTTTTAAATTTCAAAATATCATAGTTGAAATTACACATTGAAAATGGATTAATGAGGACTCTATTTTAAAATAAATAAATATAAGTATAAAGGTTACCAAAAATAACACATACTAGGGTTCTGTGTAAGAATTCAAGTATATAGAAGAGAAAAATAATCACCATGTTTTGATGGAGAGTGATGGAGAATATTATTAGGAGAAATTTAATGATCTGAAAGCCATAAACTTGTGATTGGTTGAAAGGTCTTTGATTACCCAGTAGAAAAATTAAACAAACAACAATTTTTGTTTTAAGTTCCTTTTCATAATGCTGATGAATTTATTTATTAGATTTACTAAGAGTATAAGAAGGTATACTTACTTTTCAAGTAGAGTTTCATCCATTAATAAATTTCTACCACAAACTCATCTTTTCTCCAAATGATGAGTATTCAAGATGACTTGGTTACACCTGAAGTGCTACAATGAACTTATAGAGAATCACATAATCCAAAAAGGATTAACTCTATATTTCCCTTTCCATTAAACATCAACCAATACCAAAATTGTTGGTACATGATCGTATGATCCCCAAAAAGGACAATCCTTTATTGAAAGAAATACTACTCTTAATCTCCAAAATTTAAACAATCAATACCCAAAGTTCAAAAAATACCCTTCAATGAAAAATTGTACTTGAAATCCTTCAATATAATCCAAACTAAGATTAAAACTCAAAACTCAGAAGAATTTAATTATGTAGTCTTCCATGTTAAATTGTATCTCTAAATAACATCGACTACTCTTAAAGTCTCATACTTAAAAGTAATTAACCTAATCACATATTCTCTATGATAGGTGAATCATTTCAATAAATAACCCAAATCACTATAAATCTAAAATAAAAACGTTGAAAAATATCCACCATTACTACTCAAATGAAATCCCATAGTATTCTATTTTCCTTAGGCATATTGTCTTCCAAACAAAGCGAATGTCTTCGAAAATAACATTTATAACTTAATCACTATATCATTTTCCTAAACTAAAGATATCCATGGGATAATACATAATGTCCCAAATCAACATAATAAAATAATTTAACTAAAAATAATTAGTCACACTAACACGGGGCTTCATGTAGTCCAGTGGTAGGTGATAAATCCCAATCACACTCTGGTTGTGGGTTCGATTCTCACAGCTTTGTCCAACACGATGGGTTGTCACATGGTCTGCGTGTTGTCCTTTTTCAAAAACAATATTTTATAACATTCTCAAAATGATATAAATTCCTCAAAATGACCATAACATAATTTAACCACAAATGTTATCTCATTCCTCGCTTTTTCATCCCAAAAATTAATAGCCTGTAATTACGTGAAATTCAAGGATCATATAAACCCAAATGGTTCTTTATAACTATATCCACAAAAGAAAAGATAATTCTTCCTAAAATATCATTTTTACATAACAAACTGCATGGTTACACATAAAAGAGAAAAGTATTCTAAAGTAATCCCTTACTTTAAACATTTCTCTATCCATTTATTTTCACATAGGTTGTTCCTTGACCTAGAGGTTATCCTATAGAATAGGGCATTGACACAGGTAATGCCAAGGTCCATTACATTTACAACAAATAACAGTAATTGGATTCTTAAGATCTTTTTTATTTTCTTCCATAGTACTCTTCATTTTTCGTTGGCAATTATTTACATTATGTCCTTCTTTCCCACACATAAAGTATATCTTTTTTCCATTGAGACACTTTCCTAGGTTTCTCCTTCCACATTTCCTGCATGATGGAAATTGATATTTCTTTTCTCCATGGTCTCCACTGCTATATCTCTTATCTTTCACAACCTTTCTCTACTTTGTTGAGTCTAGGAGTTGGTTAATATATATGATGTTGATCATATTTTTTGAAAACTGATTCGACATGAACATATTATATTTTTGGCCGATCAACATTCTATTTTCTTGCTCATTTCCACCACCGTTCCCACCTTGTGCATCATGATCAAAGTTACTATGAATTCCTTGGAATCCAACCATTTACTAATTTCTGAAAACATTGTGTGAATAACAATTGTCATAAAATCATTTAGAGAATATCAGGACACCTTATTTTTAATTTGAAACACCTTAAGATTAACCAAGGTCTTTTATTCTCTTCTTATATTAAAATACTTAAAATCGGTTTGTAAAGAAAATGTAAATTATCCAAAGCATATCTCTTGGGAGTGTCGTAACCAAGAGTATAGAAAGACCCATTATCATGTACCATGATACCCTGGGTCAAGCCTGAAACTCCTTGTCAGAATTTTCACTCCTAGGTACATTTTTCCCAAAGCCGCCTCTACCTGCTCGTATCCATATAGATATGTATTTCTTGTAAAACCCACATAATATTTACATTACAAAAAATTTTGGATGTTCCTCTATACTAATCCTCAATTTCTATCTTAGGGTAGTGTTTCTGAATCAGAGTTTTTTTCTAAATCAAGATTCCATGGTTTGTGCTAAACTTCCTTTGATACCAACTGTAACACCCCAACCCCAGTTACCCAGATTCAGTGAATTATTACATAACATTGGTATGATACATGGAATCATGTCCCAAAAGACCCATTAGTTTAGTAGCCTTCTAAGTACTAGATACACTCATAAGTTTTACATTACATCAAGAAATAAAAACATTGACAACATTTTGTTCCCCTTTTAAACAAACTTATATCCCTAGCCTATCCCTGCAAGTCAACTATAAAATACTTCTTCACATCCTGGGAAAAAATAAAACCTAGAAAGGGGTTATCTTAGATGCTCCATAAGGATAACAATATAGCGAAAACATTCATAAATAAGCATAAACATTTCAGGCAATGTATAAGACTAAAAAATCCTTTTAAACTTAAACATTAGTATAATATGAAAAAATAAAATAAAATAATTCCATTTACTTATTCACGTGGATATTCTACTAGTGGAATAATCACAAGAAATATCAATATCCACTTTCAAATTGATGTAATGTATAATTCCAGACTTCATAACCACATAGTCAAGGCCTTGTTCCAAGACTAAAAATAAGATTTTGTCAAGGCCTTGTACCAAGACACTAGTTTGTCTCAAGAGACCTACCGATCTATCGAGGAACTACAGTAGCATCCACCCATCACTTACTAAGTCCAATTCATTCCTTATATGAACAGGTTTAAATATAACATAAAAATTCATAGTAAAACTAGCATACAAAATTTCAATACATTATCCATAAACCATAAATCGTATAAAAATAACACATCCACGGTCAAATATATCACAAAACCTTCAATAAAATATGGAATATTTTTATCATAATAAATCAAATTCAAACAAGTTTAAAATCCATTAAAGGATGTTGACATAACTAAAAATTATTTGTAAAACTCTTTTAGAGAAATATCACTTTTTCATGATAACATTTAAAAGTCACACAATTTTAAAAGGAAGACATTTAAAAAAATATTTTAATCAAAGTGTCCTATACAACTTTGAAACTTTTGAAAGGAATTTAAATTTTAAAACATTAATATACATATAAATAAAACCTTAAAACCATTTTTAAAACATGGACATTAATGAGAATGATTTAGAAGAATAAATTTTTAAAACATTTAAAATGATATTTTAGTTAGAGTTCTTAACCAAATGAGAGACACTTAAATACAAATAATAGAGCTAATAAAAACTTTATAATATCATGATAATAAAGGGATTCAAGATATACTATGTCAAAGTACATTATATACACCATATAAAAGTGAATTTTCATATAACAACAAAGAAGTCTCAATGGAATGTAAATTGAGATGAAATCCCTTATAAAGACCGTATCTTTAGGTTAAATAGAAATAAATGACATAATTATGTGTGGAAAATTTAAATACAATCAATATGATTGGATATTCAATGTAAATCAATCAGAGTACAATCACACATATTCTTGTAAAAACAACACCAATGTCTTGGATGTTTAACTCAATGAATAGAAATTAAGTTAAGATTACTCATATCAAGTTCATATCAAGGACTTGAGAAATTATCAATGGAGTGATTATGTGAATAAAAAGTTTATCTGCACAAAGGGTAGTGTAAATTACTACATAAATAATAAATAGTTATTCCACACATAATCTTATAGTATAAATAATCAATGAAGCATCCGTAAACCCAATGAGTGGAAATTAAAATTGGAAATTCCCTTACCGATTTGGTAACTCATGAAACATACACCCCATGAAAGAAGGATAATACAATGAAGATGTAAATACCAATAAATTAATGTATAATACCCCAATAATACAATCATGGGAGTTACATACACCACATGCAATAGGAAAATAGTGTCTAATATAGCATGAATCTCACGGGAATAAAAAGTGAGATGAAAAACCCTTATCACATTGTAATCAATCGATTTGTATGAAAAAAAGTTAATAACCACCAAATGAATCATATAATAACATGAATTTAAATATAATAATGATAATATATATCAAATGTAAGTATAAAATATACCACATGCAATAAATACGTGGGGAACAATGGAAATATCATGGAATTAAAAGTGAGATAAGAAACCCCTTACCTCAAGTCTGACTTGTCTTGTATGTTCCTTGTTCTTCCTGAATAATAAACTTAAGTTAATTTAAAATTTATTAAGAACATTTTTAAAGTTTATTATTCCTTTTATATCACTTATTACCTTGCTATAACAATTAGTTAATTATTTGAGTTCATATTGGATATTTTATCGATGTTCCGAACATGAGTCAAAAATGAACCTGTTATAATTACAATTTCACCATGTGGTCAAAAGTAAATTTTCCCTAGAATTATATAAATGATTTAGATATCATATATATATATATATATATATATTATATATCTAGTATATATATGTATTTATAATAGTTCATAACATTTGCAGATAAGAAATGAAATGCACCGTCCATGGAGACGGTAAGCCGTACGTATGCATTATCGCTACTTTCATTTCTATTTTATATTTTAAGGGAATTAAAACATAATGATACATAGTTATATTATAATTCCAGTATAATATAATATATAATTTAATTAAATCCATTATTTATATGTCCCACTTAAGGCATTAACGAGTCGTATTACTTTGAGGGGGGGTCGTCCGCACTTACTCAAATGAAATTATCGCATTTACCCATAATGGAAACCATAATGGTATGAAATAAATGGAAAATATAGAAGCTTAAAGAAAACATAAACATAATATATATCATATATAAATATAGTTCCATCTTAATGGACACCATGAGAGGTGGTAGGAGATAATTGAACAATCATCGTTTCGCGAGGATTTAGTTCTCTATCCACAGAAAGAGTGTGTTCTTAACCCATTAGAAGAAGGAGTGTGTAATTTTAGTTCGAATATTTCTCATAAAAACATCCTAGAATATTGAGGATACTGGTTTTGTTATAAAATAAAGTAATAAAAAGAGGTTAGGGTTTGGAAAAGTAATATAAAAGAAAAGAATTTTAGAGAAACCATTACCTTTAATTTGGGTAACTCCATTTGGTTTGAACCAAAAGGACATCTTGAAGTGACTTCTGCCTAAGGTAAAGCATCTAGGTGGAAGAGAGGGATATTGAAAGATTATTTGGGAAGGTTTTGGATGATCCAAGGGTCTTGAGAGGTTTTAGGAAAGGGTTAAAAGTGGTGTCCTTTTATAAGGGGGAGGTGGAGCTCTTTAGGAAAGTTTGAAAATGTTATTTTATTATAAACATATTTTCGGTTTCAAAAGGTCCAAAACTCATTAAAGTAGAATATAATATGACTCATGTTCGAAATAAAATCATCAAATATGAATTGGACAGGTTTTGGATATTGTTTTTATATTAATAATATTATTTATTTAAATCAATTATTAATGAGGTGAATATTGCATCATCATTGTGTCATAAATAATTTAATATATTTGATGTCAAAAAATTATTAAAAAAATACCATAATGTAGGAAATATTTTTATATTTCCAATTAATATTTATAGTAAAAAATATGACTTATATAACCCCATGTAATAATTTATATACTAAAAGATATTTGTTAATGTCATTTTTGTCTTTACTTTAAGTTAATTAAAAGAAAGTATCATTATCATTATTAAGTATCTCCATGGGGTCCCAAAATCTACCCAAGGATGACCATGGTCGGCCATGACTCATCCAATAAGTTTTGGACAAGTGTTAAGGTAATTTTGTATTACTATAATATTCTTTTTACCTTGAATTACCCTATTTACCTTTAACCGCGGAAAATAAAAGTCAAGAGTTACTATTCACCAAAAATTATTTTATCTTATTCAACCACATTTTAGTTACTAATAAAGACCATGTATGTATGATTTTCGAAATTCAACTCACAGAAGCACTAAAATTTCATTTAAATGAAAAGTTCAATTTTTAACTACTACTAAGTGGTTTCATTATTCATCAAAAATTAATGTTTTTCAGAAATATAAAAAAAATCAGCCTAAGAAATATTTGATATTACGAATTCAAAAATGATTTTTATTTTAACTAATTCAAAAACATAGAAGTTTCATTATTTAATTTAAAAATAATTCCTGTTGTCAAAAAAAATAGCGTGTTTTTAAGAAACAATAACTATCAAAAGATTGAGACTTGTTTATGTATAATTTCAAAGTGAAATTAATTACAATGATCAACATTAGATTAAATGGTGAAAATATAATCTAATTATACTTACAAACAATTGAAATGTATAATTTAACACTACAATTTATTTATATTGAAAAAGTTGTTTTCAATTAAAATTTAGTATTTTCACTATTCACCCAAATATTAAAGTTATCAGAAAAACAACAAAAAATTATCGGAACTAAATTTTTATGTCCCGATTCTAAATAAAGAGTTTATTTTGTAAAATTGAATATATAAAAGTGTCAGGTATTGGATTTAAAAAGGATTCTCCCTTAAAAGGAGATAAAAATGCATTTTTTGAAAAATACATCCTTTATCTGAAAAAATGAATTTGTTCTTATATTATGTTTAAGAAACACATAATATGGATGTTAAAATTATATGGAATATATAAAATTCAAAATTCAGTTAATACTATTCATAACTACTTTTGAACAGCTAGTTTAGTAAGTCGTCGTGCATTCGAACTCGGTATTATGTGAGGTGCAAGCTATTGAATTAATTTAAAGAGATAATGTACTATGAAGCCTTGGGGTGTAACACATTTCAATTCCTCACCATCACTCTCCCCAAAACCTATAACATTAACAGGTTCATAAATTTTAGTTATTTTCAAAATAGGAATCTCACTATAAACAACAAGATAATTATTATAGGAACATTACTTTTGTGCAGTAGTGGGAAAACATCCTGTTATTTATCAATTTTTAAAATTCATGGAAAAAATTTTATCGTATAGGTTGTGCAATGAAATAGGGGAATAAATTTTTTTCACAATTGGTAAAATCTCTACAAATTCCCCTCAATCACTTTTAACAGATTCAAAAAAATCTTTTCTACCACAAGATAAAAACATATAACCCTTGACTTATCCTCAACTATAAAACATTAACTCATAGAAGATTAAATAACATTAATTGTCTCAAATTCCATAGTTTGGTAGGAACATGATGAATATTTAGGGAGGTGCTCAAGGGAGGATTATAAACTATGAATAGATTGAAAAAAAAAACTGTTAGTAATATAGCTTAGTTTGGGAAGAAAAACATCATGGTTTGGAGAAATGTTTTTCCTAATCTCACTCTCAATTTTTCCCATTTTTCCTGTTCTTATATAGAATCATATTCATAATAATTTTATTTTATATGTTCATTGAAATACTCAATTTTAAAATTATCAAAGTGATAATGATTTTATATTCTAATCTCATCTTTAAACATCACATACCAAACATCAATCAACATACAGCAAAAATCAACTAAAAGATCTTTCTAAACATTAAATTCCTCTTTCTCCTCACTAGTGTGGAGGGTATGATTACACATATATACATTGATGATAGCTCTAACTATATAAAATTATAGCCTAAATAAAATGAGTGGAACCATTTTATCACAGCCCTTATATAGAATACTTATTTTTGTGTACAGTGATAGTTTACATACATCAACTAATAGTAATCATACCCTCCCATAAGTTTGAGAAATCTATATGTCAACCAACTATAGTGACACTGACATCAGTTTCATCTCCCAAATGCCCATATTTTTTAACATGGATTAGGTAATAAGGTTAACTCTAGATATTAGATTACACAAGCAACTAATCTCTTCACTAGGTCTAATTTTACAATATATTTCAAAAATAATAGGTTAATTTAGTTTAGAGGGGGATTTCTATTTTTGAAAATAGAACTACCCTCATCCTTCAAATTTACAGTTGATCTCTCACCCCAATCACTGTTTTATCTAAAAAAACTCTTAATAAATTTTAGATTAGATGAGATTTTGTTCAAAGATTTAACAAAGGGAATATTAACTTTATATCCCCTAATCATCTGAAAGAATTTTATTTAATCATTTTTCATGAACTTTTTAAGCATTTTGGTAAAATGGATTGTATGGGATAAGTTATCAAAATGGTGGGTTATTCTCCTCATCCTCAAAACTAGCCTTCTTCATTCCCTATTTGGCAATTTCCATTCCATTTTATCATGTTTGTGTGATTTTTTCATGCAGTCGTTTACTATTTTATCATATTCTCCACATCTTTCTAGATTTAAAAATTTGGTATTTTCCATATTTTTTGTTCCAGTTTCATCTTGGAAAAATGTTTCTTCCCCCCAAGTCTAGTCCCTAACTAGTTCTTGAATTTTAAGGCATAATCAATTTGTTATATCTATAACATTATCTCATGGGTTTGATTATATTTTTTTGGTGAGTTTACCTTTATGTCTTCCCACTTGTTCTCTAGAAACCATACACAAATAAATATTTAGACATTGAATTCAATAATATATATAATTTTTAATGAACCAATCTCATCTAACAACTCCAATAACATTCCATTATATTCATATAACAACCTTTTCTTTTTAACACATTAATTCATGATTTATTACCAAAGAATACACTAAATAAAAAACTAGAAAAATGATAATTCTTGTGTCTTTGAGAATTAGGAACATTACATAATAACAAAAAATAGTAAATATATCAACTTTATTGAAAACATCCTTAAAATGATCATAATATTCCATGGAGTTTAAAACTACATAAGACAACCTAGGAAAATAAATATGAAATGGATGATCAATAAATCCCAGTAAGGGAATAATAATTTCATATGGTAAAAAAATGATATAAAATATCCATATAAATGGGGAATACAATTACTATAAACAATAATTAGTGATATATCATGATAATCCTAACATGGGAAATACCGAAACAACTGAAAACATAACATATTAAACATAGGTCAAGGCTAACTTCCCGGAAATCATGATGGAAAAAGTCTAATAAATTAATCTGGTTCACTCCCTATCCCAACGGGATGTCTCATGAGACAAGGCATTACCCAATTCATTTGAGTTATATATAATTCTTGGTGCACCCATCACTTTCATTTCATTCTAATTCTTAAGTGTGTACATATATTACACAACATGGTTTCATTAATCGACTTATTTTAATCCATGATCGTAGAGTTTCAAAAAAATACACATATTTCCAAAGTAAAATTATTATAATTGAACAAATTTGAATAACATTAATAGAAAGTTGGTATGGTATTCATTGCACAATTATATTGGCATGAAAAATCATGGTGAAAATTCAGCAGCATAACAACGTCACATAAAAATTCATAAAATTTGTTGATGAGATAAAAGAGGTTATATCATCATTTTTAAATCAAATAGTATGTTATATGTACATGTAAGGACACATTCAAAAATAATTAATTGTAAATAGAAGGCATAAGATAATAAGTAAACTTGAATTAAAAAATGAAGGTGGGGAGCACTGACTAAATTTCAGCATGGTAACGGGTATACACAAAGGTTAATGAGATAGATTAATGAGAGCGAAAGGGTTATATAATCATTTATAAATAAAATTTTATGTAATAGTGAAATTTAATAACACATCCCAATATGAAAAAATTAAATATAATAGGAATAACATAAAATAGGTGCTTGAATAAAAAGGAGAGTGGAAGATCCCTTACCTTGAGATTATGTCTCCGAATTCTTGTAAAGGGATTATTGAGAAATTTCAGGCACCTCTAGATGACACTAGATAGGGGATATTATAATAAGTATATTATTTATAGATTTTGAGTGAATATATATAGGATCATGGGTGTTTTAAATAGTAAAAGAGTGGGTATTTCTTGAATATTTCTCAATCATAGGTTTTTTACTCTATATAATAAAGCAACCAAACACACAAACCTTCCCATGGTTTCTCCAAAATAATATTGTTTTAAATTATTTTATAATACCAATGGATGAACATAAAATAACAATTACCTTACTTGTGTGGAGGTGAGTCATACCCTTAATGAAATTATTTTAAAACAAAAATATATATTAATGGTTTTAGAGGATTCACAAAAGGATTTATAAAATTATTCAAATACACATTAAAATACAATTATTTTAAAGTTGAAACATATATTTGTTCATGGATACCCTTTATAGTATTTATTACATCCCATTTTGTTCATTGTGATGTCATAATACACAATGTATATTTATACAGTAGTTAATGTTACCTAAAAATTCAACTGTATAAAAATATAACTATTAGATAATTTAAAAATTATGGTTCTAAATTAATATTCATTTTATGAACATAATTTTCTAAATATATGAATTTTAACTTTTAAAATAATAATCGGCATGTATTGAGAAATGTTGGGTTTTTTTATAATAGCAGTTTTTGAGCCCGGATAAAAATTATACTTCACCTCATTAAAAGTATATGGTCATTTAAATTTTATAAAAATTATTTAAAATTTGATAAAAATAATATATTCTTAAAAAAATCATTAATTCATAATATTAAATTATTTAATTCAATTGGAATATTATCCCAAAAAATACTATTTGTGTTTTATTATATCAAATTAAAAATAATTTATAACGTAAAAATAATAGAATGAAAATATATTCACTAGTATTTAAAAAATAAATTACATAATCATATTTCTATGGTCTTAATACATATCCCTTTAATACATAACAAAAATCTATAAAGGTAAGGTGTGTGACATCGAGACATTGATGGGGTAGTTTGGAATACATGGTTTGGTGTGTAATATTGGGGGGCTTTAAATTCTCTCATAAAAAGATTTGATCATGCTTAATATGTTGGTTATAAATTATGGCTCAATCACGTAAAAATATTATAGATTCTATATCCCTAGTAATCTTGGATAAATTTTCCTCAAATGGTAAAATCATACTGGTTGTGGCCATCACTTTGTTTTTGTCGATTGGATTTGTTAAAACCTTATAATTATACGAATCATGTGATCACTATTTTAAATCTATTTTATTGATTGTAAAGTTGATTAATATTCATTTAAATCCAATATAATATAATAAAACAAAAGAAGTTAATGTGTTTTCTATAATCATTTTACATGATAACACATTTAAATAAAATTATAGAGGAATTTTTTTCATAACAGTTCTGGTCATTCAAATGATACCCCATGTTAGAAATTACACCCTAAAAATGTTCATTTCCTACACTAAAACAGATGATGGTAACTCTATTTCATCACCTCCTCATGTTCCCATGTCACTTCTTTGAACATGTGGTTTCTCCAGAACAATTCGACAAGAATTATTGTCTTATTTCATAGAAAATTTTCTCTATAATCAAAGAACTTTATTAGTTTCTCTTAATTGGATATATCAATATTTAATTGTGGAATTTATAGATTTAGTACATGTTAGCGGTCTAGTATGTACATCCTCAAGATGAATACATTGAATACATCATGTACGTAAGATATTTTAGGTGGGAGTGTAAGTCGGTATCCCACCACATTGACACGATCAAGGTTATTAGAGGGGTAGATGTATCATGGACTAAGCATTCCCTTTCCCAAAATCACATCACATTCTTCTATAGAGATATGTATCATAATACCATGTCTACAACATCCAAAACTGGCTTTCTTCACTGATTTTCATCACAGCTCTTCTATTGACTCTGAGTAGCCTTGATGCGATTCAAAATAGTCTTACCATTTTCAACCATTTCCTTGACCATTTTAGGACCTAAAAGTTTTTCCCCAACATCACCACAACATGCATGTGTTTTGGACCTCTTCCCACAAAGGGCTTTATAGAAATCCATTTGGATTCTCAAGTGGAAACAATTGTTGTATGAGAAATAGACCAAAGGTAGAAGTTGGTCCCATCCTACATTCAAGTCCCTAAAAAATGCTCGTAAAATAAATTACTATGTATGAATAGTTATATCATATTTTCCATCAGTTTAAGGATGTTAGTATGTACTAATGTATATCTCTGTGTTTAGAGAATGATGGAAACATTTCCAAAACATGGAGACAAATCTCATATCTTGATCAGATACAATTGATAGTGGTACTCTAGGAATCATTTCTAATTCTATTATGTGTATCCAAGAAATTTGATCCAACAAGAATTCATATCAAATCACAGTAAAGTTTTTAATATTTGTAAGATGATCAACCATAACCTAGATAGCATTGTTTCCTTTGGATTTATTCAATTTTTTAGTAAAAAAATAACATGGTGATGTTTTCCCATTTCCATATACGTATGGGTAATGGTTACATAATCCCTATAGATATTTTCCTTTATTCCTTAACTAACTAGAATACAAGATATCATGATATATATTCTACAATCTGATTCTTTATATTGTCCCAGAATTAGTGTTCTCCGATATCTCGATACATTTTTGTTCTTACTGGATGGATAGAGAAGGTTGATCTAGGAGCATCATCCAACAAATCCTTTAACTCAGTATTTGATGGTAAACTTAGTCATGACCATAATCTAAAAACACATTCTTAAATAACATTTAAATCCTAGGATTCAACCTTTCATATAGTTTCCACATTCTTCTAAATTCCCACATCATCTCTTAGATCATCCTTCATCTTCTCTATAATGGGAAGTTGAGAATTAATTTGTGAAAGGATTGATGATGTTCCTTCCAATATGATTCTCATTTCCATCATTTCCAAATATAACAAGATTATATCCCTCTCAATTCTCCTCAATTAAAGAATTGTTGGATCCTTTCAATATAGATAACTATCCACATTACATTTTTTCCATGATAGTAGTGAATTGAGCAGTCATTGTCCTTGATCATATATATCCATATCCATTGGATCATATTCATCTCTTTCAAGGAAAATATATACTTGTGACTTTTGTGATACATATATATTTCATAGTTCTACCCAATGAGATAATGGCGCTATATTTTGAATATGAATATCCCTACATCTAACTCTAGTTAATGTGTTGGGTTATCTATTTTTGACATTTCAAATGCCTTGAAGCATAGGTAATGAATATTTCATTATAAAGTAATGCATAGCCTAATCACTTCATTAAAGAATAACAATATAAAAAAATTATCCACATAGGGTAGTGTGAGAAAAGGCCTAATGATAAAAATCCTTTTCAACTCCTTAAAGCGCTCTTCACATTCATCATTCCAAGAAAACATGACTCTTTTACAAGTTAGCTTGGATGTATGGTTTGAAAATCATGATAAATTTCTCACAAATCGTTTATAATATCCAACTAATAAAAGGAAACTATGGCTACCTATCATATTTATTTTCCATGGACATATTTTAATTACTTCAATCTCTGAAGGGTCTAAAAATATCACATTTATTCTGTTGATATTCCCCAAGAATGAGACTTACTTCAACCAAATCTCACATTTAATGTACTTGGAATAGAGATTATCCTTTCATAAGGTATTTATCACAGTAATCAGATGCTCCCCATGTTCTTCATTCCTTTTTGAATTATACTAGAATATCATTTATAAATACGAACAAACATTTGTAAAGGTAATCTATAAAGACTGTATTAATCAACTCCATAATTATTTTTAGAGAATTATTGAGTGTGAAATGAATTACTATGAACTCATAGTTCTTGTACCTTATACAAAGTAGTAATGGGGATATCCTCATTCTTCACCCAATCTTGGTGATATCCCAGCTGCAGATCCACCTTGTAGAAGTATTGTGCACCATGTAACTAATTGAAAAATTCATCAATTCTAGTTAGTGGATACTTCTTATTTACAATGATCTTGCTGAACTCATGATAATAAATTCCAAGGCCCATTGACCCATAATTATTATTGAGTAAGACGACTGGTTCACCACATGGTGAATCACATGGGTGTATGGACACTTTATCTAGATTCTCTTGTAATTGTTTCTTGATATCCTTTTTTTCAACGAAAACCACTCTATAAGGAGTATTGGATTAAGGAAAATCCTTGGGTATAATCTTGTAAACAAATTCAACCCCTCATTGAAGAATAAGACTAGAGAATTCCTCAGGGAACACATCATTCTATTCTGTCACAATATGCATGTCTTTGAGGATGGTTATTTCTTTATAATCAATAATTTTTTCTAGATATTCTTGCTCGTAGGGAAATAATATCCATGCTTTAGATGATGGTTCTAAAAAATATTTATCAACTTCTATGAAATTTTACCTAATCTAGGGGAGACTCTCAATACAGTGCGTGATTTCCTTGTCACAGAATTATATGTTGGCTATATATAGGGAAATCTAATCCATGCCCAGAATTTCATCAAATTCCACCAAATGGAGAATGACAGGGTTCTTTTGGATGTCCATTTTACATGTTTTGATATAGGAGGAGTTATATATTTTTTATGCAATAAATTCCCAATTTTCAATATTAATAGATTTATATAATTCCATGATTTGTGGTGGTTTTTGAAAATTTTTACTAAACTTGCATGAAATAAAGTAATGTATAGAACCAAAATCAAGAAGTTTGTTTTCTATTAATGATTGAATAACTAGCATAACTTTCACCACATCATTTTTGGGATCCACCTCAGGTGTTGTGATGGAACAATCTCACACATTCTTCATAGGAAGTTATTGGTTGTCTCCAAAAACCCTTGGAATAGTTCATTGGATGGAAATGTGTTGGGGTTACTTACATTTTAAGAAATGAACAATGCACTGAGGGTTGAATAATGTATTATGTTACTCCATCTCATTTGTGGGTTTCTAATTTCAGAAATCACTTGATAGGTGACATCCCTTATCACACCAATAGAATTTACTCTTCCCCGTTATGAAATTTTGTGGGTGATTATTTCTCCTCCATAGAGAAGTGGGAGGTTGAAATTTATTAGAACTACTATATTTATCAATTATACTACCATAATTAAACTCTACTTCACTCTTCCTATCCCCATGAAACCCTTGATTTTATCATATCGCTATTTCAACTTTTAGGGAACATCAGACAATTTCCTCATAGCTCTCAAAGTAACAGATCACCAAGGATTTTCATAGAATAGTTTTTTTCCCACCAATGAAGTGGTCAACCATGAATTTAGGGGTTAACAATAAAGCCAAAGGTGTATCTTACACTTATTATGATTATTTCCTTGTACCCCCATATAGATTCAACGTATTTGTTTTGAGGTAAAGTAAATTCCATTAAATTTTATTTTATAGTGTGTGAGGAAAATATTTATTGAAAACCATTTTCCAGAATTCCTTCCACCCCACCGTTTTGATCTCTTCCTCATGATTTTTGTTTTTTATCAATGTCCACCATTGACCAGCTTCTACCTCTATATGATAAATGGTTGGTAGAACCATATCTTGTTCAGAACATTGAAGGATAGAGAATATCTTCTCAATAATGTTGAACAATTATTGATTTATTAAGGTATCATATGATCAATTGAATTCCAGACGGCTTTGCCAAACAAATATATCAATTGTAGCTTGTTCTTTCTTAGGGGGGTTTGGGTTCTATTCATGATCTAGGTTTGAATTCATAACATGAGTCAACTGAGAGAGTATATTTATAAATTTAGTTAGTCCTTCTCCCATCTGGTTGGACATATCATTGGGGAGTTCATCAAATTTCCTATCACATTGATTTTTTACCTTATTCCTCTTATTTCTATCCATTGGCTAAAATAATGGAAAAACTAGGGATGAATATTTTTTAAAACTATTAAACACATTAAGGGGAATATAGTGAAACTAAATGGATATCTTATAACACATATTTTTTTCTTTCACTTATGAATTTCTGAGCATTAATCTATGTTATCCATAATCTATTTTCTAACATATATCGTAAAGGGAATTTTTGTTCCCATAATAATGGTTTTTAATTATCTTATGAGTTTACTAAAGAATATCCCCTAGGGTTTTCAAACTAGGTGTGTTGTAAGTCTTGTTGTCGTATACTAGTCTACACTATGTCTGGCCCGAGACACCTTTTCAGAGTTGTTACCCCTAGGTACATTTATCCCAAAACCACATCCACTTATAGTATCGAGACAGAGATGTATTTATTTGACAAAACAAATACTCTATGCATACCAAAAATTAAGGATTTTTTCATATACTTATTCTTAAAAATAAGGCTTTTAATATAGTTTTTCAATCGTAATCCCAAAAATAATTGATCTTTTCCTTTGATACGAACTACACAAACCCTCTTTATTACACTTTAATTCAGGATTTATTATATATGATTACACATAATAAAACCCAGATGGTCTATAAGTATAGTTTCTTTGTGTACTAGGTACATTATATATCAACATAAAATAATAAATATATCATATTTTTTGAATACTTATTTAACATGATCATAACATTCCATGTATTTTAAAACATCAAGGGATAACCTGGAGACATGCATATGAAAGGGGTGAGTTACAAATACAAGTAATGTAATAAGAATGGAATAAGGTAAAATATGTAATAAAATTTGAATATCAATGGAAAATATAAGGGAAGTGAATAATAAGTCATGATATAGCATGATAATCAGAACATGGGGAATGTGGAAAGAACTTAAAACACTGCATCGTAAACATAAGTCAAGGATAACTGCCCATCCATCATGATGTATAAATTCCCATAAAGGAATCAGGATAACTCCCTATCCAAAGGTGACATCTCATGATACTAAACATTACCCAATACCTTGTATAAATAAATAATTCCTTGTGCACCTACAACTTTCATTTTATTCTCATTCATAAGTGTGCCACATAGATCATACAACATCATTTCATTCATCATTATATTTTATTCCATGATTAAAGAGTGTGAAATAAATACATGTAATTTCCATATAAAATAAGTATAATTTTACAAATGTGAATACCATTGATATTAAATGGGTATGGTATTCACTACATAATATTTTTTTCATAGAAAATTGTGGAGAAAGTTGGGCAGTATAATGACGTCACATAAAATTCATTAATTGGGTTGTTGAGAGGGAAAGGGGAATATCAAATTTTTAACGAAAAATGAATTAATAGGGATGAGTAAATATATATCCCAACATAATTAAATGGAAATATATGAAAAACGATAATAGTGAAACGGGGACAAAGAAGAGAAGTTGGGGATTGCTTACTAAATTTTGGCATGGTAATGGGTGTAGATAAAGGTTCATATAAGGGATTATTGGGAGAAAAAGAGGTATATAATCATTTATAAATTAAATTTACATTAATATGGAAATGAAAAAATATATCCCACCATGAAAAATTGGAATTTAATAGGAATAACACAAAAGTGGTGCTTGAATAAAAAGCAGAGTAAAAGATCCGTTGAATTTAGATTTTGACTCCAAAGGCTTATAAGGTGTCTCTGGAGAGAATGGGAGCACCTTGGGATAAAACTAGAGATATGAGGGTAGAGTAAGTACATGATCCAAAGATTTTTATTGAAGATAAATTTTATATTGGGTGGATTTATATAGGAAAATGGAGTAGATGTCTTTAATATTTCTCAAAATTATTTTTTGGACACTATATAATATAATAACCAAAAATAAAAACCATCCCTTGATTTTCCCCAGGGTTTCTTCCAAATGGGATTTACTTCTATTATTTAATATGTCCAATGTTTTAAATTAATAATAAAATTCCCTTTCTGATGTGGATGTAAGTCATGCTCTTAATGAAATTATTATAATACTATAAAATATATTAATGGTTTTGGACGATTCATAATTGCTTTAAAAAATTAAACAAATAAATCTAAAAAGGACATTATTGTAAATTGAAAACATATATTTTGTCACATATACCCTTTATATTATTTATTACATCACTTTTGGGACATTATCATGTCATAATACCAAAATTATATTTATATTATATTTAATTTTTAATAGAAAATCAAACTACCTCAGAATATTATGAAAAATTTACCATCAGATAATTTTGAAATTCTAATTCCAAAAATAATATTCATTTTATCAAAATAATTTTCTAAATCTATAGATTTTCACTTTTAAAATAATAATCAATATTTATTGAGAAATGATGGGTTTTATATAATAATAGTTTTTTAACCCTTATAAAAATTATATTTGACAGCATAAAAATTATATGAATAGTTTAATTTGATAAAAATTATTTAATATTTTTTTTAAATATTATTTATTTAAAAATACTTTAAATTCTAAAAATAATTTCCTTAACTAAATATGATTATTAAACAAAAAATACTATTTCTATATTATTGTATCAAAATAATAATCCTTTATAAAGTAACAATAATAGGATGAAAATAGACTCATTAGTATATAAAAAATAATCCACATAATCATATTTTAATGGTCTTAATACATATAGTTTTAATATTATATCAAATTCTCTACGATTAAGGTGAACGATAGCGAGACTTCCATGGGGTGGTTCAGAGTACATGGTTTGGGCCAAGTTCTCGATGAGATTGAACTTCTCTCGTAAAAGGTTTTTATCGTAATTAAGTTGATGGATCTCATCTTGGGATTGGTGAAGGAAAATCCCAAAGAGTCTATCTACCATGGAAGTTATGATAAATGGGATTCATAGGGTATGATCCTACAAGTTGAGGCAATCACTTCCTTTTTCTGTGTCAATTGGATTTATTAAAACTATATATTTATAATAATCATGTGATAACTATTCAAAAACAAATTTATCAGTGTTAAAGATGTTTAATAGAAATTTATATCTGCTGTAATATAATAAAACCAACGATGTGCCGGTTTTTTCTATAACCACCTTACATATTAATTTATTTAATTAAATTACTAGGGAAATTATTTATAATAGTTAAGGTCATTACATTCCCCTTGAGAATTTGATGATTCATCCCCAAATTGATTTGAATTAAAAGGTTTGGGTTCTGGCTAGTAATTTGGGATTAGTGAATTTTTAATCACACCACATTCATTCCAAGAAAATTTTGGTTGATTTTTATTTCCAAAAAAATATTAAATGGAGAAAAGATCTTGATAACATAGATTCCTAGCCCTATAATTGGAAAATAAGTCACTTTAATATAATTAGATAAGTAGGTCTAAACTGGAACAAAAAACATTGATTTTGACTAAACATCACGTAATAAAAAAACTACTCCATACGTTTTTTTTCAACGTCAATATTTTATTGGGTATTCGTTTCACCAATATTAATGGTGTTTTTTTATTGCACTTGTTTTGGGAATTTTAGGAAAAATTATCAAATTGTTGATTATGATCACTAGTACTAGAATCAGAGAAGTCACCTACATATGATTAGTCAACTATGTTTTAGTTATCAGAAGTGAGGGTATTGTAAAAAACAATAAGAATTATAAACCAATCCCAAGCCTCTTGAAACAACTCTCCATCATACTATAAAAATACAGTGATCATTTGGATTCATTATATGGTGGTGCAACTTGGTAGAATTTACAAAAAAAGGTATTGAACACCACATCCTAGGATTCAAATATTTCTTCTTCTATATTTGGGAATCATTTCATAGAACTCACCTTAAGGAAAAATGGGACCACTCTTAACCTCAAATCATCCCCATCGTATCTCAAAATGGAAACTGATGTATATAACCCTAATAATATCTAATAAAATAAAATTATTACATTACTAGAAATATTTTGAATGAATAAATCTGATAGTGATGAAATGGTGGTTATTGGCTGACTAGAAGAAGGTATCCATCTGTGGCGTCATCTATGTCCAGTGGTCAGATATCTTTAATAATGGAGGGTGGCTCGGGGTTCTTCAACACTAACGGTGTGCCTGGACTTATTCTATAGTGTTGGGTATTTGATGGTGGATGTATGGTGGAAGTATTAGGGATATAGGTTTTGGGTGTGGCTGTAGATAGGGGTGCAATGGTAATGGAATATATTCTTTATAGAGGTTACGTTAGTAGAAAAATTCGTAGTTATAGAGTACGATAGTGGATGCAGTGTGGAGGTTAATGATGATTCTACCAATTTCATTGGTTATGTTAATTGTAGTGGATGTAGTGAATGGTAAATGTGGAAATGAGGGGGTTTTAGATAGTTGATCTATTTTGGACATAATTAGAGGGATAAGAATGGTAGAACTAGAATAGTGGATGTGAAATGATAGTAGAATTGTCTACCATTGGGGTGTGGCAGTGATAGATTATGGGGAGGGAGAATGGTAAATCTAGATCTACTGGTGGAAGTATTGATGTAGCTTGTAGATTTGGGTGATCGGAGGTAGATGAATGAATAATATCAACCTAAAGAAATAAACAATTGAAATTCAAACTATAATAAAAAAACTCTGGAAAAAATTAAAATTAAAAATGAAAAATTAATTATTTACAATTAAAATAAATATTCAATAAATTATTTTATTTAACACTGAAAAAAACAAATGATTAGTTTGACAATTATTTTACAAAAATACAATTTTTATGATTAATTTTTTTAAACAATATAAAATTTAATAAAGGAATTAGATGAAATAAATAAATAAAATTAAAGAATAAAATTGAATATTTTTTTGTTATTATATTGAAGAAAATAAATTGAAATAATAAAAAATCAAAGAATAGAAAATTGTTAATCATCTTAAAATCAATTTATAAACAATTATGGGTTAAAATAATATTTTTGGATGATTTGAAAATAAATTATTTAAAGGTGTGTACATCATATATATGCACACTACAAAGAAAATGGTTGAGGGAATCTTCCCTACAACTAGCGCCCTGTGGGGGGCATGATATATTTAACTAATATAAGTAATAAAAAATACATTAACACTATAATTCACAAATATAATAATTAAATAAAAAATTTACAACATTCTTACACTATTTAAATGAAAAACAATATTTGGATATTATAAATAAAATTAAATTAAATAAATTATGTAGAAAAAGGTAATGAATAAAATCCACATCAATCTTTATGAAACAACTCTTTCATTTCATGTATTAAAAAACCACATAATTTATTTATGAACATTATCATTCTAATAAGATCTTGGTTGAACTTGGAAACATTTCTCACATTCTTCTATAATTCCACATCATTCTTATATTCCTTCAGAGTCATCTAATTAATGGTTGGATGATCATTCATTTGACAAATATAATATTATTCCCCTTTCCTAAAGATTTCAATATCCAAATTCATTAAATCCATTAATATTTATCTCTTTAGATTCTCATCATGGACAAACTAGGATAGTTATTCCAAATTAGATCATTATCCACATTGTTTTCCTTACTTATATAGTGTGGTATTGAGAAATCATAAACTATAATCAAATCAACCATCTTCTCTAATACATATTAAATTATTTCTACATTAATATACACATTGAGATTTTATGATAAGCATGTATATCGTAAAATTCAGGAAACAGATAAACCTACATATCATCAGTGAAAAAATTAATGCTCCCAACTCCAAATAATTTGTTGGGTAAATTTGAAAACTACTTTTAAATTGTTGCTAGGTATATGATATTACAATATCATTACAAATTAAGAGGCATCTCAATCACGTCATTGATAGATCACTATATATCAAAAAAAATCTATACTAAAGGGTACCGTATCCATTGGCGCATAGACTGTCATGACTTGTCCATTGGGGCCTGTGTCGTGACTACCCCAACCCCACCTCCCATTGTCTAGGGGCTGGTGACGAGCACCGAAAAGGCATATCCCTAAATGGGAAGGCATTACCTTTTAATTGATACATACATATAGTCCAAGAACACAACAAGAAGAAACAATGAAGTAAACTGGTGTAGTAAGAGTGTGATGAAAGTAAAGGGGCTGGAATACCATCCCAATTGAAAAGTACAAGTACAATTGAAAAGTACAGAAACAACTGAAAAGTGAAAAACATTGCTTGGATCGTCCACTGACGATCCAACCTGAATAGTAGGTACAACTCACCATCAGTAGTCCCATTGTCATGTCACGCCAAATGGTCCACCTTCGAGTACCATCCAGACCTGGCTCCCCCCGCCACGATAAATGATGTTCGTCGTCTGCATATGATAGAACAAGGTGCAGGCGTAGCCTATGCAGGGGTGAGTATAATGATACTGAGTAGGGACCCTGAGACCCCCGTAGGTCTCCTAGAGTTCCACGAAGGAAAAACAACAAATAAAGACTTCAACTATACTTAGGTATATGCCCATACATATACCTGAGTTATCAAGATATACTCATTTCATACATGAGGGAAGAATACCACAAAGGTAACACCACGAAGGTAGAAATACCACACATGTAACACCACTGAGACAGAAGTACCACACATGTAACGACACAAAGAAAAAACCAAAAAGGTAGAAGTAACACATAGGTAACACCATTAGGACAACACCATGAAGGTAAAAGTACCACATAGGTAACACCACAATGATAGAAGTACCTCACATGTATCACAATGAAGATAGAAGTACCACACATGTAACACCACGAAGATAAAAGTACCACCCAAGTTACACCATGGAGATAAAAGTACCAATCAGGTAACACCATGAAGATAACACCATGTAGGTGAAAAGACTCATCTCAAAATTAGGTATAATTTAAGTACAGAAGTACATATGATTAGTCATAAGCTAGATCATCTTATTCTGTTAAGAGGCACTACTTCTGACCAACACAGGATCAATAGGTATAAACCCCCGCTGACCCACAGATGATTCATATGTGCTGACCAACATAGGATCGTTGAGCACTGACCCACATAGGATTAGTTAGAAGTTGACCCACACAAGATCGATAGATGCTGACCCACACATGATCAATGTTCTTTCTTCACATTATATCCTACCAAAGGATTCCTCACACCTACTACACTTGCGTTCCATAGAATCTTCCCCTCATGATATCATTCATACCCCGACTGCCACTAATATCTACAAATTAATAATGTATAGGACCTCTATTTCATATGGGTTCCAACACGATAGATGGTGCGTCAATCAGACACCCAGTCTGTGAGTTATAAGCGTTTTAGTTCTGAGGGCCCTGTTGGATTCAGGTTTGATCCAACCCAACCGTACACTAACCTTCTCCAAAACTCAAGTGTAGTATATCAAAAAGACTGTCATGATCCAAGGAGCCATGTTCCATAGACGGTTAATCAAACGACCATCCAGTTCTCATGATATGGCCCTTTAAGTGTTTCTAGATCCGGTTGGTCCCAGGTCCGGCCCGACCCGATCCGGGTCTGACCCCGCTGGGCTAGGCCGTGGCGGGCTCGGTTCGGCCAGTAAGTGCATGGCTCGCCCTTCAAGGGGGAGGCTTAGCCAGTGAGGGGGCGGCCCGGCCCGCCCCGCCAGGGGGTGTCCCGACCAGCAAGGGGGCGACCTGGCCCACATGGATAGCGTAGACCACTAGGTGTGTGGCCTGCTGGGCTGGCAGCCCCACTCACTACGGAGCGCGGTCCACTGGTGGCGTGAACCGGTATTGTGGGGTCCGCCTGAGTTGCTGCGGGGGGGGGGGGGGTCCCATTTCAGAATGTGAAGTAGTGGCACCTTTTGGAACTGCCAGATCACCCATGGGACCTGCTGCGGGTCCTTCCGCCCTTCTCTTCAGCGGCCCGCCGGTGTGTCGGCCGCCTCCTCCAACCACTGAGGCTGAGGAGCCATGGTTGGTTTCTCTGGTGGTGCTTGATGGTGCGTTGCACCACCTCCTCCTTTCGTGGCCTACCAGTGTGGTGGTCGCCTCCTTCGCCCACTACTGCTTCATCCATGGCCCCTTGCTCACTGGTCGTGCGTGACGGTGTGTCACACCTCCTCCGCAGTCGGCTGGGGCTGTAATCCGCCATCACTAGTTTCCCCAGGGCTCGCCCCCCTGAAGGCAATGCTAGATAAGAACGCACCATCTTTCCACAAAAAGGTTGGAGTGATAAGGCGTTTTTCGTTTGGCCCACACCCTGTGCATTAGGTTGATAACAAGAGGGTGGTAAGGATTCAAATAACTCTTGAAAAACAAGCCATGATTAAATCCTACATCGAGATTTTTGGAGAGCTCGCACTTGAGGAAGAATCAATGTTCTTCTCTCAGTGGATCTTGTCATCGCCTACAAGAAATATCTCCATCCTCTAGGGGTTTGGTGTCTCGACACTTTGTCAGCACTTTGTTTCTTATTGAAGGAGTGATGATTCCCCCCCAAGCACTATATAAATTGAAGAGGGAAATGGTGTCCAACACTCATGGGATTTAATGGGGCTCAATAATTAGGAACCTTTCTAATTCCCCAATGGTGCTGTTATATAGGATTGCAAGTTCAATCCAATAAATGGCTTGTCACGTCGTTGGTCCCACATTTTCGCTTATCCATTAATGGAAAAAAATAAAGAAAATAAAATAACATAGTTATTTTATTTATTCTTTTAAAAGTCCCAAAATCTAAATTTTTCTCTAGACCTATTATGGTCGAAGTTAAGCCTCCCTTAAGAGAATCCAGTGCTGCAGATTCAATGGTGCCCTTGGATTTTTAATCTGAGCATAGTTTCAAAAGTTAGAAAATGCTTCTCACACCTTTACTAAATGTACCATAAAAAATTTAAGAAATTCAATTCGGGCCTTGGAATCACGTGCCATCAATTTTCTAAGACTCGTAATAATTGCATATAATTAAAAAAATTATATATAAATTCTGGGTCTTTATATTCTACCCACCTTAGGGCCTTTTGTCCCTAAAAGCCACAACATAGACTAAGAAAACAAATGGGGGTACTGAGCAAGAATCCGAGCCTCCTGATCCCAATTTCTCTCCAGGAGGTTCTCATACTACCAACGAACATGCACCAAAGTTATCGACCACCCACGAAGGAATCACTCATGTTGATCCTTAATCTCCACTGGATCCTCTGTAAACGTTGACCCATCATCAAAGTCCAGCTCACCATGGTTGATGATGTAAGATTGGTAGTGCATGTATCTCCTCATCTGGGATATATGGAAGACGTCGTGCACCCTCTCCAACTATGGTGGAAGTTCTAAGCTATATGCTACCTCTACAATCCTCCGAAGTATTATAAATGGTATGATAAATCTTGGTTATAACTTGCCTCCTCGGCCAAATCTCTGAAAACCTCATCGAGGTGAGACCCGTAGGAAGACATGGTCTCCCTTCTCGAACTCCAAAGGTCTCCACCTCATCTTAGCATAAGACTTCTCTCTAATTTGTGTAGTCTTCAACCACTCTTGGATGATCTACACATTCTCAGTAGTATCCCGTACCAACTCTGGACCTATAAGTGCTCACTCCCCTAGATTTTCCTAGCATAGAGGTGATCTGCAAGGTCAAACGTGTAGGGCCTCGAATGGTGTCATACCAATGGTGGAGTGATAACTGTTGTTTTATACAAACTCCACCAAGGGAAAGTGTTCCTCCCAACTATGACCAAAATCTAGGATGCAATTAAGAAACATGTCCTCCAGTGTCTGTATGGCTTGGTCTGTTAGACTATCCATCTGAGGATGAAAGGCGGTGCTGAAACGTAGCTGAGCCCTGAATGCCTCCTGTAATCCCTTCCACAACTTGGATGTGAAACGTACATCACGGTTAGACACAATCATCAATGACACCCCATGAAGTCCCACAATATCTTATAGTATCCATCCAACTGTAGGAAACTCCGCACCTTAGTCACACTCATGGGTGGCTCCTAAGAAAGTACAACATCAATCTTCGCTGGCTCAACTGCTACTCCAGCCTACCAGATAATGTGTCCCAAAAAGTGGACCTCATGTGTCCAAAACTGGAACTTTGAGATCTTACCATAAAGTTGGTGCTCTCGCAGTGTATCCAGAACTATATACTGATGATAGGCATGATCCTCCTCCGTTGCTAAGTACATCAAGATGTCATTGATGAAGGCCAGCACAGAGCGATCAAGGTATGGATGGAAGATCCTATTCATGACTCCCATGAACACCTCTAGGGAATTGGTCATGCCGAATGGTATAACCAAGAACTCATAGTGGCCATACCGACATTTAAAGGCCATCTTCTACATATCCTCATCTCGTACCCTGAGCTGATGATATCCATATTTGAGGTCTATCTTTGAAAACCAACGAGCCCCCTTCAACTGATCAAAAAGATCTTCAATCCTCGGAAGTGGATACTTGTTCTTCACGATCACATGGTCCAGTCACCGATAGTCCACACAGTGTCTCAAACTCCCATCTTCCTTCTTGGCGAACAAAATTGGGGCTACCCATGGAGAAACACTGGGCCTTATGAACCCCTTCCTCTTCAAGTACTCCAATATACTCGTAACTCACGAAGCTCTGCGGGAGCTATCCGATATACTGGTGTAGATATCAGTGTCGTCCCGAGGTACATGTCGATATAAAAATCTACCTCTATACATGGAGGTAGTATCGATACATCTTCAGGAAAGACATCATTATACTAGTCCACTACTACTTGAAAGCTCGAACTCTCTACATTAACTACCTCGAGGGTAAGGCTGGCCAACAGATGTGGGATCGGTTATACCCTCCTCTGGGTAAGTCTATCATGTTCTTTAAGGTTCCCTTCTCTCCGATAATGGAGAACTTGGTTCCATCCACGTGAACACACCACAATTTGTGCCTAATAGAATTAATTTGGGCATGAACAGTGGATAAATAGTTCATAAGAAAGATGATGTCTTAAGGCCTCTAACCCGCTACTAGAAGATCCCAACTGAATATCTCACATCCTATAGTAAGCTCACACTTCCAGCACCAGTGTGTAATTGTTGAAACCCCTCCCGTAAGAGTCTCAAGCCATAAGGATCGAGCCAACGACTCCACCAGAATCTCCAAGCTCCGAATGAGGGTCATGACAATAAAAGAGTGACTGAAAACTGTGTCTATAAGTACTGCAACTAGGATGTAATAGAAAAAAATCATATCTCTAATCATCTACAGAGCATCGTGGTCATAGTCTTTAGTTTCCTAGAGTTTATCTCGTCCTTGTCCACCTTCTCCTTGTGGTCGAGGTGGACCACTTGGAGGTGGTGCTGGTAAAACCTTGAATTGCCACCCACCACCTTCTTCATGACTAGAACCTCTACCACGTCTGCTGACCTACAGACCACCTTGCTTGAACCCCTGCCTCTGCCTTGAAAGTCCCTCAACTATCTTCCAGTCATCTGTATGGCGGGCCGGGTAGTCATGTTCCGTGTGACTCTGCCCGCCGCATGAGTAGCACTGCCTGATCCTCGGTTGTCCTCTTATGTCCCGTGAGGCCCACACCACCAACCCAGTATCTCGAGGTCTTCCTCCAGATGGATCGGCCCTCTTGGGCCCCTGTGTCATCCATCTTTTTCCTGCTGCAAATGACTCAACAACCTGACGTCTGGTGGCGGCTCTCACTGTCGGTGTCTTCCTAGATTGGAATCTCTCCACCAAAAGCACTCGCTCTAGCACCCCATCCAGCATCAGAATGATGATTGATCTCATCGATGCTCTAATATCCCATCAGAGACCCTGATCAATGGTCCATGCCTTAAATAAATTGTCTCGTACCATGTTGGTGGAGTAGCGGGAGAGATCAGTGAACCTCATCGAGTACTGGGCCACAATCATGCAGCCCTACTGTAAGTGCAGCAGCTCATGTATATGCACTCACCATGAGATTTATGGGATCAACTCTACACTGAAAATGACCTCAAATCCCATCCAGATGAGGGTCACCTCATCTTGTATCTAGAGCATCAATGTCCACTATATCCCTCTTTCTACCTGAAAAATATTGGGTGCTAGGATCACCATAAGCTTAGTTGGTGTCCCAACCAAGCAGAAATCTCTAACTATAGCTTCCAGCCAGTCCTCAGCCGCATGCATGTCCATCTCACCCCAGAACCTCAGAGACCTCTATCCCTGAATCATGTTCAATGCACTTAGTCGGTGTAAATATTTTGCCAGTGGGGCTGGTGGAAACGGCTACCCTATGGGTAATGGTCCTGCTAGTACACCACCCGAAGGTGCTAACACTGTAAGAGGGCCCTGCACCAAGGCCTCATCTCTCATTGGGACGTCATCATGTACTCTCTCGAGAATCTAGGATATCTATCTATGTGGTGGTATCCTACAAGAAAACAAGTGTTCCATGGTCAATAATTTGTACCTGGTGAGATGACTCAATAGATTACAAGAAAAAATTCCCAAAAACACACACAATCACTATTTTTATGTAATGAGTCAGAAATCATAATTCAGGATCCTAGTGTATGGATACGTCGGCCACTACACTAACACTAGATTCCCTAAACTGAAAACCACACTCATAACACATAACAGTATTTCCATATAGAAAAGATCATATCCCAAGTTCTCCAGTAGAACTGACTCCTCTGATATCACTTTGTCATGACCCATCCCTCAAGGCCCATGCTATGACTACCCCAAGCCCACCTTCCATATGCTAGGGGTTGGATACTAGCCTCAGAAAGTTGTATCCCTAAACAAGAAGGAATTTACTTTTAACCTGTATAGACTAACAATCATAAAACACAAAAAGAAGAAACCACGAAGTAAACTGCTATAGTAAAAGTGTGCTGAAATTAAAGGGGCTAGAATAAAATCCCAACTGAAAAGTACAAGTGAAACTGAAAAATGAAATTATAACTTAAAAGTAAAAAACAGCTCTAGGATTGTCCACTGAGGATCCTCCCTGAAGGGTAGGTAGAACTCACGATGAGTGGTATATGCATCACATCACGCCAAATGGTCCACCTCCAAGTACCATCTAGACCTTGCTCACTCAGCCTCGATGAATGTTTTCCTTCATCTTCATAAGTCACAACAACGTGCAGGCGTAGCATGTGCAGGGGTGAGTATAACGATACTTAGTAGAGACCCCAAGACCACGTAGGACTCCTAGAGTTCCATGATGGGAAAACCACAAATCAATACTTCAACTCTACTTAGGTATATTCCCATACATATACCAAAGTTATCAGGACATACTCATCTCATAAATGAGGGAATAATACCACAAAGGTAACACCATGAAAATATAAATACCACACAGGTAACACCACTGAGATAGAAGTACCACACAGGGAACACCACAAAGACAACACCACAAAGATAGCAGTACCACATAGGTAACACCACTAAGAAAACACCACGAGGGTAGAAGTACCACACAATTTACACCACGATGATAAAAGTAGCACACTGGTGGCACCATGAAGATAAAAGTACCAAATAGGTAGTACCACGAAGATACAAGTACAACATAGGTAATACCATGAAGATAAAAGTACCACATAGGTATCACCAGGAAGATAACACCACGAAGGTGAAAAGAATCAGATCACAATCAGGTATAACTTAATTGCCGAAGTACATATGATTATTCATAAACTAGATCATCTTATTCTATTAAGAGGCACTGCTTTTGACCCACACAGGGTCGATAGGTACTAACCCCCACTGACACACACAGGATCTGACCCACAAAGGATCATTATGCACTGACCCACACAGGATCACTGAGTGCTAACCAACATAAGATTGGATAGAATCTGACCCACATAGTATTGATAGATGTTGACCCTCAGAGGATCGATGTTCTTTCTTCACGTTACAGCCTAACACCGGATTCCTCAGACCCGGTGTGTTTGCGTTCTGTAGAATCTACCCCTCAAGATATCTGTCATACCTCGACCACCACTAAGCTCAAAAAATAAGTAACCCAAAGGACCTCCATGTTGTATGGATTCCAACATGATAGATGGTGCATCAATTGGACGCCCGATCTATTATTCATAAGCATTTTAGTTTTGAGGGCCTGATTGGATTTGGGTTTGATCAAACTCATCTGTACTCTAACCTTCTCCAAAACATAAGTGGATTATACCAAAAGGACCATTGTGATCCAAGGATCCCAACTCCACAGAAGGTTCATCAAACAGATGTTTGGTTCTCAAGATATAACCCTTTAAGTGTTTCTAGGTCTGATTTGGCTAGGGTATGGTCCGATCCGATCGGCCAGACACGGCCTGGGCCGACGCAACCCGGTTTGGGTCGACTCGACACTATCCGGTTCTGACCCGGCTGGGTGGGGTCATGGCGGGCATGGCTCGGCCAGCAAAGGCACAACCCAACCCATGAGGGGAGTGGCTCAGCTCATGAGGGGGAGGCCCGTCCTGCAAAGAGGTTTACCAAGCCATAATGGAGGAGGCCCGACCCACAAGGGGGGTGTGGCATGCCAGTCATGTAGCCCGTTGGGCAGGAGGCCCGACCCACGGTGGAGTGCGGCCTGTGGCGGAGCGCGGTCTATAGGTGGAGTATCCTTGTGGTGTGGGGTCCACCCGAACTGGTGCAGGGGGGTCCCTATTTGGAAGGCGAGGAGGCAGTGCCTTTTGGGGCTTCTAGATAACTAGAGGGACCCGCTGCGGGTCTCACCGTTGTGGCGTCAGAGCCATGGCTCCCCCGGTGGCACGCTGGTCATTCCACCCTTCTCTTCTGTGGTTGGCCTGTATGTTGGCCATCTCCTCCAACCACCTCGGCTAATGATCCGAAACCAGTTTTTCTAGCAGCGCATGACGACACCCCACCCCGCCTCCTTCTTCCATGGCTGGGCGATGTGACTATAGCCACCTTCACTTTCTGTGGCTTTGGCCATGGCCCCTTTCTCATCGGCGACGCGCGATGGCATGCCACACCCCCTCTACGGCCGACCAATGTCGGCTGCCACCATCACTTGTCACACCAAGGATCATCCAACATGAAGGCAAAGCTAGTGAAGAACACACCAACTTTCAACAAAATGGGAGGATGGATTGGGCCATGTTCGTTTAGCCCGCTCCCTCTACATTAGGTTGATAAAAATTGGTTAGGAAGGATTCAAACAACTCTTTAAAAACAGGTCAAGATTAAACCTTACCTCAAGATTGGTGGATATTCCATTCTTGAGTAAGAATTGATGTTCATCACTTAGTGGTGCTCATCACCACCTGCTGGAACCATCTCTGTCCTCCAAGGGTTTGGTATCTTGGCACTTTGTCAGAAATTCATTGCTTGGGGAAGCAGTGCTCATTCCCCAAAAATCTCCATATAAATAGGAGATGGGGAGGATGTCTAATGCTCGTGAGATTTAATGGGACTCATTAATTATGAACCTTTATAATTTCCCAACAGTGTTGTTACATAGGATAGAAAGGTCAAGGCAATAAATGGTTTGACACGTCGATGGTCCCAAGTTGTCACTTGTCCATTGGAGGAAAAGAAATAAACAAAATAAAATAACATAGTTATTTTATTTATTCTTTTAAATGTTCCAAAATCTAAATTTTTCTCTAGACCTACAGAAGTCGAAGTGAAGCCTCCCCTAAGAGAATCTTGGTGATGCGGATTCAATGGTGCCTCCAGATTTTTAATCCGAGCACCAGTTCAAAAGTTAAAAAATTACACTCGCGTGTTTATTGAACGTACCTTAAAAATGTTCAAAAATTTATTCTGGGCATGCCGAGACTCGGAATCACATGTCTTCAATTTTTTCATACTCGTAATAATTCCATATAATTAAAAAAATATTACATGGAAAATTCGGGACATTACATAGGACAACATTCTATTTAGTTATTTTAAACTATCCTAGAATTAATCTTCCTATATTAACTTTTCTCCCATTCAGTCAACGTTGTGAATAAATTAGATATTTTTTTTTAAAATACCTCACAATGTGTCAGCAGTTTCAAGACAACCCATGAAAACAATGAATCTATGTAACCATGATTGGTCTATATTGTTACTCATTAACTTCCGTAAACTAACATTTGTAATCTCTAAAAATTATATTCATTAAAACCTAATATATAGAAGGGTATTAGAACGTTTAAATGGAATTAATATAAATTCATAATTACCATACCATATAAACAAGTCTGTATTGTCTATACTCTCCTTCTTTTCCATTATTTACTAACATCCAGATTGAAGATCAATCATTGAAAAATATTGACCTAGAAGTAATTAATAAATCAAATCATCAATATGTGGTAGAGGATATATGATTTAAATAGTATTTTTTTAGAGAATATTGATAATAAATGAAAAAATGCATTGTACCATTATTTCTACTTAAGAAAAGAACATGAATATCCCCCGGTGAAACACTAGGATGAATGAATTCATTATCTATATTATCTTAGAGTTTATTCTTCAATTCCTATAACCCAATATGTGCCATTCCATATAGTCATTAAAATAGTGGTAGTACGAGATATAAATTCTTTTGAAAAATAATCATCATGATTCAAGGGAAGACTATGAAACTCATTTTTAAGGACATCAACAAAATCCCATAAAATAGGCATATCTTTTGTGTTAGGGTCTTCCCCAATGGTCTGTGAAAATATCCATCATGAATATGTAGTCAAACTCATATTATAGATGTAATATACATTGGGTTTTCATGTTCATATTGTCCCTGATAGATTGTTATAGGTTTATTAAAAATATATAATGAAACTTAGTTGTGCCATTAATATATTTTATTGCGATATAAACAATTTTTCATCTACCATTGGAAAATTAATTTCATTTGATGATAGAAACTTCTAGGACATTTAGAGATATAGAAAATGTGAATCTAAATATGGAAAAATAGGTTTCTATATACATTCTTGATTATTCTTCATAACCTGAGTAAGATACCCTAATATTTCTATGATTTTATCAGTTTAAACACTATTGGTATTGGATTCCTCAGTAAATAAATCCTGAAACTAAAAATTAGTATTAATTCACCTTATTCTATTAGCTTCTATTATTAAATAATGACATACACTAAGTTAACTAATAATAATCATGAATATTGAGCCATAAAATAGAAAACAATTTAATGGTAAAAAATCTTATATACTATAATAGTCAGTTATAATTATCAGGTTACCAATGTTCATTTAACACCCAGATCCATGTTTTTCTACTAAAAATTATCTAATACCAACTGAAAAAACCCTCACTCTAAAAAAATAGAATCACTATATGATTTATTACATTATAATGAGAAATAAAGGATCACATAACCATGGATAAATCAATTTAGTAGTGTTGAAGAAACAAATACATACATCTATCTGGTAATACATCATAAATGTAGAAAACATAGCTTGAGAAACATTATCAAATCCTTTCTAATATTGATAATATACATATTCATATCATTTATAAAGGAAAAAGAATACAGGGAGAGATTATATTCTTAGTAGGGGTTGCATATAGTAGAATTAATCCACAATAAATAATACATAATCTGTACAGAAACATAAATAACTAAAAACACATTCCATTTAATCAATAACTTGAGAATGAAATTTTTCCATACATAATATAAATTTATTAATCTCATGAATAATATTAACTGAATTCTCAATGATGTAAATAATTAATGTTTGATGTCATGATCTCATACATCATGATATAATTACCATCACAACCTTGTTCCAATATAGATTAATTGATGGGTATTTATACACCAAAAACCCATTTAATAAGTTTGGCTATATGATTTTTATCATGAAACATGTCAATTAATTGAGGGGATATCTATATCTGAGCCACACACATCATTTCAGGTTCAATTCATTCATCATATGTTTAATTATCAAATAAATTAATAAAAATATTCCATATAAACAAATATCAATATTGAGTAAAAAATATGGAATATTAATATTTCTCATATAAATAAAATAATTATAATACTAAAAAATTGTATGCATAAATGGTGCATGGTTTAGTGAATAATGATATCCTTGATACAAATAATATGTATATTTTTGATAAATAAAATGTCTAATGAGAAATGATCACAAGAGACAATATATTTCAAGAAAAATTTAATGAAAAAAAAATTAATAAGAGATAAAAGATGACAATAAATTAATCAAAAAGGTAGATTTTGTAGTAAAAGATTGTATTTTGGGAAATATAAGGAAATTTAAGTGAAAAATTTTAAAAAAATATTCCACCATTTTTTTTGTAATTTTTTTAAAAACATATAGAAGAAGATAAATTACATTAAAGGGTTATGAAGGTTAGAAAATTACTTAATGTCATATACGTAAAAAAAATAAACATTCCTTTTCACTTTTTATAAAGAAATTTAAAAATTATATTTTCAAAGACATTAGATATATTCCTCATAAATAAATTAAAAAGTAATAGATAATATAAAATAACCTTGAAAAATATTTTGATTGAATAAGGATTACTTTGGAAATAAAATTTTTCAAAATTTTGGCAAAAAGAAAATTACATCTAATAAAAAGATATACTAGATTTGTTTTTTTATTAAATTACTCTAACTGAATCAGAATAAAAATAGATACAAAGTTATAAGAAAATATTGATGCTCAATAAATTTCAGTATTTTATAGAAACATATAAACTTTATTAAGAATAAATTATAATATTCCTTCCATGAAAATAATTAAAATCCTCAAAAATGAGACGGTAATAATATATCCTTACCTATTTGATAACTATTAAACAATAACCACTTAAAAATTTAAATATGAACTGAAAAAATAACCATCAGGGAGAAATATATATTCATATCAAATACATCGAAGGGTATATATTTACATACCAAATATAAGTAAGTAGGTTTATAATATTGATTATGTGACGACCCAAACATCCAATAATGAAAATTCCTCTTGATCTATTTAAATGTCTTATTATGGTTATATAAAACTTATGCACTTTCTTGGTTTCATGTTTTTGGATTTTAAAATACAGTTAGGAATTGTGACTATTGCTAATATAGTCGTCTAACAATGATCACATGTTTAGTATAAATATAGGGCTATAAAAAATCCAATTTACTTAGAAAAAGGAAGAGATGGCCTCATCCAGTAGACTTTCACTGTACAAGGCCCATTTTTCAGAGCTCTAAAAGGAGGCGAAATCATTGGGAATCACTCTTGACAAAGACCAATCCAAGATTGAACAGGTTAAGCTTGAGCAGAACCTACTATGGGAGAAGTGAAATTTAATAGAGATTACCACTCGAGCGATGTTATACGAGTCACCCCAAGAGTCCGTCACTATTGCACACCTTACCCTTCAGTCTTATGCGGGTGTTAAAAGGGGTTATGTAACAAGACCCTAGTATTAAGGTTATGTACATTATTCTTTTACAGAGAATATACATTCATTTTATTATTGTAACTTTGTAAATAGTTTTTAAAGCACAAATAGTATTTTTTGTTAATATTCAACTAAGAAATCTATTTCATTGAATTAATGGATTTTTTAATTAAATAATATTTTAATTATTATTATTAAATTATTTTTTAGTAAATATATATGATCTCATAATTTTAGGAATGCAATTGTAATTTTTATTAAGGTTTGAAAGTTGTTTTTGCCAAAACCCATGAATTTTCGATAGATGACGTTTTTATATTTAAAGTAAAAATTCACATATTTAAAAAATTATTTAGATAAAATGAATATTATTTTTTAAATCAGGAAATCTAAATTTTCTAACAGGGAATGTTTCAAAATTTTCTGAGACAGTCAATTTTTTGGGTTAAAATTAAATACTTTTAAATATATAATCTGTTTTATGACACCATAATGACCCAATAGTGATATAATAAAATACTATAAACATTATTTTCTGTCAAAATACTTTTTTCCATTAAAATAGAGGGATTTTGGTTTGGTTTTATTTATTTTACAAAGCTTTATTGGACCCTTCAAGGCTTATAAAACATTTTATCTTTTGAAATTGTTTTCCTTGAGAGTGTGACTCACCACCACAAAATCCACCCTATTATTTTAAGAAGATCAGCCATTTTACTTATACATTTTTTCCCAATCCCCTTTGGAAAAAACCATTGGCAAAAACCATGGTCTAGTTTGTGGTTTTTAATAGTTTAATGTGTGGTGTCCCAAACCTAAATAATAATGAATTCCCTCTTCTTTCCTATATAAACAAACCAAATATCCCACTTCTTATTCACTCAAAGCCTTTAGAGTTCATGTAAACTCCTCCCTATTTTCTCTATAATCCTCCCAAGGCATCCCAATCTCCCATTAAGCCTCTCTCAAGCCCCTCCCAATCCTTTGGGACCACACTTCCAAGTAAGGGATTACTTCCTTCCTATTTTTATCCAAGATTCATAATATTTGTATGCCATTTTATTCTCAATTATAAATGTTATGGTATGATTTATAACCTCCCTTATACTATCTTATTTATGTTTTAATGATTACATACCCCTTTCTCTCTCATCGGTGCCTTCCATGTACACCTGTTACCATGCCGAAATTCCATAAGGAATTTCTCTCTCCTCATTTACATTCAGGCAATTCTTTTGTGTTATGAATCTAAATTCCATTACTTATATTGGGACATGTATCTATATAACCCCCTTACTATCCATTTCATGAAAATATTATGAGACATCCCTTTCTCTCTCATTAAATATTTTTATGAATTCTTATGTATCGTCGTTACTCTTCCGAAATTGCACTGCAATTTTCCACGCCAATGTCATTGTGTAGTGAATACCATACCCATTTCTCTATAAAGGATATTCACCTTTATTCACATTTACATATTTATTATAAAGCTTCATGTACATATTCCATATCCATTTATCGTGGAATAAATAATGATGAATGATTCCATGTTGTATGATCCATGTGGCACACTTATGCATGAAATGAAATGTTTATGAAGTGTGTGCCCTGATAGTGCACCAATGCATTGGGTAAAGTATAGTATCATGGTACGTCTTGTTCAATGAGTATTGACTCATAATAAATCAAGTGCAATATGGGTTTACTCATGCTTCATGTGCAATGAGGTTTTTCTCATGCTCCATGTGCAATGAGCCTTGTCTCATGCTAATTCCATGTTAAGTATTGTTGCCACATCTCCATGTTATGATTATCATGATTTATCATGACATTATGTTCATGTTTCACTTGTGCTCCATTGATATACCTATTGTCTAACATGAATTGTATTCCTCATGGTATGCTATGTTTATTCCCTTACTGGGCTTTATATCTCACCCTTTTCTTATGCATACCCTCAGGTTATCCCATGAAATGCTATGTACGAGGGAATGTAGTGGTAATATAAAGGATGTTTTCAATAAATATATTGTATTGCATGTAATAATATGTTATGTAATTATCATAATCCCAAAATACACTAGACCTCTTGATCTTCTATGTTGTATCAAGTTAAGTTTATGTAAAAATCATGTTTAAGTGTGTAATAAAGAGAAGGGTTGTTATTGTTGGTATCAAAGGATAGGTTTGGTTATTTTTTGGATTAGGATTAGAAAACCCTACTGAATCCTTAGATACTAGAATAAGTATAATAAAAATCACCCATATGTTTTGTTGATTATTTAGTAAGTTTCTTATCAATAAAATACATCCCTCTCTGGATACGATCAGGTAGAGGTGGCTTTGGCACATATGTACCTTGGGGTGATAACCCTGACAAGGATTTTTGGGCTTAACATGGGTATCCTGGTAGACGAAAATGGGCTTTGTAGCACTCTTGGTTATGACACTCATGGAGGATATGCTTTGGTAAATTCACAAGCTTATTATGAACCCTTATTAATGGAATTTTAAAAAATTCCCCTAAGAATATATGATAGAATGTAGATCATGAATAGCATAGATTGAAGCCTATAGATCCATTAGTTAAAGAATAAAACTAATTTATAAGTCATCCATTTTTTTCCTTGGATTACCCTTTATGTGGTATCCCTAAAATTCATTTTATTCCAACCAATGGCTGGTAATAAGAGGACTCGGACTAAAAACCGATGTAAAGATCAATGTGAAGATTGTGCTAATGAGATGCCCAATCTGATGGGAGTGGGAATCATGAACATTGTCACAATTATATCTTAGTTAACTCAAGATTTCAATAGAAACATGGCTCAATAGGAAATATCAACCCCCCCCCCCCAAGAAAGAAAAAGTCACTATCAAATGCTACAGGAGACAAAGGACTCCTACTTTTATTGGATCATATGATCCCTAAATCACCAAAAAATGGTTCAACTCCATTGAAAATATCTTCTCCATCCTTCAATGTTCCGAACAAGAGAAGTTTTTCCTAGATAATTATCATATGGAGGGTTAAGCTGATCATAGTGGACATTGATAAAAAATATGAATCCTGAGGTGGATATTGAGGCATTGGAATGGAAGTATTTCTAGAAAATGTTTTTTGATAAATATTTTCCACCCACCCTCCAGCATGAGATGGAAAGGAACTTCCTTTCCCTTAAAAAAAGAATATGAATCTGTTAGAACGTACGAGGAAAAGTTCAAAAGGATTTCCCAATATGCTTCTGGATTTTTTGTTACCCTTGAATGCATTGTTGACTGCTTCTTTGGTGGGCTGAAACCTAGCCTACAGAAATCCCTGGAGATCTGTGACTTCGACAGCTATGAGTAAATTGTTTGATTTACCCTCAAGGTAAAAATAGAGATCAGAGAATCTCAGGGGTATCATGGGGATAATAAGAATAAGGTGGACTTCAATTCTGGTGGTCTAATAGATAAATCCAATAGTGCTATAAAAATCCAGTACCCCACTTTACAAAGGTGTGGAAAGAAGCACCCCATAAATTGCCTGAAGGGGATGAGTAAATGATTTAGGTGTGGAAGAGAAGGGTACCTAGCCATTAACTACTGACAAAAAACCCACATCTACGAAAGATGAGAGGAATGCTCCATTACACTCTCAACACAGTGTTCATTTCTTCCACATCAAAGAATCATGTCAAAATGAAAATAAGTTCCCTAATCTAAGGGATTTCATAGGAAACCGACAACCTCCAAGGCAGCAAGGGTGATCTTTCTCCATCACTACTACCGAAGTGAACCCGGACAACGATGTGGTGATAGTTACACTAGTTAGTAATTCAAGAATAGATAACACGCTTTTTGATTCAAGTTCTATGCATTCTTTTATATCCCGAAATTTTAGTATAACAATCCCAAACCCACCAAAAATCATGGAATGAAAAGATGTCAGTGAGTACAGAAAATGGGGAAATCATTGCATCCCTTGAATATAACTCCTACCCTATCTTAATCGGTGGATTGAACTTCCCGGAGAACCTCATCATACTCCTTATGGTGGAATTTGATGCAATTCGCGGCATGGATTGACTTTCCTTATATAGAGCCAAAATAAATATTTGTGAGAGGGAAATCACTCTACATATGGAGAATCGACCCCCTGATTATGTACAAGTGCAAGGAGGAAGATGACTCTTTTTTAGCTCCATCAAATCAAGTGTGGATATTACTACCCTATGAGAACATGTATCTTGCTCAGATGATTCAGTCTAAGGAGGAAACCACCCTTGATGACATGCCTATTGTGAAGGAATTCGCTGAAGTGTTTCCAGAATAATTGTCTGGTCTTCCTCCTATAAGAGATGTTGAATTCTCAATTGATCTTATACCTGGGTCGTTTCCAATATCCAAGAATCCGTATAGAATGGATATTCTAAAGCCAAAGGATTTGAAGTAACAACTACTATAGAATCTGGATAAAGGGTTTATATGCCCAAGTGCTTCACCATGTGGTGCACCTGTCCTCTTCGTCAAGAATAAGGATGGTTCAATGCGCCTTTTCATCGATCATCATGATCTTAAAAAAATCACGATAAAGAAAAAGTACCCTCTCCCACTAATTGATGACTTGTTTGATCAGTTGTGTGGAGCACAATACTTCTCCAAGGTATATTTGTGGTCGAGATATTATCCAGTATGCCTGAAGAAGGAAGATATCCCCAAGACTGTTTTTCGTATAAGATACGGGCACTATGAATTAATAGTAATGCCTTTAAAACTCACTAATGCTCCAGCAATATTCATGGACTTTATGAATAGAGTCTTTAGAGATTACCTCGAAAAATTTGTGGTAGTCTTTATAGTTGATATTATAATATACTCCAAAACCAATAAGGATCATGAGATCCATCTAAGAACTGTACTAGAGACCTTGCGAAAGGAGAAGCTCTATTCAATGTACAACAAGTGTGAGTTTTGTTTGAATTAGGTCTCATTTTTGGTCCATATCATCACAAGTAATGGGATATCTATGGATCCCTCCAAGACATATGCAATAGAGTGATGGCCGAGGCAAACATTGGTAATAGATATCCGTAGATTATTAGGGATAATTGGATATTATCTATGATTTATGACTATTTTCTCAAGATTGTGCAACCCTCTTACCAAGCTAACTGGAAAAGGACTAAAGTTTTCTTAGATTGATGAATGTAAAGAAATCTTCATGGAGTTGAAAATGAGGCTTATCACTGCACCCGTTCTCATTTTACCCACAAGAGGAGAACTTTTTGTTGTATTTAGTAATGATTCGAAGAAGGTACTTGGTTGTGTGTTAATGAAAAAATGACAAAGTCATTGCCTATGCTTCAAGGAAATTGAAAGTTCATGAGTAGAATTATCCAACACATGATCTGAAGTTACCTTCGGTGATCTTATCTTTAAAAATTTGGTGGAATTATCTCTTTGGGTAGGAGTGTGAAATATATACGGACCACAAAAGCCGCAAGTATATATTCACATAGAAAGAGTTGAACATGCACCAAGAAAGATGGTTAGAGCTGATCAAATTCTATGAATGTTCAATCCATTACCACCCTGGTAAATCGAAAAAGGTGGAAGATGATTTAAGTAGAAAAGAACTAGTGATTATATCATTGATGAGAATTGAAAAAGATCTAATAATATTATATTTGATGAAGATGGACATAGGAATCATAAAGAAAAGAACATCATCCATCCTTTCACAAATTATTGCTCAACCGTCTCATTTGGAAAGGTTAAACAATTCTCAAAATGATGATGTGGGAATTCAGAAGAATGTAGAAGCTATTAGAAAAGGGAAATCCTTGGTGTTCAATGTTAAGGAAGAAGGAATTGTGAGATTTTGGAAAATACTATATGTTCCATCAATTCTGAAGCTGAAGAAGAAACTTTTTGGATGATGAACATAGTTCAAATATCTCTATTCACTCAAGAAACACAATGATGTATCGAGATCTCTGAGAGAATTATTGGTGGGATAATATGAAGAAAGAGACCACTGAGTATATAGAAAAGTGCTTGGTGTGTCAGCAAGGGAAGGCAGAGAGGCAGAAGTCTACGGGGATGATGCAACCATTTCCCATACCAGCATGGAAATGGGAGAACATCACCATGGACATTGTCACCAAACATCAAAATACATCCAAAATAAATAATGCAATCTGTGTTGTTATAGATCTACATACAAAGTTTTCACACTTAATTGCAGTTCAGGAATATTTCTCATTTGATCAATTGGAACAGATACATATATGGGAAGTGGTAAGGTTTCATGAAGTGACACTATCTATTGTATTCAATCGTGATCCAAGATTAACCTCTAAGTCATGGAAGAGTCTTCAACATGATCTAGATACTGAGATAAATTTAGTATTTCTTATCATCCTCAAACTGATGGCCAATCCGAGCGGACTATCCAAACACTTGAGGACATGTTGAGAGCATGCTCAATGTAATCCAATGGAGGATGGGATCGACATATTCCTATGGTTGCCTTCTCTTATAATAACATTTTCCACTCAAGAATCAGAATGGTACCTTATGAATCCCTGTATGGGAAGAGGTTTAGAACACTGGAATGTTGGGATGATGTCGGTGAGAATAAGGTGTTAGGACTAGAAATGGTCGAAGAAATGGTGGAGAAGGTGAAAACCATTCAGCAGCATATCAAGGAATCCCAGAGTCGACGAAAGTGTAATGTAGATAACCTCGATGAGACCTTGGGTTTAAAGTTGGAGAAATGGTATTTCTATACATATCTCTGTGGAAGAAGGTCATGAGATTTGGAAATAAAGGGAAGTTAATACCCAAGTACATCGGCCCCTTTGAGATTCATGATCTTGTTTGGTTTGTGGCCTATCGGCTAGCACTTCTACATTCCATGACCAAAGTACATGATGTATTTCATACATCCCTCTTAAGTTAGTACATACCAGAACCTTCACATGTACTCTCTACCGAGGTAGAATTATTAGAGGATGATCTTTCTTACGAGGAGCAACCAGTGAAGATCTTATATCGTAGGAAAAAAGTCCTACGAAACAAGACAATGTCCCTCATGAAGGTGTTGCAGAGAAGCCACAAATTTGAAGAATAGAAATGGGAATCAGAGTAAGTGATGAAGTAGAGTTAACCTCATCTTTTTTAGTGAGGGAAAAAGAAAATTTGAGGGTGAAATTTCTTAAGGGGGGTAGATTGTAATGACCCAAACATTCATTAATGAAAATTCCTCTTGATCTATTTAAATGTCTTACTGTGGGTATATAAAAATTATTCAATTATTTGGTTTTATGTTTTTGGATTTTGAAATACCTTTAAGAATTGTGACCATTTCTAATAAAGTCATTTAACAATGATAACATGTTTAGTATAAATATAGGGCTTCAACAAATCCAATTTACTCAGAAAAAGGAAGTTATAGCTTTATCTAGTAGAATTTCCATGTACGAAGCCCATTTTTTAGAGCTTTGAAAGGAGGTGGCGTCATTGGGATTCGCTCTTGACCAAGCCCAAGACAAGCTTGAACATGTTAAGCTTGAGCAGAACTGACTATGGTAGAAGTGGAAGTTAATAAAGATTACCACCTGGGTGATGTTATCTGAGCCACACTAAGAGTCGGTCACCATTGCACACCTTACCTTTCGGTATTATGTAGGTGTTTTAAGGGGTTATGTAACAAGACCTTAGTACTATGGTTATATATATTAATCTTGTATAGATAATATACATTCATTTTATTATTGTTACATTGTAAATAGTGTTTAAAGCACAAATAATAATTTTAGTTAATATTAAACTAAGAAATCTATTTTGATGAATTAATGGATTTTTTAATTAAATAATATTTTATTTGTTGGTAAATTAATTTTTATTAAATATAAATGATTGTATAATTTTATTAATGCAATTTTAATTTTTATTAAGGTTTGAAAGTTGTTTTTTTTTTCAAAACCCAGGAATTTTTTATAAATGTCAGTTTTTATTTTAAAAGTAAAAATTCACATATTTAGAAAATTAATTAGATAAAATGAATAGTATTTTTGGAATCAAGATGTATAAATTATCCAACATTGAATTTTTCATAATTTCCTGAGATAGTCGATTTTTTGGGAAAAAATTAAATACTGTTTAAATATATAACGTGTTTTATGACATCATAATGACCCAATCGTGATGTAATAAATATACTATAAAAATTATGTTCAGACAATATATGTTTTACCATTAAAATAGTGTAATTATGGGTTGGTTTGATTTATTTTACAAAGCTTTAGTGGACCCTTCAAGGCTTATAAATCATTTTATGTCTTTAAATTGTTTTCCTTGAGAGTGTGACTCACCTCCACATAACAAACCCTATTATTTTAAGAAGTTAGGCCATTGGCCTTATAAAATATTGTTTTCCACTACTCTTTGGAAAAAAAATGGTCAAAAAACATGGGATGGTTTGTAGTTTTGATTATATTAATGGGTGGTGTCCCAATCCTAAATAATAATGAATTCCCTCTCTTTTCCTATATAAACCCACCCAAGCTCCCACTTCCACATCACTAAAATCCTTTGGGGTTCTTCTAGCCTATGAAATACTCTATCTAGAATTTTCACATGGAACCCTGTGATCTCATGAATCCTCTCTCAAGCCCCTCCCAAGCCTTTGGGACTACACTTCCAAGTAAGGGATTTCTTCCTTCCTCTTTTTATACAAGTTTATTTATATTGTTATTCCCTTTTATTTTCAATTATAAATGTTGGGGTATGATTTATCACCTCCTGATAGAGATAATATTTCCAATATTTTTAATGTCTATTTAAATGATTTAAACCTCACAAATTTAACAATTTGATCTTATTTGTAACAATTTTGGATTTATAGTGTGTTTTGGGATAAAAAGTTTAAATTTCATAATTCTGGATTTTTAACAGCTTTTTATCACAGGGGTATTTTGGTCATTTCTTATAAAATATATTTCCAAATTTTGTGATTCGAATTTTGTTTGAACCCTTATTTTATTTCCTTCAACTTTGTCTTCAGGACCAGGGGTTGAATCGATATTAATGGTGGCCAAAAAAATCAATGAAGTTGACAATTTTTTCCGGGAGGACTGCATTGACTCCACCATATTTATGGAAGTAAATTTCGGCTTACACTACTCCAAATGATGCGATTCTACCTGGATATGACAGAGGACTCCAAGGCGCGTCTCCTCAATAAATGTCAAGCCGTTTGGAAGCCTTTACGATGGCCGTTGAGTGGTAGAATGTTGAAGGAATCTTCCAGGAAGCTTCATCCAGAGAAATCTATTTTTAATAGAAAACCCATAAATCCTTTAAAACGCGTCCCATTAATCTGACAGTTTGAGGGTGGACGGCCAAGACATTGATGAACAATATTCATGAAGAGTTCCACGTGTGAATCGGCCATTTAATGGGTCTAAAACGCGACAACTGTGTGAAGATAAAATCTGCCTATAAAAGGAGGGGAGCTCCTACCTCTCAAATTATTCCATTCTTCACCACACCATCCGTCACAAAGGGGTTTGGCTTGAGAGAGCAAGAGTATAGGAGTATTACATGATTTAATCAAGCCATGAAGGGCTAAATCCAAGTGGTGGTGGGCAACGGAGATCCGAAGACATTTCCCTTTTTGAGTTTGTGCTTTCATTGTAAAATATTTTCTTTTAAACTATCCTGGAACTTGTTTACATGAATGAATGAGGTCTTGTTCTCTCGTGTTTTCAATTTCTTATAAATTATTCTAGATTGCTTATATTATAATGAATTTAAATTGGTTTTACTCATGGTTTAAATTTCTTTGGCGAGGTCTCGCTTTTGAGCACGATGAGTTCATCCTGTTTTGGTTACCCGGAGGTCTTCGGGTAATCAGAACACTTTCATTAGAAGATCGGCACCCATGTATGAGGTTTCAATATGGTATCTAGATTATTTAGGTGTATACCTTGAGGTATTAAGGTATACATTGGATAATTTAATGAAAATATATTCGTAAACAATGATAAAGGGAGTGTCCAACGATCAACGTTTGTCCACCGCTGCTACCTTTAACTTGTTCTTTCCAGCTCGATTTTCTTTGGTATTTTAATTGATAATGTAGATTTAATATTTCATTTTGATTTAATTTTCATAATAAAAATCCCCCATATATATTATATATGTTAGTTTTATATTAGTTAAATTAAAAAGTGACAATTGAAAATATAGTGCGTATAAGTGGCCTCCTTGTGATCGACCCTAGGTTGTGCCACTATGGTACACTCTTAGGAAAATAAGAATTTAATTGAGTAGGGTAAAGCGACTGAAATCCCCTCACATCAACTGGCGCCGTTGCCGGGACAAAAGTCATATTGAAGTCTTAAATATGGCGTCTTTTCAAATTTGAGTGTAAACCTGGGGGTCCTTGGGGGTACATTTAGGAATTTAAAATAAGAGATATTTTTTTATATACAAGGAAGAGGGGAGTGTCTGAGAGGGTGAAGCTTGTCTGCGACTGCTATTTTTATTCTTGATTTCAAACCCACATTATTTTTCCTTTAAAATTATTTACGTTTATAATTTAATTAAAATTTTATTTTCAAATTGTTAATCAAACCCCCATTTTCATTTCATTAAAAACAAACAAAACAACAAAAGTGACAGTTTTACAACTCGAACTGCAACCTCCTCGAGAGACAGCCCTGTGGTCACCACTGTGCTACATAAAAAGGGAAAATATTGATTGAGGGTTTCACGACAAAAACGCTCACATCAACTGGCGCCGTTGCCGGGGAGGTTGCTAGAGTTGATTTTATTTTAGTTATATATATATATATATATATATATATATATATTTTTTCCTTTCTCTTGCATGACCCGAACTTCTGAACCGAACTTATTACCTTTAGATTCAGAAATTGATAGAACTTTTTACACTAGGTTTAGAGGTAATAATCCACAAGTTTCAAGTTGTGAATCTTCCATCAATACACCTAGGAGGGACTTAGTTGAAACTGAAATCCAAATGGCTGAAAATAGAACTTTGAAAGAACTGGCTTCGTCCTATGATGAAAATCATGAGAATCCTGTTGAGTACCCTGATGCCCCTGCTGGATTTGAAATCAAGTCCGGTTTCATCCACCAGCTTCCCAAATTCAATGGGTTTCCCGGTGAAGACCCACACAAACACCTCCAAGAATTTAGTTATCTGTGTGTCAATATGAAACCTCATGGAGTTGGTGCCGATCAAATGAAGCTTAGGTCATTTCCTTTTTCTCTAGATGGAGTTGCTAAGGAATGGTTTTTCTATTCTCACTCAACCTTGATTAGAAATTGGAATGAATTAAAAAAGATTTTCCTTGAAAAAATTTTCCCTGCGTCTAGAACTGCCTCCATTCGAAAGGAGATTTGTGGAATTAGGCAAACACAAGGAGAAACGCTTCACGAATACTGGGAAAGGTTCAAACGTCTTTGTTTTAGTTGCCCTCATCATCAAATCAGTGACCAGCTTCTCATTCAATACTTTTATGAAGGATTGTGTCTCACTGATAGAAGTATGATCGATGCTGCTGCAGGAGGAGCTTTAGTTGATAAGACACCAGCTGCTGCTAGGATTTTAATTTCAAACATGGCCCAGAATGCCCAACAATTTGGAACCAGAGGCCTTCTTCATGTCAAAGCTGCACAAGAATTCCCTACTACTAGTCCCGAAAACAACACAATTGCAAGTCAACTATCTGATCTCACCACCATGGTAAGGTCAATAATGTTGTCTAGCACCCCACCAACCCAACCCAAACCTAAAGCGGCTTTCCAACTACATGTCCATTGTGGGATTTGTTCTTCGAATGAACATTTTAGTGACCAATGCCCGCAAATGAAAGAGCCTCATGAGAACTGCAATGTAGTTTTTCCTGGAAGACCATTTCAACCAAACCAGCAAAGACCATTTCAAAACAACCAAAATTTCAATCAAGGATGGAACAACAACTCAAATGAAAGATTTCGTCAACCTGAACAACCAAGAGGATTTTTCCAAGGACAATCAAGTAATTATCAACCAAGATATTTCAATGAGCAAGCCAATGCTCATTCTGGAAGCAATTTTCACCCTACCCCTCCCACTCAAAACTCGGATAGGAACCTTGAAGAAGCAATGAGGAAACAACAAGAGGAAATGAGGGAACTAAAAGAATACACAAAACAGCAAGATAACAAAATGAATACCTTGATGACTCAAATGGGTCAACTTGCCTCTGGTATTAATTGCATAACAAATCAAATTAGTGGTGGTTTACCCTCACAGCCACAAGTAAATCCGAGGAATAATGGGAAGGAAAATGTGAGTACAATTGAACTTAGGAGTGGAACAAAATTGAAAAATCCTCAGATTGAGAACATCAAGCCTTCTTCTGATACTGTTAATGAAAATCCTACCCTTGATAAAAATGATGAAAAATCTGAAGTTGATAGAAACTCAAAGTCAAGAGAAGAAATCTTGTTTGAAAGAACGAAGAATGATTGGAAGAGGATGTCTGGCCCTTATGTTCCTCCGAAACATACTCAGAATACCCCAGAAACATTCAAACCTCCACTGCCTTATCCAAGGTGTGAACCACCACCAAAGTCAAGTGCTGAAAAAGAATTGGATAAGGAGGTTTTGGAAACATTCAAGAAAGTCCAAGTCAATATTCCATTGCTCGATGCTGTGAAACAAATTCCGAGGTACGCTAAGTTTCTGAAAGACATGTGTAACAACAAGAGGAAGTTCAAAGGGGGTGAGAAAGTAAACTTAGGAAGGAATGTCTCATCGTTGATCCAACATGCCCTTCCGGTCAAGTGTAAAGACCCTGGGACATTTACCATTCCCTGTACCATTGGGAAATGTGAATTCAAAGATGTGATGCTTGATCTAGGGGCCTCCATCAATGTCATGCCACATTCTGTCTACTCATCTCTTCAGGTTGGAGACTTAAAACCCTCTGGAATTATCATTCAACTCGCAAACCGAAGTACCACCAAACCTGCTGGAGTTATAGAGGATGTTCTCGTTCAAGTGAGAGACATGATTTTTCCTGTTGACTTCTATGTTTTGGATATGGAAGATGATCGGTTCAGCACACATTCTCCCCTCATCCTAGGGAGGCCATTTCTAAAAACGGCAAAAGCGATCATCAATGTTCACAAGGGAACACTTTCACTGGAATTTGGAGGAGATTTTGTTCATTTCAACATTTTTCATTCAATGAAACACCCAGTTGAGGATCATTCAACTCCCCATGTAAACATGATTGATTGGTTTTCCTCTGGCATGTTACCTAATTTTTTCTGTGATGAAATACCAACTGATGTAGAAAAAGAGGGATATTTGTATGATACCAAATCAGAGAAAAATGAGGATGAAATTGGAGACTATGAAGAGTCTTGGGATTTTGAGACTGGATATCTGAGAAATGATAAAGATGAATTTCTAGAAACCGTTGAATCTGTTAGTGGTATTCCAGGAGAGGTTTCCAATTTTTCACATGAAACATGTCATGATATCATAGAAAGAGATAACTATGATGAACATGGAGCTTCACCAAACAATCAAACTTCTGAAGAGTTCCCAGTTATCAATGAAACCAACCCACCTGTGGTAGAATTGAAACCCCTTCCAGATAACCTCAAGTATGCCTTCCTAGGTCATAAGGAACAATTCCCTGTAATAATCTCAAAAGAATTGTCAGAAGTCCAGGAAAACCGATTGTTGGAAGTTCTCAAGTCCCACAAGGAAGCCATAGGATGGACTCTCTCTAATCTAACAGGAATCAGCCCCTCGGTTTGCATGCACAGAATTTTACTAGAGGAGAACACTAGACCGGTAAGACAATTTCAAAGAAGACTAAACCCAACACTTTTGGAGGTTGTGAAGAAAGAAGTCACCACCTTGTTGGCTACTGGAATTATTTTTCCCATATCTGATAGCCAATGGGTAAGTCCAATCCATGTTGTTCCTAAAAAAAGTGGATTTACAATCTCAAGGAATGAATTTGGTGATCTTGTCCCCATAAGGCTTCCAAATAAATGGAGAATGTGCATTGATTACAGGAAACTCAATTTGGTTACAAGGAAAGACCACTTCCCATTACCATTCCTTGATCACGTCCTTGAAAGACTAGCTGGAAAAACCCACTACTGTTTTCTGGATGGATTCTCTGGATATTTTCAGATTCACATTTTACCTGAGGATCAAGAGAAAACCACTTTCACATGCCCATTTGGAACTTTTGCTTACAGAAGGATGCCCTTCGGTTTATGTAATGCCCCAGGAACTTTTCAAAGGTGTATGATAAGCATCTTCTCTGAATTTTTGGAAACTTGCATGGAAGTTTTTATGGATGACTTCACTGTGTATGGATCATCTTTTGAAAGTTGTTTGAAAAGCTTGGAACGTGTCCTGAAAACATGCATTGAAAAGAACCTTGTTCTAAATTACGAAAAATGTCATTTTATGGTTTCTAAAGGGATCGTTCTTGGACATGTTGTGTCCCGTGATGGAATTCATGTTGATCAATCCAAAGTTGAGGTCATTTCTTCATTACCATACCCAAAAACTGTCAGAGATGTGAGATCCTTCCTCGGGCATGCTGGATTTTATAGGAGATTCATTAAAGATTTCAGTACGATTGCACTTCCATTGTCCAGATTACTCCAAAAAGATGTCCCATTTGTCTTTGATGAGAATTGCATAAATTCGTTTCATGATCTAAAACAAAGATTGATAACCCCTCCCATTGTTCAACCTCCTATATGGGACATTCCCTTTGAAATAATGACAGATGCATCTGATTTTTCTCTTGGGGCAGTATTGAGTCAAAGGATAGAAAAGAAATCTCATGTGATTGCCTATTCCTCCCGAACTCTTGATCAAGCCCAATCAAACTACACAACAACTGAGAAAGAACTGCTGGCTGTTGTCTTTGCTCTAGAAAAATTTAGAAGTTATCTGCTGGGCTCCAAGGTGATTGTTTTTACTGATCATTCTGCAATCAGATTCATGATGAAGAAACATGATGCAAAACCAAGACTTCTGAGATGGATTTTGCTTTTACAGGAGTTTGATGTTGAAATAAAAGATAAGAAAGGATGTGAGAACCTTGTTGCTGATCATTTGAGCAGGATACCATCTATTGGGAATAAGAAATTTCAGTTGTTTTCCCCAATTAAGGAAACCTTTCCAAATGAGGATTTATTTGCTGCTCAAAGTGAAATACCATGGTTTTCTAATCTTGTAAACTATTTGGCTTCTGATGAACACCCCCATTGGTTTTCCAAAAATCAAATTGATAAACTTCGGAGCGATTCAAAGAAATACATTTGGGATGATCCTTATTTATGGCACATTGGTAGTGATCAAATGATACGAAGATGCATTCCGAATTCTGAATTTCAATCCATCCTAAATTTCTGCCACACATTAAACTGTGGAGGACACTTTGGACCACAAAGAACAGCAAGAAAAGTTCTTGATTCTGGATTGTATTGGCCCACCATTTTTAGAGATGCTTTCGAATTCTGCAAAACCTGTAAAAATTGTCAATTCCAAGGAAACATTTCCAAGCGGAATGAGATGCCACAAAACCCACTTTTGTTTTGTGATGTTTTTGATGTATGGGGAATGGATTTCATGGGGCCTTTTCCTAATTCATTTGGATACCTATACATCTTGTTGGCTGTTGATTATGTTTCCAAGTGGGTAGAGGCTATCCCCACCCGAACTGATGATGCAAAGATTGTGTCTAAATTTTTGAAAGCAAATTTGTTTTCAAGGTTTGGATTTCCAAAGTTTCTAATTACAGATCAAGGTACCCATTTTTGTAATAGGACTTTGGAATCACTTTTGAAGAAATACGGTGTTAATCATAGGGTCTCTACGCCCTATCATCCTCAAACAAATGGAATGGCTGAGTTGTCTAATAGGGAGATCAAACAAATCCTAGAAAAAACAGTGAACCCAAATAGAAAGGATTGGAGTTTGAGACTTGATGATGCTCTTTGGGCCCATAGAACAGCTTTCAAAACCCCCATTGGAATGTCACCATTTAGATTGGTCTATGGAAAGGCTTTCCATCTACCAGTTGAGTTAGAACACAAATCCTTTTGGGCTGTAAAAACATGTAACATGAACCTATATTCTGCTGGGAAAGAAAGAAAATATTGTTTGCAGGAGTTGGAGGAGATCAGAAATAATGCATACGAAAGCTCCAGGTTATACAAAGAGATAAGCAAAGCCTTTCATGATGGGAGGATTCTCAACAAAAACTTCAAGGAGGGAGACAAAGTTCTGCTATTTGATGCCAGATTGAAACTCTTCCCAGGTAAATTTCGTTCCAAATGGTCTGGCCCATTCATTGTTACTCATGTTTTTCCTTTTGGTGCAATACAGATTAAAGATCCAGATAAAGAGACATCATTCACTGTCAATGGGCATCGGTTGAAGCTATTTCGAGAAAATTTTCATGATCCTCCAGGGGAGGAAATTCAACTTCATGACACAGAATATAATTGATTCCAGGTTGTGTCTTTCCTTATCATTTATTTTTGCTTGGTCTTTAATTTCCTGAATTTCATGCTAAAAAAACTACACAATGAGGACATTGCATAGAATAAGTGTGGGGGGGACACAATTCTGGGTAGAGTATATTTTTTTTACGAACTTTGTTTTTGAAATTTTTTGTTGTCAAAATTTCTTTCCATTTTTTTTCTTCTTTCTTCGTGTTTCTTTTTCAAAAAAAAAAGGGGGTTTTGGAATTTCTTGAATTTCATTTGAAACTTATGCCATGGAGTGAACAAACTTATCCTTTGAAACTAAAGATAAATGAATGCTGAATACGACATTGCTTTAAGTTCAAAAATTTGGAAAATTCTTAAAAAGACCACTGATTTTTAAATATCATGGCACATATCACTGGCATTGTGATTGAAATTCTCATTCCTGTGAGGCCTCTGGACCCATTTTTAAATTTTCTTCACATTTGACTCTTTCTTGAGAGAACCAATTCGTGTTTGTTTAAACCAGAACTTGATTTATTTCTATCAAAACTTGAGGTCTGAGATACGTGTGATTAAAATGATTGAGGCATTTGTTTGAATATTGGAGCCTCCTTTTAATGATTATCCTTTTTATTTTGGCCTTCCTTGAACATTTTATCCTCCGTGAGCCCTTAGTAGCCATGTATAGCCTGTTAGGTTAGCCACATTACAAGCCAAATTTCCCTTTCCAACCTGCTCTGGAAGTATAAATGCATGATCTAGTTGAACTTAAGTGTGAAGGGGAAGATGACTCATGATGTGCTACCTCATTTGGTGTTGCTTTGGGAGAAAATTTAAACATTGAAGGCGTATTTGTGATGCCGGAATATATTTTTCTGGGAGCTGTGCCTATCTGGAGCTCTCAAATGAAATGGAGCTGTGCCTATCTGGAGCTCGCAATGGAAATGGAGCTGTGCCTATCTGGAGCTCGCAATGGAAATAAGTTGTGCCTATCTGAAGCTTTTAAAAAAAAATCATACATTCTGCTGAAATATTGATGGAATGGGGTGGAAAACAGAAGATCAGAGCTTATTATTTAAAGAGAATATGGAGGAGACCATACTTGAGCAAAAATTAGAATCATGCATTTCTAATTCAAAAAGAGCCAAACCCTCCTTATTCAGCCACAGAATTTTTCACATTTAAAACCTACCAACCCCAAGCCACAGAAAAACCTTGTAAAGTCCTCATGATAATCACATGTTCTTGGTTCACATCGGGTGGAGATGTAGAAATTTATCAAGCCTATGGTAATTCTTGCATGAGTTGGATGAGAAAATCCTTGTTCCAAATCTATATTGTGTGCTGAGAGAAAAAAATGAATGTGAGGTAAGTGTGTTTTGTCCATGAGAAGAAAAAAATAATTGTAAATGGATTGAATGATTTGAATTTAGAATTTTAAATATTGTTCTTTAATGAGGCATGATATCTTTTTAATTCATTGTGGTAAAATTGGTAAACTCCATTGGTATGTGTTTTATTGATACCGTGCTCACTTGTTCAGGAGTCCAAGAGCCAAGTGTGGGGGAATTGATAGAGATAATATTTCCAATATGTTTAATGTCTATTTAAATGATTTAAACCTCACAAATTTAACAATTTGATCTTATTTGTAACAATTTTGGATTTATAGTGTGTTTTGGGATAAAAAGTTTAAATTTCATAATTCTGGATTTTTAACAGCTTTTTATCACAGGGGTATTTTGGTCATTTATTATAAAATATATTTCCAAATTTTGTGATTCGAATTTTGTTTGAACCCTTATTTTATTTTCTTCAACTTTGTCTTCAGGACCAGGGGTTGAAGCGATATTAATGGTGGCCAAAAAAATCAATGAAGTTGACAATTTTTTCCGGGCGGACTGCATTGACTCCACCATATTTATGGAAGGAAATTTCGGCCTAAACTACTCCAAATGATTCGATTCTACCTGTATATGACAAAGGACTCCAAGGCGCGTCTCCTCAATAAATTTCAAGCCGTTTGGAAGCCTTTATGATGGCCGTTGAGTGGTAGAATGTTGAAGGAATCTTCCAGGAAGCTTCATCCAGAGAAATCTATTTTTAATAGAAAACCCATAAATACTTCAATACGCGTCAAATGAATCTGAAATTTTGAGGGTAGACGGCCAAGACATTGATGAACAATATTTATGAAGAGGTCCACGCGTGAATCGGCCATTTAATGGGTCTAAAACGCGACAACTTGGTGAAGATAAAATCTGCCTATAAAAGGAGGGGAGCTCCTACCTCTCAAATTATTCCATTCTTCACCACACCATCCGTCACAAAGGGGTTTGGATTGAGAGAGCAAGAGTATAGGAGTATTACATGATGTAATAAAGCCATGAAGGGCTAAATCCAAGTGGTGGTGGGCAACGGAGATCCGAAGACATTTCCCTTTTTGAGTTTGTGCTTTCATTGTAAAATATTTTCTTTTAAACTATCCTGGAACTTGTTTACATGAATGAATGAGGTCTTGTTCTCTCGTGTTTTCAATTTCTTATAAATTATTCTAGATTTCTTATATTATAATGAATTTAAATTGGTTTTACTCATGGTTTAAATTTCTTTGGCGAGGTCTCGCTTTTGAGCACGATGAGTTCATCCTGTTTTGGTTACTCGGAGGTCTTCGGGTAATCAGAACACTTTCATTAGAAGATCGGCACCCATGTATGAGGTTTCAATATGGTATCTAGATTATTTAGGTGTATACCTTGAGGTATTAATGTATACATTGGATAATTTAATGAAAATATATTCGTAAACAATGATAAAGGGAGTGTCCAACGATCAACGTTTGTCCACCGCTGCTACCTTTAACTTGTTCTTTCCAGCTCGATTTTCTTTGGTATTTTAATTGATAATGTAGATTTAATATTTCATTTTGATTTAATTTTCATAATAAAAATCCCCCATATATATTATATATGTTAGTTTTATATTAGTTAAATTAAAAAGTGACAATTGAAAATATAGTGCGTATAAGTGGCCTCCTTGTGATCGACCCTAGGTTGTGCCACTATGGTACACTCTTAGGAAAATAAGAATTTAATTGAGTAGGGTAAAGCGACTGAAATACCCTCACATCAACCGGCGCCGTTGCCGGGACAAAAGTCATATTGAAGTCTTAAATATGGCGTCTTTTCAAATTTGAGTGTAAACCTGGGGGTCCTTGGGGGTACATTTAGGAATTTAAAATAAGAGATATTTTTTTATATACAAGGAAGAGGGGAGTGTCTGAGAGGGTGAAGCTTGTCTACGACTGCTATTTTTATTCTTGATTTCAAACCCACATTATCTTTCCTTTAAAATTATTTACGTTTAGAATTTAATTAAAATTTTATTTTCAAATTGTTAATCAAACCCCCATTTTAATTTCATTAAAAACAAACAAAACAACAAAAGTGACAGTTTTACAACTCGAACTGCAACCTCCTCGAGAGACAGCCCTGTGGTCACCACTGTGCTACATAAAAATGGAAAATATTGATTGAGGGTTTCACGACAAAAACGCTCACATAACCTCCCCTATACTTTACTCTTTATTTTTGAATGATGATAGACCCCTATATCTCTCATATGTGCTTTCCATGTATACTCGTTACCATGCCAAAGTTCCTTAAGGAATTTCTCTCTCCTCATTTATATTCAAGCAACACTTTTATATTATGAATATAAATTCCATTACTTATTTTGGGACATGTATCTATATGAACCCTTACTATCTATTTCATGTACATATGATTAGACACCACTTTCTCTCTCATCAATAGTTTTTATTAATTCTTATGTTTCGTCATTATGTTGCCGAAATTACACCACAATTTTCCACGCCAGTGTCATTGTATAGTGAATACCATGCCCATTTCTCTATCAAGGGTATTAACCTTTATGAAAATTTACTTATGAGATTATAAAGATTCAATTATTTATTCCACATCCCTTTATCATGGAATAAATGATGATTAATTATTCCATATTGTATAATCCATGTGGCACACTTATGCATGAAATTAAATGATTGTGAAGGGTGAGCCCTGATAGCGCTCAAATGCATTGGGTAAAGTATTGTATCATGGTACGTATTGTGCAATGAGTGTTGACTCGTGATAATTCAAATGAAAATAGGGTTCACTAGTTCTTCACATGCAATGAGGGTTAGCTCATGCTCCATTGGTAATGAGCCTTGGCTCATGCTAATTCCATGTTAAGTGTTGTTGACACTTCTCTATGTTATGATTATCATGCTTTATCATGCCTTTATTTTCATGTTTCTGTTGTGCTCCATTGATATTCCTATTGTTTAAAATTATTGTATTCCTCATGTTATTCCATGTTTATTCCATTACTGGGATTTATTTCTCACCCTTTTCTTATGTATGTCTTAAGGTTTTCCCATGAAATCCTAATTACAAGGGAATGTAGTTGTCATGTAAAGGAAAATTTCAATAAAGATGTTGTATTGAATGTATTAAGTTTTTTTTAATAATCCTAATCCCCAAAGACACTATTAATATCGATATTCTATGTTTTATCATGTGATGTTTACATAATATATCTTGTTTAAGTGTGTAATAAAGAGCAAGGTTGTTATATATTATGTCTTAATAGAGTAGAAATTGATCTGAAATCCCTTACATCATGTTCAACTTCCCTCATAATTGAATTTATCCTCTAGTATTTTATTAATATTTATTATTTATTATAAAAATATAAGAAACCATACCCATATATATAATAATCAATATATTACATTTATTATATCTTATCAACCCATTTTTAACAATCTTTTGTTGTTATTATTATTTTGAACATCAACTGTTTCATTTTTCATGTATATTTTGATTAAGAAATTATTTTACATTTATCTTGATCATGGTTATATGATATACAAAACAATTATCATGATATAAACATAATAAAAATATATTATATACATATTTAAAACAATGTGTGAGAAATGAAAAATAAATATGAATAACATCACTTCAGGGAGACGGTAGGTCGTACGTAGGCAAAAGAAACCATATCATTTTTTAAAAGTTGGAAGTGTAAGAATTTAGATAATATATTATACAAGTAAAATAATAATTTTTTCATAATAATCATATATATTAATTTTTCCATCATTATTACAAACCATGTAAGGTGGTAACGGAAAAAATCACATCGGTTTGCAAAATGGTAGTTTGCGGTACACATGTGTGATGGTTTTATTTCCCATTTTATTATGAATAAGATGGATAAATATTATTCCATAAATATAATAACATCTAAATTTTTGAATATACTTCTGAAATTATGATGTAATTGTTAAGGAAAAATTGAATCTGGTAGGAGAATAAGAAAAATGAATGTGCTCAGTGAATATGATTACCTCCTCTTTCAATGATCTTTTTTAGATCCACTTTTAAGGGACCTAAAGTTTCACTTTTGGGATTACCATAAAATCAAAAAAAAAATATTATTTCATTAATACGGTTTTTTTGGTTGGTTTTGGTAGAGATATGAAGCTATAGGTTGAGTATATAACGGACTAGAGGTGGCACATTTTTATTGTGAACTAAAGGACACACATGAAATTAATAAAAATATTTTAGTATAAAAAATTCATTATGAAGTAGAATTCCAACCTTGTTTCAATAAATTAAATGATATAATATATATTGTTTAAATATATACATCCAATAAGTTTTTTATAAGATAAAATGGCATTTGAAACATTATATTATGGTCAAGCCCCTTCATTAAGCAATTTTAACCTTACCCATTAAAAAACTTCTTAAATCTTAAATGGTTATAATTATACATATAATATTAAAATTTTATCATAAATAGACGTGGGATGAAATATTAGACCATTTTGGATCATAATTATCTTCTTTCAATATGTTTATGTATTCTAAATAATTCAATAAAATATTATATTTCATAAAATATCATTACTATTCTTTTTGAAACTATTACTTTAAATTCACTTAAATGAAATTATAAAAATGATACAATTACAATATAATCCTTTTAAAAATAAAAAATACATTATATTTAATGCTAAACGTATTTTTGAACTGTTAATCATCACAATAACATATGTTTTAATGTTTTCAATATTATTTATTTTGATTTTGTGCACATCTTGCACAATCACTATTTCAGCGTTGCTTAATAATTAAGGTAATTATTTATTCCTTAAAATTTAAAATAAATTTTCATCATATAATGAATTTAATTTTATATAAAAATAAAATTTCCTATTAATTAAATATATATATTTACTCATATATACTTTATATAATCTTATTTAATATGTTCTTTTGAATTTTAAAGCATTGTGAAAGCATTGCATAAGAATTTAAATAATATATATAAGTTATACAGCCCCAAAATTAATATATATCCTTTAAAATAATCCATATTACTATATATTTAATAATTAGTTCTATAAAACACATGTTACTTCCCAAATATTATCATTAGGACACCAAATTTGACATTTTAGGCATTTATCGTGTATAATGTTGGCATTGAAAATGATTTTCCTATTTGTCATGAAATATATTATATGTTTTATATTTTTAATTATTATTTATATTGTATTTCTATTATATTATCATATATTATTCTTTACATAAGTCTAATATATTTTTGTATCATATTTATGTCCTATAAATATTATAAAAGATATCGTATTTCATAAAAAAATATTTTGTATTGTTCACCAAATATTTAGCTTATTTAGAAGAATATAAAAAATTAATCCATGGATAAATTTTATTTTATGACTAAAAAAATTAATTTCATTTCTTTATATTTGATTCCAAGAAGTGATTGAAATTACATTTAATATAAATATATAAACAGTAAACAAGAGTTTTAAAAAAATGTTTTTTGAAAAACAAAACATTAATAGAAATCAAATATAAAGTCAATTCATTGGTAATTATTTTGGTAATTTATAAATAATGGACACAAAATTTAATTTAATATAATATTATTTCAATAATGAGAAATCTTTGGAAAATGAAATGATAATTTTACAAAATAATTTTTTTCTAAACTACTCACTGAAACATTGAATTTTTTAGAAAAATCCTTAAATTTATCCATAATAAAATTCTCATATACCAACATAAAAAATTATATAATTGTCTCGTAATAAAATTTTATTATTTTGTAGGGTTTATTCAAACATAGTTGTGTATGTTAATAAATCAATATCTTTTTTTATTTAAAAAGAAAAATATATCATAAATCTTAGGGTGTAACAAATACCATTCATCATATCATTGGAAAAAAGATACATAAGAAGGGGTGGGATTAGATTCTCAGTAACTGTGCACAAGGAATACAACAATAACATTTCATAAGTGATAATAATATGTCCATAAAAAATAAGGGTACATAAATGTCAGAACAAATAAAAAAATATCAATTCATCTGTCCTTGAATAAATCTTTGTCCTAACATAATACGTGAGACATAAGATTGAGGAATATAAAAACAAACATTGAAATATGGGAGAATAATTGAAGATTTATAATCTTACATAAGATTGTGTATTAAACATAATCTTTGAAATCATATGTCTCAAATACCCATCAATGCATCCATCATATAATAGTCTTTCTTTAACATCCCATATATATTCAAGGGTTGGGAATAACCATTGATATAGCTTTATAGGATTTGTATAACCACTTGTGTACCAAATAGCATGTTATAAACACCTGTATGCCCTCATTGGTAAGGAATAACTTCCCATATACCCTTGATCTCATTAATGATCAAACATTACCCAACTCATTGGAGGGGTATAAAGGGAACACCCATCACATTAAAAACACTAATCATATATATACCACTTTAATATATGAGTATTTATTGTTTCATCATAGATTAATTATTTCACAGGAATGAAAGGGGTCTCCTCCCAATTTATTTAAATCATCATACTTCCAATATTTCATAGTAAACCCTTGAATAGAAATGAGTTTCCGGAAAAAATCCAAATAAATTCTTCATCATAAGATAAAAAAGTAATACAATTTGAAGGTATCATAATATTATAACCACAACGATTCACAATAAACATCAAAGGAGGTTTACTTTGATTAGAAATACTTTTATAAAAAATCAATATTCATTGAAAAAAATAGGAAAAATACTCTTCATTTTTTAACATTTAAAAACTAAAAAATCTCATAATAATGGGAATATGATTTTCTTTAAAAACCCTCTGAAACCTGTAGTGTATTCTTTATCATAAATTACATTCATGATAGAAATAAAATATAGCCGAGTGACCCCAATGAAAATAATCTTTTCATACTTTTTTAAAAATTTAAATGTGAGTCACATGGAAAACATTTGTAAAGATTTATTTTAATCATTTTTAAAAAATGTCAAATGTAGAATAAAATACCTTTATTAAAACTGTTTGTGATGATTACCACTTTTTAACATAATTTTAAAGAATATGGATATAGATATAGAATATTCTTGAATGTATAGGAGAGATGATATTTTCATTTCTTAAAAACAACATTTCAATACTATTCAGTGTCACAGATAAGGACAACAAAAATAAGACATTAAAAATTTAGAAATAATAGGATTACATTAAAATAGATATGTTTTTAATTTTAATGAGTTTATAATTCCACCCATGGATATTCATGGATAAAAAACTGATTAAAAGTGAGATTTAATCATAAGAACTTACATGTTTGGTAATCACTAAATAAAATCATCCCTAAAGAGATAACCATAAATAGAATCATAAATCCATATAATTTGATTAAAATAATTTTCATAGAAATTCATGGGGAGTATATACACCACACAATAGAAATAAATTGGTGAATATAGAACATATCTCCATGAAGGGAAATTGAGATGAGGAAACCCATACCTAACTGATTGAAATTATTAGTGTGTACTCTAAACTCCATCATAACAAATATAACTTATTATAAATATTTTAGAAATATATTCAAACTAATATTTCTATATATATATATATATCAATTCCCGTCCTGGGTCACTCTAAAATAGTAGCTGAACAGGTTGGCGAAAAAGCCTAAAGTGGGAAACCCTATATCCTAGAGGATGCTAAATAGTAGTGAAGTCATAGTGTGTGTCAATGGGGATACTATCCTCTTATTCCATAGTAATATAATATCAAAAAATAACAATTAATAATCTATAATAGTGTACTAATCTGAGTGTGAAGGAAAAAATGTAACTACTGTGTAATAAATGAAATAAATGAAATTCTAGAATAGCCTTGTTATACATATAACAACCATTCTCCCTCTAGTATGATAACATATATAGTAATAAAAGAAATAAAAATAAATTTAATGTGATCTACTACTACTCAAAAATGAACAATATATGATACTCTATTTAAAAATTCATGTTATCCTACTTGACCAGTCCTAGGCCTGATCCGAATTTGTTCGTGTATCCATTCGAACTTATTATTGGGAACCCCAATGAAATATATGTTGAAGAAAAGTGATGGTACAAAAAGAATTAAGGAACTACAAATATGACCTCTTTCATAGCTAGTGAATGAAATGTATGTATAAGTGGGTAACTCATTCAGATAAAAATTATAATAACAAAAATATTATAATAACTAAATAAAAAAATTTGTTCCATGGTAGGTTATAGTAAATGTATACTCATTTAATATGATTAGTCTTTTTGAGTCACAAGTGAAGTAAACATAAAATTGTAAACCCGCAAAAGATCCATGGGTCTCTGATCCTGATCAACCATACCATCTTTGTAAAATGATGTAAATGCCTTCAAACTTCATATCATATAGGTATCCTATTTTAAATAAAAGAAACTCCATCTATGAAGGAAAATTGTGGATACATAATTGAATGTCTAATAATCCTAATCAAATATGTGGAGGTCTGTCAAACATTCTAAACTAGGAGGGAATAGGTTGTTATGTACAAAAAACCTCAATAAATGATGATGAGTTGCATGTCCAACATCAAGAAATAAAGGGGAATGGAATTTTATGTCCAAAAAATCATAATAAATGATTACAAAAACCAGTTTCCATATCTTAAACAAAGGGTTATTATATAGTTATGTCTAATAATTACCAAATAAATGATGAGGATAACCATGTACAACATCCTAAATCAAGTTAATAACTCATAATAAATTCATTAAATGTATCAATAACCACATCCATAGGTAAATCTATCCAACGGAGTAATGGTGAATCCAATGTGATCATAGGGAGAATTAAAGGCATCACACAATGAGAATATCATGAATCCCAGAGGATGTCTCAAATCCGATGATCATAGGAAAATCTTCCACCAAGACATCTCTTTTTATCACCTAGAGCATCCACAGGATCACACTAATGAATATGGAAACTGAGATAGACACAAAATCTTACCTTAGTATCCCTTTGTTGTGAGTAATCCCCATGAAAAGGGTACTTTTAGTAACCATACCACTCAACTGATCATGCTCCTAAGTTAGATAACATTAAGTACCTTGGGAAATTCTATGCATAACATCAATTTGTATCATGGCACATGGTCTATGTTCCAAGAAGAATGTCATGAATCATTAAATCATCCATAGTAATTGAGTGAGTTAATAAATAAAATGTGGATTTTGAACTAATGCCTAAAACCATCACTTATATCACTTCCCCTCAGGAATACATGTAAGGAATTGGTTCTGTGGTTACACCCACTACCATCTCTACCCAAACACATAACTCACTAGTTTGGGTTGGTCAAACATTGGGGCTTCCACTAGGGCCCTTTAAACAAAACACTAGAGAGGCCTCATTATTGGGATATTTAATTTCCAAAAATAAATGCATATATCCCTCTTGAGATAATCTAAATCATAATAGAAGTAATGGTATCCCTCCCATGATCTTATAATGTAGAGTTGTGTTCTTGTCCAGCACTCTGAGGCATTAGGCTAGAATGTAATTGTTTTTAGTCACCCCTATTGTGTAGCATCCCCGACCCGGAAGCCACTAAACCGGTGCTCCAAGCTGGGTGGTTACATGAACTTAAGCGCGCCTCCCCGTATGCCAAAGGATGCCGACTAGCAGCGGGGGTCAACAGAGTCAAGTGGGGAGACTAAACCCCCTTTTTATAAAAGTAATCCACAACATAAATAAACCAAATAGCGGAAACAATAACCAATAAACATGGAACATGCACAACCATAATTTCCATCAATAAATATTCCATGTCATACTACAAGTGCAAGAGTGAACCAAAGCCCCAAATAAACACAACATCCAAAATCCCCAAAATGGTCCTGAATCCAAGTCTGGATCCTCCACTAAGTGCTACCCATGTCCACTCACTATCTAGCAAGGACCTTTGACCTTCTCCTAACCTACAAACTTGAAGTCTGCTCGGGTACCCAACGGCGGCCCGAGCCGGGTGTGAGTACAATTCAATAGGCCACCACCAATGGTGTCTACAAAATAGCCAGTATGAACAGGTAGTGCATGAAAAAGTAATATGAATGATAATTACCAAGTAATTAGTTGAGGTTCCATTAAAAATTTCATATTCAAATCCATTTCCATTCCATTACCATTCATTTATTACCAATTATCATCACTTACCATTTCATCACATTTCCATGGGTTAAACATATTCATTATGTTACATGGGCCTAAGGCCAACAATCACATGCAAGAGGTTAAACATATTGTTATCCTATCTCACCAAGACTAACCCCCTCTTATCAACCATAACCTCACCTCAAAGCCTCAGTTCGAGGGGATGCAACCGTTAGGAGAATAGACCCTTTGTCCCCTTTCCTAACTCGTGCATTTGGGGTGGAGTTTAGAACCTCAGTCTTAGCTCAACCTGTGGGCGTAGATCCTCATGTCATACCCCACTCTACTAAGCCATCTGCACATGCTTATATATAAATAACCATCAACCATCCAAACCATTTCCCTTCGACAAACACTATTCACAACAACCCACATAAGAGTCCACATCATGCCTTAACCCATTAACAAATTACCATTTCACATAATTTTACAATTTACCCAATTTCAATGTGTTATTCCAATCTCACTAAGCATTGAACATTAGACCCATAACCTATCACGTTATGGTATTAAATCAGTTTACACATTAACCCATTTAACCCGTTCATCATTTTCATGAATCAACCATTCATTACATTTCAAATAACCCCTAGGTTATTGCCAAGTCTAGGTACATCACCTAACTTCTATTCCAAGTTCAACCAATCATTCCCACATGTTCATCAAGGGCTTTAAAATTTACTACAACAAGGCCACTTTTTTAATAACAATCACGAAACTCGGGAAAAGCAGGCACATCCCATGGATGGCCCTAATTAGGTCAAGACAATCCCAACACATCCCACAGGGATCGTGAGGGTTCCCATTTTCCATTTTAAACACCATTATTACCAAACATTCTAAGGTTATTCAAAACATAACCAAGCGGAAACAAAAACACAACTAAACATGCACAAATTCTCAAATAACTATGGGATATCACTTTTAGACTACCTACCTCGAAACCATGGTTGAACACACTCTCAATTGAGTCCTTAGACCTCGATCCAACAAAACATTGGATTTTCAACCTAAAACTCACCCAAAAGTTAGGGTTTTAGAGATTTAGAACTATAGGGAGAGAAGTTACAAATCCTAAACCAAAAAGAAAAGCAAGGATGGGATTAGCCTTACCCGGATCTTCGATCTGCAACCAACGGAACCAAAAACGCCTTAGAAATGATGGAGATTGGTCTCTTGGAGCCTTTTGGGAGATTTGGTTCATGCCTAGGGTGGAGAGGGAGGAAATGAGATGAAATCCCGAGTGGGGTTTAAATTCCCGGAGTGGCAAACTTGTAATTTTTCCTAATTTTAAGTGGCCACACGATTTGTCCACACGATTTGGCAAACCATGCGCAAACATTGTGCATGGCACTGTCCGGGCGAGAAGTGGTTGCATGTTTTAGCCGCACGGTTTAGAAAACCATGCACAAACCATGTGCATGCTCCTTTCTGGAGGAGAAAGGGTCACACGGTTTAGCCTGGGCAGGCCGCACGGTTTACCTGGTCATGCGCAAGTCGTGTGCCCGGGCATGTCTTGTCCAGATTTCCTTTCTTATATGGCCCAAGCCCCTGGAACACCCCCAAGGACTCTCACACTTTTAGGAAACATTTTAATGCCGCAAAAACAAAGGGTTCAACACAAAACACAACAAAAACATACCTTTCCAAAAACTGGGATCTTAAAACCTCCCCACCTTATAACGGCTCATCCTTGAGCCGAGTTACCAAGCTTCATTGATCCATTGAGAAGAGTTCGGGCCACTGAGCTCTAATATCTGATTCTCACTCCCAAGTTTCTTCCTAAACTTTCCCATGTTTCCAAAGTACTCGCACTAATGGAACAACCTTTCTTCGCAAGACCTTTTCACTACGATCCACCACACGGACCGGATGCTCCTCAAAGGAGGCATCAGCCTCAGGCTCCACATCCTCAACATCAACCACGTGAGATGGGTCAGGGTGATACTGTCAAAGCTTCGACACATGAAACACATCATGCATCCCACCATACCGTTTTGGAAGAGCCAATTGGTAAGCCACTTGTCTGATCCTCTCCACAATATCAAAAGGTCCCATATACATGGGCGCCAACATACCCTACTTTTGAATCCGATAGTGACCCAACCTTGGTGACACCCTGAGGAACACTTTATCACCCACCCTAAACTCAAGGTTTCTACGCCTCTGATCTGCATATGACTTCTGCCTACTCTGAGTTGTAGCCATTCACTTCCTGATCAAATTAACTCTATCTGAAGTCTCCTGCATGAGACTTGTCCCCAAAAAATCAGATTCACCCGCCTCTAGGCAACACAACGGAGATCTACATGGTCTCTCATAAATCACCTCAAAAGGTGCCAACTGAATCGTAGACTGAAAGCTGTTGTTGTTTGAAAACTCAACTAACGATAGGTGCCTCTCTCAAGAACCACCAAAGTCCAAGACACAAGCTCTTAACATGTCTTCCAACACTTGGATTGTACGTTCTGACTGTCCATCTGTCTGTGGGTGGAAAGCTGTACTCGAAAACACCTATGTACCAAGCACCTTTTGCAATCCTTTCCAGAAACGCGATGTGAAATGTGGGTCTTGGTCTGAAACTATAGTCCGCGACACCCCATGCAACCGCACTATCTCCCGAACATACAGCTCACCCAACTGGTCGACTGTAAAGGTCTCCTGAATCGGTAAGAAATGAGCCACTTTCATTAATTGATCCACAACCACCCATATTGCATCATTCTTCCATGTCTCTCTCGGAAGACCCACAACAAAATCCAATGTCACATAATCTCACTTCCATTCTGGGATGGTCAATGGATGAAACAAACCACCCAGTCGTTGACGCTCGGCCTTCACCTGCAGACAGGTAAGACACTGTGCCACAAAGCCCGCAACTTCCTTCTTAAGTCCAGGCCACCAAAACTACCTTTCAAGATCACGTTAAATCTTGGTCAAACTAGGATGCACTGCCCACTTTGATGCATGGAACTCTCGCATCAACTCCTCTCGCACACACTTTGGCACAACCACATGATCATGAACACGAACAACACCGTCCACGCCGACGGACCATCCAGAAGGTAGATTGCCACCTTTAAGCTTTTCCTTTATGTTCAAACACTCTGGATCATCAAGCTGACCTTCCTTAACTCGACTCAAAAGCATCAAATCCATCGTTAAGGAAGCAAGAGTGACTTGACCACTCTCCTCCTGCACCTCCAGGTGAATTTCTGCAAACAAAGCTATCACCTTCCACTCGGTGCTGGACTCCTGAACCACCTGATTCTGAACCTTCCTTCTCAGAGCATCAGGAACACTGTTTTCCTTTCCTGGATTATACACCAACTCAATGTCAAAAGACTGGAGATATTTAACCAATCTTCACTGCCGATGATTCAGATCCCGCTGTGAGAAGATGTACTTTAAACTCTTATGGTCAGTGAATATAGTAAAATGTTCTCCCAACAGATAGTGCCTCCAGCACTTCAAGGCGTACACCACTGCATCCAAATAAAGATCATGAGTGGGATAGTTCCGCTTGTGGGGTCTCAACTGCCTTGACCCATAATCCACAACCCACTCACCCTGCATCAATACAGCCCCATGTCTGATTCTGGACGCATCACAAAACATGATGTACTTCTTACCTTCCTCAGGTAAGATCAGGATAGGTGCGGTCATCAACCGCTTCTTCAACTCTTGGAAAGAATTATCACAAGCCTCAGACCACTCGAACCTGATTCCTTTCTTGGTCAAACCCGAGAGTGGTGCTGCCAAGAGATGGAAATCCTGAATGAACCTTCGGTAATACCCGGCCAAACCCAGAAAACTCGGAACATTAGAAACACTCTTGGGATTTTCCCAAGACACAACTGCCTACACTTTCTCTAGATCCACTAACACACCTTCCTCAGAGATGATGTGACCCAGAAAATGCACCTCACCTATCTAGAATTGACACTTTGATAGCATGGCAAATAGTCGGTGCTCTCTTAGCGTACCCAAGACGATGTCAAGATGTTGGGCATGATCATCGTGAGTTTTTTAGTACACTAAGATATCATCAAAAAATATGAACACAAAATTATCTAGATAGGGATGAAAGATCTGGTTCATCAAAGCCATAAACACTGCTGGTGCATTGGTCAAGACAAAAGGTATTACCACAAACTCAAACAACATGTACCGACTTCAGAAAGCTATACGTGGTACATCAGAAGACCTCACCCTAAACTGGTGATAACCGAACCTCAGATCGATCATAGAAAACTCTGATGCACACCTCAACTGATCAAATAGGACATCAATTCTAGGAAGAGGGTGCAAATTCTTCACTATCATCTGATTTAACTTTTGATAGTCAACACACGGCCTTAACTACCCATCGGCCTTCTTCGCAAAAAGCCCAGTACATCCCTAAGGAGACGTAATAGGATGGATAAACCCTTTACGCTCGAACTCCTCAAGTTGAACCTTCAGTTCTTGGAGTTATATCAGTGCCATTTGGTATGGAAGAATAGAAACTAGCTCTGATCCTGGTAGCCACTCGATTGTGAACTCGACATCCCTCTCAAGTGGTAACTTTGAGAAATCCTCAGGAAACACATCCTGAAACTGATCCACCATGGGAGGAAAAACAGATTGTTCTCCTCTTTCATTGTTATCAAGCATGAGACATGCCACTCGAGCTGTGAGTCCATTCAACCACTGACCAAACGGTCCTCCACGCCCAGCTCGATCATCCCATTTTCCACAGTGGGCATAAGCATCACCCTCAAGCAACCTGAATGATACACTGCGATGATAGCAGTCTATATGCACCTGATACAACACCAACCAATCCATTCCCAAGATGAGGTCAAACCCTGATATCTTGAGAACGAACATATCCCATAGAAAATGATACCTACTGACTTCCAAGGCACACCCCTTTCACTGTTTGATATCCTTAACCCGCACTCCCAACGAGGAATCAATTGACATAACTCCACACACCCTCTCCACAGGTAAAACCAGCGCTACCACAAGTTGAGCAGAGATAAAAGAGTCTGTGGTACATGTGTCAAAAAACAGACTAAAAAAATTAGAAGCTACAAGGATCATACCTCGAACAGTCGACGGTCTGGGCTCGCCATCACCAGGCGCAAATTGAACTGCCTGAAGCTGACCTGCCCCTCTACCTCGGGCCCCCAGCCTAAATTTCATGCACCGCACTGCCCTGCTGGCATGAGCGATCTTTCCCTGGAGTTCCACATCTACCACCCCTGCCAGTATGGCCCATGGAGCTCCAACTGCCTGCCTGATACGGGGAAACTGATCCCCTTAATGTACCCAACACCTGCTTTTCAGCATCATAATCACCCACCTGCCGAGGGTTCCTACAGAATCTCTGCACATGCCCCATATTGCCACACGAATGACACTCAACTAGAGGTCGAGGACATTGACCACGCATAAGCCCCGACCTACAGCACTGAGAGTAGAACACCTGATTCACACTCTGAGAGGCTGACCCTCTCTTCCAACAACATTTTACACTTCCACCATGTTGTGAGCTCTCATGGCGTCGCTTTCGACCATCGGTAGCTTCACCGCTCGTCTGTACTACTGAAACCACAAGCCCAATACCTGAAGCTCCCTTCAGGTTTTCTTTCGAGATCAGTGCCTGATCTAATACCTATGCTAACCTCTTCAAGCGGAAGATGTTTGCTTGAGACCTGATCTCATGTTTCATCCCATCCTGGAAACACTTTTCTATGGTTTCCTCATCCCCTACTAACACTGGGACAAAGCGTCTTAAATTAGTGAAGCGACTAGCATAGTCCATCACCGATAGTGATCCCTGAGTCAGGCTCATAAACACTACAGCCCGCTCCTATCTCAAAGTCTCTAGGTAGAAATTTTCCAGAAACTTTTCTTGGAAAACCTTCCACGACATTCCCTCATCCTGTTCGATTTGAGGTTGAATGTCCCCCCAACGCCTAGCCTGGCCTTGCAACATATAAGAGACCAGCTTCACTCTCTTTTCAACAGGGATCTCCAGATGGTCCTGTATCATCTCGATAGACTCTAACTGGAAATTTGCTGCTTCTGGCCCACCCTCTCTGGTGAAGTTCAGAGGGTGTTGTAGTTGGAACTCCCTGGTCAGCTCAAACATACTCGGTGCAACCCACTCTGGGTCCCGATCCATCATCTGCATAAGGCGAGCCAAGTTCTCCCAGAACTAGTCTTCTCTACCTTCATTGATCACCACATATTCTTGCTCCTCTAATGGAGGAGTGTTCTCACCAACATCCTTCCATTTCCCAACTGGTAACTGATGTCGTGGTGGCATTTCCCTACAATGCCAAGCACGAGACTTTTGAACGCATACCATAAACTTTCATGACTCCATCAAAAGTTCTTTACTAGCTATAACAACACATTTAATATACTAACCCAACAACATTTTCCAATTTGTTTCAAACCCTTTTCACCATTAAACATCATTTACTATACATTCATCCTTACCCACTTGTGTTATTTCATTCATCTCATCATTTCATGATTTTATGAAAAGAAAGATGCACCCTACTTTCCTGCCTCAAACACCCACCCCATGCGTGTTCATAACACAATGAAAGTCACTTATCTCCCTAGGTGCCTACAACGATGCATGAATGAAAATCCTCGTGCCTTTAATGCCATGAGCCAAACGTCATAAAATAGTCACATCAAACCACATCTGCATCACCCAACGGTGAAATATCATCAATTGTAACATCACACAACCAAGAACAACATTTCCCACCCAGGGTGACTTGGGTTTCCCCCATAACTCAGTTATATACTCCCAAGCATGAGCTCATTACCAAGGTCCGACACGTCTTAACCCTTGGCTACCAATCCGAAATAACAAGACCTAAGAGAAGGAGAAGAAATACCTCCTCTGATACCACTTCGTAACATTCCCGACATCGAATCCACTAAACTGGTGCTCCGAGCCGGGTGGTTACATGACCTTAAGCATGCCTCCCTGTACACCAAAGGCTGCCGACTAGCAGCAGGGGTCTACGGAGTCATGTGGGGAGACTATACCCCTTTTTATCATAGTAATACACAACATAAATAAACCAAATATCGAAAACAATAACCAATAAACACGGAACATGCATAACCGTCATTTCCAACAATAAATATGCCATGTCATACTACATGTGTAAGAGTAAACCAAAGCCCCAAATAAAGACAATAGCCAAAATCCCCAAAATGGTTTTGACTCCAAGTCCGGATCCTCCACCAAGTGCTACCCATGTCCACTCACTATCTAGCAAGGACTTTTTCCCTTCTCCTGACCTGAAAACATGAAGTCTTCTCGGGTACCCAACGGCGGCCTGAGCAGGGTGTTAGTACAACTCAGTAGGACACCACCAACGGTTTTTACAAAATATCAAGTATGAACAGGTATTGCATGCAAACAAAATATGAATGATAATTGCCAAGTAATTAGTTAAGGTGCCATTAACAAGTTCAAAGTCAAATCCATTGTCATTCCATTACCATTCATTTATTACCAATTATCATTACTTACCATTTCATCATATTTACATGGGTTAAACACATTCATTATGTTACATGGGTCTAAGGCCAATAATAACACACAAGAGGGTAAACACATTGTTATACTATCTCACTAGGACTAACCCCCTCATAGTAACCATAAACTCACCTCGAAGCCTCAGTCCGGGTGGATGCAATCATTAGGAGAATAGACCCTCAATCCCCTTTCCTCACCCATGAATTTAGGGTGGTGTTTAGAACCTCAGTCTTAGCTCAACCCATGGGCATAGATCCTCATGTCATACCCCACTCTATGAATCCATGTGCACAAGCTTATATATAAGTAACCATCAACCATCCAAACCATTGCCCTTCGGCAAACACTATTCACAACAACCCACATGGGAACCCACATCATGACTTAACCCATTAACACATTACCATTTCACATCATTTAACCATTTACCCAATTCCCATGTGTTATGCCTATCTCACTAAGCATTGAACATTAGGCCCATAACCAATCCTGTTATGGTCTTAAATCAATTTACACATTAACCCATTTAACCCGTTCATCATTTTCATGGATCAACCATTCATTCCATTTCAAATAACCCCTTGGTTTTTTCTAAGTCTAGGTGCATCACCTAACTTCTATTCCAAGTTCAACCAATCATGCCAACTTGTTCATCAACGACTCTACAATTTACTACAACAAGGCCACTTGTTTAATAACAATCCTGAAACCCGAGAAAAGCCGGAACATCCCATGGATGGCCCTAATTTGGTCAAGACAATCCCAACACATCACAAAGGGATCGTGAGGGTTCCCATTTTCTATTTTAAACACCATTAATACCAAACATTCCAAGTTTATTCAAAACATAACCAAGCGAAAACAAGAACAGAACTAAGCATGCACAAATTACCAAATAACTATGGGATATCACTTGTAGAACACCTACCTCGAAACCGCAGTTGAAAGCACTCTCGATTGAGTCCTTATACATAGATCCAACCAACCTTTGGAGCTTCAACCTAAAACTCATCCAAATGTTAGGGTTTTAGAGCTTTGGAATGAGAGGGAGATAACATACAAACCCTAAACCAAAAAAGAGAAGCAATGATGAGATTAGACTTACCTGGAGCTTCAATCTTCAACCAATGATACCAAAAATGCCTTAAAAATGAGGGATATTGGTCTCTTGGAGCCTATGGGCGATTTTGTTCATGCCTAGGGTGGAGAGGGAGGAAAGGAGTGGAAATCCCGAATTGGGGTTTAAAATCCCAGAGTGAAAAACTTGTAATTTTTCCAAACTTTAACAGGTCGCACGGTTAGTCTACACCGTTAGGAAAATCATGCATAAACCGTGTGCATGCCACTATCCGGAGGAGGAGGGGTCGCACGGTTTAGCCTCATGGTGTGGAAAACCGTGTGCAAACCCTACACATGCTCATGTCCGGAGGAGGAAGGGTCACACGGTTTAGCCTAGGCAGGACGCACAGTTTACCTGGCCATGTGTAGACCGTGCGCCCTGGCCTGTCTTGCCCAGATTTCCTTTCTTCCATGCCCTGAGCCCCCAGAACACCCCCAAGGCCTCTCACAATTACAGGAAACATTTTAAAGCCCCCAAAACAAAGGGTTCAACCCAAAACACAACAAAAACATACCTTTCCAAAAATTAGGATCTTATATATTGTGATCCATTTTTACTAATCATTTAAATTAATTAAAAATCAATTATATTAATTTTAAACAATATGAATCACTCTAAGGGGTAATATATAGATGAAACATAATAAAATAAACATTCTTAGATACCATAGGGATGGTATGCCACACAACATAACTTATAATAGTCTTTGCTATTATATTCTAAGGGTTCAGAGCATCTAATAAGTCACATATGAAACATGCAAGGTCATTTATGGAAACAAAACCATTAAAAGCTAATTTATTAAAATTACATTATAATTAATTAACTATGAATAAATTATTAATAGAATAAAACAAAACTACTATAATGGAATAAAACCCAAAACATTCATCGACAAGTCTCATCAACCGAAACCATGACTGACACTCACTAATAACCAACAATAAATCCTCAACCTTGAATCAGGAATAATCCATAAATAATGGTGTCAATAAAGAATCAAAAAAATTGATTTCGTATTTGATGATTTATAAAAATCATCATGGAAACATACCTCAATGAAATGACATGTATTGAAGCACAAACAACCTCCCATGTAATCCCCTTCCTATACTGAGTAAAATCACAATCATCAATATATGATTCTACCATGCTCTAGTGGAATCAGGATCAAATACCATAAATTGTAAATATATATATATATATATATATATATATATATTAATAAGAGCATTACATGTGATAAAAGAGTAAAATAGTAACCTATAGGATTCCAATGTATGTGACGAAATTTTATTCAGAAAAAAAAGGGAGATCTCCCATCAAGGAAGGTACATGGATGAGGTAATGTGTGTAGGAGATACTCAATGAAATAGACAAGAAAACGGGGTATAAATATTTTATGTTCATAGGGAAAAAATGAAAAAAAAATATCCCTTTTTAACAAGGTGCTTGGTTATGAAACATAGTTAAGAAAAATGTTCACCAACATTGTAGGCATCACTATCCAAGAATCATCATCTGTAACAGTTCCATTGCATGATTAAGAAAACCATATAACAATTATCTGATTCCATCTACAACTCTACAAAAAATCACATGGTGACCCCCAACCTTCCATGATGTTTCCTTATCCCCTGCACTTATGTAAACTGAGAAACATGGTTAAGTTGTACGTTTATCACTAACCATGCACCAACTATGTTCCTAAGGATATAATTTTCCAAAATTATTACATGTGGTCCCAAACCCATGGGATACTTCCAGAACCTTTGAGATAAATTTTGATCCTCATTTCACACCTAAAAAATAATTTTAACTCATTCTATCTCTCATGATCCTATTTTTAATATCTAAACAATACTGATCTAGTCCAGTAAATAAAATACATAAAATACTTTTGAAATTTACAACATTAGAATCAAGTGATCATAAAACCTCCCAACCATAATACTTTTCTTCCATGAGAATATATACTGGGAATAAAAATTAAAAACCCAACCAACTCGGATTGTGAATTCTACTCAAATGGCCAAACTTTTTTCAAAAAATCCAATGTCCTCCAAAGAATAACATTAATCATGTGATGCATGACCCTAAAGAAATCTCAAAGAATCTAATAATCATTATCAAAACATCAACATGAAACCTAACCTAGACCATCGATCTGTAGCTACAATAATTTTGTTCCCTAATACATTATCCAACCTATGGTACTCCCAAACATATTTTATTTCTCTTAACATCCAATTTAGATCCACAATACTTCCAGAATTGGTATTGCCTCTTGAAAATAATCCTAGCATAATATATATTCTCTCAGTATGACTCTCATCTCACTACACATGATCACCCACAATGAAACTACTCTCAACCCTTGTTTTGAACTAATTGGTCAAATTCTATTCAACTAATATCGATCTAGTCATTCCCACTTTTCCATTAAAAGGCCTCACTAACCCTTTAACTTCATCCATCCTATACCATCTTCATTCCTGATGCATTTCACCACTGACCACATGTAAATTCCTGATAAGAGTCAAGTTGATGCACATCTGGACATGAATTCTAAAAAATGATCAACTTCTATAGCTGAAAATTCACCAAAACCTAATCCTCATTCCATTATCCCAAGGACCACCAAAGATCATTCTGATACCACTCACCAAAGACTACACCCAACATTCGATGATATGTATAAGTTAAACCAACCCCTTCCATTCTTAGTTTCATGACATGTAATAATCATTGGTGCATTTATGTCCCAACACCATTGGATCTTTACGACAATCTAGAGTCTGACATCTGTACTCAGACTCCACCCAAGTCCGTATTTAGAATTTTTACTAGAATTCACGGTGTAATATAGTAGTATATAGATCTATTTATCCAAGGGAATTCGGAATCCAAAATGAGATTCCAAAGAAAATATTGAGTCCACATGACCCTTCTCTCATGAAAGTTAAAATTTTGATACCAACACCATACTCCCCCACTTTAGGAGTATCCATATAGTATCACTATCAAAATGAATTATTGACTAGTATATGTTATTGCCAAACCGTTTCCAGATATTACTAATAGGAAAATAATGTTTCTCACTCCCAAGTGTTAAGCCTCAAAAATGATCATTACCACTTCCAAAGAGAAGTTTCCATGGAATATTATGAAATTAAACTCAAAGTGAGGGTCACTATACTTAAGTGGAAAATGGTAAACTATTCACTATATGGATTACATTATAATTCTCCTTTTATGAAACTACCAAGGAGTCCCATTGGCAAACTAGAAATGTAATTTAGATAGTTTGATGCATAGTCAATACTCAATCAAAAAAATAGTGTTGATGTAAATATTTTGGGAATTAAATTATCAAGGACAAGAGTACACTAAGAATACATAAATATTAATATATCTATCTATTTGATCAATTCTCACATAAAACCAAGTTATACTTTCCATTAACCTACCCCTTAGGTGACATTTTCTGAGAATGTGTGTCTATGTCGAACTATAGGTCAACTCTCTCATAACACCAAATTTATTTCTTGGATAGCCCTCATCATAGGTATCTCAATTTATTTTACCCAATTATACAATTCAACATGCCCAAAAAAATCATATTCCAAACCGTTTATCCTCATTATGTACTCATCCAGTCACTAACATTTCATTTTAACAGTTACCATTCACAATCTAGGTGAACTGAACTCCCTATTCACAACATGTGTAAATTCTTGTACCACCTGAATTATTCTCCACTGAGTGGAATGTTATAAGTCTATATTGAACTTTTATAATTCATTCATGTCTTAAAGTGAGAGGACCTACCCTGGATATCATCATAATAATTATCCACCTTAAATCTTCTGCATTTTATTTCATGACCTCCCATCACCTAATGTCACCATATCCCTGAGAATCTACCAATTCTCTATCCAACTAGAAAAACCACACATTGGAAAATAGGTTCGAGAACCCAAAAATTAATACCTATAAAAATAAATCTCAAAAAACATGAACCCTATGTTATTTCTTAGATATAAAATGCATCAACATTCCTATATCAAAAAGTACAAGAACCTCCCATGAATTTGTATAAAAAAGATTTTACAACCTAACTCACTACATGAGAAGGAATATATATCATGGGAAAAACATTTTCACGTGTTTCCCTTGATCAAATTGAAAGCTAACTCACAAGGATACAATTCATAGGTAATTGCCTCTAGGTCTCAAACCTAGCACTGTCAATCAAGAAACAACATATTTTCACTGGGTCTGAACACCTAGCCCACATGTATAACATCTCAATATGGGTTAAAAAGAGCACTAAAATAGAAGGTTCAAAGCCTATCGACATGGGTGCAACTATATAGGTCATCAATAATCATCTTACTAGACCCAGATCATCAATGAGCATCTTCCAAATGAACCTCTCCTTCAAAATCATGATAATAAAATGGAAATAAGATGAACTAACACTCAACAAACATCCTTATACAATTATACCACCACGAAGTTCCAATTAACTATAAATTTTTATGAACCTATTATTATCATCCATGATGATCTGAATAGGTTACCATAAATGAATTCATGTTATATAAACTATCATAGAAATCCAGATGGTAAAACTCATTTTATATTGTTACGAATCATTATAGAGGTATGCCTAAAAGATACACCCACAAATGGACTTCATGAAAGGAATCAACTACATAACTTAGTCTATAAGAATCAAGATATATTGAATGCCACACATACATATCGTTTAAGTAAAATGTCAATCCAAGATATGCAGTAATACATAGGATATGATGTTATAGACACGCTAAGAATAACACCCTATGAGGCGTCCCACACATTGGAACCATGTTCCCTATAAACCGACTAGGGACATTAAACCTATTATTCATGAGGATTGAGTCAGCATCCCCATCGTTGAAAGACTCACCGTATATCCACAGACTCTTCCTTCATAAAGAAATATATATATACCTATATACATTTTGGTATAACATAGTTTAATTACACCAATAACATATATGTGAAAACAACCTTTAGGATTTTCTTGACATTTTTACCAATTGAGCTCAGTCGTTATTGATATGTCATATGCTATCATGCTTATAATTTGTGGACCCTAAATTTCAAATATAATGAATTAGACACCTCTTGCATGTGCCATTTAAGAGTAAAAATAAATCACTAGACTCTCACTAGTGGGTTTAGATCAATAATTCCATAATAAATCATAACTCCTTTGAACATTTTTTTCACTGAATGTGATAGTCATACTCCACTATAATATCACATATTAATAATAAAAATACCATATCCACAACATCCAATATTTCTTACTGGAACAAGTGTTTTTGACACACATTTCTAATATCCACATGATCCCAAACACATTCCTAATCCTCCTATATACCATATAAAAATATTAAAATAAGATGAAAGGAACTACTATGATACAACTTTATATCATCCTCACCTTGATCTGTCTAAAAATATTAGTCAAATTGATGGTCTAAAAAGCCTCAATCGTGCCTACCCATATTCTAGAGGGTTCCGACTATCATCGAGTGCCTAATTTGTGTACATGGGGATACTATAACCTTGTATCATAGTAAGAAAACAATTGAAAATCACCAACCATCATCAATAGCTATGAAATAATCTATGTGGGTAAAGAAAAAAATATTATAATATTTTATGCTAGGTTCATTGATGAAATCATTATTTTCAGACAAGAAAGAGAATGCGAAAGGAGAGAAACTCTACGGGATACTCCACGGGAATTGTCTCAAACTCGCAAAATCTAAACCTTTATCACCGCCTGATTCAAATTATATGCTAGAATATGATGTTCACAATGGTGGAATTTGATCCAGAGTGGGAGATTTACTTTATAAGTGTGGAATCTTCTATGAAAGAAAATGACACCCTCATCGGGGGGCTCTCAATCAATGACTTTCTGGAAGATCTAACGGGTTATCATTTCTTGATGCCCTAAAAGGCACAGATCTATGAATATATAATAAGACGAAGCCCACTATTTTCAAGAATATTTATTATAGTGGTTTCTTATCGTAATATAACCAATATAATATCTAACAGAGTGCAATATTGGTAAAATATTCCATCATGGTCTGCATATCATACATGAAAGGTGATCTTCCTTGGCCCTTAGTTTAATTAAAATCTATAATTTCCCATGTTTAGGGTATATCGGACTGGAAATTAGTGTCTAAAGGTAGGGGTTAATTTGACATTCTATTCAGATCTCAGGAAGATTTAGACTGAATATGGAAAATTGGTAACATAAATCTCAATCTGAGTTTTCTCATACATTCCGATTGGGACTATACTTTTAACCCCACTGTTCATAGGAAAACATTGGAAGAAATACAGTATAGATTTCATGGTCTCAATTGGTATTTTTGTAATCTTAAAATCTTGAATGTAATTTCCTATTATATTTAATCTTCACTAAGGATAGACCAAATAACCCTAAATGTTAAATTAGGTGTATTTTCAAGGGGGTTGGTTGATGTTAACCTTGTCTTAAAACAACCTAACACAATTAACATCATTTCTAATGACTAAAAAGATGAAATTAAGATAGAATATGAAAAATACCCCTTTTGGGAGATAGGTAAAGTTATTGGGTACTCAATATTAAATTGTAGGGTGGTTAGGAAACATTCTGTTTAACCAATTGAAAATGAATGGAAAGAAGTGTAGAATATAAAAGGGGAAAGGATCCTATTTTTGATTTCATTAATACATATAAAAAAAATAATGAAATATGGGTGATTAAATTAGAGAATTTTATGCCTCTAAAGAAAATTTACGGCCAATACTGGGCTAAAATATTTGAGGAGGAAGATAATTCCAATAAAGTTCTCGACCTCCTTAAATAATTATAGGTTCTTGTTGTAAAGACCCGTAAAATTCAAGGAAATTTTTTTTCTTAATTTTCTTTGCAATTTTACAAGAACGCAGTTTCTAACAGCACCTGATTCCGAGGCCCAGTGTGCCTGGAATCATTTCCAAAGTTTGGCTTGGGTACGTTCAGTGAACGAACGAGCGGGTTTTTCTATCTTTTGAACCGGTGCTCGGAATCGAATTCTGAGGGTACCGATGGAATCGCAGCACCGGTATTTTCTTAGAAACTCCTTTTCTGGAGTTGCGTTTGCTCAGGTGTGGTTTTTAAATTTTGGGGTTAAGTTATGAAATAAAATAAAAAGGGATGCGACAACTTTTTTTTTATTTCTCTTAAAGTCGCTTAAAGCCACTTAAACTAAGTTAAGTGGATAGAGTGGAACCAAAAATATACTACCCACCAGGTAAGATATTTGTGAGGTGGGGCCCGCATGAGCCCCACCATTTCTTTCCCCCTAAGTAACGCACCCGCGAAAACTCCTCTTTAATGAAAGTCAACTAGTGCATTTTCTAAAACTCTTAACGCTCCTATTAATTGGACAATTAAGACGTTACCATTAATTCACCTAATTAATGGTTCATTTCTTAACTTGTTTTTCAAATTGATGGCATGTAAATGAAATAATACCAACGCTTGTCTTTCTTGAGGATTGCTCGTTGAGAGGATTTGGAGAAGACTCTAAGGCTTGAGATCTTCATCCTCCTTCGCGAAGAACGCGAGAATGCGAAGAATGCGAAAAACGTGAAGAACACAAAGAACTCTGAACCCTCTGAGATCGACGATGTGACGCTATGTTCCGCGATGCCAACGATTCTCCTTCCGCGATGCTTCTTCCGCGACGTTTCTTCCCCGCAACAATCTCTGATCATCAACTGCTTGAGGTAGGAGATTACGGTTCTCTATTTCTTTGTGGATTTTATCCTAAACATGGGTTTAAACAAGCAATTAAATCTGTGTGTTTTCTTTAACCCTCATAGATCACTGACGTGACGCCGTGTACCACGACGACGCGACGCCCCCTTCTGCGACGTGACGATCCTCTTCTTCCACGACGGTCAATCCTGCGAAGAACTCGTGTTCGACGACTGCGACGAGGTAAGGGTTTGTTTTATTAAATCTTTGTGATTTATACCCGCGGAGTTTGATTATTAAAAATTGTTGGGAGACTTTTAAAACCGCTAACACGGTGGGTGCGGACTAACGAACAAGTCTGAACCCACTGCCCCTTTCATTCTTGGTGTGCGAAAAGGCAGACGTCGACAAAATCAACTGCACGGGCGATGTAAGGTCCTCGCAGTGAAGGATGAACCCCGGGAGGGCTTTTGGCAAAGACGAAAAGGATTTCCAACCACCAGAACTCGTCCGGTGGTCCGCGGAGCGACCCACCGGCGCGCCATTCCATCACGGCGGCGCTGGCGGCGGCGCCCGGCGCGCCACCATGGAGAACCGTCGCGGCTGAAGCCGCGGCGGCAGCAGCGCGGTCCCGCGACCGCACGGGACTGGAGGAGCGGGACGCGGCGGCCCAGCCACGTCCGCTGGCAAGGGCAGCCCCACGCGGAGCCACGGTTCTCCCACGTGGGGGCAGCACACCCCCCGCTCCACTCGGCCGTAACCGGCCGAGCCAACCCACCTGGCGGTCGGGCCGCGCCCGCACCAGTCGGGCCGGCTCGCGCCCAGGTCGGGCCGGGTCACTCCCAGGCTGGACGAGGCCACCCAGGCTGGGTCAGGCCGAGCCGACTGGATCCGACCCAGACCTGGTTCGGGTCGACCCGGTTCGGGCCGACCGAGGGGGGTTGGGCCGAGTCGGTCCGAGCCCAGACCCCCCGTTTTCAGACCTTTCGGTCTTTTGCGCATAACTTGGGCTGCGGGCCTCCGATAAACGCACTGTAAGTGGAGATGCGATCCTTGGATCGAGACGGTCATTTTGGTATATTGCACTCAAGGTTTCGAAGTACTTTGGGTCTAGACGGTTTGGTTCGTACATGAAACCAACCGGGCCCTCGGAGCGAAAACGCTTATAACTTGAGCTCCCGACGTCCGATTGATGTGTCGTCGACTTTGATGGATTCCTCTAATTGAGAAGGATCTTTTGGCTTACTATGCCTGAGGTTTGGACGCAGGTGGGGTACGGTCCGGTTGGTTTTGACCTAAAAACCAACCGGGCCCCTGGGACGAAAAAGTCAATAACTCTCAGACCGGGCGTTCGATTGACGCGCCTTCTGCGACGTTGAGTTCCTGTTGATGATACGGAACTTTTGGATACATCAACTTTGGACTATGTGTCAGTTGATGTATCAGCCTCTCGGCTCGTCGAGCGGACCCTCCCGAACAAGCTTGTTGTGTGCGGCAAACCTAGAGATGGCTGCGACCGCGACGACGATGACGACTGTGCAGAGATCCTCCGTGGATTCGACGGCGACGACTACAGCACTCAGCGATCCTACGTGGATCAGTGCTACTGATCCTGTGTGGGTCTGATCCTGTGTGGGTCTGTTCTCAGTGGTTCTGTGTGATCCAGTGCCTACAGATCCTGTGTGGGTCTGATCCTGTGTGGGTCTTTGCGGGGGTTAGTTACCTATCGATCTTGTGTGGGTCAGATCCCTTGTGGGTCATTGCTGGGGTTAGTTACCTATCGATCCTGTGTGGGTCATATCCCTTGTGGGTCATTGCGTGGGTTAGTACCTATCGATCCTTTGTGGGTCTGATGACTTAGATGAATCAGTGGATATATTTGATCATCTCTATTGTCATACGAAGAAGTATACATGTGTGAGCTGAATCCTGTTTTGCTTTCCTTTGTGGATTGTGTTGTACTATCCTGTGTGGATCTACGTTTTGATTTACTGTGTGGTCTAGGTTGTACTTGAGCTCGGGTGTTGGAGCCGAACGAGAATTGGTGACTTAGGTATATGTATGGGAATATACCTAAGCAGTGTCAGATGTTACTTCGTGATTGTATCTTTCCTTTGTGGATTATCCTTTGTGGATTATGGGAGACCTTCGGGGGTCTCGGGGTCCCTACTGAGTAGCTTATACTCACCCCTGCATGGGCTATGTCTGCACTACGTTGTGTTGGTTTCAGACGATGGACAGCACGGATCGTGGTTGAGGCTTGCGGAGCAGGACGGTACCTGGAGGTGGACCACTGGGCGGGACGTACTCGGAGTGGACGGTTGGACCTGAGGAGCTGTGGAGGCTATCTGTACTCACCCTTCAGGTGGGACTTCTAGTGGACAGATCGACGTTGTGGCTTTACATTTCAGTTGTTGTTTTCCCTTTCGAGTTGTACTTTACTTTTAGTTTGGTTTTGTATTCTGGCCCACTTACTTTTCTGCACTTACTGTTGTACTCAGTTTTTACTTAGTGTCTACTTCTTCTGCTTGCTTGCTCTGTGGTGTTTGTTTACTTTACAAAGTCAATGCCTTCCCTTTTTACCGGGATTTATGCCTTGGTTCTAGTCGCCAACCCCTGGCCTATGGAAGGCGGGCTTGGGGTAGTCATGGCACGGGCCCTGAGGACGGGTCGTGACAAATTGGTATCAGAGGAGTTCGGTTCTACCGCAGACTTTGATCTCTCTTCTATGTGAAGCAATAGTGTTAAGCTTATTGGGTGTGGTTATCAGTCCAGGGAGTCTAGTGTTGGTGCGGTGGCCGACGTATCCGTACACCAGGACCCTGACTTCTGATTTCCGACTTAATGCACGGAAACATTGATTGCATGTGTGTTTCAAGTTTTCTTTGTGATTACTATATGTCAGCTCACCAGGTATATTGTTCTGACCGTGGCGCACCTGTTTCTTTTCATGATGGCCCCACGATGACAGCCATCTAGGGTTCCGAGAGTTGAGTGTGATGACAGCCCGCTGATTGACGAGGCCTCGGTACAGGCCCCTTTGACAGCTGAGGCACCGGCGGTACCACTACCCGCCGAGCCACCGATGCTACCAACCCAAGCCACTGATGATGCACCTCGCCTTTGTGCACTGCACGAGTTCCAGCGCCAGCAACCGCCCAGGTTCCACGAGGAGACGGACCCCCAGGCAGCCGAGGACTGGCTGGATGCAGTGGTACGAGTTTTCCGGTTAGTGAGGACACCAGCAGACCTCATGGTGATCCTCGCAGTGAGCCTACTGCACGCGGCAGTGGGCCGATGGTGGAGCTTGATGCTCCAGGTGCACGATAAGGCATCTCTCCTCTGGATGGACTTTGAGAGCCTCTTCCACTCGGAGTTCATCCTAGCCACCCTCCGTGCGGTGCGCATCTAGAAGATTCTTCAGCTACGAAAGGGTAGCTTGATGGTCGCCCAGTACTCGGCGAGATTTATCGATCTCTCGCGCTACTCGACAGACATGGTACGGGACTCATTCTTCCAGGACCGGACCTTTGAGCAGGGATTGAGGCATGAGATCAGGGCATCACTGATCTCCCTCAGCATTCCGACTCAGGCAGGAGTACTGGAGCAAGCCCTTTTGATCGAGAGCTTCCTTGCTGAGCCTTCTTCACAGCGAGACCTACCATGGGGCGGCACATAGTAGAGTCTTCTGTAGCAGGCAGCCGACGGATGACTCATGGGTCCAGGCAGACTAGACCTTCAGGCAGACGACCTCAGGACATTGGCTCAGCAGTGCGGGGCACACAGCGCAGAGCCAGTCTTTCGAGAGGCAGTCAGTGCTATGCATGCGGCGAGCAGGGCCACATGGCTCGTGACTGCCCAACCCGCCATGCCGAGGAGCAGAAGACGGTTGAGGGGCCACCCAGGCAGAGGCAGAGGGTCAACCGTGGTAGACTGCAGGGAGCAGGAGGACGAGGCAGAGGAGCTGGTCGAGCAGCAGGATGTGCGCGACGCTTTGAGTCTCTACCACCACCACCACCAGGAGGTCCACCCCGACCATAGGGAGCTGTCGGGAAGAGATAGGCACAGCTCCAAGCAGCGGAGGTCTATGACCATGGCGCGCCCGAGATGATTCAAGGTATTATATGTGTCTATTCCACCCTTGTTGCAGTTCTTATAGACACAGAAGCAAGTCATTCTTTCATAGCCGCTGCCTTTTTCGGAGCTCGGAGATTCCGACAGAGCCGTTGGCTCGATCATTACGGCTAGAGACCCCTACGGGAGTAGACTCGACGATTACACACTGGTGTCGGTACTGTGAGCTTACTCTAGCAGGCGAGATCTTCGGCTGGGATCTTCTTGTTGCGGTGTTGAGGCCTTACGACGTCATCTTGGGAATGGATTGGTTATCTACATTCCATGATTAGATCGACTATATTAGGCGCAAGGTTCGATGTGTACGCACCGACGGGAGCAGGTTCACCTTCACTGGCGAGAAGGGATCCTTTGCAGCACAGGATGGACTCTCGCAGAGGAGAGGACATCCCATCACTCATCAGTTGGATAGCCTCATCCTAGGAGCAGTTGACGTGTGAAGTCCTAGTTTTCCTGCAGTGGTGGATCAGTATGCGGACATCTTCCCCAATTACGTTCCAGGACTACCTACTCGCAGAGAGGTAGAATTTTATATTGATCTGTACCCCAGGACAACCCCGATATCCACCCCAGCATATCAGATGGCCCCCGCTGAGCTTCGAGAGATACGGGTATAGTTGGAGGACTTTCAGGGCAAGGGATTCATCTGACCCAGTGTTTCACCCTGGGCTTCCCTGATTTTGTTTGCCAAGAAGGAGGATGGGAGCTTGCGAATTTGTGTCGACTATCGCCGCCTAAACCAGGTGAAATTGAGGAACAAGTATCCGCTACCGAGGATTGATGACCTCTTTGATCAGCTCAAGGGAGCATGGTGGTTCTCAAAGATAGACCTTAGGTCAGGCTATCATCAGCTCAGAGTTCGGGACGAGGACGTGCAGAAGATGGCCTTCAAATGTTGGTATGGCCACTATGAGTTCTTGGTTATGCCCTTTGGTGTACCCAATGATCCAGAGGTGTTCATGGGCCTCATGAACGGGATCTTTCAGCCATACCTCAATCGATTTGTCGTGGTCTTCATCGACAACATTTTGATATACTCAACCACTGAGGAGGATCACGCCTACCACTTACGGGTTGTACTAGAAACACTCCGAGAGCACCAGCTTTATGGAAAGCTCTCGAAGTGTCAGTTCTGGTTACGTGAGGTCCACTTCTTGGGGCACGTCATCTCTGAGGCGGGAGTTGCAGTGGATCCTATGAAGATCGAGGCAGTGCTAGCTTGGGAGCCACCCAGGAGCGTGACAGAGGTGCAGAGTTTCTTGGGACTAGATGGATACTATCGGAGGTTTGTGCCAGAATTCTCTAGAGTTGCGGCACTACTCTCAGCTTTGACAAAGAAAGGGAAACCCTTTGTGTGGTTAGACAGATGTTAGTAGAGATTCTAGGAGTTGAGACAGATATTGACCAGTGCACCTATCTTGAGGTTGTCGGAGGAGGGGATAGGGTACGTAGTTTACTGCGATGCATCAGGGACCGGACTCGGATGTGTCCTGATGCAGGAGCGGGCAGTGATCGCCTATAGATCACGTCAGTTGAGTTCGCATGAGCAGAACTATGCCACCCATGACCTGGAGTTAGCAGAAGTGGTCTTTGCTATGAAGACATGGCGACACTATCTGATGGGCGAGCGCTTTACAGTCTTTTCTGACCATCAGAGTCTCAGGTACAACTTCTCTTAGAAGGACCTGAACCTAAGATAGCAGTGATGGATCGAGTTCCTCCAGGACTATGACTTTGAGATAGTCTATAATCCTGGGAAGGGGAACATGGTAGCCCATGCTCTCATCAAGAGGATGGGCATTCAGCAACTTGAGGAGGCGAAAGAGCATCTAGCCGCCTTGAGGATATCCTTCATGGATAGAGATGGGGAAGCCTTCCTTCAATCTCTCACAGTCACCCCTCCACTACTGCAGCGGGTCAGAGAAGCAGAGCGTGGGGATGCTGACTGTGAGACGCGGCGTGCGCAGATATCCTCAGGACAGGCACCTGATGGTTTCTCCTTTGGAGCAGAGCACGACGTCCTTTTCAGAGGGCATACCTTGGTACCAGTTTCTTTATGGGAGGAGGTGCTGAGAGAGTTTCACACTTCTCCTTTTGCGGTACATCCTGGAGTGGAGAAGATGTACCAGGACCTCAGACGACAGCACTGGTGGCCAGGCATGAAGAAGGCTGTGGTAGAGTTCATTTCTCGATGCCTCACCTTCCAGTAGGTGAAGGCAGAGCATCAGGTACCAGCAGGCTTGGTACAGCCCTTGGAGGACCCAGAGTGGAAGTGGGACGGAATATCTATGGACTTCATGAATGGACATCCGCGCACTTCCAAAGGTCACAACTCCATCTGGGTGACTGTCGACCGACTCACCAAGTTGGCTCACTTCTTACCCATCAGAGAGCAAGGCTCGGTAGATAGCTCGGGACGTCTCTACATTCAGAAGATTGTACGGCTTCACGGTGTGCCATCATCTATCGTCTCCGATCGAGATTCTCGCTTTACTTCCCATCTTTGGAAGGGGTTGCAGGAGGCGTTCGGGATGCAGCTACACCTGAGCACTGCCTTTCACCCTCAAACGGATGGGCAGACGGAGAGGACCATTCAAACTCTCAAGGACATGCTCCACGCATGTGTCCTCGACTTTGGTCGCAGCTGGGAGGACCACCTACCCTTGGTGGAGTTTGCGTACAACAACAACTACCACTCCACCATCGGGATGGTACCATACGAGGCGTTGTACGACCGACCTTGAAGATATCCTTTGTGTTGGACAGACCCTGGGGTGTCAGCACTCGTGGAACCAGAGATGGTCCAGGCCACGACAGAGAAGGTCCAGGTCATCCAAGAGCAGATGAGGATAGCTCAGAGCCGGCAGAATTCTTATGCTGACAGGAGGCGGAGGCCACTAGAGTTCGAGGATGGCAACCACGTCTTCTTGCGGGTCTCACCTCGATGTGGTTTACGGAGATTTGGTTGAGGCGGCAAGTTGTCTTCACGCTTCATCAGACCCTTCTAGGTCCTCAGCAGGATTGGTGAGGTGGCTTATCGCCTGGCTCTACCACCTCAGTTGCACCAGGTTCACTACATCTTCCACGTATCTCAGCTGAGGAGATACGTGCATGACCCGACGCATATCATTGACCATGGGGAGATGGACATTGACGATGGGGATACTTTTGCAGAGGTCCCAGTGGAGATCGAGGATCGACAGGAGTGGTTCCTACGTGGATGATTGATCCCTCTAGTGCGCATCAGATGGAAGCATGGGAACCTCCAAGAGATCACTTGGGAGTAGGAGGCTCAGATGCGTGCTTAGTACCCACACTTGTTTCCCTAGTTTATGATGTATCTTTATGGGGACGTAAAGCCCTGAGGTGGGAGTGATGTAAAGACCCGTAAAATTCAAGGAAATTTTTTTTCTTAATTTTCTTTCGAATTTTACAAGAACACAGTTTCTGACGGCACCTGATTCCAAGGCCCAGTGTTCCCAGAATCTTTTTCCGAAGTTTGGCTCAGGTACATTCAGTGAACGAACGAGTGGGTTTTTATAACTTTTGAACTGGTGCTCAGAATCAAATTCTGAGGGTACCGATGGAATCGCAGCACCAGTATTTTCTTAGAAACGCCTTTTCTGGAGTTGCATTTTCTCAGGTGTGGTTTTTAAATTTTGGGGTTAAGTTATGAAATAAAATAAAAAGGGATGCGACAACTTTGTTTTTATTTCACTTAAATCAGCTTAAAGCCACTTAAACTAAGTTAAGCGGATAGGGTGGAACCCAAAATATCCTACCCACCTCGTAAGATATTTGTGAGGTGGGGCCCGCATGGGCCCCACCGTTTCTTTCCCCCTAAGTAACGCACCCGCGAAAACTCCTCTTTAATGTAAGTCAACTGGTGCATTTTCTAAAACTCTTAACGCTCCTATTGATTGGACAGTTAAGGCATTACCATTAATTCACCGAATTAATGGTTCGTTTCTTAACTTGTTATTAAAATTTGTTGGCATGTAAATGAAATAAGACCAACGCTTGTCTTTCTTGAGGATTTCTCGTTGAGAGGATTTGGATAAGACTCTAAGGCTTGAGATCTTCATCCTCCTTCGCGAAGAACGCGAATAACGCCGAACCAACGGAGATCGATGATGCGACGCCGTGTTCCGCGACGTCGACGATTTTCCTTCTGCGACGCTTCTTCAACGATGTTTCTTCCCCGCAACAATCTCCGATCATCAACTGCTTGATGTAGAAGATTACGGTTCTCTATTTCTTTGTGGATTTTATCCTGAACATGGGTTTAAACATGCAATTAAATTTGTGTGTTTTCTTTAACCCTCGGAGATCGCTGATGCGACGCCGTGTACCGCGACAACGTGACGCCCCCTTCTGCGACGCGACGATCCTCTTCTTCCGCGACGGTCAATCCCGCAAAGAACTCACGTTCGACGACTGTGACGAGCTAGGGGTTTGTTTTATTATATCTTTGTTATTTATACCTGCAGCGTTTGATTATTAAAAATTGTTGGGAGACTTTTAAAACCGCTAACGCGGTGGGTGCGGACTAATGAACAAGTCTGAACCCACCGCCCCTTTCGTTCTTAGTGTGCGAAATAGCGGACGCTGACAAAATCAACCGCACAGGCGATGTAAGGTCCTCGCAGTGAAGGATGGACCCCGGGAGGGCTTTTAGCGAAGACGGTAAGGATTTCCGACCACCGGAACTCGTCCGGTGGTCTGCGGAGCGACCCGCCGGCGCGCCGTTGTGGATAACTATCGCGGCTGAAGCCGCGGCGGCAGCCGCGCGGTCCCGTGACCGCATGGGACCGAAGGAGCGAGATGCGGCGGCCTGGCCGCATCCGCTAGCAAGGGCAGCCCCACGTGGGGACGTGGTTCTCTCACGCGGGGGCAGCACGCCACCCGCTCCGCTCGGCCGTAACCGGTCGAGCCGACCCGCCTGGCGGCCGGGCCGCGCCCGTGCCGGTCGGGCCGGGTCGCGCCCAGGTCGGGCTGGGTCACGCCTAGGCCGGGCCGGGCCACCCCGCCCAGGCCGGGCCGAGCCGACCAGGTTGGATCTGGACCCGGGTCGGGTCGACCCGTTTCGGGCCGACCCAGGGGGGTTGGGCTGGGTCGGTCCGGGCCCAGACCCCCCATTTTCGGATCTTTTCGGTCTTTTGATCATAACTTGAGTTGTGGGCCTCCGATAGATACACCGTTAGCGACGATGAAATCCTTGGATCGAGACGGTCATTTCGGTATATCACACGCAATGTTTTGGAGTACTTTGGGTTTGACCGGGTTGGTACGTACATGAAACCAACCGGGCCCTCGGAGAGGAAACGCTTATAACATGAGCTCCGGACATCTGATTGACGTGTTGTCGACTTTGATGGATTCCTCTAAGTGAGACGGATCTTTTGGCTTACTCCGCCCGAGGTTTGGATGCAGTTGGGGTACGGTCGGGTTGGTTTTGACCTAAAAACCAATTGGGCCCCTGGGACGAAAAAGCCAATAACTCTCAGACCGAGCGTCCGATTGACGCGCCGTCTGCGACGTTGAGTTCTTGTTGACGATACGGAACTTTTGGATGCATCAACTCTGGACTATGTGTCAGTTGATGTATCAGCCTCTCGGCTTGTGGAGCGGACCCTCCCAAACGAGCTTGTTGTGTGCGGGAACCCTAGAGCTGGCTGCAACTACGATGACGACGACGACTATGCAGAGATCCTCAGTGGATTTGACGGCGACGACTACAACACTCAGCGATCCTACGTGGATCAGTGATACTGATCTTGTGTGGGTCTGATCCTGTGTGGGTCAGCGCTCAGTAGTTCTGTGTGAGTCAGCACCTACAGATCTTGTGTGGGTCCGATTCTGTGTGGGTCTTTACGGGGGTTAGTTACCTATCAATCCTGTGTGGGTCAGATCCCTTATGGGTCATTACGGGGGTTAGTTACCTATCGATCCTGTGTGGGTCAGATCCCTTGTGGTTCATTGTTGGGGTTAGTACCTATCGATCCTTTGTGGGTCCGACGACTTAGATGAATCAGTGGATATATCTGATCATCTCTATCGTCATACGAAAAAGTATACATGTGTGAGCTGAATCCAGTTTTGCTTTCCATTGTGGATTGTGTTGTGCTATCCTATGTGGATCTATATTTTGCTTTCCTATGTCTTCTGGGTTGTACTTGAGCTTGGGTGTTAGAGTCGAACGAGAATTGGTGACTTAGGTATATGTATGGGCATATACCTAAGCAGTGTCAGATGTTACTTCGTGATTGTATCTTTCCTTTGTGGATTATCCTTTGTGGATTCTGGAAGACCTTCAGGGGTCCCGGGGTCCCTACTGAGTAGCTTATACTAACCCCTACACGGGCTATGCCCACACTACATTGTGTTGGTTGTAGACGATGGACAGCGTTGATCGTGGTTGAGGCTTGCGGATCAGGACGGTACCTGGAGGTGGACCACTGGGCGGGACGTACTCGGGGTGGACGGTTGGACCCGAGGAGCTGTGGAGGTTATCTGTACTCACCCTTAAGGTGGGAATTCCAGTGGACGGCTCGACATTGAGGCTTTACTTTTTAGTTGTTGTTTTCTATTTCGAGTTGTACTTTACTTTCAGTTTGGGTTTGTATTCTGGCCCACTTACTTTTCCGCACTTACTATTATACTCAGTTTTTACTTAGTGTTTACTTCTTCTGCTTACTTTCTCTGTGGTGTTTGTTTACTTTACAAAGGAAATTCCTTCCCTTTTTACTAGGATTTACGCCTTGGTGCTAGTCGCCAGCCCCTGGCCTATGGAAGGCGGGCTTGGGGTAGTCACGGCATGGGCCCCGAGGACAGGTTGTGACACTTGTGATAGATGTTATGCAATCTAAAGAAGAATATGCTTCTGTTGATAATCAGAAATGTATGAACCCTATTAATTCATCCAAAAACTTTTCTTTTCCTGCAACTTCTAGCCTTTTAAAATCATATTAAGAAGCCACTAATTGCAAGGTTGTTACACCCATTATTACACATGTATACATTGATGGTAGGAAGTTTGGAAATGGGACTATTATTGGAATGTCCACATGTACTCCTCTCGGTTTGGGTAGTGTTTCTCTACAAGTTAACAACACAGTTTCAAGTCCTTTGAGTGATGTTTTTGAGCACATCACTAAGACTTTAGCTAGGCAGACTAATACCAACCCTAATTTGGGTTTGGAAAAAATATGAACGATAGGTTGAAAAAATGGCTATTGGTGGACAGACCACTTGTCCTCCTCTTGGTTCATGTGGTGATCCTAAACAGGTTAACAACACAACACTATAACACTTGGGAGATGTGATTGAGCCCATCACTAAGTTCTATTTAGGGAAGAATGATTCCAAGACCAATTTGGGATTCAACAAAAAAAATAAATGGAATGATCCTGCAAAAAACTTAGGTTCTTCAATTTTTTACATACTGATTTACATTCTTTAGTAGGTACTCATAAAAATGATATCTCTATTTCATCTGCTAATTCTAAAAATAATATTACCATGCAGAATGAAAATACTATCTCCTTATTGATTGGTAGTACCGGTTCTATTCAAGGACCTTCAAATTATTCATTTATTGAAGATTTTATTATTCCATCTTCTGTTAATATTAAGAAGGGGAAAAACTCCATCCCCAGAACCTCCATGTATGTCGGAATATCATCTAGGCATAAGGGCTTAGAGGGTTAGAAAAAAGGGAGTCTTAACTCCATGTTTAGGTATAAATAAAGATATTTTTCTAGAATTTTCAGGGTATTGTAAACCATCAAACCTTTATTGTTTTAAAAATAATTCTTAACATTAATCAGCCTTTGATTTTTTCCATATCTGAACCTAAGAAAAACGTTTCCTTTAAATTACTTCATCTTTGTAAGTTTGGTTATACTTTGTTAGGTGCCTGTCAAAATAGCTCCACTGTTGAGAATATTAGTATTTTATTTCATCCATCCTTACAAACTGTCAATATTTTCTATGTTTATGAGCACATATTTGGCTATGATTTTGATCCGGATAAAATACATCTTTTTTTACCCTTTTTTATGTAAATAACAGATATAAGGATTAGAGACCTCTCTAGAATAATCTCTCATTTTTTGAATTCTAATTTTCATAATCTATGGTTCGTAATTGGGTAATTTAATTGTATCCTTGCCTCTAGTGAGATAATGGGTCCTCAACACTCTTCAGTCTCTACAAGAGAGTTTAATATTGTCATTGATGATAATAATCTTATTCAAATTACTCTTACTGGTGCCAAATAAAAATGGTAAAGAAGACACTATAATATGGTGGTTTCTAGAAAATTGGATAGGGTGTTCACAAATGATATTTCTTTTGATAAATGGGAAACTATATCTAGATCTACTCTCCCCATGATTCAACTTGATCACAATCATATTATCATCAGAATTTCACTCAAAACCATGAAGCATCTTCTATCTTTCATATTTAATAATGTGTGGTTCTCGAAACCTTAATTTTGTGATATCATTAAAATCATTTGGGACTCTATGACTCGTTATAATGATTCCTTTTCTATAGATTTTAATTTAAAGTATCATAAAAATAATAATGTATGTTGTATCTCAATTTATATACACATTTACGATGAGATTATTCTTCTATAGAATGAACTACATCATCTTCAAATTAGAAAGATCAACTATGGATTTTCCACTAGTCAGAATCAGAAAATTAACATTTCTATGTAACTCATATCACTCCTCACCTTTAAGGAGAACATATATAAATAATCATTCTAAATCAAATGGTTGTATGATTATGATAAAAACACTAAATTCTAAAACTCTCTACATAGAATTAGGAAATTTTCTAGGCCATTAACCTCACTCAAAGATGGAGACAACCTTTTGGATAATGAGGATTATATTGCTAAGCATGTCGACTACTATTTTGAATCGATCTTTAATGATCCATACATTAATAAATATATCTTAAAACTTTTTATTACGATGTTTTTGAATGATAAACATAATTACATTCTTTTAAATAGTCCGCTTCATCATGATATCAAGGGTACCATTTTTATTCTGAATCCAGATATTCTGTCATTTACTGATGGTTTTAACAGTGTATTTTACTAAAAATATTGGGATTTCATCTAAGATGATGTTTCAAAACTTATCAAATCATTCATTTATAGTGGAATTATACCCCATAGGTTAAATGAAAAATTCATTCCTTATACCGCAAAGTAGATAATTCCTTTTAGATTCAACTATTCAGACCCATTTCTCTTATTAATACCCTTTATAAAATCACCATTAAACTTCTTTTCAACAGGCTTACTACCATGACTGAATAATTATCTATTGGGATCAATTTTTTTGAAGGGTAGATCCATCCAGGACTGCATTTGTCTTGCCTCTGAATGCACTAACACATAAAACAATGCAAACAGATGAGGAAACATTTCCATTAAACATCACATTTAAAAAGGTTATGACACCATGGAAAATGATTTTTTATTTAATGTTATGCAAGACTTTGGCTTCAATAATTCCATTATATCAATATTTAAATCCCTGTTTAACTCAGCCTCCATATATATTTGGGTCAATGGTTCTCCCATAGGTTACTTAAAATGCTCCAAAGGTGTTACACATGGTGATTCCCTTTCTTCCATCCTTTTCTCCATTACGGAGGACTATTTAACTAGATTGCTCACCCGCCATGGGATCCAAAATAAGCTTAATCCCATCCATACTTCCAAAAATGTGATTTCCCCCACACATCAATAATATGTTGATGAAATCATTCTATTCTTACAAAGTGATAAATGAAACATTCTATCTGTAAAAAAATATATCTCCCACTATGAGGAGGTTTTTGGTCAGGACATTAGATGGAATAAATAATCTATCTTCTTTGGAAAATATTTTCCATTTAATAGAAAGTGTGTTATTCTCAATGATTTAGGAATTAAAGAAGGTTCAATTCCTTTTACATATCTGGATGTCCCCATATTTTTGGGCAGACCCAAATCCACTTATTTCCTTAACCATGTTGATCAGGTTGTTAATCAGCTCTCCCCTTGGACTGGTAGTACTCTGGATAAAAAATTAGTAACTATACCTTGATCTATGTGTTGGAAATTGATAAATAAGGGAGGAATTGGTATTAAAAATTTAAATCCTTTTAATGTGGACTTTCAAGATAGACATACTTGGAAATTAATCCATTATGACTCTTCCTCTATTTCATTCATCAAAAGTAGGTTTCTCGATAAGATAAAGAGTGGGAGCATAAATTTTATGATCTATTCCATATGGACATCCATTAAGAATGTGTATGCTAATAATATGTCAAACTCTATATGGATGGTCTCCAAGAACTCCTCCAAGAACTTCTGGTTGGACAACTGGACTGGTACCCCCCTCATTTCAATGATTCCCATTGAAATATCCCACGAAAACATTAATACTACTATTAGGGATGTTATTAACTCTAATCTTGATAGTCTCTCGGAGAATGTTTCTCATAACCTTGACACCTATCCTTTCTTGAACATAGAGGTTTTTATTATTTGGGAACCTTCACATAATGAAATGGTGGATTCAAATTTTTTTACAGTCAACTCATTCATAATTCATCAAATGATTTAAGATGGATTAAAAACATTTGTAAGCCTTAGATTAATCCTTCATGATTAACTCTAATATGGTGTATTTCTTGCAACAGGGTCCCCAATGATAATTTTTTACAATATTTTGGGATCCACATTTTCTCTAAATGTCGTCTCTGTAATCAACATAAAGAAGATGTAAACCATATTTTTCTTTCTTGTGAACTTCCACTTCTCTTCATAACTATATTGTTAACATTTTTTACTATATATGGTTAATTATGGACTCTATAAATTCCCAATTAGAACATTGTGTCAACATTGATCCCTCCAAAAAAATCAATAATTTATTTCTTGTTGCTGTTGTTGAGCGGAATCATGTGATCTGGTATGATATAAATGTTATTCTTCATAATAATTTCTTACTCAACCTTAATGCAGGTAGGATGCGGGTCCTCATAGATATTCATGAAGCTACCTTGATTCAGAAGGGTTATTGAAAAAATATAGTCAAAGACATTATGATTTTGAGAATTCTTAAGATTGGTGGCATTTTTCTTTGGCCATGACACAATTTTTATGTTTTATTTAAATCATCTTTCTCTATCTAGATTAATGTTAATGTCGATGGTGATTCTAAAAGAAATATAAGACCCATGGGATGTGGTGATTTATTTTGGTATAATTGTGGTCATATCCTAAGGTGTTTATTTAGAAGATGTGGTATTGAATCTTCTACGGAGGCTTAAATGATGAGTGTGATTCATGCTATCTCTTTCAACAAGAAGCAGGGTTAGAACAACATATGGATTGATAGTGATTCAACCACTATACTGCAATCGATTTAGAAGGGTGTGATTCATCTTGCTTGGTTGATTATTACACACTGGATGGATTCTATCTGTTCACTCTGCGACAGCTACCATAATACCACTCATATATATCGTGAAGACAGAATGGTTTCGGATGGAAATGCCAATAAAAGAGTGAGTTAAGATACTACTTGGTTGAATGATCTCCCTGATGATTTACACCCCCTTTATGAGAAATATTGTAATATGAATCCTTATTTTAGACTCATGTAATTCTATTTTTATAATAATTGTGCCTTTTGTCATTTTTTCCAAGGAAAAAATTTCTTAAAGAAAAAATATAATATTGTAATAAAGGAAATACAGTACATGCCCAAATATCCAAGTATTATAAACAATAACTAATTTTCCACTGGTTCTATTACTTATAAATGAATAAAATAAATAAAAATACGCATACAAGGAACTACCACTAATATTATCCAATGAATATAACAACATCCATGCACATATTAGATTAATAATGTTGGATCAGTCCCGAACCTCAACCCAACTCGTGCCTATAAACAAGTGAACATCGACTTAATTACCCTAGTGCAATGATGAAAGAGTGGGGTGTGAGTACAATAATCAATAAGGAATGACAATTTATTTCCTGTATATATCCTATAAATTCAATGTATGTATAAGTGAGATACTCATAATGATAATGATAATCATAACAAGGAAAATATGAGAATTAATAAACAACAAAATTTGTACCAAGGATAAATTTTATGAAGGGATGATTGTGGAAAATTCCCAACATAGACAGAAACAAACTAAATTAAATATGATAATGTTAAACTACATTCAATCCATGTGTCAATGATTCTAACATAACATACATGATTTATCTAGAATAAAAAATGTCTTAAAACTATATATCATAGTGGCCTCATATTTTAAATAAATTGTAATAAGTCGAATAATCAAAATCTGGATAAAGAAATGTAATTTCAAAAAATCCCAATCAATTATGGGGAGATCCATGACAACATCCTAAACCAATGGGTCATGGGGAATCATGTCTAAATATACTAATTAATGAAGAGGATCACCATGTCTATCATCTTGAGCAATGGGGGCACAATTCATTTATTTTAACAATTCACAATAAATTATGTAGAGTACCAATTCCAACATTCTAAACCAACAGGTTGTGAAGAGACATGCCTAAACAATCCTAGTAAAATGATGAGGAGCACCATGTCTAACATCGAGAATGAAGAAAATAAATCATGATCAATTCATTATATAAATCAACTACCTCATCCCTAGGAAAATATGGGTAATAAAGTAATGGTTTTTCCACCTCGATCATAAGGAACATATATGGAATTTCTAAGGGAGATTGAAATTAATCACCAAGAATGTATCAAATTTACTGATCATGGAAAAAAACATTATCATGACCATATTTGGTCATCACTGAGAGTGAGTGACACAAATGAAGAGGGGCTCCATATACAAAATAAAATCTACTTATATACCCCTATATTGGGAGAAATAACTATCAAAAATGGGAATTCAAATAACCATAAAAATAAAATTAAAAGGCTCATAATCTTGATCCTAGGAAGTACCTCTATCAATTCAGTTCATAGCATCAAATCATATCTAGCCCCATGGGCCATGATCCAGGAAGTATGTCTGAAATAAAATTTGCATCTATAGTAACTGAGTAAATTGATAAATAAAATGTTATGGTTAAATAAATTCCTAGATCCATCACTACATCCACCTCCCCATTGGATTAATTTTTTTTCTCTTAGTTATAAGGTGACACCTGGTATAATCTCTACCTAAACCCATAACACATTACCTCAGGGTTGGTCAAACATGGGGAAACCCACTATGTCCCTTGGGTATAAACCCTATAGTAGAATATTACTTTATATCCTATATTTCCCCAAAAAAACAATAAACACCACTCCTTGAATTATCTAAATAACAATGGAAGTATAGAAAACTCACCCTAAGATCGTCATGTACAGATTCATATTCTCGTCCATCTTGCCAAGGTGTGAGCCTAACGAACAAGGGTTATAAGTCGCCCTTGGTGTAATCCATTTTAATTAAATAACCATTAATTTAAATAAATTTAAATTGTGGTAATTAACCTTAGGGTAGAACCCATGAAATCATAATAAACCAACATAAATACCATATGGTACATACGATATACCATAAACCTTTTATGAATCCTCTTAATTATTTTCCAAGGGCCAACAATATCTCCCCAGGTCTGTCCAATCCCATCTGAATCATATAGGGTTTTGTCTTATAAAAAAACACACCATAAGTTAATTGGTTATGATTCTATTATAATGATATTACTAAAATAAACATGATACAAAAATAAAAGAAAAATAACTATAAAAGAATGAATCCCAATACATCACCTTCTAATCTCATTAAACTGAAACAACGACTATGAACTCCCCAATAACCTACAACACATCCTCAATAATTAATCATGAATAATCCCTAAGAAATGGAATAAATATATACAAGCAAAAAAATTATTGTGAATTAAATATTTAGAACAATCCTCACTATGACGTACCTCCAAAAAACAACATGAGGTGAAGTATAAGCATGCACCAGGGTCATCCTCTTCCTAGGTTGAGGAAAATACCTATCACCTATATCTGATTCAAAGTATAAGCATGCACCTGGGTTATCCTTTTCCTAGGTTGAGGAAAATACCTATCACTTATATCTGATTCCAACACAATTCAGTGGAATCCTACCCAAAACCTGAAACTAATTAAACTAGCATTAGAGGATGATAGAGGAAAACACAAATAAGGATGATGAAGTTAAATACTTACCTTAGTGCTTCAAATACAACTGATGAGCCTCAATTCGAACAAATACTGATGGGATATCTCCCATAGAGGAAGTGAGATGGATAAGGTCTCACGCGTAAGAACTAATAGGTGAAATGATGGAGAGAAATGTGGAAAATGATTAATTTATTGGAGATGAGAAATGGGAGTTTTCCCCTTTTTAATGAGATGCACATTTAGTAAAAAAACACAACAAACATTTGGGATTCTCTCTATGAACACCCTTATCATGAAAAAATTCATTTCATGGTTAGGAAAAAAATGAATCAATCATGACATTCCCTCAATACCCAGTCACCAAACTGCACAGTTATCCCCAACTTTTTGTATAATCTCCCATACTTATTCCCCTGTCTAAACTATGTCAACTACGTAGACAAATAGGTTATCACTAACTGTGTACCATTGGATTCAACATTAAAAAATATTGAATTTGACCCCTAAACTCCCATGATGCTCCCAATACCTCTAATTAACTATCTAATTATAATTCTATGACATAAAATATTATTTTAAGGAATTCCATCCATGTGAATTATATTTTGAATAACATATCATGAATTGACCAATCAAAAAATTAAAAAACCAAAATCATTTTGAAAATTAAAACATGAAAAACATGGGATAATATAATATCATTCCCTTATAATTTAATTTTTTTTATTTATTAACAATTATTCATAAAGACCAATATTTGGGTGTTAATTATTCAGTTTTACATGAAATTTTTTGATTGACAGTTATCATCATTTATCAGTATTCATGGTTCTAGAATATTAATTATTTCAAATATGTAATATAAAATTATTATCAAAACTTTAATGACAAACCACTTTAAAATGTAGTGAAAATTTAATTACTTCAGTTCATGGATGTGATAGCCTACACGTATTTATGGGTACTTTTTCCATTTTTTAATATATGGATTGAAAGAAAAGAAAAAAATATCATTCTTGAACCATAAATATATCACTTATATATAATATATATTAAATAAAAAATATCTATATAACATATATTTATAGGAGGTTATAGAAAATTAATTTTATATCTTCAAGGAGGCGATAATCAACATGTATTATTGAGTGAATAATTTATTTTACAATGGATGAAAATGATATAAAAAATGAATGTAAAAATAAAAATAAATATTATATTATATATATTGATTTTATTATTTTAGAATTATTATATAATATTATGAGTAGTTTTAAGAAGTTATAATCTTGAAAACCTAAGAAAGAGTATATTCCTCATTCAAATATATTCTCCTTTGAGAAACTCCTTAAGGATCAGGGATGGATCTTTTAAAAATTCCAGAACATTTAGTTTATAAAGAGGAGGTTTGAGAAGGTATTTGCGTAGATATTGGGTGGCCTAATGGGCTCATATTCTATGGAAAAGTGTGAATAGGATGTTCACTTTATAAGTCAAGGGACTTAGACACATGTATATACCATTTCCATTAAAATAATATAAAGTTGTTTTCTATAAAAAGTGGAACAAAATCGGAAAATATTTAATGATATGATATGGTGAAGTTGAAATAAACTCAATTAGTTAGATTTAAATATACTTATTGAGATTTGGTTCCATATATCTTTGTTTAACCACCCCATTAACCCTTTTCACCCTTACTATACTGATAATATTTTTACTTTGGTAACTATTCATTAAGACTAAAAATTAAGTTAACCATATCAAAAATATTAACTATTTTGATTCCATATATGGGTTTAATTTTAAAATATTTAACTTTGAGAGGTGGTAAAAATTAATTCTAATTTCAATACATAAAATTCTTAAAACTTATTTTTAGAAAAAAAAAATTAGTATAAAAAATATTTAATTCCCATTCCTTACCTAGTAATTGAAATTTAGTGTATATTAATTTATTTTACTATGTATATAATCAATAAATTCTCATAATATCATTAAAAAATATTATATAACTTATTTTTTTAATATAATATAAATTTGGAAGATAATTTTATTGAAAAAATCACCCTTTTACTATAAATGGGTTTACATCTTTTTCTAACTATTTGGAAATAATTGTATGAATAATTATTAATTTTCAATATATATATAAAAACTGAATTTACAATACTATAAATAAGATAAGTTTTATTTTAAATAAAATATATTTAATGAATTATTGTTTATAAATATTACATTTCTATTTAACCATGAATAATTTATAGAGTAGTTTTTATAATTACATAATTTTCTTAACTATTTATGTTTCATTCAGTTGCATTGTAATATGATTACTTTTTTATTTTAATAAATAATTCTTCAATTATATCACTTTTTATATCATCATATGTTATAAAACATATCATAATTTTTAAATCGAAGTACCTTTAAAAATCTAATGGTGTTACATTATACCACCATAATATGAAATTTTCACTAAAAATTAAAATAAAATGAAAACAAAGAATAATGATGGATCCATAAATCAATAGGTTCCCTTACAGATTCTTTAAAATTTATGGCCCCACCATAAAATATTGTCCAGGAGAGTGGTCATTTTTTGTAACACTATATCTCTTCAACTCGGAATCTCTATAGATTATTATTCATATGAATGAAATTTCAATAGTATAACATATGAGTTTAGTATATGTGAAGTATATGGTATTTAAATTGTCAAAGGAGATACTTGAAGCTCATCATTAACCTGGGTGGGGTTTTTGGGATGCTCCAAGCGATAGGATTCTATCTTGATATGATCATGAATTAGATAGGGACTCGTATATTTGGGGTTTATCTTTCCATTATTTCTAGATATCATAACCTTTTTTTAATTATATATTCATAACAATACCTTACCAAAAAAATGAATAATTAATATATCTATATAATTTCAGTAAAACCTTTATACTACCTTTTAGTTTTCAAAATGTTTTTTAATAACCCTATCCTTCTCTTCTATTTAATCAGCTATCTTTGGACCCAATATATTTGTTTCCCCAAACTTATCAAGAAATATTTTGGTTATGCACTTCCTTCTATAAAGGGATTCATGAAAATCCATATGAATTCCCAAGTGAAAGAAATATTTGTAAGAAAATTCAACCAAAAGAATATTTTAATACTAAAAAATTTCAATTTTTATAGAGAAAGGACTAAACATAACTTATAATATTTAAATAGTTCTGACACACTAATTGTGTTTTTGAGTATTATAATCAGTGATAATTTTCATCTTTATATTCTATTCATGTTAAATAAATATATATAACATTGAGGTGATGCTATCATCTTGATCAAATATAACTGAGGGTGGTAGTCCATGACTCGTATCACATCTTTAGTGTATATCCAAGATAGTTTTTCAAGAGAAAAATCATATCTGATTGAAATAAAATGTGATAAAATCATAAGAAAATAAATTAGAAACAAAATGGATGTATTGAATTTTGATTTATTGGTGACTCCTCATTAATTATAGTATTAAAGGGACTCATATCTAGTTCTAGAATCTTAATATTCCATCATGACTATGGTTTAACTCCAGAACAATCTATGTCGTTTATTTTCACTCTACATCTTCCTTTTTTGCCCCCATAATCTTACTTTGAATGGATGGTTAAAAATTTATTTGAGTAAGGTTGGATTTATCCCAGTCAAGAACTATTTTATGTTCATAATTTTATAAATATTTAATAATATATCTTTTCAAATTTCAACATGGAAAAGCCACCGTGACTATTCAAAATTAGAGCATTATCCACCTCATTCCCATTCACTATGTGGTAATGTATTAAAAAAATATAGTCATTATTTAACTCCACCCATATATTTTATTGAATATTAAACTCTTTTTATGTGAAAAAATACTTCATGATTTTATGATTGGTATATATATCATATCATTTTCACAATAAAAATTTAATCATGTCCTCAAAAAAAATTAGCAATGCCAGCTCCAAGGCATATTTTTTTACTCATGAACATGAAATTTTCATGAGGGTTAATGAGAACTATATTATTATACATGAAAATAAATCTCAATATAGACTTTTATTCATCCTTGTATATAAAAAACCCCATCTACTATAAGGTTGTGTAAGAACATGCACACTAGACAACATTATCTTCAGTTACTTGAAATTTTCATCTCATGTGTCTATCAAAAGGAAATGGGATCCCCTCTAAACCACATTATTTATTAGATTTTATACCATTAGAAATTTGTTGAAAATCATAATTACTATCTATACAATAAAATAATACTATATATCATAGTCACTTTTTTTCTCTAGGATATCACTTAGAAGTGTCCAACTTTGAAGGATCCACCGATATACATATGCTTGTAATTACTTAACCCAAAGATATTACTCTATATATGTAGAATTAAATCATTGTAATTTCAGAATATAGATTCACCTTCATTAATGTTTTTAACAACATCCTCAATTGATATTTATGATCTTCCATTCTCATGAAATATATAATAATATCATATATAATGACAACCACAAACATGTCAAGGTTTTCTCATCAGACTCTATTCCTTACATCCATGAAGAAAGTGGGGTAATTAGTAAGATTTATGTGAATCACTATAAATTTATCATGATAATACCTTATAATAAAGTATATATTGGGTGTGTACCATTTTTCACCCTTATATATGTATTTCCTAAGCGGTGTTCAATCATTGAAAATTATTGAGTTCCTCATAATTATTCAACCAAATAGTCGTTATGGGGAATAAGGTACTTATTCTTCATCATGGTCTAATTTTTTCATGATAACATGTATAGAACAACATTGAAATGTTATTATTTTTATCAAAAATAATTAGTTCATCCCTTGGAGAATCACTTTGAAAAATTAATCCCTTATCTACATTATCCTGTAGTTTCTTCTTCAATTCCTACAACTCAAACAAGGCCATATATATGGAATCTTTGAAATAGGTCTACCACCAGGTATGAGTTATTTTTAAAACAAAACAACATGATTTGGGGGCATATTAGTAAAAAATTTATAAAATACATCTAGTTATTCCCTTAAAATAGTAATAACTTCAGTGCCGAGTTTCACCCCAAGCATTTGAGATAAATAACATTCATGATTTGGTAGAAAAAAATAAAATGGAAGTAATTTACATTGGACATACATGTTCAAACTCACACAAATAAACAGACATACATTTATTTTGAATATAAAGTGTAAATTCCCTTTATAAGAAATTGATGTGGGATAAAAATATAGAGGGAAAATCCATCCAAAAATCATATTAAATTCAATTCTATAGGGTATAATAAGAATCTAAAGAAGCATATTAACACAAAATTATACCTGGGAGAAGATTTGGGATTTCCATGTCACAATACAACCATTTTGAGATTTCATTGATAACTCAATAACTAATCATTAAGGTTTTTATGTGGGAAACATTGAAAATTAATTAGATATAAATTATTTGGTATATAGGAATCGAGTATGAAATTATCATTTATAGAGTGGGTGATAAGTGTACCTTTCACCACTTCATTATTTTGACCCACCTTAGAAGTTTTAATCACTTAAGCCTTCCATATATCCATTATTATTGGAGGATTGTCTTCTCGATCATCATAATTAACCATTAGTCTAGTTATTTTTTTTGGAATATTTCTCAAAATCCTTAATATTAAATAATCGATGTTTGAGTTGGGAATTACTTTGGAATTTTTATCTATTTTCTAATCAATCATTCTCTTCAAATAGCATTATTATTTGTGTTCTCAATGATCCTCTCTTCCAAAATTTAATTATTTACCTATCCCTTAGGGAAAATTTCCCATTCTTATTTTTGAATTTATAGTATCATGGAAGATTAATTTTAATTTTTTCTATCGGTTTTGTTTATATAATTTACTCAAAATATCATCTTTATATTCATATCATAAAATACCTAAAACTATTTAGAGTTTACACCCTCTATTTCTTCCCTGTGAGAAAATCAAGAAACTTTTTTATATCTTTCATAGTTAATTATAGAAAATTATTTTCGGTTACTAGGTATTATGATACTTTAGAATTGATCAATATTTATTTCATGATGATGATGAAACTGGATGTATAACTTGATTGTATGGTGAAATTTTAGTCAGAAGTACTAAAAAATAAATCACCCATTTTCATTATCTCAATGATTTCACATTCCTTTTTAATTAAAAGTCATCAACTAAATTAATTAAAAAATGGCCTCGTAAACTCTCCCCATTCCATAGAGTCTATTTCTTCACATTTACTTACATTATTAATAATATTATACCATTGATTTTATTTTCCATACAAATTATAAACATCCAAGAATAAAAATTCTTAATCAATGAAATGGTGAATATAAAATATATATTTGGTTTCAATGGTCAATTGTTCAATAATTAGTTGACCAAATGATCAACTAATGGAATTTAGATGTTTCCTCATGAAAAAATAAATAATGAGTTGCTCCTTCATTTATTCATATGAATGTTTAACATGATTCATGCTTCCATTTATGTCTTGAGAGATTTGGGTTAGAATAGTTGTATGATTTTTCATACCAAAAATCATTTCATATGTCTTCTCATGATGATGGTTATTTAATTGTTCATCACATTCCTTTTTCAAGCGGTTCATCCTAGTTCCACCCATTAACTAGAACCAAAATGGTATATATCAGTATTAATCAGTATTACTAAACGTAAGAATTCATATGATAATGAAAACCATTATTTAGATGAATTAAAATATGAAACATTCTGATCAACCCATGAAATTCCATGTTTTAGTCAATTTTTTCAGTGATCATATTAATATACATTATAAAGATTAATAAAGATATTGTTCATTAAACAATGAATATCCCATAAGAGTGAAACATAAGATCAATAGTCGGTCTGTTTTTTATGCACTCAGATATGGTCGAGTTAATTCCCCATCATCCCATTCTAGGGTTTTACCCATAGCTACATCTGTGTTTGAGACTAAACTTACTTATATGTATACATAAAGGAAATTAATTACTAGGAAATCCCACAATGTATAATTTATCAAAATTTATATATGTTCCCCTATACTTATAATCATCCATAGGGATATAACTATGATTTTCTACTACTAATATCCAAAAAAACTAAAAATTTGTCATATAAAAATTTAAGTGACCAAGACATCCCTCAAAAAAATATTACATTATTTTAAATGAGTATTCCATACATATTATGATAATACATTCCATAAAACCACAATGGTTTAGTTTATTTTTATATTAGATTCATAATGAACTAATTTATAAACAATGGTCTATATCAACCAAATAATATTATTTACATAAGGTACCCTTATAGACTCATATGACGTAACACCCATCCCCATAACATGGGAAAAATGAAAAAAAATAAGGTGTGATCTTATATTCCCAAAATGTGTAAACCTGAAAGAAATTAATCAGTGATCATAATCAGTGTACATAAAGGTCATAACCAAATACATAAATCTAAATTCATGAGTTATATAATAATGAATTATAATAAAATAATACATGATCCATATTAATGTGGAACATAAAGCAGTCATGAATATTTATATTGTAACTTTTGGCTTAAGAATATGATAGAATACTATGGCATAAAAATAATCATAGGTAAAATATTTCATGTCAACCCACCCAGAAATTAACCATATAATAGGATTGGGTTTACATATCCTTCTTATACCCAACCGTTTACCTTTAATGGCTTGGCCTAACAGCTCGTGTACCCTTTGTAATAGAATAAACATACATGTACCCTATTGGGAATGGGAATAATACCATTGTACCCTTGATCTCATTAGATTTCAAACATTACCCAATAAAATGGAGGGATATAACATACCGACCATCACATAATAAGAAACCATACATATATATTAAACATGAAAAAAGATCATTCACCATTTCATCCAATCTTAAATAAAAAATTGGAATAAAGTAGATTTCATCATAATTTACATAAAACATAATAATTTGAACAATGATTAGTTAAAACATGAAAAGAAATGTTTTTTAGAAAAAATTTCATATAAAATTGGGGTCATAAGTAATCTATTGAAAAATTAGGATGGTATTATAATTTCATAACCCAAAAAATCATAAAAATATGTAAAATATGATTACATAGATTAAAAAATACATTTATAAAACAAATTAAAAATATTCCTCAAAAAATAAGACAAAATATCCTTTTCATATGGTAACATTTAGAAAATAAAAATTCCTAGACTAATAGGAATTTGATTTCATTTCATAAACATTTAAAAAATATGATGGAATCTTGATAAAAATAATATTCATCGAGGAGGGAAAATACGGTTGGGCCATAAATGTTAAAAACACATTTTGTATTCTTTTTGAAAAAGTAAAAAGTGAGTTTTATAGAAAACAATGGAAGATTTTCTTTTATATAGTTGTAAATAAAGTTATATAAATTATAAAAAAACCAACAATAATTATTTTAGTGATTTTAAAAAGCTTATATTTTTTTGAATAATATGTAAATAGATAAATTTCATTCCTACCATAAATAATAGAAAAGGTTGACCTTAAATAAAATACACTATTTCCATATTTTTAGTAAAAAAAGCGATGGAACTGTTATAAATAATTGAAAACTCAGAAATAAGTCAATGATAATATAATATGTGGTTTTTAATATTTTTATAGAATATAATTACCCCTAAGGATATTAAATCATATAATATATCGATTAAGAGTGAGATTAAAACCTAAACCCCTATAGATTTTATAATCATTAAATAAAAACCTCATCAAATATTGAACCTTATTTATATATTTAATTTATAACATTTTTCATTAAAATAATCATTAATTTCATTCAGGGAAATGATATACACTATAGAAAATATAGAATGTTGTGAATACATTAAATATCTAAATATTGAGAAATTGAGATAAATAAACCCTTTCACAAGCCCCAAATTCCATTGTATGCTCTCTAATATCCTATATAACAACTTTATAATTATTATAAATACAAAATAGAAAAATAATTATTATTATATTATCTCATATCATCCCTTTATAATTTACAATTACAAATTTATTAAAACTTCTTCATTTAAATTACTATATGGTTGTCAACAATTCTATTTTCCAGGAATTGTTTGATTTTATAGTTCATTCAATTTTATCTTATTATGTGTTTTTGAATCAAAATAATTTAAAAAATAATATTAACGTATTTTTAACACCTTTATAATCATTCATGTAAATTTTTTTATGAAAAATTAATGACTTCACTTAGTGGGGTTGGTGGTCTTCACGTACACACGAGTGATGATTCCATTTTAAATGGATGGAAAGAAAAAATGGCATCAATTAGTTTATATTAAAAGAAACTTATATATATTTTATAAATATATCTATGTATCCTTTATTTGGTGGTGGGGATAAAAAATTGAATTGTATCACTTCATGGATGGGGTGGTCTACAAAAACATTTGAGGAATGCTTTCATTTTTCATTAGATGAAATATAGATAGAAAAATGTTATAACATTAATATAAAAAATAAATATTAGTGAAACTAATTTAATTTTGTTAAAATGGTTATATAATATTAGGAGGTTATTTAAAAAATAAGTATAGAAGGAAATGTAAGTATTATCATATACCTCTTACTTATATAATATCGGTTGAAAAACTACTTTTGGGTTCTTCAACAGTTTTTTGGGAAGAAAAATATATCTAGGCCCTTGGTAGGAATATTTTAATTTTTTTTAAAATATCATATTAATGATATGGTCCTAAAGTGGTGTGGAGAAGTGATAAAAAGATATTATCTTTTTTAAATGTGGGTAGGGGGATGCTTATAAATAACCTTACATTTAAACTAATAGAAATCCATTTTCATGTAAATGTGGAAGAAAATGGGAAAATAATCATATATAGTATATTTCAAAGTAAAAATAAACTAATGAAATCAAATAAATATTTGTTAACTATATTTAATGTTTTATTTGTTAATTCTACCCCCTCATTAACGGTTTTTTTATTTATGACAATGATAATATTTTTACCATGGTTACTATTCTTTATGGAAAATAATTAAGTTAAATATTTTACATAATACTAGTTATTATATTTCAAAATATTAAATAAATTATAAATGATTTAATTACTATTAGTGAAGGAATTTAATTCTATTATCTTCTCACTAAATGTGGAAAACCCATTTTAAAAAAATGTCATTTGTATGACAAAAAATGAGTTTATTCACATTCCTTTCTTAGTAAAAACCATTTGATGAATGATCATGTATTTAATTGAATCTATTATTTAAAAATTTAATAAAAATAATTCATTAATTAATTTTAATTAAATTTATTGTGATAAAATACATTACACAGATACAGATTATTTTTTGAAAAATAACTTTTTTACCTTAAACTGATATTATATTTATTTATAACTATTTTATAATCAGTTATTGAATGACTATTACTTTTTAAACATGTATAAAAAATACTTTACAATATCTTTATTCTCTAAATGTGTTAAATTATCTTTTAAATAAAACATTTTTATTGAAATATTATTTTTGAAATATTTGATTTCAATTTAATACTGAATAATTATAGTAGTTTGTTTACAATGACATAATATATTTTTCTAATTAACTTTAATTTATATTTATTGTAACATATTTAATTTTATATAATAATTAATGATTATTCATCTATGTTCGGTATTGTGTGTGTCACATTATATCAATAATATAAAATTTATCAATGTGAAATATATTTTAATATCTTATGGTGTTATATTTTTAAACCATGATGTGAGTTAGAATATTTTTTAAAATGTTTGGGCCAAAGCCTCATTTATTATTAAAGCAAAGAAAATACCTCTTTTAACTGGGTAGAGGGAGACCCATTACATCACCTAAAGGCTCAGTGGGAATTTATCCCATTACATGTCCTGTAGGCCCAAATTTTTAGCCCAATGCCCATTATGTGTTTATGGTGGGATTATAGGAGTATTGGGATAGTGTTTTCCTCTTTAGTTATAAAACTTTCCTACTATTGGGTTAGGTTAGGTGTAATATTTCAGGAGTTATTATGAATAGTCTAGTTTCTATTGAACACATCTAATTCTAAATAAATTCAAATGCAGGGTGAAATAATATAAGATGAATGAATGATAAGTGCAGTTTCATTGATTTCAGAAGTACAGTTTATTCTCTGTCTTGTTATGTGGGATTCCTTAATGACTTTTTTAGTTTTCCCAAAGTAAAATACTATTTAATGTGTTTTATTTTTCTTTTCTAGTATTTATTTTTAATTATTTTATGATTTTATACCAATAAGGTCTTAAATTTTATAATGTAATTGATATATTTATTTGTCAAATTTTTTAAATAAATTTTTAACCCTCAAACATGTTATGATTATTCCATGTCTGTAATTAACACTTATAATTGTTTTTTTGTTACTTTTTTTTCAATTTTTTGATTTCCACTAAAACATATTGAATATTTATTATTCCAGGATGTATACATTCTTTTAATTATCATGGTTTTGATTACTGATTTATTTTGGTGTCTATTATTTGAATTTTTTGTTGGTGGGTGATCCAAGTTGTTACCTGAGGGGTTATATTATCTGATTTCATTAAGTTATGACCATGTGTGTGTGAGTATATTCATATGAGATATAGTTATTTTTTAATGAGAACATATTATGATATTTCATGATGTTCCACTAGGTGGATCTGTGGGACTCTTACCATGTATCATGATATTCTATAATGTAAAAGTTAGTGGAAATATTGGATTCTATCTGATGTGGGCTATGAAATGTGATATATTGGAATGTTCTAAAATGTTGATGTGTTATGGGTTGGATAGTTGAGGACCCTAACTAGATATATTTTAGGTATTGAGGATTTGGGTTAATATTTTCATATGTTTGTTTGGTATATTTTGAATAATGGCATCAATATATAACTATTATTAGATAAAGAATGTATATATAAGGTAATGAATTCATGATAAAGTGTGTTATGTGAAATCAATATTACTAATTTGTGAATTTTTTATTATGGGAAGCTACCATTATTTTATAGTTATTCATGAAACCATTTTATTTTTCTATATATAATTGAGTAGACATGTTATGATACATTCACATGATTTTCTACTTTGTGAGTTGAGATATTGTTGGTGTTGTCTTATTAAATCAATGTGTTTATTCCATGATGTTCCCAAATGGGTTTGTGAAAAATAAATATATTTATTACAAATTAAAATCAATGTGTATTTTAAAAAAAATTAATATGAATTAATTTTTGATGTGTTAATGTCGTTATACATGGAAATGGAGATAAAGAAGGTGTATCCTATGACAAATAAAAAATTAAGAAGTTTTTTCTAATGTTATATATATTATTTGAAATGGTTTTAATGTATCATTACCTTATTTGTGAAGACTCTTCAGTAGATCATCATGGTTGAATTATATGTGATGGTGATGGACATGTGGTATGTTATGTACTAGTGACTGAAATGTGTTATTGTATACATTAGTTCTAATGTGATGTTTGAAGAAAAAATAATCATGGGAAAAAACCAATTGATGTTGTTAGAGACCATCCAAACCCAATTAGAAATAATTAAATATTTTTTAAAGTATTCATATGATTATATATTGATTTTAGATAATAATTAAGTCCCTCAAGTTATAAATATTGATAAGAATAAATTATAGAATTATATATTTGTTACTATAGTGATAAAAATAACAATTTCCGTAAACCCTACACATTATTTAGGGTTTCCACACTTGATAGATTTTATATAAACTTCATAGAGTTCAGAACTGAGTATATGTATGCTTTTTGTAACATCATGAAATTTATACTGAATATCATATGGTTTATTGGGAACGTGTATAAAAATTTTTTATTGCATATTGTTAAACTGAAATCCCGTTATATTTGAAAAGGCATGTATATTTTATCTCATTGGAAAAACTAAACATTGAAAGGTACATCGATTTCATATAATAAACAATTACTAGGGTACATAGTGTTTTTAGAGTTGTCTGGATGTTTTTACTTTACATGTATATTTCATACAGATCAATACACATTTTTTAATGATGGAAAGACCAATTGAGGGAATTTTTTTAGTTCTTACCCAAGTTTTTAGAGTATATTTAAGTAAACATTATGGAATAATAAATATAAAAAATCAATATTTTTTAAAATTGATATTCAATTTTATGATTTAGGTATTGATCATAAGAGATATAAATATCATAAAACTACGTAGAAATATATTTTTATTCAAGAAGTAGCGTTGATATGAGTGTCTCATTAACCATAGTTACATTTCCCTATAAAGGGGGGAATATATATGGGGATAAATAATAAAAATGAATTAATGTAAATATACATTTATAGATAATGATAAGATGAAATATAAAAATATTTTAAACAAATAACCATCATTATTTTGGGCAATTTTAATGAAAAATATCAACTGGGATTTGGGAACACATTGAAAATTAAATCTAGAAAATTCCAACAATTTTGACTGGAGTATTACATATCTACATGATTAAAGGGTGTTTTAATATCTTGAATAAGGAATTTTTAAAAAAAATCTTTATATAAAGTATGAATATATATATTTTGTAAAAATGAGAATAAATTATGAATAACGAATTGATAAACTAGTATTTTTGGTTATCAAATTGAGAAATTAATGAGACTAATTTCAAGATATCATTAAGAAGAAGAAGAAAATGTATAGTTTAGAGAAATTTTTGGGTTGAGGAAAAACCATATCAATGAATACCTTTTGAAAACAAATGACATCGTTTATTGTAATTATTATTATCAGACATTGATGTTCTAAATGTAGGGATAATGTTTAATTATATTTATCCAAGATGCTTGATAATGAATATATATAATAGTAGTTATAGGATAAACCAAAGGAAAATAAATAATTTTTATTATTTTATTCAAAAACTGTTTGTAATGGTGATGATAATTCATTATTTCTAATATAAAACTAGCATTATAATAGTGTGAATTTATGATTTAGGGATTGATAAGAAACCCAATGTAACAAATTGAATTTATAGTTAAGAATATATTATTACAGTGTTTAACAAATCAGTGAATTTAATGGGATCCCAAATTAAGGTTGAACCTTGTATATGTCCTTATATGTTGTTTATTCCTTTATTATATTTTAATATAAGGTGAAATAGATTTTGTATTGATTTTATAAGGCTGGTAAATGATGATTTTCCTTCTCCCCCACTTTATCCCCTCCCGATGACCTAGACCTATGTCGTCGGGATCTTCTCCCCCTCCCTATCGGAGGGGGGGGGGGTTGCACTCGTTGTCCCATGGGAAGGAAGATCCTTCATACCATGATACTTATCCTCCCTTTCTTAAAATATACATCACTTCAAAAGTTTCAGTTCTCTTACAAGAGGTACCCTAGTTGTATCTACTCCCGACAGAGCTAAAATGTGTTGCGGATCTGTGTAAGTATACCCTGGTGGATTGTTTTCATACTCATCGACCGTCGCTAGAAGTGTTTTCCCAGGTCACCTAAAAATCATGGGAACTTCATGAACATATGGTCGTTGGGTTACTCGATCGAGGACATATTATGGTTTAGTTTGGATCGGTGGACGATTTGAGTATCGCTTGTTCTAGGGATTCTAGAAGGTGCGGCGATTCTTCCTTTTATTTCTTTCGATGGGGTTTTGAATTTCATATGCAGTTTGACCCTTTGTTGATTTCTACATGGGTATGTCTTCACGACCTCCCTCTTTTTTTTCAAAATCCTTCGATTCTCTGTGCAACTGGAAATATGATTGGATGATTTCTTTGCTCTGATCAACAGGCTGAGTCTGTGTCCCACCCGGTTTACTCGCGTATATGGGTTGAGGTAGATGTTGTATGACCTCCTGTGAGTTGTGTATGGATTACTTATGAGAAGGAGTTTAGATGTATGTAAGAGGTTTTTTTGAGTCATGGATGAAGTTATGTGTGAAGTGTAGATGGTTTGGGAATTTGGAGGTTGTTTGCCGTAGGGGAGGGCTGTATGCTCACTCACAAGGGATGGATGAAAAAAGTGGGGATGGTTGTGGGTGCATGCTATTGTGAGGTCGACTCAGGTGGATGTAAATGATGGATCTGTGTAAGCTGCTGGGTATACAAAACATAGATTTTCATCTAGGCAAGGAGATTGACTGGACTCTGTATGCACTAAAGGCGATCTGGTCGAAATGCAATCTGTTGGACATGCAGAGAGGGGGATGAGGTAGGTTCATATTGATGATGTGTCAGGCCTTGCAAGTGGTTTGAAGATGGTTTAAGTGACTCTTAAACCATCTATAATTAAAGTGTTTGACATACTGAAAGGTGATCTTGGAATTGAGTCAAAGTCTTTGGTTCAGGGTAGTGCATGCTATCTTGTCCTCTCTGAGGAGAACTTGGCCACTATGGAGGGTGATCATGAGAATATGAACAGGGGTCATAATAATGCTAGTCGAATGATGGAGGGTGTTTTCTTGCAGGATGTTGTCATCAACAATGCATGTGGGGTGGAGGAGGTGATAGAGAAAGAGCCATCTGTTGATCATGGGTCTGCGAAGTAGGTTGTTGATGGGAGTGGTGTGCAGGTGAAGTATCCAACTAGGTTGCAGCCCCTATCTTGGAAGCAGGGGACTGATATTGATCTTATCAACCATTTTTTTGGTTTGGTGATGGATGACTTGGTGTTGGACCGTGATGGAGTCGTGTCTGCGGGTGACAAAGCCTCGGAGGGGTAAGGTGTTGTGGATCCAAGTGGTTATGTTGTACCGTTTCAAGGGCAGGAGGATGGTAATGATGATGTTCCTGCACTTGACTCCACTGGAAATTTTATGAAAGAGTTGAGGAATGTGAAGGACTTTAACATTGAGGGTGATTTTTTAGTCAATGAAGATAGAAGCATTTCACAGGAGGTTGTTGCTGGTGATATCTTTGTGAAGAAGGGGAAAAATGTTGGTTACGAGCTTGTGGGACATTCACAGTGTCTTGATATGCTTGATTCTAACATTCAGTCTTATAAGCAACGGGGTGTGGAAAAGGGTTACCATGTAGTGCGCATTTCTATAGAATGGGATGATTGTCTTGATAGTGACAATAAAAATGAAGGCGGCATGGTCTGGACTTCCTACAGCGATGTTTTCCAGGGTGGGAAAAACAAGGTGTTTGGGAATGCAGAAGTGATGACTGCTCCACCATGAAGAAGGATATGGAGGGATTAATCTTATCTTCCAAAGCCAATGACTACCAGGTCCTCTGTTAGGGGGGGAGGCTGGGTTGCGCAGTATTCTATGGAACTTATCTCTTTGGAGAAGTTAAACATTAGAAGGAAGTACGCCAAGATTTTGCGACATTATGGTAGTTCAGAATGGGAATCAGCTACTGCAAAGGATGCAATTTATCATGGGTATGGTGATGGGTCGGACTAATATGATCTGTAATTGTCATTTCACATTGGTGTCCTTGCGTGTTGGAATTTTTTTTCTTTAATAAATGGTCAGAGGCTTGCCTCTAACTGAGTTTCCTGGTATAATGATGGTAAATAATCATAGAGGTTGATTTAACAAGGTAAATTAATCAAAAATTGGTCATTGATTCAACCCCAATATTTCTGATGAATCTATATCTAGAAATTATAAATTATATTAGAGAAAACCTAGGTATACCCTCAGATTTCTATGAGTTTTTAAAAATTGGTAATATAAATTCTTTAAATAATAGTGTTTCCCCAACTGTTAATTGAAAAAACAGTTAGCTTTGTAAGAATAATATGTTTCCCAATATTTTATCTCTTAACCTCAAAGACAAAAAACAATATGAATTCCACCCATTTCCAAGGTTACACCATTATCTATTTTGGATTATATAAATTTTGGTGTTAATGGAATGGATTAAAATTCAATTTTTACATCTCTTTTAGAAAAAATTTACAAAAAAGTCACGAAACTTTACATTACTAAAGAAATTAGTGATAAATTAAAATGATGTTATGAAAGGAATATAAAAGTCATGGAATATAAAATATAAATTTAGAGCATGTTGTTTTAGGATATTAATTTTTCTGAAAAACTGAGCATTGGTAACTACTTTACTAGAGTTAATAAAATTTTTGATAATATCCATGTTTTCTATAAATAATTGGATGATTCCACAATTGTGAAAATAATTCTGTGAACTTTTCAATATATTTTTGACATTGTGATTTCATATTTGAATGATATGGAGGATCATTATCTAAATTAATTATATTAATGGACCATTTCTTATAAAATTGAAAAAATTATGGTATTCAAAAAGAAAATACATGATGAGATAGTTTTTAGTCCATAAGGAAACTCCAAATGAAAGATGATAAAGTTACATATTCAAGGGAATATAATAATATGGAGGAATATAATTAGTATTATAAAATTATTTATCTTATATCATAGAAATTATGGATTGTAAATATAAATAATAATGGAAACTACAACTAAGGATTCTATACTTGTAATAGAATTTTAAATTTTTTGACAATCTATATAAGGAAGAAGGATGGATAATATGTGTTAGATTAATTTGATAAGAAAACATAGAAAATTAAATATGTAAAATCAATAATATGTTCCTTAGTAACAAAAGTAGAAATTTAATGAGTAAAGAATAACATTGTAACTACTCATCATACAACAAATCAAAAGATACCAAAATAATAAAAACTCATGAATAAATTTTTTTTGATGCTTCTAGAAGTGACTATAATGAAACTAAAAAATATATGTCTAATAAATAATAAATTATGAATTATAATATTGTATTATATAAAACATATAACTCAATATGGATAAAGTGATACTAATAAAAACATGAAAAAATGATGATTTCCATGAGAAGAATGTCAAGATAAAAGAATTGTGCATTAACAAGATAAATAAATTCTAATCTTAAAGTGGATAAGTGGGAAAATATGGGGATACATCATTAAAGAAAACTAGTCATAAGGGAAGTAGAACTATCCAATATATAATTAAAACCTCTAGCTACTCAATGTTATTGAGAATGATCAGAGATAACTACAATAAGATAGTTAATCATGGTCAATGAGGTAGTTATTATATCATAACTATGATAATAATAATTAAATAATAATAAATTATATAAATAAATTATACTTTTAAAAATAACCCTGAATTGTGCCTATGAAAAATGAAATATGATACAATCATGGATAAAGTAAGTCATACGTACGCATGTGTAATGTTCCATGTTTTAAATGATCATGATAGAAAAATGATTAATATTATTTAATCATACCTAAATGATTGTAATATCATAAATATAATATTAGTTTCCTAAATACACTTTTATATACCATCTATATGATATGGTATTAAAAAATGAATCATATCACTTTGTGAGAGGCAGTCCACTGTACACACAAATGATATTATCATTATTCAATGGATGGTACAAAAATAAATTACATGATATATTAAATTTATAGAATTATTAATATTCAATTAATATAATATATTAATATTTAATCCATCAATATGAATATCAACAAGATGCAATGATGGAAAATGAATTACATCAGTTCATGAGGTGGTAGTCCGTCGTACAAAGGAATGATGGTTTTATTTCCCATTTGATTAAAGAGGGGTTTAATGAATATTACTGAGTAAAAATAATATCATCTAAGTATATAGAAGATACTAGAATTATTATATTTTAATTTATAAATAGTAATTGATGGTTTAAAAAAAGAAACAAGTAGGTGGGTGAATACTATTACATATTCTTTAGACCACCTATTTAGGATTAATCCCAAATACACACTAGATTGGTATTTTTATCAATCAAATGATTCTAGAATGTTGGTAGGGATGTAATAAATAAATTTTATTTATTATTTTCTAAAAAAGATGGTTTTGGATGTGTGGATATGAGCAGAGAATGGGAACCCTTTTTAAGAATGGAGAAGTGACATTCTTGTAAATACAAATAACAATAAAATGATGGGAAGTCACTATCAAGAAAAATGCCACCAAAATTAAAAAAAGGATTATGTGAGAGATAAGGCTACTTCAAACCACTAATATTCAATAGAAAGATATTTTATACATGTAATCCTCTTTACCACAAAGATATTGACTTTTCCCTTTTTATTTGTTTATGATAATAATTTTTTTACTATTTTTACTATTTATTATGAAAAAAATATTAGTAGAACATATTATTTAATATAAATAATGATGATTACACATATGGAATACAATTAATTAAAATTAAATTAACATTAGTGGAATAATTTTCTCTAAAATAAAGCCACATACTTGTCGAGAAAATAGGTTTTGAATAAATACATTTTTTAAGAATGAGATGGTCTTATACTAATTATAGGACATGTAATAAAAATTAATAAAAATTAATTTAAAATTTATTGATATATAATATATATTTCATTTACACCATTCCTCATTATGGGTTATTTTAATTAGTTATAATGGAGAAGCATTATGGAATTTAAAACTATTTTTAGAAAAAACTGTTTTAATGCCTAAAAATAAACTTATATTAAAATCATTTTTAAATTGATTTAAATATAATGAATTTTAGGTATTAGAAATAGAGTTATTATATTAATATTAATTAATATCAATGAACAAATTTACTTTTAAAATAATTAATTTATTAAAAATAAATGACAGTTTTATCGAAAATTAGTATTTTCACTATTCACTGAAATAGTCAATATTTCATAAAAGATCTAAAAATATGAAAATATTTTAATAATTATATGATGATTTTCAAAAATATTTTCATTTTATAATTAAAATTTCTAAAATATCTAAAAATTATATATAATATTTTATCATTAACGAAATTAAATTACTTTTTGAAGGAAATATATTTTTTTATAGAAAAAATAACATTATTAAAGTTGAGTAATTATTTATTAATTATTTGAAATTTAAATTATAGTTAGTAGTAAATTAATATATATTTCCTTAATTAGTTAATATTATTTTTTCTCCCCAATTTAATATCTAGATTCTATCGATCATGTTTAAATTTAATTTTTTTTAATTTTATATCGCGGTTCTTCTATAATCATTATTTCATTTTAAAAAATATATCGATGAAATAAAATATATTTTTGTATAAATATATTATATATTATAAAGGGGTTATATTATACCCCATTTAATAAATTGTGTTAGTGCTATTTGAACATATTCACAGAAACACTGGGTCAGAAATTTGAAAATTCCTTTATGGAATACTAACATTATAAAAGGGGTCAATAAAAATTCCTCTTATAAAGAGGGAAATGGTAATATGAATATCATCACATAACTAGATTTTCATATAGGATAACATTTTTGGGAATTGAAAATAATGACATGGAATAAAATTAAAAATAATTTTTGGAGAGATAGAGATTATTTAAAAATGAAGGTTAATGATCAGGAGAATGTTATCAACCACAAAACAAAAAATCTGTGATGAGTTAAAATGCCATTGATTCAATGGATATCAATGTAATAGTAAAAAAATTGTTTTAATATCCATTACTAATATTTGAGTGCTTTTTTATTATTAATATAAAGAACACCGTATTTTAAGATTTCATTATATCTTTTTATTTCAAAAAGAAAATTTGATCATTTACTTGTTTTTGGAACACTCTCTATTTCACCTAGTAATATAATATATTGATATCCAACATTAAATTTTTTATGCATGAAGCACAAACATAAACTTTTAAATAATCCTAAGATCTATAAAATAGTAACAAGATATTCAACTTATATTTATTAAAAAAAAATAGTCACCAAAAGTATAATAATTCCCATAATGAATTTGAATATGTTAATCTCTAAAATTTAACAACAAATCCAAAGGTTTAACACAGATTATTCCTTAACAAATAACCATATATACAAATAGCCACAACAACCTCAATATAAATGAATATTTTTACCTCAATTTTTATCTCCCACCCTTCAAATTATATCTCCAAAATCATAATATAATTATTCAAAATTAATCCTTTACATTAAACGAGAAGGTTATATATATATATTAACCAAATAAAACATTTACAAAAATATAATTAATCACCTAAAAATCCTAAAAATAAGAAAACTCCTTCATCTTCTAAAATGTTTCCTATAATAAACATAATATTTATCCACAAAACATTTATGTTAAAATAATATCTTACTAACTAGTACATCTTGTGGTCCATTATTAGGCACTACACCCTTATCACCCTTTATTTACAGGTTCAGGACCCGGAACATTGCCGAATCTAATGGTTTATCACCTAGATTTTTGTTTTCCCATTTTATTATAATATTGAAAAACTAATGTGAAATCATATTATTAATTATCCTTGATACAATAAAATTCTGATGAATTTGATGAAAATATTCAAAAATAACATTATTAATCAAAACACTTTTTTTAACCTCTATGGTTTTCTATCCATATCATTGTTTTACATAAAATAAACTAAATTAATTGACTATAATTTCCTCAAAATAAATAACCTATTTAATAATATATATTACTCAATTGTGTGTTTTTTATATAATTTTACCTTACCATTAAATAAAATTTCTAGTTTATTAGTACCATTCAATATATTTTATCAAATCCATGATGAAAACTACTATAAAAACAATCCATTGATATTTCATGATTTATTTTACCCGAATAAAATTGATAAAATTATTATAACCACAAGATTCAAGAGTTCTGACATCTAAAAAATTTAATCATTATTCTTAGATAAATTTTATAACATAAACCCTTATCAATTGATATTTATATTAGGGAACTGACTTGGATAATGATAGTTCCTCGTATTTATGAAATTTAAGACTTAGTGGTTCTTATGTTTAGCCATTAATTCCCTACATATTATTATCCAAACTCTTTATTTTATTACAAGAATTTTCCACATTTTGACGTTATTTTCCACAAAAAAGAAACTTATACTTCATTTATAGAATTTTCCATAGTTCCACTTCCCACATTTTTTTCATGAAGGAAAATGAATATCCTTTTATATTTCATTATTATAAAATTAACTTCCATCCTTCTATTATTTAGTGTCTTTGGAAATTCATCTATGTTCTATTTTCTTATCATAATTTGAAAAGGATGATTTTTAATGGACACAAGTTTTCTAACATTTGATCTCATTAGGTTAGGGATTATGTTAAAGGAATAATTACATTTACTATCACATTGGTTTTTGGAATTATTTCTCCAATTTCATACCATTTACTAAATTAATTAAAAAACAATATAGAAATACTATACATATAAAAAGAAAAACTTATAAACATAGATGGAATAACTTATAAATTATAAGTATATACTAACTTATGTGTTTATATGTATCAATATGGGTTATCCAATATTATTATTCCTATTTTGTTTCATAAAATAACAATTTTTTCAATCCATTTATAATGGTTCGTAAATAATTTTTAATTTTTAAAAATCTATCCCTTATGATTGTCAAACTAGGTGTGCAGTAAGGCTCGTTATTGTGCACAAGGTAACAATCATGACATGTCTAACATGATAGTTTTGAGTTGTTACCCATATGTACAACTGTTACAAAAAACATATAATTGTAGTATCTTAAAATGGATGTAATTTTTCCGAAACAACTCGCTCTATGTTGTAACATGATTCTAACATAATTTGTAATATATAGTATTATCCTTAGACATATCTATAGGGTTATCACTAAATATTTTTAATCACATTATCCAAAGTCTAACTAAATATTCCCTCTAATACCAAATATATAGGAAAAATACATTTATATGTATCAATACATTTTATTTAATATAAAAATATACTAATTACAACCTATAAATTTCTAGGCCTAGTGTCTTTGTAATACTATGTTCATAATAAATCTGAATGAGTCTAGAATAAAACATCATTATTTTATTCTCAAAAATAATCTTTTAAATACTTTTGATATCCTAAAAGTGAATGGGATAACCTATAATATACGTAGAGAAAAGGAGTGATCTAAATTTCCTAGTTAGTAACAAAACATGATAATAAATCCTAACATGTGAGTCAAATGTATAACATGATATCATAAAACAGAAGTTATATAAGCAATAACATGGAAAAATAAAATGAATTACATGGTATCATAAGATTTTAGAATCATTTTGATTATGAAAAAACATAATATGTAAAATAAACATATGTCAAGGATAATTGTAGGGACAACACCACATGGTAGACATAGTCCCATAATCAATTAGATTCACCATTTAATCTCATAAATGACATCTCATGAAACAAAAACACTACCCAATGTATTTGAGAGATATATAATTATGAGATCAATAGTTAAATTCATTTCATGTACTGGAATATGTGTTCCACATAATAAAATAAACTATAAGTAATAACCATAATAATTTTCCATGGAAAGAAAAAGGTATACATAATCTTTCGTCAAATCGTAATCAATGGATATTCTCTAATGAAGGTATATGATAAATGATCATACGACATGTAATAACCAATCAATGTTAGGTATAGTGAGAAATTTTTATATGTGGCATATATATATTTATTATTATTATATAACATTAATGGTTAATTTCATTTATGAATATAAATACCTTTAAAAAGATGAAATTACATTCTTAAGGAAAATAACAATGCCACTATTAAATCACTTTAAAAAAACTAAAAATTCAAAAAAAAATGTGGGAATCAATTTCCTTGAAATTACCATGTGAATCTTAAAATGGAAGCATCAAATAATTTTATGGTGTGAAATTACATACATTCCATATAGGTTAAAATGCATCCCTTCTTCATTTCAATAGAGAAATTAAAAAGTGACTCCTTTGAAAAAGGAATTATGGATTCTATTTAAACAGTTATTTTTAAGTAAAATATGCATAATTACTTATTTAATTAGTCATTTGATAATTTTAAATGCAATATATAAAAAAAATCAGATAATTGGTACTTCGATGGAAAATGAATTTTCTGCCGAAGAGGGAAATAAAGTCATATTTTCATAAAAAATCACAATCATTTTATGAAAAAATGATTGTAAAATGGTACTAATGAATTAAAATTTCATAAATCATTATAGTATAATAAAATTAAATGGGTTTATTTTTTAATAATCAAATAATTTCATTAAATGAAATTCATGCATAATCAATCCTAATTAAAATTAGATTGAAGAATAATCCTTTTCTGCTTCGGTATCTTTTGAATCATAACACACATGAATGAAGTAAGTAAAATATGACATAAAATAGAAATAAATATGGAAGTATTAATGATATAATATTTAAATGTAAAATATGTATACTATATAAAATAAATTTAGTCTATAAGACAATATGTGTCTCAATGAATGATGTTTTGAGATGAAAACATTTACCTTGAGTCCAACCTTGTCGTGTATATTTTAATCTCTTATTTAATTCACATATATAATTTTTTTCCAAATAATATTTTCCAGGCTTCATCCCTTATACATAAACTATTTAATTAAATTATTTTGATGATGAATTTAATTACTTGACCAGTTAGGTTCACATATAGTGTTTTTAGGATTCTTGGTTCCTTATTTCAAATTGGCATCAGAGTGTTGACCTCATTCAAATGAGTCTTTGTTAAATAATATCTGGAATAAAAATAATGATAAAATTATCATTATTATACATAAATAACACATTTAAAAATAATCTGGAATTATGGTTATGCAAAATGAACAATGTTGCAATCATTGAGATGGTTGGTTGTATGTATGCATGGGAAGCATTTCCATTTTTCAATGATCATGATGAAAAGAAGTTAAGTGTCATTCTGAATCCAAATAATTATCATAATTTAATAAATACCATTTTATTTCTCTAAATACACTTATATATACCATCCAGGTGATGTATTAATAAAAAAAGGACTCACATTTCTTCGTGAGGTGGTAGTCCACCGTAAACACGAATCATGTTATCATTATTCAATGGATGATATGTTAAGAAAGTATATGATATATTAATTAAAAAAAATTATTTTTAGTAATGTAATTTATAAAAATTAATTCTATCATTATGAAGTTAGATAACCAGCAAATATAGAATATAAAGTACATTGGTTCTTAATGTGGTAGCTTTCCTTACACATGAATGATGGTTTAATTTACCATTTTATAGAAGATAATAAGAATGAATATTATTCTATAAAAAAGTAAAATTTCTATAAATATGATATAAATATATTATTATATAGTAAATTTTAATACATAATATATGGTAGAAAAAAGTAGAATAAATGGGGAGATCAGTGAATATTATTACCTCTTCTCTGGACCACTACTTTTGGATTATACCTAATGAAATTCTATATTGAATTTATAACAAAAACATAGATTCTTGGATGAGGGTAGGGATGTAAAACTATGATTTTGGATGTATCTTTCTAATAATATGTGGTTTCAATGTGTATAAAATAGTAGAGAGGGGTAACCCATTTATAAGGTAGGAGGGGTGACATTTTTGTAAATACACAAAAACCATCAATAATGGGAGGTAAATATCAAGAGAAGTTCCTAAAAATAATTTTTTATAAGATATCTAATTTAGATAAAAAAATTACCTTTCAAAATAAACATGTTATTCACTTTACATCTATGTTATTCACTTTTAACCTTTAAATTTTTTACCGTGGAAACTATTTTTTTCTTGTATTTACTATTCATTATAACAAAAAATTAATTTGATCTTATTACATAATATAAATTATTCTGATTAAATATATGGAATCTATTTTATCAAAACCAATTCACATAATTTTTTAATTTAATATAAAATTTAACCAACATATGTTTCAAATACAATTATTTTCCATAACTGGATTTTTCAATCATAATATGATCTTATAATAAATATATATAAAATAATGAAAATTAAATAAATTTAAATTCATATTAATATATTGTAGGGTCCTGAAAAATTCACAAAGGATAATAAGAATACCCTTTAATACAAGGGAGATTCTACCCAATTTCCCCCCAAATAATTGGGGAAAAGTATGGAGAATACTCAATGGATGACACAAGTCGAACCGGTCCGCAGACTGGTCCAATGATAACGGTTCGCAGTTGGTTCCACGAAGCACCCCCCTCCAGAGACTGCTATCGTTCGCAGAACAGAGGCGGGGATCCTCTGTGGGCGCGAAGCAGGACGGGCATCGAGCCAGTCCACCATCATGAACCACCCCAGCCACGAACCGCAGCAACCGTCCCGGACCGCATCTACTGTCATTCACAGAATGGAGGCAGGACCCTACGTGGCTGCGAAGCACTCCTCGAGCTAGTTTGGTTCATAGGGGAGGTGCGTTCAATGCCCCCCGTGAGTTGCGGATTGACCAAGTCATCCGTAAACTAGGTTTTCTATCATGGACCTCCACAAAAGGTGCTGCATGAACACAGATACATATCTTTCCCACTCTATAAAAGGAGATCATAGAAGGAGGAGGAAAATAGAACAAGGGAGATCTATCAGATTCGGGTGGAAGTATTTCGAAGGAATGAGCTTAGGATTTCGCAAACAGCAAAGTTCCAGTTCGCAAACCAGAACAGGTATAAAGCTGGAAGAGAATTAATAAAAAACTGAAAATGCATAACAAATTGGTGAAACACGAACTTAAAATAACAAATAAAATAAGACCGCGAACCATGGCCCCTCTGTGGATGCACCCCCCATGGACCATGGAGTTTATGCCCCTTTTCCAATCCATCGCACCGTGTAGCACCCTCCTACGTGGGCGAAGCCCCGACCGACGAACCCCCAGCCGGCGTTGTCCTCAGCTGCTGCTACTCGCATGGACCCCTCCATGTACTGACCTGGTACGCCAGCCAAACCTGAAGCTGAGAACCACCCTGGTTCGTGGGATGCCCACCAGTCCGCGAACCACCCTCGTTCACAGAATTCCCACCAGTCCGTGAACCACCCTAGTTCGCGGGATGATCGTCATTCTGCAGACCCCCTGGTTTTCAGACAGCCTCTCCAGCCATGTAGCACCTCCCTACGGATGGGCACCACCACTCATACACCTGTGTGGCCCGCCAGATCCTCCAGAGTTCCCATTCCCTGAGCCAGATAAAATCCTTCCAATCCGGCCTGATCCTTCGCAACCCCCTCAATAGCCCATTCATCGGCCCCGAGCCGAGGCCTCCACCAGATCCACTAGACCCGTGTGGTGTAACCTTCAGGTGCATCATCATGCTGTTCTGAGTTCACATACCCACGGTAAGTGAGGGCAAAGGGGTTGCTCTGGGCCATGAGTGGATTCTCGAAGAATTCATGGGCTCACATCCCACGGTAATGCGGTGTCGGAACCCGGGAGTCCCCTTTCAGCCCATCCACTTTTTAGGACCGGGGCACTTATCCCATCCCCGAGGATTGGCGGACTACCCATCAGAAGGAAGCCCCCATTCACCATCGTACTTCCCCATGGTCATGGCCAAGGAAGGACATAGTGGGGAAGGGTTCTGCTCCGTTCTTCTTTGGGTCCAAGTCCCTCTCCCGCTGTGCTTTATTTCCATTAGAATCCATCTCGGAGTAAGCCCCGACTTTTTAGGCAGCCCCCATGCATAATCCCCATCGCACTTACCATGGATGAACCTTTCGCGACGTGATTGTCTGGTCCCTGCTTCTTCTTGTTTCTCACACCGAGCATGACTCACGTGGGCTTAGAGTAAGCATCGACCATGACATCCTCTCCTGGGCTGCCTCAGAGTGTAAGCCCCATGACCATTTGAACTACGTGGACTTTGATTCCCCACTATAGGGATACGTAGGAAGCCTCCAAGAGGTTCATGCCCGATCACCATCGGACCCCCGGGTCCACATTCACATCGGTTCTCTGACACCGCTTTTCGAACTACATGAACTTTGATCCTTGTATCCTTGGCAGGGTATATAGGAATCCTCCTCAAGGTTCAATCCCAACAACCGGTCAATCTGACTATCTTCACATCGGTTCACCACACCACCCCGTGCAACCTGGAGTGTAAGCCCCATACCAAACCGAACTATGTGGATTCTGATTCCTCTCATGAGGATATGTAGGAAGCCCATATCATGGGTTCTATACAAATTCCCAAGTATTTATATGTCCATCCTGGATGACAATAAACTCCAGAGTGCCTGGTTATGAGGCTTTAAACTAGTGTCATCTTAGTGAGTCCAGACTCCTCGGGATCATTAATCTAACGAGGGATGGTAAACCTTGGGCATAAATGATTCTAAACCCCTGTGTTTAGCTGACCATCGCCAACCAGGAGTAATCCCTAGATTCTATGCTTGGGTATAAACCAAAGATTCGCGAACATATGAATACATCTTAAATCTATAAGAGAGTCCCGAAACAGGCAATAATTCCCTCTAAAAGGGTGTGATGAGCCCGAATTCCCATCCTCTCGACCAATGTGAGTTCTTAAGCATCACTGGTCAAACCACCCAGCAAATTCCTGCCTTTGGAAAGAAGGTCCATGCATTGCTAGATATGGAACCTTTGGGAATTTTGAGGCGAAAACAGTGCACCCGATATGAGTGATTAAGCAGAACCCAATCTTCTCTATTCAACCATCGGGTAGCGCACATTTCTCCCCCATGACCCCATCATGCACCGCGAGACATATATATACATAATATGTAATTTAAATTTAAATTATCCCTAATTATGGTTTATTTTAATTATTTATAATGTAGAAACACTTTGATTATTAAAAATTGTTCAAAAAAATGTTTAATGTCTAAAAATAAAATTATTTTAAAATACAAAATAAAGATGATTTAAATGTAATTAATTGGATGAAATATATATCTATAGTACATATTTTTTATTTTAATTAATATTAATGAATAAATGTACTTTTAAATTACTTAATTTATTAAAAACAAATGATAGTTTTACAAAGAAATCGGTATTTTATCTAATCAATTAAAAATTCTATGATTTCCAAAAAACCCCAAAATTTCATCCTAGTATAATTTTGATGTTCTTATTTAAATAAATAAGTCAATTTATAAACTTTCATTTCTAAAAGATTAATTATTTAATTATATTATTCTATCACAAAATAAATTAAATTCATCTTTGAGAAAAACATATTTTTTATAGAAAAATTTAACATTTTTCAAGTTGATTGCATATTTGTTAATTATTTACTAATAAATTTATATTTAGTAAGGCCATATAGATTAATTAATACTCTTAATACTGACAAAATTAATGGTTAGTACATATCATCCACGTTAAAATAATAATATTTTAATATTATGTCATGGTTCATTTAATCTCAATGTTTCATGTAACGCAAGATATCAAAGAATTAAAATTTATTTAAATATAAATATATTTTTTGTTCTAGGGGAATTACTAGTCGATATTTTCTTCCAATGTAATTCAACTCTTCCTAGATACAAAAAGAGGTGTGTCTTTGGCATAACTGCATTTATGGTAATATCCCTGAAAAGAGTTGGTCAAATATATCATTTCCATAATTATGATGAATGATGAGTGTTCCCTTACTACAAACTTGGTTTGACACTCCTTCGAGGACCTAATTAATATAGATTATGTTTTCTATATGAACCATTTTGAACAATTTGAATAGATTAATACCACGAATACATTATTTAACACCTGTGGTGCCTTAGATAGAAATGAACGTATCATGATTTTGACATCCTATAATTGATTTTTAGGATTGTGTGGTTTCCCACTATAATTATGGTTTCTCATATTTTCAATGCTTTTTTTATCTATAGGGATCATGATAACACTAAATGCGATGGAAAATAAAGTGATTTTGAGTAACCATAATTGGTTTATGACTAGGGGGAAAGATATTTTGATTAGTCCTAATCAGTTATAATGATATATGACTAAAACGCTACACTGTAACCGACTATCAAACTCCCAAAATAATAGAGAAATAGAGTTCACTAAGATATTATGTCACGACCCGTCCTCGGAGCCCATGCCATGACTACCCCAATCCCACCTTCCATAGGCCAGGGGTTGGCGACTAGCACCAAGGCGTAATTCCCGGTAAGAAGGGAAGGCATTGCCTTTGTAAAGTAAACAAACACCAAAGAGCAAGAAAGCATAAGTAACACTAAGTAAAAACTGGGTACAACAGTAAGGGTGGAAAAGTAAGTGGGCCAGAATACAAACCCAAACTAAAATTAAAGTACAACTGTAAAGGGAAAAAAGTAAATGAAAGTAAAGCCGCAGCCTCGAGCCGTCCACTGGAAGTCCCACCTGAAGGGTGGGTACAGATAGCCTCCACAGCTCCTTGAGTCCAGCTGTCCGCTCTGAGTACATCATGCCCAGTGGTCCACCTCCAGGTACCGTCCTGCTCCGCCAGTCTCAACCACGATCAGCGATGTCCGTCGTCTGCAACCAACACAATGTAGTGCGGGCATAGCCCGTGCAGGGGTGAGTATAATATACTCAGTACGGACCCTAAGACCCCTGAAGGTCTCCTAGAATCCACAAAGGATAATCCACAAAGGAAAGATACAATCACGAAGTAACATCCAACACTACTTAGGTATATGCCCATACATATACCTAAGTTACCAATTCTCGTTCGGCTCCAACATCCGAGCTCAAGTACAACCCAGTCCACACAGTGAAGCAAAACGTAATCCACACAGGACAGCACAACACAATTCACATAGGAAAGTAAAACAAGATTCAGCTCACACAGGTATACTTCTTCGTATGACGATAGAGATGATCAGATATATCCACTGATTCATCTAAGTCGTCGGACCCACAAAGGATCGATAGGTACTAACCCCCGCAATGACCCACAAAGGATCTGACCCACACAGGATCGATAGGTAACTAACCCCCGCAATGACCCACACATGATCGGACCCACATAGGATCTGTAGGCGCTGGCCTACACAGGACCGCTGAGCTGTGACCCACACAGGATCTGACCCACACAGGATCGGTAGCACTGATCCACGTAGGATCACTGAGTGATGTAGTCGTCGTCGTCGAATCCATGGAGGATTTCTGCACAGTCGTCATCGTCGTCGCAGTCGCAGCCAGCTCTAGGGTTCCCGCACACAGCCAGCTCGTTCGGGAGGGTCCGCTCCACAAGCCGAGGGGCTGATACCTCAACCGAAACATAGTCCGAAGTTGATGTATCCAAAAGTTCCGTATCGTCAACAGGAACTCAATGACACAGACGACGTGTCAATCGGACGCCCGGTCTAAGAGTTATTGGCTTTTTCGTCCACGGGGCCCGGTTGGTTTTTAAGTCAAACCAACCCGACCGTACTCCAACTATGTCCAAACCTTGAGTGGAGTAAGCCAAAAGGTCCTCCTCACTTAGGAGAATCCAACAAAGTCGACGGCATGTCAATCGGACGTCCGAAGCTCAAGTTATAAGCATTTTCGCTCCGAGGGCCCGGTTGGTTTTGTGTATGAACCAACCCGGCCAAACCCAAAGTTCTCCGAAACCCTGAGTTCGATATACCGAATCGACCGTCCCGATCCAAGGATCGAATCTCAACTAACAGTGCGTCAATCGGAGGCTTGTAGCTCATGTTATGGGCAACATACCAAAAGAGGATCGGTATTAGGGGGTTCGGGCCTGGTCCGACCTGGCCCGATACCCCCAGGGTCGGCCTGTACCGGGTCGACCCGAACCGAGTCTGGCTCTTTCCTGCTTGGGTACATCCAAGCCCAAATGGCGTGGCCCGGCCCGGCCTGGGCATGGCCCGGCCTGGCGGCCCAGTCTGGCGGACCAGCCAGGGCAGTCGGCCCGGTGCGCTGGCGCCAGCCAGGGGCTCGGCCGTTTCGGCCGAGCGAAGGGACACGGGGGGCGCTGCCCCCCCCCCCCATTTTTTTTGAAAACGCGACCCCACGTGGGGGCCGCTTTGTGGGCCAGCCGGGGGTCGTAACCCCCGGCTCTCCCCCTGACCGGCCGGCCCGCTCCGGCCAACCGGCTTCTGCCGCCACGGGACAGGCAACGCCCCCCCCCCTGCTCTGACACTGGCATCCCGAAACCGGCCACCGGTCTCCCTGCTCTGCCGCGGCCCGGAACCGGCCGCAGACTTGGTCCGTCCGACGCGGCGTGACGACGTCGCGCCCCTCCACCGCAGCCCCCGCTCCGGCCGCGGTACTTTTTTGGTTCTCCGGCGTGGCCCGATGGCACCACGTCTTTGGTTCGTCTTCAACGGCACGACGGAGCTGTGCTTCTTCCCCTTTCCTTAATAATTTATGCATGATGCTTCGTCACCACGTTGCTTTGTTTGTGCCGCATCAATATCAAACAACCAAAAAGGGGAGGAGAGTCGGTCGTGTTCGTGCGATCCGACCTCCTCCCATTATTACGATAACAGGCGGCCCCAAATAGACGATAAACCAACGATGAAGTAATCAGGAACAAACGAAATAATAATTAAACACCTACCATGACGAAACATTGAGTGGGGGTTCGTCGCAGAAAAAGGCGTCGTGGAGGGAGGATCGTCGCGTCGCGGAGAAGCGTCATGGAAGAAACGTCGTCGAAGAAGTGGTACACGGCATTGCGTAGTCGATCTCTGAGGGTTTGGCATTCTTCGTCGGAGGTAGGCGTGTTCTTCGCATTCTCTGCGTTCTTCGCGTTCTTCGTCAAAGAAGAAGGCTTTTCTCTAAATCCTCTCCACGCAACAAGTTCCAACCGAAATAAAATAAGAGTTGTCTTATTTTATTAACGCACAATCCAACATTTGAATTTCAAAAGAAACAAAACGAACAATTAATCGAGGAGTTTAAAACCGCCCAATTAATGAGGCGTTTCTTAACCACAATAAACTCTTGAGTTGACTTTATTAAAAAGGGGGGTGCAGGTGCGTTACTTAGAATAAAAGAAACGGTGGGGCTCGTGTGGGACCCACCTCACAAATATCCTTCTAAGTGGATAGGATATAGTGGGTCCCACGTCATCCACTTAACATAAGAAAAACAAAATAAAATAAAAACCGGTTGTACCACTTTTATTTTATTTCTTAACTTAAACCCAAAAATTAAAAACCACACCCGAGAAAACAGAACTCCGGAAAAGGTGTTTCTAAGCAATTACCGGTGATGCCATTCCATCGATGCTCTCGGAATTTGATTCTGAGCACCGGTTCAAAATTTAGAAAAACCCGCTTGTTCGTTCACTGAATGTACTCGATCTAAACTTCGGAAAATGATTCTAGGCACACTGGGCCTTGGAATCAGGTGCCTTCAGAAACTGTATTCTCGTAAAATTCCAAAGAAAATTAAGAAAAAAGTTTCCTTGAATTTTTCGGGTCTTTACATCACTCCCACCTCAGGGCTTTACGTCCCCGTAAAGATACATCATAAACTAGGGAAACAAAAGTGGGTACTGAACACGCATCTGAGCCTCCCACTCCCAAGTACTCTCCTGGAGGTTCCCGTGCTGCCATCTGATGCACACTAGAGGAATCGACCATACACATAGGACCTGCTCCTATTGATCCTCAATCTCCACCGGGACCTCCGCAAAATTCACCCCATCATCATCGTCCAGCTCCCCATGGTCAATGATATGCATCGGGTCGTGCACGTATCTCCTCAGCTGGGATACGTGGAAGACGCCGTGCACCCGGTGTAACTGAGGTGGTAGAGCCAGGCGATAAGCCACCTCGCCAATCCTTCTGAGGACCTGGAATAGTCCGATGAAGCGTGGAGACAACTTGCCGCCTCGGCCAAATCTTCGTAATCCACATCGAGGTGAGACCCGAAAGAAGACGTGGTCGCCATCCTCGAACTCTAGTGGCCTACACCTCCTATCAGCATAAGACTTCTGCCGACTCTGAGATGTCCTCATCCGCTCCTGGATGACTTGGACCTTCTCTTTTGTGGCCCGGACCATCTCCGGTCCCACAAGTGCTGACTCCCCAGGGTCTGTCCAGCACAAAGGAGATCTGCAAGGTCGGTCGTACAACGCCTCGTATGGTGCCATCCCGATGGTGGAGTGGTAGCTATTGTTGTACGCGAATTACACCAAGGGTAAGTGGTCCTCCCAGCTGCGACCAAAGTCTAGGACACAAGCACGGAGCATGTCCTCGAGAGTCTCATTGGTCCTCTCCGTCTGACCATCTGTCTGAGGGTGAAAGGTGGTGCTCAGACGTAGTTGCGTCCCGAATGACTCCTGCAACCCCTTCCAAAGCCAGGAAGTAAAGCGAGCATCTCGATCGGAGATGATAGATGATGGCACACCATGAAGCCGTACAATCTCCTGAATGTAGAGACATTCCAAGCTCTCCACTGAGCCCTGCTCTCTGATGGGTAAGAAGTGTGCCGACCTGGTGAGTCGGTCAACAATCACCCAAATGGAATCATGACCTCTGGAAGTGCGTGGAAGTCCAGTCACGAAGTCCATAGATATGCCGTCCCACTTCCACTCTGGGACCTCCAATGGTTGTACCAAGACTACTGGTACCTGGTGCTCTGCCTTCACCTACTAGCAGGTGAGGAATCGAGAAATGAACCCCGCCACAGCCTTCTTCATGCCTGGCCACCAGTGTTGTCATCTGAGATCCTAGTATATCTTCACCACTCTAGGATGTACCACCAAAGGGGAAGTGTGAAACTCCCTCAACACATCCTCTCGTAAAGCAAATGGTACCAAGGTACGTCCTTTGAAAAGGACTCCGTGCTCTCCTCCAAAGGAAAAACCATCAGGTGTATGTCCTGAGGATATTTGTGCACGCCGCGTCGCACAGTCGGTGTCCCCACGCTGTGCCTCTCTGACCCAATACAGCAGTGGAGGAGTGACTGTGAGTGACTGAAGAAAGGATACTCCATCATTATCCACGAAGGGTATTTGAAAAGCGGCTAGCTGCTCTGTCGCCTCCCCATGTAGCTGAATTCCCGTCCTCCTGCTGAGAGCATCAGCTACTACATTCCCCTTTCCAGGAGTATAGACTATCTCAAAGTCATATCCCTGGAGGAACTCGAGCCATCGCCACTGTCTCAGGTTCAGGTCCTTCTACGAGAAGATATACCTGAGACTCTGATGGTCAGAATAGACTGTAAAGCGCTCGCCCATCAGATAGTGTCGCCACATCTTCAGAGCGAAGACCACTGCTGCTAACTCCAGGTCATGGGTAGCATAGTTCTGCTCATGCGGCCTCAAATGGCATGATCCATAGGCGATCACTACCCGCTCGTGCAATAGGACACACCTGAGTCAAGTCCCTAATGTGTCGTAGTAGACTACGTACCCAACTCCCTCCTCTGGAAACCTCAAGATAGGTGCGCTGGTCAATCTCTGTCTTAGCTCCTGGAAGCTCTACTGACATCTTTCTGACCACACAATGGGTTTCCCATTCTTCGTCAAAGCTGAGAGTGGTGCAGAAACTCTGGAGAAGTCTGGCACAAATCTCCGGTAGTATCCAGCTAGTCCCAAGAAACTCCGCACCTCCGTCACGCTCCTGGGTGGCTCCCAAGGTAGCATTACCTCGATCTTCGCAGGATCCACCACAACTCCCGCCTCAGAGATTACGTGAACCAAGAAGTGGACCTCGCGTATCAAGAACTGACACTTCGAGAGCTTACCATAAAGCTGGTGATCTCGGAGTGTGTCTAGTACAACCCGCAAGTGGTAGGCGTGCTCCTCCTCAGTGGTCGAGTATATCAAAATGTCGTCAATGAAGACCATGACAAATCGATTGAGGTATGGCTGAAAGATCCTGTTCATGAGGCCCATGAACACTGCTGGAGCATTGGTTACGCTGAATGGCATAACCAAGAACTCGTAGTGGCCATACCGACATCTGAAGGCCGTCTTCTACACGTCCTTGTCCCAAACTCTGAGCTGATGATAGCCTGATCTAAGGTCTATCTTCGAGAACCATCATGCTCCCTTGAGCAGATCGAAGAGGTCATCAATCCTCGTTAGTGGATACTTATTCCTCACTATCACCTGGTTCAGGCGACGATAGTCAAAACAAAGTTGCAAGCTCTCATCCACCTTCTTGGCGAACAATATCGGGGAAGCCTAGGGTGAAACACTGGGTCAGATGAATCTCTTGCCCTACAAGTCCTCCAAATGTGCTCGTAGCTCCCGAAGCTCAGTGGGTGCCATCTGATATGCTGGGGTGGATATCGGGGTTGTCCCAGGGTATAGGTCAATATAAAAGTCTACCTCTCAGCGAGGAGGTTGCCCTGGGATGTCATCGGGGAAAACGTCCGCATACTAATCCACCACTGCAGGAAAACTAGGACTCCGCACGTCAACAGCTCCTAGGATGAGGCAAGCCAACTGATGAGTGATGGGCTGTCCTCTCCTCTACGTGAGTCCATCCTGTGCTGCGAAGCCTCCCTTCTCGCCGGTGAAGGTGAACCTGCTCCCGTCGGTGCATACACATCGCACCTTGCGCCTAATACAGTCAATCTAAGAATGGACTATAGATAATCAATCCATGCCCAAGATGACGTCGTAAGGCCTCGATGCCGCTACAAGAAGATCCCAGCCGAAGCTCTCACCTCCTAGAGTAAGCTCACACTACCGGCACCAGTGCGTAATCGTCGAGTCTGCTCCCGTAGGAGTCTCTAGCCGTAAGGATCGAGCCAACGGCTCCATCAGAATCTCTGAGCTCCGAACAAGGGTAGCGGCTATGAAAAAATGACTCGCTAATGTGTCTATAAGAACTGCAGCAAGGGTGGAATAGACACAGATAGTACCTCAAATCATCTCGGGCACGCCGTGGTCATAGGCCTCCGTTGTCTGAAGCTGTGTCTGTCTCTGCCCGCCAGCTCCCTGTGGTCAGGGTGGACCTCCTGGTGGTGGTGGTGGTAGAGCCTCAAAGCGTCGCCCACCACCTGCTGCTCGGCCAGCTCCTCTGCCTCGTCCACCTGCTCCCTGCAGACCGCCACGGTCGACCTTCTGCCTCTATCTGGGTGGCCCTTCAACCAGCTGCTGCTCCTCGGCATGGCGGGTCGGGCAGTCACGAGCCATGAGGCCTTGCCCGCCGCATGCGTAGCACTGTCTGCCTCTCGAATGACTGGCTCCACGCTGTGTGCCCCGCACTGCTGAGCCAGTGTCCTGAGGTCATCTGCCTGAGGGTCTGGTCTTCCCGGACCCATGCGTCATCCGTCGACTGCCTGCTGTAGAAGACTCTGCTATGTGTCGCCCTGTGCTAGGTCTCGCTGCTGATGCAAGCTCAGCAAGGAAGCTCTCGATCAGAAGGGCTCCCTCCAGTACCCCTGCCTGTGTCGAAATGCTGAGGGAGATCAGCGATGCCCTGATCTTCTGCCTCAATCCCTACTCGAAGGTCTGGGCCCGAAAGAAAAGGTCGCGTACCATGTCTGTCGAGTAGCGCGAGAGATCGGTAAATCTCACTGAGTACTGGGCGACCGTCAAGCAGCCATGTCGCAGCTGTAGTATCTCCTGGATGTGCACCGCATGGAGGGTGGATGGGACGAACTTCGAGTGGAAGAGGCTCTCAAAGTCCATCCAGAGAAGAGATGCCTCATCGTGCACCTAGAGCATCAAGCCCCACCATCTGCCTGCTGCCGCGTGCAGGAGGCTCGTTGCGAGGATCACCATGAGGTCTGTTAGTGTCCTCACTAACCTGAAAACTCGTACAACTGCCTCCAGCCAGTCCTCGGCTGCCTGGGGGTCCATCTCCCCGCGGAACCTGGGCGGTCTCTGGCACTGAAACTCGTTCAGTGCACTAAGGCGACGTGAATCGTTAGCGGTTGGGGCTGGAAGCATCGGTGGCTCGGCGGGTAGAGGTACCACCGGTGCCTCTGCTGTCAAAGGGCCCTGTACCGAGGCCTCGTCGCTCGGTGGGCTCTCGTCATGCACAACTCTCGGAACCCTAGCCGGCTGCCGTCGTGGGGCCATCCTGAAAAGAAACAGGTGTGCCATGGTCAAATAGTATACCTGGTGAGCTGACATAGAGTAATCACAAAGAAAACTTGAAACACACATGAAATCAATGTTTTCGTGCATTAAGTCGGAAATCAGAAGTCAGGGTCCTGGTGTACGGATACGTCAGCCGCCGTACCAACACTGGACTCCCTGGACTGATATCCACACTAAATACTCTTAACATTATTGATTCACATAGAAAAATATCAGAGTCATGAGTTCTGTGGTAGAACCGAACTCCTCTGATACCAATTTGTCACGACCCATCCTCGGGGCCCGTGTCGTGACTACCCCAAGCCCGCCTTCCATAGGCCAGGGGCTGGAGACTAGAACCAAGGCGTAATTCCCGGTAAGAAGGGAAGTCAACGCCTTTGTAAAGTAAACAAACACCACAGATCAAGCAAGCATAAGTAAACACTAAGTAAAAACTAGGTACAACAGTAAGTGCGGAAAAGTAAGTGGGCCAGAATACTAACCCAAACTGAAAGTAAATTACAACTGGAAAGAGAAAACAACAACTGAAAGTAAAGCCACAGCCTCGAGCCGTCCACTGGAAGTCCCACCTGAAGGGTGGGTACAGATAGCCTCCACAGCTCCTCGGGTCCAACCGTTCGCTCCGAGTACGTCCCGCCTAGTGGTCCACCTCCAGGTACCGTCCTGCTCCGCCAGCCTCAACCACGATCAACGATGTCCGTCGTCTGCAACCAACACAATATAATGTGGGCATAGCCCGTGCAGGGGTGAGTATAAGCTACTCAGTAGGGACCCCAAGACCCCTGAAGGTCTCCCAGAATCCACAAAGGATAATCCACAAAGGAAAGATACAATCACGAAGTAACTTCCGACACTACTTAGGTATATGCCCATACATATACTTAAGTCACCAATTCTCATTCGGCTCCAACATCCGAGCTCAAGTACAACCTATTCCACACAGGGAAGCAAAATGTAATCCACACAGGACAACACAACACAATCCACATAGGAAAGCAAAACAAGATTCAGCTCACATAGGTATACTTCTTCGTATGACGATAAAGATGATCAAATATAGCCACTGATTCATCTAAGCCGTCAGACCCACAAAAGATAGATAGTTACTAACCCCCGCAATGACCCACAAAGGATATGACCCACACAGGATCGATAGGTAACTTACCCCCGCAATGACCCACACAGGATCGGACCCACACAGGATTTGTAGGCGCTGGCCCACACAGGACCGCTGAGCGCTGACCCACACAGGATCTGACCCACACAGGATCGGTAGCACTGATCCACATAGGATCACTAAGTGTTGTAGTATTCGCCGTCGAATCCACGGAGGATTTCTGCACAGTCGTCATCGTCGTCGCAGTCGCAGCCAGCTATAGGGTTCCCGCACACAGCAAGCTCGTTCGGGGGGGGGGGGGGGTCCGCTCCACGAGCCGAGGGGCTGATACATCAACTGACACATAGTCCAAAGTTTATGTATCCAAAAGTTTTGTATCGTCAATAGGAACTCAACGACATAGACGGCGCGTCAATCGGACGCCCGGTCTAAGAGTTATTGTCTTTTTCGTCCTAGGGGCCCGGTTGTTTTTTAAGTCAAACCAACCTGACCGTACTCCAACTGCGTCCAAACCTCGAGCGGAGTAAGCTAAAAGGTCCTTCTCACTTAGAGAAATCCAACAAAGTCGGCGGCACGTCAATCGGATGTTTGGAGATCAAGTTATAAGCGTTTTTGCTCCGAGGGCCCGATTGGTTTCGTGTATGAACCAACCCGACTGAACCCAAAGTTCTCCGAAACCTTGAGTGCGATTTACCGAAACGACCATCTTGATCCAAGGATCACATCTCAACTAATGGTGCGTCGATCGGAGGCTCATAGATCATGTTATTGGAAACAGACCGAAAGAGGTTCGGTATTAGGGGGTTCGGGCCCGGTCCGACCCGGCCCGATACCCCCAGGGTCGGCCCGAACCGGGTCGACCCGAATCGGGTCCAGGTCCGGCCTGCTTGGGCGCGGCCCGACCCGGTGCACTGGCGCCAGCTAGGGGCTCAGCCATTTCGGCCGAGTGAAGGGACACGGGGGGCGCTGCCCCCCCCCCCCCTGTTTTTTTTTTGAAGATGCGGCCCCACATGGAGGCCGCTTTGCTGGCCAGCCGGGGGTCGTAACCCCCGGCTCTCCCCCTGACCGGCTGACCTGCTCTGGCCAGCCGGCTTCTGCTGCCACAGGACCGGCGACGACCCCCCCCCCCCTGCTCTAATGTCGGCGGCCCGGAACCAACCACCAGTCTCCCTGCTCTGTCGCGGCCTTGGTCCGTCTAGCGCGGCGCGCCGGTGCCGCGCCCCTCCGTCGAGTCTGCCACTCCGACCGTAGTACTTTTTTGTTTCTCTGGCGCTGCACGACGGCACCGCATCTTTGGTTCATCTTCAATGGCTCGGTGCGATGGCGCAACGCTTCTTCCCCTTTCCTTCATAATTTCTGCGTGGTGCTTCGTCATCGCGTCGCTTTGTTCGTGCCGCATCAATATCAAACAACCAAAAAGGGGAGGAGAGTCAGTCGTGTTCGTGTGGTCCGACCTCTTCCCATTATTGCGATAACAGGTGGCCCCAAATAGACTATAAACCAACGATGAAGTAATCAGGAAAAAACGAAATAATAATTAAATCCCTACCTTGACGAAACGTTGAGCGAGTGTTCGTCATGGAAAAAGGCATCGTGGAGAGAGGATCATCGTGTCGCGTAGAAGCATCATGGAAGAAACGTCATGGAATAAGTGTTACACGGAGTCTCATAGTCAATCTTCGAGGGTTTGGCGTTCTTCGTTGGAGGTCGGAATGTTCTTCGTATTCTCTGCGTTCTTCACATTCTTCATCGAAGAATAAGGCTTTTCTCCAAATCATCTCCACGCAACAAGTTCCAACCGAAATAAAATAAGAGTTGTCTTATTTTATTAACTCACAAGCCAGCGTTTGAATTTCAAAAGAAACAAAATGAACAATTAATTGAGGAGTTAAAAACCGCCCAATTAATGAGGCGTTTCTTAACCAGAATAAAAGCTTGAGTTGACTTTATTAAAAAGGGGGGTGCAGGTGCGTTACTTAGAAGAAAAGAAACGGTGGGGCTCGTGTGGGCCCTACCTCACAAATATCTTACTAAGTGGGTAGGATATAGTGGGTCCCACATCATCCACTTAACTTAAGTTACGAAAAATAAAATAAAAACCAATTGTACCACTTTTATTTTATTTCTTAACTTAACCCCAAAAATTAAAAACCACACCCGAGCAAACGCAACTCCGGAAAATGTGTTTCTAAGCAATTACCGGAACTACGATTCCATCAGTGCCCTCAGAATTCGATTCCGAACACCAGTTCAAAAGTTAGAAAAACCAGCTCATTCGTTCACTGAATGTACCTGAGCTAAACTTCGGAAAATGATTTTGGTCACACCGGGCCTCAGAATCAGGTGCCGTGAGAAACTGTGTTCTTGTAAAATTCCAAAGAAAATTAAGAAAAAAAATTCCTTGAATTTTTCAGGTCTTTACATATTATATGGGAGACACCAACATTGGAAAGAATAATCAATTTCCATCAATTGTAAAATGTGGTAAGACACACCCCAGATAATGACTCAAAGAAATAAAGAAATGTTCTATATGAGGAAAAGAATGGAATAACTTAAAAATTGTGGAAAAGTGAATAGTTCAATGGAGGGATATGAAGTTCATCATAATGTACCATTTATATTTCTAATTATTATGTGTGGGAAACATGGAATTAACTGAATCAATTCTAGAATCCATGGTTTAACTCATTGTCTATAGAGACCCCAACCCCATTATCCCAGAGCTAGTGGTTATTGTATTAAATTGGCACTTGATATAAGAAATCACAACAGAAATGACAGAATAAATTTTAGTAATGGTAAAATTGATAAATACGTAAAATTAATATTAACTTTTAAAATAAACCTATATAAAATTTTATTGGGATCTCCATTATTCCCCTTAAATTATCTAGAAATATTAATAAAAAAACACTAACTAGAAAACTGTGTAAAATAAAACATAAGAAAGGGGTGAGATCAAATGCTTAGTAAGGGTATGAATACAATAGAAAATATGAATAAATAAGTCATAATAATTATGGAAAGTAAAATAATAGAAACACAATCAATCTAATCAATATAATTCGTATAATATGTCTTGAATTAATTTTGATCAAATAATTTCATTTAAGTAATCACTTGAGATTTAAAATTAACTAAAAATGTTATAACTAATCGAATAATCACATGGAATATCAATAACTGAATTCATAATCAAGGAATGCATAATAATGGAAATATTAAACATAACTTCAAGACCTCATGTCAAGGAATCCTAACATGAAGGCCTTGTTCTAAGGCATCATACATAAATGGTTAAGGACTTAGAAAAATACACAAGCTAATTGTTTTGATGAGACCTACCAATGCATCGAGGAGCTAGGTAGTTCAAGGCCCTACCCATCATGGAATAATTTCAATGTATTATGCTTCTTAAAAATGTGGAAAATAATCAATATAAACATTTATATTCCAAAACTAACATATGAAATGTGAAAACTCACCCCAATCAATAAAAGTAATCGTAAACCTTCTAGAGTAATATGGTCAATTGTAATATAATTTTACAACCTCATCCAAACAAATCATAAACAATCCAAATAAATAATAACGATGATATCAATAAAACCCGTCATAAGTGAATAAAACGTACAATAAATTGATTATGTATTTGATAAATATAAATGCCGCAAATTATATTAAAAACTCTAGAGGAAAATATCCTTTGTAATTAGAATTCACCTTTTAAAATATAATGTTCAAAAAAATTGAAAATATTATTTTTTAAAATTAACCTTTGAAATATTGTAAAATAAACACTGAAATATTTATTATTTATAATGCATGGAAATTATGCGCATGTTGTAAATTCTAAAATAATGATTCCTTTCACATTTTTTTTTGAAAATTATAAGAGGGCATTACTTTGAAAATTACAAGAATGTTCCTTTAAAAATATTTTGTAAATTTTAGTTATAGGCTTAAAATTATTTAATTAATAAGTAGGAAATGTAAGAAAATTAAAATATTTTTATAAAATATTGATTTTAATGAAAAATAATTTTCAACCAAATTCTAATATTGTCAAATTTCTTTAAAAACATTTTCTTAGAAATTGTATTTACTAAAGAGTTGGAAAATGGTAATATTGCATTTATATTATCATGAATAATTATAGGAGAATAAAAAATATTAGTTTTAATATAGTAATTTCAACTAATTATCCCAATGGATACTTAAATAGAAATAATCCTGATTAATGATGCGAATGCAAAATAAACCCTTACCATTTTAGTAACTTTTGAATCGTTATCCCAGTTAAAAAAATAACAAAAAATTAAAATTAAAATACCATAAAAAGGATTATATTGTGGTTTAAACATATAAAATTGTGTAATATATACCCCCACACAATAAAATAATTTTTGAATATTCAATATGTCTCATGGACTTAAAAGTTAGATAGGAAACCCTTACCACTGGGTTGACTTCCTTTATTTGGGTATGTACCTCTTGTATAATAAATATAAGTTTAATAAACTTAAATTACTAAACCATATTCATATATATCATACTATATATGATTTAATTATAGTATTTTATCACACTTTTATTATAAATTCTTCGTTAATATAATTTTTATGGGTGATAATTTCTTTATTTTTTATATATGTTTGAGTTTAATGATTTTTTTAATTTTATTTTGATCAATGTTACATCATATCAAGAATATTAAACTCTATATAAATATAATTTATATTAACTATAAATTTACTTATAGTAATCTATAATATTTATACATATAAAATCAATTATATTGTTCATATAGATAATATTGTGTTCGTATGCTTGAACAATATTTTCATTTCTCTTAAGGGATGAAAGAAAAGAAAAATAATTATTAATTAACCTTTAACGAATTTTTATTATTTTATATATATTATATATGTTAATATAATCTATCCATACTACCATTCATGTAAAAATAAAATGAAAAACATTTCAAATCATTGTGTGGAGGTGGTAGTCCACACATATGCACGAGTGGCACTATTGTTTTCCAGTGGACTAAATGGTAAGAATATAAAAATAATATTATAATTCATTAAATATATTTATATCATAAAAATAACCTAAATTTAATAAATTTTCTCCTTAAAACCTTCTATGCAAAGTGCTAATGAAAAATGAATTACATCGCTTCGCAATAAGGAAGTCCTCCACACACACGAGTGGTACTATCATATCCCTCACGGAAAGGAAATAAAAAAGGTATATGTGATTTGATTGTTAAATAAACATATTTATATCCTAGGAAATCATATAAAAAATTTAAATCCATCATTATATCTATCCTTTAATGGTGGTGATGGAAAAATAACTATATCGATTCATGAGGCGTTATACCACCATACATACGATAGATAGACTCATTTTCAATTTGACAGAATTAAATATATATATATATATATATATTTGTGTCTGTGTGTTATTAAATTAATATTAAAACATCTTAGTTAAAATTATATACTATATTTACTATTTGGTAATAGTTTTGAAATATTCAAATGAGTTACAAGAAAGAAAAAAATCTAAATACGGTGAAAAAATGTTCATATATTCTTTGAGAAACCTCTTTAATATTAACCGAAAGCCTTCCCAGATTATATTTATGATCTATAAAATGCATTTATGATGTGGGTATGGATTTAGTGAATTAATTTGGGAATTTATTTTTCTAACCAAATGGATTTGTTAGTGTGAATAGTGGAGGGGTATGGGGTGCCTTTTGATCAGTGGGAGAGCGAGCAAACTTGGTATTTTTTAAAAGAATCAATTAAAACAATTATTTTATATTGAAAAAATCCTCAATAATGGGTCATTATAAAACAATATATATTATAGGGTCTATATTTGTCGATAAAATATGTGCTTTACAAGTTGGTAGGTCACTTTAATACTTGTAGTTTTAGATTAACCCCAAAATAAACCATTCATTACCTTAATCGAGGTAATTAATTTTTAAATTTATTACTCTTAAAAAGGGTAAATTATTAATTCGAAATTATTTAACAATATGTTTATTTATTATTCAAAATATTTAATCCCGTTTTAAAATTTTAATTCGTAAAATTGGGGAAATCCAATTCAAAATAATACCCACAAACGCGAGAAATGAAGTGGGTTTCTAAAGGGAGACATTGTATAAGTATAAAATGTTTTAGTATCAAAATTATATTTTAAATTGATCAAAATTACCAAAATTATTTAATTGTAATCTAAATTAACATATTTTTTATAATTTGAATAAAAAATATTTTTTGTTTCATAAATTATTTATATGAAAAGGAAGTTTTCAACTAATATTTTGTATTACTCACTATTCATCAAAAAATAATCTTTTTAAACAATTCTCACAAATTCACCCAAAGATGATTTTTACAATTATATTTCAATTTTTTTCTGAAAATGTGGTAAAAATTAAATTTAATATATGCTCACAAAGCATGACTAATCTGACATTCAGAAAAATATAGTTTATCTAAATACATTTTTTTCTTTCAAATGGTTAGTATTTTGTTTCTAACCAATATATAACAATTGAATGTATTTTAGAAATTTGTAAGACATATAAATTCAATAATCTATATATTCATATTCATGACCTGCAGCATATCATCTAGGTTTTAATGGTCATGTTTGAACAATAATATTTTAATAGAGTGTCAGGATTCGTTTAAACCTGGTGTGGCGTGCATCACAATTCACTAAAGATATTGAACTAATTTATGTTTATATATGTATTACAGTATTAGTGTGTTATATTTTCTTTTATTTAAGTTATTATGGTTTGTACATGCTACTAAACATGTGGTTCCTATTTTTGTATATTTGGGTTATAAATTGTACCCCCTTTAATAAATTACAACCTATAAGTTTAATTATGATCTCAATAATCAAGGGTTTTAAAATTTAAAATTTAATAATTGAAACCCAAAACCATTATAAGGGTAAATAAAACATCCTCTTGATAAGAGACAATGGGATGTGTGATCGTAATCTAGAATAATCACATAACCTGGTTTCCACGTAGGATAATATAGGTGGGAAGTAAGTATATAGACATGGAAGAAAAGTGTAATGTGGAAATAATGAAGGTGGGTGATATAGTTAATTAATTATAAGAAGGTAAATATTTAATAGAATGTTAAAAACCACAAAACCACAAATATTTGATTATTTAATGGACCATTTGATTCATCAGGTATGAACATACTAGGATAACAAATTTCAACAAGATCATTTTCATCGAGGTGAATAACTAATTTAATATCTGGAGTTAGAACATATGGAAATGTACTTTCATAATATATTTTTGTTTCATAGGCACAATTTCATCCATTGTTTTTGCTTCAATCAATTCCCACCTCATTTTTTACTTTAAGAAATTAATATGAAATATTAATTTTTATGCCCGAAGCACACACTATAATGACAAGTAATTCCTCATGTCTATATATATTTTACAAAATCAAAATGTTTGTAACATATTATCCAACAACAAAACAAGGTGAAAATATTCCATTCCATATATATATTACTTTATAACTCATCCAAAAATATCTCTCTCAAAATTTTTAGTCCAAAAACATTTAATTAAGGTCCGTAACTAACAATTATATACCACATTTAATTTAATTTGTCTCTTTCAATGAAATTCCAAATATTTGAATTAAGTTATCACAAAAAAACATTAATGAAAACACAAATAATTAAAAAAATTACTCAAGTTGAATAATATATTTGAGAGATCATAATATATAGTAAACATCATTAAATATAGAATAAAAAATTAAACCACTAACCAATTTAATATCCACAAATAATATCCCATTAGTATATCATTTTCATTATTATCTCTATATAGAGCAAAAATTAAGGGTTTTATTCCCTTAATCATGTGTTTACTAAAAATATCAACTTCACACTAAATCACTTTTCTTGGTACTAATTACTACATGCTTTTAAATCCTTAAATATATACTACTAAAGTGTAATACTTTTTTCATGATTATTATAATGATAATATCATTGATAAAATAGTTTTACAAAATATTTCTTGGATCCAAATACACAATAAAAATAATCATTTCCCTTATCAAGTATCAATATCATAATATTGATCAAAATCCCTTAGCTTCATCTGAGGTATACTTATTTGAGGATTGGGGAATTAGTTGGTATAGGGACCCATATCCTTACTTTAAAAGAACATTAATTTGTGGGCTTCTCCCTTACACTAGAATCCATTTTCATAGTGGCCTTTTTCTCTAAACTTGATGAAAATTGATTTTCCTTTTAGGGATATACCAGGGTGATTCACTACACAAGTATCTCATGAGGTAAAATCCTTCTTTACCTTCTTCCATTAATCTATTTTTCTTTTTTCACCCTCTTCTAATCTTTCTTCCATTAAATGCCTTAGGAATTTGGGAATTATTTCTCTATCTTGATATCACATGATATTATGTCCACATATGATTTTAAATTTATGGTGACTTGTTCCATACAGAATATGGGATTAATCCCACAATGTGATGGTAAATATTTCTAATGGATTAAATACATAGTCCAAAATATGAATTGTTAACTAGGGACACTTGGTTTTATACTTATAAATAGTTTTCAATTCTTTCTATCTTATACTCAAGAACATTTTTTCCATCTTTTCTTGTTGCTCAATATGAATTTTTTACATGAATAGTATTTTGAAATCCTTCCATTCTATGTTTTGTAATTCTTTATTATCCTTAGTGTTTTGAATTAATTTACACCATTAATTTGACTCTTATGTATCATATTGAATTGAACCATTGGGTCTGATTCGGAATGTCACATGCCCTCGTTTGCTCCTCCCTGTATGAAAGAGGCTTCCAACTAGTATTTAGTGTCTAAATATGTCATTGAGGAGACTGTACCATCTATATCATGTAATCAAAAATGATAATAATGAACAATTACAAAATAATTATTCCATAATTAGAAAAAAAATCAAAAATTGAAAAAGATAAATAGATATAAAATTGGATCTCAAAATGGAATGTTTTTCCAAATTATAAGATGCGGGTAAATAAAATACAAATAAATCAATAAACATATGTGGGTACTTAGGTGTCAATATAAGTCCACTCGAGCTCTATGCTCCATAGCTCAACCATCCACCATAGAGTCAGTTCCCTTCAACAAATCTCTGATCATGAAATTTACAAGCACATCAATATTCCTAAGTAGTGTGTGAGTACAAGACTCCGTAAGAAATCATTAATGTGTCATTATCATAATATAACAATTTATATAATAGTTTATGTTATGAAATAAGTAAATTCTTAGTAAAAATATATGTGATGAGTAATCATGAACCTACCAAGCCACCACAGTCCCTTATCCCACCTTCTTCATCTCATTACTGGTAAGGATTTAGTTAAGTCACATACATCTATCAAGGTATCTATGATAAACTGAGATAGTTGGATGTTGTATTAAGAACATTGAATGTTCCTCCATATCAAAAGTTGAACAATCCTATATAGTGGTAGTTATTGTAGTTATGGATGATCTTTCATGATGGTACCTGACCCACATACACTTTTAATCACCTATATCCCAATTCTATAAGAAACCATGACTGATATTTTTCAGCTATCCATAATGATTTATTCTGTATAGGGGTATCCATTCCCACCTTTATGTACTTCAGGACTACATCAGGTTGCATATCTTGACACTGTGATTCATAACTCCTATCCTCAAGGAACCTCTTGTGTTTCCCAATAACTTCCATTAAGCCACTATTAATTCCCCTATACAGGGGTATACACACCTTCCTATCAGTACGTTTGGACTATGTCAAGTTGGGTAACTATATAATGAATTTTTCCCCTCTACAGGGATAGACCCACCCAATATTAACTATGTTAGAACTGTATAACTCCAACCCCCAAGGATGGAACATGGTATCTTGGTACCCGTAGTAGAATTCCACACAATATACAACCCGCAAACACTATATTTCATAGAAAGTAATGGAAAGGCACAACATGATCAATATCAGTAGACACGTATCATCAAATTTCATTAAAAAATATACCCATTGATACAAAATGACCAACATGAAACTCATCATAAGAAGGGGTTAATCCAACATAAACATCATATCATGATAGAATGATATAAACATGGATAAAAATGGAATGAAACCTCTTACCTCAAAAGTAACATATGTAAAAGTGAAGTATTAACCACCCTTTGTGTCTTGATAGGTAGAGTGGAAACCTTAACAGTAAAGAACACTTACTCAAAAATTATTTTCATAATAATTAACAAGAAATTTCTCAAGATAATTCAATGGTTCATAGAATCAAAACCTCTAATTTTATTTCCAAAATAAATAAAAATTCACATGAAATGATAATTTATCTCACTTGGTTAATTTCTAAATTTTCATAATAGGTCAGCACTTTCACTTGAAATAATCCCTATAATAATAATTATCTTTTGATAATTTCTTATAGATTAAGCTTTTATAATTCTCTTTTGATAATTTCTCATAAATTATACATTTATAATTATATCTTGATAACTTATCACAAATTACCCTTTTAAAATTATTTTTCTATAATTTATCATAAATTATCTATTTATAATTATCTTTTAAAATTTTCTCATAAACTATGATTTTATAGTTATCTTTTCATAATTTATCATAAAATATATTTTTATAACTATTTCTTCAAAATTTCTCAAAAATTATCAATTTTAATAATCTATAAATAATTAAAAATAAATTATCTATTCCTAATTATCTCTTTATAATTTATTATTAATAATCCTTTTATAATTATCTCTTTATTATATATTTTAGAGAATAATATTTATATTTATCCTAATATAATTAATTATAAATTATCCATTTATTATTATTTCTTGATAACCTATTATAAATTATCATTTATAATTTTCTTTTGATAATTTATTACAAATTATCACTTAAAGTATTTTTTGATAATTTATTATAAATTATTCATTATAATTATATTTTCATAACTCATTATAAACTAAAATTTTTTAATTATATTTTTCTTAATTTAATAATTTATCCTTTTATATACTCGCAATTGTTGATTGATAATTTTAATAATTATTCTTTGGTATCTCAATATAATTATTATCTTTAAATTCAACAAATTATCCCTCAATAAATCTATGGAATTATCTTTTAATTATTTTTTTATTTAATAAGTTATCCTTTGATAATATAGTACAATTATCATTTTATAATAATTCTTTATAATCATTTTTGATAATTTCACATAATAATCTTTTGATAATTTCTAATATAATTTTATTTGAAAAAATAGGGAAAATAATAAAATATATAAAATAAAATGAAAAAATAAAACCTGGTTATATATGTGTACAGTGCCTGAAGTGGAAAGAGAAAGAAAGATCATCATTCTTAGGACACCTAAATCAGATGGACAAGACTTCAACTATCAAACGTAAAGGGGTTCTTAGTCCCATCAAAATCATACAGGTCAAATGCACTGGAAATAAAATATGGTTCAGCTCTTTAAAACCAAAAAATAATAGTAATAAAATAGTTAAATTAATACACTTTTTTTAATCATCGTTTCACTTAAAAATTGTTTGTAGAGTGTTTTAGTACACCCTATTAAGGCATTGGTTATTTTAAATAGGAAAAAATAGTTGTATATTGAATATTTTTATATTATAGTGAGTTTAAAAGGGGGTTCTTCCATATAAGAAGAATAAATAATTAATAAAATCAATTTTTTTAAATCAATTTTTTATAATAATATAAATAATAATTAAAAAGTTATTATCAAATATGATGTTTCCAAAAAACCAACACACATAATCTTCATGTCTTCCCTAGGGTAAATAGTGCATATGAAACATAACAGTGGTCTCATATATCTCATATTACGCACCCTTTTTTGGATATTTTCAATTATTTTTAGAATGATATATAATAAAAATATTAAATAAAAAATCTATTCATACGATGTTAGCAAACATCTGATGTTTACAACTGTTATGTTGTGCCTAGGGTAAACCTTACATCCTAAACCTGGGGGTGGTATCATATGTCATAAAAGATTCATTATTTGAGAGATATTATATATTTTTTTTAAAAATCATGCATGTGTATTATAATATAATTAATATTTTCATTCTAACTCTCGCGAGGGTCTACGGGACTTGTAATATCTCACTAACTCACCACCAGAATCCAAATTTATTAGATAGAATATTCCAATCTATTAACTTGGATTTTACTTTTCACAAATCCTTTAAATCTACTATAAAGATATTTTTAAGGAAAAATTATATTTTCAAATAAAAACAATCCTAAATTATTTTCAATAATGGTTTTTTATTATATTTAAAAAATTAGGTTATCTAAACTATCTTCCTTAGTTGAATTCTCATTAGGGAGAATTATCTATGGAATTATTTCTAGAAAATATTAGGCCACTGAATTCAAACGTCAGAATCACACTCCCACATATCCTTATAGGTCAATCCATTCTTCCACCAAATCTGAAAAAATTGGATTATTTTATCTCAGATGAATTTATCATTATGATCTATAATCTGCCTTGGATAATCCTCATAAGATACCTAGAATATCTAGGGTCTGAGAAAGATTGATCCTAAAATACATTAAAGCAAAAGTAAAGAGAAAATTTTGTCATTATAAGAGGGTTTACAATGTCAGGAGTAAGTCACTCGCCACATATACATATCTACGATATGTATAAAAGATGAGGAGATATATATGACCACATTATTTTCATTAATATTATCAATCTATTTGACAATGTTTCTTCCACATAATTTTATTATCTATGTATATTTGAAGAAATTATGTTGAGATTATTGAAATTTTTGAGATAGTCAATCTAATGAGATAGTACTCTACAAGGTATATTTCTTATTCTTTATTTAAGACCATTATCATAATGATCTGAATTTGAATAAGTCTATATGGGATTCCATTTTCGGTTAGAAGCATTCTTGGTAGAAAAACTCTTCTCCCAAAGATTAAATTTATATGAAATTCATGATATAATTATGTTTTATAAAAAACATTGACAAAGCCACGATGTGTGAAGAATAATCCCCCAAAATCATAGGGTCCAAGAATTCCATAGGTCGCACCTCAAAAAGTTTTATTCATCAACGAGTATATTGGAGGATTCTGATAAATATATTTCATCAACAAAGACTTTCTGGGTTTTCCTGGAACACCAAGAATTATTAGAATATTCATATCAGTGATGTTATTTTTTATTTCACCTAACTGAACCATTGTAACAACATATACAAGAATGTGAATATCCAAGACCTCAACATTAATGGGGGGAAACATACTGTAAAAAATTTCTACATTCCTTATTGTCTAGATAGAGGTAAAGATTGATACAATAGCAGTAATAAGAAGGTTGTGAATCTGGTCAATATGTCTATTCTTTCATATAAGTATCATGAATTCTAGTAACTACCTGCAAGTACCCATTTCAAAGTTTAGCAGAATGCTAGAATATATCCACATCTCTTGAGCAAAATCACATCCCCTAATGAGATGTTGGATAAAATCTTCTTATCGTAAACATAAGGGGCATGTTGGTACAATTTTCTACACATCTATCTTTAATTGATCAGAATTAGGTGATTTTTTTTTTATATCTTCCATATCTAAGTAAATATTTAGAATTTTATGATTGGTAACATAAAACTCAACTTCCATGGTGGTGGTGGTCTAGATCCATCACATTCAAGAAATTAGTATTCTTAGACATTGAATTTTCCATTTCTATAGGGCCTCCATATCAGAATATTATTATCCATAAAGTTGTAGGTCTAGATATACCTTCCAACATTAGTTGGATCAATATCTAAAAATCTTTTGTTGTAAATAAGTTCAAGAATAGACATTTGAATAATATTTGATGAGGAATTTGGTGTGTTGAGAGGGATGTACAATCAGTGAGTTCTCCATCAATAAAGATTGGACTGTGTTCTCACTAACCATATTGAATTCTATATAATATTATTGAAGTAGTACATGATGTATGGCTGCATAGATGATGCAATTTATTATTTTTCCCCTTTCTTCTACTTTATTTTAAACCAATTTGATAAAAAAACAAAGGAAGGGGAATTGTAATTCAAAAAATTCCAGGTTAATTTATTGATAAGTCTTCCATTTAAAGTCCCCAATTTTTTTAATACAACTCAACATCCTCATAATTTATAACATGCAAAGGATCAGGAACTTACCTTTGAATCTAAGAAATGTGGAACACATCACACATGCATCAATAATATTGAGTATGTTCTAAATGGTATTCCATTTTTTCCATTCATTCAGTGATCTCAAAGGGCCCCAAAAACCTTGGTTCTTGATTTTATTGCTTACTCAGATGTTGGTGGACTAAGTGAGTAGTCACTCTCAAGAAGACCTGATCCCCTATAGAGAAATATAAAAGTATCCTCATATGGTCAACATGTAATATTTATTTATCAAAGTAGTGATCAACCTTTTCTCAATTATATGAACTCTCTCATAGGCCTCCTGAAACCAAACCAATCCCATAACCACTGCCTCAAGTACCCCATAACAACAAGATGTGATTGACATAGTCTCCCATAAAGATCCTCGTAAGGTTCTATATGAGTAAATGATTTGTAATAGATATTGAATGTGAACTAAATCAGTGTCACGACCCACCTTCACCAAAAGGAGGGAAGGGTCAGCAGACTGTCAGGCCCTTCCTTCTTTAAGTTGAAAGAGAGATAATGACCCATGAAAACCACCTTCAATAGGTCTCAGAGTGGCGACTATAACCAAGGGTATAGAATCACAAACTAAATGGAAGGCATTACCCTTTTTCTGTTTTATAGGATCGGGAGATAAGATAATGAAACCCAACAACACCAAAACTAAAAGAAAAGTAAGGCCAAAAGTAAACCATTCCCACATGCATGTTTCAAAAGTAAAAGCCACAAAATACAAAAGTGACTACAAGGGTAAATACCAAAGAAGGGAAAACAGCAACTGCAACTGGCCCAAAGGTATGAGCTAGTAAGGTCCTACGCGATCCCCAAAGTCCTCCTGGAATCCTGAAAGCAGTTTTATATACATAGGGTGAGCATACAAGTACACTCAGTATGGAAAACCAAATACTCTCATGCACAAGTGGGGGAACGTACTAATGTCCCGTGAGAAAAAGGAGTAAACCAAACACCTAACAAGGTAAACTATCCACCCAAGCCTCACCAAGGCACACTCCCCAAATAACACAAGTCAAGTAATATATATAATAAGAGAACATTGATTTTTGGGTACCCCGCACCACTTTCCCACTGGTTATTGAGACATCCTACGCATCGAACCAATCCTGCCATTCTCACCACAGTCCCACTGCCACACCCGCCCACACACACCTGGGCCACAACCACACGCAGTCCCACTGTCGAATCCCGCTCGCAAACACCTGGGCCAAAACTGTCACACATAACCACGCCTACAAACATCTAGGCTAGAACAACCACTACCACGCCCGAAGACACCTGGGCTAGAAGATCCACTGCCATGCCCGAAGACACCTAGGCCTCATCCTGAAGACACTTGGGAAACCACGTGCTGCACACACCTAGCCAACCACCATACTACCCTGCCTCAAGATTCTTGGGATAATAATGGACCTCAGGCCATCACAGCCTGCCTTAAGATACTTGGGCTATCTGGGAAAGGGAGCAGAAAAGGAGCTAATAACCAGGCACTAATAATAGTGTTGGGAAAAAAACACCCTCCCCCATGAAATGGGGGTGTTTAGCAGTAAGTGCTCAACTTGGGTGGGGCATGAATAAGAAACACAAACTACAAGTACATATATAGGTAACAAGCACTCACCCAAAGTTAGGTTTTTCTTCAACCAGCCTAAAGGACACAAACAACACTCATTTCCGAGTCATGACTCTTCCCAGCAAAATCCATTTGTCCCATCCTTGTTTTCATGTTCAGTAATAGTGTCTAAATAAGTTTATGATCTACTAGGAAACTATTATCATAAGAAAAATCCAAGGAAAAGATCCAGCCAGAAGTGTATTTAATTATTCACACCTGGTTCTCTTGTAAAGTCACAACAAAAAATGGATAAGTGAGATCCCTGGAAGTACTGGAACCAAAGACAACCCCGAGACACTGCCCCGTGTCCGACATCTTGGAGCCAAAAAAGGGTTTCTCAACAACAGAGGATCCCACCCCATTTCGTGATACAAACAACATAACCACCTGGTCTTAAAACTCAAAACCACTGAATACATAATAACAGGGGATACCATCCCCAATTTCGTAACCACCGAGAGTATAAAAACAGGGAATCCCATCCCCTCACACATCTCCAGCAATTGGTCCGTAAAAGAAAACAACCAACCACTACCACCAACACAAAGCAGGGCCATGTTGGTATTTTTAGATTTATAAGATTTAACACACTCCATGATTTCAATTTCCGTGTGCTTTAACCGAGGGTTATCACAGAAGGGTTGATCCTAGTGATTTCAATTTATTTAGCTGGGTGTACGTGATAAACCAATTTACTTTTCACAGTAAGGGTTCAAAACCACAAAACAATCCATTAAACATCACTTGATGCAAGGGTTCATTAGTGCACATAAAAAGACCACCAACGGCCATGATTTTCAGAAGGCGTAAGCCTGCACAATTCAGGAATCATAAAATAAAAAAAAATATGGAAGATTATAAACCAAAGCGGCATCATTGATCACGGCCCTCCCCCTTCATTAGAGTTCATTCATTATCTTCATTAAGGTTCGGTTTTACCCAATTCTACAGAAACAAAAGCATTCCCACCCCGCATGATACACAAAAAGTGAGAGACGAGGAGAAATTCCCTACTTTTTGATCAACGGTCAATGCTAAGGCCGAGAATGAAACTTCACATATAGAGATGCGGCTCGCCTGAATGAAAAGTTATTTGTGAATGAAGGGTACCCCTAGCTGTGATTGAGGAACGAAGAAACCACGGCTAACCCTTTAGTTTATAAGGGTTGGGGACGGTTGAGATAAGAACATGAAATCGCGTAAGGAGTGGGGTCGTGGGTTGACCACGTGGCCCCACACATCATTAAAGGGTCGGGCAGTTTAAACCGACGTACACACCAGGTTAATTCATTAAATATTTAATTAAAACGTTAATGGGAGTTACCGGTCTTTAAAAGTTTTAAGGGGTCAAAATAGGGTTTAAAACCCAATTTGCGCAAAAGGAGCGCTACTGGAAAGAGCCTGCGGGGGTAGGTGAGAGCCACTGGTAGTCGGGAACCACCGGTGGCTGACAGCTACCGGTAGATGAGAGCTACTGGTGGCTGTCAGGTACCGGTAGCTGAGCTACTAGTAGGCTGCAGCCACCGGTAGACCGACCTACCGGTAGGCTGCAGTTACCGGTAGACCGAGCTACCGGTAGGCTATAGCTACCGGTAGACCGAGCTTCTGGTAGGTTGCAGCTACCGGTAGACCGAGCTATAGGTAGACAGAGCCACTGGTAGCTGCAGCTATCAGTAGACCGAGATACCGGTAGACAGAGCTACTTATAGGTTGTGGCTACTTGTAGACCGAGCTACCGGTAGGCCTGCTACCAGTATGATAAGGCTACCGGTAGTTCTACCGTTACACCAAACATCCCCGAGATTCCCAGACCAAAAAACCCAACATGAGATTTTCACAAAGTAATGGACCCCTAAAACTCGGGCCATTACATTAGATACCTTTTAAATGATTCTCTTCCTCGAGAATCTAAAAAACCCAGAAGGAAAGAGAGGGTTCAAGAAACCACCTCTAAAGATACCTCTCAAGAGTGAACCTCATGTTAACTAAAAAATCCCTTCTAACAAGAACCAAGAAACATATCATGTCAAACTGCCCAGGCATGTGGGGGTTGGGGAGTCTCATTCCCCATGTCAAGATATTATCCTCTTTGGGCAGCACTGACTTGCCCGCACGAGTTTAATCGCATCCACCTTAATGCGTCTTGATTAGGGGTCGGGTTCTCTCCTCCCCCATAGCTAGGGATTTTCACAAATATTTAGAGGAAAGAAAACCAGTACATTTCATAGCCAAAAAGACAAAATGTTCTACCACAACAGGTACAAAAAAGAAAAACTCAAAACAACTCTAGGTACTCGGTACACATCTGTGCTTCCCTCTCCCACGTACTCTCCTCAAGACCACCATGTCTCCACAACACACGAACCAAGGGAATGGTTCCCCCACGAAGCACCTTCTCCTTGAAATCCTCGATCATCACTGGTCTCTCCCCAAAAGTCATGTCGTCCTCGATGTCCAGCTCACCCCAATCAAGGATTTGTGAATCGTTGTACAGATTCCGACGGAGCTGGGACACATGGAAGACATCATGTATCCTCAGTAGCGGTGGTGGTAACGCTAGCTGATAAGCCACTTCACTGACCCGCCTCAACACTTAGAAAGGCCCGATGAACCTGGGAGAAGGCTTACTCCCCTTTCTGAACCTCTGTTGTCCATGCCGATGGGAGACCTTCAAGAATACGTGGTCTCCAACCTCAAACTCCAAGGGGCTCCTCCTGGTATCAGCATACAACTTTTTTTGGTCCTGGTCCACCTTCATCCTTTCCCGTATTAGCTGAACCTTCTTCGTCGTGCTCTGCACCACCTCTGGGTCAAGGATGCCCGCCTCTCCGACTTTGGTCCAACACACAGGTGAGTGGCATGGCTTCCTGTACAAGGCTTCAAATGGGGCCATACCAATGGTAGATTGGTAGCTATTATTGTAGGCAAACTCTATCAGGGGAAAGTATCGTACCCATGATCCTCCTGAGTCCAGAACACATGCCCACAACATATCCTCCATGGTCTGGATGGTGTGCTCTGTCTGTCCATCTATCTGGGGATGGAAAGCAGTGCTAAGGCGCAGTTGGGTGCCAAAAGCATGCTGTAATCCTCTCCAGACTCACGAGGTAAACCATGCATCCCTATCCGAGACTATAGACCTCATAACTCCATGCAACCGCACCACCTCATCCACAAACCTTCGAGCCAAAGAATCCACTCCACTCGACTCCCTGATCGCCAGAAAGTGAGCTAATTTTGTCAACCGGTCCACTACCACCCATATGGTGTCGTATCCCGCTTGGACCTTGGGTAGTCCCGTGATGAAATCCATTGAGATTTCATCCCACTTCCACTCGGGGACATCTAGAGACTATAGTAGGCCGCCTGGAACTCGGTGTTCATCCTTCACTTGCTGACACACTAAGAATTTGGCCACAAACTCTGCCACTGCTCACTTCACTCCGGGCCACCAAAACTGTCTCTTCAGTCCCTGGTACATCTTGGAAATTCCTGGGTGTACCGCCAGGGGTGAGTTGTGGAACTCACTGAGAACCTTGTTGTGCATCGCCTCCGGAACAAATAGCTTTCCCTAGAAAAGAATCCGGTTATGGCCATCCTTCGTCCATCCTTCTGGGGCATTACCCTGGTTTACTCGGCCGCGCATCACATCACACTCTGGGTCTCCCCACTGAGACTCCTCCTCTTGTTGAAACAGAGATGACTGCAATGTCATATGATACAGGCAACCTCTACTACTATTCATCCTCACATCCAGGTGTAAGGAATCCAACTCCTCCATCGCCTTCCAGGTGTCCGTCGAATCTCGGACTGCATCCTTTTTCATCCTCCTGATCAAGGAATCAGCCACTATATTGCCTTTTCCCTTAGTATAAGAGATCTTGAAGTCGTAATCCTGGAGGAACTCCAACCATCTCCACTGTCGCAAGTTTAGGTCCCGCTGGGAGAAGATATACCTCAAGCTTTTGTGATTTGTGAAGACCACAAAGTGTTCTCCAATGAGGTAGTGCCACCATAACTTTAGCACAAAAACGACAGCTGCAAGCTCCAGGTCGTGGGTGGCATAATTACACTCATAAGGGCGTAGCTTCCTGGACCCATAAAAGATCACCCCTTATCACTGTATCAACACACATCCCAGGCCTTGTCTTGAAGCATCACAGGACACCTTATACGCCGCCCCTTCTTTTGGAAATCTCAACACTGGGGCACTGACCAACTTCTCCTTCAAATAACTAAAGGCTGACTCGCACTGCTCACTCCACATGAAAACCTGGCCTTTTTTGGTCAGGGCTGTCAAAGGGGCTGCAACTAGAGAGAATTTGGGTACGAACCTCCAATAGTAACCTTCCAGCTCAAGTAAACTACGGACCTCTACCACATTCTTGGGTGCTTCCCAAGAAATAACAGCCTCAAACTTTGATGGTTCCACTGCTACCCCCTACTCGGACACCACGTGCCCGAGGAAGTGCACTTCTCGTGTCCAGAATTTTCATTTCGACAACTTCCCATAGAGCTGGTGCTGTCTGAGGACCTCCAAAACCATCCTCAGGTGCTCTGCATGGTCCTCCTCTGATCTCAAATAGATCAAGATATCGTCGATGAACACAACCATGAACCGATCAAAGTACTCCCTGAAGATGGAGTTCATAAGCCCCATGAACACAGCTGGGGAGTTCGTAACACCGAAGGGCATGAACATGAACTTGAAGTGTCCATATCTGCACATGAACGCCATCTTTGGGGTGTCACTTTCCTTCACTCTCAGCTGGTTTTACCCAGACGCAGGTCGATCTTCGAGAACCATCATGCCCCTTTTAGCTGGTCGAAAAGATCTTCTATCCATGGAAGAGGGTAGCGATTCTTGATCATCACCTGATTCAGCCTACTGTAGTCTATGCACAACCTGAGACCACCATCTGCCTTCTTTGCGAACAAGACCGGAGCACCCTACGGTGACACACTCGGCCGAACATAACACCTCTTCATCAGATCGTCAATTTGGATCCGCAACTCCCGTAGCTATGAGGGTGCCATCCGGTAGGGAGCCATCGAGATCGGATGAGCGTCGGGCTGCAATTCTATCCTGAACTCGATATCACATCGAGGGGGTAGAGTCGTAACCTCCTCAGGGAAGAAATCCATAAACTCACGGATGATCTCTGGAACCTCCACCATTTTAGCATCTACTGACTCTACTGATAGCTCATCTAACAAGGAGAGGAGGGGTTCCTCTCACCTTCTACCCTTCTGACTGCTCCGCTCACCGGTGAAGGTAACACACCGGCTGCCCTAGTCCGAGAACACAAACCTTCCTCGGAAACAGTCGATGACGGCACACACAGAGAATAGCCAATCGATGCCAAGGATGACAACATATGGTTGTATCTGTAGCAGAAGAAGATCCTTAACCGACTAATGTGGACCTATCATCAGTCTGCATCCCTGAAAAACAAACAAAAAGTCGGTCTGACCTCCAACTGGTGTGCTCAACACCAGGGGTGCTGGAAGTCTCTCGGCATCTAGACCCAAGGCACGGGCTAGATTGGGTGCAACAAACGAGTGCGAAGCTCCGGTATCGAACAAGGAAAAAAGCAAGGGTACTGAACAAACTGATCGTACCTCGAACAACCTTTGGCCCTAATAGAACTGCTGCCTCCGCAGCGTGTAGCTGTTTACGCCCAGCTCCTCTGCCCCTCGGTTATCGGCCACCTCCCCGACCACGCCCCAGTCGAGGTCCCTGAGGAGCACCCTGAGGTCGGCCTCCTCCTCCTACGTCTTCCCTCAGAGGAGTGGGAGCTCACTGTCCCTGTTGCTGCTATTGGAAAGGCCTGGCTGGAAGCTGCTACTGGGGCGGGTGGTGGGGTTGCCCGCCACCGCCGTACTGTACTCGGTCCGGGTACTGACTACGAAGACGTCCAGGGATCCCACAGACGAAGCACTGCGGCCCTAGGCCCGAAGAAAAAGGGCGAGGACCAGGGGATCGGAACTGAAACGGATGCGGCTTTCTCCCTGCTGGTCGGAACCTGGAGGGGCTGGACGCTGGAGGCCTGGTGCTGACGGCCTTCCCCTTTGATGGTCCCAGCTGGATCCCCTCTCGTGAAACTCCTCCTAGAGCATGCATCCTCTCCACCACTTTGGCCTTCTTCTGGACCTCCAAGTACGTCGATAGGGTAAAGGGGGTAACAACATACTGGGGGGAGGGTTGGAGAGCCTCCTCTAAACGTCTTTCTCGAGACTCCTCGTCAGGAAAGAGGTCCGGAGAAAAACGTAGGAGGTCCTTGAACTTGATTCCTAGCTCCCTCACTGACATACTCCCATGTTGGAGGGAGAGTAGCTCCTGTCTCTTTTCCGCCTTCATCGTCGAGGAGAGGAATTCTGCCCAGAACTCCCTCTCGAAATCAGCCCATGCCACCTTATCCTCTCTCCTCTCCCCCAGGTAAAGCGTCCACCACTAATGCACCTCTCCCCACATCTGTCTGACGGCCAGAGGAACCCAGTACTCGGTTGGAGCCTAGATTAAGCTGAAGGCTATCACCAGATACTCTAGCCAGCTCTCCATCTTCATGTCATAGGTGTTTCCCTCATACTTCTCTAGGGTCTGTCACTAGAAGGCCCAAAGTGTCTTCTGCCACTAGTTATCCTCCTCCTCTCGATCAGCTCTTTGTCAATCGGCCAATGTAGTCTCCGGGGCCTCGATCGCCTGTACCACACGTGGTCTCCTTCCAGGTGACATAACAAAAAGGTAAACAAGGAATGCCTAAGCCCAAGTAGTGCAGAATATTGTCTTTGAAACTTATTAAACTTTTGGTTTATTCTTAATTCCCAAAACACCCTAGAAACACGAGAACACAGGTCATTATGATGCATGTTCCTTTCCTAGGGTCTCTCTACCCTAAAATCAGCATGGCCTTACTTGGTCGTTCGGTAGGTCCAGAGTCCTTGCATCGGATCACGGGGGCCCTAAAATCCCGTGTCCTGGCCAGTTTTCCTTGGACTAATTCACGCACCAAGGTCACCCAACACTGTTTCCCTACCATCCCATGCAATCATCAATGTGCCTAACTCCAGACTCCATCCTATCTCTCAACCATCACCCTCTGATACCATTCTGTCATGACCCGCCTTCACCAAAAGGAGGGAAGGGTCAGCAGACTGCCAGTCCCTTCTTTCTTTAAGTGGAAGGAGAGATAATGACCCCCAAAACCCACCTTCAATAGGTCCCAGAGTGGCGACTAGAACCAAGGGTATAGAATCACACACTAAATGGAAGGCATTACCCTTTTTCTGTTTTATAGGATCGGGAGATAAGATGATGAAACCCAACAACACCAAAACTAAAAGAAAAGTAAAGCCAAAAGTAAACCATTCCCACATGCATGTTCCAAAAGTAAAATCCACAAAGTAAAAAAGTGACTACAAGGGTAAATACCAAAGAAGGAAAAACAGCAACTGCAACTGCCCCAAAGGTCCGAGCTAGTAAGGTCATGTGCGATCCCTGAAGTCCTCCTAGAGTCCTAAAAGTAGTTTTATATACGTAGGGTGAGAATACAAGTACACTCAGTAGGGAAAACCAAAGACTCTCGTGCACAAGTGGGGGAACGTACTAAAGTCCTGTGAGAAAAAGGGGTAAACCAAACACCTAAAAAGGTAAACTATCCACCCAAGCCTCACCAAGGCGCACTCCCCAAATAACGCAAGTCATGTAATATATATAATAAGAGCACATTATGTTTGGGTACCCCACGCCACTTTCCCACTAGTTATTGAGACATCCTACGCATCGAACCAATCCCTCCATTCTCACCGCAGCCCCACTGCCACACCCGCCCGTACACACCTGGGCCACAACCACATGCAATACCATTGTCGAATCCCACCCACAAACACCTGGGCCACAACTGTCACGCGTAAACACACCTGAAAACACCTAGGCTAGAACAACCACCACCACGCCCGAAGACACCTGGGCTAGAAGATCCACTGCCATGCCCGAAGACACCTGGGACTCATCCCGAAGACAGTTGTGAAACCACCTACCACACACACCTGGCCAACCACCACACTACCCTGCCCGAAGATTCATGGGATAATAATGGACCTTAGGCCATCACAGCTTGCCCAAAGATACTTGGGCTATCCGGGAAAGGGAGCATAAAAGGATCTAATAACCAGCCACTAATAATAATGTTTGAAAAAAACACCCTCTCCCATAAAATGGGGGTGTTCGGCACTAAGTGCTCAACTTGGGTGGGGTGTGAATAAGAAACACAAACTACAAGTATATATATAGGTAACAAGCACTCACCCAAAGTTAGGTTTTTCTTCAGCCATCCTAAAGGAAACAAACAGCACTCAAGTCTGAGTCACGACTCTTGCCAACAAAACCCATTTGTCCCATCCTTGTTTTCATGTTCAGTAATAGTTTCTAAATAAGTTTATGAACTACTGGGAAACTAATATCATAAGCACAAACCAAGGAAAAGATCCAGCCAAAAGTCAATTTAAGTGTTCACACCTGGTTCTCTTGTAAAGTCACAACAACAAAGGGATAAGTGAGATCCCTCGAAGTACTGAAACCAAAGACAACCCCAAGACACTACCCAATGTCTGACATCCAGGAGCCAAAAAGGGTTTCTTAACAATAGAGGATCCCACCCTAATTCATGATACGAACAACGTAACCACCTGGTCTTAAAACTCACAAACACTAAATCCATAACAACAGGGGATCCCATCCCCAATTTTGTAACCACCAAGAGTATAAAAATAGGGAATCCCATCCCCTCCCACATCTCCATCAATTGGTCCGTAAAAGAAAACAACCAACCACTACCACCAACACAAAGTAGGGTCATGTCGGTATTTTCAGATTTATAGTATTTAACACACTCCATGATTTCAATTTCTGTGTGCTTTAAACGGGGGTTATCACAGAAGGGTTGATCCTGGTGCTTTCAATTTATTTAGCTGGGTGTACATGATTAAACAATTTACTTTTGACGGTAAGGGCTCACAACCACAAAACAATCTATTAAACATCACCAGATGCAAGGGTTCGTTAGTGCACACAGAAAGACCAACAATGACCATGATTTTCAGAAGGCGTAAGCCCACACAATTCAAGAATCATAAAATTTAAAAAAATATATGGAAGATTATAAACCAAAGCAGCATCATCGATCACAGCCCTCCCCCTTCATTAGAGTTCATTCATTATCTTCATTAAGGTTCGATTTTACCCAATTCTACAGAAACAAAATCATGCCCACCCTACATGACACACAAAAAGTGAGAGATGAGGAGAAATTCCCTACTTGTTGATCAATGATCGATGCTAAGGCTGGGCACAGAAGTTCACGTATAGCGATGCGGCTCGCCTGAACAAAAAATTGTTCGTGAATGAAGGGTACTCCCAGCCGTGATCGAGGAAAGAAAGAACCATGGCTAACCCTTTAGTTTATAAGGGTCGGGGACCGTTGTGATAAGAATGTGAAACCGCGTAAGTAGCAGGGTCGTGGGTTTACCACGCGACCCCACATGCCATTAAAGGGTCAGGCGGTTTAAACCGACGCACACACCAGGTTAATTCATTAAATATTTAATGAAAATTTTTATGGGCATTACCGGGCATTAAATGTTTTAAGGGGTCAAAATAGGGTTTAAAACCCAATTTTCGCAAAAGGAGCGCTACTAGAAAGAACCCGTGGGGGTAGGCGAGTGCCACCGGTAGCCGGGAACCACCAGTGGCTGACAGCTATAGGTAGGCGGCAGCTACCGGTAGACCAAGCTACCGGTAGAAAGAGCTACTGGTAGTCTGCGGCTACCAGTAGACCGAGCAACCGGTAGGATAAGGCTACCGGTAGGCCTACCGTTACGCCAAACTTCACCGATATTCCCAGACCAGAAAACCCAACATGAGATTTTCACAAAGTAATGGGCCCCTAAACCCGGGTCATTACAATCAAGGCATGGTGATCATACTATACTCTAATGAAGTATAGAACACAAGCATGAAGCTTATCCCCTAATATTTGTATAGTCTGTCTGAACTATCTGTTGGTCTGGGTACAGTACATTATGCTTAGTATTAGTTAATTCCTTAAGTATTTTTACATTCTCTTCCCAAAAAAATGACACAAAATTTTTGTCTCTATTTTCATAAATTCTCAAGGGAAATCCATGTAGGTATATGATCTCTTATACAAATGGAATTCACAAAAACATTACTGAATGAGTCTCTATAATTAGTAATAAGTGGGCATAAATTGTTATCTAGTTGAAAATCACCTAGACTATATCATGAGTCCACTTTTTCTTGGTTATTCCTATCAAAAATTCCATTGTGACATCTTCCAATTTAAAAAAAAATCAGGAGTGGAAATAATAACCAACTAAAATGATGGTGCTCGACATTCACCTTCTGACAGGTAAGGAATCTTGAGACAAAACCAAAAATGTCTCTCATCATCCCTGGAAACCAGAACTACCTCCTGAAGTCATGATATATCTTTGTTAAACCAATATGTACTTCCCATATTGTTGTACTGTAATACCTCATCATATGCTCCCTGGTTGAAGGAGTTACTACTACACTCCTATGTAACCAGATCACACAATCATCACCCATCAACCATATAGGTATTGAATCCCCATCAGCTAGTTATTCCCTAATTACATAACACTCTGAATCCTTTTTCTATAAAACCATTACATGGTCCATATGTGAATATGTGACTATAATGTGGGGAAAAGTCATAGAACACTAGTCCTATTAAGTTCCCACCCTCCAATCATTCAATAATATCAACAGTGACACTACTCATTGATGGAATATCACCAAGAAACTTCTCATTCTACATCTTATGGATAAGATAATCCACAATGATGTTAGATCTTCTAGGTGTATACACCATATCAATGCTTAATGTTTGTAGATACTAAACTCAACCCCTCTGTCTCAGGTTCAGGTCCCTCTATGTGAAGATATAGTGAATTCTCATATGTTCTATATAAACAACAAAATCTCTTACACAATAGATATTATCTCCAACACTTTAGAGGGTGGACCACTACTTCCAAATAAAATTCATATAGTTTTACTATTATATCCTTTCGTTCATTTGGCACCATGCAATATGGGGGTATCGAACTAGCAGTTTAAATTTCATGGGATCAATCTTACCTTACTTTCCAATCCTTAAAAGTCTCCACTAGTTCAAAGATACCCAAAATTATTTCAACCCATTAATCATCATCTTGAGGGTATCTCATTTCTAGGAAATTTGAAGAATGTTGCATATATTATTAGGGAATATTTGTCCATAGTTTTGGACTCCTATGCCTAGGAAAAACACAATGAGAAATAATTTGGATTAAAGCAACCCTCCTGCCAAAACCATAGAGCTCGTGTGGTAGATATCTAATCATTATTCACCAACACATATAGTTGTAATTATAGAACCTCTTCCATCAAGTAATTATTTTGGAATTCTTTCCAAGTATGCCCATAAGACTAAATTTATGTGATATATTTTTTAATTTGAATGAACACATTTGAAAAAATAAACAGAGTCATTGGGATAAACTCTAATCAGTCTATGGGATCACTGAGGGTTTCTCTTATCCAATATAAGGGATCAAACAAGGTAATCCTATGAGTCTACCATTTACCCAAGGTATACCACTCCTAATACTAACCCTAGTTTTGGTCCATTCACATTAGTCACATTCATCATATTTATACTAACACACAACATGCCTATTTTAACTAATTAGGTAAAATAAATATATATTTCACAACATGACAATAGACATATCACAAAACGAAAATATACTGAACATATTGTATAAAACAAGGAATTTAATTAAATAACTACTATGCATCATAATATATATATATATATATATGAAATGTGAACCTACGTGACTAGTTATGTTTTATGAAAAAACATGGAATCATATAAATCATGTATCAACATCGTGTCTATCACCCAAGGTGATTTTAATTAACTATAATAAAAAAAATCCCATTTTATGGTAAGTATGAGGTCATCTATACATTTCTCTCTATACACTATTTTAGATACCCCACCTAAGTCCCAACCATCCTAACAACTGATGAACCTGTTCCAAATCAAGTCAATATAAATGACAATTTAGTAAACCTCATCTGATTCAATTTTTTAATATCGTGAACTGAACCACCAGGTCCAATGCGGAAGGCCACATGATTTCATGAGCACCTCCCTATACCCATGAGGCTACCGTAAAGCAGTGAGTTTCTAAATCCAGTAGTGGGGAGACTCTGTCGTTTGTATCCTATCATCGAGATAGATAATAATGAAAAAAATATAGAATACATAATGAGAGTAAAATGATGAAAATTAATAAGTGACAAAGATATAAAAATAGATCCCAATGTGGTAATCATGACAAGAGTATAACATCTAGGTAAATATATGTCAAGTAAATAAATAAACATCTATGAGTACTCCAATGTCAGTCCCGGTCTGCTCCACCACCATGATCCATAGCTCAACTATCCACCATTGGTCCCTTTCCTCTATCTAGATCTCTGAACATGAAAAATTAATGTAGACTAAAATACCTTAGTAGGGTATGAGTACAAAATTAAGTTAGAAATCACCAATGAATCATTACCATAATTTTGTAATATATATAATAATTTATATCATCACATATGTAAATTCTCAATAAGAAAACTTATACTGAGTCATCATGTATTGAATAGGACATAATGAACCCCTACCCCACTTGCTTAAAGTCATTACTAGTAAAGATATTGATAAGTCACATACCTAAATAAAAGTATCCATGCTCACCACACCCATCTAGTGGTTGTTATAATGACTATACACATTATTACATGTATAAATCTCACCGCACTCTTCGGATGGATGTCATAGGAACACCATATATTTATTCAGGTCCATACCTGGCCCGTTTAACTTTTAAATACCCACGCACCATGTTCATATAAATCCATGACTTGTATTTTCCATCTAGACTCTATGCATTCCCCTCCATAGGGGTAACCATACAAACCTTCAAGAATGTTAAGACTATGAACACATGGGTAACCCGCCTCTAAGCCTCATAACTCCCAACTTCAGGGATCCATTTGTGTATTTCAGTACATGCCATATATCCACTATTCATCCCCCTTTATAAGGGTATGTACTCCTACCATTAACGGTTTTAGGACTGTGTTAGGTAGGGTAACTGGATACTGATGCTTTCCCCATACAGGGGCAGCCACATCTGCCTTTATGGATGTAATAAATGCATAACACCCATCTTCTAGGCCCAAACTATGTATCTTGATAGATTTTTCACAAATACATAGGATATGGGACAAAAAAATAACACATTCCAATGTGAGGAATGATATGTCACACTGTGATCAATATTATGAGTCACACATAATAACATGTCATAAACAAGAAATCCCAAGGCTACACACGAACCTACATGAAACTCATCACAAGCATGGGTTAGTCCACCATAAACATCATATCATGATAACATCATATATAAATGGACCAAAATTGAAAGGAACCTATAACCTCAAAAGTTGATGATTTTAAAGGAAAGCATAAACCACCCTATGTGGTTCGATATCTATAGTGGAAAAATCAATAGTCAAGAACACCACATCATGGCCTTATTATTATAAACAATGGAAATCTAAAAATCGAGGTTTTTCAATGGATCCTGGAACCAAAAATAGCTATTTTATTTCAAATTGAAATAAAATATCACATGGGAAGATGCATTATCTCTCCTAAATAATTTCTAGACTATCTTTCTAGGCTAGTGCATGCACTCATAATAATCTTTATAAGAAAAATCATATTTTGATAATTTCTTATAGATTATCCTTTTATAATTATATTTTCATAACTTCACATATATTATTATTTCAAAATTTCTTCTTGACAACTTAACATAATTTATCTTTTTATATCTCTATCATGATAATTTCTCATAAGTTATCCTTTTATAATTCTCTTTGGATAATTTAACTTTAATTATCCTTTTATAATTATATCTTTCTAATTTTTCATAAATTATCCTTTTATTATTATTTCACGCTAATTTCTCATGAATTACCCTTTTATAATTATATTTTTGTAATTTCTCATAAATTATACATTTATAATTACCTCTTGATAATTTATCATAAATTATCCATTTTTAATTAACTCTTGATAATTTATTATAAATTAACCTTTTTATAATTGTCACTTGATAATTTTTTATAAATTATTTTTTTATAACTATATATTGGCAACTTATTATTAATTGTCCTTTTATAATTATTTGTTGATAATTTATCATAAATTACCCTTTATAATAATATTTTGATAACTTGTTATAAATTATTATTTATAATTATCATTTGGTAATTTATTATAAACTATCTTTTTTATAATTATATGCTTGAAAATTCAATTAATTTATCCTTTGATAAACTCTCAATTATTATTTGGTAATTTTAATAATTATTCATTGATAATCGAAATTCATTATGGTTTATAAATTCTATAAATTATATCCCAGTGAATCCATGAAATTATTTTCTAAATATATTTTTATTCTATAAATTATCCTTTGATAAGGGTTCCACCTCACCCCTTGAAAGGTGGCTTATCAAAAATCAATAAAAAATGAAGTCCTTCGGGCCATTGGAGGATCCTTTGATAATCTAGTGTAATTATCAGTTTTTATAATTCTATATAATTATCATTGAAATTTGTATACATTAATATTTTGATAATTTTTAATAGAATTTTCTTCTTTTATTTGGGTTATATCAATTTTTATTAATAATCCATCATCTATTTTATAGAATAAAAAATAAAATAAAATATTATAATATATTATTAATAAATAAAATAAAAAAAATCAAACCAAGTTGAAGTTCTGTGAAACACCTGAAGAGGAAGGATAAACAGTGTTTTTTGTTCATAGAGAACCTGAATTAGGTCAATTTTTATCATTTTTTGAGGGTTCTAAGTTCTATCAGACTTATCAAGATCAACCAAAATGGAATTCAAAGATGGTAAAACTATTTTAAACCCCAAATTTATTACAATTAAAATGTAAAATTAACATACTAATTTTAATCACTATTTAACTTGAAAATTGACTTTGGAGTGTTTTAATTCACCCCATTAAATAATTGGATACCTTAACTCTTTTAAAATGAATTTATTTTGAAGCTTATAAATTTATAGGATATTAATAATGGAATTATTCTATTAATGAATATGACTTAATTAAAAAATTAATGTTAATAAATACATTTTTTATAATAATGTAAATAATTATTAAATTTATTATCATGTGAGATGTTACCAAATACCCAATGTTCAAAAATTTTATGTCCCATCTAGGGTAAACCTCACATCCTAGACATTAAAGTGACATCATATTTTTCATATGATGCACCATTTGGGAGATAATCAATATTTTTTGGAAAAATATATAATAAAAATAATAAATATGTTATCTTCATGTGAAATGTTACTAAATTCGTGATGTACACAAAATGTTATGTAGTACATACGATAAACCCTACATCCAATACCCAACAACCATCTTAGATTTATCATATGACGCATCATTTGGGTAGTTTTTAGTTAGTTTTTTTACAAAAAATCTCCCACACGTAATATTGTATTTTTAATATTTTTATTGCATTACCACTAAGGCTCTACATGCCTCAAAATCTCTCACTAACTCAGTGCTTGACTAAGATAATATTTTGTAGAATATTCATAGGTGTTAACTGATATGTCACTTTTACACAGAACCTTTAAATCATCTTTTTTGAGATTTTTTTAGAAAAATTATAATTTCAAATAAAAAGAATCCTAAATTATTTTATACAAGGATTTTATTCTCATTAAAAAATCTGGATATTTCTTCTTATAAGAGCTGGTAATCTTCATAGACATCTTTCTTCATTTCAATACTTCCCACTGAGAGAAATATCTTCTCTAATGATGTTATCCATTGCTCATCTAAAAATAGATTTTTGGTTTCATTGAATTATAGAGGTTTCTAACACATGAACTAGACTAACATTGTTAAACCATGTGGGTAATAAGTTTGTTTCACCAAACATGAAGGGTTATTACTCATAACCAAAATTATTTGTCCAAATATGGTTATAATTTGATCGATTAAAACTGAAACTATAGCTACAAATTCATTATCTTTCCATGGAGGGAAATTCCTATATAGAGTTACTTCATTTATACAGTTACCATTACATCCATGGAGTGCCATTTATAAATAATTCCATACACTAAATTATATCATAACATTATGAAACATAATTTACAATCCCAAAACTAGTGATACTGTTACCATAAATTGATAATTTCATGCATAATTAATCTCATAATCTTAACCAAGGTTTCTTTGTGGATATCATTATTTTCAATTCCATCATAATAGTTTATATATATAATGGGAAATATCCTAAGAATAAACCGTGGTATTTTAGAACCAGGTGAATACTATGGACTGTTGTCATATAATAGGTGATAATCCGATAAGGCCCAATGCACCCATTTTATAGTCATTACCCCAAAAGTACTTATTTTCTAGAACCGCATCATCGTTAGTATCCAGCCATCAATGTGTTTTTATGAAAACACATATAATCTATTCTTTTTGAAAACTTTAGGATGTTCCTCAATACTTATCCTCAAATTATATCATCATTTTATGTTCCTTAATAAATGTTTTAGTAAATCTACTTCCCAAGTTATCAACTAAAATTACATTGATAAAAAATATTGTGACCATGACCACTATATCACAAATTCAATGGTTATATCATTACATTGGCACAGGAATGAGAAATTTCACACCAAAGGACCAAATAGTTTAGTATTCTAGGAAAAATATATACATAAATGAAATTGAAATTACATTTTAAAATATAAAATATAAATATAAATTTTATTGAGATCACCATTATTACCCATAAAAAAACCTTACACATTAATCATAAAAAACATCCTGCTATCTTGGGGAAGAAAAATCATAAGAAAGAGGTGAGTTTAAATTCTATATAATGGTATGGGTATATCAGAAGTAATGAGTAAATAATGTATAATCAATATGGAAAGGTAAATAAATGACAAAACATCCATTTAATCCATATTGTGATCATAATAATGTAAGAATAAATGATGATCAATAAATTATATATAAAAAATCACATGATCTAGAAATATAACCTAATATCCCCACTAATCAAATATCACATCGAATATATTTGAATAAATTAATGGTGATGGAATGCATAATATCTGATATCTTAAATGTACCATTGAGGCCTCATTGAAAGACTTGTTACTATAAATGAATCATTCTATGACATATTATATAAATGGTTAAGGCCTTATATAAATACCCATGCTAATTTTTCTCCTTAGACCTACTAATGCATCGAGGGGCTATGTAATTTTGGGATTCACCCATAACATAATAAGTATAATAAATTTATCATATTAAAGGGGTCAAACATAATCAACATAAACATTTATACCAAAAAACTATCATAAAAAATGTTAATACATATTATTTTCAATAAAAATAATCATATGTTGTCTAGAGTAATATGGTCAATGGAAATAAAATTGAACATCATTAGTCAAACTGATCATAAACCTTCCAAACAATTAATAATGATGATATAAATACAAAAAATCCCCAATATATCATAATTTAAATAAAGGGGTGATTTTTTCTATGAATATATATTCAATAAAAAATATATTAAAAATATTATTCAAGAAAATATCCTTTACACTTATAAAATCACCTTTTTTAAAAAAATCTCACAAAAAAATTGAAAATAATTTTCTTTAAAAAAAACCTTTGAAATTTTGTAAAATATTTTTTAAAACATTCAATTCTCTTGATGAAGGAAAATTATGTTTATATAATACATGTTAAAATAAAGATTCCTTCCAAATTTTTGGTAAAACCCAAACATTCCATGTTTTAAAAAAGATGTTAAGATTCCTTTAAAAAATTAAAGAGAAAAAATAAAAAAAAATATTTAATAAATCATTTGGAAAGGTAAAATATGTTTCTTAAAACATTTATAGAAACATGGATTTTGAATCTCCCCCATATAAGATACTTATGAATCCACTTCGTTTACTAATTCATTAGATGTTCAATTTTTGATCCATTGTAACTATATATATATTCTTTGAAAAAGACATCGATGATACTCGGTTATAAATCATCTCTATGTTATCAGAATCCTCTATCATAAAAGTATTATTATTTTTTCATGTGTTTTATATTTTCTATTGTTGTGTGCTAGATCATCTAGGTCAATTCTTTTCTTAATGATTTTTCTTGTTCAGGTGGACTTATGTTTTTTAAATAATGTGTGACCCATCAACTTCTTTATATCGGGTGATGCTCCCTAGTTTAGGGTTAACCTTCTAGAATCCTCATGTGATAAACCACTTAGGAATTTTTTTTAGAAGATTCATATGTGATGACTGATGAATGAAAATTAGATCCATCTAATCATCACCCATACTTATATTGAATCCAACCTATTAAATCCATATATAATTTTATTATGGATCCAGTTTAAAGTAATTTATAGGTACATATATGATATTTTCTTTGATTCGTAAAATAAGTTTTCTTCAAATTTTGTTCAAAAAGACACCACTCTATCAATTTTCATCACACATTGTTTGATGTATATAGATTCATAATGGAGGAGGAATTAAAATTTCATCATTCCATTCCTATTTATCTTATTAATTTTGAGGAAATATGTTATAGAGACATATATGTGTGCGTAGTTCCATGTCTTGGGTCTGTATCCAATTCATGGCCATTACACACTTTTAGGATCTAAATTAAATTTTTTCCTCCCACAATAACATGTATAATAACACATTATTTTATCAAATTATGGGGTTTTATTGATTATATAAGGATTAATTTTGGGTGTACCCTTCCAAAAATCCTTACATGTTATGGTGGACTAAAGAATTTAAACAAGCAGTAGTGAGGCCTAGTCCATCAACAGTGGAATTCAACACAATGTTATTGGAGGTCTCTGATGTTGTAAAGACTACATGTTTTTAAAGAATTAAAACAATGAAATATGATGTTTTTTTCATTTGATAAGGGATTTTTTTAATACAAATTGTCATGTACAGGGAAATAATGATTCATTAGAATAATTTCTTAATGGAATGAAGTAGACCAGACATTTCAATCACCCACCTCTAAAGTCCGAAAATCCTTCAAATGTAGGGTATGTAGATCTAATTAAAATTGTTGGGAGTCCCCCATTGGGAGAATGGAATATAATATTTTACAATTATAATAACAATTTTATATATGCTGATGACCCATTTACTAATCTTAATTAGACATGCATTCGGGAAATGAATATTGAACCTTTTACTAAGGCTAACAATACTAACAACCCTGATGATGAAATAATCTATTTTATATCTTATTCATATAAATAGGAAAACAAATTTGAATATATAAATCTTGTAGGGTGAAAATATAGATGAATTTATCGAATAATAGAATAAAGATAAAAGATTATTCCCATTTACTTAAACTAATGGTGATGATATCTGTTGGTAAATTGGGGGTAGTAAGGGGATGATTCAATAATCCCATGATATTGAGAACCATTCTCCCATTGAGGAGTTTGTATGTTTTTTAAACCTTCTATGATCATTTTATATTGATGGATTTTGGTTTATTAGGGAGGAAGGATATGGGGGAAGCTAACAAAACACCTATGTTTTATATTCTGCTTCACTACAAAGAGGGGAAAATGGTGAGGGATTCCACACAAAATCTCCCTAGTAAGGTATTAATTTGTTGTATGCACGAAAAATATAGGTTAAATTCTATAAATAGAAAAATTAACAGAGTTACAACTAAAATTTTATTTTTATTAGTGGTTTTAATGAAGGGAATATCAGTATTGTGGAATAATACATGATCTTCTCCTGAATGGATTCTTGATTCAAATATCTATTTAGAGAATAGTTAAAATGGGATATAAATAGGGTTTATTAGATATTATATAGAAAGTATGACTCTAATGTGTAATGGTTTTTATTTTATTTTTTATAGTTTTAAATTATCATTTCATTTCCATTTTGATGCTCTTATTTTATTAGGTTTCAATTTAACACTTAAAATGTATTTACTAAAAATTAAGAAAATATGAGTTTGGTAAAGTTTAGATTAATAAAGGGATATAACTACCATTTATTTTCCAAATCTAATAAAAAAATTAAATTAAATTTTAAAAAATAATAAAAGAAATATTATAAACCTAATTTTTATATATCATGTTATATTTCTTCAATGTTTATTTAGTGTGAAATTATGTGATAGTTTATAAATAATTATCTGATTTATGATTATGAATTCACAAATTCATTTTTGTTGGAGAGAGTAAAATTTTAGATTAATAATACAAAATACTTTACATTAAATGATTTCTTTTCAAATGTATATAAATATTTATATTCATTTATTACTTATTTATTTATATGGTTTCATGAAATTAGAAAATATAGAAAGTTCGGTTATGAAATGCAGTGTATTATTTTTTGTGAGTCCACGACTATAATTTTTATGTTGTTTTATTTGGGTGAGAATAAGAAAATATGGTTATTCATTTTAAAATTTCTTATATTACTTACAAACATTATGGTATGGACATAATGGTTAAAGAATCAGTATTATAGTTTTTTTCTATCTAGCCTTACACCTTTATGCCTATAATATATTTTCTAATGAAAAAAATTCTACTTATCACAACCTAAATGGAATATAAGTGAATTTTCTAAACTCAACACCTTTTAATAATTATTTGGGGGGATACGTGAAGAATTTGATAGATGTGTAAAACTAAATGACGTAGTTCTTAAATAGATTTGATTTCATATTCCATGATTTATCTAAACAAAATATATTATTTTGAAACAATATAATGTTTTTATGAAAAATAGTTCTGATAATTTTATTTTATTGTTTCAATATTTTAACTTTTAAATTAAATTTTTTAAAATAGATTTATTTGTGGGCCATATAATCATCTCCGTTTAATATAATGTACAAATTTTAATGAAAATTTTGTTCAAAATGATTTTTACACTGGAAATTTAATGTGTAGGGTTTTGAACCATTATAAATGAATTTTTATATAACAATATTTTTATATAATTAAGGTTAAATAATGTAATGTTTTTTTAGATTTAAAAATTACATTGAAATTAATTTTTAAATTCAAAATTCATATCGCAATTAATTCCATGATTGGTTTACTATCAGTACTTTCTGTTTATATGAAATTATAAACATAATCCATTTCTTAATTTATCACAAGTTCACATCTTTATTCCCCTCACCATGATCAATTCATTTTATAGTAATAAATTATTCAATCCCACGAGGTACCCACTCCTTGATTTATTTTTGGTTTTTCCTGTTAATAGAGGAGTATAGGTGAATTGTTATTCTATATAATGAGATACGTATGGAATTTTTATTGGTTGTTTAAATTTTATAATGTATCCTTATGGATTTTTTATGTTATTAAATGGTAATTTTTTATTGTTTATATTTATTGGTGAGATAAAATGTATAATAACTCAAGTAGTTTATATCTTTTTTAGTTTCAATATTGGTTACTATGTTGAAAAAATTAACATGAAACTGTAATAAAATATTGAGAATATTAATATGAATGGATAGTTATTTATTCTACATTTTTTCTTTATATAAATTGTTTAAGAATGTATAATATATGGTATGTCTTGTAATTCAATAACTAAAAAATCATTTCCTCTTTCCACTTGATGGGTAAGTGGTTCCCTGATGTAGAATTCACCTTTACCTTGCTACAGAATGGTTTAAGACCTAAATATAGTATTTGTTACATTCTAGCGGGAATGATCCCAACATATACCTTCCCAAATAATTTTATTAAAACCAGGATAAACTCAAATTAGTTGAGTAAAGGTATGGACCCTTTTGGTATAGAGAATTATCTAATGGTATCCATTTATTTTATACTTGTTACTTTTAGGTTATTAATTCCATGATTGATTAATGATTTCATATAAGAATGTTTTATTATTTTTTTATGTGATTGATTAGACATTTTCATGCATATATTAGTTTATTCACTATTGTGTTGAGTCATATTGGTGGTTCCCTGTTGTGTATATATGTGATCACACACTATATTGACACTCTTTTGTAAATGAAACTACACATACTATATTTTAAAAATGATATCTATATATATAGTTATTTGATTTTTTGTTTGATAGTGAGGTGAGATCTCAAGTTAATGTAATCAAGCTCTGTGTATAGTTGGAGAATGAGTTTATATTTGGCATAGGACAGGTCGAAACATTCTATTCTCTCTTTGGTTATATCATATATCTCCATTTCATATGACCTTATTAGCATGTTTGTATGTTTTCTGAATATATTTATTTTCAACAAACATATAGAGAGATATAAATTTATTTTATACTATTATTTAATTATATAATGTGATTTTTCAATATTTTTAAGACACATCAAAAAATAGAGGTATCATTCAAATCTATTAGTGGAAATTAGTCTTGTATTTTTATATAATGTTTAAAAGGTAAATTATTTATAATTGATATATTAATACCATTGATAATATTAACTATGTCACTAGGATAGTGTAATTCCCTAAGGTCAGTGGTAGTGATAATTCAATTTCCTTTCTAGAATCTTGATTTGAGTCATTTCATGCAACCACCTTCATCATACCCGTATTGAATTAAATTTTAATGAAGTAATGTAGGGACTAGATTATCCTACCTCAAGCCTAGATGGTCCTTCCGGGTTGGATTATATGTAAGAGAAAAGGGATCCTATTAGGGATCGTGATAATTTCATAGAATGTTATTGTAAGATAGTACGCTTATATAAGGTACACATAAAGATTAAATTTCCCAAAATGTTATGTAATTGGGTTTATTTTGAGTCGTTGAGTAGTTGGGGGGATCATGGGATGATTTTAAAGTTTCATAATTGACTAAAGTTTTATCGATCTATGAAAAAAAAATACTGAGTATTCACAGGTAAGATACAATGTAAACAGTAGAGCCCTAGGTGGGGGCTAGTTTTATAAGGGATATAGGGTTGCTGGTAACTTTGGGATAGTACTGATTCCCACAATGTAACCAATTCCATGTCATTGGGTACTCATTATTTATATATTTGTTATATATATAGCGAAATAATAATAAAATTGATCAATAGATTAATAATTAATTTCTATGATATTATTTTTGTTACATTTTGATCCCAAAATAGCTACACATCTTCCCCTTTCACTCACATTTCGCCTTCTTCCAATATGGGTCACCTTCATTTGGGTGTGGATCAGATTCCTTTCTATTTACTGAGCTTGGTACTAATAAGGACACAAGTAATTATCCTTTTATTGTATATTTACATCATGGTTTCTCCATGTAATGACATTTATTCTTAAATCATGGTATTTTATTATATTTCTCTATAGGATTCATTTACAGAAAAATCAATGGGTGGTCTTTATTGAGCAAGGACATACTATTACTTGGTACGTGTTCCACTTTCATTCAAGATGATATTTTCTTATATCATTTACATTGTGTGAAATGTAAAAATTTCTAATTTTATGTGTATTTCTTATATTTACATTAAAATGGTTTTCATAATTCTCTTTTGGATGAATGGAGCCAGGGATGGCTATCAGTGATCAGCATAATATTTTTTTGATATTAATTATCTCTAATGGACAATGATTATGAAAATTGAATTCTAAACCATGTACTTGGTCTCAGTATGGGTACCCATGAATGTTAATTGATTCAATGAGACATATGTAGATACCTAGAGTATTCCTTGGTGAGGAATTTATAGGAATAGTGTTGGTCTAGTGGGGGAATGGAAGAGGAATAGGACATTGGGTTTGGTATTTGGAGATAATGTATTACCCTTAGAATGTTAGTTAATTTTAAATGACCTAAACTAAATTACAATGAATTATTATTCATTTTAGTTGTTTTCTTATTAAATAGTTATTCCTTAATTTTAAAAATATAATTCATGGTTTTATTTTGTACAAAAATTGGTGAATTAGTGGTGTATCAACCAAATAAAATAGTTTCTTCATATCTCGTCCACCATAAATGTAGTCAGTTGTCCATTATTTATATTGAATCCAATTATTTGATGGTATATCATCTATACATATTATCATGTTAATGGTATTATATAAACTTGTAACTTCATGTTAGTTTATCATAAGTCAATTTTAAGATCCATCACAGTGATACCTCTTCAAAACAATAACCTATTTCAGTGGGATATTATCCACCTTGGATGTGATGATTTTGGTTTAAACACTAGATGATATGGATTAATAGGGGTATATAATCCACTTAAAATATGGTAATGGTAGAGAATCATCCCCCATTGAGGTGATATTAGTTTCTTAGCATCCATCTGCACATGATGGATTAGTGGAACATCATTCCCATTGAGACTTGAGATGGTGGCATATAGTATACCTCAAGATTTTTATCATTGTTATATCATCCATATAGATAAGATTTTTTAGTGGTATATTTTCTTCCTATGTTATGTAATAATGGTATATTTCCCACCCTTTCATAGATAAAGGTGGTGCATAATCCCCTAGAGATTATTGATTCCTCGTTGATTGAGTGATTACTCATTGACCATTAGCATTATTTACGTTATGGGTGGTTCACATACAAAACATATCATAGTGATAACTCATTCACCTTGAGATGAATGATGATAATTTCTCATTCATCTTGACTATCATATATGGATTTGTGTATTCTAATTAATTGAGGTCTGTGATTAGAATATGTGGTTATCATCCTATTTTATCACCTATTGAAGAATGTATTATCACCCATGGTTTGGAGGGACCACTCTATAAGGAAACATGTTTTTTAGTTAATATTATTTATTTAACTAAATTTCATATTGGAAATTGAAATGTATTTACTATATATTTTATGAAGAACGTTAATGGTGGCCAATTGAGTTGTACTCGTGATGTTGTTAGGTACCCAAGTACCTAATTAGGCTTCATGTTTAATAGCCTTGGAAAGGCAAAAGACCCTAAAATTAAGGATAACTTGGTCTATTCATTTTAGAGGTTTATTATTGAAAGGTACGACCTATAAATGTGGAACAAAATTATATTTATCTTTTAGATTTATTAAATTTCGGTATTAATTTTATTTGATTCAACCATGGGTAAACCTTATTATGCTGGTATTAATTTAATGAAATATAAAGTGATTCATTTTGATATAGAGTGTATTGATTTAAATATTTGATAGAATTTTGCTATGATATTTTTTTATAATAATTTTTTTGTGATCACTAGTTGATTTTATTGATTCCATTATGTGTATGGTTATCTATTTAAAAGGTTGTTGTTTCTCCTTGTGATATATATTTGCCATTGCTTCTAGTTTTCAGCCTCTAGCATAATAGGAGGTTCATCAAATGTTTTTAGTGATGTTGTTTGAACATAATTATGGTGAACCCAACCAAGGATGATACAGTGTGGAATCAAATCCTAATTCATATCATTTATTAAAATATGTATGATATTTAAATAAGAGATATGATGTTATTAGATCATGGTTTAGATCATAAATTTGATAATATCTGTCCCATGTATTATGAAATTTTATTATACCTAGGATGAGACTGTTATTATTAGTTTTCTCTTATATAATTGCATTAATTTTTTATGTATGATTCTTTATGACGTTGATTTATGATTTATGGATTTTTAATCATGGCTCTAGGTGGAAAGAGGCACGTGGTCATTCATTAAGTACATCACATATGGCTCACATGAAATTTCTATTATTTCTTATAATTGATATTATGTTTCAAATATATATTGGATAATTTAAAGTGTTAATAATAAAATATATAATTTTTTCATATATAATTTAATGTGGGAACTCTACTTGACTAAACTATGAAGACAATTTACTATTGTTGATATTTTATAACAATTAAGTGACCCCTCTGAGATGATACCTGATCTCATGGTGGATATTTTAATCTTTATACAAACCTTATTTTGTGAGAACTATATAACTTAGTGTTTTAATTTTAGGAAGATAAAAATAAACAAGTTATTTTTTACCATAAATAATGATATTAAATATATGATGGAAATTTATTCCATGTAATTTTCATAGCAATGTAGTGATATGTCACTCCCATGTCTTCTGCATGAGCACAAGGAGGGTGGGGACAAGCATGCCACACTATTAGTGGTTTTGAAAATACATGGTTCACTAATTAATCTAATAGAATATTATATTAGTGAGAGTATAATTTAGGAATTCCAATTTAAAATGAATGGAACAATTAGGACTAGAAAAATCTTATCATATCCGACAAATTATTTACTTTTATAGTTTTTTTTTCTATTTTAAAGATAGTATGAACCACATGGTATAGAGTTTTTCATTGATTATATAGATAAAATATTTGAGAACCTCAAGAAAAAGAATAACTATAAGATAATTATGATAATTTATATATATTATTTACTACCAAAGCATTGGTGGGATGTTCTATTTTAGGTAGACCAGAAGGTGGGGTTGAACTGGAAGGAATTTTAGTCACATTTAATTAAACACTTCTTCTAGGAGATTCCAAGGTTTAATAAATCTATGGATTTTATGAATATGGAATAACATAAATTTCTTTGATGGTATCTATGACTCACTTTACTAAACCATTTTTGATTTTTAACTAAGTTAGTTGGTGATGTTGGTTAAAGGGGTAGGTGTTCTAAGTACAGAATATGAAAATCAAAAGATAATAAGGTCAATATATTCATCTAGGAACCACATACAATGTTTGTGTATCGATCCTTGATTATATTGTGAAACTATATGGAGTGTGGGTCATTTTTCTATATTAGGATTCTTAATTCATGTTTGAGAGTGGGTCATTGAGAAATATGAAATAGATATTTGAGTAGTCATTACATGACAATGTTAAAATTTTATCTAGGGAATGGGTTCAAAGATCCATATGAGTGGGTTATCATTATTCAAGTTTTTTTCATACATCCATTAAGGGATTGTTTGTCCCAATTTTTATAGGGATTTAATGGATTCAACTCCAGTTGGGAGTTATGGATTCTACAAAGGTTTTGTGGGAACACACAACAATCTACTAGAAGGTTCTGATTTTATCAAACCCTGGGTTCAGGAGTTGGGAAAAGATCTATTAAATAGTTATGTAGATATAGATCCTCTGCACATTTTGGTTATATAGGTGATCATCTGATATAGGGAATGTTTTGTCAGTAGGGTGAGTTCATTAAAGGGAGTTAGATGGTGGAATCATAGGGATGTGTTATTGGAATGATCCATTTCATCAAGCATACTCATTTGGTACAAGGAGGGGATACAAATATATTGTGAGTAATGGTCATTATATAATCAACCCTAGTTTCTTATTTATTTGATATTGGTGTGTCACACTCTTTTATTCTTGATAAATTGTTCAAAAACCTTGAGTGAATAACATAGTATAGATATGGGGGTATTTTCTGATTAAATGACATTAAGGGTGTGATATGAGGGTATTAGAAGGTTTCATGTGTTTCCAAATCATGATCACCAAGCATAGTATCCTCCAAGATGTCTTGGTTTTAGGGTATCACTACATAGATGTGATATTTTGGATGTAAAATATTAATTCCTAAAATATTTATCATATATTAAATAATAATATTGTGAATACCTATGAATATATTCAATACTTATTATTCTATATTTGAATTACATTTAAATTATTTATTTACTTATGATAATTTAGACTTTCATATTACCCAACCATCCGGGTGTGGACCTCCATTTCCTAATCTATAATTGTATATAATTTTCCAATAATCAGAATAAATTTTGTTGATTACCTCTATGACCTTATCTAAATAATAATGTGTGTTACTCATAGTCTAAGAGAAGTCTCTAGAAACACATAAAGGCATCTAAAGAGATAAGATTCAGTTATATCACCAAAAATAACATATGACCTCACTCTATGTAATACAATATATTATCTCATGATATCATATAAAGAATGATACATATTTTTCAATCAACCAGTAGTGATATATTATTATTTCTTTGACCATACCAGATAGAATAAATTTTTTCTACAATCAATATATATTTAATAAATGTTCTACCATCCAAGTTAATTAAACCCAAGATATATTTTCCTCATGTGGGAAGATAAAAATATCTTCTTGATCAATAAATAAATGCCATACTACCAGTACTGCACCTGATACAAACTAACTCAACACAGAAATAATTTTCATTATTTTCATATTTCATCCAAGTAGCCAATAAAATGATATAAATTTATATAGTCTAGATATAAATACATATGTTCATAGATGAGAACATAAAAAGACACCTAAAATTTTTGGTGTTTATATTTTACATTAGTCTTCATGATATCCTCTATTCAAGATCACCAAGTGCAAACATTGATCCTCAATGCTTATGAGTCTGCAAAACCTAAAAGTCATACATTATTAATGTCTCACCAAATGGTCTATCTAAACTATAAGACATATTTTTATAATTACTCTCATAGTATATTTAGGTACTAATTATTATTGAAAATTTATATAAACTATTGATATGAAAACTAATCCATGGATATTGTTGTGTAAATAGTGTACTTAGAATTAATACCACTTGTACGGTAAGAATATATCATGAATAAATATCTATATATATATATATTACATAGTAATTTAAATATATCATGCATGTTCTATATACGGTACCCACTTTTACAGCACCCCCACTTTTACTAGATCCAACTTGGAAACAATAAACCAATTATCCCTCACTTGATAATAACCTAGTTTTACAATATTTTGGGTTTATTAATAGGACCAACCATGTTTTCATCATGAATACTCTATTATTTGTGGCTTCACCTCCTTAATTAAAACTACCTCAAAAGATAATATCCCTATCTATATTAATTCCTCATCCATCATATCCTTGACCTCATGTCTAGTACCACTTAGTAGGATTATCATAATTTTTATTATGATAATTCTTCACTCCCTAGGAATAATTACACAAACTGAAACAAATCATGGAATATTTATATTTCTTTATTAGTTGATCTAAAACCCCAACATACTAGGTACTTATAAATATATCTACTAATGGATCTAATAGACTACTCTTTCTCTATTCTATAACCAAAGAACAATATTAGATCAATTGATCCATTTCAAGAATAGTTCAATATATCCTAGTTAACTCATGTTCCTTACATTTAATTTTGAAGTTACATATCCCTTTTTTCATAACTATTATTTGATAGATCTAAATTATTTTTTGTGTAGTTCTCAAAGATTTATCAGATATTTTTCTACCATAATATGAGTTAAGGTAATATTAGATCTAGTAAATACATTGTAAGATGTGATATATCCATTACTAAATCATATGCATTTATAGTCACCATTTTAATCTTCACTTTTTTCATATAATATCATTCTAGAGATATTTCTTCCATCATAAATTAGAAACACATTCATATTGAATTGTTATAATTTTAATTTTCAATTCATTATTAGTATATAAAAATTAACATGGTATAAGATAAGCATAGAACTACCATAGTATATATTTTTCAATATAATATAGGTTTAGTCTTTAATTTAATAATTGTAGATATTCATTCAGACATGAAATAAATAAATATGAGAGAAATACTATTTTTATATATGTTATCAAGCATATTCATGATAGAAAACAATTATACTCACACTATCAACATTTTAGACACATCATATACTTCTTTTCCAACTAACTATTCAATTTTCATGATTATTTATATAATCTATAATTAAATCTCCACAAATTATATTATACATTGGAATTAAAAGGTTCCCCCCAACCCTTTCTGATTGTGTTATATAGATATATTCTATAAGGTTTCCTTGAAGGAAGGTGGTCATGAAATATAATTACAAAAAATAAAGATCATATAAAGCTATTATAACAAGTGTAATACTAATAGATTTAATAATGATGGCTTGTTATAACCAACTGGTCCTTATTAGCACCCCGCTTTTACCCTCTATGTAAAGTTTCTTTTGAATACCCACAAATGGATTTACAACAATTGAAGAAACAACCAAAATAAAAAACTGAATTTTGTAACATAGAATATTTAATCGAATTTTTATGAATATGAAAATAATTTTTAGTCTTAACATATTTCTCCCTATATGAATCATTGATCTTATAAAATTATATATCACATATCAGAGTGAATATGATACTACCATAATGGTATTAAATATCCTATGAAGTATATATCAATGGAACATACTAATTCAAGGGGTTCCTATGGATCTTGTTCCAATACGAACTATTTTTCATCTCAAAATATGACTTTACCCATGTTAGTAACTCTCACAATATCTAAAATATTGATGTAAACCTTCTTATATAAATATTTTCGTGCAGTTTCCTATAGAATTTCTATCATTTTGATTTATATAATATCTTTAAAACCATTTAGTATTATTAATTTTGATTTAATTTTTATTTTTCAATATGCATGATTGTTTTATAACATATCCATTACAAAAAAATCGTATAAACTTTTGAATTATAAAATAATATATTTACTTCATATTATAACTCCTATTATATCCATTTTTTATTATATTTGGAACATGGATATGAGTTAATGCAATTATTTCTTAAATCATTTAACTAAAGGGATAATTGAAGACTTGAAATGGTTAGAAGACATGTCATCAAACCTTCTTTTAATGAAATTAAGTTTCTAATTTTTATAAGTAATTATTGGTTTAAAAATTACTCCACTCAACATTATAATGATCAATGAACGATTTCTTAAGATACGATCTAATAAGCTGGTTATGATGATTCAATATCACTTAACCAGGGTATTCATTTCTTTAATGAGAAATCCTATGATTTTGTAAAATAATTTGATGTTGTATCTAAATTTTACCACTAACTTCACCATATAATAGTTTATAAGTTCAAGCTAAACTAAATACAAAACCTTATGGATAAACTTTATTTAAAAATTATTTTAATGATAAAAAATATTTATTTTTCCATAAATACGTTTGAATAATATATATTATATTCATCATTTATTGTTTATGATTCAAGTAAAACTAAACTATTGGTTTAGTATGATACAACACAGTCAAAATTAATTCAAAATGAAATAATGTATCATTGTCTCTAGTGGAATCATGAGATAAATTATTTAGTAAAATGTTATAAAAACTAAATTTTCAAATAGAATCAATAAATATGGAAAAATGGAAGGAATTTTCTTTAGACTATTGACCAAGATATCACCATTTCTTTGCTATTAATGGAATTGAACATACTCCATGTAATGGTTTTGAACATCTCTAGTTCTTTTATTTGAATATAAATGGGATAGCCTGATATTTTACCTAATAACTAAGAAGTATAGCAGAAATATTACATTGAATAATGAATATGCCTTTTATAGAATTTTCATTTTCCTTATTACTCAATAAATATAAATTTATCTTATAGTGAACTATATTGCAACATGAAAAGAAAATAATCTCTCATTCTATGATCTCCCTATTTATATTTTTTTCTTAACATTTCACATTCCATTTTATTTTAAATATTTTCATTATTCTTGTTCACTATAATAAATTTTTATTTATTTATTTTTATGTTATTATTATATTTTTAAAACCTCACTAAAACTATATCAAAGTTGATTCACCGTATTCATTTTTTAATTCATAACAAAAATAGAGTAATTTTGTGATAAAGATTAGAGAATGAGATTTTATAGTGGATTGTGACTCCTTTTCCATCATCATTTTGTTATTTAATTAATATAATATATCATCATGAGTTTATGTGGACCATCATAATTTTTTTCTTTCAATTTAAACATATTTAGGTTAATCATAATATCATTCACTTATTGATTCATTATCTTCTGCAAAACATCTAAAGGACTAAAAAACACAGTATATAAACCTATTCAGGCATCTTGATTTTGGAAAACATTAGACATTGATGATAAAATTATAATAAAGAAAATAAAATTCATTATCCAATATATTATGATAAGTACCCTTTTCATCCTCAAATTATTCCTAATATGGTAAACTAGAGAGTGTGGGATATATATAAAAATATATTTTCATATTTTAGTAGTATGTGAATCCGCCTGAACCACTCTTGGAAATTAACATTGGTTATGTTTTTTATTTTATAAGATTAAACACAATGTTATCATGGTATGAGTTTCCATTTCTGTAGAAAATAAATATTCTTCATATTAGTATATTTATATTGACTACCAATATTGTAGACGTTATTAACATGTTAATCATTAAATATCTTTCACTATTTTATCAAATCCATGTACCCCTCAAAAACATGATTTATAATACTCAGTCCCTTGATTATTTTTTAAAACTGATTCATTAAAACCTATAATCATATTCCAATATATTTATACTCCACTTCTTGTGGAGTTTTACATTTGGGTTTTCAATTCCCAACCATATTACCTTTTGTCTCCTTTATTTTTTGAGTGGAGAGTCATCTTCTATGATTCCTTAAATTGGATTCTCTCAATGGTAGCCTATAAAAGAGAACTATGATAGCTGTGGATAATTAATTGATTCTAATTTTAGTTATTTTAACCCACTCCTTATGATATAACTCCCCTATGTAATGAAACACCATCAACTAGAGATAATGATCACCCAGTACTCTAGATGTTTTCAAACTTATGTGATGGAAGGTGTTCCTCAAAATATATTATTTTATGGGGTTTTTTTGTTTTCAAATATCTTAGAGATTGAAAAATGATTCTATTTTTCAGGTGTCTTACTATGTGATCATGGTCACAATAATGACCATGCATAAATCACAATAATTCATCTAAATGTTGAATTTTCTTTATCTATACATGCTCAATAACTATTCTAGATGATCACGTTTCATCCACACATTAAAAAATTTATAACCATGCATTAAAAAATAAAAAAACCAGAATTGATCATGATTTAATTAATAGGGTCAAACCATTGAGCAGTTATTGATGAATCAATACCATAGTGGTTACTCCTTGAGTTATATCCCACTTGATTTGTTATGATCACCACATCCAATGCATCCAAATCCCATCTGATTCTTTAACAATTATTATTGTATTTCATGTCTCATTTATTCCTCTAAATAATAAAACACTCCCATGTAGGTGGAATACTATAGGGAATGCTGGATATATATAAATAATTATAACTTGTTGAAACATATGCCCTAATACATATAATGATGTGAAAATACGACACATAAAAAAATTATTTATTAATTATTAAATACATTACCCATTATAATAAATATATAAATAAATTTATACTAGACATACAATAGGTGACCTAGAACATGAAAATATAAAATTAATTAAACTTAGATAATAAAATTATATTTTTAGAAAATTTTACTTGAGAAAAATAATCATAAACTAAAATAAATTAAACATATTTTTATTTATAATTTTCTAATTTCACAGTCTCATGTTTAATTTTATGAAATTAAATATATTATTTAAATATTTGTGGAATTTTTTATTCTTTTTGGGATTCCTAGAATTTTGATACCCCCATAAAGGTTTGGTCCCTTATTAGTCCCACATTTTTTAGGAAGGTCAAGTAGACGTCAGCCCTACCTAATCTGGGTTGGTGTAAGAGTGCACCCTGCATGGGTGTGTGGCATACTCGATTGAAAACACCCAATTATCAATCTTAGGATATATTATGAATTAAATAAGCACAAAAAAAATATATAATACCACATTAGATTTGGATCAAACAACTGTTCCACTAAATACTAGTGATCATTAATCAGTGAAACTAAATCCATAATCCTCTAGTTTATCCAAAAAATCAAAAAAAAATAATGTAACAATCCTAAATTATCTCCAAATTATAGCATGGAAAATAAAATATTTGTTCTATGTTATCATGATCTCAAGAGAACCATTTCTTCATTTTAGGATGAATATCGCTGATAAGAGTACATGAAACCCCTCTTTCTCAGTCTATATTTTTTGAGGGAGGAGAATGAATCTTTAGCAATCAGGAGGTGAACATATCACTTTAATTTTTTCTCATGATGTCAAATATTGGTTGGTTGAAACTCATAGAAACTGATCTTTGTCCCTAAATAATTTTAAACTACTAAATAATCCTTAAATGGAAATTATGATCTATTAAACATGTAAATACCATCATATATATTATTTCACTTACTAGTAACATATAAATTATGTTACATAATATAATTATATTCATTGACTTTACTCCTTTCCCCTCATAATATATTTATTTAGACTCTATTGATTAATATTCATTTTTAAAATATATTTCTTATCTTAAAAAATACCATGTGAATACCAAGAATTAATAAATTCAACAACTATTATTATAAACTCAAATTATATTGAATTTTTTTCTTCTTTTGGTCATTTAAACTAAAAAATTACTCAACCCCTAGAGTGGTGACCAACTTTTCCTAAACACCAATTCAATAGAATTTCCCAATATTATAATTTTTTTATATCACCCTCTAGGCCCTATACTCAATAGTATTACATGTCATTAATAGACTAAGAGTGGTTTCTAGCTAATCTTAATTGTTTGTAAAGAGGTAATGTATTTTAAAATTAATGAATACTTCCTATAAGAAAACACGGTAAAATAATATCTTTTTTCTTATAACATTCCATAAAGCAAGATGAATACTTTTTTTCCATCCTTTAACGATTTATTCAACATTCTTTAACCATACTAGATGGGCATACCTTATTCAAAAAAGAAATTAAATTTAATATTTGAATTAAAATGGTTGTTACTAGGTAAAAAATATATCATCCTCTAATTAGAAGTGAAAAATATTTTCTGGGTCATTCAACCAATGTCATTCCTGCAATGATGCACCCAACACATGATACCTCACCACAAACATAAACATCACAGTCTACATCTTGTAACAAAGTAATCTGTAAATTTTCACACACTTAAAAGGATCCCAAGTCAATTGACTAATACAAATGTTTTTATATAGGTAAATCCAACGAAATTAAAGAGTTTATTTTTCATTTTAGAAAGTCAGTTCTCATGATCTCCTCTACTCAAAATCACCAACTAAATATTTCATGAGAATATTCTTTAATGATTATAATCACATGATACCTGACAATGAGTTTTTTTTTCTTATTAGTATTATGTATCTTAATATTAATAATTATATTAAATATTACATTTATTCAATCTATATTTTCTCTTTATAGTATGAATCAATTATATCATTTTGATAAAATATTTAATCAAAGCTTGTCACCATGTAAATATATTATTCTAATATAAGAACATAATTTTGGTATTAATACATCATGTATAACTATTTTTATACATGGTATAGTAATCCAAACATACCCATCCATTTGGGTCAAGGGAACCCATTTTTACAATAAAATATATGGAAAATCATAGGCCATTTAGTTAAGGTTTTATTATGTGGTCAGTAGATGAAAAATGTTGTCCTTTCTCCTGTCATCGATCTATTATAGGTCATATTTATTTAAAATTTCTTTGGGTTTCCAAAAGAATATTATTTTTAATTTATGTTGGAGCTTATAAGTATTATGTAACCAATATAAATTCCACCCTTTTGTATGAAACATATATAACATTTGGAGAAGAAATCTCAAGATGAGGATTTGGAGAAAAAGTTTATTATTGTGAAGGGTACATACCTTTGGTATTCTCCTATTTTATTCAAGGAAGACAGAATGATAATTTTAAAAAAAAATTGGATTATAAAAGGGTGAATATAGTTATAGAAAATAATTGTTTCCCCTTGATTATATCAATGAGTAATTAAATTAATAAAGAGGATCTAGGTGGATTTATATGATTGATATGAGGTCTAAAACCCATTAGTTTAGGGTGTAGACTTATTAAATTTGGTGTATTATTTTTAATCTTAGTCTCTAACTACATATACATTTTTATTTTTTTAGGTTGAAAAATTTGTTCACACTATTTTTATCCCTGAGGAATACGTTCTTACATACTTATTTGGATCCATTCATAGTCATACCCACTAAAAAACTATTTTTTCCCATTTTTGGGAGGATCACCCTCTCGATTTATTGGTTGTTCACTATACACTGATGCATAATTAGTTTTATGCCATGCTCCCCAATTTTCATTTTTTAATTAGTATAGTATACATGTTTGGGAATATAATATCTAAGGTAGAAATATTATTGGACCCAAAGTTGATCAGTTAGGGTTTTTTTTAGAGACCTGAGGTATTTTGTAAATTTAATTAGTTTAATAGACCATGGATGTTAATAATAAATTATTTAGAATTTATTTAGATTAGATTCCCTGATAACGGCCCATGCCAAGAAGGGAGTGATGTTCCTCTATACCGATGATTATGAAGGTACCTTTTGGGAGATAACAGGGAGGTAAAACTATTCATAGATCCAAGAATTTCCTAATTCAGTTAATGAGTAAACATTTTGTTATGATGCATCAAGAGTCAGGCATAGGAAAATTCAAATTAAGGATAAAGTACTGGTAACTTATGGGTCCAGGTAGATATGGAGACTTTCTATAATCTACCCAACACATGATTAAGAGCTAAAGGAAGTGGTTCACACATTGATATTCTATTATGGCTATCTTTTGGGTGATTATTTCATGGTTTACACTAACCATGTAACCCTTAGGTATAACTTTTATATAGCTAAATGATCATTTATTGTTGGAGTTTTTTCAGGTATCCATGTTCTTTTAAATTTGAGATGATATATACCCCTAGGAATGAAAATATTACTACTAATTTACTAAGTACGATGACTCTGATTTATGTGGTTTTGGTGTCTTCTAGTGAGTGGTAGATGATAAGCAGATTTTTTAATATTTTAATTAATCATTAATAGTTTTAGGGTAGAAAAACCTTTGTATCATTGTATATTGTATACCCACTCATTGAGTATGTTAATGAAACTCATACATTTAACATGGACCACATGCTGATGAGGAAAAATATATATGGGGGAACTTCTACCTTAATGGTCCATGGATATCAGTGATGTTTATTATTAGTAGCATCCTATTATACTCAGTATGAGAATGAGTGAGAAAACAATTTGGGATTCAAACACTAAGATGTGTTCTTCCACCCAATACATACCATGATATATCATTAAATTTAAAAGTAGAACCACTGGCCTAGGATGAACAAACACATGGAAGGGTTTGTTTCATAGTTATTTTCCAATTTTTGGGTAAATGATGAGAATATGTGATCTAAAATCAATTTTATGGTGTCATATTGCTGATTGAATATGGCATGCTGTGATGATGGATATCATGATGGGGTTTCCATGTTCATCCCACATTAGTGATTACAATTATTTATCAAATCCTAATTAAAAAAAGTTTCTTATTTACTTATAATTAAGGAGGTCATTTTTATCAATAATCTATTCTAGATCTATGTCTAGGATAGTATAATTATCTATGATGATCCTCAGAGAATCATTTCTTAATTGGATTCTAATTTAAATTTGTTCTTCTTTAGGGTATTACAAAACCGTCATGATAAACAAGTTCCTTTGAGTGTTGCATTCCTTTTATTAACTAATGTGAACAATAAGAGCACCATTGGGTGTGTGAGAACTTCATATTAATGTTATTCTTTGGTTTTTAGGGGTTTTGGGAGAAACATTTTGTGCTACATAAATTTTGATACAATAATGTTTATTGGTCATGAATTCAGATGGAGAATTTAGAGGTTTTATATGTTAGGTCATATAAATAGCATCTCTATTGTTTATAGAATGGGAAGTGCATAATCATAAAAACATGTCTCAAGTATGATTTGATAAATATTCTTAAACTAACTGTGAAATAGTTGATGAATACTCAGAGTAGTCCGAAATCATATTGCAATCAATGATGTATTCCATGTGTGTTCTTTGTTGGAGGACTTCAATTTTTATGATTGTTTCATCAGTTGGGACATATGAAAATTCATAGGCAATGGGAGATGTAAAAATTATTTTTGGGATCATTTTAAACACTAAAGAATATTTATATAGTGGTTTACAACTTGAATATTCATTATAAATATAGTTTTATGCATGATGTATTCTACATATCTCATCTTTAGAGACACTATCCAAAGCCTTTCCATATGATCAAAATAAATGTGGTCAAGAAACCTCAAGAAGAATCATTCGATGGATAACTTGTTCAAATATTATACTAATACAAGAAAACTCTATAAGGGTACATGGTTCCTCTTGAATGGGAACAAAGTCTACATGTGTGTCTCTAAGATGTAACACAACTATAAAGAGATACAATGTGTTTTATATCTTGCATAAAATGCCACACTTAACCACATCAAACATATAAATACTATATACCCATTAAAATATTCTCATAGAATTCAAAGGTAAAAATAATTTTAACATAATTATGAAATATATGTAGAAATAAAAATAATGTTCCTTATAAGTACTAACTCATTGATAAAATTAAATAAGCATAGACAAAAGGATAATAATATCATTTTATGATAAAAATTTATTTTCTTCTATAATTTTTATTCTAGACATCTATATTAGGAATCTTTATATATTATGGATAAAATATATTACTGTTATTAATTATATTTTAGGAAAAATTCATTTATTTATTCATATGAAATTTGAATAAGAATAGTTAATATTTTAAAATTTTATTTTACTATGAAAATAATTTTCATTAAATAATTATATTTTTATCTTAAAAAAATTCTAAAATTTTTGAATTTATATTTGAAAAAATGATATTAAATTTTGAATTTAATATAACAACAATATCCATCAGTAAATTTTTGGGATTTATTTCTAAAAGGATTTACTTTTTATGTAAATAGTGAAAAATACCATGACTTTTAGGAAATTATTAGCATATAGGAATGAATTATAAATATATGATCCATTTTAAAAAATAATAATTTTAGTTTAGGAATTGAATATTTTGAAATATTTATTTTTGTTGACAAACTTATGCCTAATATTTTAGATATTAAGATACACAATTCTCTAAATGTGTTTAAATACATTATACACATATTATTATAATTTTTTTTATCACTTCTATAAAGTGAGTATAATAAAATTGAATTTAAAATCCTAAATAATAGATTTATATTATTTAATAACGTGTATTCTAATTTTATAAATAAAACAATAATTACTTAGGTAAATAATAATTATCATGGTAAAATAAAAAACTGTAAAATGGGATATCCAAATGGGTAAAAGGATTAACAAGTTAAAAATGAGTATATGATATAGTATTTGAGTTGTGGATAACAATAATTCTACCTATTCAATTATTGATTTTTTTTATTTTTTGAGACCTGTGAAACAATAGCTATATATTTGTTAAGATGGAATATTTAAAAGAACTCCATTCTCACCACATATAAAACGGGATTTTCATCGCCCCTTAAATACCAATCAAAATATATGTTTCAAATTGAATGTGTACATGTATTCCACCCCCTTTAACTCTTTCACAATACTTTATCTTATGTTCATAAGAAGATAGTCAAAGCTTTCCATTTTAAAGGAGCCCTCAAAGGGGATACTCAAGTACTTGATGTAAGTAATCAATTTTCCCTAACATTGTTGATAATATATATTTAAATTTAAAATATAATTTTCCCAATATTATATCAATATTTCAGTATTTATATTATACTAATAATTTTTATATTATTGTGATATTCTTTAATCACCTTTCTTCTTTCCAACTACGGAAAATAAAAATGACATTAGCTTATTTGTCTGGACTACCGCTTCAATAAAGTAACATACATGATTATTAAACTTGTTTCTTTTTTATCTATTTAAATATATTAAAACATGATTTAAAACCTTAAAAATATCTAACTAATATTCTTATTATTTATTAATATTGAAGTTATTCTATAAAAATACTTTCAAAAATATACACATTTATTAAGTATGTTATGTTTATGTTGGGGTTGGTCTTACCACCTATTTGAAAAATGCTATAAAATAATATCACTGATGAAAATGATAACATAATAACTAATAGTATATGATATAAATAAGTATATTATTATTATCTTATTCAATAATGGTATCATTAATAGTGATGTCAAGAATTAAGATATCAATATCCATTAAGTGAAAATCATTGAGCAATGCTCATGGCCTATTTATTTATAAAGGATCAAATCCAAAACACCAATAGAGTGAAATTATAACAGTATAAATAATTATATATCATAAATTTCATACCTTTTATGATTTATATTTGTTGAAATTTTTATAATAACGAATAACATCACAAATATTTTAAAACCATTTGAAAATGATAAATATTACTCACACATGATAGCAAAAATAGATAATAACTCACTAATATACACATATAGGATAATAATAAATGAAGTTAATAAAAGGTAATATATATGTTTTTTGTTTCAATTTAGGTGATTCTGATAGTAATTTTCTCTATATGATAAAATAAATCACTTTTGAGGAATTAAAGAATTAATGTAAGGGGTTCTCTGTCTCAAATTTAATTTCTTGAGTCATAATTCATATTTTCTACCATGATATATTTAATACAATGTGATTAATATAACATAAATTAATTTTAATATATTCATGGAATTATTTTTTTAGAAGATACATATCATTCTATTTCATTAAATTGATTTTGATTCAATGGATTCCATGTTTAATGGGCTATTTGTCTCAGTTTTAGATTCTCTGAGATATGTTTGTCATTTCACAACATCATTTAATTTATATAGCATATACAATACCCTATTACCTTCATAAATAATGAATAAATTTCATTTCATGATATATTAATTTTAATTTCAATTTAAACCTCTTATGATCTTTTTATTCATATGTTTCTATTACTCTAAGGATTTCTTCTTCAATCAATATTTCCAATCTTGATTATTTTATAAAGGTATTCTATCTAAGGAATTTTTAGTCTCATTAATTATAAAACACACCAAATAATATTATTATCCTCTAGTATTATTTATATTATACACTCCTTCTAACTACTTAATTTCCCCATAGATAAAAAATTAACTTTTGTATGAGAAAATGACCCACCTCTTAATTTTAAATGGATATATTTCCCTTCAATATATTTACTCATTGTATTATTTTATAAATTCTCTTATTTATGCATTAATTATTAATTAAGGTAATTTTATAATATTTATAAATTAATTAAATCTATTTTAAATAAATTTATAATCCTTTTTATGTGGTTCATTTCCGAAAAGTGTGAGAAGAATCTCTTTTAAATGTTTTCATGAGAACAGATCATTCCCCCTTTTTTTCTTTTTCTTTGAAAATTACATTCTCTATTTTAAGTATTCTATAAAAAATAATTTCTATCATATATTTATAAATATTTAGGTTTTAATAATTGTTTTCAGATGTTCAAGGGTATTTCATATTTTCAAAAAAAATCTAAACTCTCCTGAAATGTATTTTTCAACTATGCTAACATCCATTGAAATATTTTACACATGATAAAGGATATTGTTAAAATGATACTATCCACAATTATTATTATTATGGATTATTTAATGATTTTATATATCTAATGAGTGATCTATAACTTCCTTTTTCTTTCCTAATCATCATCTATGTATAAATATCAGTTCTTCCCATGCATTTCATCTTTGAACACTCTATATTTTCATCATTTGAATAAATGGTTCTCACTAGTATGCCAAAAATAAATTAGTTAATATAAATTAATGACATGAAAATAATAAAATAACTCAATACATTCTCTATTTTATGGACCAATAAATATAAATATATTCAATTTATGGACTGTGGAATTATTTAAAATTCATATCCTCGTTATTTATATAATGATGTATATTGATTAATAAGAAATGTTTTTAATTTATTATATAGTTTATTCATTCCATAATATGTTGAATGAATTGGACGTTAATAGTGATGTTATTGGAATGAAATATCCCATTTACACTAAGGTAATTCCCATAGGATAAACTAGACCAAGTATTTGGGTTTTTCCTTCCTGTTTTTTTTGGTATCTTGAATTTATTCTTAATAAAAATTAGATGTATTTACATAAGGAAATGATGATTTGTAATATCTTAGAAAAAGGAATTGAATACTCTTTAATTAAACATAAAATCACCAGAAATTTGGTTATTTTTGGTCTATGTGTTTTTTATATTGGCAATCACCAATTAGTTTCAATATCATTTAATTAGATATATGGAATTATTTTACTATAATTCATTTTATTCCATAATATTAATTCCATGTCTAATATATGATATATTCTTTTAAACACATTTCATGTTAATCCTTTGAGCTCACCCATTTTATTATTTCATTTCCTCAAGTAATGAAGAAATGTATTCCACGTGATATTTTTAGAAGAAAAACATTTGTGGAGAATTCATGGGAGATGTTGAAAAATTATTATGGACCGGTTTTTTTCTTATTTAGTTGAAAAAATATCCAATAGTTAAAAATACATGATATTTTTTAGTTAATTATTATTCCTAACTCATTATATATATAATCTAACAATTTCATGGAAATTATTTAATTCAATGTTAAGTATAAATAATTTCATTGTGGTTTATTTACATTCAGAGTGTCACATTTTGTATAATAGTAGGGTTTAGATAATTTTAATTATTATGATTTCATTTTAGGATAATCATTGCTTTATATATACCAATATTGGTTTTTATGTTTAAGGATGATTTTAATTTTAATGTGGTGTAACCATTAATTTTTATTCTTGTAATATTGAGTACATTATGTTGTTTGTAGAATAGGATTAAAGGAAACAAGAGAAAACACTATGGTGACTATATCTATTGGAAACCATCATAAATTTTGGTATAATATTAATTTTTTGGTATCATGGAAATTTAATACCTATCTAGAAATTAGTGTGTGGATATGGATATGAAAAAATCACATTAGTGTAACTAACCTTAAAAAAGATAATTAAGTGTCAACTTGATCTTCACCAGGTTCCTGATTATATAGCCTAATACTGCACACTTGGATAGTCACTCCCATGGAAAATTCTATTAAAGATTCACATACACATTATAAATAATTATTAAGGATTTAATTATACTATATATATAACCAAATGGGATAATAGTCATGGATAACATTGACTAAAATCTAGAGATTCATAAGTTACCATATATATTAATTCATATGTTTTTTATAGGGAATATTTGAGGTAAATTTTAGGAGCATATATTTCTATGATTTTTGGGTTTATAATATTGTAATAATTCCCTTGGTTATTTTATACTATAATTTTAAGGAATTTGGGAAATAATGATCAGGTCCAAAAACAATATAGTTTAAAATAATAGTGATATATCTTTAACTAAAGGAACTATAAACTAACCTGATGTTGTCATGGATTAAGAAACCATGAGGGTGAATGGTTCATAATTATCTTATTAAGATAATTTAACATCACTCATTTTATCTCTTTAGGTTTTAGTAATGATAGGATACAGTAAGTACCATGTTTACTATAGATATTATGGATAATTCGGTGATGGTCTAAATGAGGGCCAAACAGGATATGAACTACAGTGAGAAAACATGTGGATATGACTAATATTATATAATGATATATTATTAACAAAAATAAATTAGTTGAGTTTCCAAAAATCTATAGAAGATAGGGATATATTATCAAGGATGATTAAGAGATGATGGAAAGAATATTAAATTTCTGACATGTCAAATGTTTGATTAAGAACCAAAATGGAATGTATCAAAGGAACTAGATTATGATTTATCAATGGTAAAATAATAAATCGAGTAGTTAAGATCATCGGAAAAATGAAATATTTCCTATGTTTATAAGGTTGATAACTCTCTTGAAATTATATCATGAGTTGTGTCTATATTTTAGATTCCCCAAGATTTTTCCATAATTCGGTGATAGAAAAAAAAATATGAGGATGTAATTTATTAAAAGAGTGGATGTGAAACCAAAATTCTTTAAATTATATGTTCCTTTAAACCAAAATGAGCATGATATATTTTTTTACAGGAAAAATTGAATGATAGTTAATCGTAAAACATTCTATAATCATTAAAATATAGCCATAGAATTGGTCGATAGAAAAATGTCTCACTGAATGTTTAAATATACAATGAAATATAAATATATATCTTTATTATTACTAGGGAATTGTTAAAATTTAATTATAATAGATAAATTATTGATGATATTATTTTTTACTATAAAAGTTATTTTCTATAATTTCATTTCTATGTGTTTATTTTAGGAAACTCAATATATCATAGATTAAAAATATTATTTATTTGAATAATATATTAATAATAATATTATTTTTCATTTGTGGGAAATAATAATAATAATTTATAATAATTTAAAAATTTATTTTCCTATGAAAATATTTTTATTTATAATTTTATGTTTTTATTAAAAAATAATATTCTAAAATTTTATAATTTGAATTTGGAAAAAAAATAACACTGTTTTTTATTAATAATTATTATATTAATTGATGATAAATATTTTTTTATTTTTATTGAAAAGAATTTGTTTTATATGAATTGTGAAAATTTCCAATTTTACAAATACACTGACCATTATTTCATTATAAGTATATAAGTATGACATAAAAATTTAATATTAAATTTTTAAGAAAACACATACTTTTTTATATAAATTATAAATTTAAAAATATTCATTTACTTTTAAAACAATTTTTGAAATTTTAGAACGTAAGTTACAATATTCTCTAAAACTATTTTTAATAGGTTTTATACATCTTGTTTTAGATTTTTTTTATAAAATTTATAAATTTAATATGAAAATTTAAAATTCATTTTTTCAGTTATAACCTTTATATGATTAAATAAATTCAATTTCATTTGTTCAAACAAAAAAATGATTTACTTTAATAAAAACAATAATCAAGGTAAAAGAAAAGAAGATAATATTGGTTTACCAAAGTGGTAAAAGGCATGACCTATAAAAAGAAGATTCTAATTGATTGGTTTAGTTGTGTCATTATAAAAATTTATCCCCCTATATTATTTCCTATTTTAGAGTCTTACTGACTTATGAAACAAGTGATATCTTTATATTATGTAAAAAATATTTACTTTAATTCCATTATCCCCACATATAAAAGGTTCATTCCCTAAACCCTTAACCACTATAAATTCTTGTTACTATATCAAACATTGACCTTTTCCATCATTTATAACACATTTCATCTTCCTTTATCTTTTTTTCATACGAATATTTATAAATATCTTCATTTTCATGGATTCCTCTAGTGGAATACTCATGTTCTAAATGTAAGTACTAACTTTTCATTAGTGTTTCTTATTTTCAATATTTACCATTCATATATATATATACATATTTCAAAATATTAATTTATTAATTATAGTATCCATAATTTTTTTATATTATAGTAATAATCATTAACCACATTTTTTTCACCCAGAATAAAGAAACTTTCATTCTTACATTTGTGCAGACTACTGCCTCCTTGAAGTAACACATGTAAATTTTTAACTATTTACTTATTATTTGTTAAAATATCATAAAATGAAATTCACATCCTTAATAATATTTAAATTATTACATTATTCTTATTTAAAAATTATACTATAGTAAAATTTACCACTTTCCTAACCATACTCGTCTATTAATTAAGGAATGTTCATGTTAGGGTCAGTCCAACAAAATACTTGAAAATTTTTACAAAATGATAGAATTGATTATAATGAGAACATAATAACTAATAATATATTATAAAAATAAATAAATATGGTTTTATTTTTTTATCCAATGGAAACATTAATAGTAATATCATTAGTTAAGATATCAAAATATCATTTTTATAAATAACTGAAACATGTTCATTGTCAATTTCATTTTTAATAATCATAATGAAATCTCACATAGAATAAATTTAAAAAATTTAATAATTATAAAGTATAAGTTATAACATATTTTATGATATTTCAATGATGAAAATTAGTACAAGGATGCTAAAAACAATACTTTTAAGAAACCTGTTCAAAACAATCCATATTAGTCCCATAGGATATAAGAAATAGATAATAACTATGTATTATACATGTAAATAATAATTATAAATGAAGTATATAAAATGGTATATATATGAATTTATTATTCAAATGGGTGGTTAAAATCAAAATTCATTTATACAGCAGATTCTACTGCTTTTTATGGAAGTCGGGAATTAATGTAATGGGTTTTTTCACCAATTTAATTTCCAGATACATAATTCATATTGTTCACTAAGAAATCATAAATATGGTGTGATTAAATTCAATTTAATACATTTCACCATATTGATGAAATTTATGGGGTCGATATCCATATCAATCTCATTCTTTCAATGGACATTGACTCAAAGGATACTAAGATTGTATGGTTTATTTGTATCTATTTTCAGTTTCATGGAATATGTTTCATATTGTGAACCATAATTTCATTTATATGGTATATTAAATTATTTATTCCCATAAATTGAGATTAATATATTTCATTTAATGATATTTTATTTTCTAAATTGATTTATCCATCTTATATTCATCTGATTATTACATTACTATTACTTTAAGGGTATCATTTTTCAATCTCAATTTTAAACCATGATTGTATTTCAATGATAATAAGTGTGGGATATTTTTATTATCTTTATATAAAATCCACCCCCACCCCCAATAATTTTCATATCTTCTAGTATTATTGGGGATTTACATGCCTTGTAAGTATTTTTTACCACTGACTCATATTTTACTCATTGTTAGAGAAATAGACCCCGCCTCTTCTTTTCGATCATGTATCCTTCACCACCATGAGCATATTCAGAAAATAATTTTTCATTTGTCCTTATTTATTCCTAAATTATTTATCAATATTTTTTATACTATTTTTATATTACATACAGGGGTTTTAAATAAATTCTTTTATGTTTTTGGTATTAATTGATTTTGATAAGTGTTAAAAAATCACATTTAAACATTTTCATGTGATCACATATTTCCACCTTTTTGTAATTTTATATTAAGTTTAATCCCCATATTTTTATAGTTTCTAAATTTAATCCTTAATATATATATCTTTTTTAAATATTTATTATTTAATAAATGTTTTTCCAAATTTCGAGATTATTTCTTATATCCAAAATAATTTTACAAATTTTCTTAAAATTTATTTTTTATATAAGTCGAACACTTCTGATATATTTTCTTCTTGATAAAGGACGTTATTTAAAATATATCATCCACCATCATTCCAATGATGTATTATGTAATTATACTCTCTATCATAGAAATAATCTATCAGTATTTGTTCCTCTCCAAATCATACACTGTGTAAAAATATGATTTTTCTTCCAATGTATTTCCTCTATGAACACCAAATATTTTCAAGCATTTATTTATGGGTGTTCACCAAGATACTAAAACACAATTTATATTCAGAAATTATTAACATAATCATATTCCCATAGCTCTAAATTTTGTTATTTTTAGAGATGTGTACATAAAATGTAATTACATTTATTGGTTAGGGAACTATTGAAAATCTTTATACTAATTATTTCAATAAAAATGTATATTGATTACTAGGTAATATTGGTTATATATTATATAGTTTATTAACTCTATCATATTATGAATTCATTGTACATAATTAGAAATTATTGAGGCCATTAATTTTCCCTCTATGCATTAGTAGGTCTCAAGATAAAAACTAGCATGTGTATTCAAGGTAAAAATGATCACATATTCTTATATATTATTTTTGGTATTGATTGAAATTAGTTGTATTGGAATAAGTCCTTTTTTTATTGTAATATATTGGTATAAAAAATTGACTAGTCTAGAATAATGCATTCCATCTCTATAAATTTTATTTATTATTTCCCTTATGGTTGTTTATATTGTCAACCATTGATTTTTCATGTTCATGGGATCAATTTTAAAGAATCATTTGATTATCAATTCTTTTGATTCATATTAGTAATGCCATTTTTATTCAATGAATTATTTTTGTATATTTTTTCACATGCTGATCATTTGACCTTAGATGTATTATTTTTCCATTTTCTTATGTTTTTTATAAATCCCTTAAAAATAATATGCTTATAATTATAGATTCATTATATAATCTTGGGGAGATATTTAAGACTTATTATGGAATAATTTGTTTCATATTTAGTGATAAAATGTCCAATGGATGAAATAGACATTGAATCTCATTACATATTGAGATTTTTGAATTATTTAATACTATGAGGCTAAAAGGTTGTGGTATTTATATAATCATATAATTGTTATAAAACATGTAATTATGGGCTGGTTGTGTTTAGGGTCTAAAATAGTAGAAGATGTGGGAGTAATTGTTTGATATTTGGGGATAGTGGTAGATTATTTTCACTAATGATGCCTCAACATTCTCAATATAGAAACTCAGAGATGAACAGTTATATAGTTGGGTAGTTGAAGTACAAAAAATCAATATTTTTCCAATTTTGATTTAAATTTTTAAATACTTTATGTATTTGGGATAATTTTGAGTGATGGAGGTGTTTGAGAGGTCTTCAATGATGAATCTGAGAAACCATGCCTAGGATAAGGTTTGTATGTTCTAAAATAGAAAACCCTAAGTTCATGGTGTTTTGAAACTCTGTACCTTGATGGAGCTTCCAATTGGGGGTATAGTTCTATAAGGAACATTAGGTGGTTGGTTCCCCTCATTGGGTACATGATTCCAAATAGAAAACCAACTCTTATACAATGAGTAATAGTTGTTAAACTAGAGGGGTTTTTAAAAAATTAATATTATTTTATTATCAATTTATAAAATTTAGTTTTCTGTCATTTAAAATCTATCATATCCATAACTCGTCCACTTTCACTCGAAAACCACCACCTTCTTCCATTATTGGATCACCTTAATCCATAATCGAAGTATAGTATTATTTATTAATGTAGCTCAGTACCAGTATGTCTATACCACCTCTTCATTATATTATATATTTCAATAGTTGTTTCAATATTTATTGATTTTTGTGACTAATTATGGTGTTTTCTTGTGGATTTCCTTTTTTGATTCTAGTTGAGGGAAAATCAGCCAGTGTTCGTTGACAAGTTGGATCCTACTAGAGATTGTTAGGTGGTCCATTACTTTTAGGATGATATTTTCTTACCTTTAATGCATCATATAAATTTTTGGAACCACTGATTTAATATGGATACCATAAATGTAAATTAAAATAGTTTCCTTAAATCCCCTTATCATGAATAGAACCTGTGAAGGCAATAAGTTATCCATTAATGATGTGTATTTATATTGTTGGACCCTAATGTACATTCTATATAAAAATTTAATAGTGAGTTATATATTTGTACTTGGAATTTGAGCATACATATTATAATATATTCTAGTATCCGTTTATATTTCCATATAGTATTCCGTGTTGAGAAATAAATTGTGAAAGTGTTAAGATAATCAAGAGAAGGAATAATCTTGGGACTATGTTCTATGTATTTTTCTTGGGTTTATTAACCATATAATGTTAGTTAATTGTAATATATTTAAATTGAGTTTTAAATTATTTATCATTCATTATAATTGGTTCTATGGTAATTTTTGTTTCTAAGTTTTACTAAAGACAGTTAATGGTGACGTTTCATCCACCCTTGGTGTAATACTGGTTTATTGACTATGTTTAATTGGTTAGTGGAATCATATCACCTCTAAAAGGGATTGGTGATCTATTCTTCTTCTAGAAATGAATTGAATGAGATACCTCCTCTAATTGAATTATTTTTTGGTTGGTATATTGTTTAATTATTGAGATGTGTTAGTGATATTTCTTCTACTTATGAGAGTTTTCATGGTGGTGAATAATCAATTTTAGGACCTATTTTAATGGGGTATTATCGACCTATGATGATATGCTTGTTCTATAAATACCACCTCATTTTGGTTTTTGGTGGTACATAATCCACCTAAAAATGGTATTGTTAGTGCATCTTCAACCAAGGAATGTGATATCAGGGGTTCATAATCTATCAGTAAAAAATATCATGGTGGAACATGGTCTATACTATGACTTGAAATAATAGTATATTAATAACCCATTGATTGATATCAGTGGTATACTAATAGCCTAGTTTCTATTTTTTGGTGGTTAATCATCCTCAAGAGATATAAAATGTTGGTATGCCATCCAATCCTAAATAGATATATGTGGTTTATAATCCAAATGATATTTTTTATGCCTCATTTACAGTATGATAAATTCTTCACCATTGGATTTGGTTTAGTCAAGGATCATTCAAAAAATGACTTGTGATGGATATAGCTTTTCCTTGTTAAAATCCATGTTGGCAATATATTTTTCACCGTTACTTTATTTTAGAAGTGATCTAATAAATTGGCTATATCTTACCATTTTGGCACTGGCTAAAGATAGTGTGGTCACTTTTTGATCTGAGATAACACTACAATGGGAGAGAAGTTTTCAATTTGTGTTTTTATTATATGGTAATTTGATATTGAGTATACACTAATATGTACATGGTTTGTTAATAATTCCATTAGTGGTTTCCTATTTTGTTATAGTGACACCCTGTTCATGCACCACTAATATAATAAAAAACATAATTTTTCATGACCTACATTATAATATAAAATGATTTTAAAATAACACTATTCTTTATATCTTGTGAAGTATGAAAAAGAAAACTAAAATGAACAGTGATAATTTTTTTAAATAAATAATTACAATTATATATAAACACTAATACATTTTAATGTTGTAAAATGAATGAACGTAAAGAAAAGTACATGTGCAGAAAATAGAAATATTTATATAAATGGTAAATAAATTATAGTCATTATCCTCATGGTTATCCAAAACAACTATGACCCCAAATATTACTATTGAAATAACGAAAAATATTAGAATACAATATATATGATGAGATAGGACTAAATTAATAACTATTAGTGATGAATGTAAGGATATATATATATATATAGGAATTTAACATTATAATTATATATATTTTGGTAGGATATAGATATAATGTGTATATATAAACTCATTATATTTATATCTATCTAGTATATTAATAAAGTTTTTTCTAAAAAAGAAGTTAAAATTGATTGATGTTAAATGAGATATCTTCAATAAAAATATTTTTATGTGTAAAATGTATTTTAGCCATAATATATTAAATTTATCATTATTTCCAAATTAACTTAATGAAATATATGGATTAAAAACTAAATTTAAAAATTAGCATGCATTTATTTATGGTTATTAAAAAGGAAATGATAAGGTTGTAATTTTATGCTTCAAAATTACAATTTTAAAAGATTTTTTTCTTTTATGAGAAAATATTGTAATAAATTCATCTAATTTTAGAAAGATTATATTATAAAATTGAATTCATTTTTTAAATCATCATATAAAATTTACATTATTCATAATTTTTTGGGATTTTTCGGAAAAGAATTTTCTTCTAATGAATATTGAATAAACCAAGTTTTTATTAAAAATTTTATTTATGATTCAATTATTTTCAAAGTTTATTTTATTTTTAAAACGTTTTTAGTATATAATTACATATATTATTTAATTAATAATCAAATTATTCATAATAAAATCAATTTTATGTATTAATTTTCAATAAAAAATTTTTATACAAAAAACAAATTCTAAAAAATCTAATTTTTATTGTATTTTTCTATTTTCTTAAATTAATTTCTCAAGCTTATTGAAAATAAGTATTTAAAAATTTATTCAATATCTTGAATTAAGAGGTTCCAATTAGGTAAAAAGGTCACTTTTATTTTTCATCATTATGAATAGTATCCTTAGAAAATTTGCATGTCCACATTAATGGTAAAACGGGTTAATTTGGGTTAAGACTAAGGTGATAAGGCTAAAAATTTCTTCAAACACTTAAATTTATATCATTTAATGATTATAATTCCTAAATAATCATCCAAAATTTGAAAATATCACCTTTTTTCATTTCACATTTATTTTTAACTTTATCATGTTTAAGTAAAACATAATTCCAAAAATTTAACTATTATTATTTTAATATCTATAATATTTTGTGATATGGATAAAAATTTCTTATTTTATATTATATAATTTTTTTGTAATAGGAATGAATTTTTTATGATGGTATTTTATTATTTATTTTTTCAAATAAATAATTACCTTAAATTCTTACGTAATGCTGATGTGGTGCTTGTGAAACTAGTTGAAAATTTAAGTTAATTATTTTAAAAACTCTAAAAGTATTATCTTTTATTTCACTTAGTGTCCAAAAAAATTATATATAAATATTAGATATTATAAATGTATAAAATAGTAAAATTTTAATTTTAAAACTATCTTAAATACCATAAAGTAAAATTTTCTCAATACTGTGAAAATAATATTAATGAAATTTTATGTTAAATAACATTTTATGAAATTTGAAAAAATAATTAAAAAAATAATAGTGAAAATTAGTAAGAGAAATTGTCTAAAACTTATTCCCTTGTATATTTATTATCCTATTTTTTCCTAATATGTAAAATTATAACACATTAAGATTTAAAATGTAGTTAACATACATAATGTGAAATTAGTTAAGGGGTTAAACAAAATGATAATGTTTAAAATGACACACAGACCAATATAAATTTGATTTGATGATAAAATATAGACTATATCATCATCTTCTTTGAATTAATGTCTATTTTAAACTATTATACATGATAAATACATTAACTATATTTACATCTTGTGTGTAATTAAATGTGTTTCTTTTACACCCCAAATAAAAGGAAACTCATTCTCTCTTTTCATTACAGCTCCTCGAGCCATATAGCTTGACCATCCTCTACCAAATTTTCTTATAAACATAACTAGAAAACATATATATGTGTTTATATTCATAAATTACCATTCAAGTATCCTTATAAAGGGATCAAAAGGATGAATATTGAAGAAGAGATTATCTTTATATCATACCACCTTCAATTTATTTCATCTTCTACCCCCACTAAATAATTTGTATTCATCATAAAATAATAAATTTAGAATAATAAATATACATAAATGTAACTATGAAGATGTAACTAAAATTATTAAAATAATAAATTTAATATATTAATTATACATAAAAATAATTATTATTATGTAACCATCATTATTAACCATCTTTTCCATCAAACGGGATGTGGTAGTATCGCTCGTTTGTTAGAGTGGACTACCACCTCAATGTATCAATACAATTAATTTTCCATCACCAAAATCCATGGGTGGTTATTATAATCTCTTAAAAGTTTATAAATTACATTTAAAAAATAATTATGGTCTATAATTATAATATCATATCTACTAACTTAAATTCCTAGCAGTTGGAAAAATAAAAATGTATCTCATTCGTACTTGTGGACTACCAACTTTAACAAGAAATGTGATTACATTATTCATATCCACTATACATGGATGAAAATTAGGATTCAATTAATGAATAATATATATATATATATATATACATTTTTTTTAAATGATATAATAATTATTTTGAAAATGTGATATATTGTTTACCATTTTTTCTTTCCTTCTGTTGAAATGTTATGATAACGTTCATACAAACGCACAACCTATCATCTCCATGAACATTGTAATTAATTTTCCTTTATATATCTATAACATCCCAAGTAATTAATGAATAATATATATTCTTATCTATGTCTATTTATGAATTAGATAGTGTTTTAGAGGCTTAAAATGAGAATAAATCCAATCTTAAGCATAGAATTCTCTAATATTTTTAAAAGATTGTTTTACCGCATTTTGATGGAGAACCATTTTTAAATCTATCTTTTGACAATTAGTTTAAGATATATTTGTCAAAATAAACTTATTCTTTATGATTTGGACATTGAAATTTACTTTGGATAAATTTTTGGTATTAGTCTGACCATATTCATTTTTTAATGAATAGTGAAAAATACTGCATTTTACATCAAAACTACTTTTTAATATAATTTAATTATATGGTTATATTGTCCTTTTAATTGGTTTTAATGTTTAAATAGAATATATTTTTACCATTTAATCTAATTGTGGTCATTGGAATTAATTTCACTTTGAAATTGGGCATAAACAAGTGCCAAACTTTTCATAGATATTGTTTCAAAAAAACCCGCTATTTGTTTTGACAACGGGAATTATTTTTAAATTCATTATTGCAATTTCTATGTTTGTAATTTGGTAAAATGGATTCCATATTTGGAATCAAAAGTTAAAATTTATCTAATCAAGACTCTTTTGTTTTTGGACATTATGAATAGTAATGACGGTAATTATCTTTAATTATCTTGATTAATTATTAATCGGGTAGTTAAGGATAATAAAATAATATCATAATAATAAAAAATGACCCCAACATGTGTCCTAATGCTACTTTTTGTGTCATGGCCGACCATGGGATGCCTTGTTACAAACTTAGGGACCCCATGGAATCATGTTTTGGTGAATGTGACACTTTATCTTTTTATTTTTAAAGAAAGGAGAATATCACTAAAGAATGTATCACCTGAGTAAAACATTTTTAATTTTGTCTAAATAAATGATATATTGGAATAAAAATATTCATTGGAAATATAAAAATATTTCCTACATCATAATATTTTTTTATAATTTTTAGACATTAAATAAATTAAATTATATATGACATCATGATGATGCAGCGATTACCTCGTTAATGAATGATTTAAATAAAATGAAAAGATAATGTAAAATATAAGACTTACACTTTTAAAAGACCTATTTTATGATTATATTTCGAACCCTTATCACCTTATCCTATAAATACATCAATGTGGGACCTTTAAAATCTGAAACTCATTTCAATATAAAGTAACATTTTATAACATTCCAAGAGTGCCCCTCCTCTCCTCTTATAAAAGGCCCCCACCTATACCTCCTTACCCACACTTCTCAAGCCTTTGGTTCGGCCAAGCACTTCTCATTTTATCTCTCCACATCCCTATATTCATCCTAGAATCCTTACCATTGGAAGAAATCTCTTCAAGAAACCATTTTGGTTCAAACCAAGAAGAGTTGCCCTATTTAAAGGTAAAGTCTTCTCTAATGTTCTTTTGTTTTATTTTGCTTCTCCAACCCCCTAAACACTTTTTATTAATTTATTTTTTAAAAACAACAGTATATTAAATATACTAGGATGTTCTTATAATAATTATTCGAGCTACACTTACACACACCTTCATCTAATGTCTAAAGAGCATATTGTTTCCGTGGATGGCGAATTTCTGCCTCACGAAACGATGATTCTTCAATATTCTTCTAACAACTTCAAAGGTGGCCATTAAGATGAAACTATATTTATATATGATATATAATTTGTTTATGTTTTCCTTAAGCTTCTGTATTTTTCATTTTTTGCATACCTTTATGGTTTCCATTATGGGTAAACGCTATATCTTCATTTTAGGAAGTACGGACTACCGCCCCCTCAAAGTGATTTGATTAGTTAATTCCATATGTGGGAAGTGTAAAGGATGAATTTAATGATATTATATATGAAATTATACTGTAATTATAATATACCTTTATATCATTAGGATTCCATTCCATAAAATATGAAATAGAAATAAAAGTAGTGATCATGCGTACGTACGGCTTACCGTCTCCATGAACAGTGTATTTCATTTATTACCTCTAAATGTTATGTAATATTATAAATTCATGTATATAATGGAAATATATGATATATATGATATCAACATCATTAATATAACTCTGGATATAATGGATACATGAAAAAATTGTAATTATAAAAAGTTTATTTTTGACTCAAGTGCCAATGATCGTTAAAACGACCGTTATTAACTTAAATAATTACATAGTGTTCATGACATGGTAATAAGTGATATAAAAGGAATAATTAACTTTAAAAAGGTTCTTAAGAAAGTATAAATTAACTCAAGTTTATTATTCAGGAGATTAAAGAACGATCGAGTCAAGTCGGATACGAGGTATGGGACTTCGTCTCAATATCCTTTCATTGAGGCATATTTTGTTTTATACACAACTTTCTTTTATATGGTGTATAAACCCCTTTGAATTTTACGTTTATTCAAAAGGAATCTTTTTATATGAAGTGTTTACTAAATGAGAAAAGGGAATGTTTTTTTTGTCGTACATATGCGGCGACAATGACTTCACCACCGTCGTGACCATTATTTGAGTTTTGGCTTCCTCTACAAGCCATAACCTTTTTTTTAATGAAAAATAAATACCATATATTACTGTTCATTTATTTTGGTATTGAAAATGGTTTTCATAATGTTTTTATTATATTGATGTGTTGTATTGATATCTTGTGATTGAAATTTTGAAATGTTATGTTTCCTTTATGCATGTTTTATGTGATACGATTATGTTATGGTACTTGGGAATTTTTATGAAGACGGGTGGTTCTGCGATAAACTAAGGGTGGGTGAGCCCGATATAGCTCTCCAATGAATTGGGTAACACAAAGGGTTTAAACTTTAAGGTTTCTTTGAAGGGATTTAGGGAATATACTATGATGGGTATTCAAAACGTAACCATAAGGGTTACTCCCTATGTAGGAATGTTATGAATGCCTCAAATTACCTTTTTGCCTTATGATTTCTATGATTTATTCAATATTTGATGAGGTGTGTTAAAATGCTTATGTTTTATGAAGTAAAGTATGATTTCATACATGGACTAATGTTTTCATTTTGTACTTTTATATCCCTTGCTGAGCTTTTTATACTCATCCCATGTTTTTGAAATGTTTTTCATAGGTCAAGGGAAAGGTACATGATGTGATGATAGTGTCAAGGAAGTGTCAAGAAAGAATCTATGTTTTATTTTAAATATGTTTCCAATGATGGGAAAAATGAGTACTATCTTTTATGTAACCACTTTGTATAAATGTGGAGTGTAATGCATGATTTATGATCAAATTGTATAAAACTCTAAACCTGAAAAGATCTTCAACGTGTATTCTTGAAATAACTCAAGATTAAGTAATGTTTAAGGCTGGGGCCTTATAGTTGGTATCATAGGTCGGTTTAGATAACTTTAGGAGTTATATTTCTATTAAATTATTATCCAAAAATACTTTTTATGGTCAAATTGAAATGATATAGCATTTGAAGATTACCATGTTGCTTCATCTAAGACATGTTTGTTCAGAATGGTTTTCCATAGAGGAAACAGGTAAACAGTGCTAGGAAGGCATACAGAAGGAAATGACCTTCCGAATCAGCATCCTGAGATGGTCAGAATTGGAATTGAATAGTTTGTTGTAGTAATGGCACAGTTGACTTAAGCAATAAATGGTGGTGGTATCCATGCACAAGATCAGTCAGATCAACCGCAGAGGAACATGTCAGTGGTGGAACATTTCATGAGGCAACGTCCCCCATCATTCAGAGGATCATCTTACCCTGTGCTAGCTGAAGGGTGGATTAAATAACTGGAGAATATTTTTTATGTCATGGGGTGTTCAGACAATCAAAATGTTAGTCTTTCTATTTACCGTTTGGAGGGTGAAGCAGATCAGTGGTGGTCGATGGTTAAAAATATCAGGGACGCTGATGAGATTGATGCTCTTGACTGGGATGAATTAAAAGGTATGTTTCTTGAGAAGTATTTTCCTAAGGCTGTTTGACTTAGGATGTAAAATCAATTCTTGGAATTTAGGCAAGAGGATGACTCAGTGGCTGCTTATGAAGAGAGGTTCACTCGATTGGCAAGGTATGCTCCAAATTTTATCCAAGACCGTGATAGTAAAATCAATCGTTTTTACTCAGTATTAAAGCCAAAATATCGAAGTGAATTGGCTTCTTGTGAGTTCAAAAGTTATGAAAAGAATGTTCGATATTCTAAGAAGGTGGAAGTGGAGTTTTCCGATGATCAGGTGTTCTATAACAACCAACATAAGAAGAGACTGAGGTGGCAGGAGAAAGGGAAGAATTCTTCAAAAAGGTCTGATGGTAAGAAAACTAAGTTTCTAGTTTGTGATAAATGTGGTAAAAGGCATGCTGGGGAATGTCTTCTGAATTCTGGAAAGTGATACTGATGTGGTAATATGGGACATAAGGCTCGTGATTTCACTGAAAAAGATCAAGGTGATGGTAATACCAAATTTGATTTACAATTAGTGAAATGTTTCAAGTGCAATGAGATGGGCCACTATGAAAACGAGTGTCCGACAAAGAGCTCGAGTGATGGGAAGCAGTTAGACTACAAGTATAAAGGAGTGGTGAAATCCTTTGCAACTACTTCAGCACATGTTGGGCCATCAAATGAAGTGGTATCAGGTACTTTATTTGTTTTGTCATATTATGCCAGTGTGTTGTTTGATTCGGGGTCCACACATTCTTTCATCTCTGAAAAATTTTCTAGTAAAATGGGAATACCATATCAAGAAATGACTCCTGAACTTGTGGTAAAAACACCTAGGGGAAATGTTAAGGCAAAAAGAATTTATAAGAATCTTTCTATCCTTATCTGTGGAAAGAACCTACTTGCAAACCTTATTGTTTTACCTTTAGTAGAGTTTGATGTTATCCTGGGTATAGATTGGATCTCTATTTACCATGCTAAGATTGACTGTAGAGCTAAAGAAGTTTCTTTTCAGAAATACTTTCAGTTTGTGTACAAGAATGAACCCTTACTATTGATAACATATCAAGAGGCCGATAAACTTGTAAAAGATGGAAATGAATGTTACCTTGCACATATCATTGAAAATAAGGGAACTGTTCAGATTAATGATGTGCCAGTGGTAAATGAGTATCCTGATGTTTTTCCTAATGAGTTACCTGGAATAATACCAGATTGGGAAGTTGAATTTACCGTTGACTTAGTTCCTGATGCTAAGCCAATTTCAAAACTCCCTTATCGAATGGCTCAAATTGAACTTTTAGAGTTGAAGGATCAATTGCAAGATTTATTAGAGAAAGGTTTCATTCGACCTAGCACATCACCATGGGGTGCTCTTATTTTATTTGTTAAAAAGAAATATGGTTCAATGAGACTTTTCATTGATTATAGAGCCTTGAATAACATAATTGTTAAGAACAAATATCATTTTCCTCATATTGATGATTTGTTTGATCAGCTCCAGGGAGCTCAGTATTTTTCAAAGATTGACCTGAGATTTGGGTACCATCAGTTGAAGGTAAAGGAAGCAGATATTCTGAAGACCATGTTTCGTATAAGATATGGCCATTATGAATTTGTAGTTATGCCTTTTGTTCTAACCAATGCACCTGCTATTTTCATGGACCTTATGAATAGAATTATCCATGAGTTCTCGGATAAGTTTGTGGTTGTTTTCATTGATGATATTTTGATGTTTTCTAAAAGTAAAGAGGAGCATGAAATAAATTTAAGGGTTATTTTTCAAACCTTAAAAGAAAATAAATTGTATGGGAAATTTAGCAAGAGTGAGTTTTGGTTACAATAAATTTCTTTCCTTGGTCACATTGTTTCTAAAGATGGGATAATTGTTGATCCTGCAAAAACAAAGGTTGTTGAATAATGGACAAGACCCACAAATGTAACTGATATTCGTAGCTTCCTTGGTTTGGCAGGCTATTACCGAAGGTTTATTATAAATTTTTCATGGTTATCTAGTCCAATGACTAAGCTAACTCGGAAGGGTGTTAAGTTTATCTGGACAAAAGAATGTGATGATTGTTTTTAGGAATTGAAAAGAAGATTGGTGAATGCTCCAGTTTTGGAACTACCTTCCAGGAATGGTGAGTTGATTATCTACAATGATGCTTCATTGAAAGGACTTGGTTGCATCCTAATACAGAATGATCAGGTAATTGCTTATGCTTCACGACAGTTGAAAACTCATGAGGTAAATTACCCTACACATGATTTGGAATTAGCTACTGTTGTTTTTTCTTTAAAAATTTGGAGGCATCATTTGTATGGAGTAAAGTGTGAAATATATACCGATCAGAACAGTTTAAAGTATATATTCACTCAGAAAGAATTGAACATGAGACAGAGGATATGGCTAGAATTAATCAAGGATTATGATTGTACAATTCATTACCATCCGGGAAAAGCAAATAGATTGGCTGATGCTTTGAGTCGAAAAAGTAATGCTTCATTAACGATGTTGCGTTTGGAACATGATCATTTAGTTAAGGATTTATTGAACTTTGGCATAGAAGTTGTTGGTGCAGGATGTTCTTCTGTTTTGTTTCAGGTATCAATGAAATCTTCTCTATCAGACAGAATTAAGCAAGCACAGAAGCAAGACAGTGAGTTGTAGAAAAGGGTAGAGCTGGTTCAGAAGGGTAATTTTCTTGAATTCAACATTGATAATGATTTTGTTTTGAGATTTGGGAAGAGATTGTGTGTACCGTGTGATTCACAGTTTAAGAGAGAGTTGTTATGTGAAGCTCATAGTTCTCTATTTTCAATTCATCCAGGCAGTACTAAGATGTATAAAGATCTTTGGCAGTATTACTGGTGGGACGGAATGAAAAGAGACATTGCTGATTTTACTATGAAGTTTTTGACTTATAAATAGGTTAAAGAAGAGTGGCAGTTACCGAAATGGATGCTTCGGCCTTTACCAGTACCAGAGTGGAAATGGGAGAATATATCCATGGACTTCGTTGTGGGATTTCCGAAGACACCTCGAGGTAATAATGCAATCTGGGTTATTGTTGATCGCTTGACTAAATCTGCTCATTTCCTTGCTATACGAGATACTTTTTCACTAGATCATCTTTCCCGTTTGTATCTTAAAGAGACATTTGGGTTACATGGAGTTCCTCTCTCCATTGTATCTGACCATGATCCCAGGTTCACTTCTAACTTTTGGAAAGGCCTTCAAAAGTCATTGGGGACTGAATTAAATTTTAGTACGACTTTTCATCCTCAATCAGATGGGCATTCAGAAAGAACGATTCAGAATTTGGAGGATATTCTACGTACTTGTTCGATGGATTATCAGGGAATTTGAGACCAACATCTTTCTTTGGTTGAGTTTTCTTATAATAACAGTTTTCATTCCAGTATACAGATGGCACCATTTGAGGAATTATATGGGAAGCGGTGTCGAACTCCAGCTTTCTGGGATGAAGTGGGTGAAAGGAAGTTGATGGGACCATAATTGGTAGAAGAGTTGACAGAAAAAGTTCAGCTGATACAGAGACACATGAGAACAGCTCAGAGCAGGTAGAAGAGTTATGCAGACAACAGGAGGAAGGATCTCTCTTTTGAGGTAGGTGATCATGTCTTCCTCAAAGTCTCACCATGGAAAAGTGTGATGTGATTTGGTAAGAAAGGAAAGTTGAGTCCAAGATTCATTGGACCATATAAAATTTTGGAGAGAGTTGGATCAGTTGCATACCAAGTGGCTTTACCTCTGATTTTATCTCAGGTACACAATGTTTTTCATGTTTCAATGTTAAGGAAGTACATACCAGATCCATCTCATGTTTTGAGTCCAGAGGTAGTTCATCTGGAAGAGAATCTATCTTATAAGGAACAACCAGTCCAGATTATTGACCACAGGGAGAAATTGTTTCTTAATAAGGTATTCATCAAGTAAAGTTTTTTTGGAAAAACCACATGGTTGAAGAGGCAACATGGGAATCTGAAAATGCAATGAGGGATAAATACCCCCACTTATTTAATAAGTAGATAAATAGCAGGCACGCAATTTTCAAAAGGGGGAAGGATGTAACATCCTAAGTAAGTAATGAATAATATATATTCTTATCTATGTCTATTTATGAATTAGATAGTGTTTTAGAGGCTTAAAATGAGAATAAATCCAATCTTAAGCATAGAATTCTCTAATATTTTTAAAATATTGTTTTACCGCCTTTTGATGGAGAACCATTTTTAAATCTATATTTTTACAATTTTTTGAGCTTTATTTTTCAAAATAAACTTATTATTTATTATTGGTACATTGAAATTTACTTTGGAAAAATTTTTGGTATTAGTCTGACCATGTTCATTTTTTTAATGAATAGTGAAAAATACTGCATTTTACATCAAAACTGCTTTTTAATGTAATTTAATTATATGTTTATATTGTCCTTTTAATTGATTTTAAAGTTTAAATATAATATATTTTTACCATTTAATCCAATGGTGGTCATTGGAATTAATTTCACTTCGAAATTGGGCATAAACAACTGCCAAACTTTTCATAGATATTGTTTCAAAAAAACCCTCTATTTGTTTTGACAACGGGAATTATTTTTAAATTCCTTATTGAAATTTCTATGTTTGGAATTTAGTAAAATGGATTCCATATTTGGAATCATAAGGTCCAAATTATCTAATCAATACTGTTTTGTTTTTGGACATTATGAATAGTAATGACGGTAATTATCTTGAATTATCTTGATTAATTAGTAATCAGGTAGTTAAGGATAATAAAATAATATCATAATAATAACAAATGACCCCAAAATTTGTCCTAATGTTACTTTTGTGTCATGTCCGACCATGGGATTCCTTGTGCCAAACTTAGGGACCCCATCGAATCACTTTTGGGTGAATGTGACACTTTATCTTTTTATTTTTAAAGAAATCAAAATATCACTAAAGAATGTATCACCTGAGTAAAAAAAATTAATTTTGTCTACATAAATGATCTATTGATCTATAAATATTCATTGGAAATATAATAATATTTCCTACATCATAGTATTTTTTTATAATTTTTAGACATTAAATAAATTAAATTATATATGACATCATGATAATGTAGTGATTACCTCATTAATGAACTATTTAAATAAAATGAAAATATAATGTAAAATCTAAGACCTACATTTGTCAAAAACCTATTGGATGAGTATATTTTGAACCCTTATCACTTTATCCTTGAAATAAATCAATGTGGGACCTTTAAAATCCTAAAATCATTTCAATATAACTAACATTTTATAACTTTCCAAGAGTGCCCCTCCTCTCCTCTTATAAAAGTCCCCCACATGTACCCCCTTACCCACACTTCTCAAGCCTTTTGATCGGCCAATCCCTACTCATTTTATCTCTCCACATCCCTCTCTTAATCCTAGAATCCTTACCATAGGCAGAAAGCTCTTCAAGAAACCATTTTGGTTCAAACCAAGAAGAGTTACCCGATTTAAAGGTAAAGTCTTCTCTAATGTTCTTTTTTTTATTTTGCTTCTCCAACCCCCTAAACTCTTTTTATTCATTTATTTTGTAACAACACCAGTATATTAAATATACTTGAAAGTTTTTATAATAAGGATTCGAGCTACACTTACACACACCTTCATCTAATGGTTAAAGAGCATACTATTTCCGTGGATGGCGAATTTCTGCCTCACGAAATGATGATTGTTCAATATTCTTCTAACACCTTCAAAGGTGGCCATTAGGATGAAAATATATTTATATATGATATATAATATGTTTATGTTTTATTTAAGCTTCTGTATTTTTCTTTTTTGACATACCTTTATGGTTTCCATTATTAGTAAAAGCGATATCTTCATTTTAGGAAGTGCGGACTACCGCCCCCTCAAAGTGATTTGATTTGTTAATTCCATATGTGGGACATATAAAGGATGGAGTTAATGATATTATATATGATATTATACTGGAATTATAATATACCTTTATATAATTATGATTCCATTCCATAAAATATAAAATAGAAATGAAAGTAGCATTCATGCGTACATACGGCTTATCGTCTCCATGAACGGTGCATTTCATTTCTTACCTCTAAATGTTATGTAATATTATAAATGCATGTATATACTGGATATATATGATATATATGATATCTAAATCATGAATATAACTCTGGATATAATGTATACATGAACAACTTGTAATTATAAAGAGTTTATTTTTGACTCAAGTACCAATGATCGTTAAAACGAACATTATTAACTTAAATAATTACATAGTGTTCGTGACATGTTAATAAGTGATATAAAAGAAATAATGAACTTGAAAAAGGTTCTTAAGCAAGTATAAATTAACTCAAGTTTATTATTAAGGAGATTAAATAATGATCGAGTCAAGTCGGATACGAGGTATGGGACTTCATCTCAATCTCCTTTCATTGAGGCATATTTTGTTTTATACACAACTTTCTTTTATACGGTGTATAAACCCCTTTGAATTTTAAGTTTATTCAAAAGGAATATTTTTATATTAAGCGTTTACTAAACAACAAAAGGGAATGTTTTTTTTTGTCGTACGTATGCATTGACAATGACTTCTCCGCTGCCGTGACCATTATTTGATTTTCGGCTTCCTCTACAAGCCATAACCTTTTTTTAATGAAAAATAAATACCATGTATTACTGTTCATTTATTTTGGTATTGAAAATGGTTTTCATAATGTTTTTATTATATCGATGTGTTGTATTGATATCTTGTGATTTAAATTTGGAAATTTTATGTTTCCTTTATGCATGTTTTATGTGATACGATTATGTTATGGTACTTGGGCATTGTTATGAAGACAGGTGGTTCCGTGATAAACTAAGGGTGGGTGAGCCCGATATAGCTCTCCAATGCATTGGGTAACGTTAAGGGGTTAAAAGTTAAGGTTTCTCCGAAGAGATTTTGGGAATATACTATGATGGGTATTCCAAACGTAACCATGAGGGTTACTCCCTATGTAAGAATGTTATGAATGCCTCAAGTTACCTTTATGTCTTATGATTTGTATGATTTATTCAAGATTTGATGAGGTGTGTTAAAATGATTATGTTTTATGAATTAAAGTATGATTTCATACATGGACTAATGTTTTCATTTCGTACTTTTATATCCCTTGCTGATCTTTTTATGCTCATCCTATGTTTTTGAAATGTTTTTCACATCTCAAGGGAAAGGTATATGATGTGATGATAGTGTCAAGGAAGTGTCAAGAAAGAATCTATGTTTTATTTTAAATATGTTTCCGATGATGGGAAAAATGAGTATTATCTTTTATGTAACCACTTTGTTTAAATGTGGAGTGTAATGCATGATTTATGATCTTATTCTCTAAAACTCTAAACCTGAAAAGATGCTCAACGTGTATTCTTGAAATAACTCAAGATTAAGTAATGTTTAAGGCTGGGGCCTTATAATATCAATTATGTATGAAATAATATATGTATATATAAAATGGATTTTTATGATATTAATATTTTGAATTAATTTCTCCAGATGATGAAACCATAGTAAATATACATGGACCCATAGTACTGAACAAAAATTTATAAAAAAACGAACAAGTAACACTTCGAAACGAGGATTTTAATTAACATTTTTGTATAAATTTGTGTTAAAATTTTATAAGTGTAAAATATATGATTTTAAAAGTATTTAAATGACTCTAGTATAAAATTATAATAATTTTTTAATTTACTATGCATGAAGTTAGTCCTATTGTGAAATAGTTCAAAATCAAGATCAGTGATTTATGTTAAAATCTCATTATTTATCATGAATGTTTATGAATAAGATTTAAATGAATAAATTTTATAATTTATATATCAATAAACTCGTGGATTTTATTTTAATATGTTTATTTACATTCTCTCATATTTTCCCTTCATTTTCCTCTCATTAAGAACTCAGGTGACTAAAAGAATATTTCTATGGAAAACCTAATTTTTTTCACTATTTTGTCGAAAATATTTTTTATTTCATATCCATTTTTAATAAAAAAAAATTCACATTCACTATTTTTTTAATATTATTCAATTATTATATAAATTAATTTTTAACGCTAATTGATTTTTTTTAAAAAAATATTTTAAAGGGATCTTTTTGTCTTTTTCTAAATGAGGAACTTTATAAATTTTATAAAAAATCTAATTGGAAGAATTGGTTCAATGTACACAATATGAATGGAATTACCTACGATCATGACTACTAAATCATTTGAAAACTACTAAATAGGTTTCCAAACTTCTGTTCAATGAAATTTTTTCCCTTAAAATTTTGGAACTGTTTATATTTTAAAAAATTGATTTAAAAATGAAAAAGGAATTTTCCCCAATATATATTTAAGTGATTGTTTAAAATAATCTCGATCATTGATAAGATCATTGATGTTAATTATGATTTACTGTACTTATACTCCAATGATGTCATCCTTATTCTCTATCATTTTTTATTATGATTATGACTATGATATGTTCATGAATATTTTTTATTTTACATGAGTTTTGTAATAATGAGATGTTAAGATATCTATAAAACCCATTTCCGTTATGTATTCTATATAATTAAAGATTTATTATCTTTTTAATATATATAAATGGATTAAGATTATTTTATGGTTGGACCCATAATTATATTTCCCTCCACTGAAATGGGTAAAGATGGATATCTCATGAGAAAATAATGATTTGAATGGGGAGTGAACCCATTTTGGTAAGAGAGTATATCAAATATTATAATCATGGGAGTGAAAATTTACTAAGGATATCATGGAATAGAAAGTAAACCAAATCCACTATAGTAGTCTTTGTAGAGATCCTTGACTAACGATATTATTTTCTCTTTGTATTCGTGTTACAAAAACATCTTGATTATTTTGATGTCATGTTATCATGGATCATGTAATTTAATTTATTTATGATTCATATCTTTTTAACTGCCATGATTTAGTTCATTATTCAATATTATGATATGTGATATACTAGGTGTATAATTTCAAATGTTACTCTAATGATTCCATACCCTTATGCTCGTGTTATTTTATGTCATCATCGATATCTCACTTGTTTACCCTTACTACGCATCTGAGCTCACACTTTTTTATGTTTCCTTTCTCAGGGTTATGATGAAATATTTTAAGTAGGTTATTCATTGAATAATTTTTTTGTTGGAAGATATTTATGGGACTTGTGACAAATTTATTTTTTGGAATATGCTGATTGAGTATCAATTTTAGAAGGAAAACAAACTTTATGGTTCTAGAGTGAATCATAATGTTATGTATTGATGAATAACTAAAATATTGATATATTTATGTATGAAAAATATTTCTTTCTATATTTGGTATCATAATATTTTTTAGTCTAAATTTGGAGTTTATGAATAGTGAAATTTATTGAAAATAGTTTGGATAAGTCAAATTATAGGATACGATGATAATTTTTTTAGTAAGTTAATAATTATGTGGTTTTCCTAGGAACACAACCATGTATGGATAAAATATGAGTATACGGTTTTGAAATAGATTCATCTGGGATTAAAAACTCTAAAAATATTTTTTTGATTATATCTTGATCATCATTCTGGTTCAGAGGGAGTTTTTTCTTATTAAAAACCCGGTTTGACAATCCCAGGGGATATTATTCGGTAAACTCACATTTTATATATGAACCATTATGATGAATTTGAATATATGATAAAAAAGTATGGACTAGGTTAATAAAATCATAAGAGGAAAAGTTGGTTTCAGGATTTATACATCCTATGAATGAATTTTTTTGAATATATGATTTCTTACAATGACTACCGTTAATCATTCTATACCTGTTGGTTTTATTCAGTTACTGGAACTAAATGGATTCATGTTAACAATCAATGTGGAAAAAATGGAATGATTATCTTCATGATAATTCATATGAAATGTGATCTAGAATATAAAACCATGTTATTTTTCTTAAGTATCTATCTAGTTATACGATTAAGAATATAGACATGTCTAAGAATCCTAACATACCTAATAAGAGAATTATGGAGTTTCTTGAACACCACAGAGGAAGGAAGATTTATCTTCCTACATGTCATGTATGTGGAAAGAAGTTCAAAATGAAATGTATTGGAGGGATGATAAAATGTTTTATTTTTAGAAAATATAGTTATATAGAATGTAACAACAAAATACAAATGAATATTTCAAAAGAGGTATTTGAATTTCGTCGTAACGTACCATATATTCTTAAATCTCTTATGTGTGTAGAATATAAGAATTATCTATGAAAATTCAGAATTCCAAGGGTTAACTCATTGACCAATGAAGGACCTATGATATTCCAATAATTGATGTGAAAGGAGTATTGTTTTTATGTCTTGTGAGTCATGAATTATGTTTTGTAAGTGTTATATAAAAGATATTTCGGTTATATAAATCTTGATTCTTGATGGATTGTTTCAATATATTATTTCTTTACATATTTGAAAACATATTTAGTGATAAGGGATATTTTTTGGAAACATGTGATTTAGGGAAAAATAACACTTAATATGTGCTTTATGTTAATAAAATAAGGTTTATTTTTTATAATGTGATGATGAGGAAAATTGGATAGTATTAATGATATTAGAATTTATTATTTATATGATGAATAAGTGAATTATGTGAACTTTCGGTAATTTTAATGAATTTTTCAATTATTTTAGTTTATTTAAATGTTAGTAATAAATTATATTCTAATTGAGGATTTATGTGATGGGATTTTTTAGGTGACTTGAAATATTATAGGGTTGTATCAAGAATACTCTGTTGAGATTTAAATAACCCCTTTGGTTGATGTTATGTAATTATTGTCTCGTATACATCCATATATGGATAAAAATAATGTTTTAAAAGTGATTCATTTGATGGGTGATATTTTTTGTGATATTTATGGTCAAGATAAGGATTAATTTTTAGGTTATTATCTAAATTTGAATCCAGATATTTTTGTGGATTTCACTACATTAAAAAATTATATAGTGATTTATTATGGTTGTTAATGATATTTTGGTAGATTACTATCTAGGTTTATGTATATATTACCCTTAAGAATAACGTGTTATTTTACATGAAATATTTCTTGGGAAGAAAACAATTAAATGATTGGGCATGTAATATCCATGCTTTTTGACGTGGTACGAACCATTAAATTTTTTAGTTTAACCCCTTCCTTTTATAATTTAAATTTTTTTTTAAAAGTAAATGGAGTGTTTAGAGTGCATTTGGGGGTCATATAAATATTTTACATATATATTTTAAAAATACATAAAAAGCCTCAAATTTAACGCATGGATAGTTCTAACTATGAAACAAAATCATAGGGTGTTTCAATGAACTACAGTGGGGTGAAATTTTTGTTTAGATTGGGAACCTCATGATGCACATCCATATGGGGTTCTCTAGTGGACTATAGGGGTAGAATAGTTTTTATAAATAATTTTCCATTGTCCACAACCATTTTAACACTTAACCAATATATTTATATGGTCAGGTGCATGGTTTAGAAAATCATGTGTCCAAACCATGCACTGCATAAAATGAAGTGTGAATTAACATTTTTATTTTCATTATTCATAACATAAAAATCTTCATCATTCCAATTATTCATATTAGAAAAATTTCCTAGGATCTCATTTTCCTCTCACCTAGGCTTTGAGCCCTCACCATCATCTAAACAACAATTCATATAATGTTTGTTACATTGGATTTGTATTGTTAATCCCTTTATTCCTCTTATATTTTTCAATCATTTATCTCTCCCTCATTAATTATATTTGAAGGATATCTAATACACCATATTTTTAGAGTGATTTTATATTTCAAAGATTTCTTCCATTATATATTGATTTAATAGATAAAATATATGAGGAGTCATGTACATTTATAATGTCGGTGGTATAGTTCTTTTAAATAAATTCTTTATTATTTTATCAATCACTATTTTCTTGCATGCCAGACCTTCTATGAGATGCAACCTAAATATAAAAATAATTTAAATTATTGATATTTTCATATTTAACATATTCCTAGAAACCAAAAATCAACATCATAGGATGACCAACTCGTTGAAAGCCACCCCTTATGGTGCATTTCCTCTAATGGATAAGATCCTTATGCCTAAAAATCAATTAAACCACCACTAAATGTTTTTTTAGTTTTCCCCTATAAATCAAAATTAAATGCTTATTAAACCACTGAGAGATAGTTGGTGATGTGTATGGGACTATGATCTTTTTGTTATAGGATGAATTAATATTATTAAATGAATTATAAAAGTTGAATAAAATGAGTTATTTAAATGTTATGAGTTTAATACAACCCATAACCATCCTTTATATAATGTTGAGGTCCATACAAGAACCCCGAATTGGAAATACATAGAAGTAATCATCAATAATAATAATTATATGTTTATAAATGAATAATAATAATCATGGAGAAATACCAAGGACTTCGTAGAAGACATTGGATGGGCTCACCAAGAAGATGCCTTTTTGCTACCCATTACTGATATCAGTTTCCATAGTGGATTACCTAGTATAGGCTCAGTGGGCACTGCTAATATACCACGGAACAAGTGATACATGGATCCCTAAGTGGTAAACTAGGAATCATATTAGAGGGATATTTCTTATAAAATAGTTGTGTGATACTAGGGGTCCTTATACGGAACTCCCTAGATGGGTTCCTATAGTTATAGGTTTTATAGTGCACCAGGAGTGATAAATGGGTTGGATTTTATGGAACACCATAGGCTGGTTCAGGAAACCAATAAATTAAATTACATGACATGACCACCATGCATAGAAACATTCTTTAATTCAGACTATCCTTTACATATATATAAGTCTAGTTGCAATTCTTTCTTAGAACATATTCCATGGTTATCTGGAAGCCTATTGTGAAAATTTGTGGAATAATTAGGATTATACCTCGGGGCATAAATAGTATTATGTATCTACATATATTAATATATATATATATATATGAGTCATAAATATACATAACTTTATAAATATAAATATTCAAGCAGGGTGAAATCTGTTCTGAGACATCTAGTCTATGCTGAAGTTGGTAGTCTTGTATGGCTATCCCATAAGAAACCTAGTCTGATGTGATTTATCAATTATTTATCTTGAATTTATCACTACATTAACATTTCATATTTTATCTGCATATTCTAGATAGTCTTATACCGCATTGGTGGTTTCCTAATGAGTATATCTCAAACCTTTTTTAGGATGCATATGGGTACCTCAATAGAACTTTTGGATGCAGGTACAGATAATGGAAAGCTTCCAACATTGGATGTCTGGACTTCTGTACTATGGTTAATCATGGGATGAAGAAAACAAATCTAATGATCATGGTTCTACTGGAAATAATTTTTTGTCATTTGACATTTTGTATAAAATAACCTATATTCATGTACCCCTATTCCCTTCTATATTGAATCGTGGCATGATTATCATGTTGAATATGATTTTGATTATGATTTTTTTGGTTTACATTATTTGGATGATTTATTACTTTTCTTATTGTTATTTATTACTATTTTCACTACTTATCATTATTTTATATTGTTTTGATACACTATAATCATTATTATATAGTCTCGTGGTCTTATTTTCTTATATTATCGCTTCTAGTTGACATTATATGGCATACATTGAGGTTTTATAGAGACCACATAACCCATAAAGGTCATCTAATATTCACGAGTGAGCAGGGATGGGATGATAAAATTGGTATTATAGAGATTTCTCCATTAGTTTTATTATTTTTGTTATTATATAAAGGATTTGGAATGTTTTATAATTTAGAAATGAGACTATTCTAGTGAGTAACTGACCCACGTAGATGGAAAATCCAAATTAAGTGTGATAGGAAATGTTTTTTTGTATTATCCTTATTATAGTTATATTAATTTCATTTTTATGTGATGAACATGATTCGGGGTGGTGTTATTATTTTTATTATTATCATTATTATTGATTTTTTCTTCCCCATTTCTTGTTAAGGTTGGGATTATAGGTCATTCCTGATTATAGGAACCTAAATATTCACATGTCATGCCATATTTATATTAATTTGTGAATTTCTAACTTTATATTGTTGGTACCCTGACTATGATGTTTGATAATGTTCTTGTATTAATTAATGGAATAGAGTAATTAGATTAATCAAAGTACTCGCATTAATATAAATGGGGTTTACCCATATATCTTGTTGGTGGCACCATAATTAAATAATTAATCCATGTTTGGTCCATAAACCACTAGTCACATGATCTAAAACATTAGTTTATTTGTTTACATTATAACTTAGTCAATAGATAATATTCATCTTTAAATTGAGAATGGTAATTCATCTAATCAAATATTTTTATATGGCCAGTTACATAGTCATGTCAGATGTAAGGGTCCAATCAGAGTTACATGACATGAAAACAAAAACTTATAAACCTTATACATTTTTAACATTAGAATGGGAAATCATCTAACTAGAATATAAAATATTTACATCTAATAATTATTATAAAAATAAATAAATTTCAAATTTCAAATAAAATGGTAACTACTAAATTTGGATTCAAATTGCAATGTATTGTGTGTTTTACTCTATACCTTTCAATTGACACTCCATATGTGAGGAACTCTGAGTTTTTTTATACATTTTTAAAAAAAATTACAGAAAACGGATAGGGGAAAAATTCAAAATTCATGGCAAAGACGGAATCCGCGATGCTGCCTTTTTATTTTGGGTGAAAAGCGGCATCTTGGCAGCCGCCTTTGCACTGCGACTGAAAGGCGGCACCCGCGATACTGCCTTTCCCTTAACAAAAAAATTGATTTTTTTTTATGTTTTGTTTTGTTTTGTTTATATATTTATTTATATATATAATTCATAAAAAATGTTTAGGAGGATGCCGCCTTTCACCTAACAAACAAATTATTAGTTTTTAAAAAAAATTGATTTTTTGTTTTGTTTTGTTTATATTTTTATTTATATATATAATTCATAAAAATTTTAAAAATTATCATTTTTGAAAATTTTGTTTTTATTTTTTGTTTTGTTTTGTTTATATATATATTTATATATGTAATTCATAAAAATTGTTCAGGAAAATTATTTTATAAGCTTTCAAAACCGGCTACTTGAAAGTTAAAAATGTCTCAAGTATGTGACTTTGGAAGACTATAAAATATAAACCATAATACCAATATAAATGAAACTTTAAACATTCATTAAACATATAAGAAATTATTGAAAAAAAATCATTTCTTAAAAAATGTTCTTGAAAAATAATTTATAGCTTTCAAAACCTCCTACTTGAAACTTAAAAATGTTACAAGTATGTGACTTTGAAAGACTATAAAATATAAACCATAAGACCAATATAAATGAAACATTAAACATTCATTAAAAATATAAGAAATTATTGAAAACAAAAATCATTTCAAAAAAAATGTTCATGAAAAATAATTTATAGGCTTTCAAAACCGCCTACTTGAAACTTAAAAATGTTTCATGTACGTGACTTTGAGAGACTATAATATATAAACCATAAGACCAATATAAAAGAAAATTTAAAAATTCATTAAATATATAAGAAATTTTTGAAAACAAAAATCATTTTTTGAAAAACTTTCTTGAAAAATAATTTATAATCTTTCAAAACCACCTACTTGAAACTTAAAAATGTTTCAAGTATGTGACTTTGAAAGACTATAATATACAAACCATAAGACCAATATAAAAGAAACTTTGAAAATTGATTAAAAATATAAGAAATATTTGAAAAAAAAATCATTCCATAAAAAATGTTCATGAAAAATAATTTATAATCATTAAAACCACCTACTTGAAACTTAAAAATGTTTCAAGTACGTGACTTCGAAAGAATATAAAATATAAACCATAATAACAATATAAATGAAACATTAATCATTCATTAAATATATAATAAATTGTTTAAAACAAAAATAATTTCATAAAAAATGTTCAGAAAAAATAATTTATAAGCTTTCAAAACCACCTACTTGAAACTTAAAAATGTTTCAAGTACATGAAATTGAAAGAATATAAAATATATACCATAAGACCAATATAAACGAAACTTTAAACATTCATTAAACATATAGGATTCAACCCCGCATCAATATGATTCATGGTGTCTCTAGTATCACATACATATATAATCTTTGATGCATGAGATCATGTTATATCTCCATTCATGGGACAACGAAATCCATTCTTCCACCCGCCATGTCCATATCCATATCAACATCTGGCCGCATAAGGGTATGGTGAAATATATGCCACATGAAATTCTCATTTATTCCCATTCCTTAAAATACCAACCCCTTCAACACCACCATGCATCCAACCATTATAATTTCTTCTACAATTTTCACCCCATTTCCCCAGGACCAGTTGATCAGATGAAAACACCAATGATTCCACAGAGCCCATCAAACTCTTCATCACCAAATCTTTATCCTTTATCATATTCAAAAGGATACTATAGGACCTCCTTGATCTATCCATTACAAACACTCACATACAAGTATACAATAAACATAAAAACCAACAAATTTTCAGGAAAAAAACATGAAAATTTGGTGGGTTTTGGTGGTTTTTATGTTTAATGTATACTTGTATGTGAGTGTTTAGAATGGATAGATCAAGGAGGTCCTACAGTATCCTTTTGAAGATGATAAAGGATAAATATTTGGTGATGAAGAGTTCGATGGTCTATGTGGAATCGTTGGTGTTTTTAACTGATCAACTGGGCTTGGGGAAATGGGGTGACAATTATAGAAGAAATTATAATGGTTGGATGCATGGTGGTGTTGAAGGGTTGGTATTTGAAGGAATGGGAATAGACAAGAATTTCATGTGGCATATCTTTCATCATACCCTTATGCAGCCGGATGTTGATATGGATATGGACATGGCTGGTGGAAGAATGGATTTTGTTGTCCCATGAAAGGAGATATAACATGTTCTCATGCATCAAAGATTATAGATGTATGTGATACTAGAAACACCGTGCATCATATTGATGCAGGGTTGACTCCTATATGTTTAATGAATGTTTAAAGTTTCGTTTCTATTTGTCTTATGGTTTATATTTTATATTCTTTCAAAGTCACGTACTTGAAACATTTTTAAGTTTCAATTAGGTGATTTTGAAAGCTTATAAAATATTTTTCATGAACATTTTTTATGAAATGATTTCTCTTTTCAACAGTTTCATATATTTTTAATGAATTTTTAATGTTTTTTTATATTGGTAATATGGTTTATATTTAATAGTATTTCAAATTCATGTACTTGAAACATTTTTAGGTTTCAAGTAGGCAGTTTTGAAAACTTATAAATTATTTTTCATGAACATTTTTTATGAAATGATTTTTATTTTCAACAATTTCTTATATATTTAATCAATTTTTAATGTTTCGTTTATATTGGTCTTATGTTTTATATTTTATAGTCTTTCAAATTCACGTACTTGAAAACTTTTTAAGTTTCAAGTAGGCGGCTTTGAAATCTTATAAATTATATTTCTTGAACATTTTTCATGAAATGATTTTTGTTTTCAATAATTTATTATATGTTTAATGAATGTTTAATGTTTCATTTATATTGGTCTTATTGTTTATATTTTGTAGTCTTTCAAAGTCATGTACTTGAAACATTTTTAAGTTTCAAGTAGGCGGTTTTGAAAGCTTATATATTATTTTTCATGAAAATTTTTTATGAAATGATTTTTTTTTCAATAATTTCTTATGTGTTTAATGAATTTTTAATGTTTCGTTTATATTGGTCTTATTTTTTATATTTTATAGTCTTTCAAAGTCACTTACTTGAAATATTTTTAAGTTTCAAGTAGGCGGTTTTGAAAGCTTATAAATTATTTTTCATGAACATTTTTTATGAAATGATTTTTTTTCAATAATTTCTTATATGTTTAATGAATTTTTAAAGTTTCATTTATATTGGTCTTATAGTTTATATTTTATAATGTTTCAAAGTCACTTACTTGAATCATTTTTAAGCTTCAAGCAGGTGGTTTTTAAAGCTTATAAATTATATTTCATGATAATTTTTTATGAAATTAATTTTGTTTTCAATAATTTCTTATATGTTTAATGAATTTTTGATGTTTCATTTATATTGGTCTTATGGTTTATATTTTATAGTCTTTCAAAGTCACGTACTTGAAACATTTTTTACTTTCAAGTCAGTGGTTTTGAAAGTTTATAAATTATATTTCCTGAATAATTTTTATGAATTATATATATAAATAAATATATAAACAAAACAAAAAAAATAAAAAAAATCAAAAATGATAATTTTTACAATTTTTATGAATTATATATATAAATAAAAATATAAACAAAACAAAAAAAATCAAAAAAAAATTTAAAAAACTAATAATTTTTTTGTTAGGTGAAAGGCGGCATCTGCCTGAACATTTTTTATAAATTATATATATAAATAAATATATAAAAAAGCATAAAAAATTAATTTTCTTTTGTTAGGGGAAAGGTGGCATCGCAGGTGCCGCCTTTCAGCCACAGTGCAAAGGCGGCAGCCGCGATGCCGCCTTTCACCTGAAATGCAACGGCGGCATCTCAGATGCCTCCTTTACGGCACATTTTGAAAAAAAAAATCCCTAACCGTTTATGGTAATTTTTTAAAAAAAATGTATAAAAAACTCAATGAACTCTACTTTCGGATATGATACCTCAAACCTAACATGGACTTATTTTTGGTAGTAAGGAGTTACTCATATGACCTTTATGATCTTTCTCAACACTTATCCAATATTTAGGACCATGTTAAAAGGTGTGAGCTTTGTATATGAATGGATTAAACCTGTACCATTATATTAGTAGTGATAATATCTATTTTTAATGATTATATGATTCATGTTATTTGAATTTATAGATTTATTCCACCACGATGTTTTCGAGTAATACGCTAAGTGGGTGGCTATGATCATGCTCTGAATGGGGTGGGCCTTGAGCCACTAGTATTTCCTCCTTTGGTTCCATCTGAGGAACTTCATGATGTTCTTATTCTAGTAAAAAATAAAAAGTTCTATGAGACCTTCCTACAGTTTATGAATTCTATATAGGGAGACCCATGACCATCCAATACAATGGCAGAGCAGTTGTAAGAGTTCCAGCTTGAATACCCTCTTACCTTTTCCCAGTATGGTGATCCTTAAGCTACTAAGTCGTGGATAGAGGACAAGTTATCCATCTTCATTAATTTAGACATGGCACTGCTGTATAGTTTCAATCTCAAGACCAATATGATTTGTAATGCTACAAAGAAATGGTTTATTGTGATAAAAAATATTGATCATCACTAAGTATAGTCTGGGATGACATTATAACATCCATTTATGACTACTTCTTCTCTCAGATGATGATACTTTTTTAAGGACCCGAACATAAAAAATTATATATTCTAGTGATTTTAAACTGAAATTATATTTCTATCATTAAAATATATCTTTTAGGTTTATATTTTTAGAGAATTTGTACTAACTCTTACATAGTTATCTATAAAATTACAAGTGGACACTTATTTATTATAACTATTTTTTAATATAAAACAGGTTTCTTCTTCAGGAAAAATCTTCACAACTTTCCAATATATCTCATATATTCCTCTATTCCATTTTAAATATTGAAAAAAAATGGAATCATTTTATGAGAATAAAAACTTAGCATAGGAATCAACATGGGATTGAAGCCTATTATTTGAGTTAGAAATCATAATATGATGACATTTAAGAATGGATCATGAATCAAAATATAGAAGCATAATATATAGAACATAGAGTCATATTTTCATGAAAATGTAGGAAAGTTATAGTAACACAGAAGATGAAAAAAACATGAGTCAAGTATAACTGTAAAAACTATATCACATGGTATACAGAGTCCATAGTGTATTAGGTTTACTCCATAATTCTATACATGATGTATCATGAGACTAAAACATTACCCAATGAATTGGAACACAATCTAGGTGCACCCATTATAAAATGTTCATGAATAAGTTTCAAACATTAATAATAAAACATAGAAAATAATCATAAGCATTTACCATGGAATGAGATAGGTAATGTAATATTTTCATAAGTCCTGACTAAAGGAAATATAAAAATGGTTTTAAAATATTTTATTCCCAGTTGAATTGATCATAAAACATTTAATGAAATATAAAATATTTCATCATAATAGATCAACCATATTGAATCATAAGATCCGAAAAATTATTTTAACATAGTTGAAAATACATTAAATGAGTTTATTTGAAAACTCTATGAAAATATAATTTTCACTTTTAAAATTACATGTATTTAAAATGAAGCTCAATAATAAAAGAGAAATTTTTCATTGAATATGACCATATTAAATGTTAAAGTAATCATAAAAAAACAATGTTTTCATGGTGGTGGAAAAATCTTCTCATGTATTATAAGTTAAAAAACATTCCTTTCATATTTTTATTGAACAAGTATCAAAGAACCTTATTTAGAAAATGAAAAAATACACCTTTCAAAATTTTGGTAAAAGAATAACATGGGTAATAATTAATTTAATCTATATTATGAGAATAATAAATAAAATTCTATAAATGATTTTAGATAAAATGGATATATAAGAAAATGGGTGTTTCAATGGAAACATTAAAATATATAATTTTTAAATTAATGTCCCTTATAAATATTATATCATTGAAGTGATCATTAATCAAATGAATAGAATATGTGTGTCCCCTATAAATTCATTTAGAAAAAATTATAAATACATCATATTATATTAAAAATTAAATTCATAAATAATATTATTACAACATAATCAAGTAAGTAGATGTTCTACCAAAATAATGGAAATTGTGTTAAAAATTCCCTTACCACTTTTAATTAGTTGAATCATATTCCCTATAAAAGTGTTATTTATAAAATTAAACATTGAATACCATATATATAATGATATTATATATATCAAAGAGTGGTATATACACCAAACACACAAATTAATTGGTGAATAAGGCATATATCTCATGAAATAAAAATTATTCCGGGAAACTCTTACATCAAACATCCCATTAGATTCTTACACTTTATCCACTATATATAATGATATTAAGAATATTATTAACTCGTTTAAAAAATATATTAATATTTATATTACCATGTATGATATTTTTTTGAAATATTATGAAAGATTCATTACTAATATTACATTATTTTCATGGTTTCGGGTGAGTTTGTTTCAAGGTTTCATGAACAGTTTATTTGTGTATATTTATGGATGTTCTCATAAAATGGGATTAAAACTATAGAAGTGAAATGAACATGTAATAATATACATCCATTAGTATTAAGGGTCTAATATATCATTTTTTTCTTGTATGATGATGATACAATTTTAAATATTTAATGATAAATAGTTAGTTTATATTTTTTGTTTTTATGAACATCAAATAATAGTTTTGTTTTATTTAATATTATGTTCTTATATTATATACAAAAAATGAAATTGGTTATAATATAAATATTATAATATTATTGAACAATAATAATGATTATAAAACCATCCATGAAGGCGGTAATGGAAAACGAAAAATCATTATTCACAGAGATGGTAACTCCCATAATTTTCATAATAGTTTCATTTCATTTAATAAGAGGTGATTAGAAATTAAATTTATACAATATACTCCATTATCAACATAAAAAAGTATATATATTATTCTTTAGTTATCATTTATTTTTTTTATTAGGGAGGTGAGGATAAATTAATTGAATAAAAGAAATTAAGAGAGGTGATTTGAGAAAATTACCTCAAAAATATCACCTCTTTGGGGGAACCCTTTAGGACCTTGGATTTGGAATTTTGGTGGGACCAAAAGCACTAAGAAATAGGAATATATCATATGAGAGTGTTTTTTAGATATTTTATGAGATTCATTTCTTATGAGGATAAATGTGGTGGTGAGGATTGGTATTTATTCTTGAGGATGGGTAGTTTAAAGTGATGAAAATGATTGTTTTATGTATAAATGCAACCAATTGAGGTATAATTATTTTTCACTAATATGGAATATAATTAATGTTTTAAAGGAATTTTTGGTTCAAGAAACACCTCAAACAACAATTAAATTTTATTTTTTTAGGTATTTTAATTATTTACCTTTTACCTTTAACCAATTTCCTTATTTTACCAATACTATGGAAAATCATTCTTTTTACTAGGGTAACATTTTTTATGAATAAAAAATGAATAAGACCATTCTACCAAATTTTTACCTTATGATTCCAAATATGTAATCCACTTTACCAAATTTAATTCACATAGTTTTAAAAATTATACTTAAATTTATTCTCGTAAATGAAATGGAAAAGTAAGTTTTAAATGTAAAGGATCAAAAGTTTGACTTGTTTTCATATCCAAATTAAATTTAAAGTTGATTAGAATGAAATAAATTTGACTTATTGATTTATAATTTAACTAATTATACTTTAAAACTATTTTAAAACATAATTTAACTATATAAATAAATTATAATAAAATGTAATTTTCAATTAAAATTTAGTATTTTATAATAATCATCAAAATATGAAACTTTTCTGAAAAATACCAAAATTTTACCCTGAGATAATTATAATACATAAAATTAAAAACTTATATTTATTTTATCTAATAAAATTAATAAAATTGAAAAAAATCCATTATAAAATAGGTCTCTTGTTAATAGGAAGAAAAAATTCCATTTTGAAAAATATATTTTTTTACGCTTACAACTGGATTTATTCTTATTTTAAGCCTATAAATTTTATTGGGTGAATTTTAAAAAATATTGAATATATAAAATATATATTACACCCTTATATTTCACTAAAAGTGATCAATTTAATTTATTAATATAAATTTATATTATGGAAATAAAAATTGTTTTTTATTAAAAAATATCCTTTATATTCAATTATTTATTATTTATATTTATAATTAATCTGTAAATAGTGAATTCATTTTATAAACATGTGTAAACTATAATTTCATAATTTAATTAATCTAATTCATTCTCACCATTCCAATGGCTAGGTGAGAACTATCATATTTAAATAATAATATTTATTCATTCATTTAATATCCATGTGGCATATATTGTATGATATTGAATGTAATATTTAGTTTCAAAATATTCGGATGTTACATTACCCCCTATTTTAAAAAACTAAGTCCTCACAACTTGAAATTAGGATAAACAATTTGGGGATTCCCTTTTCAAAATACCTTTGTTGAAATACCACACCAGAATAGTGTTAATAAACCATCCATTTGAAAATATAGGATGAAATGTATGAAGGTCACCAGAGAAAACACATACTAGAGTCCCATGTAGGAAAATAAGGAATTAGAATATAAATTTAATTATCATGTTCTGAAGGTGAGTGATAGATAACATGTTCATGAAAAATGTAACCACCACGAACCCATAAATATATGATGGATTAAAATTACATTGATTACTCAGTATGAAAATTAAACAGATAATGAATTTGTTTCAAATCATTTTTTCTAAAGTTTATTATTTATTTTTCTACCTATAATAAGAATATATGAAAATTTACATAAATTACAAGAATAATTTAATCTTTAAATTTACTTAAAATGATAATCTTCAAGATGAATTTTTCATACTTTGAAGAATCATAATTAACTTCTACAAATCAAAAAAAACACAAATGTATAACTATCTATTCCTCCTATATTTAGGTATTAATAAAAATATAAATTGTTAGTACCAAACAATGTAATTCCTCATAAAGAATAAGCCTTTATGTAAAAAATTGCTACTTTAATATCCAGAAATCAATAGTATTACCCAATGTTCAACATAGATCATTCAAACAATAACTATCCTTAATATTCATTAAAATATTCTCGACCTAAATTTGAATCTCAGAATTCATATTTATTTTATCACATTCTCTACCCTAATAAATTTAAAATTTTAAAAAATACCAATCACTCCAAAATTATTAAACCAAAGTGTAATCTTCCAAATCTGATAATCTCTACGATATGATAACTATTTTTATAAATAACTTGAATCACCCTTAATAAAAAATAAAATATTTTATTCCGCTAAAATATAATTCAAATTTTATTCCTCTAATAAAATTTCATAGTATTCTTTTTACCTTGATCATATAGGATTCTAAAAATAGTGAACATCTTTTGAAATAACATTAATTAATTAATCCCAAAATCAATTTCGAATCCCACGGTTATCAATACAATATAACTATGTTCCCATAATGAACATATCAATTATCCATTTGAAAAATATAAAAAACATACTAACTATGACATCACATAGGCCACTTTTAGCCGATGTACCCTTGTTTCCCATCGATTGTGGGTTCGGTCCATATGGTATTGTTGGAAGTTATAGGTCATCACCCATCCTAAGGGTTATTCTATTTTTGAAAAAAAAATAATATAATCCTTATAAAATTCTATAGATTTCAGAAACATCCTAAAAATAACCTTAATATATTTTAACCTTAATGGTTATCTCATACCTTTCATTTTTCAACCTAGAAACTAAAAAACCATAATTATCTCAAATTTAGAGATCTTATAAACCAAAACTATTTTCAATGCCTTTTAACTAAGGTCCACCAAAATTAAAGGCATTATTCCCCAAATAACATTCTCCATATCATGAAATTAAGTGTTATATGATCCTTAAAAATATCACCTTTTGAAAATCTTTCAAAGGTATTGAATCCATATAACATGTGTTAAAATATTTGTGAAAACAAAACCTACTATCTAAATAATACACTGGTGCTCCATGATTCCCATAATATTTTTAAAATAACACTATATCATAAACTTGAAAACTCCATAAATAAATACATCCATCATTCTACTTCCTTCTTAAACCATTAAGCATATGGTGTTATCTTATTTATTTATAATATATTCCTACAATCAATGATATGAAATATATCCTTATGATTAATCAATATAAACTCTTTCTTCAAAATTATTTCCATAAAATGAATAGATAATTAGTCCTCATATAAAATTTTTACATGGTAAACTTATGGGTTTCTTATAATTCAATCCCAATATTATTATTCCAAAGTACTACGATCATAAAAATAGTATTAATACATTTAAATATTTCATCACTCTTAAATCTTCCAAAACTATTGAATCCATTTTATATAGACATCATATTTATTAAACATTTTTCACAATCCATTAACCATGATATTCCATATTATTCCTCAAAACTTTTTCCTGTCAACAAAAATATGAATCATCTCATAAGATTAAACAATTTCATGGAATGTACAATGAAATAATTATTACTCTTCATATGTCATATTTTGTGTGCTCTTTTTCAAATGTATTGGAACTAGGTATTACTAAACAGTTAATTATATCATCCCATGATCATATACATGAGTCTTATTTCTAGGAAATTGATGATCATAATGAATATACTCCCAAAATTTAAAACATCTAATTAGTAACTTGGTAAAAACATCATTTCCTTTTATGGATTTAACAAAATGATTCCTTTTTTCCTTCACTGTTTATTTGTTTATGACATCTTTTGAGAAATATAAAACATGTAACTATTTTCTTAAGTCATTTTCCTATATTCTTTTTCTCACATTCTTGATACATAGGACTTTTAATATATTTAAATTTTTAATCATTGTCACCTGAACATCCACATGGATTTATTTATCTCATATTTGATGAATTAGTAAACTCACCAAATTCCAATTCCTAAATCATTCATCCTAGTTTATTTTTTTAGAATAACCACAACTCATCTGATTAAATCTCCTATTTAATTTTGTTTCAAATTTATAAAACTGCCACATTTTCCTTCACATCTATTGTTACTTTGTTGCCTAATTAATCTATCCATTTACTAAAACTTTAAAGTTTAGTTTTAGAATATCAATAAAATCATAATATAGCATCTTACGAGGAAGATAAAATCTAAGAAGTACTTATTCATTTTATCTCAAACTCATTCAATTTATACCTGTGACTATCCCTACCATGATAACCAGTGTGGTTACATATGACTTGTACCTTATACTTAAATAACATCCTAACCACCATAGTTATCTAAAGCCTTATCTGATTCAAACTCTATGTACATGGTCTTAAACATTTCATATTCAAGTGATTTTAAACTAGAGTTCTATTTCTTTTATTCCTAATTATCTTTTAGGTTTAATGTTTTATATAATTATGACTAAAACTTTCATAGTAATCCTAGACATTTCCAGTGGGCACATATACACAACATCTATTTTTTCAAAATAAAGCATTTTCAATACTCAAAAAAATCTCCAAATTTTTCTTCTTGATAGAACCCTTATTTTTATACCCCCTTAAATCATGTGAAAAACATTTTAAAATAAGGTATGAGCATAAAATCTTTGTAAGGTATGAATCATGGGATTCAAACATTGAATATGAGAAAGAAATCATAACATGATGACATATAAACATGGATTATGAATAAACATATGGAAGCATAACATATAAAATAAGGATTCAATAGATCATGGAAACATAGTAATCTCGTAGTAACATATAATGTGACATAAACATGATTCATAGATAACATCCAATAATATATCACATGATGTACAGAGTTCACAGTGGATTAAGTTTACTCACTAATTCTATATATGACATTTCATGAGACTAAGACATTATAACCTGCATTGGAGAGCTATTAGGGTGAACCTATTATAAAATGTTCCTTTATATGTGTTCCACATAAATAGTAAAACATAATGAATAATTATAATGATTACCCATAGAATGATATGGGTATTGTAATATTGGCATCAGGCATGGTCGAAGGGAATATAATAATGGAATCAAAATAGTACATCTCCAATACAACTTTTTATTGACCTTATAATAAAATATAGAAGATGGTACCATAATATATCAACCTCATTTAAGCATATGATCTAACAAAAAATGTTGACATTGATGAAAATACATTAAATGATACTATTGAAATTTTATTTCTAAAAATAACCTTTTTTACTTTCTAAGTAATATGTGTTTAATATGTCATGAAATTAAAAAGTGGAATATTTTAATTAAAAATGAAATTTTAAAATTATAAATTATTATTCAAAACAACAAGACATCATGGAATTACGAAAATTCTCCCTTTCTATATAAGTTAAAAAAACATTTCTTCTGTATTTTTGTCAGAAAAATATTAAAGAACCTTGTTTTGAAAAAGAAAAAATATACCGTTGAAAAAATTTTGTAAAAAGTAAAACTTGAGTAAAAATTATATCAAAAAATCATAGTATAATAGTAAAAAATTTCTTGATACACTTTTATAAAACAGAGGCATGGATGAAAAAGGGAGTTTTAAGGAATATAATAAAAAGATGGTTTTTAAAAGAAAGACCCTTGTAAATATTATTTTATTTAAGAGGCCATTAATAAAATAAATAGAATACTATAATTCAATATAAATCCAAATAAAAAAATTAGAAATAAAAAATATGATATTCAAAATAAATTTCACAAATAATCATTGCATTACATAATTAATAAAGTAGAAGTTAAACCCAAAGAATGGAAACTGGGTTAGAAATCCCCTACCACATTCGAATTAGCCGAAACATATTCTCTTTAATATTATTAATTATACAATTAAAAATTTAATACCATGTATATAATAAGATTCATGATATTATATATACAAAACTGCAGTATATACATTTGACAAATTAAATAAGTGGTGAATAAGGCATATATCTCACTAATGAAAAGTGGGATGAGAAACCCTTTCCTCACGCTTAACCTAAGTATCACAAACATTAACCTCCTATAAAATTATTTAATTATTTTTATTAACTCATTATAGAACTATGATAACATTTATAATAACTTATTTTATTATTTTACAACATCTTACATCCAATTCATTAATAATATTTCATTATTTTCATGGTTATGGGTGATTTCGATTCATGGTTTCATCATCAGTTCATTTGTGTAAAATTGGGGATGTTCCTATAAAAAGGGATTACAACTCCATAAGGGGAATGATATAGTATTATTTAACATCAAGATGTTTTAATAGTCCCATATATAATTTTTTATTTACTATTTGAGTATGATTCATTTGATAAAATGTAAATGATAAATGTTTAGTTTATTTTGGAGGGTTTTACAAATATCATGATGTAGTTTAATTTTATTTAGTATTATAATTATTAGTTAGTCAAAAAAACATAAATCAGTTATAATATAACTATTTCAATGTGATTTAACGGCAATAATAATTTTATGACTAGCTATGAAGGTGGTAATGGACAATGAAAAATCAATATTCCCTAAAATGGTAAACTGGTATAATTTGAATAATACATTCCCTTATTTGAATATGAATATATGTGATATGAAATGGATATGAGATATTTGGTTTTAAAAAAAATTATCAATTATATACATTATTATGGATTTATCATGCCTTTTTGGATGAATGATGTAATGATGAAGTAGCAGAAGAAATTAAATTAAAATATGTGCTTTGAGTAAATTACCTATATAATATCACCTCCTAAAGGGAAACCTTGAGAAAAATGGATTTGGTATTTTTCTGATACCAGTAGAAGTTGTACATGAGTAGATTTAGGAGGAGTGGTTTTGGAAGATATTTGAGGACATTCAAGACTTTTCATGAGAAATAGGGTGGTGAGGAGTGTAATTTATACTTGAGGAGGGTGGTTTTAGGTGATTAAATATTGATTATTTTTCATTTAAAACCAACCACATTGAGGGGAAATTAACTTCCACATTTTTTTATAATTAATTTTTTATGTCCCTTATATGTTCTAAAAACACATAAAAATTATTAAATTTTTTATCTTTTAAGTATTTTATTCATTTACCTTTTACCTTTAACCAATTTGATTATTTTACATATACTGTGGTAAATCATTATTTTTTACTACAGTTACTTTTTAAATGACTAAAAAATGAGAATAAAATTACTAACTAACTTGGAGAATTATACTCAAACTAGGGAATCAAATTTAAAAAATTCAATTCACACAAAAATGAAAAATTATATTTAAAATGAAACTCGCAGATGCAATAGGAAAGCATGTTTAAAGTGGAAATGGTCAAAAGATTGAATTGTTTTTATATAAAATTTCAATTGGAAATTGATTAAAATGAAATATATAGGGTTTTTTGAATTATAATTGATATAATGATACATTAAATTAAATTTTTAATACAATTTATATATAGAAATAAATCAAAATGCTCAATCAATGTGCTCCCCATTCTGAAGGGGATTCGGCTAAGCAAGATGAGCTCTCGGATGGTGGTGCTGGTGAAGACTATGATCCTTTTTTATTTATCTCTGGTGTCTGGTATGTTTCTTTCTTGTTTAAACCATTTTTAATTTTCACTCTTTCTTCTTTGATAAATTTGAGGTACTGGGTAGTGTTTCCAAGGCCAGATCTTTTCTGGTAAATATAGAAATAAATTTTAATAAAATGATATACTCAATTGAAATTTATTATTTTTAACTATTCATCAAAAAATGAATCATCTCCAAAAAAATACCAAAATATCATCCATAGTATAATTTTTATACTTCTATTTAAAAAAAATATAGTGTGTTTTAAAAATAAAATTTATAAAAGTGTAATTTTTTTAAGCATGTTCACTTTTCAAATTTAGAAAAATTGCCTTTTTGAAAAATACATATTTTATTATTTAAAGTTGATTAGTTCTTATATTAAGATGATAAAACATATTAGATTAATTAAAATAATAATTTAATATATAACATATTAACTTCATAAATATATTTCAATAATAGGTATTAATTTAATTTATTAAGATTAAATTCCATTATGGGCTTAAAAAAGATTTTTTATAAAAATATACAAAATTTATATTCAATTGGTGTTTAATTACATTTCTAATTAATTGGTATCCAATGAATTCATTTTATGAAAATTTGTAAAATATATTTTCATAATTTAGTTAACCTCATTCATTCATGCCATTTCAATGACTAGGTGAAAACGATCATATTTAAATAAAAATATTTAGTCATTCATTTAAGATCTATGTGGATCATCTTGTATGATATTGAACATTGTTTTTCATTTTAAATTGATGGGATATTATAAGAATAATGAGATGGAGAGTTTATAAACCTACAATATTTTTCTATTTCTATGATGGATTATTCAGCTCATTTTATAGAGCTTGAACCATTCACACTATCACTCATTAATGATGATTTGATGAAAGTGAAATTTTTTAAGGATTGGTTTTCATATTCAATCTAATCACAGGTGAAATTTATTCATTTTAACTCCATTTATGATGTAGTGAATAGGACCTCATAACCAATTAGAACCTAACATAATCTAGAAGTGAGGATGAAGTTGGTTTATCTTTGAGTTAGGGAGGTTGTTTATCCTACAATCAAAAATGTTACTTTGAGTCTTCTTGTGACCGTATCACTAGTCATATGACACACACATAGTGTTATGTGGTGTGTCACCAGTGTGGTGGGGAATTCCATAAGAAGCCTTAGTGTATTAAGGACCCAATCATGTTCTGTTTTTTGGGGAAAATGTGGCACTATCAACTTTTATTGTGAACATTTCCTCCATTGACTAGTGTGAAGGGAACTATACTAACTCTCAATTCAGGTGGATGATTAGTATCTCTACACCAGAAAGCGAACTAGTCTAATATCAACTAATCAAGATCAAGAGGTTTATGTGTCTATGTATCTAATCTTCATTATACAATGCTGACAGACCAAACATACCAAGTGTATCCAGGTTGTATCTCAGGGTCCCAGATCATTCCATATATATGAAATATAACCTACTCCTGAGGAGTAGAGTCCCAGAACATCTATAGTTCATGGTTATATTATAGTAGCCTCTAAATTGGTATCTACCTTGGTTTACATTGGAAATTAACATTCATTTATGTCTATGAAATTATAGAATGTATGGTCCTAGAAATATAGTACTTATGGGTAATTTTTAATCTCGAAACACCATTGGGGATCTGAACCAAGATCATACATCGATATAAGGAATTATCCCCTGAGATATATGGTTGTATTTTCCCATGGATTATTTTTCCCTTGAGATAATAAGATTTTAAATTATACTCTAGAATGACATGTTAGTATTTTATCATGATCAAGTTTATTTCTATCAATGGATGGTTTCCTTCACATCACCTGAGGGAAAAAATATATTCATAAAAGCGAATGAGGTGTCAAAGAAATTCATGTTGGATTGAAGCATCATAGGCTCAGTTTGTGACAACCTAGATTTATTTATTTTAATGAGTATTAAAGTAATGCACCATATAGAAATCCCTTCTATATTTTATTGTTTTAGGTATGTCTTTCTTAATGAATTTATAAGGTTACCTCCTATAATACAGTTGTAGTTCTCCATAAATCTAGTTTGAAGAGAATCAAAAGTGTTCATTCCTCCAATCAAGATGGAACCAGCTATTCTGTATGAACCTAACAAGCAGCTATAGGACATAGAAACCAAAGGTTACATATTAAACAATATTGTTCCATGAGGTTCAATATCCTTATTACTAAGAAGGTGTATGGTGACTCAGGCTATGGGGGGATTACCATTGGTTGAAATAGTTTATGGTTAAGACCAATATCCACTTCCTTGAATATATGAACTATTTGACTAGATTTAACGAGTGATTATTTTCTCAATGTTTTATGTCAGGCATGTCTACCACCAGGTGTGTGTCAGGACATCATAAATAACATGTACAATATTTCATGGTAGATAAGGTTTATATGATTATTTAGTAATGATATTCAGTCTAACAAATGTTCATTCAGCCTGCAAGGAACTAATGAATAGGGTTTTTTTATCCATATATGGATTCATCTGTAGTAGTATTTATGGATGAAATCTATTTCTATTATCATATTCAAAATGACCATGCTGAACACATTGTAATCTTTCTGAATACACTGAGCGAGAACTATCTATATTATATACTCTCCAAAATCTACTTTTGGAATAATAAGGTTCACTTCTTAGATCACATAAACATAATGGAAGGAGTGTCTATCAAACTAGATGATGTGAGAGATATATTTTTCTAGAATAATCCCAGGAAAATCATTGACATACGATGTTTCTTAGGGATTTTGGTATATAAATGATACTTTTTATAGGATTAATTATTCTTTTAAGAACTACCCATAGTCTTGACCAAGAATGGTATCAAATTTACATGGCATGAACAATGTGATAAATTATTTTAGGAGATAAAAAAACAATGAACTTACTTCCTATACTAATGTTACATTATCCTAATGAAGGTTATGTGGTTTTCTTTGATTCGTTAAGTATTGGACTAGAAGTCATTCTGATGTTTGTAGATCAATTTGTGGATTATGGGTATCTCTAGTAGAGTTATATTGAGGGTAACTACATGATCGACAACCTTGATCTAGAACCTAAGGTTCGTTAATTTTGTTGGTAGATACACTATATCCTAGTAGAGTGTTTTTTGGTTTATATAATCCATAAATACCTTAGGTTTATAATACGCTACATACCTTTTCATTTTCTTTTTTAAAATTTCCTTTTATACTTGAAATGTGATTCATAGGCCAAGGAGTGGTTTATGAGTGTCCATTTTTCACTTGTTTCTTGGAGAATAATATTTTTAAAAACCATACTAGTATGAATAGTCAGCACATAGTTTGTGCTAATTATGGTCCTGAATTGTGTGGGTGTTACAGTAAACTACAGAGGGGCACACAATTTTTTTAGACTATAAACCTTAGGTTGAACAACCATGTGGTGTACTCCTATGGACCTAAGTGGAAAACATGATTTCTGTAAACCGTGCACCCAGGGTAGAACCATTAGTTTTATGTAAAGAGTATAGGCTCATATTTAGGTGCATAGTTTGAAAACCCATGTGGAAAACCCCTGTTACACTTTAAAGGATGGTTGAATTAATTTTTTTACCACTTATTTCTTTTAAACACAATTTTTTCCTCCTTTATATTTTTTTATTTCACCACACGCCTAATATATTTTCATGACCTGACTTCTCCATGAAGAGGGAAGGAATTGAAAACATCTAGATCCTTCATTCTTCAAGATGAAAGAGAGATAATAACCCCCAACTCTCACCTTTATAGGCCCTGAAGTGGAAACTAGAACCAAGGGTATAGAATCTCACACCAAAATAGAATTCATTACCTTTTTTATAGAACAATATCGGGAGATAAGATGGTAAATCCCAACAACTCCAAACACCAAAAGTAAATGTGAAATTGAAATCCATTCCATCGTGCATGTTCAAAAGTAAAGCTGATACACGGTAAAATGAAAAATCCAAAGTAATGTACCAAAATAAAAGAGTTTAATCAGGAACAACAATAACTAATACCAATGCATGTGCTAGTAAATTCAATCACAGTCTCCAAAGTCATCCTAGAAACCTGAAAATAGTTTTATGTATGTAGGGTGAGTATACAGGTATTCCTAGTAGGAAAAATAAATCCACCCATGCACAAGTGAGGGAACATTCTAATGTCCCTTTGAATAAATAGTAGAACCTCAAAACACCTACTAAGGAATAATAAAAAGCCCGACATCACCAAGGAACACTCATCAAATAATGCAAGTAATGTAATGTAGTAGTATATGCAAATTGACATTTGGGTACCCCGCACAACATTCCCACTGGTTAACTTCTCATTCCTAATGGGTAACGTCTTAATGCTACCACTCTTCCCATATGCAGTCTCACTACCACAACCCGCATGCACATACCTAGGGCTCAAACCACAATTAATCCATCTCATAGACACCTGGGCCACAACAACCACAGCACTTGCCCAAAGACACCTGGGCCTAATCCCATAGATATATTGGAAAACAAACATAGCCAAAAAACATCTTGGTATCTCATCCATAGTAAACCCTTTCATGATGGATCTTGGGTTATGATAAGACTCAAGACATTATAGCCTGCCAGGATATGGTCGAATAGTAGGATCCCAGAAGAGGGTGCGATGAATAAAGTCAGCAACCAGTCATTCGTCCTCCCACTGGGACGTTGGGAAAGACACCCCCAGTGAAATAGATGTGTTTGACACATAGTGTTCAACAAGGGTGGGGTGATTATATAAATCACAGGGAACTATAATTTATATATGTATAGGTAAGAAAACCCTCAACCCAACCTACGGGTTTCAAACAAACAAACAAACTAGTCCACTAGTACCACTTTTGTTTCTACCCCTGTATGAATAACCCCAAAACTGTCACTGCCAAAGCATTACCTAACCCCTTTTTCATTTAACGATATTCCATTTATTAATTAAGGGATTCACTATTACTTATTCCAGAACTACCGGGAAACTGCCAACTACAACCGTACCAAAACAACAAGAAAAAACAAATCGTAGTCCCATTGCACAATAGCAAAAAACCAGATTTACAGTCCCTTATCAAAAACAAGTCCATATACACAACCATCCCACTTCCCAACGTTTCTATACAACCAAGACACTACAAAGGAATTTCATATTTATACAAGTCCATCCATTCCTCAATCAATAAATCTCAGACAGAGAATCCAAATCACCATCTGTACCACCCCACATATAAATCCCATAGTAACTACCATTAACCACATCCCCACTCTACACTTATACCACACCCTTCTCAAGAAACCCACTCCTCTTCCAAACCTTGTACCCACAAATGTTCTCCCAATAGTAGCACCACACAACTCCCAGAAGTTTACCAAACTCCTCAGAATAGATCACTCATCCACACATATCAATAGGATATAAGTACATTCAGATTTAACCATCATGGGTTATTTAATTCCACTTAATTATAACCGGGTTTATCACATGATTGTTTTGATACTGAGGAATTCATCTATTCAATCAAGTATACATGATTAAGCAAATTTCATGTTACAGTCATTTATTCAAGCGTCTCAACAGAACAGAACAATATTAGTGTCAAATAAAAGGCCACTAACAGCCATGATTTTCAAAAGGAATGTAGACAAGGAAACCAATACAAAATAAAATATAACAAATAAAATAGGTGATTATCATCAGCCACTCTCTACCTGTTATTTTACTTTCCTGTGTTATCTTTTAATAAAATTTAGTATTTATATGTTTCTTATTCTATGAAAATTTTCCATCCATTCATTACAAGGATTCATTAGCATACCCACCCTACATGATTCAAAATTAAATAAAAGAATAATAAATCCCTACATTGATGATAAAGGATCGATGTTCATCTTTACACTAAGAACAGGGGTCACACGAGTAGTAGGGAAGAACTCCAATAAAACTAATTAGGAGGGCCTCTAGCATGGTGCACGACTCGTCTAGGGAGGAAGGCTCTATGAACATCAAGGGGAAAAGGAAAACACACAAGAAGGGGAAGATCATGGATTTGAAGCACCAGATCCTATTTTAAAGGAAGAATAGTTTCCAAAGTCACTGATTGTGGGATCGTGGTCAAGACCACATAATTTAGGTATCTCAAATTGTGCGGGATGTTAGGATATTTAATGTTATAATTCATACCAATTTAAATTCCCTTAAAACTCCCAAGAATGTATTTAAACATGGTTTATGTAAAATAATACATATGATGGTAGAAACTAGAAAATTGAGAAAAACTACAAATGAGTCACATATCGGTGGGTCAACGATGTTAAGCCACCAACGCTAAGCTATTGATGTGGCCTACCGACTTTGACCCAATAATGTAACGATGTACTAAAACAACAACCTACCAACACAATGACTTACCAACTCCATGACCTAACTATTCTTCAACCTATAGACACCCTAACTCACTAACCCCAAGACCTACCAATGACTCGACCAACTTGACACCTTGATCTTTCGACACTCTGACTCACTAACGCCACATACTATAGACTCTTTAACCTATATATGTAGATTCCCCTGACTCTCTAATGCTGATGCCCCTATCCCACATATGATGATTCCCCTGAATCACTGATTTTGATGCATAGACATACCAATGCACTGAGATGCTAACACACTAACATGATGATGAACTAACATGTTGATGTAAAAACAAAAAATTTGGAAAACTCTTAAAGTAAGCCACTGACAGCTCAAAAAACACCTTATACATTGGATTTTCAAAAAGTAAGGTCTTAGGGAATTATAGGTTATTACATCAGATACCTCTCAAACAATTCCATCCCCATGAATTTCAAAACTAAACTATAAGAAAAGAGATTCTGAACAACCATCCCTTAGGATACTTATCAAAAGTAAACCACATTGTCTTGTACTAAAGATAGAGTGAAAAGATCAACATCCAAGAAAATATCTTTATAATCTATCTCCTGAATAGCTGTAGAAACACTACCACTCCACTTCCTCATGTAACCACACAAACACCAAAATTCACAGCATCCAGAAACATGGATAAGGGAGATCCATCCTCTATGTCAACATACTATCTGCTTTGGGGACACGATATCGACCACAGATGATTAATCACATCTGTATTAATTCACCTTCATTAAGGATTAGGTAATCCCCACCCCATATTCAGTACTTTTACACAAATTAAGGAACAAGGAAACAACTTATCATTCAATAATCGAGGTCATACATTTCATCATAATAAAGGTACAAAGAAAATCACAATGGAAACTCAGAATAACTTTGGGTAATGGTCACACATCTATTACATCCATTCCCAAGTATTCTCCTCATAGACATCATGCCTCCATAACACATAAACCAAATGTATGGTCATCCATGCATCACCATCTCCTCATGACCCTTGATCCTCACTAGTCGCTCCACGAACATCGCATCGTCCTTGACATCCAAAACTCCCCGGTCTAGGATGTGGGAGTCGTCGTGTAGATACTGATGGAGATGAGATACACAAGAGACATTGTGGATCCTATCTAACCATGGTGGCAACACAAGCTGATATTCCACCTATCCAAGTTGTCCCAATACCTAGAAAATTCTTATGAACATGGGATAAAGCATTCTTCCTCTTCCAAACCCCCATTTTCCATGTTTAGGGGAGACCTTTAAGAATATTTTGTCCCCAACCTCAAACTCCAAAGGCCTCCTCATGTGACCAGCATATGACTTTTGTCGGTCTAGAGCAGCCTTCATCCTCTCATGCACAAGATGATCCTTCTCTGTTTTTCCCTACACTACCTCATGTCTAAAAAGGGATACTTCCCCTACCTATTTCCTACACATGGGTGAACAACACAGTATTCCATACAAGGCTTAGAATAGTTCTATTCCAATGGTTGGGTGATAGCTATTATTATAGGAAAAATATACTAGGTAAAGTTTTGTACCCACAACCCTATGAAGTTCAATACATAGGCCTGCAACAAATCCTCCAACGTTTGGATGGTCCTCTCTATCTGTACATCCATCTGAGGGTGGTGAGTGGTGATAAGGAGTAAATAAGTGCCAAATTCAAGCTGCAATCCCCTCCAAAATCACAATGTGAATCATTTATCCAGATCTGATACAATAGATCTTGTGAATCCATGTAGTTGCAGCACTTCGCCTACATACCACTATGATAATCCATCTCCTGCACTCGACTCATTGATTTCTATGAAGTGATCTGATTTCATCAATTGATCTTTCACCACCCAAATAGAATCTCATCCCCCCTTATCCCTAGGTAATACTGTGATAAAACCTATCGAGATGTCATCCCACTTTCACTCAGAAAAATCCAAGGGCTTCAACAGGCCATCGGGGACATAGTGCTTGGGCTTCACCTGCTGACACACTAGGCATCTTGGCCAAAACTTTGGCACTGACCGCTTCAACCTGGGCCAAAAAAACTATTCCCTCAAGCACCAGTACATCATAGAGATTCCAAGATTCACTACCAGGGGTGAGATATTGAACTCATAGATAACTCCCTTATAAATTTCCAATAGGACAAACAACTTCCCATGGAACATCATCCAATTTCCATTATCCTCCAACCATCCTTTCAGAGCATCACCTTGGACAACGTGATCACACATTACATCAGTCTCTATGTATCCCCAATAAGACTCCTATACCCATCACACCAAGGAAGACTACACTATCATCTAAAAAATATTGCTTCTTCCATTGTCCTCCCTATAATAAAGATACAAAGTGTCCAACTCCTCTGTTTTCTACCAAGTATTTTTGGACTCCCAAAAAATCAGCTTCTGTGAATTCCCGCTCAACGAATCATCCACCACGTTCCCTTACCAAAGTTTTAAGTGACTTTGAATTTGTAATCCTGAAGGAACTCTATCCACCTTCACTACCAAAAGTTCAAGTCTTTTTGGGAAAAGATATACCTCAAACTCTTGTGATCCATGAAGACCAAAAAGGGAAACCTGATGAGGTAATTCCCCCAAAACATCAGCATGAATGTTACCAATAAAAGCTCTATATCCAGGGTGTCATAATTAAATTCTTTATGAAATAACTTCCAAGAACCATAATAGATTACTACTCACTTCTATATCATCACATATCCCATGCCTAGGAAAGAAGAATCATAGAACACTTCAAACATCAACCCTTCCTCCGGCAACCTAAGCACTGGGGAACTGACCCTCATCCCCTTATAATTGATGAAAGTTGCTCAAAACTGCTCATTCCACATGATTTCCTAGTGTTTTTTTTTCAGAGTTGTTAATGGAGCTTCAACTCAAGAGAAGTTGGGTTTGAATACCTGGTAATAGCCTACTGGGACATGGAAGATACAAACATCAGACACATTCTTGTTATGCTTCCCAAGAAATAGCTTCTTTAGCCTTTGATGGGTCCACTACTATACCTTGACGGGATACCACATATCCAAGGATGTGTGCCTCTTGTGCCCAGAACAATCACTTAGACTACATTTCGTAGAGCTGGTGGTGATGGAGGACCTCCAAGATAGTCCTCAGATTCCTGGAGTGTTCCTCCAGAGACCTTAAGTAGATTAAGATGTATTCAATGAACCTGAAGATGAACCAGTCTATGTACTCATGGAAAATAGAGGTCATGAGCCCCATGAACACACCTAGTTCATTTGTGACACGGAAGGGAATTACTACAAACTCGATGTTCCCATACCTGCACCTGAAAGTGATATTTGGGATGTCACCATCCTTTACACTCAATTGGTGATATCTAGACCGTAGATAAATCATTAAGAACCAACCTTACCCCCTTTAATTGGTCCAAAAGATCTTGGATCCTTGAAAGGGGGTAATAATTCATTATCGTCATCTGATTCATCCTACGGTAGTCTATGCACAGTTTTAGTCCATTGTCTACTGTCTTCATGAAAAATATTTGAGCACCCCACAGTGACACACATGGCCACATAAAACCCTTATTCATAGGGTATTAAACTTTAATCTGAAACTCCTACAACTCAAAAGGAATCATTTTATAGGGAGCCCTCAAAATCGGATGGGCACAAGGTTGCAAGTCTATCCTGAACTCAACGTCATGTTGTGGGGTTTGAGTCACAACCTCTCTAGGGTAGACATATGAGAGCGTACTGACAACCCCTAGAATTTCCACCATCTTTGTATCTACTGATTCCATAGTTATCTCAGCTAAAAAGGAAAGAAAAGGCTCTACACACCGACTTCCCTCTAGAAAACTCCACTCTCTAACGAAATCCATGTGATGGTCAACCATATTTGAAAACAAGACTCTTCTACAAAAGTATTCAATACTAGCATTCACATAAATTAACTATTCTATTCCTAGGATGACATTATATGGGTGAATCTGTAGTAGAAGAATTCCCCCACTGGACCGATCTGGACCGAACATCAGTATACATCCTTTAAAAACATCAAAAAGACTGGTTTAACCTCCAACTTGAGTAATCAACACTAGGGGTATAAGAATTATCTCTACATCTAGTCCTAGATGGTGGGATAGACTAGGTGTAACAAAGGATTGTGAGGCTCCTGAATCAAAAAAAGCACACGTAAGATTACTAATCAAACTGAACAAACCTCAAACAACCTTTATCCCTGCTATAACTAATACCTCTGCGGCATGCAACTAACCTTTCCAAGCTCATATACCTCTCTAATGTCGACCACCTTCCCAACCACAACTTGGTATAAATCACTAAGGATCACCCTAATATTGGCATCCTCATCCACCATCTACCCTTGGTGGAGTGGGAGCTCGCTACCCCTGTTGATGGAAAGGCATAACTGGAAACAGATGCTGCTAAGGTGGGCACTGAACCAGCCCACCACCACAATACGAAGACTGAATTGGGAATTGGTTCCAAATATGTCCATGACCTCCATAGATAAAGCAACTCTATCTTGGGACCATTGTAAAAGTACGAGGACCAAGATATCAGAACTAAAACTATAGAATCCTACTCCCTACTGGCTAAAACTAGGAAGTCCATAACGCTGGAGACCTACTACTGATGGCTTTCCCCTTTAAAAAACTCACCTAGATCCCCACTCGTGAAACACCTCCCAGAGAGTGAATCCTTTACACTAATTTTTCCTTCTTCTGAACCTCTATGTACATCGATAGAGTGAAGGGAGTAACAACATACTAAAGGAATTTTCAGAGTTCTTCCTATAAGTGTCTTGCTCGGGACTCGTCATCTGGAAAAAGATCTAGTGCGAAGTGCAGGTGATCCTTGAACTTGATCACCAGTTTCCTCACCAACATACTCCCCTAATAGAGGGAGTGTAGGTCCTACCTCTTATTATCATTCATTATCAATGAAATATATTCCACCAGAAACTCCCATTCAAAGTCAACCCATGAGACCTCAGTTTCCTTCCTCTCCCCAATATAAATATTTCACCGCTGACTTGTTTCTCCCCTCATCTGTATCCATAACAGAAGAACCCAATGCTCTATCTATGCCTGGATAAATATGAATCTGATTACTAGCCCCTTGAGAGAACTCTATGTCTCCATGTCCGAGACGTTGCTCTTGTACTTTACTATACTCTACTGTTGGAAGGTACAAAGCATCTTCTCCCACTGGTAATATTCCTCTTCTCGATTGGCCCTCATCTGATCAACCGAGTAATCTTATCAAGACTCAACTGCTCGCACCACAGGTGGTGACGTTCGAGTTCCATAACTGAAAAAATAAACAAGGAATTCCTAAGCCCGAGTACTGTGGAAAATTTCATTAAATATTGTTTTAACACTTCATTTATTTTAAATTCCCAAAACATCCAATAAAAACAAGAACACAAGTAATTATGATGCATGTAACTTTCTTAGGGTCCCAACCCTTCAATCGGTGTAACCTCACTTGGTCGTTCAGTAGGTCCTGATTCCTTGCATCGGATCATGGTGGGACTTAAAATTTTGTGTCCTAGCTAGTCTTCCCAGACCTATTTCACATACCAAGATTGACTAACATCACTAACCTACCATATTATACCATCCTTGATGTTCCTAACTCTGAACTCCATTATATATCTCAACTCTCCTAATTCTCTCATCTGATAACATTTTTTCACGACCAGCCTACTCCAAGATGTGGGAAGGAACATCGAACTGCCAAACCCTTCCTTCTGGAAGATGAAGGGGAGATAATGAACCTATCAGTCCTACCTAAATAGGCCCTAAAGTGGAAACTAAAATCAAGGGTATATATTCTAACACAGAATTGGAAGGAATTACCCTTTTATAGAACAATATTAGGAGATAAGATATTAAATCCAAACAACTCCAAGTACCAAAAGTAAAAGTGAAGAAAAAATCAATTCCCCCGTGCATGTAAAAAAGTAAATATGATAAAGTTAAGCTAGAAAATATGAATCAATGTAAAAAAAAGAATGATTCCAAGAAGCAACAAAAACTAATCCTGATTCCCAAGCTAGTAAAGTCCAACACAGTCCTCAAAGTCCTCGAACCAACCCGAAAACAGTTTTACGTACGTAGGGTGAGTATACAAGTATGACCAGTAGGAACACTAAATCCACATATGCACAAGTGAGGGAACATACAAATGTCCCTATGATAAAATAGTAGAACCTAAAAGCACCTACGAAGGAATACTAACCATCCCATCCTCACCAAGGCACACTCACCAAATAATGTAAGTCAAGTAAAATAGTAGTATAATCATATTGATATTTGGGTACCCCAGACCACTTTCCCACTAGTTATCTGATCATCCCTAATGGATAAAGTCTTGACAATACCACTCTTCAAATACATAGTCCCACTACCATAACCTTCCCACACACACATGTTCCTCAAACCACACACAATCCCGCCGGCAGACACATAGGCCACAACAACCTCACCAAATACCCGAAGACACTTGGGCATCATCCCGAAGATAATTGGGGAAAACCCCAGCCCCCAAACACCTAGGCCTATAATACACAAAAAACCCTTGCCTGAATGATCTTGGGATATGTTAAGCTTCAATACATTACAACCTAACCAAATATGCTTGAGTGGTAAGAACTCAGAAAAGGATGTGAGGAAGAAATTAAGCAACCAGCCATCCATCCACCTACCGGGATGTTGGGAAAGACCCCATAACCCATGAAACAGATGTTTTTGGCACATAGTGCTCAAAAAGGGATGTTTTCATTTATAAATGACAAGAAAATATAATTTATATGTGTATAGGTAAACAAACACTCAGCCCAGCCTACCTGTTTCAAACAACCAAATAGACGATCCCACCAGTACCACTTTTACTGCTACATATATATTCATAACCACAAAACAGGAAATACCAAAGCATAACCCAACCCCTTTTTTATTTAACCACTTTAAATTGATTAATTAAGGGATTCACTGTAATTTATTTGAGAACTACCAGGAAAATGCGAACCACAACCATACCCAAATAACAAGTAAAACCAAACCGTAGTCCCACTACACAATAGTACAAAACAAAATTTGAAGTCCCACTACACATACAAGTTCATATCTACACAGTAGTACCACTAGCTAATGTCTATCCATGACCACAACACAATAAGGGCAGTTCAGCTACCTACAAGTATATCAATTGTTTAATCAATCAATCTCTCAGACTGAGAATCCAACTCGCCGCCTGTACCACCCTACACACAAAGCCCACAATGACTACCATTAACCACATCCCCAATATAATGTTATACCAAACCCCTCTCATAGAGCTCACTTTTCTGCTAGACCTTGTACCCAAAACAATGCTCACAACCGCAACACCAAACAACTCACACCAAGTTACAGAATTCCCCAAAACATAGCACTCAACCACACCTATCAACATGATGTAAGTACATTAAGATTTAACCAGCAGAGGTTCTTTAATTACACTTTGTTATTACTATGGTGATCACATAATGGTTTGGATCATGGGGAATTAATTTATTTAACCAAGTATACGTGATTAAGAAAATTTCATGTTATAGACATTTATTCAAGTGTCTCAATAGAATAGAACATTATTAGTGTGGAATAAAATACCACAAACGGCCATTATTTTCTTAATTCATATAGCCACTGCAACCACAATAGAGTCAAAGTTAATAAATAAAATATGCAATCAACATCAACCACTCTTTTCCCATTATTATATTTAACTGTGTTATCTTTTGATCAAATTCAGTCCTTATATGTTTCCTGTTTCTAAGAAAAGTATTCATCCATTCCTCACAAGGATTAATTATCATACTAACCCCGTATGATTCATAATTTAAGAGTAGAAAAATAAATACCTACATGGATTATTAGAGGAACGAAGTTCCTCTTTGCACAAAGAAAATGGGCCGTATGAGCAGTAGGGAAAAAGTCCAAGAAAACTAAGCCAGAGGGCCTCTAGCACGGGCGCATGATTCTTCTAGGGAGGCAGGATATAGACACACAAATGGGAAATTTAAAACACACAAGGAAGGTAAGATCATGGAATTGGAGATTTAGATCCTATTTTAAAGGATGAATGGTTTCTAAATTCATTAATACAGGGATCGTGGTCAAGATCATATGGTTTGGGTATCTCAAATCACCCGGTACGTTAGGATATTTATATATATAATCAATACCCTTTGAAACTCCATTAATATTGATTGAGGAAGGATTTAATCTTGGTTTACATAAAATAAAATGTAAGAGGGGTGAAACTAGAAAACTGGAAAACTGGGAAAAACAGCAAATGAGTCACCAATGGGTGGGTCCCCGACGTTGAGCACCTGATGATGAGCCACTGATGCAACCTAACGACACTCATTCACTAACATAACGAATAACCAATGCAACGACCTACCGATGTAATGACCTACTGACTCCCTAACCAGCTGACGCCTCGACCTACCGATACCCTAACTCACTAACGCCACGACCTCCTGATATATCTACCTACCGACACCCTGACTCAGCGACGCCATGACCTACCGACACCTCAACCTATCGATTTCGATGCCCCTAACTCACCAATGAAAAGGAAATTATATATTGATGCCCTAACATTCCGATGCACTAAAATTACAATGGAAAAAAGTAGAAATTTGGAAAACTCCTGAAGTAAGCCACTGATAGCTCCCAAAACATATCAAACACTGTATTTTCACAATGGAAATGCATGAGGAAATCCGGTTGGTTACATATATTCTTTTCCTCTTAAACTATGATTAAATCTACCACCATCATTCAATCTCTTATACATCCTTTATTGTTTCTGTTGGATACATATCGGTAATCCATTCATTCCTCTTCTTTATTCTCTTCATTTATCTCACCCTTGTTAATTAAATTTATTGTTAAGAAAATACGACCTATATTCATGGTTTTTATCAATTTCATTAATTTCTACTATTTTAGCTTGACTTAAAGGAACAAAATAGACAATGATCCATCTACCAAGATATGGTAGGTGGTCTAGTTATTTTCCCTAAAGTCTCAATTCTTTTATCATTCAACATCAGGACACGTGCTAAACCTTCCATGTGATGCACACCTAAATGTTTAATTAATTAAAAGACATGATAAACCCATTCATAGACTAGTCCTTTCAACCCCTAAATAAACATCGAAGGATGACCACCTTGGTGAAATACATCCCATAGGTTGTATTTCCTTTGATATTTGAGAGCCTTACACAATGAAATTGAAATAAATAACCACTTAAGGTGTTTTTAGTTGGCCCCTATAAGTGAAATGTAATTTTTTAAAAATAATAGGAAATGGTTGTCCTTGTTTATGTGAATTCCCTATTATTGCTATATCGTGAATTAAAATTATGATATTAATTGGAAATTTTAGTAAAATGAGTTGTTAAAATGTAATGAATTTCATGTTATCCATGAAATTCATTTACACAATGTCAAGGGTGATACGAGGATCCTGATTCTGAATTCATTAGATGGGATTATCAAGAAAAATAATAAGTTTATAATTGAATTATAACATGTTTGGAGAGATAAAACAGTTCTTCATAGAATACTTTTAATGGGATCACTGGGTGAATTTATTTATTCTACCTATTAAAGGTAATCGGTTCCCTAGTGGATTACCCAGGATGGGCTCAATGGGAACTTCTATTGTACCATACCTTGAGCGATAGTTGGATCCCAATTTGTGAAACCATGTTTGGTATTAGAGTATTTTTATACAATTATGTGAGTGATACTTGGGTTCCATTTATGGATTTTCCTAGAATGACTATAATAGTGATGGGTTTTTGTATTGAACCTATAGAGATACTTGGGTCATTTTTAACAAAATTCCTTGAATGAGCTTAATAAATCCCTTAATTAAAATATTTTAAGTGACCTAAAACTCTATAAACATTCCAAAATTCGGTCTATTATTTAATTATGTGGAATTCTATTTTCAATTCCTTAATAGCACATATCACATGGGTATTAGGAAGTCACTTATGTTAAAAGTATGGATGCCTTGGGCTTACCACCCGGGTCTTGACAATTATTACGTATATAAATATATGAAAAAATATGTATATAAATATATGAGGCATATATACACATACCTTTATATATATAAATATACATTCAGGGTGAAATTGGTTCAAAGGCATCCAAATTAGGCCGAAACATGCACTATCACTCTGGTATCTAGTACAAAACCCGGTCTGATGTGATTTATATATCTATTGGCTTACATATTCCATTACTTCCACAATGATCATTTTATATTCATATACTTGATAGTCAAAGACACTATTGTTGGTGGCCTACGAATTATTCATCACACTCTATTTGAGTAACCTATTGAAACTAGAATAGACATTTAAGGATACATGTTTGGACAAAGGAAAACTTCCAACATTTGACGCCTGATCTTTGATACTAGGATTGAGTATTGTGGTAAAAGACTAAGATTACTCTCATGATGCTACTCGAGATGGTTTTGGGTATTTTTTTATTTTTTTTCTATAATGTATATTCCAATAACCATTTTAACTTTTCTAAAGCATCATGACATGATTGTCATTTTATATATGATATTGATTCAATTTTAGTATATTTACTTTAATATAGGTGGTTTATTATTTTATATCTTGTTATTTATTATTTTTTCCATTGATTATAATTATTTTATACTATCATTATACACATTTATCATGAGGGTATAGTCTCCCCGCCATATCATCATAGAACCTAAATGCTAGTCGAAATTCTCTAGCGTACAGGTAGGAAATCTTGAGGCCATGTGACCCACCATGTCAGTTACTATTGACGATAGATATGGGCATTGTCGTTATTGGGGATATAATCTTAAAGGTAAGATATCACCTTTAAAGAAAAAAATTTATTAATGTTATGGTTTTTGAGATATATTGATATATATGGTTATTTATTTATGAAATGATCTATGTTTCAACTTTGGTGTACTTGTGGAAATATTTACGAAAATTCTTTATTTACTAATATTAAGGCTTATACATTTGTTATATTATCATACCTTCTACTAACCATTTTTGGTTTTTTAAATGTCTAAATACAAAAAAATATCTTTTTATCATTTTCTAGATTATTTGATCTATGAAAAAAATTTATTTCCCCACGCATGATAAAATTAATCTTGATAACCCATGGTTTTGAGAAAAAGATGAAATTATGGTGGAAATAGATTAAAGATGAAATTACACTTTTCAAGTAAGTATATTTCCTTATGTTCTTAGTAATGTTGGTAAAGTAATTAATCATCTATAATAAAGGTATCTTGAACCCAAAATGATTTTCTATTACATTCATTTTTTATGAAATGATGATTTTTTCCACACCCCATTGATTTATGTTTTTGGGGTCATTAACATTTTAATGATAATTTACTTTATTTTGATCAATGTTCTTTGTCACTATCCATTATTATTTGGGAACTACATTTGAACTACATGTCCATATTTTCACATCCCCAAAATATTCCCTTTTTTACAAACCTAGTTATTTATTAAAATTTATGACATTGGGATTTACATATCCTCATTCTGAAATGACGATTTATTAAAAAAAATTATGATGTTGGCTTTAAACTAAGTAAATTTCAAATGTATACACCTTGATTATTTATCTAATGTACAAATTGTGGGGATTAAATTTCTTAAATGGTAAGTGAGTGTAACACACTATGGTTTTAGAAGAGAACTACATTGTATATCATTTGATTCATGCAACATCAAACAAAAAAATCATTATATTTCTACTTTTTTTTTACATTTAATGAAAACCACTAATACAGTACTAGGTTATAGTATAAAACAACATAAATAAATTAAAAGTTGAGTAAATACATATATATATATATACCAAAAAAATAAAATAATTAACCTCATAATTACCTATAAATATTATAACCCCAAATAAAACTCTGGAACAAGTAGAAGAATGAAGGAATACATTGGACATTATAATAAATTAATAAATGAATAAATTTTATTGAAGAATGAAATAAAATATACCATAATGCAATAGGATTGTAATATATATAGTCCCTAGATATATGGATTTTGTATATATATATTTCAATTATATATATAGTTGTTTGTTCTATTAAAATTTCAGTTCTATGGAAATTAAGATAAAATCTTTTAAAGGTAAAAGAGGTATCCTTGGTAAAAATATTTTTATGTGCTCAATGTATATATAACATAATATATTAAATTAATAAATATTGATATATTATTTTAATATAATAAATATATTATATGTTAGATTTAATCAATTATAACTTATTTAACTATGGTTATTAGATAGTAAATGAGAATACAATCAATGTATGCTTCTAGAGTATATTTTCTTAAAAAATTGGATTTTTTTTCTTTTTTTAGAAACTATTTTAGTTAATTTCCACCACATATAGAAAATATATCTGAAAAAATTAATTTTATTAAAATCATCATAAAAAATTACTCTGGGGGAATTTTTGTGATTTTTATGAAAAGATTGATTTTCTAGTGAATAGTGAAAATAATTTTTTTATTGAAACTAACTTTTTTATTCAAGAATTTAAAAATATATGCTTTTAATAAAATAAATTTTACATTACTTATCTTATATTATGAAAAAATAAATCAATTTTAATGGAATCAATTTTTGGGTTGAATTTGGTATAAAAAGATCTTTATGCTTAAAATATATTTTTCAGAAAAAAACTATTCTTATTTCGTTATTCCACTTCAAGAAAAGTAATGATCAAAAATGATTTCCATACATTGGATAATTGGTTTCTAATTTTTTAAATAGTTTCCTTTTATTTTTTCTCACTTTTAATATTAATCATAGTAATTTTTTATTGCAACGATAAAGGTGAAATAGGTTATTTAGGGTTATAACTAATGTTATAAGGCTTGATATTTAATAAAACACATTATTTTATTTCATTGGATGAGTATATTTCAAAAATAATCACCCAAACTAATTAAATTGGGACATTTGGTGAAATTTGACTTACATTGTTTCCATTATAATATTTATATAAAATTATAAGTTTAAAAAGTATCTTTCATGATAATAATATATATAATATATTTTGAACATGATGAAAACAACTTATCCTTTATTGTAAAATTTTATTTGAAATAAGAATAAAGTTTTTTTTCATGAAATTTTATTTATAATTTTTAATAATGAAATAATTACCTGAAATTCTTACGTAATGTTGACACGGTGCTTGTATAAGAAATAAAAAACACACGTAATGTTTTTTAAAACTATAAAATTAATATTTTTTTAGTCCAAAATCATGTCCAATTTATTTTATATATATAACATATTATTTATGTTTTGAATTTTTATATTTGAATTCAACTACAATTGATTTTATTTCAATGTCGAATTAAATGAACAGTGGAAAAAATTATAATAATGATATTTTTTGAGAAATAATATTTGTTAAAATTATAAAAAATTCACAAAACAATTCATGGGATAAATTAGGATGAATCTTGGAAAAATATTTAAACCCTTTTCTATTTATTATCCAATTTTTACCTTGAAATTAAAGTAAAATTTTTCTAATATTGAAAAACATGTTCAATCAATTAAGGTTAAAATCGGTTAATGAATGGGTTAAACAAACATCTAATGTTTAAAATGATACCAAAACAAATGTAAATTTTATTATATTGTGATATTTTAATCATATAATATTTTTATTTATTTTAATTTCTGTTTTTAAGAATTATAAAATAGAAATACATTAATTGTATTTAAATCTTTATGGAAATTCCATTTATTCCCTCTCCCTCCCTTATAAAATGAAAACACTTATATATTTTATTTACACATAAATGATCCATATATATTGAAAAAACCTTGAAATTTTCATTTTAAACATTATTTTCTATGATTTAGTGGTTTTTTTCCACTTAAAACACCCTTCCAAGGTTCTCTAAGAAGGCTTCTAATAGAGGCATACTGAAAAAAAGGTAATAATCCTACCAGACCTCATTAAATCTATTTCATCTTCTGCATAAAATAAATATATGGTATTAATCATAAAATTATATATTTGGAATCCACTATATAGTTAAATGTTATTCCTATTCTATAATTAACATTATTTACCTTAGTTCAATCAAATGGGACGTCAAAGTATCACTCATGTGTATTTGTGGAATACCACCTCCACGTAGCAACATGATTTGTTTTATATATCCATATTATATGGATGGATATTATTAGGTGTTTAAATATTATATATTATATTTTTGAAAAAAATTATTCTTCAATAATTATAATATAAAATATTCCTATTTTCATATCTATAAATTGGAAAATGACTACATCCCTCATGTTTTCTTATGAACTATTACTTCCACAAAGTGATCTGATTTGCTTTTCATATCCACTTTTAATTTATTTTAATGAGGATATAAATAAAAATCTATATGATATAATAATTATTTTTAGAGGTGATTTATTATTTTGATTTCTTTCATTCCATCTATCTAAAATTTAAATCAGCGTTCACATGTACATACAACCTACCTCCTCCTTAAATTATGTAATTCATTTTTATATATCTATCATGGATGGATGAAAATATAAATATATATATGATATTTATATAATTATTATCAATTTATAGATTATGGAACCATTGTCATGGTATAAGTTCTAGAACTGCTAAACCAAAATTCTCATGAGAAACAAAACAGTTAACACATCGAAACAATGATTTTGTTAATAATTTATTACTAAATGAGAGATATAATTTTATAATTTATTCTTATATGAAATTATAACTTAGTGAATGACTCTATTTTAGAGGTATAATAATTTTTTAGTATATTATAAATTAGGTTAAACCACTTTTCAATCAAGTAGAACTCAAAGTAAAATATTTATGTTACAAACTCAATGTTTTTTAGGATTTTTTAATTATATGTTTTTTATGATGAAATTTTTTGATATACCACCAAATAAACCAATAAATTTTCTTCTTATCTGGTTATTTATATATTTTACATGATTTCATTTACTTTTACTCAACTTTATGTACTCAATCAATCTAATTAATCTTTTTAAATAAATATAAATTTAATTTTCTATTTGGTTTAAAATCCATTTTCCTCCATATCTATGTTTTCTAAAATATACATTATAGATTGTTTTTTAATATTCTTCAAAGACTGTATAAATAAAATTTTACCCTTGATTTAATTTTTATTAAAAGTTTTAAAGGAATCATCATGGATATTTCTAAATTTGGTACTTTTGTATTTTTACAGATTATGTGAACGAAATATTTGTTTTAACATATACTACTTTAATTGAAAAACCCTCCAAAAAACTTTTGAATTATTTGATGAATCCTGTACATGATTCCAAATTTATTTTTCAAAAAAATATTTAATATTTCTGATTTTTTAAAAAATATGAAATATTTATATTAAAATTAAATAATAATTTCCTTAAATAATTATTTCAGTGATACATTGAAGGAATTTTCATCTATGATAACATACATAATGTAAATTATGATTTTATTGGGATTTTATCCAATTAATCCATCCTTATTCATTCAATATATGTTTTAAGAATATGATTATAAGGGATTTTTGAAGCTTTTTTATTTTTAATGGGTTATGTTATAATGAAATATATAAATGTTTTCAAAATCTATTTACTTTCCACTGGTTATTTGAGAAAGTATTTAAGATATTTTGGCAAAAATATGAATGTATAATGATTATGTTAAATGTGGTATTGGAATTATAAATATAACCAATGCATTCGATAAATATAGATATCTCATGACATAATAATGATAGGAATGGAGAGTGAACCTAGTTCTATATGGTAATATTTCCATTATGATAGTCTTGGGGGTGAACCTTGACAAAGGATAATATAGAATATGGGATCAACCCAATCCACTATGATAATTCTATAAGTGATATTTTATTAAGCAAAATATTTTTCTATGATTATATGTATATTGTAAACTTATGTCTTATATCATTTTTATGCTCACATGGCTCGGGTTCATTGACTTTTTATTCATATTTCATGAACTACCAATAATTATTCCATGATTAAATGTTATGATCTATGATATACTGAGTAAATATTTTCAAATGTTACATCCTTTTTCTCATTCACTTATAGTTATTTATGATTAAGTGATCATTTGTATCTCCCTTGATTCCCCTTACCGAGCATTTGAGCTAACCCCTTTTTATGTTTCATTTCCCCATGTGATAAATAATGTTTTTATGTATGGTATATCTACAAACATTTATATGTGCAAAGATAACTATGAGATATGTATAATATTTTTGTCATAAAATAAGAAGATTGTGTATCAGTCTCCGTAGACAGTAAATGTTTTCTGTTTAATCAATAATTTTAATGAATTTTATTGATTATTAATCTAAAATAATTGATATTTATGAAATAAATGAGTGTGATAATATAAATTTAAGGTTAAAGGACCTATATAAATTAATGGTTTGTGCTAATGGAGTTTCGTGGGTGTTATGATAAAGGTTTATAGTGATTCATTGGAAAAAATGTGGATGTCCCCTTTTCCTATTATCTATTTTTGACTTGGTCGATTATGATATTCTCATATAGGGTCATACTTATTCTTGTATCACTCGCAATTCACACACAATGGTTCATTTTCACATAATATATGTTGATATATACTATTAGATGGAATTTTGGTGTAATATATTTTTATTAATACTATCATGTTCTGATGACTACTTGATATAATTATTTCTACTATGTTTGTGGTAATTTTTACCTAAAGATATAGTCTTCCCACATCATATATATTAACCATATATATTGATTGAAAACCTATAGCATATAGGGAGGAATGCATAAGTCTCATGACTATCTATTTTGGTTACAGAAGAGGTGAACCAAATTTAAGGTGATACACTAACCTTTAGGGCGAGGGATAGTGTTTCACTGAATAAATATTTCATTAATATATATTATAACAAAATAATATTATTTATCATCTTGAAATGTTTCAAAAGATTTAGTTGGAAGAGTTCATGAGTTTTAAATACCATAATTTCTTATAGGTCTCTGGAATTTAGATTCAAGAGAAGACAATTTTTTGGATTTAGTAGCAATTGCTAATTTTATTATAAACCTAGTGAACTCATTTATCCATGCAGTAATATTATTTATTAACATGGTATAACCTTCTAGAGTTTTTTTCACTTGGTAAGTCACTCCATTATGAAATTATTTATTTTTGGTAACCATGTTTCTTAGGATATATTATCTAGATAAGGGCGTTTTCAAAAAAATATAAGTACCACTAGTAGGATTATTGATATTTTACCCCATCATCAATAACCCCTAAAATAATTATTAGATTATGAGTTAGTATTATATTTGGTATCTAAAAAATTATATAATAATTTTGAACAAAATTCAGTAATTATTAAGTGGTTTATTTGTGAATTGTTTTCTACCAAAACATTTATTCTCAATAGAGGTGGATCGAGATGAATGGAATAATTTTCAAATATAATTAACTTCATGTAATTTCAAAATTTAATATAACTAAGTGGGATGAATTATATTTGTGATTAATCATATTAAATTAATGATAAAAAGAAATTATTTAACCTTTATTTCATTATTATATATCCATTGATGTTTAATGGTAGATCATATCCATTAAATTACATTAAAGTTAAGAAAAGGATCACGTTATGCTAGATCATGGAAATTTGGAAGAAAAATAATAAATAAAAATTTGAGATTGAAATATTCCTTGATATTGGAATATCTACTAATAGGTCATTGGTAAATTGTTTCAAAGGAAATATGTAATATTATGTATTTTTTCAAGGACTATCAATATATGAATAAAATGGATAGACATGTAATATGCTATGTGTCTTTTTATTATCCATAATTCTCATTGAAAATTCATAAAGGGCTCAATCATTATTGGTTTCCGTACTAGTCCAATGGATTATTTTTTAAGATATGGTGATTTCACACATAATCTTGAATTTTTTTAAAATTATTAAAATGATGGATTTTATGTTCTTTTTAATGTAATGATATTTTTATTTTATTTTTTTTATTTTTTTATTTTATTAAGAAAATTATGAAGAAAATGATCCATTAAAGAATAAATCCTACCAACAATTCCATTTAATATGAATCATACTATCACCTATACACTTTTAATTATTTCTTGGTATTTTGTAACATGTATTGATGAACTCTATTCAAATCCTTGATAATTGTACATTTTTTTGAATCAAATGTTTTTAATCATTAGAATGGAGGGTTGTTATTTTCATAACATTTTAGTAATTCATAAATATATTATAATCAATTTATCATTGAAAAATGTCTTAATAATTAATCTTATATCTAAATAATCAAGTTGAGTATCATAAATGTAGGGATAATATATTTATATCATTGAACAAGTGAAAAGTATCATGTTAAATTGAAATTCACTACACTATGTGGGTAACATTGGATGGTGAAATTTTTTTTAACTATAAACAAAGAATTAATTTGGGCTTCAATCACCATACACTTATTATTTATGTGGAATCCATTTTTTTGGTGTTTACCCCTTATAATAACTTTCACTATTCAACAGTACTATGTCTTTTCCACTTTAAGATGATTTAATTGTCTGTATTAATTCTCTTGGTCATCTACACCTCAATCACACATCATTATTTTCAATCTTAGTCTACGGAGACCCTATTAATGAATATTAAAATTTTTAGAATTAACTATTATGTTTTATGTGTTTAATTAGTAAATAAAACACTTAAAATGCCTTAAATATGTTAGTATTCCCTGACACCCATTGTAAAATAATGCAATGTCAATTTAAAAATGAGGATTTTTTTCCTCCCTTAACCAATATATAATATCTAAAAAAACACAAACAAGTGGGATGTTTACCCATGAATAAATATGTTTTTAATGTTTGTTAGTGAGACTAATGAAATGGAAAATAAGTGGGAATAAAGAGATCTACACAAACAATACTAACTTATAAAAACAGAATTTCAATGTCACACACTTGTGATTATATTTACTTTGGTATTGGGAAATGGATTCAATTATAATTGAATCTAATTTAAGATTATAAATTTAAAATAAATAATTAAATTTTATAATAAGGGAACAACACCATTTTAATTAATATAAATAAAAAATAAAAAAAAATTGAAAATTTTAAGTAATAAATATTGAAAATAAAGATGCAATTGTTGAATTGAGCATAAGTTTATATAGAAAAAATAAAGTATAGATTGTCCCCTTTTCCATTAATATGGTTTTGGTTATGATATTGTTCTTTTTTAAGTATTTAATTTATAATATCTTGTATTCATAAGAGGTATATTCAAGTTTATCCAAAGGAATGAGCTGGTTTCCCACCTAATTCAACATCAATGTTGTCAATCCAATCTAACAATTATGAAATTATTATCTATAAATTTATATTATAAATAAAATTTGATGCAGATGATTGTTTTCCACCATATAAATTAACCTACCATTTATATGTTATGTCTAAAAATATTTCTAAAATACTAATCAAGTTGTTGTGAGGACTATTCATGAATTTTCCATGTTCTAACATTCAATCCATATTTTAATGAAAATGTCACTCTATAGAATCAAAATCATAAAAAAATTCAATCCCCATAAATTTATATTGAGAAATTTATAACTCAATTATTCATCTTGTTTCCATGAATATTCATCAATGGTTCTATGTTGTCCAATTTTAGGGTGATTTCTATGACATTATTTTATTCATGATATGGGATAAATTTCATTTTGTGAAATAAAATTATAAACTATGTTTTTTTGTAATTATATTATTAATTCTTTGAATATGTTGTAATTGAGACTTTAGTTTTATCCACAAGTATTATAACATTTCTTATAATCTAAATCAATTGAAAACATCCTTGGGCCTTTTTCAGACATTCATGTGGCCCTTCAAATGTATATTTTTCCAATGGACCAATTCAAGGACTCGTATAAATCATGAATCATAGAAAATATAAATATTATTTTTTTATCAGTATAATTACATTTGTAACTAAAATATAAAACTATGTTGTAATATTATATACTGAAAATGTCATTATAAATATGATTATGATCAAAACATGAACATTTCCTCATAATTATGTGTTTGTCCAAAAAATTCATTAATGGTTGTGATTTAAAATTACTGAATAAATAAACAGTAACACTCCCTAATGAAAATATTCTAGAAATAAATTATTTAATAGAATATATGTAAACAAATTTAATATATTTAAAGATAAGATAAATGATCATGTAAATGTAATCGACTATCGGTGGGAAAAAATTAAAAAAAATATCATTCTGGAATACCCCTAAAACAAATGAAATGGCCCAAGTAAATTCAAATTTTGAAAAATAAGGAATTGAAAGAAACAAATTACATGGATTTTAGGTGGGACCCATTATCGAGATTTAATTTAGATAATGATTAATCTAGAATATATTTGAGGTTATTGAATATATTATAAATTATTTCCTAATGGTAAGGATGAGTACCTCTATAATAATGGAATCATTAAAATTGACATATCTTAAGGATTATATAGAATAAACATTATCTTTACAAGCACACATTGATTACATTATTCATCTTGAAATCTTATTGAACTAATATGATAAATAACATCATCTATCAAATGAATATCTGAAGATGGCAGATAAAAAACCATTACTAAATTCCACCCATTTTTTAAATATTTTTCTCTTATAACCCATTATTGACCATAAAATTTTATATGAGGATACATTAAAGATTGAAATCCTAAAAAATTATTTAACATTTTTCACCAAATGGAAATAAAAATTTATAAAAAGTTGTTTATCACAATAAAACTACCTAAGTCTAAAAATGGATAAGTATATTGAACATCATTCATGAAAAGGATATCAAGAAATGAATTTTTGTTAGATGGAATATATTTTTATACCTTTTTTCATACCATATAAAAGGGGAATAAAATATAATATATTAGTAAATATCTATCTTTATTTTTTATTGAAATTTTTTAATATGAGGAACTTTATAGAAAATAAATATCATAAAGGAAAAAATTACAAGTTCTAAATTTTTGATTCATTAATTATTTCAAACTAGAGTAAATGTGGACCCTAAAATATTTATTAATTTGATTCACATGAAAATGTTTTAGGTAGAAACACATAAAATAAAAATTTCTAGTATATGGGTAGAAGTTTCTCTTGGCTTTTGACTAAAGATAAAACATATTTTTTCACTTAAAAAAATGCTTCAATATTTTTTCAAATTTAGAAACAATGATAAAAAAAATTGGGATAAGGAGATAAAAATAAAAATGGTATATGTAACACACTAATATTTTTTATAAATATTATTTTAAATAAATAACATTTTTAATATTTTTTTTCAAACACAAAATGTAACTATAAAAAATCATGTCATATTTTTTTGAGATAATATATTGAAATATACAAAAAAATATTAATATATATTTTGATAAAAATTTAATAAAATAAAAATATAATGTTAAATTTATAAATTTATAAAAAAAATAAAAATTATCAACCATACCAATGATTTATTATATTATGTAATTATAAAATTGAAAAAAAATAATTTAATTTCAATATATTAGTAAAATTAAACTTTTTGAATATGAATAATTATTTATAATTTTATTTACCGATGAATATTTAATTAAAAATAAAAATTTTATTAAGTGACATTGTTTGATAATGGTTGTGTATAATTGAATTAATATTGACTGAATAGTTATTTTAATTAAATATATTGAAAATATTTTCAATCAATGTTAATTATTAGTAATATAGAATTTTATGAATCATTTAAAAAGAATATATTCATTTTATGGTTAAAATTATTTATTTTCAATATGAAATGAATTTTACTTTTTAATAAAAAAAAATAAATTTTTTTAAATGTTGAAAACATATGTTATAGATATGACTAATAAATTGAAATAAATTTAATTATTATTTTACAAACAATAAGAATAATAATAATTTCATTTAAAAATCAATTTTCCTATAAAAACTGATTTTAATTTTATTTTACAATTAAATTTATAATTATAATTAATAAAAAATAGAATTTCAACTTTTAATAATGAACATAATTTTTGAACTAATCATGAAATTATTTTTTAGTGTTGTTTTTTTGAGATTTTGGGGAAGAGTTGATTTGAAGGTTTTTGGTAGAAACTATAATTCTTCTAAAAATAGCATAAATTTTGGGAAATCATAATGATATAAAGGTGAATTAAAAATTTATTTAATTTTCTTACCAACCCAAATGTGCTTTCAATATATAAAACTAGTACCCATATGTGCTATTGCATGGCGTATTTGAATACTGTTTTTTTTTCTTCTAATAAGAGACTAGTATTTATAAAAGTTTAGAAGAAATAGTAATATTGAATAAATTTTAATTAGAAAGTAATGGTGTATGAAAATAGAATAGGAGTGCATAGAATATGAAGACACCATTAAAATAGTTGAAAATGAAAAAGGATATAGTGGAAGTATATGGATTCTTAAATTATGAGGAAGATTTGAATCCATTTTAAATTTCCATTACAATAACTATAATGAGGGAAGTGAAATAAATATTTATAGATAAATCAAAGAGAATACATGGGTTGTAATAATAAAAATGAGAACTGTCAAAACAAATGAAAAAATAAAGATTTGAATAAATGGGTTGTTTCGGGACACTTTTATAGTTCATTTCGGTGGCTGCTTCTTGGAACCACCCACTGCCAACCATGCAGACGGCATAGCCCATCTCCAATTTTAAAGGGAACCTTATCCAAAATAAAACCATTTAAAAAAATTTTAAAGACACTGTTCTTCCATTAAAAATTCAGTAAAAATTGTATAGAAGATGTTATTATAAATGTCAAGTGCAATAATATTTTTTCGATTAGTTTTCAAAATTGGAACAAAAATAGTACTAGAGTGCACCAACCAAGGTTAAATTTAAATAAATAGTCTCTAGAATGTCCATTAAGGGCATTATTATATCACATATTCGATAACACTAACCTGATACCTGCACATTAAAATTCTTTCATAGGAACCTACACAATTAATGGGAAATTTCTCGCATATACTTTATAGAGGAAGGTTGAAACCATCAAATATATTGAAATCAAATTAAAAACAGGGACCTAGATGTTTTTTTCTTCTTCTAACAACATTATGATTCAATATTCAAAAGTGGAGTGAGGTGCTCTCCATTTTTTTTCCAGCACATAAAACAGGAAAAAATTGTTATTATGTAGAAAATTAAATAATGGAAATATTATAAAATGTAATGGAAAAGTTATTTAGGGTTTATAACCCCAATTAGGTGTTGTACTTAACCTGACAATAACTGGATAGTTCATGCAGGTCAACCCCAATCCATTAGTGGGTGTGGTCTTCAGAGTACGAACCACCACATCTGTGTGTGCACCCCCTTCACATGCACTAAAATAATGAGAAATTGAAAAATAATAGTTCAGAACACCAATATATCCTACAATAGAATTTCACATGATAAAATCAAAACCCAAGAAAATAAATGCAGTAACATTTCATCCTAAATGTATTTCTTGTTAAACCTAGCAGGTCATGAATTTTTAATGGGATTGATTAAATTTGGCATACTAAAATCATGCAATACTACAGGAAAACTATTTCACATGAGAAAACATTATGTACAAACAGTTGTTTGATTAGAAATGTTAAAACACGAAAAATGATAGAGAATAAAATATATGATGCAGGTTCAAACTTGGTAGGTTTGGAATTCCATGAATCTAGGCAGAGGCCCACCTCTCGGCAATCTTACTGGCAGAGGTTATCCCATTCATGTGCAGGTATTGATCAATGTCAATCATGTCATGTGGGATCCCAATATCACATATGAGCTTCTTGATATAGTAATCCACCTCGATGATTGTATGTAAAGATACATGTAGGTGAAAAAGTAACCAACATAACCTGTAAATTTTTAAACTTAAGTGAACCCATAGATGAAGATTTAGTTTTCTCATTCAGAATAAAAGAAAGGATGTCTATGTATTGAAAGTAAGATAGTGACTTGCATGTGGGTGGGGTGGGGGGGTACAAAACACATGTTTTGTTACATAAAAATATGAACTACATTAATAAAATATCAGTCATCGAGTGCAGTAACAAAGGATATATTCACCTACTAAGTGTCTCAAAGTTCCTTTGTAGAGATGAGTAAATCAAATCTTGGATAACAGTGAAATGAAACCTACACATTTACTATCTTTTAGAGATAAATGTAGATTAAATTGAAAATTTATTGCATACACTTCCAAGAGGAAGGTGGAAACTATCAATTACATTGAAATCAGTATAAGAATACGAACCTGGATGTCTATTTATGCTTCCCGCAAGAGTGTGCTTCAATCTTCAATAGGTTCGTGACTTGTTGTCTAGCAATTTTCCTGACCAGAAAATAGAAAAAAAAGCTATTAAATAGTAAATTAACACCTTATGCATGCCATTAATATTGCAGGTTATCACATCCATGAAGGAATTATCTTCACTCATACTTGCAGTGTTAAAAAAATAATCAATTTTGCAGAATAAGGCAATACATATGCTCCCCTAAACATTATAGATCACGGTTTAATTGTACAACCAATTTGTAATAATAAAAACTATAGGAATTAAGGTATGAAAAATGATATTGAAATTACAGATACTGTCGACTAAAATGTTGTAGGTTTAATATAATTTCCCACAGCAGTGACATCCCTAAGAAAATATTGAAAATAATAGTCACTAAAAACACATCAACTATGGGTTCACTGGATCATGGATACTGAAGGTACAAAGACTTACCAGTTTTGAAGTCATTTAATGTTTCCCTAGATATGGGATGATGAAAATAGTATGAACTACCTTAAAACCTATTTTGAAGACAACAGAAGTAGACTATGGAAGCATTTTATGATCAAATATGTCCCTCAAAGAGAAAATATAGCCAGGAATTAAATAACAGATCCCCTAAATTGAAGAATATAGATATCCTACCTTGGATAGAGAATCCTGAAAAAAAATGTCATTGGAGGTACACATAGGTTTTACATTGATCCATATGATGTCTAGCAAGAGGTCCTATTTCAATTTCGCCTTCTACAAACCTAAAACTAAAATCCACAAGTCATTCCTAACATTATTGAATTGCAATGAATAGATGAGAAATGAACAAAAAATTACAAGAGTATTATCTAATTGATATGAATTTAATGAAACAGAAATGATAGTGGCTTGAATTTGCATAGTGAAATCGGAAAAATTTATGCACAAATTACCTGCAAGTAGATGATGGTAGAAACAGAGGTTAACTTCCTAACTTTATGACACAATACAGGTAGTTATTACCTATTCCTATTGTCATATTCATTAATACTGGTAAAACAATTAGATAACAGTGAAACAACACAGTAAACATTTAATAATGAGTACAAGGGTGAAATGTGATTATATGTGTAACGCCCATACAAGAAACCATCAATATCCTCGGAAAACAAAGTACATAAAATATAGCTCAGTTTTTCACAGCGTCTACCGTGAGTAACATAAACTAAAAAAAATTCATTAAAATGTCCAGCATTAAAAACCTCCACCATTATCCTATTCCATAATGAGTAACGTCCAGCTTAATGACAAATCATCGAGTAACAAAAACTGATACAAAAACGTATTTCATGAAAACTGTCCAGCATGTCAAGAAAACCGTCCAGCATGAAAATCATTCTGCATGAAAACCATCCAGCATGAAAAGCGTCTTACATGAAAATCATCTAGCATGTAAATTTTATAATCAACCTACAGATAATTCATACCGAAATGTCCTCTATGAGAAATTCCAAATACAACAATATATAGAACAGTATGTATTTCACTTAAGGTTTGAAATATAATGAATGAAAACCAATTAAACAACTAATATGTATTATTACCAAGACAGTAGAGCAGAAAATCTCAGTCTGCTTTCTCATTTTTCTTGTTCAAATTTCCCTTCATTCACTTTTCTTGTGGAGTACAATGAGTAATTGTACATAAATTGTCTCAACTAATATGAAGTCTATGTTGCATGTCATCCTCCATATCAAATTCATGTGAAAGGTTTTTCTATGTAGAGAATATAGTTAGTAGAATTTGAAGCTACTTGTTGAAGTTGAAATAAATGAAGAACATATGTGATTGTTAACAGTTGACAGTAACAGAATTAAAGAATTGAATGTCATGTATATTAAAAACATTTAAACTCAACACCAATAATCCATGTATTTTTATAGAAAATGAGATAAGTTGTTATTCACTTAATATGACTGTTACATACCTGAGTAGATAATGGATTATACGTACAATCATCAAACCTAGGGGTAGTGTTTGAACTTGATGGATAAGACCTTCCAATTTGATGCTCCTATTATGCAAGGTTGGAATGAAAATTACAGAAACATTACTTATGTCTGTTATTTAAGAAAAATGAAAATAAAATGAAGCACATTGTACTTTTATAAATTCAATTCCACTACTAACTTGTGAAGAACCACTACTTTGAGGACCTTGTAGAGTATAATAAATTAAAAAGGTATAGTTATATAATTTTAAGTTAACTCTGGAAAATAAAAAAACCAATACTATAATACTTTATTGTGTTCAAAGCTATTTATTAAGATTCTAATGTAGTTGTCATGATCACTGATAAATATTACTCTAAATATGTTTTGTTCAAATGAATGATGACGATTTTGAATATTGTAATTGGTCACATCAATTTATAGTAGCACTTTTTTTATTTGAAAATGTTCAACTATGGAGGAAAACCACACTCATCATCGTCCTAAATTACAAATGAAAGCAGTGTTAGGAAAAATATTTCTTAAAATTTTTTAGGTCATATAAGAAGTTGTTTGTACCTATATCATAGCAGTTCTCAACTCTTTAGCTATTATATATAATAACTGGATGACTTGTTTGTCAAATAAAAAACCTGAACATGAGTTTGTGCTATCAGTAACCATTAGTTGCAGTCTGAATCTATTGCATTAAATATTGGGTTTACATGGTCAGTGTTATTAAGTAATTTACTATATCAATATGATAGCAGCATACTGAAAATAAGTAATTTAAAAACTAAAAAATAGGAAACCTGGGAGTAGTGTTGTTAGGAGATAATTTGCAATTGTGGCACCAAATTTTGTCTTCTAAAACATGTACTTTTTCATGCAAAAGTTACATGAATTGAAAAACCAACTGTGATTAATTTTAATTTTTAGTATTGTATCTAAAATTAGGCAACATGTAGGCAACAGTATAGTGAGTGCATAATAATAATCTCATTAGTACAGGGAATACGTGAAGAGTTCATAATACAGTATATTGAATTTATGAAAATAAGGATGATTTAGTTACCTCGTAAAAACGTTTTACATATGATATTGTTTTCTTTTTATTCTAATACAAAACTATTGTAGAGGGGTTGGCAATAGTTGGTGGTGGGATATATAACTATGTTGTTATTACCAACCCAGACCTGGTCATTTTTTGAATGAATTTCATGAAAATAATTAATAATAACACTTGTGTAGTACTATTGGGATGCACAGAGATTAAACTTGTAAAAATAGACAAAAAAATATTACATATAATATTACCTACTTCTTAAATTTTCTGCTTTAGGAATATGAATATTTCAAAGTTTCCTTGTTACATACCTTGTAGTTGTGACAAAAAACGATGTTGAAAGGATTATGAAGTCAAAGAAAGAATAATTATAGAGTTAGGTGTTCATGCAACAAATTTTATGAAAGAATTACAAACTGCAAAAGTATCTAATGTTGATAGAAACCATACTACTCAACCACTTCACCCAGATGAGTTGTAATATCATAATTGTAAATGAATTTTGGTTATTTTACAAGTACTCTGTCATTTCATTTACAAACTCACCCCATAAACTACAGTTTAGTTGCAAACCTCAATATGAAAATAAAGTAACAAAATGAATTAATATTGATTGTGTGCAATTTCAGAATATAAATTTACAGGAACATTGACATGTCATCCTGTAGAGTAATCTGCATCCTCCATTTTGAAGGACCCATATATTCCACTGGTTTATTGTATCATAGTAGTCCAATTATTTCTATAAGATATATGACATAAATAGACACAATTTTATTAAAATAAGGATGAGGTATGAAATACAATAATGTTTAATTTATTAAAAATTTTGAGAAATAACTTTAACATGATGTTGGTAGTGTAATATAGATATTAAATGTTCTTCTTGCACCTTTATTTGAATAATATAATCGAATGAAGTAAAATTAAAACTGAAAAGAAGAATTTCCGGCTCACATGGATGAACAAATGTCATAGATGTGAACATTAGTCTGCAGGTATATCAACATCCCATGTAACTGCCATGGTTTGATGCTATTTGGAAGTTTTGTATAATATATCTGAGCCCTTCACGCAAGATATCTCTGTACATATAAATAAGCTAGTGGTTAGTGGTTGTACACTGAATTTTTATTCCCTTGTGATACACTATATAAACGTAGGACAATAGATTAAAATAGTTTGTCGCATAGAATAGAGAGAAAATATATATATACTAACAGATTCATAAATCATAAATAGAAACAAAATGGAAGAAATTGATAATATTCATGTAATGTATGATATCCTCTTTATCAATAAGTATTATATCTATAGCAACAATTTCATTAGAGTAGTTTGGCAATGAATGGAACCAGATGTTTAAAACATGAACCTCTATCCTGAGTGTCTCATCATCCTCGGGGGTAATCGAATTCAACAGGGTAATTGATCTGGAAATTATATGTTCAATCTATAAAAATTTAATTAGTATTGGAAAAAGGAAGATATCAACCAGTTTCACACTTCTTGAAGTACACATTCAAAATTCAAATAGCTATAAAAGTCTTGACATGTTATTTAAAATGGTACCTATGACAGTTTATCAAATATTTCTTTGTACACAATATTCTGTGTGTAATGAGATGGTGTGTTATTATTATCATCAACAAAAATTTCTAAACCACTCGTAGATGTGACCCTATAAACCACAACATATAGTTGAAAATGATAGAACACAAAGTTTTCGGAGATATAACCCAACAGAAGACAATGACTGACCTTGACTTTTATTAATAGTCATTGCATAAGAAACTGTCAAAGGATATTGTCTTCTCTATAATTTGAAAGGCCATCTAACGTCAGAGTGTGTCATAGTTAGTCTTGGGATGATTGTCGAATACCCCGATTGACAACCAGTCAAAACGTTTGCTCCAATGACATGATTACCTAAGTGTGTAATGACCATACGATTGTCGTCACATAAACCAACAGATTGATCTAAATTTCTTAGTAACATAATGGGGACACCAATATTTAGAGAAATTATGTGGGAAGCCAAACCGGATACATTTATACCATTTGACATCTCAGAGGTGTATATGTTTTTGGCCCTATCTATATCAAAACATGCATGGCAGACTGAATCAGATCTGAAGTAGTCTTTCTTTTCAAATTTTGTGAGAGACATCATGTAATCATTTACTTCATGAACAACATCACTGGTTGGAGCTAGAATGGCACACTCTATCATATTAGAGATGTCACTGTATTTCTCAATGAAATCAGGATAAGTATGCTTCACAATGGCAATAATTGCATTTTAATTGTAGTTAAGAAGATATGTAGATGAAATTTGGAAGAGCACTTCACCGTCATTAGTTTCTCCAACTCGACCTTCTCCAATGTCCAAAGTCCATTTTGAAAATTGATGGACCTCATTTGAAACATTGGTGGATGTAGAGGAAAGAAATCTCATGTTCTTTGTTAGAGTTAATACCCGATAGTGTTTTCAAAGATATGATGACTTAATACTTGCGAATATAATGTCATTTCTATTACCACCTGGTATTACAGGTAATATTTGTCTGAAATATCCACCCAGTACAACTATTAGACCACTGAATGGTAAATCTATTGCATTAACATTTTTTACTGTCATTATATCTCTGAGAGTATGATCTAGAGCCTTAAAGAAGTATTTAGGAACCATAGAAGCCTCATCCCAAATAATCGGATTTGTAGACTGTAGAAGTTCTGCTAAATCACTTCCTTGTTGAATATTGTAAACAGACTATTCATTAATGGAGATTGGAATATGAAATTTAGAATGTGCAGTGCGTCCACCTGGAATCAGCAAGGATGAAATTCCACTTGAAGCGACCGCAAGTACAATAGTGCCCTCAGACCGAAGAAATGATGTTAGGATTTTCCATATGAATGTTTTACCTATGCCTCCATATTCGTGCAAGAAGAAGAATCCACTAGAATTTGATGATAGAGAATAAAAAATGACATCCATCACCTCATTTTTTTCATTGGTAAGCATAGTCTGTAAAGTTATGTACTCGTTTCTTAGTAATTCTCTATTTTAATGTAGTTATTCTGAAAATAAATGATCTACATGACCATGAATTGTAGAATCTGGAACTGACATGGGAGGATAAAATCGACGAGATGTTCCATTTCTCTATAATATCTGCTCTATTTCAAGCAGAGCATAAATATGTATCTAATGTTCTGTGAGTGTCAAATATAGTAAAATGAGAAACATGATCTTAGAGTAGTATAAAATAAACTTCATGCAACGAATCTACATAATTTTACTTAGTAAAATATACATGCATATCGGTGGACAAATAACTGATTAGATAGCACAAAGTACACGTAAACAATAGAACAGCCTGTAAGTATTAATTAATAAACAAATTTCACTAAATTTTTTAGTTAATTTTATGTAACTATATTCTTGAATAGCATAATAAATATGGAAAAATAGAAAAAGGTTATATGCAAATGGTTTGAAAATATATGTTGACAAACACATTCAAACCTTGCATTTGTAGCCTATGTCTTTAGGCATATAAAATGTCTTCAGCTAGAATGTGATAGGTTTGCTTCCAAACAAGTTCTGTATGCGAAATTTTATTGGAAACCTACATGCTTTCAAACAACCTATGAATATAATGTCTTATTCCCCAAGTTGAAACCTCCATTATAGCTTCAATAAATTCGGGGTCATCTGCTAGTAGTCCCAAAGCATAACAGGCCTCTCTAAATGTGCCATGAGTAACCAAGTTCACTGTTTTGATATCTTCATATGATGTAAGACCTTTTATTTTTTTTAGAAGTATCCAAAAGTAAAATATATCTCCATTTTTTGAGGAACATAGTAAAGCCTACCAATAGAAAACCTCTGCCTTCGACGATGCCATTTCTTATCATTTGAGTGGTAAACAAACTTAGTTGGGAATTATGAAAAAGTTAGTGCCCTAGCCTTTGGCTACTCTGAATTATCTTGAAACCAAGAGGTGAATATTATATCTTTGACGTTACAGTGATTTAAGACATCAAAAATATTATCTGTGTCATTGTAGGTTATATAATGTTGTCCTGGTAAATGGAAACCTAACCTCTCAAAAGTTGGATATCTGTAATGGATATCATAAGAAAATATCCTCCAAGAGGCCACGCAAAGAGATATGTACCTACAATCATAATACATTTTTATTTCATCCATATTTTTTTCTGATAACTCACTGTTGTTGCTCTCATAGAGTGATGTTGTTACACATCATTTCCTTTTTTAATATATTTAAACAGATATTTTATGTAATATGATTGATTGCAGACTTCATTATTAATATGATCTTGATAATTTAATAGAAAAATTGGATTGTATGGTTCAAAAAACTGATTATCTAAAGGGATTCCATTTTTAGAACTGTTATTCCATCATTTGTTCTGTGATAGAGAATGTAACCATCATAATCAATAGTGGTATTCCCAAAAAATATCTTTGGAAATTTTTTTGAACATTTTCCATTTTTGATATAGGGAAAAGTATAGTAGGCATCAACACAAGGGTCTTGGATCATAAAATTCTTAACAGCTCCGTGTAGTCTTAGGTAGGCACAATTATTTGGAATTTCAGCACATACAATTTTGTTTACTTCTGCTAGAGTGTGAACTTTATTTTCATGACAGATAAATAGAAGGATTTTCACGTGGCGCAAGCCTCATTTTTGAAACTCCATGGTTCGAACAACTGCATGGTAAGATAATAGTTTGGCAGTTAGTAGAAGGTGACAATTAATATAAAAAGGAACTGAACTTATGAAAAAGTAAAAAAATAGTTACCTACTCGTGACTTCCCAAAAAAACTACCTTCTCTTAAATCTTTCATTAGATGATAAACTTTAATATTGAAAACTTGTAATAATATTTTCGGGAAATCTAGTGGACAGAGGTTTAGATTTCTAAGAAATTGAGTTATTTCAGGCCACATTAGGTTACATGTAAATGTTAAAAACAAATATGGATACTCGTCCCAATTACATATCAACATAGAATCTTGGTAATTCTAGATCATATACCATGGTCCACCCATAAAAGAAGAAGGTAATATGATACGCTTCCCGCATGATGTCCCTTCATGATCACCTCATAGCAATGCATCTTGTAACCTATTGTAAAGTTTGACACTCAATTTCTTTTGATTGAAGTGAATGAATGATATTCTTTGAGACTCAATCACTGTATAAGAATCAATTATAAACTATTGGAGTATTCTTCTAGAATGTAATAAAATAAATGAGTCATTATCACAGAATTGTAAGTGGAATAAGAAGTACTCTCTCATTGTTACCTTTCTGAGTGTAGTACTTGTAGTGAATTGAGTAGCACGATGAAACACGTTGTTGCAATATCCATCCAGACCACCTGTGAAAATAAAAGGATACTGCAATGGAAGATAAAGTGGGTGCAGCTCGTCAATTGATTGTAAATCACCACTTTTTGTTTGAACTATGATGTCTCGTTCATGGTTGAGACCCTCAATATCACCAACAATCAACATTTCAATTTCAGAAGTATTTGGAAGGTTATATGTCATAGGATGCATTTGCCTTCTTTTAAGGAGTCGTATCTTTAAAGTTGGAACCTTTTAACGGTTAAGCACATCCCTTGCATTTATAAATTCTCGAGCCAAAGCATTGTTCTCATGAAGCATTTGTTGTAGGTTCTGGATAGTATTGTAGTTAATAGTAGAATGTTGATTTCTCTCATCAAATTTGGAGAAATTTATAATGTTAATATAAAATGGTGAACATTTTGTTAACTCAGCAGAAATAATTGAGTATAACGGATACCCCATTCTGAGAATTCTATTTTGACACTCATGTGCTATTTTGTAGACGTAAAGTTGTGTGAACCTCGGAGGATGACCATCAGGTGGACATAAACTGCCTATGCGATGGTAGTTTTGTCCATGTAATCTGAATATACATGGAGATCGACCGTTATTGAATGACTTATCTACATTTCCACCCATTGATGTTAATGAAAACATCGAATTGTAAATATGGATGTGGTCTTGGAATAATTGGGCTTCAGCAGAAGTTCGATCAAACACCAGCATCCTCAGGTATTCAGGAAATTCAAGTAGTAAGTCAAAAGAAACCTTCCCCATTGAGAAGCATTGAGAAAAACGTTGGTTTTGTCTATTTCTAAATTTATTGTTTCTCTCATCAAAACACAAAAAAATCTTGACAATGTTGACAGATGTTAGAAGGCTCTCTGATATCATAATAACCTGATTGAACAGAATTGCAATGTTGAAAATGTTATTAAAAAGCGACACTAAACAACAGAGATAATGATTTAGTAATAATGAACCAAAAATGCATGTCTAGTAAGTACACGAACCTGTGTTTTCAGTAGTGTCATTTTCTAGTGACTCTCCTATAGCAGCAAGCGGGGTGTAATTTTAGACTGGATGAAGTATTAAATAACTCTATAACTTTAGTAGTGAAACGTTTACATTTCATTACCTCTATAGTTTCCTGCACCATTTATATCAGCAGTTCTGTTTTTTTATCCTTAGAACTATCTATTCTGGTTGCTTTTTGAAGAAATGAATGTTGTCCTGAAACTGAAATTAGTAATAGAAGACAACTAACTGCTATGTAGAATATAAATTGGTATATATATATGTGTGTGTCAACATATATTGTACATCATACCTACAAAGGATAACGAATTGTAGTTACCATCTGTAGAAGGAGTTATGTAGCATCAGTTTGTGTAGGGTAGAATAAGAAGTATAACTGAAATCAAAGGTAGGGTAATGTGTATAAATAGTATTTGTTCTTACTGTATTGAGTTATCAGGTGATGAATCAGGTAGAGTATTTTATTCATCCATTAAAGCTACACAAAATTATGAATGAAATTTTATTAGGGGACTAAATTTTTTGTATGACATATAATATGTGCATGTAATTTAGTAGTTATGATTCTTACAGAAAGGTGTAAGAGATTCTGTCAAGGTAGTCAGTCGTTGTTTCCGTTTGTTATATCTAGAAAATCTCATTGACATAGCCGCAGATGGTTCTGTCACTCTGCACAATGAATAACTTAATTATTAATAATTTGTGTTACAGTGAAATGTAGTGTGTAGTTAAATGGTTTATAAAAGTAAATTTAAATAGAAATAACCATCGTTACATAAATATGATAATGGAATGTTGATGGCTTAATTTTTGGATGTAATTATTGGTATAAGTTCATTGTTTGGGGATTCAGACAGGCTGTCAGATGCCACATAAGAATTTGCAATGGATGTCGCCACTGAAGCATTGGAAACGTCCAATACTGTAGAGAAAAATAGATTGTTAATAAGTACAATAATTTTCAGTGAGGGCATCATGAAACTGACCATCGTTATGTCACTTCATCATTAGTATTCTGTGTTGTATCCATGCATCTGTGCCATTAGATGGTGAATTGAAGTTTCTATTCAACTGAGAAGACAGCCTCTCAGGCTCTGTAATACAACTAAATTAGTATGAAAGATTTCAGTTAGTATGAAATATTCTGTGAAAAATCGCAAATATGATATAGGTTAAGACAAACAAAACTAACCATTTATACATAGAGATGATAATTTCATTCGTGTGACTCCACAAGTGATGCCACCTAATGATACTAATTTACTCGACTTAGTACTAGAATGGTTGGTAGATGACATAGAATGGTCTATAGTAGTTTTCGAAACTGATCATGTTGAAAGTGTAATGAGTATAACTACTGAGTATAGGATATTTAAAATAATAGAACATTTTCAAGGGTACTTAATAGATAACTCACAAAATGTATGTCATTCCTTCATAAGAAGCCTTCGTTGCATCCTTGCGTCTTTATAGTTTGATGGAGCAGAAAACTCACAAACCAACTCTGTTGAATCCTTGCAATACATGTTTGTATTTGACCGAGCAGACAAGTGCTTAGGCTCTTTAATAAAATTAAGTTAGTATGTATGGTTTCATTTAGTATGAAATGTACTATGAAACATCGCAAATATGATATAGGTTAATGCAAACGAAACTAACCATTTATACATAGAGATGATAATGTCATGCATGTGACCGCACGTGTGATGCAAGCTATTGATACTGATTTACTCAAATGAGTAGCAGAATGGTTGTTAGATGACATAGAATAGTCTCCAATACTTGTCTTTACTAATCATATTGCAAGTGTAATAAGAGAAATTTCTGAATAGAGGAAAGTAAACAGAATATAACATTATCAAGGGTACTTAATACACAACTCACAAACTGTCTGTCGTTCCTTTATTAGTAGCCTTTGTTGCATCCTTGCATCTTTTGACTTCGACGGACATTTCATGTTTGTTTGTTTTATCTTTATAGCTTATATTCAAGGTGTGAAGTAAGAGCTTATAATGCACAAAGGACATAACAGTCACAGAATTTTACATAATAAACGAAAAAATGAAGTAGGATATAACAAACAACAGTAGACATTTATGTTTCATGTAGTTGTTCTAATATCAGCTAACTAGATATGCATGTGGATATACTCATGGATAATGAATTTGTAGTTGAAAAAAGCTTAAAAAATTATAACCAAAGGCTTCATTGGATTTTTTATTTCGGAAATCTTGTACTGTAAATTCAGACAACTAAATATACAGTTGGATATCAACATGCTAAACTGAAATGAAATCAAAATAAGTTGCAAGTCAAATTGTACAAGAAACCATCGCAGAAGTATATTTTATTGAAATCGTTAAAGAATATTCATAATATAGAAACTAAACATAGACAATTAGATATTTGAATTGATACCATATATGCGGTTTAAGGAATTAATCTTCTCCATTACAAATATCAATTCATATCTGTGGTGCATAGATGATGCGGGCGGGAAGACGAATAACAGGAAGGTTGTCGATATGGGAAGGATACTTACGTTGAATTCGGAAACCATTAACTCACATTAATAAAATCTTGTAATAAGAAAATATATGTCCACTGCAAAGGTATGGACTGCAAGTTCTGATGATTATCAAGCATGGAATTTATTCAAAGAGAATAAAAGTGAAGGAAGTTTTCAAAAGATCACCTGGACGAAGTGGTTTGTGGTTAAGAGGAAATTGTGAACCGCTCAATAACTTTGGAATTCCAACTACGTATTTCAACACGATGGTCAAATATGATGTATCTGGTGCAGTGAAGAAGACGAAGTTTGAGGACGTCACTCTTGAAGAAAGGATGGAGGTAGATAACGACCGATTGGGGAGTTTGCGGGAACCCTAGGTTGGGAATATATTTGACATGACCACGACTAGGAAATGCATAAAACATCAACACTACAGTCGAATTCTGGAGAAGTTGGTCGGAGGTGATATGCGTGAAAGTTGTAGTCAAAATCAGGAGCTGGTGGTCGGAGATAGATGGCTGGTATACCGTGACCACGAGGATGACAGCAGAGGTAGTATGCGAGATAGGTAGGTCAAGACCCATGCATTTCTCAGTGGAAGCGAATGCAGAAGAGAATGCGATACACGGAGGAAAAAAATACAATCTATGGGGAGGTGGTACAAGGAGATAATTTGGATTGACATGTAAGAAAAAAGAGACATGGAAGCATAGTGGAGGGACGTGTGGAAGCTGGAAATTCCAGGATTAGTATATTTAGTAGATAACACATTTAAAAAAATTATGTTTTATTTAGAGACTTTGGATTTTTATTTTTGAAATTAATCTATTTTTTAATTATTTTTTTATGCTTGCATTTATAAAAATTAATTCATAACACCACTATAAATCAAGTCTTGTTAATTGGTTATAAAATATTTAATAATTATTTTTAAATTAGGAATTAAGTTCCACTACATTTATGATAAAAAATATATGTTAGTGAGGTAAAACTAAATTATAGTAAAGAGATAAATTAAGGAGAAATGGGAAAGAATATTTTTTGTATGAGAGGTTTCTTGACTAATATTCATCCCATATCCATTATTATCAAATTTTTTATCTAATGTACTTTGAAATTTCCATCCATTTAATGTAATTTTAAGATTATTTTGAAATGTTTCACCCTTATCACTTATAAACAGAGCCTTTCACCATCCCATTTATCCTCAAACCATAAGCCTCTTAGTTGAGAAATATATTCCCAAATCCCATTCCAACATAACTGGATTATCTATAGAGGAACATCTCTAATTTTGAAAAAACCCTTATAATGATTAATAAAATTTTGGAAGCAGTTGGTTAATGGATTATGTTATAAATTCATAATCACTATTTTTTCATTTTAATTTCTTTTTCCTATTTCTACCCACATATAATCTATTCCACCCATGAAAAAAAATTCATTATATCATACATATAATGAAATTATATTATGTGGTAAAAATAATTTCTCTATACTTTCTTCCTAACCATTCTAAAAATTAAAACGTTGGTCATGTTATATGTGGTCTATTGTCTCCATGAATGATGTTTTTTGTTTCTCATCTCCACCTTCCCTAGATGGTTATAAGAATGTATTTAATGAAAAATGTGATATTTATCAAAATAATTAATATCCTATAAAGAGAAATTAGTGTTTATATCAGTAATAACATCCATTGGAAAATGAAAAAACCAACAGTGAATACATGGGGATTGTCACCTCTATTAAAAACATATTTCATTTCTCATAACAAAATAACATAGATGCTTATAAGAATATACTTAATTAATAAATATCATATTTGTGAAATAATTAATATTCTATAATGATAAAATAACCATTATATTAATATTAATGTCCATTGAAAAATGATAACATCGCTCATGCTACCTGAAGACTATTACTTTCATGAACGACATATTCTGTAATTCATCAATGCATTAATTTTATGGTTATAAAATAAATTATATGAATATATATGATATTAAGGATTAATATTTATCATAAATATGGTTCTAAAAATATTAAAAAATTGATCATAATTATTAACTAATCTGTTGGTATTAGTAATTTACCTGAAATAAATTCATCATGGATAATATTTTCTCGAACCATGACTATAGTTTCCATAAAATGAACATATATATGGATAAGTAGATAAAAAAATATCTTAGTATAATTATTTATCTCGAAATTATTTATTTAGTTTAAATTAATGGCCATTGATGTCGCCATTGCAAAATAAGTGTGAATCAACTGAAATTACAAACATCCAATTAAGAAAATAAATAATAATTAACTTATGAAGGTATAATGAATGACTATACTGTAATATAATAAAATAAATATATGAATAAGGTTTTCAAAAATATTATTATGATTTTTATGTTTATTATATAGGTGGTTAATGAGATTTGTGTGATGTCAATAGTAAAAAGGTAAGGTCTCATTTGTCTTAATTTCAATTTTTCGAGACATGTTTCATATTGTGCATCTTGAATTATTATACATGGTTCACTTACTACAACATGAATATATATTTAAATATTATTTCATTGAAATTATAGGATATATATAAAAATATCATGTCTTTTACTTACATTTCTTTTGATTGAATCATTACTAAAGTTGTAAGGTTTTCTCGTCACAACATTATTCCTTTGAAAAAAATTCCATATTTAAAACTTTTTCATTTTTATGGTGGATATAAAAATCTATATATTAATAATTTAATACCATTAATGAAAATAAAAGGATTAAAATCCCAAAAAAATTACTTCATTCAGTTGTTTTGGATTCAAGTATTACCAATGTCGTAGAAATCTTTCATTCCAATATTATTTTGTATTCCATATTTAAATGACTAAATAACTATATTGGTAAGTTGTGCAATATCTATCCCTAAACCCAATTATAATTCCAAATAATATATTTTTTAATGATTTTTACATGTTCTATTACCGTTTCAATTCACTTTTGTTACAAAAGTCACTAAAATCAATGTTTTTATAGAATTAGACCTTAGTTAATCTATTAGTTCGATACTTTTTTCCTCTATGTATGTATTATTTATTTTTCCTTATAGATGTTAATATAACTACATCCATGATTTAATATGTACATTTTAAATGAATATAATTCTTTTTAAAAAATAAATATTCATTTAATGTTTTCATGATGATCAATTTTTACCAACTTTGACTTTTTATGAAATATAAAAGGAATATTATTTGTAACCATTTTTTTACTATAAAATTTTAAAATCACCCTGTTATTTTTTCAGTGAAAATAATCCCCTTTATTTTTTCATTATTTATAAATAAATTTATATTCCATTTCCTTTATAAAAAATATTCAAAATATATATCAAATCTATAAATACTCTTTCTTATTCTTTCACCATGTAAATAGTGATTCTATTATAAAAGTATTTTACCATATATGACTATATCATTCAATGTTTATTATGATTAAATATGGAATATCATATAATTAAACCATAAAATTTATATCAATATATGTATCATGAATATAGTTTATAGAAGTATTTTATGAGTCCCTTTCATTTTCATAAGTTACTCATGCCATAATAAATTATGATTGTTTTTTAGTTTTTTTGGATCACATATATATGGTTTATCATTATATGCTTATTGGGACAAATGTATCCCTTAATTATATTGGGAATATATATATACATATATCTGGAGGTAATAATTATAAATTAGTAATTATGCTCATTCCACTTTGGAAATTAGTTCCTGATGCTTGATCTACTATGGGACCAATTTATAATGTCTGATCTACAATGGAAACCAGTTCTGATGCTTGATCCACTATGGAAAATAAGAAGTGAGGCCTTATCCACTATTTTATCATTTATATTATTATATTATCATTAATTTCAAAGTTATGTTCCTATGATTTTCCCTATGGTTCTTAATTATGGCCTTATGTCGTTATTTTCTTATGTTATGGTATAAATTCAATCATATGGTTTTATATGCATATCATTCATGATGATTTGAATCACTTATTTGATTAATGTTCCATTAATAAGAAATTTATATCTTGTTAATTTTTTATCATTTGATTAAGATCTATGTTCTTTTCTATATATTTATAATTTTTCCATTACTAAGCCTCAAATATAACCCTTTCTAATGTTTCATTATTAATGTTTTAAAAACATTCATATGTATAATTTGTCTAAATGGTAGAATGTAAAATTTATTTGATGGGATAAGTTTAATACATTTTATAATAATATTAAAATCTTTGTAATATTTAAATATTTTAAATATTTGGGTTCTGGGATGTGAATAATTGTGATATGTTTTGAATACTCAAGTGAGATGATGTATTTTATATGGATGATTAGATTTGGATGCTTTAGTTGGTATCATAGAAGGGTTTATTTATTTATGGGGTTTTTATTCATTTTGGCTATTATGAAAATGAAAAATTCATTAAATCCTTAAGGTATATTCCTAAATAAATAAAAACATTCTAAAATTTTGGTGATGAAGAGTGTGTGTGGTTTCATTGAAATTGCATCCCTAGTTTGATATGAAAAAGTATATACTAGATATGGAAATGATAAACTAAGGGTAATAACCATGAATAATACCAATTACGTATTAACCCTATCTTCACTTGGTGCATTACTTATGGCCCTTACTATACACATTGTTTGAAAATTCAGGGGGATATGCATTAGTGTTTCCCAGGGTTCTTTATGAACCATTATAAAAGAATTTTAATGGAATTTTCTGATGAAATGTATAATTGGTGTGGTAAGATAGAATAATAGGAAAACTAAATTGGATAGTCTACATTACACATAAGGAGTTATAGGTTGAAAACATTATATCATGGTTTAACTAATAGTATTATAGGTTGAAATGAAGGTGTTATAGGATAAGACATCATAAGATTGAGTTTTCATATTTATATAATCATTTTATTTAATTTAATTGTACACTAATATTTTTTATTTCAGTAATTGATTATAAGTAGGATCATGATAATATATATATGAGAGGAATGTTTCTAGAAACTAGTAATACTTTTAAACATCTCAAGAGGGATATTTGTAAAAAAAAGATGAGAATCTCAATATATTCCTCTTATATAGGAAGACATTAGTTTTATTTTATTACCCATTATATTAAGATTGACATTATTTCTTTATTCAGATGACTATCTTCTTTTCATTAATGATTAATAATTAAAACTATGAGGATGAAAATTATTTAAGGGTAAATTTTAACAATCTGATATTTTATATAAATTTTCTATTCAATGAATACTATTTTCCATAGCTTATTTCACATTAAAAAGTAAAATAATGAAAATTATGATATATATATTTTTGATATAAAATATTATAACGTTAGATAAACAAAAAAATAATGATAGTGCAACAATGAAATTAAAATAAAATATTTCATTAAGATACTTATAAAAAATAAACCATTTTCCTGTAACAAATTTTTATTATATGTTGTATTTTAAAAATTAAAATAAATATTTCAATATCAAATAATTATAAAAATTAAAAATTAAAAATATTAATAATTAATTATAATTTTATTTTGGTGAATATTATTCAATATATATTTTTATGAACAGCTTTCAAAAAAGATATGTATTTTTTAATTAATCCTAAAAAATGTATTATTTAAATGAAATGTATTGATAATATTTATAAAAGATATATAATGTCTCGGAAATTATCTGTATTGTTTTATATGGAATTATTTTGAGACCACACGCTTTGACAACACGTGATTCTGAGGCCCTATGAGCCTAGAATAGAATTTTTAATGTTTTTTTAAGTATGATTAAGTAGACATGTGAGTGGGTTTTTCTAACTATTGAACCGGTGTTCAGATCAAAAATCCTACGTTACCAATGAATTCAAAGTGTCAGAATTCATCTAATAATGACTTAAATTCATCCGACAAGGACCGAATATAAATATTAAATTTTGGACTTTTCAAAATATTATAAAATTACGTTAAAAATTTATTTAATTTTCTTTTCTCATAAGTTGAGTGGCGGATAGCAACGCTGTGGTGTTGCGATGAGGCACATTGATGAGGCTTATTAATGGATCATTAACTCACAGCGTAATGACACTTTATTGATGTGCAAAAATGACATTATTTCGTAAATTAATCGGTGTAACGATGTGGCGTTGCAGCGTAACAGAAATGCAGCAACATGTTTTACATTTATTTTGGTAGACGTGTTGGTGGAATGATGAATTAAATTGTGAGGATTCCCTGATTAACTTCCTATAAACTTCCTCTCCAACAAAAAATGACAAACGCAGAAAAACTTCAAACATCTTCAATGCACCATGAAGAATAGAGATGTAAGAGATGAACGACATCGACGTCTTGAATCCTATGTGGCGTAACACTATCAAAATGAATTTCAAAGCGGTAGAGGTTTAATTTTTATAAGTTATTTCCCATTCCAATTCTATAAATGATAGAGGCAGATCAACCCACGAATAGGTTGATCCGCGAATTGTGCGTTTATGCGGGAGGGTAACTTTTTTTGAGATTTTATTTTACTGGGCTTTAAATTATCATTTGTTTATTGGACTGAAATCCCCAGACCTCCCTTAATTATAAACATCTAACATGGAGGGAACGTTCTGACATGAATAAGTCTCAAGCCCCTCCACAGTGTGTATTCTTTGTGGCCAAACATCTGAATCAATGACTAGATGGGTTTGAGACATTTACATTAAAGAGAACATTACCCAGAGACTATAGGTTTTGAAAGAATGGAAAAGGTCCCACTGAAGAAACACTGGTGGCATGCGGTGGTGCCCACAGGCGGAGGATGACGGTGTACTAATCAGATGGTCGCAGCAGCAGCAGGGTGACGTAGTGTTGGGCGGGCACCATGTGGACGGGTGGCCCACGTCCAAGCCACTCGGTTGAGCTAGAAGTCACGGTCATTTGACCATGAAAGGCATGTACTACCAGCCGCCCGTGCAGCCGGTCATTGGGATAGGGGGCCACGCCCCTAGCTATCATGTCGTTCCCCTAGTCAGTGGGTCGGGCTGCTCCCACACACAGTGGGCAGGTCACATGCCCGGTAGGCTGGACCCACAGCTCAACGTACTAGGCCGATGACGGTGGGTTGGATCCATTCCCATCTTCATGGACCCACAACAACAGGCCAAATGCACACCCTTTGGGCTAGGCAGGACGAGATCGGGTCACCGGGCAACCCGGTGGGTCGAACCCTCGACCAAATCGGGTAGGGCATAGTGAAGCCCTTTGGGCCTGGCCTACTGACTAGGCCAGACCGGACTGACCCAATCCCAAACTGGGTTAGGTCATGTTAGTTGGATCTAAACTGGTTTATGTGGGACTCTCAAGTTGGGTTGGTCAGGTCAGTCCGATCGGGTCGGAGAGGACCCAGAAGAAACTGGCCCCCACTCTCTAAAACACTAATAACTTACAAACCAAGAGTCCAATTAATGATACATTTTCATCTACTGGAACCTCTTGATAAGGGGGATCTTTTGGCATGCCATGAGGATACTTTCATGGAAGTTGTAATGTGATGAATTGATTGAGGATCAGTTCTTCCAAATGTGCTATATATGGAATCCTGTGGATGGATGAGACCTATAGAGTGCTGACTTTCCACTCTGTGTGACTTGACTATGGCCTAGTGGGAAGCACTTCTCTATGAATTTTCAGAACCATGGTGGGAACTACTTCTGTGTAACTTTGTAGGCCTATGGTATGCGACGATGAGGGGTACCTCAGTTGACCAAGATTAGTGGGAATCACATCTGTGTCAATTTGTAGGCCCACAGTATGTGATGTGGTGGTGTACCTAAGAAGTCCAAGGATAGTGGGAAGCACTTCTCTGTGACTTTTCAGGCCCACTATACTTGATAGAGGATGAGTTATTCTACAACCGAGGTGTTCTATGATGTGACTGATGATTCTTCTATCACCATCCTAAATGTATACCTGGTGTGATCTGTCATGTGATTAGTGCTTCAATTTGAGGGTTGTTGTGTGGTATTTCCTTTTGTATTGGGGTGCCTACTAAGTATTTTGTTACTCACCCTTGCATGGGTTTTCCCCGCATGTGGTGTGTCTGGTGTAGATGATCGATGTTTCGACAGAGACTTCGTGGACCAGGACCCAGAGGTGGTTTGGGAGATAGAACCAACGGACGCTATAACGGTGTACTTATTGGAAAAGGACCAAGTGGGGCCCAGTAGGGTCAGGTGGAAAGAACTTTATAATTCATCTTCAAGTAGCTACACTACTCTCACGATCATGTGGGGTTCTCCATAGATGGCCATCAGAATTTACTTTTTGTACTTTTCTGTTTTCAGTTCTTTTGTTGGGTTTGTATTCTGACCCACTTATATTAGTTTTATTGGTACTCAACATTGTTTTGATGATCCTTGTTTCTTTTTTTTAGTGTGTGGGACTTGGTTGGGAATCTGTGTGAGTACAGGTACTTAGGAAAATGCATCCCACTTGTAGGTTGATTCTTTCCATGCTATTTGTCTACCCCTAGCCTTTGAGAGGAGGGCTTGGGTTAGTCACGACAAGGACCCCGAAAGACGAGTCATTAAAAATTGATAGCAGAGGGAAGTTTTTCCAACCAGAATTATCAGGAGTCTATTTTTTTCTTTTGGGGCAACAGTGTTAAGTTTTTTGAGTGTGAATTTCAAATTCTGGGAGTCTATTGTTGGTGCAGAGGCTAACGTATCCATACACCAAGACCTTGAATCTTTCTGCTTGGATCAATACATGAAAACATCGGTTTCATAAGTTTCTCTATATATTCATTTAAAAAAGTGTCACCTCACTAGGTATAATGTTTTGATCATGGTTCATCTCGATCTATTTTAAGATGCATCCATATGGATGATGAGCTAGGATCCCTATATGAGGTGGTGAGGAAACCTACCTAGTGAAGACGCATCCATTGAGGGAACAATTCTAGAGATGGCACCATCGGGTGGTGCACTAGTGCTACTACCACCCGATGGTCTGCATCTACTACTGACGATTCTAGTAGAGGACGTGTCCAGACTCAATGGACTGCACAAGTTTCAAATACAAAGACCTCCCAAGTTCATGAGAGAGACAGATCCTCAGGTTGTTGAGGACTTGATGGAGGTAGTAACGCAGGTCTTCTTCTTAGTGTGAACAGCAGCTGACCAGATGGAGATCTTAGAAATGATCCTTCTGCAGGGATTCTTAGGTAGATGGTGGAGATTTATTACCCAGACGCACAATGAGGCATCCCTCACCTGGGAAGATTTTGAGCGGCTTTTCCAGAAAGATTTTATTCCTGTGACCTTGAACTTTGTGTTCATTAAGAATCTGCTTCACCTATAGAAATGCAAAATGATGGTGGACGAATACTGAGGGAGTTTCATCGAGCTATCTCACTACTCGACATATATGGTATGAGACCCTTTCTTCAGGGCTCAATCATGTGAGTAGGGACTCAGGTGGGAGATCAGGGTGTCAGTGTTATCGCTCAGCATCCCTACTCATGCTGGGGTGCTGGAGTATTCCCTTTTGGTAAAGAAATTCTTGTAGGAGCAGGCACCAATTGCTAGAGATACCAGCAGACCCCAGGTGGTCATGTCTTTGGAAGGTATAATACTACAGATGTGAGGTCCCAAGTGGGCCAGGCCTTTTAGAGGGTAACCCCATGACTTAGGTTCGAGAGTGCAGGTATCCCAGACCAGAGGGAGTCATCCATGAACAAGGATTTTCTAATCGTGTGGTGGGTAGGGAAACATGGAATGTGACTAGCTGACCCACCATACAAATGACTAGAAGACATTCGAAGGATATTTGATGTAGAAGTAATGGTTCGAGTGAGGAGGTCTTCAGGGTGGAAGATGTGGCAGGGGAGTAGGTCAAACAGCAGCCGGTTGGTGATAGTTTGAGGTAATACTGCCACCTCCCCTAGGTGGTCCACCCCAACCTCAGGGAGTAGGCAGACAGGGGTGACCACAACTTCAGGTAGTGGAGTTTTATGACCACAGTGCTCCATAGATAATTAGAGGTCCTATTTGTGTCCTATCTACCCTATATGAAGTTCTTATAGAACCTGGGTCTAGTCACTTCTTCCTTTCCATGGCTCTCGTTCAGAGCTCGTAGATTCCTGTGGAATCATTGGATCAATAATTATGGCTAGATACTCCTACTGAAGTGGATTCAATGATTACACACTGATTCCAGTAATGTGATCTTACTCTACGAGGTGAGAGCTTCATGTGAGATCTCCTAGGAGTAGCATCGAGGCCTTACGACATGATCTTAGGTATGGAATCTTTATCCACATTCCACGATTAGATCGACTATTTTAGGCATACATTGAGGTGTGTCCATAGAGATGGGACCGAGTTTTCCTTCACCACCATGAAGGTAACCCTTGCAGCATAGGACAAAATTTTTCAGAGGAGGGTGCAGTTGATCACTCACATGTTAGCTAGCCTCACCCCCGATACAATGGATAAGAGGAGTCCAAGTTTCCTATAGTGGTGGAAGAGTATGAGGATGTTTTTCTTGAGGATGTTTCCGGACAACTGCCTCATAGGGAGGTATAAATTTGCATCAACATGTACCCTGAGATGACACCTATATCCATAAAGTCATATCATATGGCTTCTGTGAAGCTTCGTGAGCTAAGGGAACAAATGGAAAACTTAAAAAAGAAGGGGTCCGTAAGGACAAACATTTTACCATGGGAATCCCATGTGCTTTTTTCCAAGAAGGAATATGTGAGCTTGAGGTTGTGTGTGGACTTCTGACACCTAAACCAAGTGACCATGAAGAACAAGTATCCACTTCTGAGAATCGATGATCTTTTCGTCCTGCTGAAGGGGTCGTAGTGGTTCTTAGGAATAGACCTCAGATCAAGTAATCACCATCTTCGAGTATAGTATGAGGATGTACCGAAGAAATCCTTCAGGTGTCGGTATGACCACTATGACTTTCTGGTGATGCCTTTCGGCGTGACCAATGCCCCGTCAGTTTTCATGGGACACATGAATAGGATCTTCCAACCTTACCTTGATCTTTTTGTTGTGGTCTTAATTGATGACAACATGGTGTACTCGGCGTCAGAGGAGGGACATGCTAAACACCTAAAAATAGTCTAAGATACACTTTGATAGCAGTAGATTTATAAAAAACTCTTGAAGTTTTAGTTTTGGATTTGAGAAGTCCACATTCTAGGACATGTCATCTCAAAGCCAGAAGATGCAGTGGATACGGTGAAGATAGAGGCAATTCATTCTTTGAAGCCACCCAGAAGCGTGACTACAGTGTGGTGTTTTGTGGGGTTTTTAGGTTACTATCGGAGGTTCATGCCCAAATTTTATAGAGTATCAGAACCCTTATCGGCTTTGAAACAGAATGGAAAACCCTTCATTTGGACGAAGGAAAGTTAGCAAAGCTTCCAAGAGGTGAGGGGGAGACACTAATAATTCCACCTTCTTGAGACTACTAGATGAGGGAGTTGGGTTTATAGTTTACTACAATGCATCAGGGAATATAATAGGTTTTGTCTTGATGAAGGAGCAAGAAGTGATCACTTATGACTCATGACAGTTGAGACATCATGAGTAGAACTATGTGACCCATGACCCAGAGTTAGCATTATTGGTCTTTTCCATGAAGTTGTGGATGCACTACTAGATGGGTGATGGTTTATGGTTTACTCCCACCACAAGAGTCTTAGGTATATCTTCTCCCTGAAGGACCTGAACCTGATACAGTGGTGATGGGTAGAGTTTCTCTTAGATTATGACTTTGAGATGGTTTATACTCTTAAAATGGGGTACATGGTGGTAGACATACTCAGCAGGAGGACCGGTTTGCAGCTGGTAACTAAGGTGACAGAGTAGTTGACTGCAATGTTGATATCCTTCATGGATGATGGTGGAGATACTTACCTTTAGTCTATGATTGTTAGTCTCCCACTCTTACAGTGATTTAGGGAGGCATAGCTGGTGGATGTTTACTACGAGGCCCATTGTACCCAATTATCCTCTTGATGGGATCCTGATTGATTTTCAATATCAGGGGATCACATCATCTTTTTTAAAGGGTGAAATGTAGTTCCAAGGATGTTGTAGGAAGTGTTGTTGAGGTAGTTCCATATATCCCCATTGGCGGTATATCCTAGAGTGTAAAAGATGAACCAGGACCTCCAACATCAGTACTGGTGGTCGAGGATGAAGAAAGCGGTGGTTGAGTTCATTTCACGATGCCTCACATGGAAGCAAGTGAAGGCTAAGCATCAGGTTCTAGTAGTCTTGGCCCAGGCACTCGAGGTACTGGTGTAAAAATAGGATGGTTTCTCAATAGACTTTGTGATGGGGTTACTATGCATATCCAAGGGCCACGACTCTATCTGGGTGACCATTAAATGACTCTCCATGTCGGCTCACATCATACCCATCCGAGAGTAGGGACCAGTAGAGGGCTTGGGATGCCTCTACATTTACAAGATAGTGCAGATTCATGGGGTGCCATCGATGATCATATCATATTTTGATGCTTAGTTTACATCCTGGCTATAGTGGGGATTATATGAGGCATTTGGGATGCAATAGGGATTGAGCATAACTTTTCATCCCCAGAATGATGATGAGATGAAGCTGACCAAACAAACCTTGGAAGATATACTATGTTCTTGCAACCTAAATTTTGGTCACAATTGGGAGGACCACCTGCAACTGGTTGAGTTTGCATACGACAACAGCTATCACTCCAACATTGGCATGGAACCGTTTGAAGCCATGTACGGGCGACCTTGAAGATCACCCTTATGCGGGACAGACCCAGAGGAGTTAGCAATCATGGGTTTGGAGTTGGTACAGGTTACCACTGAGAAGGTGTAGATCATCCAGCAGTGGATGAGGAGTATAGAGAGCAGGACAAATACTTATGCTGACAGGAGATGGAGACCCTTGGAATTTGAGTAGGGTGATCATGTATTCCATCGGGTCTCAAAACGACGAGGATTGCAGAGATTTGGCCAGGGAGAAAAGCTATATCTAAGATTTATCAGACCTTTATAGATCCTGAGTAGAGTTAGCGAGGTGGAGTACTGCCTAGATCTTTCCCCACAGATGGCTAGGTGCTTGATGTTTTCCATGTGTCATATCTGAGGAGGTATTCACATGATCTATCATACGTCATCGAATAGTGATATATGGAAATTGAAAATGGGGTGACGTTTGCGGAGTTCCTGGTAGAGATAGGGGATCGATAGGAGCGAATCCTACATGGGCAGTTGATTCCTCTAGTTCAAGTTCGGTGGTAGTAGGAGAATCTCCAAGAGAGAACATGGGAGTGGGAGGCTCAGATTCCTGCTCAGTACCCCCTTCTATTTGATTAGTTTCTGTTTTGGATTTTGGGGACATAACGCCCTAAGGTGGGGAGAATGTAATGTATCTGAAATTCTGTATTTTTTTAAATTATATGGAATTATTCTGAGACTAAACGCTTTACCAAAATGTGATTCTGAGGCTTTGTGATCCCAATATGGAATTTTGAATTTTTTTAAGTACGCTTAAGTAAACGTGCAAGTAGGTTTGTCTAACTTTTTAACTAGTACTCAGATCAAAAATATGAGGGAACCATTGAATTTAGAAATATGGTATTCCCCTAGAAATGACTTAACTTCATCCAGCAAGGACCAAAAAAATTAATTTTCAGAATTTTCAAAAAATAATAAAATAAATTTAAAAAGTTATTTTCTTTTCTTTTCTCATCCATTGAGTGTTGGACGATGACACTACAGTGCAGCGACTAGGTACAGTGATGAGGTTTATTAATGGATCATCAACTCATAGCATAACACAAAATTAATGACGTGTAACCGCAACATTGTTTCATAAATGAAAAAGTGTAACGACGCGATGTCGTAGTGTAAAAAAATGTTATGATATGTTTTCCTTTTATTTGGGTTGATGTGTTGGTGGAACAAGGAATTATACTACAAGGATTATCTGATGAACCTCTGATGAACTTTATCTCTGATGAATAATGAAAAAAATTGAGGAACGTCAAACGTATTCGATGCACCTCAAAAAATGGAGTTGTAAGAGTTGAAAGACGTAAACATATTGAAACCTCAAGGTCGTAACATTGTGGAAATGAACATCAAAGAGGTGGGGGTTTAATTTGTGTAAGTTATTTCACATTCTTATTCCAGAAATGAAGAATGCAGATCAAACCATGAACATGTTGATCCTCGAATAATGCATTTATGCAGAAGGGTAACTATTTTTGGATTTTCTTTAACTAGGGCTGAAATTATCATTTGATGATTGAACTGAAATCCTTGAACATTCCATGATGATAAAGTTCTAATGTGGAGGGTGTTGGCCAACACAAACAAGGATCAAGCCCCCATGTCGTGTGTGTCCTTTGTGGGAAAAAATCTAAATCGATAACAAGCTAGGTTTGATACATTCTTGGTAAAGAGAAAGTTCCTCGTAGATCGTAGGCACTGAAAGAATGGAAAACAGACCACTATAGAAACTACAGTGGCCCATTGAATGAACTGTAGGCGGAGTAGTGCACCCAAATGCACATTGCCTTAGCAGGAGGCCACAGCCAGCTGGTCGCGGCAGCAGTAGGGTGACGTCATGCCAGGAGGGTGTTGTGTGGAGGGGTGACTCACATCTGAGTCACCTGGCCCAGCTGGAAGCCACGGTCGTTTGATCACAGCAAGTGGAAGGCCCCACGTCAATGGGGCTAGAAAAGAGGGGACACGGTAGGCTATCGTGTCTCAGGCACGCACCACCGACCACCCGTGCAGATTGTCTTCGAGCTAGCGGGCCACGCCCCCAGCCAGCAGGTCGGGTTGGACCCATGCAGGCGGGCAGGAACCATGCATAGAATGCCAAAATTGCACCAAGAGGCTTGACCCATGCCCTTCGGTCCCAGCAGGACGAGGTTGGGTCACCGAGTGACCAAGTGGGGTAGACCCTCGGCCAAATCAAGAGGGTCCAAGAAAAGGCCTTTGGGCATGGCCCACTGAATAGGCTGGAATGGAACAACTGAGACCCGAACTGGGTTAGGTTTAGTTAGTCAGAACTAAATCGGGGTATGTGGACCCTCGGGCTAAGTTGGCCAGGTCGTTCTGGCTATGTCAGACCAGACCCAGATGCAACCTACCCCTGTTATCTAAAATTCTAATAACTTACAAAACGAGTGTCTGATTGACGATCCATTTGTGGAGTTAGTACCCTATAGATGAGATTGATATTTTGGAATTTCTTGAGGAGGATTTCATGGAAGGTGATATGTGACGAATGGCTTGAGGAGCGGTTCTCTCAGGCATGATACATACAGAACCATGTGGTTGGATGAGACCTGAAGACTACAGAATTTTGACTTTGTGTGACTGAACTATGGCTCACTGGGAATCACTTCTGTGTAACTTTGTAGGCCCACAGTGGGAAGAACTTATGTGTGACTTGGAGTCACATGGTACGCAATGAGGAGGAGAACCTCAATTTTCCAAGATTAGTGGAACTACTTATGTGTGACTTTGTAGGCCCATGGTACGCAATGAGGAGGTGTACCTAAGCAGTCCAAGGTTAGTGGAACTCTCTTTTTTGTGACTTGGAAGGCCCACTATACTCTATAGAGGAAGAGTTCTCCAGCATCATAGTTATACGATGATGTGACTAATGATTCTTCCATCACTAACCTAAATGTATACCTGGTGTGAGTATTCTTGTGCTTCGTGCTATACTTTGAGGATTGTTGTGTGGTCTTTCCTTTTTTTCGAGTCCCTACTGAGAATTTTGTTACTCACCCATGCACGAGATTTTCCTGCACGTGTTGTGTCTAGTGCATATGATTGACATTTCGACAGAGACATTAGTGGACCAAGTCCTAGAGGTGCTCAGGGAGACAGGACCGATAGACACTACAATGGTGGACTTGGTGTCCAAGGACCAAACAAGGCCTAGTTGGATCAAGTGGGAAGGAAGTTATACTAAGACTTCCTATATCTACACTACTCTCATGATTAGGTGGAGTTTTCCACAGATGGCCATCAGAGTTTCATTATTGTACTTTTTTGTTTTAGTTCTTTTGTTGGGTTTGTATTCTAGCACACTTATATAAGTTTTACTTGTAATGAGATTTGTTTTAGTGATACTTGTTTCTTTTTATAAGTTTGTGGGACTTGGTTGGGGGTGTGTTTGCATATAGGTACTCTGGAAAATGTCTCCCACATTTAGGTTGACACCTTCAGTGCTAGTCTCTAGCTCCTACCCTACAGGAGTTGGGCTCTGGGTAGTCACGACATGGGCCATAGGGGACAGGTCGTGACCATAGATAAATTAATATATGACCAAAATTTATTACTAGGAAAATAATAATATTAATCTCTTCTTGTACTTAAAATGAATTTTTCTAAAAAAAGTACAATCTTTATATGATATGAATTATTATTTTAAGTAACTAAATATATTTTGGTGAAATTTTGAAAAATATATTATTTATATGATTAATATTTTAACACAAATATAAATAATATTTGATACAATATAAGAATAAGAATATTTAATATTTGATAACGTCATCCTCATATAAATAGTTCTATCCATTATATTTTATGTTTCCATTTAAACGATATATTACTAAATTTTTACATTTTAATTTTAAAACATGACTATAATTTTTGGATTCACCATGAGAATATTTTTATAGTTTTTTATTCTTAGAGTGATGGGTTTTTTGGTGAATATTAAAAAAATTTATTTTTAAATTACATCATATTATAAATGTGAAATGAAATTTATTAAACCTTTTCAATTAAAAAATATGATCTTGATATGTAAAATTAGACATTTAAAAGTTTTATATTTAATTTAAAAATCATTGATTAATATTTTTTGACATAAGCTATATTTTTCTAAAAATAATTATTGTGTTAAGACTACTTTTATAAAAAATAATTTTTACCAACTCTAGAAATTGAAACATGTCATTATTTAAAAAAATTTAATTTGATTTCTCAAATTATTTGATATATTTCATCTATTTTTAATCAACAAAATAAGTTAATGTGTTAAAAAAATGAGTTACAATGGTAATAATAAAGTATGATGAAATGTTATATAAAGAGGAAGTGCCCTATAATATCTAAAAACATATACATTATTTGGGTGGGTGAGATTTAGATATAACAATTATCATTACCTAAACATTATTGTTCACTTTTGGTGAAACTTTACATTGAAAGCTTATGAGTATTTACACTAGTGCCTCCCCACTCACTTATAAAAGGATCCTTTCATAACCGCACTTCTCCTCACATATTAATAATCTTTTTATAATCAAAATATGTCCAATACCTTCACAAAACCCTTATACAAGTTCTAGAGGTACTTATCCATTCCAAATACCACTCCTAAAATGAATAATATAAATTTTTAAGTTGTTTTATCAATGAGTAATGAAAAAAATCATGATCACTCTTTTTCATTTACATTCCTTTCTTTCTTCAACTAATCCTAGAAATTTATTCTACCCTTGATAAAAAAAATTAAATAAGTATCATATGTATAATGAAATGATTTTATTTTTATCTAAAATTAAATTTTTAGCTTCCTACCCATAATTTGAAAAATGTAAACGTCCCTCATGTTACGTGTAGACTACCACCTCCAACAATGACAGATTTATTTTTTTATCACATTCATATATGAATAGTTTTATGAATTAATTTATTACATAATTATGATATTTATTTTATAATTAATAATATATAAGGATAAATTGGGAATTATTTTTATAATCTCATCATTGTAAAATTAGAATATTTCTTATGCGTATGTGTAGACTACTGCATCCATGAACGATGCATTTAATTTTTCATCACTCCCTTACATGGATGGTTATAAGAATATATTTTATGAAAAAAATACTTGTGTTATTATGTTGATTATAGAATCCTAAATTTGGTATTATAGTAACCTTATCCACTAGAAGATGTAAGCATATCTTGTGTGTACGTCCGGACAACCACATCCATGAATGATTTATTTAATTTGACACCACTGCCTTACAAGGATGATTAAAAAAATATATTTCATGAGTATATATGATATTAATGAGTAATATATACCATGAAAATTGTTATTAAATGATAAAATAAAAATGGATGATCATTATAATGTAATCTATTTGTATCGAAAAATTACATGAAACAACATCATCATGGTTATCATATTCTCATACCACACAAACGGTTTTCATCCAATAACTATGGGGATGAATATATCATTAATATATATGTATATATTCATTAATATTGTAATGATTAACTTACTTTCAATGAATGGGTTGTTACATCCCTATTATGAGACATGTGTGAAACTATTGAAATTACCAACATCTAAGGAAAAAATAAACAATAATTAACCAATGAATATATAATGAATGATTATAATTAAACAATATAAAGGGTTATAGATATTAATAAGGATTTAAAATAGGTTAATAATATTTTAATTTTTATTATAGATAATTTTAAAGATATTTCATGGATGTCTGGATTAAAAACGTAACAATTTCATTGTTCTAAATTTCAATTTATTAAGACATTTTTTATATTTTTAACCATGTATTCTATTTTATGTTGTATCTAATAAAAATGAATATATTTTGAATAATTATTTCATAATATTTATTGTATATATATAACCATATCATGTTCATTATTTAAAAATATTTTGATTCAATATTTATAGAAATCATAAAGGTTTCTTATCTACACTTTCGTACTATGAGACATATGCCATATTCCCCACATATTTCATTTCATGTTGTTTTTATAGTTCCCTATCGATCCCTTTTATCATAAAATTCATGAAATTAAATATTTATACAAATTAATATAAAGTAAACTCTTTCAAATTGGATTTATTTAAATGTTACCAATGTTGTAATGGTTTTTCCTTCCAATCTTGTATTTAATTCGAGAATTATATGGATAAATTACCATCAGGGTAATTTGTAATATATTCCTATCTAAAACCAATTTTCATTTCTCACACATTATTTTTTCATTATGTGTACATATTACTGGACAATTTCTATTCCTCTGTCTCACAATTTGCATGAAATGATTCTTTTAAGAGAAACCCACCTTACCTCTTATTTTTAGTGTAATTTTTTCTTCATATGTGTCCATATTATGTATTTGGTTTTATGAATTATTATTCAATATTTACATGATTTATTATGTTCTTTCTCAATAAAAGTGATTTTTTTTCAAAATCAAATCTTATTTTATAGATTTTCACATAGAATGTTTTACTAACATTGAGTTTTTTTAACAATTTTCCCAAAAATATATTTTTTATATTTTTATTACTAATTCATTTTCATTCCACCATAATTGATTTTTAAAGATACTTCTCCAACAAGTTTCTATTTTTTAAAATTAAAATTAAATTTCATTTTTATAAAACATTATTCAAAAATGATATCAACGATTATAATGATTATTTATTCATTTTTTTATATGTTATTTTTTTCTGCTCCAATATAATTTAATTTAAATCTTTATATAAATCATATAATGTTTATTATACTTAAATATGGAATATTCACAAATGAAACCATAGATTTTAATTCCTTATATAACTTATGTTTATGTATTATGTATCCTTTTCAATAAAACTATTTCATTTTATGGGTTAATCAAGTTATGAGTAATTAAAAAAAATTTGAAGTTCTTTTGGAAAAAATATTTATGGTTCATCATTATCTATTAGATGGGTCTTATATAAACATCCAATAAACTGGGTAAAGAATTATATTTCTTCTAAATAACAACTTGAAATGATTAATAATTCATTATCAACAATTGGATATATATTTTGATTCCAATTCCCCTTTCGGTAAAAGTAGTAATGTCTTATCCACTATATGAAAAATGTTATGATGATTGATACCCCATGGGAAGCAGGAAGTGATTCTTGATCCACTATGTCATGAATTAAATTCTTAATCCATGCCCAATTTCAATATTGTTTGTCTATGATATGAAAAAAAGTTTTAAATTATGACATCATGTCTCTATTTTCTTACTCCATGTTATATATTCAACCATTTATATATATTAGTATTTTTATCATACTTATATAAATATTTAACTTCTCAATGCTTTATTAATGATATATACCTATAATTACCATTATTTAAAATATTATTATTATTTAACCCATTCGTGTTACATTGATAATATTTCCCTAACCATGCATCTATCATCACCCTTTCCTATGATTCATTTAGATGGTTATGAATAATATTATTATGTATGATTTGTATAATGGGTATCATGTAAACATTATTTAATGGGAGATGTTTAAGACATTGTAGAATTATATGATTATGTGGATCATCTAAAAATATTTGTCTTTTTATGTGAATAATTTTTACAGTTAATGAATAATCATTTGAGATGTAATATTTTATATAGACATTTAGCTTATGCCACTACAATAAACCCTTAACCTCTAATGTTCATTATATTATATTGCCAAATAATAACCACATTAGTATAAATACATAATGTGTTATGGGATATCTAGTATAGTTCAAATATAACTCATGTTTTTTATTGAGTCTCATGAATATTATATATTGTTCACATATCACTATGCAATTATTTATACTCTATAATTGTGTAAAATGTGTGATCAAAACATTCCCTGCATTTGAGATATGGAAATTGATCCATTAATATGTCATATATATGTTAGAAATTGTATCCTTTGGACCATAAATAAACTATTCATAATTTAATTATTTAATGATATGAAGGGATTCAAATTTTATATAAAAAAAATTCTATGATCCTTTCCAGTATCAGAACCACTATAAAGGTAGCATAATATCAGTGAACATTGTGTCAAATTCCACTCCACTTCACCATGTGTTCATATAACCCATTGATACAATGAAAAAATTGAGTATTATGGTAATGTGTTATTTTTATCTTATGGTTGATTAAAATTCTCCTTATTCTATGGATTTATTTTATATTTAAAAATTGGTCGCTCTTTTTTTTAGAAACAATTAAAAATTAGTTTAAAATGAAATAAATATATAGATGACAACTAAATAAAATGATATTGATATTGATATGAAATCTTTTATTTTGAATCCCTTTTTAAGGAAAAGGTCATACAACATATATTTTTAGCACTAAAACCCCACTACCGGAAGGTGTAGTTGAACATATAAATTTAATTCTCTAATATATTTCCAAAAATGTTGTTATGGTCATGCATATATCAAAATAATTCTGTACTGAGGCTATAAATATTTCTTTTTACACTATAAATTGTGTTTTTCTTCATCCTTTCATGAAGAAAACAATATAAAAGTTGTTGAATAATAGAAACCCTATAATTCTCTACTTTATAGTATTTAATATGAATTATTTATTCTAAACATGAAGGATAATATTGGAAATTTTGATTGCAAATATTAAAAAATGTACACCTATTGGTTACACCACCAAAAGTGAGTCTAGCAGGTCTTTAATAAAAGGAAACATACCATTAATTAAATGGATCATTTTCAATTTTATGAGACAAATACTTTTGTAAAATATATTTCCAATCATAGAGAAGTTCATTTAGGTAATGTTTTAGTATTGTATTATAATTTTTAAAATATTGTGATCAATACTCTAAAAAATATAGTTTATATCATAAGATGATTCATTAAAAGAGTAAGGGTAATATTATTGTCTTCTTAGTAAATACATAATATCGTGGATCCTTAAAATTGACTTTGAATATATTTATATTGATTAGCATGTTCCAAATAGAGGTACTCTTTATAATTAATGTGATCACCATTACTTTTTTTGATGATTGAAATATAAATGGTAGATAGACATTGTTTATGAAAATTAGATGATATAAATTAATATAAGGATCAATAATTTTGAGGAAAAACATATTAAATATCTATTTATTTGGATTATGTATTATATAGTTGTTTTATCAAAAATTTTATTTAGAAATAATTTTTATTAAAATGGTCTAATAATATTAAATAAAGAAAGGTTAGTTTCTAAAGGAAATAACCAAGAAAGTGGCATGGTCAATAAAGAAATATTTTAACTAATTTTCATACATGAATCAACTCATAATCAAATTTAATTTATAGTATATTTAAATTTCACCATTTTTAATATGGGTGCTAAAAGATCATTTTAAATGGTTTTGTTTATAAGGAAATTTATATTGAACTACCTCCAAGTTTTAAAAATCCATATATATTAGTCCATCTATTCAATACTACCAAATCTATATAGGGACATAATAAAGATCAAAGTTCCTAACATGAGAGAATTAAAATTTTATTTTAATTAAGGATTTTATAAAAGGATATAGATGGTCCTAGCATATTTATAATGAATGTAATTATGGAAAATAAACCCATTCAGATCAATTTATAAGATATAATCTTCATATCAACTCAAAAATCACTTATTAGACGTTATTTAAATCTTAAAACTAGTTATTTTAAAATGATCATGATGGGTGAACATAATTTATTTCATAATTATGAAATAATATAAACTCAGAAATGTGGCACTTTTACAGTCAAGATTACCATAGACCTGCTTAATTTTTTTTATAATGCATCAAGCATAAATTATACAATTAGAACGTATTATTAATTAAAACTTGGTGAAGTAAGAAAAAAAATAGTGTTAAATATATACATTGTTATTATCATTGGTATAGAATAATTACAAGAAAAATGACAAAAAAATTATTCTCAGTATTTCAATATGATTAGATTCAATGAAAATATAAAACAATCTAATCTAAAAGAAATAATAGAATTCTATTGTAAATTAATTGAACATCAGACCTTGGTTCATTAAATCCCCTCAACGGATATTTATTTCTCTTAATTATTCAAATATCTACTATATAGTAAATATACATTGCCAGGGGAAGAACACCAATGTACAATTTATTATCTATTATAGACTCTATCTGTATATATTGTTCCAAGAACTAAAATTTAATTTTATTTCATTTAGAATAAAATAAAAAAATTTAAAAATATCTCTTTCATGTTAGTGATAATAAAAATGTTCTATTACATGTGAATCTTGTCAATTGATTAATATTTTCATTATATTTATATATTGATGTTGCTTATGAAAGGAAATTACTAAATAAAATCTCTCCCTCTTGGTGTCCTCAACCTATGAATGAATATAGTAAAAAAATACCTCATATATTCTTATCTTGATTCCACCAGTTGGTCTCTTCATTGATCATTATTATATCATGGGACTAATTTTTTATAAAATAATAAAAATTATATTTATTTTCTTAGAAAACACTTCATGTGACCCATTGATAATATAAATGTATGGTTAGGTTTACATCAATCATATTTTCCCATAATAAAAATAAATAATTATTTATTCCTAGTTTGTCATGATTTTTATGATATGATAAAACATAGTTACAAGTCCATTATGGATCACATACCTAATATTATTTTATATATCATAACGGTTTATCACAACACCTTGTATTAATCCAAGAGGTCATGTGGTATAATCTTAATTAATATATCTCATAAAGATATGTTCAAAAACTATCGACCACTTATAATCTCATAAATCATAATATAATGATAAAAATATAATAAGTTACTAAATCATGATTTATTATTCAAAAAATATATACATCTATGAAATAAATAATATAATTCTTGTATATGATATGATATTAAATTTTAAGAACAAAACATCATCCAATAAAGAAAATGGAGATATATTAAGGACAATTTTCTCTCCTTGAGAGTTGAAGTGTCAAATTCCACCACTTAGCCTCCACATTATAAAATAATATCATCATGAAAAAATAATATTTGAATTCTAAGTTTCTCCACGTGATAAAACATCTAATAAATATCATTAATTAGATCCTATAAAATATATGATCATAATCACTAAGACACATGAGTCACAATTGGTGTTGAAACTCATAAAATATATCCACTTGATGAGCTATCAAAATTTCCTTAGTGGAATTTGTCTTTTCTATAGAAGAAGGATTAGGTATAGCATATATGGGTCTCTAGATTGAGTCATTTTCATCCTTATGATTCCCAAGAGTTGAACAATAATAAGTATATAACTAATTTTATTGTATCCAAAATCCCATAAAATTTTACATAATTGTAGACCAAATTCAAAAGGAATTAATGATTCATGATTGATTTTCAATGTAATTGGGTAAAAATATTAAATATATATTGTCAAATATTCATCCTATAAAAACTTCCATATCAATAGAAATTGTGGGAATAATATTTAACCAAACCATAATATGATATATGTATCATCCTAATAGTACCATTATGGAAATTATATTAAAACAATAGGCATTCCATGAATGATCTAAGTCTATAAATAAGATCATGTTTACTACTACACTCGTTTTCAAGACTCCCTAACCTAAAAAAAATTGAGATTCCCATAACAGGGTTTAAATAATTTTAAAATCTAATCCTCGTATGGGATTAAACCAATACACTAATATTAAGACAAAAATCACTTTTACATAACTCAAATATAAATTAACTTTGTTGGGAACCTTCCAAGGTCAGTGGTGTGGTAAATTTTGCTAATGAATATCTTAACCATATATTATAGTGTCTATTTAATATATATGGGAGGTAATTCTAGTAGGGAGGGTGGAATTTTACTATAAAATTAGAATCAATATATCACTATATTACTATATTAATCTATCAGATAAATATTTTTTACGAAATTAAACACATCTATATATGTAATTTCAAATCATAATGAAGCATCTAACTGATAATAATGCTAAAAATATAATAAAGGATTATAAATAAAAAAAATTAAATAAAAAATAATTGTTTAATTGTTAAATCGTCACTAATGAAACCTCTAATAGTCTTCTATGGCCTCTAGTATAGGCTAATACAACATTCTCCCAAAAAAATATCATTTAAAATTTTAGATGTCTTGAAAACTATAAATAAGTTATATTAATGAGTTTTATTAAAGGTTGATTCCATGTAGAAAATCACATGAAAGAGGAAACACCAGATAGTGAGCTAGGCTTAACATACATGAATATTACATCATTTTAGATGAATATTTAGTACATTATAAAAATACCTGCAAGATGACCCTAATAGTTTAGTGTCCTTTAAAACATGGAAACAAACTCTTCTATTCTAGTGAATGATCTTCAACATCTCCCTTAAAGATCTCCACCATTAGTACTTCTACCTAAAGACTTTATTCAAACACTAGGGAAAGGAAACATAAAAAAGTGGTTACCTCAGATGCTCAATGAGTGTAAATAAAGGAAATGTATAAGCATAACATAAACAAAAAGGTATAGAACTTGAGTATAAAATTTTAAGATCATACCCTATATACTATAGAATATAATAATGAATATAAGTTCATAATACGTGAATCATTATGAAATGAATAAAATAGGCCACATAAGCATAACTTAGTAAAAGACATAGAATTTGTGGCGTGCTCGTTGGTTTATAACATTTGGAACATGTATAATTAGAAATAGGTTCACTCATTAAGTTAAGGACAAGAAATCAGTCCCCAACATCAACATGTGGACATGAAACAAGGTCCTTGTATAAAATTTTTAACATGTAATCATGTTCATGCATAACCTTATTGACATGAAACCAAGTCCATTCATAACATTGTGAACATGTAATTACGTTCACCCATTTCTTATTGAATATGAAATAGGTTCCATTCATAACAATGGGATCGTGCAATCAGGTTCACTCATGACATTATGAACATTTAATAAAGTTCTTGCATAAACTTATGGAAATTCAACCAGTTCCATGTATAACATTGTGAACACATAATACGGTTAAATCATAACATTATGAACATGTAACCAGGTTTACACATAAACGTATAGATATGCTATAATGTCCACTCATAACATTGTGAACATGTAATCAAGTTCACGCATAACATTTATACTCATGATTCATCCATAATTACCCAATTCATTAGAGAGAGATATAGGTCCCACCAATATCATAATAAAATCTTCTTGTCATGTTCTATAAGATAATAAAACTCATCATATCATGACCTATAAAAATATATAGGTTTTATAAACATCAAATAATAACCTATAAAATGAAGTGGGTATCATTAAAATTTCATCACATCAAAACCTATGGAGAATATATAGGTTTTAAAACCATTTCATCAAAGCATAATCATTGAAAAGCATTGGGTTTCATAAAAATCTAACTCATAAAAGGGAAACATGCTTCATACAGACCATGACATTAAGAATAAACCATTCCTAGAATCAATGTGAATGGAACCATTATATCATTTACTTGAAATAAATGAGAAACATCAATGGACTTCGACTTAGAAGAAAAATAATTTTGAAATATCTTTCAAAAACATTTCATGATAAGAATATCCTTTCTTCTTTTAAAACTGCTTTTTTATAATGTAAAACAATTCAAAAACATTTTTCTATGAAAATATCTTGTAAAACATATAAATGATGATTTGAAAAAAAAAACATTTTCAATATCCTTTTTCCTTAAAAATTATCATCAAGGATATTTTGATATGATTTTTGAAAATATGGTTTTTAAATAAAAAATATTTATGACAAAAGAGAGAGATAGTAAGATTTTACTTCAACACATTATCTTAAGAACCAATAAGTGCAAAATATTATAATAAAACATGAGGATATCTTTAAAAAATACAATATAAAGTAACTCATTAGTGTTCTTGATATATTTCACATAATATTTAATCAAATTAATCATAAACACAAATAATCTCAAAAAGAAATGATGTTGTCTCAATAAACTCTTAAAACTTGGTAAATTTGGAACATACTATCCAAGTAAAAAAATAAAATTACATGAAGAATATAATATCATTAAAATATTTATATTAATGATATTTAATTTAAAATTGAAGTATACACACCTCGAAAAAAGAGATTTGGTTTATAATGAAACATGAGTCTTAAAGAAGGCAAATTGAGTCAATTTTGTTTACTTATTTGGTAACTTTTGAATCTTATTCCCCATGAATGTAGGATAATAAAATGGATATTTTCATACCCATAAAATTAAATATATGATACATAGAAAACAATAATTTTCAATAAATACACCACAAAAAAAAAAGATAGAGTGGTGAATATAGCTTATATCTTATAGAAATTAAAAGTGAGATGAAATCCTCTTACCTAGTCTATCGACTCACGTCTTACTCATTCAAACAACCTGGATAATAAATATAAAGTTATTATGAATATTTAAAATAAAAATATTATTATTGTAACTTCACAGGAAAATTGAGAAATATGATATTTTCATACTTATTAATATTTTTGAATTAAATATTAATTTTACTTTAAAGGAGACCCTCTATTCAATGGCGTACCTGATACCCAAAAAATGGTTTCATTAAAATCTTATGTTGCACACAATGTTGAGTTATACTAAAAAATAATAATATAATATTATTATTTTAAAAAGTTGTTAATGCATAGACATTGTTATTGCAGGAATGAACATAACTAACTAAAATATGATTATACATGTTATTTAACTGTTTTACATATATCCAGTCAATTTTAGAGACTTAAAATAAGAAGGAATCCAATTTTAAGCATAAATACTCTAATATTCTTTAAAGGGTCGACTTACCTCCTTTTGATAGTGAACTATTTTTAAATATAGTTTTCCTTTCACCTTTATATGTTATATTTGAGAAAATAATATTATTCTTTAGAATCATTACATAAAAAGTTTCTTTGGATAAAATTTCGGTATTTTTCTGATTATTTTCATTTTTAATGAAATAGTGAAAAATACTATATTTTAATTCAAAGCTGTCTTTTAATCTAATTTATTTATATGTTTATATTATCATTTTAATTGGTTTTAAATTTTAAATAGATTATATTTTTACCATTTAATCCAATTTTTGTTAATTAAAGTAATTTCACTTTGAAATTGGACATAAACAAGTGTAAATATTTTGATAGTTATTATTTCTTAAAAACATGCTTTTTGTTTTGACAACGAGAATTAATTTTAAATTAATTAATTCCACTTCTATGTTTTGAATTTGGAAAAATGGATTCCATATTAGGAATAATGAGGTCTAAATTGGATAAATATGTAACTTTTATTTTTAGAGATTATGAATATTTACTTCAGTAAATATTTTATTTACCAGGGTTAAAACGTAAATCCTGTAAATACGGGTAAAAAATAAATATCATAATAATATTAAATTATTCTAACTTGTGTCTTAATCATATTTTAGGAAACATTTCTGACTTTTTTCATCCTTGGGTCAATTTTGGGACCCCATGGAGCCAATTAGGTGTGATAATGACACTTTATAATAATTTATTTAAAGTGAAGACAAAAATGACATAAACATATATCTTTTAGTAAATAATTTTTTACATGGGGTTGTATAAGTTATGTCTTCAACTGTAAATATTAATTTAAAAGAAAAAAATATTTCTTACATCATGGTATTTTATTTATAATTTTTAGACATCAAATAAATAAAATTATTTATAACACAATGATGATGCAGTGATTACCTTTTTAAAGAATGATTTAAATAAATGAGATTATAAAATTTACAAAAATATCCATAACCTATCCAATTCTTTTTGGATGATTTTATTTCGACTAATATACACCTTATATTCGAATTAAATAAGTTTTTGACCTCTAGAAACTGAAAATCATTATATAATAAAATAATATTTTCAAACTTCCTAAAGCGCCCATCCTCCCTCTTATAAAAAGACATCACCTCTAAAACATTTCTCACACCTATAAATCCACTTGGATATTCCAAAATATAACCAATTAATCTCCATACATTCCTCTATTCCTCCTTGAAGTCTTCCTCTTGGTAGAATAAAGTTCAAGTAAACCTTTTGGTTCAAACCAAACGGAGATACCTGATTTAAAGGTAACATCTTCTCTTAAGTTCATTACTTTTATTTTACTTCTCCAACCACCTAAACTATATTTATTACTTTATATTATAATAACACCAATATTATAAATATAATAGGTTGTTTTTATGAGAATTATTCAAATTACACTTCCACACACCTCTATCTAATTGATACAAACATACTATTTCTATGGACGATGAACTACTGCCTCAGGAAACGATAATTGTTCAAATTTCTATAACCGCCTCTCATGGTGGACATTATGATAGAAATTTATTTATATTTGATATATATTACATTTATATTGTCTGTATACTTCTGTATTTTTCATTTATAGAATACCTTCATGGTTTCCATAATAGGTAAACTGAATAATTTCATTAGAGGAAAGGCGGACTACCGCCCCCTCAAAGTGATATGGATCGTTCATGCCTTACATGGAATGTATAAAGGATTAAGTTACTGAAATTATATATATGATATTATACTAGAATTATAATATACCTACATATCATTAAGTTTTCAATCCATTAAGTATGAAATATAAATGAAAGTAGCGTTCATTCGGACGTACGGCTTACCGTCTCCATGAACGGTGCATTTCATTTCTTACCTCCTAATGTTATGTACTATTATACATACATATAGTAGATATATATGATATATATGATATCTAAATCCTGAATATCATTTTGTAGATAATGTACTTTTGACCACATGAACCACTTGTCATTATAAGAAGTTCATTTTTGACTCAAGTACCAAATATCGACAAAATGACCATTATTAACTTAAATGATTAAATAATTTTTATAACATGGTAATGAGTGATATAATAGAAATAATAAACTTGAAAAATTTTCTTAAGAAAGTATAAATTAACATTATTTTATTATTCATGAGATAAAAATACGAACGTGTTAAGTCAGACATGAGGTAAGGGACTTCGTCTCAATCTCCTTTCATTGAGCCATAATTTGATTTCTACACAACTTTCTTTTATATGGTGTATAAACCCCTTTGACATTTCATTTCATTCAAAGAGAATTATTTTTCTACGTATTGTTTTACTAAATGACAAAAATTATTATTTTTTAATGTATGCGGTGACAATGACCTTTCCACCGCCGTGAGCATTATTTTATATTTGGATTCCTTTACAAGTCGTGGTGTTTTTAAAATGAAAATAAACACCACATACTCTTTTACATATTTTGTTATTGAAAATTGTTTTGATAATCAATTGATTGTGTCAATATATTTAAATTATATATTTTGATTTTAGTATGGAAATTTTATCTTTCCTTTATGATTGTTTTATATATTGTGAATATGTTATGGTTCTTGGGAATTGTTTACACATACGGGTTATTCCATGATAAACTGAGGGTGGGTAAGCCTGAGATACCTCTTCAATGCATTGGTTAACATGACAGAGGTAAATGTTAATGTTTCTCCTAAAATATTTAAGGAATATACTTTTATGGGTATTCCAAATGTAACTCCCTAAGTAGATATGAAGTCTATAATGTTAGTATGTTATGTATGCCACAAGTTACCTTTATGATTTATGATTTCCATGTGTTATTTGAAAATCATACGATCTTGTGTGGTAAGTTAAAGATTGAGAATAATGACTTCATTGACTTTTATGTATTAATGGAATAATGTTTTATTTCCTTATTTTATAAACCTTACTCATATTTTTTATGCTCATTCCAAGTTTTTTGAAATGTTTTTCATAGGACTTAAAGATGAATAGGGTCAAGGTTGGTATCAGGGAATAGTCATGCCATCTAAAACATGGAACTAGACATGGATCTTTTTTTCAAGAGTTTTTATTTTATGAAAAAAATGGATATTGTGTAGAAATGTATACATCTAATATTAAATTTGTTATGTATATGTTATGACCTAATTCTATAAACCTATAAACTTGAAAAGACCCTCGATGTGAATTATTAAATTAATACAATATTATGTAATATTTACAGTCAGGTCCTTATAGTTGGTATCAAAGGTCGGTTTAGATAACTTTAGAAGTTAGAATATTGTTAAATTAATATACATGAATTAATTTATGTTAATGATTTTTCATTTATAGATTACCATGTTGCTTCACCTAAGATATTTCTTTGTTCAGAATGGTTTTCTGTAGAGGAAACATGGCAGCTATGATATGATGACATCAGAGGGAAGAAAATCTTCCAAATCAACAACCTGAGATGGTCGGAATCAGAACTAAATAGTTTGTTACAGTGATGTCATAGTTCAATCAGGCTATAAATAGTGGCGGTATCCATGCATGAGATCATCCAAATCAACCATAGAGAAAATTTTCAGTAGTGGATCATTTCATGAGGAAACATCCCCCATCATTCAGAGGATCATCTGACCTTGTGCTAGTTGAAAGGTGTATTAAAGAACTTTAGAATATTTTTGATGTAATGGGGTGTTAAGAACATTAAAATGTTATTCCTAATGTTTATTGTTTTGAAGGAGAAGCTGATCATTGGTGGTCGATGGTGAAAAATATCAGGGATATTGAGGAGATTGATGCTCTTGATTGGGATGAATTCAAAGGTATGTTTCTTGATAAACATTTTCTTAAGGTGTTTCATCTTAGGATGGAAATACAATTATTGTAATTGAGGTAGGAAGTTGACTTAGTGTATACTTATGAAGAAAAATTCACTCGACTAGCACGGTATGCTCCAAACATCATACGAGATCTTGGTAGTAAAATAAATCATTTTTACTCATGACTAAACCAATAGTATCAAAGGGATTTATCTTCCCATGACATCAAAAGTTATGAAAAACTTGTTCGATGTGAGGAGAAGGTGGAAATGGAGTTTTATAATGATCTGTTGTTTTTTGAAAAATAATAGAATAAGAGGTCAAGGTAGCAGATGAAAGAGAAGAACTCTTCAAAAAAGTCTGATGGTAAGAATCTTAAGTTTACATTTTGAAAAAATTATGGTAAAAAGCACACCGGGGAATGTCTTTTGAATTTTGGTAAGTGCTAATAATTTGGTAATATGGCACATAAGGCTCGTAATTGCATTGAAAAAGATTAGGGTAATGGTAAGATAAAATCTAATTTGCAGTCAGTAAAATGTTTTAAGTTCAAAGAAATGGTTATTTATGCACTTGAGTATCCTATAAAGAACTCAAATGATGGAATGAAGTCAGACTACAAGTAGAGAAGGGTGTTGAAAACCTTTTAAACTACTTCAGCAGATGTTGGTACATAAAATAAAGTAGTTTCAGATACACTGTTTGTTTATTCAGATTATGAAAATGTGTTGTTTTATTCAGGGTCTATACACACTTTCATTTCTGAGAAGTTTCCTAGTAAATTGGGAATTTCATCTCTAGATATGAATCCTGATATTATGGAAAAAACACCAGGAGGAAATTTTGAGACAAAAAGAAGTTATAACAACCTACATGTCCTTGTGTGCGGAAAGAGTCTACCTGCAAAATTTATTGTTTTTCCTCTAGTAGAGTTTGATATTATTTTGGGTATGGATTGGATTTCTGTTTTCCATGCTATGATTGACTACAGAGCTGAAGAGTTTTATTTTCAAAAGGATTTTCTGCTCATGTACAAGAATGAAACCTTAAATTTGATAACATATTAGGAAGCTGAGAAACTAGTAAAAGATGAAAATGAATTTTACCTTACACATATTTTTGAAATTAAAGGAATTGTTCAGATTAATGATGTGTCAGTTTTAAATGAGTATCTTGATGTTTTTTCAGATGAGTTTCCTGGTATAATACCTGATCGGGATGTTGAATTTACTGTTGACTTAGTTCCTAATGCTAATCCAATTTCAAAACCCCCTTATCAAATGGCTCAAATTGAACTTTTTAAGTTAAAGAATCAATTTTAGGAGTTATTACATAAAGGTTTCATTTGACCTAGAACATCACCATTGGGTGCCCTTATATTATTTATTAAAAATAAATATGGTTCAATGATACTTTTCATTGATTATAGATCCTTGAATAACATCACAATAAAGGACAATTATCCTTTTCCTCATATCGATGATTCTTTTGATCATCTCCAGGGAGCTAAGTAGTTTTCAAAGATTGACATAATATTGGGGTACCATCAATTGATAGTAAAGGATGCACACATTTCAAAGGCTGTGTTTCGTACTAGATATGGCCATAATGAATTTTTGGTTTTTCCTTTTGGGTTAACCAATAAACCTACTATATTCATGGATTTAAGAATAGAATATTTTGTCAGTTACTAGATAAGTTTGTGGTTGTTTTAATTGATGATATTTTGGTTTGTTCCAAAAGTAAAGAGGAACAAGAAAGTCATTTAAGGTATGTCTTGCAAACCTTAAAAGAAAAGAAACTGTATGGAATATTCAGCAAGTGTGAGTTTTGGTTATAACAAATTTCATTCCATGGTCACATTATTTCAGAAAATGGCATAACAGTTGATCCTGTTGAAACAAAAGTTTTGGAATAATGGACAAGACCCACAAATATTAATCAGATCCATATTATTCTTGTTTTGAAAGGTTATTACTAGAGGTTTTTGGAAAAATTTCACGGTTATCTATCCTAATGACTAAGTTAACTCGAAAAGGTGTTATTTTTATTTGAAAAAAATAATGTGATGTTTTATTTTGAGACTTGAAAAGAAAATTAGTGAATGCTCCAGTTTTTCCACTGCCTTCCTGAAATGGTGAGTTTGTTATCTACATTGTTTTTTCATTGAAAGGACTTGGTTGAGTCCTCATGAAAAATGATCAGGTAATTGCTTATGCTTCATGTCAGTTGAAACCTCGTGAGTTAAATTACCCTAAACATGATTTGGAATTAGATTCTGTTGTTTTTTGCTTTAAAAATTTAGAGGCATCATCTGTATGGAGTAAAATGTGAAATATATACTGACCACAAATGTTTGAAATATATATTCACTCAAAAATAATTGAACATGAGACAGAGGAGATAGCTATAATTAATGAAGGATTATGATTTCACAATTCATTACCATCTAGGAAAGGAAAATAAAGTGGATGATGCTTTGAGTCAAAAAATTAATGCTACAATAACCATGTTATGTTTGGAACAGGATCCTTTGATTAATTATTTGATGAAATTTGGAAAAGAAGTTCTTGGTGTAGGAAATTCCTCTATTTTTTCTGGTATTAATGAAATCATATCTATCAAAAAGAATTAAGCAAGTGCAGAAGGAAGATGATGAGTTTTAGAAAGAGGTAGATTTGGTTTAAAAGGGTAAGTTACCTAAATTTAACATTGATAATGATTTTATTTTGATATTTTAAAAGAGATTGTGTGTTCCATGTTATACACAGTTGAATAAAGAGTTATTATGTGAAGCTCATAGTTCTCTGTTTTCAGTTCATCCTAGAAGTACTAAGATGTACAGAGATCATTGGGAGTATTAATGGTGGGATGGAATGAAAAGATATATTACATACTTTACTATGAAGTTTTTGACTTTTCAACAGGTTAAAGAAGAGAGGGAGTTACTAGAAGGGATGCTTTAGCCTTTATCAGTGCCAGAGTGGAAGTGGGAAAATATATACATGGACTTCGTTCTGGGATTACCAAAGGCATCTCGAGGTAACACTGCAATCTAGGTTATTATTGATCGATTGACTAAATATTCTTATTTCCTTCCTATTCGAGATACATTGTCTCTAGATCACCTTTCTTGGTTGTATGTTAAAGAGATAGTCAGGTTGCATGGAGTTACCATCTACATTGTATCTGATAGTGATCCTAGGATTACTTCTAACTTTTGGAAAGGCCTTTAGAAGTCGTTGGGTGCTGAATCAAATTTTAGTACAGCTTTTCATCCTCAATCAGATGGGCAGTCAGAATGAACATTTCAGACCTTGGAGGATATGCTACGTGCATGTTCACTGGATTACCAGGGAATTTAGGACCAACATCATTCTTTGGTTGAGTTTTCAAATAATAATAGTTTTCATTCCAGTATACATATGGCTTCATTTGAGACATTATATGGGAAGTGGGGTCGAACTCCAGCTTTCTGGGATGAAGTGGGTGAAATAAAGTTGATGGGACCAGAGTTGGTAGAAGAGATGGAAGAAAAGGTTCAATTGATTCAGAATCACATGAGAACAGATCAGAGCCGGTAGAAAAGTTATGCAGATAACTGGAGAAAAGATCATTCTTTTGAGGAAGGTGATCATGTCTTTCTCAAAGTTTTCCCATGGAAATGTTTGATGCGTTTTGGAAAGAAGGTAAAGTTGAGTCTGAAGTTAATTTGACCCTATGAAATTCTAGAGAAAGATGGATCAGTTTCCTGAAATATTTATCCTAGGTACACAATGTTTTACATGTTCCAATATTGAGAAATTATATTTTGGATCCATCCCATGTTTTGAGCCCAAAGGAAGTTCATTTGTAAGAGAATATCTATTATGTAGAACAACCAATCCAGATTCTTGACCGAAGAGAGAAAGTGTTGCAAAATAAAGTAATCTATCAGGTAAAAGTAATGTGGGAAAACCATATGGTAGAATAGGAAATGTGGGAATCTAAAAATTCTATGAGGGATAAATACCCCCATTTATTTGATTAGTGAATAAAATTATGAGGAGGAAATTTTAAAAAGTGGGGAAGGATGTAACATCCTAGGTAAATAAAGAAATATGACATTTTCATTCTTATTAATATTTATGAATTAAATATTAATTTTACTTGAAAGTGGATACTCTGTTTGATCCTGTACCAGATACGCAATAACGTGTTTCTTTGAAATCTTATGTTTCACACAACGTTGAGTTAACTGAAAAATAATAACATAATATTTTTATTTTAAATGGTAGTTAATACCTAGCCTTTATAATGTAGGGATTGAATAAAACAAACTACATTATGATTATAAATTTTTCTTAAATATTTTTACATTTATCCAATTAATTTTTGAGGCTTAAAATAAGAAAGAATCCAATTTTAAGCATAAATACTCTAATATTCTTTAAATGGTCGATTTACCACCTTTTGATGGTGAACCCTTTTTAAATATAGTTTTTTGTCACCTTTATAGGTTCTATTTGACAAAATAATATTCTTATTTATAATAAGGACATAAAAATTTACTTTGGATGAAATTTTTGTATTTTTCTGATAATGTTCATTTTTTAATGAAATAATGAAAAATACTGTATTTTAATTCAAAACTGCCTTTTAATCTACTTTATTTATATGGTTATATTATCATTTTAATTGGTTTTAAATTGTAATTAGATTATATTTTTACTATTTAATCCAATATTTTTCAATCTAAGTAATTTCACTTTGAAATTGCACACAAAAAAGTGTAAATCATTTGATGGTTATTATTTCATTAAACACAATTTTTGTTTTGAAAATGGGAATTAATTTGAAATTAATTTCTGCCACTTATGTATTTTGAATTGGAAAAAATGAATTCCATATTTGGAATCAATATTTTCAAATTTTTTAAATAGGTAACTTTTATTTTTAGACATTTTGAATATATACTTCAGTAAATATTTTGTTTATCATGGTTAAAAGGTAGATCTAGTAAAGAAGGGTAAAAAAATAATATTATAATAATATTAAATTACCCTAACCATTTCCTAATCCTATTTTCTGATACATGTCCGACTATTGGCATCCTTCGGTCGATTTTGGGACCCAATGGAGCCACTTAGGAGTGATAATGGCACTTTATATTAATTAATTTAAATTAAAGACAAAAATGACATAAACATATATCTTTTAGTAAATAGATTTTTACGTGGGGTTATATAAGTTATCTATTTGACTATAAAAATTCATTTAAAAGGTAAAAATATTTCCTACATCATGGTATTTTATTTATAATATTTAGACATTAAATAAATACAATTATTTATTACACAATGATGATGCAGTTATTACCTTATTAATGGATGATTTAAATAAATGAGATTATAAAATTTACCAAAATATCCAAAACCTATCCAATTCTCATTGGATGATTTTATTTAGACTGATATACACCTTATATTCGAATTAAATAAGTTTTTTACCTTTATAAACCAAAAATCATTATATAATAAAACAATATTTTCAAACATTCCTAAAGATCCCCTCCTCCCCTTATAAAAAGCCATCAACTCTAAAACATTACTCACACCTCTAAAGCCCCATGGATCATTCAACCTCTGCCTAATTAAGCTCCCTACATCCTTAACTTCCTCCTAGAATCCTTCCCTTAGGCAGAAGGCAATTCTAGTAAACCTTTTTGTTCAAACCAAAGGGAGATACCCAATTTAAAGGTAACGTCTTCTCCTAAGTTTTTTTCTTTTATTTTACATATCCAACCCCTTAAAATATCTTTATTAATTTATTTTATAAAAAAATTAGTATCCAAAATATACTAGGTTTTTTATGAGAATTATTCTAAATATAATTCCACACACCTCTATCTAATGAATATAAACATACTGCTTCTATGGACGGTGAACTAGTGCCTCACGAAACGATAATTGTTCAAATTTCTCCAACCACCTCTCATGGTGTCCATTATGTTAAAACATCATTTATATGTGATATATATTATATTTATATTTTTTATATACTTATTTATTTTTCATTTATATCATACCTTTACAGTTTCCATAATGGGTAAACGCGAGAATTTCTTTTGAGGAAGTGCGGACTACCGCCCCCTCAAAGTGATATAAATCGTTCATGCCATATGTGGAACATATAGAGGATTATGTTAATAAAATTATATATATGTGATATTATACTGGAATTATAATATAACTTATCTATCATTAATTTTTCATTCCATTAAATATGAAATTGAAATGAAAGTAGCGTTCATGCGTACGTACGACTTATCGTCTCTTTGAACGGTGCATTTTATTTCTTACCTCCAAATGTTATGTACTATTATAAATAAATTTATATACTATATTTATATTATATATATGGTATCTAAACCAATAATATCATTCAGGAGATAATGGACCTTTGAATAGATGAAAAACTTGTAATTATAAGAAGTTCATTTTTGACTCAAGTACCAAATCTCGACAAAACGACCGTTATTAACTTAAATGATTAAATAATGGTAATAAGTGATATAAAAGGAATAATATACTTGAAAAAGGCCTTCATGAATGTATAAAGGAATAATAAACTTGAAAAAGGTATTCATGAATGTATAAATTAACTTTAGTTTATTATTCAGGAGATTAAAGAACGAACGAGTCAAGTCGGACACGAGTTAAGGGGTTTCATCTCAATATCCTTTCATTGAGGAATAATTTGATTTATACACAAATTTATTTTATACAGTGTATAAAACCCTTTGACATTTCATTTCATTCAAATAGAATATTTTTCTATGCACTGTTTTACTAAATGACAAAAAGGAATGTTTTTTTAACATACGTGGTGACAATGTCCTTTCCACCACCATGAGCATTATTTGATATTTGGATTCCTTTACAAGCTGTAGTGTTTTAAAAAAAATACATACCATATACACTTTTACGTATTTTGTTATTGAAAATGGTTTTGATAAATGGTTTATTATGTCAATATATTTAAATGATATATTGTGATGGCAATGTAGAAATGTTATCTTTATTTTATTATTGTTTTATTTGTTGTGGATATGTTATAGTTTTTGGGTATTGTTTATGTATATGGGTGGTTTCATGATAAACCGAGGGAGGGTGAGCCCAAGATAGATCTCCAATGAATTGGTTAATGTTACAGAGGTAAATGTTAATGTTTCTCTCAAGAGATTTAAGGAATATATTGTGATGGGTATTTCAAATGTAACTCCCTATGTAGCTGTGAAGGATACAATGTAAGTATGTTATGTATGCCATAAGTTACCTTTATGATTTATGATTTCAATGTGTTATCCGTAAATCTTATGATCTTGTGTGGTATGTTAAAGATTAAAAAGTATGATTTCATTTACTTTTATATATTAATGGACTAATGTTTTCTTTCCTTGTTGTATAACCCTTACTAAGCTTTTTATGCACATCCAAAAAATTTTGAAATGTTTTTCACATGACTTAAAGATGAATAGGGTTATGGTTGGGATCATGGAAAATTTATACTATCTAAAACATAAAACATGACATGGCTCTTTTTTTCAAGAGTTTTTTATTTTATGAAAAAAATGGATACTGTGTAGAAATGTCTACAAGTAATATTCAAGTTGTTATGTATATGTTATGACCTAATTCACGAAAGCTCTAAACTTGAAAAGATCCTCGATTTGAATTATTAACATAATTAATTATTATTTAATGTTTAATCATGAGTCCTTATAATTACATTTAATAATATATATATATATATATTTACTATGACCTTATATTAATTGGTTGTTAACTATCCAATTTTAAGGTTTCACGCCAGGTAATATTTGTTTTGTTCATCGCATGTGTGTTAATTTGTTATATCATTAGTTCATATAATTATATCAAAATTCCATAATTTAAATATTGATATAAAAATCATGTATATCTTGTATATTCATATTATAATAATATATTAAATAATAAATTATGCAATAGAATAAACTGATCATTAAGACAGTAATTCATACATACGAATGAATGATGTTTCTGTTTAAATTGTGAAATTAATGGAAAAAAATAAAATGACATATAAGTTTATATGTATATAATATCATTAAAATATCATGATAATTTTATATATATCATATAATTTCATTAAACCCATCCTTAATACATTTCATGTGGTTTTTGAATGAATCACATTGCTTTGAGGGGTCAATTTTCCACACTTCCTCAAAAGAGATTATAGTATTAACTACAAATGGAAAGTAAAGAGACACGTTTTTAAAAATGAATAAAGAATATTAATGATGTAATAAATATAATATATGAAATATATAAAAATATTCTCTATCATAATGCATGCCATGGTTGGTGGTAATGGAGAAATAAACAATCATCATTTCATGATGTAGTGGTTCATCGTATAAATAAACAGTATGTTTTATATCCATTATATGGTTGTGAGTATAATTTTAGGTCTAAATAATTTCATAAAAAGATCCTAGTATGTGGAGGATACTAGTTTTGTCACAAAATATTGTAATTAAATACATTTTATTAAGAGAAGAAGAAAAATAATGGAAAGGATCTTAATAGAAGATATTAACTCTATATCTGGTAACTACTTTCACTTTGGGAGAAAAGGCTTACTTGAGAGGATTTCTACCCAATTGAAAGGATTAAATGTTGAATTAATGATTTTTTTAAAGTGTATTGGGAATGTTTTGGCCGATCTTAATAGGTTTTATAGGTTTTAGGAATGGGTAGATATGGTGGCCTTTTATAAGGAAGGAAAAGAGCGCACATGGAATTTTTAGAAACATGTTATGTGTGCACATGGAATTATTTAAATAAATACATACAAAAAAATCAATAATTGATGTTTTATGGACGAAATATGGATATCCAATGGGTGATGTACAAGTTTATAGGTCATTTGGGACCTTAATTTTATGTTTTAGTCCCTATTTAAGCTTAATATGGCCTTAACTATTGTGATTAATTTTAATCAATTTTACTAATCATTTTGGTCAAAAAACTAACATTGACGTATTAGAATATAAATATTAGACAGAATAAAAAGTTTTATGTATAATTTTTTAAATTCAATTCATATAAGAGGCTAAATTAATATTAGTGTTAATCCCGCAAACGGGACAAAATAACAGGGTTTTAAATTAGGAAAAAATCAAAGTTTGTTATGATTGTATATTTTGTTTCATAGTTAAATTGAATAAAATTGATTAAATTGTATTAATTTATTTAATATATTACCAATTTTACCCTAAAAAAGTTATGATATCATTTTTTATAATAATTACTTCGGAAAAAATGGTGTTTTTAACTAAAAGGAGTATTTTTAACTATTCATCAAAAAATGATGCTTCTCAAAAAGATCCTAAAAATCACCCAAGGATAACTTAAATTCTCTTCATTAAAAAATGAATATTATTTTATCAAATAAATTTTTTAAATATATCTAAAATTAATTTTATTATTTAAAGAAGTTCATTCAAGAGAATGTTATTTTTAACATAAAAGGACTTTACCAGAAATATTATCTATCATTAACAATATGGTTTATTTATATAAATAGATTATAAAAATTATTTGAAAAGTAGTTATTACTATTACTATAACTAAGTTTAACTGTTAGGTTATAATTATATCATTTAAATAATTATATATATATGTGTGTGTGTGTGTGTGCGTGTGTTTCATAGAAACTCAATGTTGTGTGTATTGTATGCCAAGTCAGTGTTTTGTTTAATGTACGCCAATTTGTACACCAAGATAGTGTTTCATGTAATGTATGACAAGTGTTGGATGTAATGTATTCAAAGTCATATTCTAAATTGGTGTTGTGCGTAACTTATTCCAAGTCAGTGTTACATGAACATACAACAAGTTGGTATTGCCTATGAAATGAATGTTTGAATTACTATTTTAATATATATATATATATATAACTATTTAAAATATCCCATAAAATTAAAAATATCATAATGATAAATCAATTCAGAAAAAGATCCCAAAATCTATGGGTGTAACATTCTACCCTCCTTAAAATTAATTTCTCCCTTGAAATTTTTATGTTTTATCAATGGTTTAATACTTGAAAGTTTCATTCATAAAAATATACATCATAAAAATAAATACTAAAAAATCCCTTAAAAGGGAAAGTTAGAACTAGAATGGTTACACAATGTTACATATAACTATCTTACCCTATAGGAGAACATAGTTTGGGAGTGATGATTGGACATGGAGGGAAAGAGTAAATATTTATAGGGGTAATTGAGGTCATCAATCAAAAACTATTGAAAGATATTTAAAAAGTTGAGGGTATCAACGTCATAAATATGTGATCATTTTAAAGTCCATCATATCAATAAAAATTATGGTATTAAGACGGGTTTTTTATCATTATCCAATCATGGTGTAATTCTTGATATATTTCTTTAAAAAAAACTTCATGCATTGTTTTCTCATTGATTAATTTATAATACATCCATTACCTTAAGGAATGAATGTACATAAATAAACTCTTGACAGATCTTAAGGCCCAAAAATCAAATTAAATACAATAATATCAACATTAATTAATTTATAAACATAAAAATTAACACTTCTAGTTTATCTTAAATATTTATTCCAAAAAATATAAATTAATTGGGACAACACGATGACCAGTGGTAGGCGTGAAACCCTTACCATCCTTCGGTCATGGGTATAAGACCCATGGCCTTTCCAGACGTGATTGGTTGTCACCCGAAATACATAATTTCTAGATTTAAAACCATATTAATATCATAAAAAAGAGGTAAATCCTTGAAATATTTTTAATAACTGATAAACCTTTTAACCACAGTTTTCAACACAAACTCAGTGAAAAAATAATTCCTCTAAATTTTAACATAACATTTTCATGGACTGTTAAAATTATAACCCTTATCAAAGGTGAAAATCCAAAACATTAGAAATAGAGTATTGAAATCATCTTAACAATTATTCCCCTGTATATAAAAATGTTTTTGTTGGTTGTCACATTTCAATCATGTGAATACCCTCATCATATATTCTCTTAATACATGGTAATATCCAGAATTTCAATAAATCCTTTTGGAAAACATGCATACATAATTATTTCAAAGTGTATTGGATCTATTCCATAAATCCAAATATGCTATAAAATTCATCAGTGATAGTATAAAACACCTATCGACAAATCCTTACTTAGTTACAAGGTAATAAATACTATCCAATTTACTTATTCATATCATACTTATCTTTATCCAAACATCATTACCTCAATGTCGGGAACTAATTAAGGGTTACCTTAACTTAATAAAAATATCACATTTCCACAGACATCAAATTTATGTTTCCTCATCACCATTAATCATGTCCTTTTATATCCTTAATTAAATACTTATATATTTCTTGATTCATATAACATAATATCTGAATTCCAAAACATAATTATTTCATCCATCTAGCATTATTATTAAATAGTTACTCAGGCTTCAAAAATGTATTCCATAATACCTTTTTACTATATTATTAAATATGATTCGTGTCTTAATGTTCTTAAACCTCTATCTAATCATGATGTTTATGTTTAGTGTAAAAAATATTGTAAGAACATCACATACCTTTCACATGTCATTTTTAGTCTCTTTATCTTTAGAAGTATAACCAATACTCTTAACACCTCCTGATTCCCATTATGAGATTTCCACTTAAGAAATCGATTCTCATAATACCAATGCTATCCACATCTGAAACATTCAATGTTAACTATGTTTCTTCTAGTTCAATTCGTTGATTAAAACCAAAAATCATGGGGTGAGACACACATATCATATAATAAATCCATATAATCATGAAAAAATGATTATAAGATGTCTAAATCATGAAATCATATTTAATATATGATTCCCATGGAAATACTAGGTTATTCATAGTGAAATTATATTTAAATCCTTCCTGATGATTTGTGATGAGTTTATGAATTCCCAAAGAATATCCCTTGAGAGATTTAAACTAGGAGTACAGCAAGGCCCATTGTCGTGTACCAGATTACACCGAGTCAGGCCCAGAACATCTTATCAGAGTTATTACCCCTAGGTATATCTATTCCAGAGCTACATCCACTTGTAGTATCCAGAAAATGATGTATTTCTAGGAAACCACTTACTCTACCATTTACCCAAATTCCATGACGTTATCTTAAACATTAACACACCCTTATACTTATCCTTCGAGACATACCTAGACTTATGTTTAGAAATATACCTACGGATATTACTAATATTTTATCATCCATGTTTCCAAATTTTGCTAAATGTTTCCTTTTATACCAACTATAGAGACCTAGGCTTAACATACATGGATATTATGTAATTCTAGAGTAATATTAAGTACATTTCAAAAAATACATTCTTGGGGACCGTAGTAGTTTAGTGTCTTTGGAAACATGGAAACAAAATCTTCTATCCTGGTGAAACATATTCAATATATCCCACAAAGATCTTTACCATTATTACTTCTACCTATAACCATTCTTCATACCCTGGGGAAAGGAAACATAAGAAAGGGGTGAACTCAAATGCTTGTAAGGGTAAATAGAGTAAATTTATAAGTATAACATAAACAAAAGGGTATGTAACTTGAGAATAACATTTAAAGATTTTTCCTTTCATATTAGAGAGAATAATAAAAAATTGAAGTTCATAAGACGTGAATCAAATTGAATTAAAGAACATAGGACATGGAAGTATAAAATATGAAAAGACAAGGAATTTTTGGTGTGCATGTTGTATTATAACGTTGTTAACATTTATAAGTAGAAACAAGTTCACTCATTAAGTTAGGTACATGAAATTAGGCCCAAAAATCAACTTGTGTAAACGAAACCCGGTCCACTCATAATGTTGTGAACATTTAATTAGGTTTACGCATAACCTCGTGGATGTAAAATAAAGTCCATGCATAATATTTTGAACATGTAACCCACTTCACACATTTTCAAATGGACATAAAACTAGGTATATTCATAACATTTTGAACATGAAATGATGTTCACTCGCTACATTTTTAACATGTCATCAGGTTCATTAATAATCTTATGGATATACAACCAGGTCCATGATTAGAATTTTTAACAAAAAATAAGGTTCACTCATAAAATTTTGAACTTATAATCAGGTTCATGTATAAACTTATGGACATGCAATTTTGTCCATGAATAACATTGTGAACATTTAATCAAGTTCACACATAACAATTATACACATGAGTCATCCATCATTACCCAATGCATTGGAGAGGGATATACATCCCACCTATCTCATAATAAAATCATTCATGAATTTCCCCAAGATAATAAAGGATTCATTATATCATCACCCATAAAAGACATATCTTTTATAAACATCAATTCATAACCCAGAAAATTAAATGGGTATCATTAACATTTCATCACATTAAAAACCTATAGAAAAGGGGCAGTTTTCATAACCATATCATCAAAGCATAACCTGTGAAAAGATGTGATTTTCATAAATATGTAACCCATGAAATGGAAATAGGATTCATAAATTCCATGACATTAAGAATAAACCGCTCATATAAAGGATATGAATGGAACCTTTATATCATTTCCGTATAAGGGAATGAGTAAAATCAATAGTGGTCATCTTAGATGAAAAATAATTTTGAATTATTATTCAAAAAAATATTGAGGAAAATATACTTTCTTTATTGAAAAATGATTTTTTATAATGGAAACCCTTTTGAAAAAAAAATCTTTTAAAAAATCTTTCAAAACATTTTGAAAATAAATTTCCATAAAAACATATAAATGATGCTTGAAAACATTTTACAAACAATTTTCATTGAAAACTTTTAAAATATGTTTTAAAACATTTTGAAAAATAATTTTGAAAAATAATTTTAAATAAATTTTATTAATGATAAAGATTTTAAAAATTAAAATGAAGTTATAAAGTAATTCTAGTGGGTAGATCCATACATGTCGTATGAGGTAAAAAGAACATTCATTATGCACTGTAAAAACGTTAGGAAAAATTCCTTGTATAAAAAGAGAAAGGATGATTCTATTTAAAAGATTGGTAATAGAAAAAAAGGTAACAATTTCTTTTAAAGGATATAGGATAATGTTATAATATTTATGGAACTCCCTTTTATAAAATATTTTTTTTAAGGAACATAGATATCCCGCCAAAGAGAAGGTAATGTCGGGCCTTGTTGAAAACACATTCTTAATTATCTTATATACCAATGAGTATAAATATGTCACAAATACACTATTATAACATGGTAAAATAGGGTATAAGAAAATTAATGAATGACCTTGAGATATGGATCATAATATTTCGTCAAAGGTATCATAAACATAAACAATCTTGAAAAGCAATGAGATTTTTTCAATAAACTCTTATAACATGGTAACATGAGAAGGTACTCTCCATGTAAGAAAAGTAAATTACATAAATCATATAATAGATCTAAAATATTTATATTCATGATATATAACGTAAAATGGAGATATACACACCTCTAAAAATAGTCTAGGTTCATTACAAAACATGATCCTCAAAGAAGGAAAATTGAGACAAAACATTTTTTTTAGATTTGGTATCTTTTGAAAATTATACCCCATAAAATTAGGATCACAAAATGGATATGTGAATACCAATAAATTTAAATATAATATACATATAATATAATTATTTTAAGTACATACACCACCCAAAATGAACGAGTAGTGAACATAGCTTGTATCTCACAAAAATTAAAAATGAAATGAAATACCCTAACATTGTTCTTTGACTCGCGTTGTGCTCGTTCAAACCACATGTATAATAAATATAAATTTATTATATATTTTTTAAAGAACCATATTTTTATATTTAATACCATATATGGTTTGATTAAAACCTCATATTACCTTCTTGTTAACCATCTTATTTTAAGTTTTCACTTTCTATAATATTTGTTTTGTTCTTCACACATGTCTTCATTTGTTAAGTTGTCGGTTCTTATAATTATATCATGATTACAGGAAGTAAATAATGATATAAATATAATTTATATCCATTATATTTATATTATAAAAATATAAAGAATATGTAAATATTAAATGGAATACATTTTTCATGGAGACGGTAAGGTGTATGTAAGTATGAACGACGTTTCCGTTTTAATTGTCATATTGAAAGAAAGAATGAAAATGAAATATAAGTGAATATTTATATGATATAAATAAATTATAAATATATATATATATAATATATAAATTAATTAAACCCATCCTTATTATATTCCATGTGGTGTGCGAGTGAATCACATCACTTTCAGGGGGCGGTAGTCCACACTTCCTCAAACGAGATTATCATATTAACATGAAATAGAATGAAAATAAATGTTTTTTAAATATAATAAATAAGATTAAAGACATAATAAATATAATATATAACATATATAAAAAAAATTCTATAATAATGGCCACCATGGTTGGTGGTAATAGAGAAATGAACAATCATCGTTTTGTGAGGTAGTAGTTCGTCGTACACAGAAACAGTATGTTTGATATCCATTATATGGTGGTGTGTGCATGTTTAGGTAGAAATATTTTAATAAAACAAACTATTATATGTATGATACTGTTTTTTCACACAATAATTCAATTAAAGATAGTTTAGTGGGTGAATAAGGAAAATAAAGGAAAGAAGATTGAGAGATGACGTTACCTCTAAATCGGGTAACTCCTTTTGGTTTGTGCAAAAAGGATTTATTGAGAGACTTTTTTACAAAATGGAGTCTTCAAGGACTATGAGAGGATTTTTTTTAAGTATATTGGGGAGTAATTATCTGAAATTAAGAGGTTTGTGAGTTGTTTGTAATGGTTAGAGGTGGTGGTCATTTATAGGGAAGGAAAAGGAATCGCTAGGAATTTTTCGAAACAAGTTAGGTGTGCACATGTATTTACCTAAAACAGTCTTAAAAATAAGAAAAACTCAATAATTTAAGGTTTATGGACTAAAAATGGGGAAAATTGGTTTTTTACAAGTTTTTAGGTCCTTTGGGCCTTAATTTTAAGGTTTAGTCCCCATTTAAGCTTATTTTGGCCTTAACTGTTGTGATTTATTTTAATCACTTTTACTAAACATTTTGGTCAAAAAATTAACGTGGTCTTATTAAAATCTAAATATTTTATTTAATAAAATGGTGTATGATTAATTTTATAAATTAAGTTTCCAAAGTGGAAAAATTAATATTAGTGCTAATCTCGCATACGAGACGAAATAACAAGGTTTTAAAGTAGGAAAAAGTTCAAAAGTTTGTTAAGATTTTATATTTATTTTTGAAGTGAAATTGAAAATAATGAATTAAAATGTATTAATATATTTAATATTTATTTAATTTTACATTAAAAAAAATTTATAACATCATTTACAATTAATAATTAATTAGAAAAAATGGAAGTTTTTGACTAAAAACACTACTTTTCTATATTTATAAAAAAATGAAGTTACTAAAAAAGACCCCAAAAATTCACCCTATGATAATATTGATATTATAAATTAAAAAATGAAAAATATTTTATAAAATTAAATTTCTAAATTTTTATAAAATTAATTTTATAAATAAAAGTAGTTCATTCAAGGAAACGATATTTTTAACATAAAATGACTTTACTAAAAATATTATCTTTCATTATCAATATGTTTTATTTATATAAATATATAATAAAATATATTTCAAAATTAGTTATTACTATTCCTATAACTATGTTAAATGGTTATATTATAATTATCTTATTTAAATAATTATATTTATATAATGATGCTTCATAGAAACATAGTGTTGTGTGCATTGTATACCTAGCTGGCGTTGCGTGTAATGTACGCCAAGTTGTATTCCAAGACATTGTTGCACATAATATACACCATGTTTTTGTTGCATGTAACATATGCCATGTTGTACACCAATATGGTGTTGGGTGCAACATACACCAAGTTGGTATTTACGTGTAATAGAAAAGTTTGACTTGGTGTTTTAATATATATATATATATAATGAACTATTTCTAGTGTCACGTGACATGAAAAATATTTAAAAGATAAATTAATTTGAAAAAAAAAATCAAATCATCTTATTGTGTTACACACCAAATAAGCATTTAAAATTTCTTGATAATAAATGTATATAAAATCATAATATTTTATTATAGCCTCACTATTAATCTTCCAATAGATTCTTTTATGAAAAATGACCATCAAAAATACATAATAGATATACATACCCAATATCATATTAAACATCGACTCACAAATACCAAGTCTTGTGTCATTGAAAAATTTATAATTAAATGACTGTAGATGAAAAAACACTTATACAAATGTTGTGAAAAAATGAAAACATTAAAACCACATGATCTTTCTATATGAATTGGATTGAATAATACGAATGGGGAATGTTACACCTATCATTAATTATGAAACTAATTTTCTATAATATTTCTATTAATATCACTAAAAATGACTCAAAATACTCCTTCGTCTAAGGGTATAACACCTAATACTGTATACATGTACCCTTTTGTTTGATTTCTTGGAAAAAATATTCTAATGTTTTGGGGTTATTATTTATAGTATGGGTTTTTGATAATGGTTGTTCGAGTTTAATGTTTTATTATCCATTTTTATCCAGGCCATGTGTCAGTTTTGTGTCATATGAGGATTTTTTATTCAGTGTTGGGTCATGCTCTGACACAATGATTCATGTTTCTTCCTAAATATAGGCATGACATAGGGAATTAGATTCTTTCTAAAGGTCTTATAAATTTTGTGTGATGAATTTTGGAATAATTTGGGAGTTACATTGGATTTGTTGAATATTAAGAAACATTCATCTCTAAGGGTCCTCATGTATATGGGTACCCATCATATTGGATAATTTGGGTAGTTTTGGAACCCATACATTTTGAGGTATGATGACCCATATCTATTATAGTTACAATATTTAGAAAATTATGAGACCACTACGTATTGGGTATTTAGACCATAAAATGTTTATTGTGATCACTCATATGTATGCATTTTTTTAAATTTGGGCTAAGTGTTAATACATTGGTATTATGTTAGGTGACCCATACATATGGAATTTATCTAAATTTTAAAAATTCATTACCCATAAATATTTGGTGTGGTGACCCATATTTATATACTATACACGAATTTTGAATGGTCATGACCCATGAATATTGTGATTTTTAACAATTATGTATAGACTTTACTATAATACAGAAATACATGAACCCTTATTTATTAGTTTCTGACCTTCTTTAGGGTGTGTGTTGACCCTTATGAATTCCTTTTCAAAATTTCGGTAAGTCATAACCCATAAATATGAACCATATATATCATAACCCTAATATAAAATTGGGTTCCCTATACCCAAATTGAGTAGTACTTTCTTATTACCATACCTTGTATACAGATAGTTATACATGATATATTCTTACAATAAGAGTTTTTAAACTAATTTAAACAAAAATTATATATCAACTAAAATAAATTTTATATTGTATCGGGAGGTTGTATGATTTACAAGCTATAATGAGAACCTCAAGATACCATTATATTAATCTTAAACATATTTAATTTCTTATGGATACCTCATCTTAAGGGGAACCTCTGTTGTATGACTATCTGATGATAGGGTGTCATCAAAATTGAAACTTCTTCCAAGGAAGCTCACACATAGTGATCTTGAGAAGGTGATACTATGATGAGTAACCCTCTATTAGTAATGCCACATGTTTTACGTGTCATTGGATTTTTTTATCTATGAGAATGTGTATTGGTATCTCGATTTGATGTCATTATCAATGTGTATCTGTTAATCATATTATTTTATGAAAGATGAAAATCATGGGAAAAAAATTTTGGTGAGTTATCTTTTATTTTTTTCATCATTGGTGGTATGACATTGATTGAATTATTAAGACATGATTTATTACATTTGGAATGAAGAAGATTCATTTTTCCACCTAATGGGAATAGTTGTGCAATGACTAAATCCATGGTCATGTTAAACAAAGGTATGCCAATCTAGAATAGTCATAAAAGATAAATAGAGCATAAAATTATGGTGATGAAAAATATACATATAGCTAATGATACTTTTCATACATGAATATTACATATTATCATATGAATATTAATTATATAACATTATAATCCATTCTATAATTTTATAGGTTTATCCTTTTTAAATACCTAGACACATAAAAAAGGTTCATAATAAACATACATAAACTCTCTATAAGTTATTCATAAATAATACCAATATTTGAAAAATAATATTTAAAATATTTCTTCAAATATTTTAGAAAGGAATTATAAGAAATAGTGAGCTTGGATGCTCATGGAGGGTAAAAAAGGTACATATCAGTTATGAGTTAATCATAACATAATCATATAATATATGATAAAATTTTAATAACCATTGAAAATCATAACCACAAAATTCATATATTATAAACATGAGTCATGGAATAAATCATGGTAGTTCATAATAAAAGAATCCTAATGGTATTAGAGAAGATAATCCCAGAGAATAAAACATTGGCATAACATCATGTCATAATAGTGTGTCATAAAGTTTCACATAATCACAATGATTGAAATATTATGTCAAGTATACCCATTCATGTACCTACTTTGGTCTTCAGATAACCCATCATGTGACCTCATTCAGGATTGGGATAACCCCCCATGTACTATCTTTTAGGCTTGAGATAAACTCCCATGTTCTATTTTTTCCAGGCATGGGGATACACTCTCGTGTACCCTTTTATCTCATAGAAAATTAATAATTACCCAATTCATTAGGGGGAAATAAATATCTATTCCTACCCTCATATACTTATAAATCATTCATATTCAAGCCAAAGTATCATAAAAACACCCATCATAACATAACCTGTTGAAAAGATAATGTGTTTTGTTATTATATCATTGTTATAATAATAAATCATCCACTAAAATAATAAATATGGTATCATTGGATCACATCCCAAGTAAATAAAATGTAACATCAAATTATTTTATCATAGAAAAAAAGTGCCTCTAAATGATCACTAGAAAATATCTTGAGTAAAATGGCCAATTCATTTCAAAATCATATATTTCAAGACTAAATATTTCCAAAATATTAAGATATAAATTAATAAATAATATAATTTTAATGATTTAATGGTATATTAAAATATTTTTTTTACATTCATTTTTTTTTTAAGAAATAAACTTCTCACTATCAATGTGAAAGGAATATTTATTATGGAAGAAAAATGATTTTCGATTAAAAAGAGAAATGAAGTTGATTTTTTTAAAAAAATATTATGGTCACTTTAGTATTTCAAGGGAGAAAAAATGAAAGTGAAACAAATATTTTAAATAAATAGCCCAAGGAAAATAAATTAAAATGTTTTTGTTAGTAAATAATAATAAAAATTCCTTCAATAAAAAATCAAGCATGAATAATTCCAATTATAATGAAATTGAAATATAAATCCCTTTCCACTTTGGTAACATACGAATCAAAACCTAATGAAAGGGATATCCATTGATGGAATTTCATATCCAAAAAATATTCATGATAATAATATAAAAAATAAATTCATATATTGTATATACAACACATAAATGAAACTATTTTTGATTATGGAATGTGTCACACTGAAGTAAAACTGAGATGCAAATCCCTTACCTCAAGTTTGACTTCCTTCAAAAGCACTATAACCTATTGTATAATCAATTAATTTTTTTATAATTATCTACTTGGGTAATTTGCATAAATATAATCTATTTTCTTGGACCATCCAGATTATTAATATTTTGGAGTTATAGTGACCGATGTATATGGGTAGATCCCAAGGGTTTAATGGTGTTCAGGATGAGAAAGGGCATGCCACCACATATTTTGGAAAGGTTGTGTCATAGTGTTTTTGGATGTCAAATAAAACTGGATGTTACAGTTTTTAGAGGTCATATGTGATGTAGGATGTCATGTACTATGACTATCGAGGTAAAGGTTATGACATATAGGATGTGGAATGGATCTTCCAAAATTAGCATTGCTACGACGTGGAGACACAGCTGTGATGTTGAGAATTAAAGGTTATTTTTTAAGGGTAATTATGATTTTGGGGTTCATACACTATGAAGGTTGGATGTGGAGATTCCCCCTTAATGTTTCTTGGATCCTGTGACATATCATCTTAGGCTTCATTATGGTACTTTCCATCATTATTTAGGTTATATGTTATATTGTCTTGTACAACACCATGGTATCCCCTCCATTTTTAGAATCTATTGGGAAAATAAAGTTATGTTTCATCATGGAAAATTTGACCATAAGAGATACAAAGTGGAGATGGTTTTTTCATTTTATTCCGCTCAATTTTCAATTTTTCTATCACATCTTTTTCTTGGTTGTGTCGTAGTGTTATTTTTTTCTGGATGGTTATAAATTTTTTAAGACCCTTAGAACATACCACTTTTTTGTGTTTATCTCATTACATGGATGACCAAAGTGAATACCATGGTGTAAATTCATCCCCTAATTAGTTCCTTTATACCCCATCCCTTAGAGATCAATCATTGGTGGTTATGTTCAGTTCCTTCCTTTTTCATATCTAATTTTTTGTAGTCTTTCTCTCTGAGAAGGATGATATCTAGGAAAAAATTTATTTTTAATATTTCTTTGATAAGGAAGTGTTATTATTATTTCTTTTTAGGATGTTAAATTTTTATTCTTTTTATTAGTTCATAGTAGTTTTATTCTTATTTTTTTAACCTTGCACAACTTATTATAAAGCCTTGTTTTAGAAAGAGGTTTCCTTTCTTTCTCACATAGTATATCATGCTATATGGTTTTAACTTTTTATACTATTAGGATGGTTTTTTGAATATATATTAATGATGATTATTAAAATGTTCATTTCAAATTAAATGGTAAATTAATTAAATCTCATGTGTTTTACAACTTTGTTATTGTTATTGATATTTTGATTATATGGGCTAAATACCCTACTGAAAATTGTTCCCATTAAGGAATTTGATTTTTTATGGTAATTTTTATTATGGAAACCCTTTTGTGTACTGTTTGGAATCACCCTATATATAATTTTGAAATTAATTATACTCAATTAAACAAATGCTTTCCTTGGGATAATTATCCATGTGTTAAAATACTCTAAATATAAAAGTGGAACGTGATGAAATACCCATGAATGTATCTCCAAAAAACTATCTTGATGGGATGTGAATGTTTTTTGTGGTGTTGTGATGTGGTGTTGTTATTAGGAAGTGATATTTGTGTTGTGGTGTGGTCATGTTTTTGGGAATTGATGTCTGGTTGAGTTATGGGGGAGGATATGGTGAGATGTGTTGTTGTGATTTTGGGAGGTTGTGACAAAAATGTGGTTGTGATGCAAGACTTTTTGGCCTCCAAAAGGGGATAAGAATGATTTTTTTTGGGTTTTCTTTTATATTTTCCTGAGTATTATTCTAATTAATCGATAATGTTATAATTTAAATGGCTTATTTTGGTTTATATAGTGGGATTGAAATAGATAATCAGCTGAAAAGGGAAGTGTTGTCATACATATTTCTAATTTAATGTGAAATCTTAAGTGATGAAATAATGGAATGAATGGGGTTCTTAGATAGTTCTTTTTGGTAATGTAAAATATTAAAAATAGGATAAACTAAAAAAGTAATTAAAACTTGAAATGTATCTTCTAGCTTGTTGTGAGGTGTCATACATTAATTAGTTCCAAAAAATGTTTGAAAATATTTTTGAGTTGTTTAGTGCATTGTTTTCAATCCATAGGTTGGTCTTGTTTTCTATGATATTATATGAATTGTATTTTCCAAGAGATTTTCTACACATTTTCCACCTATGTCAATCCCCTGGTGTTAATGAACAACATTTCTTTAGTTGAATTCCCCATATCTTTGTGGTGAGGATGGATGGATAGATACCCTCCCTTCCTTAATCCATCTTCAAGGAGATTATGATATGCATTTTTTGTTGATGGAAAGAAGTCAAAAGTGCAATGTTTAGATGTAATGTGATGAAGTTTAATGGGCTATGTGTGCTTAGGTGAGATTTGTTGAGATCATATGTGATACGATCTCTTTTGGTGGAGGTCGTGCATGGTAAGAGGAGGGAACAAGGTTAATATCTATCATGTTCATGACACCCTAACACCCTGGTTATGAGATGTGATTTTATGTGATAGTATAGATGTCTTTGGAATAGATGAGATTTTATTTGATGTACTTGGTTTCTATGGGTGAGATGTGATGTGATGTGATGTTATACCGAAGATGTGCGAGCACCGGGATGTATGTTGTTAGGGTGTGAGAGCGGGTAATCGATGGGAAGGTGATATGTGGTAAAAATCCATTGATATAATTAAAATAAATTTATTATACATAGATATTTTATTTTTTGAGCAAGCTTGTGTGAGGATGGGATTTTCTAGTTAACCTATTTAGGTGCTACTGGTTTTGTTATTTTCTCACTAGTGTATTATCGTGCTATTTTGATATGTGAAAGAGAGACATTTTTTTCCTACAGAGTATACAAGTATGATCACCCTATGTATATATGAATATATTTTAGGATTCTAGGAGAACTTCCTGTAATATGTTGGAGACTACTATCTTAGGGATTTGGAGTGTTGTTTTAATGCTGCCTTATTTTTCTTTTGGAATTCATTTGGATACATTTATTTGTATCATTTTAAGTTATATACATGAATTGTAGGATTTGTTTAGTTTAAATTTTTATATTATTTAATTGTGTTTATTGACCACTTATATCCACTCTTTTGATCCCATATATATTATAGATGGTAATTCTTATCATGTTTATATTTACATACCCTCGGTACTACCCACTATCCTAGTAATTTTTAGAGAAAGAACATGGGGTTATTAACCTTATTCCTTCATTATTATCATATAAGGGGTATCTTTTGAAAGATGAGGTCGTTATATAGTTGTATCAGTGGATTATGGTTGAGGGATAAGATGGAGTTTAGATTTAGGCATGGTAAATATAGAATGGGTTGGAAGGGTGATGGTTTAAAATGACCTTGGTTCATCAAATTGGACATTGAAGACCCACTAAGAAATAAACATTTAGGGTCCCCCATGATCTGATCCAAGGGATCTGATCCAACATAACAACAAAGTTAAGTGATTTCACTTGGATTGTACAGACCTAAGAGAGGCACTTCAATCATGATTTATATATTTTCCTATATAAATTGGATGGTTATGGTAAAAATTAGTTAATATATAAATAATTAAATAAAGGATAATAAAATTCCTTGTTATAGGGATCCGTAAATAATTTTTCCCCTTTAAATAATGGATCCTAGTCATTTATTGTGTGTGGTTTAGCCAGTGATGATTTATCAGGATGATCTAGTCTATCGTCATAGGGTTGATCTAGCAGAGAAGGAAGATCAATGGGAAAAACTGACTTTCGCTTTTTTAGTAGTACTATTTATTGAAGTATGAAGACATTATTTATTATATAGAGATATAGTGGTAGTTGGAGGAGCTCAATATCTCTTTTAGTTTGATCAAGCCTCGATAGAGTACATGTTACCTATGATAGCTAGTCAGATACAGCAAGTAGTGTATCAATGGGGGGTTATATATATTAGTGGGATAAAAGAGGTAGATGTTTAAAGTGATGTGTATCAAAAAAACATTCTTTCTAGTGTTCCTTTCTTTGATCATAAAGGGGGTGAAGAGGTAGGGGATACTCTCTCTTAAATAGGGGAGTGTGTTTGCACAAAATTTAGGGGTCAAGTTCAAGGGACTTCTATATTTTTCCTCAGATCATTTCCCTGATGAGGATTCCCATGAGAAATGTCTTGAGGATAAACTTTTCCTTTATATTTAGGATACAGTGACTCCCATTTTTTTGTTGATGTATGTGGAGGTTCAAAATAAAGGGTATATGCTTGGGTGTATACACTCATGAGGAGGTTTACCATGGGAGGTGAATTAGTATGGTTTCTTATGGAAATTTTTTTTAGTGGTGTGTATCATGCGCCAATTACATAAAGGTTTCAAACTATGGGGATTCGACCTCCATAGATTCCCTTTAGGCATTCTGGATCTAGTTATTTCCTTGAGTTTCATAGGATTTTTAGCATGTTATTTTTTCAATGGGACTTGTTCATATCATTAGTATCAGTTACTACTGGTTCTTTAATCTCATATTGGGAGATCCAGTCAGGTTTAGATGCATTTTCAAAAGATGTTTCTAGAGATACCATTTCAGTAGTAGGGTCAGATTGCCTAAGATTATCCGAAATTAGATATATCAGGTAGAGGTCGACCTCATGATGTTCCTCGTATTTGGGCACCTTGACATGATTGTCACCATGTAGGTGTCGATCAGTGGAGAGATAGAGGAGCTAGGATTATTCATTTTCACATAGTGGAGGTGACATCGATAGAGGGTCCGAAGAACGTTTGAGTTGCATTCAATTTTCTATCCACCCTTATTTGTGATTTGTTTGATTCATGAGCTTAATTTTTTTTTTCACCCAATCGATTCTATGATCTTGGACTAGACGTAGAAAGGATTCTTTTCCCCCCTGTTTTGACTATTACATCTATAGTCCATAACATCTCATTTGATTTGTGAAAACATTATAGACTAATTATGGTACCACATAAGTCATGTGGGGATTGGTTATTAATGTATATGAAGTTGTATTATTTCATTTACATCATCTACTAGTTGTAATGTGTGCATTTTATTGTTCATTTCTTCAAAATGAGAGTCATGTTTTTTGATGTGGATGGAAAAAGTGTGTTTTTCTTGAAAAGAAGAATTTTTAGTTGGTTAGTAGATGTGTTGATATCCCCTTTTACTTGATTGATGGGTTTTCTATGAAATATGTGGATACATGTATAGAAGAGGATCAAAGTGTTTTTAGGAAGTTTATATATTCTTTTTGAGATGAGGTTACGACACTCCCCCCTTGACATGAAATGGAGTATGGGATAGACATTTACCCTAGTGATTCTCTAATTTTGAGGACTACCTATCAGATAACAACTTCTAAGATATGGAAGTTGAGGATTTATAGATATGATATAATATTAAATGGTTTTATTTATCCTTGTGTTTCATCTTGGGGTGCTCCAGTGTTTTTTCCAGGAATTCAGGCAGTATTCTGAGGTTTTTTTAGACAAATTGAGGTTCAATCAGGTGATGATTGAGAATCGTTACCCTCTACCAAGGATGGATGATAATTTTGACTAGTTAAGAGTCTATAGATGGTATTATGTTATCAATATTCCATATTGATATCATCTGTTGATGGTGAAGGAGGGTGATATCAGAAATACTAAATTCAAATGCAGGTATGGGCATGAAAAGTTGGTGGTCATGAAGTTTTATGTCATGAACATAGTACTTGTGTTCATGTGTCTCATGAATTATCTATTTCATGAATTCATATTCTGTTTTTAGCAATGTTCATTGAAGAAATATTAATCTACTAGAAGTCTGGTAAAGTTCATATTGGTCATCTGATAGTTTTCTTGTAGGTCCTTCAAGTACACCAGCTCTATGGAATGATGTACATGTGTTTCTTCTAGACATGAGAGGTTTATTTACTAAATAATTTATTGTCCCAGCTGGGTGTGGTCATTGACCCATCAAATTTCAAGTTGGAAGCTTCTTTAGATTCACCCAGGAATGTTGTAGAAGTTTAGAGCTTCCAAGGTATCACATGATATTAATGGATGTTTGTGTATTATTTCATACATATCCCCCCATTGATAGATTTTAAAGGAAATTATTATGCTTTCATCTCAACTAATCATTATTAAGTAGTGTTTGAATACCTAAATGGAATATTTATCAATGCTATAGTAATCTAATTTCCATAGAAATATGTGATTCTTTAGGTATTCTATGATAGTTAACATAAGGTCTTGGATTGTTTCATGATATAGTAAATAGTGGTTATCTATTATGGGAATAGATAGTTAAATCCCCATGAGTGTAAATATGAAACTCATGATCTAAAGCTAATGGATTTTTCTCTCTCTGAATTTGTGGGTGTATTGCCTCATTGGGGATCGCTTTTTGGTATTCACTCATCAGAATATCCTGAGGTGTATATTTTTTCATCTTGATTTGAATGTGTGATAGTGTATGTGGATGGGATTACTTTAGTATTATGATTTTGATATCTTTTATACATCATGAAAATGGAATGTTTTGGTTGATGATTTGAGCATGAATTCAGGAATGGATGATGCCTTTAAGTCCATAGATTCATGGATAGAAATGGGGAGTTGGAATCCCAACCTTTTAAGCAATAAAAGATGATGGTGTAGATTTATGATTTCCAATTATAGTGGAATATTATTTGATTCAACATGTGGAGGAATCTTATAGGGGAGACTAAAAGGTATTGGTGAATCATTATCATTTCTCCCTTGGTGATGCTTGGGAGGGATGGTTAGAAGATGTTAAGAACTGCATGTTGTTTCATGGGATGCCATTTTTTCTAGTTTTAATGAGTGAGGGAGTCCATTGATGGTTTCATGGGTCTAATTTGTGGTACAATAAGTAGTTTACTATAATTACTTGGATTTTTCTCCAGTTTATTTTTATAAATTTGTTGGGAAAATTCTGAGTCCAGGCACTGAGACGACGTGCGATTTCGAGGCTCGGTGTTCCCAGAATTGTTTGATGAAACCTGTAATGTAACGCCCCGAACCCAGTTGCCCAGAGTCGGTGCATTATTACATAACATTGGCATGATCACAAGAAAGATCAAATCTCGAAAGACCGATTGGTTTAGTAGCCTTGGAAACACTAGATATAATCATAAAGTTTTACATTACATTTCAAAGTGAAAAACTACTACAACAACAAAGTCTTCATATCCACACTATTAACCCCTCATAATATCACTGCAAGTCATTCATAATTTACTTCTTCACTACCTGGGAAAAATAAAACATAGAAAAGGGGTGAGCTCAAATGCCCAGTAAGGATAACAATATAGCGGAACATTCAAAATAAGCATAAACATTTAAGGCAATGAATTACTAAAACAAAAGCCTTTTAAAATTGAACTTCAACATAGTATGGCAAAAGTAAAATGAAATAATGCCATTTACTTATTCACATGGATATTCTACTAATCGAATAATCACATGCAATATCAATAACCACTTTCATAATGTTGGAATGCATAATGCTAAACGTTAATTTCTTTGTCTAGGCCTCATCCCAAGACCTAGGGGTTACTTCTAACCGGAACCCAACTCGGAGTGCCTCTAATAACCGGACACCAACCCAGAGTGCCTCTAATAACCGGACACCAACCCGGAGTGCCTCTAATAACCGGACACCAACCTGGAGGGCATACTTTTACCAGTCCCTAACCTGGAGGGCTTACTTTAACCAGTCCCCAACCTGGAGGGCTTACTTTTACCGGTCCCCAACCCGGAACATACTTGTTTAGCACATTCATCTGAAGGAAAGTTTGAAATATAACATAAACATTCGGATTAAAACTAGCATACGAAATGTCAATAGTTTCACCATAAACTATGAATGGTATAAAATAGCACATCTACAGTCAAACATATCACAAAACCTTCAATACAATATAGAAGTTTTGTATTATAATAAATCAACTTCAAATAAGCGTAAAATCCATTAAAGGATGTTGACATAGATGAAATCAAAACACTTTTTAGAGAAATATCTCTTTCTAATTTTGAAATCATTTAAGAGCCATATAAAATAAAACATTTTCTTGAAAATATTCTTATAAGCTTGTAAGGAAAGCTTTGACGATTTTATAACGGCGGAAAATAACCGCACCCGCCGTATAAGTAAAAAAAACATTCTTATCTTAATTCTGTCGAAAAGGTTAAAAAGGACCTTGTTTTGAAAACGACGGAAAGATTCCTTTATAAACATCTTATAAAAATTCAAACAAGGGTATAAATTACTTTAACCCATATTCTTGTAAATAGTAAAAATGTTTTGAAATACATTTCGAAGAAACATAGATTTGGATGATAAAGAGATCCCAGTAGATTATTACATATAATACAACCTCGGATAATGAAGAGATTGTGAAATAACCCTTACCAATTTGGTAACTTATGAAACATACAACCCATGAAAGAGGTATCATACAATGAATATGTAAATACACATAAATTAGAGTGTATTACATAGAGAATATAATTATGGGCAGTACATACACCACACAAAAGGTAATGGTGGCAATATGGCATAAATCTCACGGGAATAGGGAGTGAGATGAAAACCCCTTACCTTGTACTTTTCCTTGGTTGGGGTAGGTTAACCTCCTGAATAATGGTGAAATAATTGTTATTAAATTATACAAGAATCATATACATTAATATGATATCATATATGATCTTTTAATATTGATTTGATAATTATATCTTAGTATTATCATTGTTTCGGGTGTTAACTTACTTGTTTTCTTTCATATGTTTTGTTACGTAAGACATGTTTGTAAAGGATAGGTTGTATATTATTCATATCCAGAATGATATCAAGTCCTTAAACATCATTTTTAAATCATCAAATGATAATTATACTTTAATGGTTACGATGGAGAATGAATCTCATCGCGTTCGTGGAGACGGTAGTCCGTACGTACGCACGAGCGATAATATCATTCTTTTGATATTAAAATAATATATAAATGGATGGTATATAATATATACATAATCATTAACATGTTATATTTATTATTTACATGAGTTACACATCATTATTATACCCATCCAAATAATATTATATTGAATAACAATTACACCACGACGTGGAGACGGTAAGCCGTACGTACGCACGTATGGTGACATGTTATTCAAAGGGTGGATAGAATACTGAATATGGTTGTACCATATTTATAATAACATCACAGTATATGTGAGATACTGGAGTTATTATTTTATAATGGTAAGAACAAAGGAAGAAGAAGTGGAAGAAGAAATGAACTTGGAGAAGGGTGGTGAAATCATTACCTCTTCTTCGGGTTCTTCCTTTTGATTTGATCAAAAGGGCTCCTTAGGTTGGCTTTATGATCAAACTAAGGCCTCTATGTTGTATTGAGGGATGTTGGGAGAGTATTTGGGAAGAGTTTGGCCGAACCAAAAGGCTTTTAAGGTTTGAAGAAATGAGAAGGAGGAGTTCCCTTTTATAAGAGGGGTGAGGGGCACCTTTGGAAAAGCTAGAAATATTAATTTATAATAAATTCATATTCGGTTTCTAATGGCTCCAAAGTTGATTATTCAAAGGTTAAGGTGGGGATAGGTCGAAAACCACTCAACAAATAGAATTTAGACAGGTTTGGGTACTTATATTAACCTTATCTTTAAGTATTAACTCTATGTTAATTAGTTTCACTTTTACAATGTCTCTTTGTATTTTTATATAATATGGTTAATAAACTTACTATATACATCCAAGCGACCCCAAAGTGGTCCATTAATGATGAACCTATCCTTATATAAGTCTCTTGGCCGAACCTTAGATTTTTAGGAATTTAATATCAATTAATAATATAATATTTGTTTAAAAAACTCTTTTATGTCAATTTTGACACTATTCAATAGTTGATTTTTGTGAAACTCATAACAGATTGATTACTTCGAACAAAGTCAATTAAATCAATCCTAATATATCATATTATCCTAGAAAATTAGTTTAATTCATTAAAAGTTTCATATTATATTTTTTTGGGTATTTATAATATCAATTATTTTAATTTTTCACTATTATAGTAATTACTGCATCATCATTTTGTCATAAATAAAATAAATTATTTAATGTCTAAAAATTATAATTAAAATATCATTATGTCTGAAATATTTTTATCTTTCTAATGAATATTTATAATCTAAAATCCAACTTATATAACCCTATGTAACAATTGTTTTGCTAAAAGATATATGCTTGTGTCATTTTTGTATTCATTTTGACTTAATTAAAATAAAGTGTCATTATCACTTACAAGTGGATCCATGGGGTCCCAAAATTGACAAAAATATGCCCATGGTCGACCATGTATCAACCAATAGGTTTAAGACACGTTTTAGGGTAATTTATTATTATTATAATATTATTTTTTAACCCTTATTTACCGGATTTACCCTTAACCATGGTAAATAAAATATTTACCGTAGTAATTATTCAAAATGTCTAAAAATAAAAGTTACCTATTTACACAATTTGAACATACTGATTCCAAATATGGAATCCATTTTCCTAAATTCAAAACACAGAAGTGGCAGAAATTAATTTAAAATTAATTCCCGCTGTCAAAACAAAAAGCGTGTTTTTAAGAGGTAATAACTATCAAAAGATTGACACTTGTTTATGTTCGGTTTAATTTTAAAATTATGTCCAATGACCAACATTATATTAAACGGTAAAAATATATTCTAAATATACTTTAAAACCACTCAAATTCATAATTTATCAATATTAATTATTTTGATTACAAAAGTTGTTTTTAATTAAAATTTAGTAATTTTCACTATTCATCAAAATATAAAAGTTATCCGAAAAGTACCAAAATTTCACCCTAGGCTAATTTTGATATTATGAATCCAAAAATGAAGCCCATTTTGAAATATAAAATATATATAATTTCAAAAAGTAGTTATTACTATTCATAACGGCTAGTTTAATTGGTTGTTAGAACTCGGTGTTGCGTACCACACACGCTATCTCATTATTCAAAGAGAAGCGTACCGTAGAAGCTTGGGATGTTTCATTTTAAATTTTTGATGTCCCCATTTAGTCAAAAAGTTTAAAATATAGTATTTAAAAAGGGTTCACTATTAAAGTTGATAAAATTGCAATACTGAAAATGAATTTGTTCTTCCATTATATCTAAGAAACTCATAATATGGATTCTAAAATTATAAGGATTATATAAACATTAAAATTTATCTAATACTATTCATAACCTCTTTTGAATGGATTGTTTGGTAAGTCATGGTGTGCTTGAACTTGGTGTTACATGTAGTGAATGTTATTGAATTATTTTGAAGAACTAACACACTTATGAAATCTTGGGGTGTTACATTCTCCCCTCCTTCAATAAATTGCGTCCTCGCAATTTAAAATTGTTCTTCGAAAATAAAAGGTTGAAAATAGATAATATATTTGTGGGAAACCCCACATCGGAAATTGGGTTACTAAAATTTAGTCTTAATATGAGGAAAAAGAAATGAAAGGGTCACCACCAAATTATGATCTCGATTAGGAGAACATTGGTGGAAATTTGAGACATATAATTGGAGGAAAAACGTAAATATTTATAGGTAGTGATTGAGGTCATCAATCACAAACAAATATAAAATTGAGGTCCTTAAATCCATCAATCTATGATGATTTGAAATACCATCGGTTCAACAAAACATAGGGTATTAGGATAACACATTTTTGACGTTTCAAAATATCTTAGTTGAAATCCCACATCGAAAAATGAATTAATGAGGCCTCTATTTAAAATAAAGAGTCGAAAGTATCAAGATTACCGAAAATAACACATACTAGGGTTCCATGTAGGAAAATATGGATATGGAAGAGAAATCTAACCATCAATTATCTGATGGAGAGTGGTAGAGAACATGGCTATGAAAAGGCCAACAATCCCAAAGCCATAAATTAGTGATGATTTAAGGTACCATCTAGGAAAACATTTTTGTTCTAATTTGCTTTTCTTAATATTGAGGAATTTTTTATGAGATTGGCTAAGATCATATAGAGATATACTTACTTTATAATTAGAGTTTTATCCATTAATAAATTTCTACCACATACTCATCTTTCACTCTAAAAGATAATAGAATGTAAAAAAATTCTATTTACACTATTCGTATAGGGTTCCAAAATAAACGAATTTATAATTCATCTAAAATATCTTTTAATAAAAACTACATTATTTAATCCAGTACATCTCGTGGGCCAGTGGTAGGTGATACACCCTTGTCGCCCTTCGGTTGCGGGTTCAAGTCTCGCAGCCTTGCCGGACGCGACGGGTTACCGCCCGACCTCCGGGTTGTCCTTTTATGGCAATCCAAAATTAATCTAGACTAGAACTATCCAAAATAATTCTGTCCAAACTCACAGTCCAACATTTATAAGGAAGGTAAACATAATGTAGATCCTTTTTACCCCGTAATAGCATATGAATACCTTCATCATGTATTCTTTTAATACACTGAAACATCCTGATTTACCATAATCTTTATTGATTACATTCATGCTCCCTTATTCCATATAGAATGCTGGATATACTTCATCAATCCAAAAATGTTTTAAACCCCAACAATGATGGAATAGACAAATCATTAACCAGCTTGAAGGTAGTCAAGAATATCCAATATAATTTATCCAAATCAATCATGTATTATTCCAAAATCACTACCTCAGTATCAGAACTATATTATGATTTATCATTCTCTAAACCATATATTATCCAAAAATTTATCCTGCTATTGAGTCACTTTTCATTGTTCCACACAATCTCAAGTCCTTAATGAAATAGTACTGCAGTACAATCCTTATATACTCCATAATTATTATAACAAGTACATTGGTGATACAACACTCAATTGACATAATCAACATAAGAACTCTAATCATTCCTCTTCATCTGTGGTAGTATCATAACTTGATTATTATCCAATAGCATCATTTGCGTCATAGTCTGATGACTGGGACATAGGTTCGCGTAGTGTCCAAACTCCTTGCAAATGAATCATTGTACATTTGAAACCATTTTCTTACCCTTGCAGTCACGTACTTTGTGCCCTTTTCCTCCACACTTATAACAAACTCCCATTCCTTTCAGGCAAGTTCCAGGGTGTTTCTTTCCACAGTTACCACATATGGGAAAATTCTTCTTTTCCCTCTTCCCTTTATCCATCTTTCTCTCTTCTATCCTTTTCTTCTCTTACTTCCCTTCAAAGCCATAGGACTCAGTAATCTCTTTACTTATCTTATCAATACATGATATTATTTCTTCATATGATGATAATACATGGGAGACTATTTCTCTTATAAATTCTAGCTTAAGACCATGAAAGATATGATCATTCCTTCTCTTTGGATCATGTGCATTTCCGGAGTTCTCATTCCTTCTACTGGGTGCCATTTCTAAACAATGGCATAAACTAGATCAGTTTATGAATCAAAATACATAATCCCATACTTATAAAACACTTAACATAAATTGAACTATTTATGGATATAATCCATAATCATAAGAATGTTTTCTTTAAGGAAGTATATACTCATAAACCCTTCAAAATGATTTGTAAAGAAAATGAGAGTTATCCTAAGAATATCCCCCGGGAGTGTCGTAACCAAGAGTGTAGCAAGGCCCGTTGTCGTGCACCAGTTCCCGTTCGAGTCTAGCTCAAAGCGGTGTTTTCGGGTTTTACCCCTAGGTACATCTGTGCCAGAGCCGCCTCTACCTGCTCGTATCCAGACAGGGATGTATTGCTCGGAAAACTCACAAAATCTCTACAATACCAAAATTCTAGGAATTTCTTCTATACTAATCCTCAAATTTCATCTTAGGTCTACGTGCTCTAATCAGAGTTTATCTAAATCTAGCTTCCAAGGTTTGTACTAAACTTCCTTTGATACCAACTGTAACGCCCCGAACCCAGTTGCCCAGAGTCGGTGCATTATTACATAACATTGGCATGATCACAAGAAAGATCAAATCTCGAAAGACCGATTGGTTTAGTAGCCTTGGAAACACTAGATATAATCATAAAGTTTTACATTACATTTCAAAGTGAAAAACTACTACAACAACAAAGTCTTCATATCCACACTATTAACCCCTCATAATATCCCTGCAAGTCATTCATAATTTACTTCTTCACTACCTGGGAAAAATAAAACATAGAAAAGGGGTGAGCTCAAATGCCCAGTAAGGATAACAATATAGCGGAACATTCAAAATAAGCATAAACATTTAAGGCAATGAATTACTAAAACAAAAGCCTTTTAAAATTGAACTTCAACATAGTATGGCAAAAGTAAAATGAAATAATGCCATTTACTTATTCACATGGATATTCTACTAATCGAATAATCACATGCAATATCAATAACCACTTTCATAATGTTGGAATGCATAATGCTAAACGTTAATTTCTTTGTCTAGGCCTCATCCCAAGACCTAGGGGTTACTTCTAACCGGAACCCAACCCGGAGTGCCTCTAATAACCGGACACCAACCCGGAGTGCCTCTAATAACCGGACACTAACCCGGAGTGCCTCTAATAACCGGACACCAACCTGGAGGGCATACTTTTACTAGTCCCTAACCTGGAGGGCTTACTTTAACCAGTCCCCAACCTGGAGGGCTTACTTTTACCGGTCCCCAACCCGGAACATACTTGTTTAGCACATTCATCTGAAGGAAAGTTTTAAATATAACATAAACATTCGGATTAAAACTAGCATACGAAATTTCAATAGTTTCACCATAAACTATGAATGGTATAAAATAGCACATCTACAGTCAAACATATCACAAAACCTTCAATACAATATAGAAGTTTTGTATTATAATAAATCAACTTCAAATAAGCGTAAAATCCATTAAAGGATGTTGACATAGATGAAATCAAAACACTTTTTAGAGAAATATCTCTTTCTAATTTTGAAATCATTTAAGAGCCATATAAAATAAAACATTTTCTTGAAAATATTCTTATAAGATTGTAAGGAAAGCTTTGACGATTTTATAACGGCGGAAAATAACCGCACCCGCCGTATAAGTAAAAAAAACATTCTTATCTTAATTCTGTCGAAAAGGTTAAAAAGGACCTTGTTTTGAAAACGACGGAAAGATTCCTTTATAAACATCTTATAAAAAGTCAAACAAGGGTATAAATGACTTTAACCCATATTCTTGTAAATAGTAAAAAATTTTTGAAATACATTTCGAAGAAACATGGATTTGGATGATAAAGAGATCCCAGTAGATTATTACATATAATACAACCTCGGATAATGAAGAGATTGTGAAATAACCCTTACCAATTTGGTAACTTATGAAACATACAACCCATGAAAGAGGTATCATACAATGAATATGTAAATACACATAAATTAGAGTGTATTACATAGAGAATATAATTATGGGCAGTACATACACCACACAAAAGGTAATGGTGGCAATATGGCATAAATCTCACGGGAATAGGGAGTGAGATGAAAACCCCTTACCTTGTACTTTTCCTTGGTTGGGGTAGGTTAACCTCCTTAATAATGGTGAAATAATTGTTATTAAATTATACAAGAATCATATACATTAATATGATATCATATATGATCTTTTAATATTGATTTGATAATTATATCTTAGTATTATCATTGTTTCGGGTGTTAACTTACTTGTTTTCTTTCATATGTTTTGTTACGTAAGACATGTTTGTAAAGGATAGGTTGTATATTATTCATATCCAGAATGATATCAAGTCCTTAAACATCATTTTTAAATCATCAAATGATAATTATACTTTAATGGTTACGATGGAGAATGAATCTCATCGCGTTCGTGGAGACGGTAGTCCGTACGTACGCACGAGCGATAATATCATTCTTTTGATATTAAAATAATATATAAATGGATGGTATATAATATATACAGAATCATTAACATGTTATATTTATTATTTACATGAGTTACACATCATTATTATACCCATCCAAATAATATTATATTGAATAACAATTACACCACGACGTGGAGACGGTAAGCCGTACGTACGCACGTATGGTGACATGTTATTCAAAGGGTGGATAGAATACTGAATATGGTTGTACCATATTTATAATAACATCACAGTATATGTGAGATACTGGAGTTATTATTTTATAATGGTAAGAACAAAGGAAGAAGAAGTGGAAGAAGAAATGAACTTGGAGAAGGGTGGTGAAATCATTACCTCTTCTTCGGGTTCTTCCTTTTGATTTGATCAAAAGGGCTCCTTAGGTTGGATTTCTGATCAAACTAAGGCCTCTAGGTTGTATTGAGGGATGTTGGGAGAGTATTTGGGCAGAGTTTGGCCGAACCAAAAGGCTTTTAAGGTTTGAAGAAATGAGAAGGAGGAGTGCCCTTTTATAAGAGGGGTGAGGGGCACCTTTGGAAAAGCTAGAAATATTAATTTATAATAAATTCATATTCGGTTTCTAATGGCTCCAAAGTTGATTATTCAAAGGTTAAGGTGTGGATAGGTCGAAAACCACTCAACCAATAGAATTTAGACAGGTTTGGGTATTTATATTAACCTTATCTTTAAGTATTAACTCTATGTTAATTAGTTTCACTTTTACAATGTCTCTTTGTATTTTTATATAATATGGTTAATAAACTTACTATATACATCCAAGCGACCCCAAAGTGGTCCATTAATGATGAACCTATCCTTATATAAGTCTCTTGGCCTAACCTTAGATTTTTAGGAATTTAATATCAATTAATAATATAATATTTGTTTAAAAAACTCTTTTATGTCAATTTTGACACTATTCAATAGTTGATTTTTGTGAAACTCATAACAGATTGATTACTTCGAACAAAGTCAATTAAATCAATCCTAATATATCATATTATCCTAGAAAATTAGTTTAATTCATTAAAAGTTTCATATTATATTTTTTTGGGTATTTATAATATCAATTATTTTAATTTTTCACTATTATAGTAATTACTGCATCATCATTTTGTCATAAATAAAATAAATTATTTAATGTCTAAAAATTATAATTAAAATATCATTATGTCTGAAATCTTTTTATATTTCTAATGAATATTTATAATCTAAAATCCAACTTATATAACCCTATGTAACAATTGTTTTTCTAAAAGATATATGCTTGTGTCATTTTTGTATTCATTTTGACTTAATTAAAATAAAGTGTCATTATCACTTACAAGTGGATCCATGGGGTCCCAAAATTAACAAAAAGATGCCCATGGTCGACCATGTATCAACCAATAGGTTTAAGACACGTTTTAGGGTAATTTATTATTATTATTATATTATTTTTTAACCCTTATTTACCGGATTTACCCTTAACCATGGTAAATAAAATATTTACCGTAGTAATTATTCAAAATGTCTAAAAATAAAAGTTACCTATTTACACAATTTGAACATCCTGATTCCAAATATGGAATCCATTTTCCTAAATTCAAAACACAGAAGTGGCAGAAATTAATTTAAAATTAATTCCCGCTGTCAAAACAAAAAGCGTGTTTTTAAGAGGTAATAACTATCAAAAGATTGACACTTGTTTATGTTCGGTTTAATTTTAAAATTATGTCCAATGACCAACATTATATTAAACGGTAAAAATATATTTTAAATATACTTTAAAACCACTCAAATTCATAATTTATCAATATTAATTATTTTGATTACAAAAGTTGTTTTTAATTAAAATTTAGTAATTTTCACTATTCATCAAAATATAAAAGTTATCCGAAAAGTACCAAAATTTCACCCTAGGCTAATTTTGATATTATGAATCCAAAAATGAAGCCCATTTTGAAATATAAAATATATATAATTTCAAAAAGTAGTTATTACTATTCATAACGGCTAGTTTAATTGGTTGTTAGAACTCGGTGTTGCGTACCACACACGCTATCTCATTATTCAAAGAGAAGCGTACCGTAGAAGCTTGGGATGTTTCATTTTAAATTTTTGATGTCCCCATTTAGTCAAAAAGTTTAAAATATAGTATTTAAAAAGGGTTCACTATTAAAGTTGATAAAATTGCAATACTGAAAATGAATTTGTTCTTCCATTATATCTAAGAAACTCATAATATGGATTCTAAAATTATAAGGATTATATAAACATTAAAATTTATCTAATACTATTCATAACCTATTTTGAATGGATTGTTTGGTAAGTCATGGTGTGCTTGAACTTGGTGTTACATGTAGTGAATGTTATTGAATTATTTTGAAGAACTAACACACTTATGAAATCTTGGGGTGTTACATGTAATGTTTTTAATAGTGCATGAAAGTAGTTTTCCTGAAAAATTTGAATAACCACTAAATTTGTGCTCAAATAAAAAATATATATGGAAACCATTTCATTCATAATGGCGTGTTTACCTCTAGGAATGACTTAAATTTAATCAGTGTGGGTCTTCAATGAGAAAACCTAAAAAGGATGTAACCATAAATAAAATTATTAAATAAAATTATTTTATTTTAAAATCCTAATAAATCAAGAATGTTGACTTGAATTGGAAATCCAAGACCACCATTGAGTTAATATTGTGTCTTTTTACCTAGGTAGGGCCTAACATAGACTGGTACAGGTCAACTGTGAAAGATAATTTTTAGACGTTTTAAAGGAGAATAAGATAAACTTAAAAGGTTTATTTTATTTATTTGTGACATTTTTTAGTGACATAGAGATTCTATGACACTATTATGGGGCACCCTATTTTATTCCATAAACAAAAAAATGTGGTGATTTTATAACACATTAATGCAGCAATGTTGAAATGTGTTTTCTTCATTTAATTGCATGACAGGGATACAATATTATATTCACAATCATAGAGAAATTTCATATAAGCTCTAGAGAAAAGACACTAGTGTATGAAGAATGACAACAAATGATAGGTCACCAATGACAAAGTCCCTCCCCATCAATGGATCTTGCTAACGACAACAACACAATGGTCGATATTCTTCATCGAGTGTTCCAAACATAGTTTGGGTTGTCTTTTTAATTATTTCCTAATTCTTGTATTCAATAAATAATTTGGACCAACCCACAAACAGGTTGATTTTTTATTTTATTATTCTTGTAGGATTTAATGGGATCAAACCATACTAATAATCCTTATTATTTCATCACCTTTTTTGAAGTAATGAACAAAGGTTAAAAAGAACAAGGTCGACATTCATTATTCGGGTGTTCTTAGTGTTTCCTCCTACCTCATTCTTGTGTTCGTCACTGAAGGACCAATGTGATCATTTTGGGAATTACCGAGAATATTTGAACGTGGTCAGACCCCTGGAGTGATGAAAAGACATTTTGGATCCCACTTTAATAATGATAGTGACACAAGGATCATAAGGGAGTCCACAAATTGAAAAATGGGGCACATGAGGAGATGAGGCAATCCACTGATTAGAGACCACTGGCGGATTCCACTAGTGGTGGCACATGACGTTGCAACTCACCGGCACGGTGTCAGTGATGGGTGTTGTCCAATGGGGCCTCATTAGTAGAAGGGTCCCACATAGCCTGATTGAGGGTGATGACTAGGTCTGTCAATAGGGCGGATGGTGGAATCCATGACCAAGATGTGGCAGGACCTCATGGAAACCACTACATGGTAGGTCATGCGATGACTGGCCATGTTGACTAGGTGAGGATAGGGCAGTAGCCGCATCTGGGTGGACCAAACTATCCCACTCAAATAGGCTGGGCTAGATTAGGCAGGCTGAACCAGAACTATAGAATAGGGCATGCCCATCTAGGGTGGGCAAGGGCTAGCGAGTCGTGTTGACCTAGTGGGTTGGGTAGGTCCGACTAGGTCAGACCGGACCCACACTTCACAAATCCCTTTTCACTAAAAGTTATATAAACTTCCAATCATATGTATGTTTGATGAGACTTTTACATAATTGGGACCATTGAGACGAGAAGATACTTTTGATATACTCTACGGTATTTTTTGTGGAGGTCAGATAATGACCCTTTTTTCTCTAGGATTAGGTTCTCCCCTAATGAGCATGCTAAGAGAATAATCAAGTGGCAGGTTTTAACCTACACAGAGTGTGTTTCTTGTGACCAATACATAGTGTGTCACATACAGAGTGTGTCTCCTACACACAAATACACAATGTTTGTCTCTTATGGAGTGTTTCTCATGTTCCTACAGGGAGTGTGTCTCATAAGGTGTGTTTCTCGTACATAGTATGTCTCCTACGCCTACACAGAGTGTGTCTTCTACGCCTATGCAGACTATTTCTCCTATGAAGACCTAGAGTGTGTCTCATTTTATTTGAATATTCTTTTACATTATTCATATATGTATGAAATATACATATACTAGTGTTAGTTGACTCTAGTGACTCTCATGGCTGTACTTATTGGAGGCTACACATCGTGTGCCTCTCTATAGTCTGTTTTTTGTATTGATTTTGTGGTATACCATTATTTTTTCAGGTCCCTACTGAGTATTGTTTTACTCAACCCTAACTGGTATTCTCCCATATGTCTCGTATCTTTTTTAGATAACCGATAACTTTGGTTGTATCCTTGGTTGGCCGGACAGAAGTTGTACTTAGAGGGTGTCTTGATAGATGAGGTGCACTACAAAAACTTCTAACATCTTCTATACCTATCCTTTAAGTATGGTTTTCAAAATATGGATTCCAAGAGTTTGTACTTTTCTATTTAGTGACTTGAATAGTATCCCCTTTACCTATTTTTTGTATACTTAGTGTGGGTTTTCTTATTAGAATACATTCATATCTTCTTAGTCTTTTCGGTTTCATCACTTTTTTATGGAGACGGGTGCGTTTGTAAAGATACATGGGAAAATTCCTCCCACATGATGGATATGCCAACTCAGTACTAGACACTATCCATTTACCTGTGGAAGGTGGGATTGGGGTAGTCACGACATTGGCCTCGAGGGATGAGTCATGACAAATTGGTATCATATCTCATACTAGTTCTATCTTAAGGACCAAGAGTCTATGAATTTGTTTTGGGGAAACAGTTTTACATGTTTTGAGTTTGGATTTCAGGCCTGGGAGTCTAGTTTTGGTGAAGTAGCCAATGTATCCATAAATCAGATCAATGAATTCTTCTTTTCGACTTGGTACATGAAAAAACTGGTTGGATGAATCATATAGTAATTGAGTGTGTTCCCATGTTCTTATTGAGTCATAGTCAGCTCACCAGGTATACTATATTGACAGTGGTACAACTTATTCTGTTTCAAGATGCTTCCACATAGGCAGCCAACTAGGATTCTAGGGAGGGTCCACACAGATGGTCCACCGAGTGATGAGGCATTGGTACAGGGACCATTTCTGGATATAGAACCTCCTGGTGGTGTACCAAAGATACCACCACTTGGAGAGAATAATTTACTATCGGCGTTACTAGTGGAGGATGCACGCAAGCCTAGTGTGTTACATGATTTTCAGAGACAGTAAACTCCCAGGTTATGAGGTGAGGCAAATCCTAATGTATCTGATGATTGGATGGAGGTGTTTACATAAGTTTTCTACCTAGTAGGGATTCCTCTCGACTAGAGAGTGGTCCTAGCCGTGAGCCTTCATCAAGGATCGACAGGGTGATGGGGGTGCTTGAAAATATAGACGCATGAGGAGGAAACCCTCTCATGGAAAAACTTTGAGTGCCTATTCACATGGAGTTATTCTTGGAGAAGTTACTCTCTATGTGTATATATGAGTTACTACACCTATAGTAGGGTAGTCCATAAGTATTGGATTACTCCGATATATTCACATATCTTTTTCTCTACTCTATTAACAAGGTGCGGGGCCAGTTCTTCAAGGCCTAGAACATCGAGCAGGGGCTACACCAAGAGATCAGAGCATCGATGATATCCATTATCATTAATATATATATTGGTGTGTTGGATTGAGATCTTCTTGTAGAGAGATTTCTGGAAGAGCAGGCACCGACAATGGGAGCTACCACCGGGAGTCAGGTAGATGATTGATCCATAGTTGGTAGCAGATAGCTGACCTAGGGGTCCAATAGAACTAGACATACTAGGGGACAACCCCAAGATTCAGGATCAGCAGTGTGGGGCTTCCAGGGAAGAATATATCAGCCAAAGGAAAGGCTTTTCAACTCATGTACTGGTCGAGGACATATGATTAGAGATTACCCGACCGATCATATTAACAATAATAATATGGTCAAGGGACCATGGAGGCAATAGAAGATGTTGCAACAGGGCATTCCACCAAGAAGAGGACATGGAAAAGAAGGAGGCTAAGTAGAAGGAGGTGGGTGGAGGTTTGAGGTACTACCACCACCACCCACAGGTGGTCTACTACGAGATTAGGGAGCTGGTTGATAGGGGCGAACCCAGCTCCATGAGATAGGGGCATCTAACCACGGTGCTCCAGAGATGATTATAGGTATGTTATGTGTTTTCTACACCCTTGTTATAGTTCTTATAGACACAAGTTCCATTAAATAATACCTTACCATGAAACATGATCAAAGCTCCCGGATTCTGATGGAGAGATTGGCTCGATCATATTGTTTAGAGACTATTTAGATAGGGGATTAAATGATCACACACTGGTGATGGTAGTGTGAGATTACTCTTGTGGGTGATAACCTCAACTGGGATCTATTATTAGTAGTGTCAAGGATTTATGACATCATTCTGGGTATAGACTAGTTATCCACATTCCAAACTCATATTGAATATTTTGGGCACAGAGTGTGGTGTGTCCGCAGAGATGGGAATAGGTTTTCCTTTATATGAAAAGAAGAAATACATGCATCATAGGATAGAATTTCTCAGATAAGGGGGCATCTGATTACTCACTAGATGGAGAGTATCACCCTTAGCACATTAGATGATTAGAGTCCCCGGTTTCTTAAAATGGTGGAGGAGTATGGTGAAGTATTTCCTGATTATGCCCCCAGATTTCCTCCCCATAGAGAGGTATAATTATACATTGATATGTTCCCTAGTACAACACTGATATATAATCCTTCATGGCATATGGCTCCCGCATAGCTTCATGAGTTGTGGGTATAGATGGATGCTTTGTAGAGGAAGGTCTTCTTGAGGCCCAATGTTTCACCCTAGGTGGCCCCAGTTTTGTTTTCTAGGAATGTAGATGGAAACATGAGGCTATGTGTGAACTTTTGGAACTTGAACCTAGTGATTGTGGAAAATAAATATCCATTATAGAGAATTGATGACCTCTTCAAACATCTAAATGGGTCTAGGAGGTTCTCAAAGATAGACCTCAGGTTTGTCTATCATCAGTTTCATGTACGAGATGAAGATGTTCCTAATATAGACATAGGATGTTGATATGGAAACTAAAAGTAATTATTAATTTCATTTGGTGTGACCAACTCCCTAGAATTGTTCATGGGACTGATGAACAGGATCATCCTTCGTTATCTTCACCAGTTCATCATGGTCTTCATTGATGACATCTTGTTATACTCAACGTCTGAGGAGGAGCACACGATACACATGAGGATGGTCCTAGATACACTATGAGAGAAACAGATTTTTTGGATGATCTTTAAGTGTCTGTTTTAGATTTTGAAGGTCCACTTTCTGGGACATGTCATTTTGGAGGTGAGAGCTACGGTGGATCTGGTGAAGATAGAAGTAGGTCTTTCTTGGGATCCACCCAAGAGTGTGAACGAGTTGAGGATTTCCTTGGGTTTGTATTGGTAATATCGGAGGTCTGTGCACAAATTTTATTGGGTAGTAGAACCCTTGATAGGGTGGTAAGTTATCTATGAATCTCCCCTAGATGGGGATTGTAGAGATTTGGTCAGGGTGGTAAGTTATCTCTGAGATACATTGGCCCATTTCAGATTCTAGGTAGAGTTGGCGAGGTAACATACTACCTAGATCTACACCTATAGATGCGTTAGGAGAGATGATTTTTTTTTCATGTGTCACAGTTGAGGAGATATGTGCATGATCTATCACACATTATCAACTAGGGAGAACTGGACATTGATGATGGGGAAACATTTTCGGAGTAATCAGTGGAGGTTCACGATCGACCAGAGTGGATCCTTCATGATTGGTTGATTCCTTTAGTGCATATTCAGTGGCAGCATGGGAATCTCTAGGAGAGAACTTCAGAGTGGGAGGCTCAGATTTGTGGTCAGTACCCCCATATCTTTGTTGAGTATCCCTTGTTTGGATTTTAGGGATGTAAAGACTAGAGGTGGGGAGAATGTAACGACTCGTAGTTTTCTCTGGTTTATTTTTATAAAATAATTGGGTAAATTCCCAGACTAGGCGCTAAGACGGTGTGTTGTTCCGAGGCCCAGTGTTCCTTGAATGGATCGAAGAAAACTGTAAATTTTTTAATATCATGCATAAGTGGTTTTCTAGAAAAAGTGGAAGAATATATCAACGGGTTCCCAGATTAAACATATGAGTCCACTGTTGTTCTTAGAATAGAGAGTTTACCTTAGAAAAATCTTAACTTTATTCTGTGTGGGTCTTCAGTGAGAAAACCAAAAAAACAGTGTAATAGTAAACGAAATAATTTTATTTTAAAATCCAAATAACTAATGAACAGTGACTTGGATTGGTAATCTTATACCACCGTTCAGTTCGTAATATGGAATTTTACTTAGGCAGGGCCAAATATCAAACCGCATAGGTTGACTGTGAAAGATAATTTTTGGAAATTTTAAAGGAGAGTAAAATAAACCTAAAAAGTTTATTTTATTTCTTTTTGATAATTCGTATCGATGCAGCGACACTACGATCCCACGATGGAGCACCCCGTTTTCTTCCATAAATGAAAAAACATGGTTATTTTGTAACACAGTTATGTATTAATGATGAAACGCATTTTCTTCATTTAACCACTTGATAGGGATACAAGATTAGATTCAAAATCCAGGAAAAATCCCTCGAATCTCTGGATAAATGATGATGGTGGATGTCGAACTACACCGAACGATGGTTATTCAACAAAAAAAAGCCTCATATTTGAAGGATCTCTCCAATGATTATGTCATAATGATAGATATTTGTTGGCGAGTGATCCAAATCCATGTTGAAGTTGTCTTTTGAATTCTTTCTCCATTCTTATTTTCAACAACGAACGAGGACCAACCCATGAATAGGTTGATCTTCGGTTCAATATTTCCTAAGGTATGGTTAGACTATGGTATTTAAAGGAGTTAAACCTTAGTGAATATCCTTATTGGTTTTTCCCACTTTTCTAATGGTAAGAATGAACTCCTCAATGAACAAGGTATACGTTCGTTATTCTGGTGTTCTTGGTGTTTCCTCCTACACTGTTATTATAGTCTTCACTGACAGACCTACGTGGTTGCATCAGGATTTTCCTGGAGCAGCGACTAGGATAGTGGGGCAGGTTACACGGTGGATGACCACATTGAACACAGTGGTTGGCCGCATTGATCAGGCAGAGAAGTGACAGCGGCTGCATCCTAGTGGACAGATCAAACCCGCTCGATCCTGTTGGGATGACATGATGGGTTGGGTTGAGCCTATTGAACTGGCATATTTGGGCAGGAAGAATAGGTTGGTCCTTACCGGGGTGGGCCAGGTCAACTCGGTTGGTCGGTTCAGTGTGCCAAGACTTGGATCGAGTTTGGTCCGACCGGGTCAGACTGAACCCGGACCCAACCAGACCCTTTTAACTAAAAGACCCGTAACTTTCAAGTTGTATGTTTGTTTGAAAAGTAGTTTTCAATGTTGGGACCCTCATGACAAGATTGTCCTTTTGATATACTATATAAAAGTTTTCTTGGAATTCATCATATGATCCTTTTGGCTCAAGGAGTAGGTACTCCTGTAAAGAGCCTGCTGAGAGTGAAATCTAGTGGCTGGTTGTGACCTACATGGAGTATGTCTCATGTGACCTATACAGAGGGTGTATCCTACTCCAACATGGAGAGTCTCTCTTATGGAGTGTGTCTTCTGTACCTACATGGAGTTTGTCTCCTACACCTACATGAAGTGTGTTTCCTATGGAGTGTGTCCCTTTCACCTATGCAGAGTGTGTCTCTTATGAAGACCCAGAGTGTGTCTCCTTAGATTAGAATATGCCTAGAATTTCATTGTATATGAATGAATATACATATACTAGTGTGAGATTAATCTAGTGACTATCTTGACTATACTTCATAGAGGATACACTTCATATACCTCTTGATAGTATTATTTTTGTATTGATTTTTGGGATACATTTTTGATCTGGGGTCCCAACAATGTATTTTTTACTCCCCCCTACATGGGCTTTGGTCGCACGTGTCGTGTATGGTTCATATGACTGACTACTTTGACGGGATCCTTGGTGATCCAGACATGTGTGGTACTTAGAGGGAGGCCTGATAGATAAGGTGTTCTTAAGAGACTCTTGGCAGCTTCTATACCTACCATTCAGATTGGGTTTTCAGCAGATGGATTCCAGGATCTTGTAATTTTATTTTGTTGGGCTTGTATACAGGCCCACTTTACCTTCATTTTTTACAGTTTACTCTGTGTGGGTTTTCTTGGTAATATAAATGTATGACTGATTAGTGTTTTTGTTTTCAAAACTTTTTCTTGGAGATGGGTGTTTGTGTACAAGTATGTGGGAAAATGCCTCCCACTTATGGGATATGTCTACTCACCACTAGTCGTTAGCCCTTGGCATATGCGGGGCAGTCTTGGGGTAATCACAACATTAGCCCTGGCGGATGGGTCGTGAAATTTCCATAATGTACCACTCATTTTGGTTAAAGTTTTTGTGGCTCGAGATAGAGTAGGTAGTGGGGGAGTTTATGGCTTGGTGTTTGGTTTTCTAGTATATAAAGCTAAGCATCATGTTCCTGGTGGTTTATTTTAACACTTAGATGATTTCATGTGAAAATTTGAATACATATCTATTAATTTCATTGCCATATTACACAAATATCTTGGTGGTTTTAATTTTATCTAGGTAATCATAAAATAATTAATGAAATAGGCACACATCTTATAGATCAAGGAGTCGAGCATCATGGATGTTCTTGAAAAGAGTTATATGGATGAGGTTTTTTATCTATATGGATTTATATAGTCTATAATCTTGAATTGGGAATCACATTATACTTTAAGAGTTTGGATGAAATTTCAGAATGAATTTTCCACTCAAATTTTTAGCAACACTCTTTTCCACCCTCGTATTTATGTACACATGGATTGGAAAATCAAGACACTTGAGGATATGTTGTCGACATGCATCTTATACATAATAAGATCATTGAAAAAGAAATTTCCCTCAGTTGAGTTTTCTTTTAATAATACATATCACTCATTCAGTGTCATGGCTTGTATTGAGGCTTTGTATGGGTGACCCTATCCTTATCCATCATGTTAAACTATGGTTATAGAGATGTTAGTTCCTATTTCTAATTGGGTGTAGGGTACAACAGGGAAGGTTTAACTTATTCTTGAGTGGCTAATAGTAGTTTATAGAATCTATAAGTTATATGTCATTCATAGGAGGAGGACCTTGAAGTTCATGGATGGAGATCATGTGTTCATGAATATTTCCCCTCCACATGGGAAGTAGAGCTTTATATGGGTTATTAATAATTTTCCATAGTTTTTAGGGGCCTTCAAGATGTTGGTGCACATTTACAAGGTAGCTTATTAGTTGTAACTTCCACCATAAAGGGATCATATTAATAATGCCTTTTATGTCTCTAAACTCCATTGGTATCATCAATATGACTCCCATGTAATTGACTAATGATATTTGGATATAAAGGATGACATAATGTTTGGTGAGTGTCTCATGGAGATCTAAGATCAGCTGGAGAAGGTTTGGCGTCAATATACCATTCTCTTGGTTCATGTGATATGTATTAATAGTGGCCTAGAGGAGATTAATTTGGATAGAGATTTTCAGATTCATCCTATGTACCCTAATTTTATTATATCTTTTTAAATTTCTTCCTTTTTCCTTGATGAGGCGATGTTTGAAATATTATTTTATTCTGAGATGGGTCGTTTCTTGATGTGATGTGTGTTTTAATGATTCTAGAATATGAAGAGGGGAATACATGACATATAATAAAGATAGATTTTAGGATTTCATTATTAAAATTAATTGGGTGAGTAAGTTCCACCCAAAGTGGAAAATTTCCTGACATGGTGGAGGGAATTACTTTATTTTTTTTCTAGGAGTACTTTTTTATATACATTTCGGAACTCATTGGTTTGGTATTCAAGGGGTATGAGATGTTTGTTGGGTTGTATTTGATAAAGGGTGGTTTCTATTAGATTTTACGGTGGTTGTGTTCGACTGTAACAAGATCCTTGAGATAAATCTCATGTGATGGTTTTTCAAACCACCTTTTCGATTTCCATAGAGTTTGTCTTGATTATCAAGGGTCAGAATTGTTTGAGAGGTATTTTCTATAATGGACTAGATCTTCTATCCCATTACATTGCAATAATTCTAGTAATGGTGGTGTCGAGGGAGATATCATGGTCTTTGGAGGTGTTTAAGAGGATACATGAGGTTCCACTACCTATTTTTTAAAATCTATGGTGTGGTGTTAGGTGTTGTAGTGAAATGTTAGCCACTATAGTTTGGATATGATGGCTATGATATAGGTTATTGTGGGATGTGATCATAGAAGTGATGGCTGTGGTGTAAATTCTATGGGATGGATCATAAAAAATTGGAATAGATTTGGAAAGGATACACAACTGTGGTGTGGAGTCCTATCGGTTATTTTTTGAGTGTCATATCAATTTCAGTGTGCCTATATTGTGGATAATGAATACATAATAGATCTATTCATGGTTCATGATTCCTATGGAATAGAGGATTTGTTTATTATGCATTACCTTCCATTCTTATTGAGGGTTTGTTTCATAGTGTCTTGGGCTATGTCGTGGTCTCCTAACCTTTTTTAGGATCTGTAGCACTAAGATAACATTGTTTCATAGAGTCCAATTGGACCAATAGGGATACCACATAGTGAGGATTTATGGGATATAGTCCCCATATTTTTCAATGGTTCTTCAATATGGTGATCTTGGTTACACCATGGTGTTATGTTTTATAGGATGGGTATAAATTCCTAGTTCCTCTTGAACCAGACCACTTTTCTGGTGTTTCTGTTGTTTCATGGGTGACCTAAATGGGTCCCAAGAAGTAAATTCAATCCCTTATTAGAGGATTTCGACCCAGGCCCTTGGAGATCAACATTGATGGTTAACGTAATTTTCCCCCTTATTCTTTGCAAGTTTTTAAAAAAAATCTATCGAGGGAGTTTTCTATAGATGAAAAAAATATGTGTTTCTTTATGAGGGTGTGTTTTGGTTTTTTTTAGTTTAGTAATGTGTTCCCCTTCATTGAGGTGTTTTTTTGGTTTTCTTCCTCTTGGTCCATCATTGTACAACGGATTAGAATTACTTGTCTAAGGTTGTGGTTTGCTTAATTCTTCATTTAGACTATTATGTTGGGTAGGTTATGCATTTTTTACTCTTGTGAATATGGTTTTGATATAAATTAATGAAGATAATATATGTGTTTAATTTAAATAAAATTATAAAGGTATTAAATCACTTGTTATTTTTAAAAAATTTAGTATTAGTATTTAAATTGTGATTATAAGTGAATAATTTGAAACTAAAAATTGTATTTCTTAGGGGATTTTATTATGTTGTGGTTTTTATGGTTATAGATACATTTCTTTGTATAATTTTTAATCACAGTAAATGGAATTGGTTAATCACTTATACTAGGATAATTTTTTTTCACCTATATAATTTTTCTTGTGTCAGAATACCCTTAAATGTAAAATGGAATGTGATGAAATCCCCATGAATGAATCAAAGAAAAAAATAATATTGATATGATTTGAAATTTTTGTGTGGTTTTTTGGTGTGGATGTTATATGGGGAGGTGATGTATGGTTTTGTTATGGTGAGATCATACTATAGGGTGGTGATGTCTGGTTGTATTGTTGGGGAGGCTGTGGTGAGATGTGTGTTCGTGCTATGGGGAGATTGTGGGGGAAATTTGGTAGTGATGTATGGTTTTTTAGCTTGATAATTGGATGAGGATGATGGGTTTTTGTTTTTATAGTGTCATATTTCACTATTTTCCTTGGTATTATTAGAATAAAATTATAATTTTGAAATTAATGTGGTGTGGGATGGTTTTAGTAATGATATGGAAAGGGAAAGTAAATTTAAAATTGAATTTTGGTTAAATTTTTTGATATTTAATGTTAAATTTAATGGTATAAAATAATGTAAATAATGGAATATTTTTTCTTTCTTGATAGTAATTTAAAATATTGAAATATATTTAAATAAGAAAGTAATGAAATGTGAAATGTGGATTATATCTTGTTGTGGGGTGTTGTGCATTTAGAGATTGAAATGGAAGTGTGGAAATGTTGTGATTTTGTTAGTTTATTGTTTTGAATTTATAGGAAGTTATTTTGTGCAATGATATTTTATACCTTGTATTTTTATTTTGATTTTCTATACGTGACCCACACATATTGAGAACCTTTTTCAAATAACCAATAGATTATTGGTATTTTCCCAATATCCTATTAATGGGGATTGATGACCAGCCACTCACTCTTCCTTTATCCCTCTTCAAGGTGATGATGACATGCCCGATCTATTATAGATATAAGTTAAAATAAATCTATTAAGATAGTATGTGATTAGGTTTCATAGACCAGGTGTCTTCAAGAATTATTTTTTAAGATGAGATGTGATGAGATCACTTATGGTGGGGGTCTGGAATTGTATGAGGGGCACAGGGTTGATGTAATTCCTATTCAGAATACACAATTAACATAGTTTTGAGATTTGATGTTATGTAATGGCCAATTTTTCTTCAATATAAATGATATGTGATGTGATGTTATTGCCCAGGTGTCTGTAGGTGGGATTTGATGTGATGTCATGTGATGTTATACATAATTGAAGGGAGTGAAAGGACATACGTTGTTCGTGTGTGATAGTAGATAATAAATGGGAATGTTTTGTGTGGTTAACTTTCATCGATAATATTCATATTATTTTATTATACATGGATGATTTATTTGGTTATAGTGACAAGTTGAGGTTTGGAATTTATAGTTAACCGATTTAGGTTCTCTTGGTTCTACTATTTTATCACTAGTGAATTAGAATGTTCATTAAATATATTCACAAGAGAGTTTATTTTTCATAATAATTGAACTTTTATGCTCACTGTATGTATTTGAAAACTACATTTAGGTTTCCATGTGGATTATCTATACTGTTCTAGATAATAGTAGCTCAGGCCTTTGTACTGTTGTTGGGTTCTTTCCTTAACTTTTCTTTTGGTATTCATTTTTATACTTTTATCTGTACTATTTTACATTATATAAATGCATTGTGGGATGGTTATGGTTCATTTTTATATTATATGATATATTTTATTGACCACTAATATCTTATATTAAATTTTATGTATATTATATACATTAATATCTCCCATATAGAGATTTGTATACCCTCGATACTAGTTGTCAACCCAGGGCCTACTGGAGGTGGGACTCTGGGGTCATTATACATATTAATTATTTAAAATCCCCGGATTAATATTTTTTTAAGGAGGTTTTAGTGACATATAATATCTTATATTATCCTCTTATTACATTTCAACAATCATTTTTTAATAATTCCTTAATAAAATCACCATTTTTTGGTGTTAACTCTTTTATTTTTCATGAGAATTTATGTCTGGCAGTTATGGTCCTTATAATTTGATCATTATTTCATCATATATATGATTTTATTTATGATAAAAATATCATATATATTCATTATATAAATATTTATTATCATCTTGGAATGTTATTGATAGAAAAATGAATTACACCATTCATGGAGATGGTGGGTCGTATGTACGATTGAACGCTATTTTCACTTTTCAACAGATAAGAAAAAATAATGTTAAATAATAATTAATTTTTCAAAAATCATTATTATATCATATATATAATATATATTATTAAATTATACCCTTCTACCATATTTGTAAAGTTTAAATTAAAAATCTATCACATCACTTTGTGGAGGTGGTAGTCGATACATACGCACAAGCGACGTTGTCGTTTTCCAACAGATATGATGTTAAAAATTCAGATAAGATATTATAATTACATAGGAATATTTATTTAATAAATATAATATATAATCATTCGACCCATCATTACATCCATCCGTAATAGGTGGTCATGTAAAATTAATTATACCGCTACATAGAGGTTGTAGTCCACATGTATGCACGAGCAATGCATTCACTTACCATTTGATGACAAAGAGGGGGAATAATTTCGATTTCATGATCCTAAAAAATTAAATTATATTTATTATAATTAATATTTTATTTTATAATTAATAATGTATATTTTTAGGAGGTTGAAGAAGGATTAAATTGAAAGATGTCATGTATGATAATTACCTTTTCTTCGGGATAAATCCTTTATATCCTTTCATAAATAACCTTGGAATGGTCTTTTGAGAAAAATAAAACCTCTAATTTGTGTATATGGAAGTATATAATATAATTTTTTTAGTGTTTGTCAAGATATATGCCTAAATGTGTTGTGTAGAAAATAGGGAAGGGATGTATATTTATTTGGGAGGGAAATGACACAGTTAGAAATACAAAAAATGTTTAAATAAAATTAATTCATTTTCAATAAAAATTCTTCAAAATAGACATATATTATAATAAAAATAGTATAAGGTCAAAATATAATTAAAAATTTATATATGTTTTTTTGAATTTAGACATCATCTTTTGGTTTAACCCCTTGATTAACTAATTTTTATCATAACCATGGTAATAATTATTTTATTATTAAATGGTAATAATTTAACTTATAAGAAAACAATTATCTTATATATGGATAAGGAATGATAATTGAGATCATTTATCAATGTATTTGTCCACTTTCAAAATTTTTATTATTTTAAAATAAATTAATTAAATATTATTTCATAAAAAATATCATTAATGTAATTTTTGGAACTTAATTAAATTTTACTTTAAATAAATCATGAAAAAAAATGCTTTTGAAAATAATCCTTTCACAAATTCATAAAAATTTATGAAGTTTAGTAATAAAATTATTCACTTATTTTTTATCACTATAAATGTTTTTAAAATCATTTATTTTATTTTTCTATTAATTTAGAAAATTATGTACTAACCTTGCATAAGCTTTTAAGGTATATATTCAATCATACAAAATTAGAAATAAATTTCCATATTAAATAAAGTTAAATTAATATTTAAAATAAACATTTCTAATAGATCATATTATATTTTTATTCTTATAATAAAACTTTAGAAATTTTAATGTCAAAAGATTTACCTTTCGTATTTCTTCTTTTCTTAAAATAATATAAAGGTCATAATCAACGTAAAATGCAACCATGTGTCCACATTTTAAAGAAATATATTAGATGTGTGAAAATAAAATAATCCAAAATTATAAAGTAAAGTGTTAGAGTAATTTTACATCCATCATAGAACCATTTAACCTTATTTTACCCGTCCTACCCTTACCGAGGTAACAAAAATTTATCAAGGTTACTATTCATAATGAAAAAAATAAAAGAACCCAATTTAAAAAATGTGAATATTATAATATGAAATATGTGATCCATTTTTCATAATTCAATTTTTATAAGTTCTAGAAATTCTTTTTAAAATAAGTGTTCAAATTAGGATGAAACAAAGTTTTATTAGAAAAATATATTTTTAAGCATAAAACACAATTTATTCTTATCTCATTCCTAAAAAACAGTATATGATTGTTAAAATTTTATTTAATATATATATATCATTAAAATAATTCAGGGATAGTGATTTATTTAATTTATTATAATTAAACAAAATTACATGCAAAGAAATATTTTTTTAAGAAAAATAATTCTTTTAATTTAAAATAAATTTTATTTTAATATCTAGTCCATTAATAACCAAAGAATTAATTTTATTCATGTGTAAACCATAAATTTTAATGATTTAGTTATTATTATTCAAACCCTCTAATCCAATGGTTAAGGTGATGACTGCCACATTAAATAATAATATTTTTATAATATATTGTTTTTTTCTAAAACTCATTGTTTCGTATATAGTAAAAAATCTTGGAAATCAATTTTATTAATAGATAAATATATCATCAAATATCTTGATATTACAATAAATCATACTCTATGAGATATTTTGATAAATAATGATTAAATTATACATAGTGTGTTTGTATCAAGTAGTAGTCATAATGACTTTCCATTGTATCTTTAGGGACCATGGTATATTTTTATATACCACTACTGATATATGAATATGAATAAATTATATTTAGATAGGGTCTTAAAGGGTCAATGGTAATGTGTTTCCACATATTCAACCAATTTAGATGAATTGGACTTTAGAAAGATGTGGGACCATGTGCGGGGGCTACTGAATTTTTAACTAAAAATGATCATAAGTGATTTATTTGAATTAAATTATTAAACAGTAACATAATATTTATTAATATTATTTATCAATGTATTATCGAATTATTTAATGTTAAAATAATTTAATATTTGAAATTATTTTTTTGGATAGAATATAATTTATTCCATGTTTAATAAACTTATTCATGAGGAACTAGCTAATTTAATTGATCGGGTATCATCACGTGATACATGACAGTTTCATAAGTGGGATATGATTTATTTTAGACACTTACAACACATTAACTAAGACGTTAGTTTGGTTACATGTTCTTTTTGGGTTAACTATCATTAAGGGGATATTTTAAACCCATTAAAGAGTCAAACCTAGGTCTATAAATCATTTTATATCCCATGTATATGTGAGAAGATTACAAGTGAAATTTTTTTACTCTCCTAAATCTCCCATGAGTTCAATAAAGATAATTTTATTGGAAAATAAAAATAGAACCAATCTAATTTCAAGGATTAATTGTGATATATTCCAGTGAACATATATAAACTGTTAAAAATTATGTTATTCTAGCACCCCTGAATCAAATAATGGAATTGGAGTGGTCATAGTACACAGAGGGATGTTATATGGGGCACCTTATTTGGTTCCATCAATAAACAAAAATATGGAGATGGGTGGAGAATGATGGGATCACGACATCCAGTAATGTACTATTTTGTTTTTCACTATGTAATTAAAATTAATTTTATGAGATCCATGGGGGAATCAAGTTTTTAGTATTTTGGATTTTATGTTATGAAATGAATTAGAAGACAGTTTTTTTAAAATACATATTTTCATGCTTCCACGTACACCCCAATTTCTTCACACCCTTATATATTTTTTCCCTTATTAATGAGAAAGTCTTTTTGAAAAATGTGATGATAATTAATATAAATTAAATGAATTTTGTTATTAAATTTAATTAATGTGGGTTTTTCATTTATAGTAGCAGTTCAACTTCATCCCTATTTTACCCTCAGTTGATTATCTCTATTCAAATGTTTATTCTCTTCATTTTTTTAATTCTATTCAAATATGATTTTTTGTTTATCATAGCTTGACCTATATTTATCACTATTATTTAGTTATTTATATTTTATTATTTCCATTCCACTATTTTATCATAATTGTGGATTCATTTCCACTATTTAAATTAACATGAAACATTCTTTGATTTCATTAATTTAACCTTGTATTAGAGACTAGTATTCAACCAAGAATCTTATATGACTATAAGGTGGATATTCCCTACATTATCCCTAAAATATTTCTAGGTTTAAATATGTGTGTGATGTGAAGTATCACAAATCTAACACATGCATTACTAAAAATATGTTTTTTTTAAATCCCCTTGTATGATAACTAGGATGAGTATTGATTATAGTAAATCCTGAAATTTTGGCCTTTTTTGTGGTATTACTTTAAAAAATGAAATGGAAAATATTAGATCCACATAGAGGGGTTCACTAAATGAAATTAATCCTATGTATAATTGAATTTAGTTTCAATAGGATGATCCATTGGTGTGTTTTATTTGGAACATTGGTTGGATGAGTAGAATCCTCATGAGAATTATACTGCTAAAAATTTTTTATGATGTTTGAAGTGGTTATGTGTTAGATTCGCATATAACCTGTAATTTCATCTTGGTTGATGTGTTATACGATGGTTATGTTGGATGGGTGATATTTCCACTAAAAGATGTTATATGTGAGGGTAATGAGGGGTGGGAATAATTCCACTCAATGGATGTGATATCGGATTCTTATGCGAGGTAGGTGATATTCCCATCAACAGATTTGATATGTGATTGTTATGAAGGATGGGAACTACTCCCCTAATGAATGTGATATGAAATTGTTATTTATAGTGAATTATTCCCCCTTATATATGTGGTAAATGATATTTATGTATGTTGGTAACTCCTCCCCCAAGAGGATATGATATATGATAGTCATGTAGGATGGGAGCTATCAAAAATATATGTTATATGATGGTTATACATGGTATATATTAATACAACCATCCCCCCACAATTATGTGATATATTAATGGTTTTCTAGTCATGAGATTATCTGAGCCTTGGTTTTGGTTATGATTCCTCATTAGATACATTTTCACTAGCTAACTAATATATGATCCCTCCTCGATTTCACTATCAAACCTAAGGATCGATTATAGATTATTAATTTATGATTGCAATTATTTTTTATGGAACATCATCAAGCACTTTTATAGATGTGATATATTTAGAAACATCAATAGTTGTGGTTTACTGGGTAATTATCACATGTTACTAAATTTTTCATGGGTCCCTGGTTATATATCAAGTTTGTAGTTCAAGATAAGGTTAGGTTACCAATGATTAATGTTTGATCAGGATAGTTCAGATTGTGTTGGGATATGGGATTAGTCTAATATTGAAGACTAGTTTTGTAGTTATATCTTATTTTGGTGTATTTTATATTTATTTTAGACCATTAAGTATACAATTTGGCCCCAAGGTATCGTGATTGTGTATGTATGAGTTTTATGAAACATATAATCATTCACATTGATATATCATGGGTTTATTTTTTATTTAGTTTTAGCTATTGTGATTGGTTATTATTGTTTAACGAGATGGTCTTTACTGTTGTTACATATGTTGTTTTATGTGGTTACATGATTCATAGGGTATAATATCCCCATGATATAACTAGACCCTCACTACTATTCAGTGAATTTTTGGTATATAGTGATGTTCATCTGAGGTCTTGTGGTGATTTGATCTGATTTGATTACTATAGAATGAGATGGGTCAGGATGTAACATAGTTGTATTAGATCCTTATTTTATTTTATTTTTTTTCTATTTGAAAATGTTATATATTATTTGTAATTTTATCATAGATTGTTCTATAGATTCTACCATATCAAAGTTATCCCATGTAGGAGTGAACTCAAGGTTACCATGTATGGGACTATTATTCTTTTTTTTATGATTTATTTGCTTCCGTAAATATGATGCAACTAAATTTTGATGTAAAATTCATAGAATTTTTTTCTCTTCACCTATAACTAATTGAGGGAATTATTTCAATAATCTTGTAAGGAACACATTATGCACATGATATTTGTGTTCTTTCCGATGATTAATTTCCAAGTCTATGATGTTGGGGTTGGTTATTTAATATTCCAACATTAAATTATATAGGGTTTTGATATAAATGTTTTTTGACATCTTATCTGATAGATACATTGCATGATTTTATTATTGTTTCTAATTATTAATTATCCCCTATAGTAATTTTATCAATTTAATAAAATTTTAATAAAATCATTTAAGGTTTTTTCTTCTATAAACTATGATTTTAATATCATGTAATCAATTCATATTTATGATACTCTTTCTAAACAATGTCATTGAAATGATGTGGATCCAATATGCATCAAATAAAGAGCCTATGAATTGGTTGATAGTGTTAGAAAGTGAACATGGGTTATGATACCTTATTTTTATTTGTAATTTTCATACACTAGTAGTGAAGATATGACTATATTTATTACTCTATATATGATATTAAATATTATTATAGAAGTGTGTTCTAAAGTAAGTGTATTTAGTTACAGAGACAAGCCCCATAATGACAACTAGTAGGGTTCCAGTAGGGTGGGGATGATATTTATCTATTGGATTTTGGGAAAGAATAATATTTTTCTTATCAATACCAAGGATGATTAGCTCTATGAGGGATTATTGTGGGTTACACAGTCAATGGAGGTAGAGACATTGTGATATGTAGCTTCCATGTATAATATTACATGGGATTTTTAAATATGGAACTCTCCTTTTTCCATGGGTGATAGTGTTCCATGGGTTTTTTATATCTATGAAGATTTGATATAGAATATTTTTTATAATCACAAGACACACCTAAATATAAGAGAAATTTTATCAAAATATTTTTTATGAGGTTCTATGAAACATTGATAAGATTTTATAGATAAATCAGATCAGTATTTTGGTTATATTAGGATGATTCTCACTTTTGAATTTACAATAAATTCTTATTATAGAATTTAAGGGATTATAGGTATTACTATTTTATGCCTTAAAAAATAGAGGGAAGTCTTTTGTGGAGTACGAAAAATAATTTAAAAAGATCTTTAATTTTCCCATGATATGGGTAGGGCATGATTTAGTCAGGCCTTTCTAATTTGATTACGTAATTCAGTATAAGATTTGGATAAATGTGTATATATTTCATCTTCAATATTTATTATTTTTGGTGTATCATTCCCTATTATCTGATAGGAACATGAATGAGATTAGAGGATCTAGTCAGTTAACTCTTTTTTAGGGGACCGATTGTTGGTCCACATGCAGTTATTTTTACTGTTTGACTGTTGAAGCTAGAAATGTGTTGGATAAATAATCTAAAGTGGTAGTTCATATCTTCATCCTTGGGGAGGTTTTCCTTTAGATTGTTACTAGTTTTGTAGGGTTGTTAACATTGTCACATAATAAATTTGGTCTTTATTTGAATCTCAATTTTGTAGGATAATAGGGAACTTTCCTTGTTATTATAAGAATTATTTATAGCTTGATTATCGAAATGGACAAGTATAGATGTAAGGCTTGGGATTTGATTTGGTTGTAGTAATGAGTAGTAGTTTTTGAAGTTACACATGCTTTTTGGGTCATGTTTTTCACATGGTACCTATGGTAAGTGTCAAAAAATTTAGTAGATGGGAACATTTTAGGAGAGCATATTAGAAGCTCAATATTGAAGTTTAGGATAGTTGAACGCTCTTAATACCACATCATTTGACCATGATTCTAGTACAATTATGGTTTTAGTTATGATTTATGGCCACATCAAATTTGGAATCTGATTTATTTGGTATAGGTGAATCAAATTTAGTTATATACATTCACTTTAATAGTGTCTTGAGGCTTGAGATAGATTACGTATGTTGGGTAAAGTCGATTGATACACCCTTATGAAAATTATTCAAATGTATTTATTGTTTTTGTGAGTGTTAAATAGAGGTTTTTGTTTATATATTTATTTCATATTTCATTATGTTAGAGATTAATCATTTTGATTTGAACTTTAAAATAGATTTGTTAGTTCACTCTTGATCCCTCATCAATTATGATTCTTCATTATTATTTTTCATTTATAATTAGGGTGGTGTTTATGATAGAATTAAATATTGGGATATGTAGTTATATGGTGAACGGACTAATATTTATTAGTTGGGTAGGATGATAGACTGGGTTTTTTATCTTATTTTTTAATATGATAATATTATTTAGAAAATTTTCCTCATGTAGTTTAAATGTTTTTAGAAGTATTTTTTTTTATTTATTAGGTTTTCTACCTGATCAGGATTTTATGTTCATGATTTTTCACATGTTAGTTATGGATTTTATATTTTTTCAACTACATAGGATGGCTTCTACAGAGATTCTAAATATGAATGCTCTGGTTGAGGAATTGGAGGTGAAAGGGTTTATCTAGTTGAGTGCATCCCCATAGAGTTCTCTAGTCTTTTACATAAATAAGGAAGATGGATATTTAAGGTTGTGCATGGATTATTATATATTAAACCTGGAGACCATCCAGAATGATATTCACTTCAAAATAATGGTGATCTATTTGACTAGTTGAAATGGTTTATTTCGTTTTCTATGATTTATTTTAGATAAATCTATCATTAGTTAAGGTTCAGACCTTCTCACATAGCATATACTACATTTAAGAGAAGTAATGTAATGTAAAATTTCCTTATGATTTTTTTGGTTCAAAAAATTCATGGGTAGGGTTTATGACCTCAATGGATTTTGTATTCCATCCTTATATATACTCTTTCATGGTCGTAATAATCAATGAATCTCTTTTATACTAAATTATTCTATTTTATTATTAATTATACAAATTATTTTCCAATTATTAAAAAATTACTATGTTCCACTAATTATTACTAATTACCAATAATTATTACTATGTCCCACTAATTATCACTAATTATTTCTAATTATTAATAATTTCAACTAATAATTACTAATAATTACTAATTTTTACTGATTTTTTCAAATTAAAACTATTTACCACTAATTACTACTATTTATTACTCATTACCACTAATTATTATTAATTATTAATAATTTTTACTAATTATTACCAATTATTACTATGTACCACTAATTCTTACTAATTATTACTATGTACCACTATTTTTACTAATTATTACTAATTACCACTAATTTTTATTAATATTTACTAATTATTACTAGTTATTACCAAGTATTACTAATTATTACTAATTACTACTAATTATTACTAATTATTTCTAATTAAACCTAATTATTACTAATTAAAACTAAATACAACTAGTTACCACTAATTATTGCTAATTATTACTATATACCACTATTTTTTACTAATTATTACTAAGTATTACTAATTATTACTAATCACCACTAACTATTACTAAGTACCACTAATTATTACAAATTATTACCAAGTACCACTAATTATTACTAATTATTTCTAATTATTATTAATTATTGCTAATTATTAATAATTACCACTACTTATATTTAATTATTACTAATTACCACTAATTATATCTAAATATATTAAATTTTTAGTAAGTATTACTAATTATTACTATGTACCACTGGTTTTTACAAATTATTACCAATCAGAACTTATTTTAGCTAATTACCAATATTTATTAGTAATTATCACTAATTATTACTAATTACAACTAACTATTACTAATTACCACTAATTATTTCTAATTAATAATAATTATTACTAATTATTACTAATTACTTATTAATTTTTAAAACTACTTTTAACTAATTTAATCTAATTACTTCTAATTTCAAAAAACAATTAATAATTAAAACAAAATACTTCCAATTAAAAATTATTACTCCAACATAAATCAAATTACAGATAAATGAAAGTAGAAAATTCTAATTAAGACTAATTACGACAAATTAATAATAATAATTACTCACAAAAAATAAATCAAATTAACTAAAAATTAGAAACAGTAAATAAATATCATAAAACATGACTTTTTTATGTAAATCCAAATATTTTCTTCCCTATAAAATGTTAAACTATAAAAATTTTAAGAAGAAAAGGATTAGATGAGGAAAGGAGATCAGAGGAAGAGGATGTTAGTGTGAGAAAAACATGGGTGGGGTATAGAGGTTTGATAGTTTGCAATGGGACAATTTGCAAAAGGAGGCACATACCAAATAGTATTTTTTTAGAAGGGACCCATCGCAAGTAGTACCCACAATAAAGAAACATCTCGATGATAAATAAGATATTTGTGACGGAAACCATTGCAAATACCCTTCTTCCAACAATTTATTTTCAATGATATTTAATTCTCATCACAAATAACTACTAATGACCGAAAGTATTTTCGACAGGAACCGTCGCAAAAACTCTTACCGATATACTATTGGAGTCGAGAATTAAATCAAATCACAAATAAAAATACTGAAAGACGGTATTTTTTATGGGAAAATAATCTCATCGTAAATAACTTTCCTTCAGTTTGGCATGTAATATGCATCAAAGGTACTTGTGACAGGAATTTCTTCTTATCTCAAATAGTTATTTAACAATGACTATTTACGATGGGTGATGGACTTGCCGCAAATAACCCCTAAAAAATGCACATTTTTTCCCACAGTTCAAGGTCACCAAAGGGTTGAATATAAGAAGAATAAGTCATATTTATTTTGTAAATAGCATGTTCTAATGAACGTTATCACCACTATAATGAATAAGCTTCTCATGTTTATAAAGATTAAAAGTCATAGTGAAGCCAATCCTAATGATTGCTCAGATTAGTTCACCATTGATCGAATATTGGGACACAATATACTATGTTTCTATGTCTTGTAATACATACTACATTAGATGGTTGACTATGGGATTTTAAAATTGGAAAAAACACTATCACATGTGACAGATGTATCAGTTATCCCATCTGAAAATTATAGAGAATGGATGGGTGTTCCCTGTTGAAGTGTACAAATTTTAAAGTACTATATGTAGAGAAAATTAGTTATTTGTGAAAATTCCACACTCATGTATCTTATTAAACATCTAGTTGAGACCAAAATTCCCCCGTAAAATCCATTTGTAAAATCAGTATCATTATATACCCCTATGATTTAGTGAAATCATCACTAGTGAAAATATGAATATAAGGAAGATTCATTATTGGTGCTCCATGTAGTTCAAACTCTTCGAGACATCTTACATCCATCACTAGGAATATGAGAAACATCCACAAACTGATGTAATGGGCATCACTACATAAAATATATTAAAAATCATATGAAGATTCATGATATGGATTTGTTAGTTTGATTCACATGGAAGACCCCTTATCTAATGAAGAATACCCATATGAACTTGAATTCCATACCCATAATTAGAGAAATAGTCACATAGGCCAAGTATATTAGGGAATAAGGGGTCAATATTGACACTAGTGTATTGGAATTTTCCCCACTAAATACAAATAAGTTATATAAACATTGATACATGAATATTAGAATTCTTAACATGAGAATTGATCCAATCCCAAATCATACATATCCAATTCGGATCAAATCATATTGGAGGACTGACTATATAATATGAAATTTCTTATCGACCATCCGAACAAGTTAAGTACTAAAAAACCCATCCTATATTCCATGAATAAATCCCCAAATTTTTCTTAAGAAAATGAACCATCGGGACATTCAATCTCAACATCTAAGCATCAAACCATGTAAAAACCCTATAATAATAATAAAGAACACTTCTTCTGAAGTATGACATCGTGAAACAATGATACCTTATCCTATAAAAAACTCTATTGTAGATGAAATTCACCTCTCTATGGATCTTAGAGATGCAGTAATTGATTCCCTATTAATCCTCAATGAGTGAGATACTAATATTATTTCAAAAAATGTATATATTATGAAAACTAAACTCGCCATGTTCCACAAAATCATCTGATTATGGAACAATTTTGAGATACTTCCATACAAGAACACATCATTTCCTTGTACATATCTAAATAACTGTACAACATAAAAAAATTTCTGGCCTATATTGATAATTTCTCTAAAATTAATCTCATAATAGTTTGAACCCTCAAACACTAGGGATAAAATGAAAAAAACTTGACCACTTCTAATATGACGATATGAGGATATTAAAAGATCGATCAGAAACCACAATGAGGGATCAAGATCATAACCATATTCATAGAACTCAAATCATAATATGATTTTACAGTTATCCACTGAGATAGATATTTCAATGCTATATTTGGAAGGTTATATATCTACTTTCATATGATAGTGTGCTAAACATATCATATATTTCTCAAATATTCTCTCAATTGGAATGTCAGTATACATTATACTTATAGTTCCCTCTTTGTGTATTTTCAATACAAATATATAAACCCTGGATTCTATAAAATTGAAGGAATATATCTGATGGTAGATAATGACATTTTGGATAGTAGTCACAATAGTTTGTATAAGGAACCTCTTAAATAATGTAGTGAATTCAAAAAATACTATATGGTTCCTATAAACCGAATTGAGGTGATGGATCCTGACCTAGAAATTCACTAGCTCATATTAATTTCATTTTAGAGGTCAAAGTATCTGATCATATTTTTTTAAAATGATGTCCCACACATGGCATACATCACTAACAGATGAAAAGACTATTGCCCCATCAATGGGGTTTAGTCAATATCCTAGGTCTTCCTATACTAGGGTTATTCTAAAAAATATCCAAACCATAAAACAAATACTCCATAATCAAATAGACTTAAACCATTAGATAAAGAGGTGGAAAATGGGCATATACAAATTTTCCACCCATCCTCCTGATATTGTTAGCATCAACCAAATATATACCTTATAGTAAGTGATATGATCTTAGAAAATAATATTACCTATGATATTAATTCCCCATAAATAACTCTTGAACATTGGGATATCTGAGAATATTATTCCCTTGATGATAACGAAGAATAAGAGGAATTTATCCATGAATCCCCTAATAATGATTCATATGCATCAATACTCTTTGGATCCAAAGATTCTTCCTCACCATTTTTAAATATAAAAAACATCCCTTAATCTTCCTTCATTAATAATGGAATGGAATAATAAGGTGAAGAAAATCTAAAAGACTCTCCTCTTGTATTTTTGGAAGTTGTACCCACCACCATTATTGAACTCATAAAAATTAACCAGGATCCAAAGGAATATCTGAGGCCAATATTGACTAGTGCCACTATGGACCAAAAGAATAATAGGCACAAATCTCCTTTATATAACAACACTAGGATGTCTTTCCATTCTAATATACAAATATACTATGGTTGAATCCTGATATAGAAATCTATAACTTCAGTTTCATAAATGACTTGAATGAAAATAATTATGTAACTAGGATAATGTATCATATTTGTGCCTCAAAGGTGGAAGTATATATTGATAAGATAATTATGGAAAATTTTATTTCAGTGGTCCAATACCCAAAATGGATCACCTCTATTTCCATTATTAAGAAAATGAATTAGAAAATTTGGGTCAGTATTGAATTTAGGTGTCTCAAATGGAACTTCTAGAGAGATAATTCCCTTGCACAATCACATAGCTATTGATCAATGAAGCATTTCAATTTCAAAACCCTCTATGTTATAGATGGATACTAGGGATCTAATTATATATGTATGGACCTTGATGTTTAAGAGTACATTATTTTCAAGTTAGCCCAATGAGTATATTTTTACCATAAAAATAGATTTTTTATAAATGAATTTTGGCACCATATTTCAATTTTTCATGCATAAAATCTTCAATAAAATACTATAAAATAAAGTATAATTCTATATAGACAATCTGGTGGTTATGTATTAAGACCATTGTTATTATCAAGTCAAAATACAGATAGATTTCAAAAAAATATGACAACATAACTGAAATATTGACCCACAAAAAATCACATACTAGTTAACATTAGTAATATTAATTAACATCATGGTACACCAACATGGTATCAATTTTTACATATAAAATATTATGGTGTTCATTTACATTTTAACTTCTTAAAATCATAATCATTTAAGTAGAGTCCAAAGGTGTCTTTCCTCTCTCAAGTTATTCATAAAAAACATTCCAAATAGTACTTACACATTATGAATCTATTTAATAGAGGGGTTAACTTTATATACAATTATAATTTTCATGAAACAGCAGATGAACCTATATAGTCACTCATACACCTACATATTTTAATACCACCAATAGAATGGATTCTACTGATTTTTTATGTGGAAAACATGGAGTGGTAACATTAAACCATACTCATGTAAAATATAATGAATGCATTAAGAATACTCTCTACTATTTTAGGAGAAAAATTATAGATAATAATACATGATACTCTAACATCAAGAATAATTTTCTCAAATTTATTTAAAAGGTGAAAAACCCTAGACACTACCAACAACATCATGAGGTCAAGTTAATCTCTTTAAACGTCCTGGTTAAATATGTCCCTATATTTCCAATTCTAACTAAATTTATAACACATTTCATGGTAATACTATATTATTTTGATATTCAATTCAAGATTAAAAAGTCATTTAAGGGGTAGGATTTGGACTATTTACTTGTAGCAAACACTTCTCTACAAAGTGAATTGGTGAACACAATGATTAGAGATGAAGATGTTTTCTCTATTCATTTTTCTCTATATTTTTTGGAGATATAATTTAATGGAATTTATTTTTTTAACTATATACAAAATCATGTGAAACCCAAATCTCAAACAATTAAACTTCATAATTTTTCTCATCTCCTTAGTGGAGCTTGTATTTCTAAACACTTTTCCACTTTCTGAGGGTAGAACCAATAACAAAGTTGAATTCAAATCCAAATTTGTGGATTTAGAGATAGATTTTCATTTATCAGTGGCCCTCCTAACAATAAGGTTAAGTCTGAGTTATTGATTTTATAAATTAATAACGAATATGACATTAAATGTAGGAATTAATACCATTTTTTATTATGCATGAGTGATTAAGATATAATTCATCCATAATCCAATATTATCTCATGTATTAAATTCATAATGTGCATATTCCTATTCACTGGAAAATACATTCACTACACTTGTATACCAAGTTCATGATGAGAGTGTTATTTTCATTGTTTATTATAGGGTGGTATCTTCATTCCTTAGCATTAACATGAAATACTTTACAAAATCCTAAATTCCAAGAAAATACTCTAAAGATAATGAATTAATGGATTCTTACTCATGTTCATTAAAGAGGGGAAGGGCCTAATTTTTATTTAATAATTCCATGTTAGTGAATATGGTAATTATCAGTCTGGAACCAAGATTTATGAAAATTGAAAGTGTCTTGGATATTTATGGCCCTTTAAAATTAAAAACTACATGAATTTCATAAAGTGGTACCATGATTTTTAGATAAAAACCAATTTTATCCAAAATCCCCATGATCTATTATGGAATTCAAAATACTCTTTCTTATTCTTTGTCTTGGGGATATATGTTATACAGCCTTATCACCTAGCTATAGTAATGAAATTCAAGTAAATTCTCATAGTAATTATTTTTTTATTCAAGTGGGTCGTGTTTATATTCCTCAAAAAATTGAAACAATTTCTACCATCATAAAGTAATATATCATCACTTGATTTGGAATCCCTCTGAATATTTTTATAGAAAACATACCAAATTTCTAATCATTCAAATTGGGAAGTTTTTATCAATAATATAATATATATTTCAACCACTCATAGGGATACCATGTAATGATGTGTGGATAGAAAGAGACTTTAAATAATACATAATTTTACTCCCTTTAGACGATTGTAGATAAGGAAAAGAATAATTCATTTAAAAAATTATAGTGTAATATATGGGATTATCACACCATGACTCATACTACCACACAAGAGACCATGTATTCTCATGTATATGGGATATCAGAAGTCGTGCCCATATAATTCCAACTAAATTCACACTAAAATTCTATCTAAATTAGATTTTTTAAAATTAGTATTCTCTTATATGAATGGATGGGTTTTTGTGATTCAATGAAACAAATTTTTTTTATTTGTACAGCCTAAAGGTTTAGTAGAATATAGTAATATGACATTTCAACAAAAAAAATATTCACCACAAATTCCTCCAAGTTGAATTCATAATGGACAATAGAACCCTCATGATACCATGGAATAAGTCTCAAATTATAAGACCAAAATGAAAAGGTCATTCCCACATAAATATATATTTTCCACTCTAATAAATCCAAAATTATGATCATAATGGATTGAGATAGTATCACAATAAATATTGACATGATATTTATCATATAATACAATGAGAAATTTCAAGATGGATTGATAATGTCTAGGTCGCATGATGTGACACTTCAGGACCACATCCTAGTTGAATTATATAAAACTACATGATAAGGTCTTACAAGCATGAGGTTAAACTATATAGTTATATTCCATTATACATGACTTCGAACTACATGGTGCATAATGTTATCACCTGAACAAAAACTATAAGATTCCTTTTTCCTTGTTTCATGATGTTAAAATTTCCAATATATGGTTTCCTATACAAGACCACTCAAAAAATTAGATAGTCTACTTGTTTTTCATGATCTAATGAAATGAGATCAATATTTCTGTAGGAGTTCATATTTCATTCCCCCTTACCCAATTTATAGATTTTTATTAATATAAAATTCACTAACTCAATTTGAACTAAGGGTGGAATTATTCTTAATTATATAGTATTTGTACCAATGCATGGATCACTTATCTTTCCCCCAGTCAAAAATATCAACAAAATGCCTAACTCATCTTGAGTTTTGGTCATATTAGATCAAATTTATTTCCCTCAGCATGTCCAAAACTGAGATAAATACAACTAATTCTATGTATGATCTAAATCAAAAAGATACCTTATATGTTTAAATAACATTATTTTAAATAGAATGATATTTTGACCATCCTGAGAGACCATAAGCTACATAGAGTGGCCTATGTTATATAGCATATGCAGTGACCTGACCCCAGAAGTCCTGGATCCGTTGTCTGCAATCAGTTACATTAGCATAAGATATAGGTAAATTGTCTCCCAAAGGACTGAGTAGTTTTATAATCTTGGTAAAATAGATATATACATGAGAAAAGAATAATCTTATTACAACATAATTTTTCCCTCTTTCTAAGTATCTTTGAGGATAATAACATTATTCCATCAAGAATGTACTTTAATATCAATCATACTTTTTGGATTCATGGGGAATGGAATCATAAAAATGGTAAAACCAAATGCTCAGTGAGGGTAAAATATAGTGGAAGCCAATAAGGACCCAATAAGAATAGTCAATATAGAAAGTTCATAACAAAGAAGACATTATAGGTCGCCAATAACTGATAAGGATGTATATAAAAAATATTGAAAGTTAATAAATGGAAACACATTCCATTCAAAAAAATAATGAAAATCAATATGGAAAGGTAATAAATTGAAAAAAATTCTATTTAGTCAATGAACTGAAAATGAAATATAACCAAAGATATATTTATGAAAAATCTCATGAATGAATAATAAATGAAACTAAATTCTGGAAATGATTATTTATTGGAAGTCATGTATAAGGCACATGAAAACCTATACCATCATGAAATTTCACAATATGGTTTAAAACTAAGTATATGAAACTATTTAACTTACACAAAATGTTTCTCTCATAAGAACCTATCAATTCTTCAAGGGGATATATAATGTCTGGACCCTACCCATCCATACAATTCTAAAGCATTCCTCTTATTAATTAATAAAAATAAATAATATTCCATATCAAATATTTGTATATAATAAAGAATAAGGAATTATTAATATTTCCCCCATATAATCAAATTACTATAAATTTAGACACTGTATTAAAATGGTAAACAATTTAGGTAATAGTAATATCCATGATAAATTATATGGATAATTAAAAATAAAAAATTTAATGATGGTAGGAAATTGAATATTTCTAGGTGACCAAAAAAGGAATCAATTAAGTGAATAGGAATACTGGCCTTGGGAAAATCAATCATAAACCATCCACATAAAGAATAAGGATGGTATCAATACGACATATCCTAGGAAGAGTAAAATAAAGGGTTGTTATCATTGATGAATAGAAATACTATGAAAAGATATTTTAAAAACATTCTTAGGGAAAATATCATTTCTTTTTGTAAAACATTATGAAAGAAAATTTCTTTGAAAAGTACATTGGAAAAAAATTCTTTAAAAATTACCCTTTTAATCATTCAAAGGAATATTCAATGAACTGATGGAGGGTAAATTTATATGAGCAGTATGAGGTAAAAGAATATTCCTTTTGAATGGTAAAAGGTTGAAAAAATTACTTGTTTAGAAAGAGACAAAAATATTACATTGAAAATAATAGTAGAAAATAAAAGGGTAAAATTTTCATTACTAAATAATTATGAAATGTATTAAAAAATTTCTTAAAAAATTTCAATAATACATGGTATTTAGAGGAAAATATAATCTTTGACTAAAGAGATAAATGATTTCGGGTTTTCTTAAAAAAATTAAAAAAAAAATAGTACCAAAGAGTGTAAAAATGGTATTAATACTTTACAAGGGTCCTAAATATTGAGAGGAAATTCAACTTAATGGTTTTACTGAAATATATTTATATACTTTCCTCTAATAGAAATACCATTTAAATATAATTGGAATTATTCTTCAAGAAAATGATCTTTAAAATTCCAAAGTGTCCCATATCATTTTGAAACATTTAGAACCATACTACCCTCAGATGAATAATAGTAAATGAAACTTATAATATTATTTTTATAATTGGATTCATTATATTACATTTCAAATTAAATATATACACCATATAAAATAAACATGGTGAGTAATAACTATTAAGTCTCAATTAAACGAAAAATGAGACGAAAAGCCCTTACCTTGAGTCTGACTTGTTATGTGTGTCCTTGTATTACTGAATAATAAACTTATGTTAATTATTTAAATTATTGAGATCCTTTTAATTTTTATCATTACTTTTATTTTACTTATTACCATGTTAAATAAAAATATGCATACAATTAAATTTACTTCGGGTATTTTGACCAAATTCAGTTTATATATCAGAAACAACTTTGATAGGTTAATTATGGTTAAAGGGGAAATTATATAATATATCAAGAATAATTATCATGAAATAATTATCATATTTATACATCAATTTTAATTTTTAAACCAATTATTAAATATAGTTGTGAAAAATTAACCAACATTTCAATCATGGAGATGATAGGTCGTACGTACGCATGAGTAACGTTCCCATTTTTCAATGATCATTGTGCAAAGAAGGTAAGTAATATAAATCATTTCAAAATTATAATTATATCATAAATAATTTTTTAATAATATATACTTACATATATAATTATTGAAATGTAAAAGGAATCACAATGTGTCGAGGAGGCTGTAGTCCATACGTCCACGAACAACATTGTCACTTTTTAAGTGTGTGAATGGGAAATAAAGAAAATGATATATAATAAATTTCAAGATAGGTAATTATGTCATTAATATCTTATACATGTTTTTTATGTAACATATATTTAATTAAAATCATCCTTCTTGCATTCCATGTATTGTGTGAATGAATCATATCGCTTTGAGGGGGCAGTAGCCCATACATCCACAAACGATGTAATCATTCTTAAAAAAAATATAATGTATAATGATATGTATTATAAAATAATTATAAAATATTTAATAAATAATAAATAAAATATATAAATAAAGTTTCCATCAAAATTTATAACATGATAGAGAGTAAATGAAAAAATGAACTCTCGTCGTTTCATGAGGCGGTAAGTCATCATACACATAAATAGTATGTTTGATACCTATATATAAGTGCATGTGAGTTTTGGTAGAACCCTCAGTGTGAAAACATCTTTGTATATTTTTTATAATTTTTTTATTATATAATAATTTAATAAGAATAGTTGAGGGGGTGAATAATGTTGATAAATCTAAAGTTCTTATGAAAAGGTGTTACCTCTTAATCGGGTAACTCCATTTGGTTTGAACCAAAGGGATTCCTTGGATTGATTTATTCATAAGGGGAGGATTCAATAATTATGGGATGGATTTTTAGGTTCTATTTAGTTATATATTTTTCAATCTAATGTGTTTTTAGAGGTGTGAGAAAGTGGGAGGGTTGGCGTCCTTTTATATGGAATGAAAAGTACTCACTTGGCATTTTTTTTAAAACAAATTAGGTGTACACATTTTTTACCTAATCAACACCATAAAAACTAACTGAATAGAATAATGGATGTTTCCTGGAATAATTATGGATATAAAATGTGTTTTTGACAACTTTATAGGTCATTTTGGCTTGTGAGATTAATGTTTAGTCCCTTATTAAGCATAATTTCACATTAACCATTGTAATTAATTTTAATTATTTTCACAAGTATTTTTTTCCAAAAACTAAGTTGACCTTATTATAAATTATTAATTATTAAAATAAAAAATATTTAATCCATTTTTTTAATTCTAATTATATAAGTGGTATAAATTAATTTAAATTTAATCCCACAAACAGGATGATAATATGGGGTTTTAAAGTAAAAAGTGTCTAAAAGGTTTCTATGTTTTTATATTTAATTTCAATGATAAATTGATTAAAATTACCAAAATATGATTAATTTATGAAAAAATTCTAATAAAACTTTAAAAATAATAAAAACTATAATTTATCTTTATAAATAAATTATATGAAGAATCATTTTTGAATTAAATTTCAGAACTTTTCACTAATTATTAAAAAATGAAAATTCAAAGAGAAATACCAAAAATCCACCAAAAATAATTTTTATGTTTATCTTTAAAATATTACGATTATTTTAACATATAATATTTATAAAAATTTCAAAAAAATATCTAAAATAAGTTCACGAATAAAAGACAGAAAAAATTTCTTAATAAAAATATATGTTTTTATGTGTGATATTTAGTTTATTTTTACCTTATATATATCAAATCTATTGGATGATTATAAAAAATATTTTGATTAAATATAATATATATATATATATAATTAATATCACTCACTAACTGTAATTAATTCAATTCATCTGGATAAAACAACTTACTGAGAAAAAAATAGTTTTCTATAAAAATACTCACTTTATATTCAATTGGTTCTTATATTAATTAATTCGTAACCAATGAATTAGTTTTCAATTTTAGTAAAACATAATTTTTCTATGTTTTTTATTTATATTAATAACTAATAATTAAATAGTTATTTTATATGATATTATGTTAAATAATAATATTTAATAATATATTGTTGTTTGGTAAAACTCAGTCTTGCGTGAAACAAAAGCTATCAAAGAAAGTCTTTCTTGAGTGTAACACAAGCCAACTCAAGGTTGTGTGCATTGTAATATATAAAAAATAATTTTATTTTTTAAAAATTACTAAATATATTATAAATTCTCATGATATTAAATTCCCTAAGGTACTTGGTGTTATGTGTTATACATTCCATTGAATATAATGTTCCTAATTTCTATTTTCAAAGCGCTACATTCTCCCCAACTTAATTAAATTACATCCTTGAAATTTAAACTCAATCATGGTGACATATTGTCTGATATCTTATATTTTTAAATCTCACATCATGAGAAGGGTTCATAAAACATCCTTTGGAAAATAGAGAATGGGAATAACAAGGATTACATGGAATAATTTATAACTCGGTATCTAAGTAAGAAAACATTAGTGGAAAGTAGAGATACAAACTTAGAGAAAAAGTGTAAATATTTATAGGTAGTGATTTAAGTCATCAATAACAAACAATTTAATGGTAAATTTAAATTTTATGGCCTGAAATCTGTAAATCTACAATGATTTAGAAGACCACTGGATCAAAAGAATTGAGGTATTAGGCCAACATTTTATTTCTATGTCATTTTCCTAATGTTGTGTAATTATTCTACTTAATAATAATATAAGGAAATATAATTATTTGATATATTTATATAAACATGTTTTCATACTTTTTTTGTTGTTGTATGAATTTCCAATTCATCAAAAAGTTAATTTTGATTCATAAAGAAATAAAATACACATTTAATGGATCATAAGGCCTATAAAAGAGTGAAAATCTATCTATTTAGCTTTAAATGTTATAAAAGGTCTATATAGTCTGTACATTAATATCTAAAACAAAAATTAAACACTATACGTTAGTTATTAGTATTTATTTATCAAATTTATCAAATAATTACAACAACTTATTAACCAGAACATTTAGTAGGTCAGTAGTTGGTGTGAAACCCTTATCATCATTTGATCATAGTTTCAAGACCCATGTCCTTAACAAACTTGATTGTTTGTCACCCATCATACAGTTTTTCATTTTCTAAAATCATATTAACATAATTTATAAAATAAATATGATGTACACTCTTGAATTAAGGTTAATTACCAAATATCCTTTTAACTACGGTTTTCAAAACAACCTAAATACCTAAATACATTATCCAATTATTTCTACGTAGGTCCTTTCTTATTATGGGGTTTATCCAAAATATCATTTATAATATTTCTAAATCATGACACCATATATTCAATCTAAAACACCTTAGGTTTAACCTAGGTCATTCATTTCAGTTATCTATTTAAATCCTTCATAATGATTTATAAAGAAATTGTGAATTATCCTAAGTGTATCACCTGAGAGTGTTAAGCCAGTGCATAGTAAAGATCATTGTCATATACAAGGTAACGCTGAGTCAGGCCTGAAACACCTTGTGAGTTTGTTACTCCTATGTACATCTATGCATGAACCATGTCCACTTATTGTATCCAAAGAGAGATGTATTTCTATAAATACCCAAATAATCTCTAACATATAAAATATTCATGTATGTTCCTCTATACTTATTCTAAAATTATATCTTATGGTTAGATTCTCTAATATAATTTTTCCTAAATCTAGTTCCCAAGGATGATACTAAACGTTATCTGATACTAACTGTAGTTACCCCACCCCAGAAGGCTTGGAGCCGGTATCTACTATCAATTACATTGGCATAAGACACAGGTAATTTTCATCTTAAAGGACTGAACGGTTTAGTAGTTCTACTAAAATAGATACATGTATGGGAAAGGAATACTCTAATTACAAAATAGTTTTTTTCTTCATTCTAAATAACTTCGAGGATAATGAATTTATTCCATCTAGGATATCCTTTCTTATCTTTCTTACTTCATGTATTCCTGGGGAAAGGAAACATGATAAGGGTGAGACAAAATTCTTAATAATGGTAAAATATAATGGATGCAATAATTAATCAATGATAATAATTAATATGGAAAAGTAATAACTAAGGAAACATTCCATGTAGTAAAAGTCTAAAAAGTATGTATATAAACAATATTGAATGTTAATAAATCGAAACATATGTCATTCAAATAACTAGATAAAGAAAAATCAATATGGAAAGGTATGAAACTAAAACACATTCTAATTATTTAATGAATTGAAAAATAATTGGATCTATATATATATTGATGCAAAATCTCATGGATGAAAAATAACTAAAACTTAATGAGGGAAATGATTTTATATTATACATCTTGTCAAAGGCACATTAAATCATATTCCACAAACACTTTTCACAAGAATATTTAAAACTACAAATAGAAACCTTTTTAATATGTGAAAAAAAATTCTCATGACACCCTATTGATGAAATGAGGGGCTATATAAATTTTATGCCCCAACCATCACTACTATTCTAAATCATTCCTCATATAAATTAATCAAAAATAAATAATATGCCTTATCAAATATCCATATTGAATAAACAATTGGGATTTATAAATATTTCCTATAGGTAATCAAATAACTATTAAAGTATACACTATATGTAAATGGTATATAGTTTCTGAAATATTAATATCCAACAGAAATTATATGGATAATTAAGATAAATTCAAGGTTTAATGATCATAGGAAATCAAATATTTCAAGGGGAGAAACAAAGGAATCAAGGAAGTGAATGTTAATATTATCCTTTTCCAAATCAATAATAAACCATCCACATGAGGAATAAGTATTCTATAACTACAACATATCCCAATTAGAGTAAAATAATTTGTTTTTATCATTGATGAATTGAAATACTATAAAAATATATTTTAAAAATATTATTTTGGAAAATATCCTTTTTTTGTAAATCCTTTTCTATGAAAATCACTTTCGTAAATTTTTTCTTTAAAATTTAAGCATTTAAACATGAAAAATAGTATTCAAATAAATGAATCCTGGAAAATCCATATTATCAGTATGAGGTAATATAACATTCCTTTTTCACAATAAAAGGATAGAAAAATTCTTTGTTAAGAAAGAGAAAAGAAAATTCCTCTGAAAACATTGGTAAAAGAAAAAATTGGAAAAAAAATCATTACTAAATATTTTTTAAAGGGTAAAAAACATTTCCGAAAACATTTTAATATAATATGGTTTTTTAAGAAAATATATTTTTTGACTAAATATTGAAATGGAATCGATTTTTATAAAAAATATTTTATAAAACATTTTGAGTACCGAAGACAAGAAAATGGTAATAATACTTGAAAATTTTCATGAATTACCATAGGGGGGAAATTACTGGTATTATTTAACAATGGTCATATAATTTCATCGAATGGAAATACCATTTAATGATCATTAAAATTATTCTTAATGAAAATAATCATTAACCATTCCTAATTCTCCCATAAACTTTTGAAACATTTAGAACTATAATTTCCTAGGATTAATAAAATTAATATAATCAAAGAATATAATGATAATAATGGTATTCATGATCTAACATGTCAAATTCATTATATACACCATATAAAAGAAACTAGGTTCATAATAATAATTAAATCTCAATGGAATGTAAATTGAGATGAAAATCCATTAAGACAAGTCTAACATTTATCATGTTTCCTTGTATATATGAATAATAAATTTATAATAATTAATTACTTTCTTGATACCCTTTTTGATTTTTATAATTAGTTTAATTACACTTATTACCATGTTTTATACAACTTCATAAACAATTAAATTTACATCAGGTGTTTTGACAAAATTTGATTTATATGTCAAAACAACTGTGGTAGCTAAACTATGGTTAAAGTGGCCATTATATAACATCTAGAGAATAATAATAATGATATTATTATCATATTTATACATATATTATTCTTTTAAAACAAAAAAAATAAATATTTTTATGATAAATTAACAAACGTTACAATCATTGAGGTGGTAGGTCATACGTATTCATGAGTAACGTTCCCATTTCTCAATGACCATTGTGGAAAGAAGGTAAGTGAATTAAATATTTCTTGAATGATTAATATATCATAAATATCATATTTTTTAATCATATGTACTTATATATATAATTTTAGTTATTTAAAAGGACTCGCATCGTGTCGAGTAAGCAGTATTCCACAAGTCCATGAACGATGTCATAACTTTTTAAGTCTGTGAATGGGTAATAAATAAAATGATATATATTATATTTATATAAATTTAATTATATCATTAATATCATATATTTTTTTGTTTTATCATTTAAAATAAAACCATCTTCTATACATTCCATGTATCATGTGAATGAATCAGATCGCTTTGAGGGGAAATAGTCTACACTTCCACAAATGATGTTATTATTTTTACAAAAAATGGGAAGTATAAATATATGTGTTTTAAAATTATTAAATAAGATTAATGAAATAAAAATTAAAATATATAAACATATTTTCCTAAATAATTTAAACCATGAGAGGTGATATAGGAAAAATAAGCAATCATCATTTCGTGGGGCGGTAGCTCACCAAACACGTAGATAATATATTTTTTACCCATTAGATGGATGTGTATGTGAGTGTAGGTAGTACCATTAGAATAAAAAAAATATAGTATATTTATAATTATTATTTTATTATATAATCCTTGAATTAGAATATTTTAGGGTGTGGATAATGGAAATAAATCTAAGGATATTAAGAAAAGATGTTGCCTCTTAACCGGGTAACTCCTTTTGGTTTGAATGAAAGGGATTCCTTGATTTGATTTCATCCCAATGGGATGCTTCTAGGATAAAGGGAGGTATTTTTATGCTATATTTGATCAGATCATGGTTGATCTAAATTATCTTGAGAGGTTTGAGTATGTGGGAGGGGTGATGGCCATTTATAATTGAGGAAAAGGACTCACATGGAATTTTTTAAAACGAGTTAGTTATACCAACATTTTACCTAAAAAGGTCATAAAAACCAAAAAAACAAAATAATGGAAGTTAAATGGTCTCATTATTTCTATAAAATTTATTTTGGACACATTCCTAGGTCATTTTTTCCCTTAAGTTTATGGTTCATTCCCTTATTAAGAATAATTTCACCTTAATCATTATAATTAATTTTAATTACATTCACTAATATTTTTGGTCAAAAAATAATTTGACCTTATTATATATTATAAAATAAAATTATTCAAAATTTTGGATCCATTTTTCAAAATTCCAATCATAGAATTGGAACACATTAATTTAAATTTAGTCTCATAGACGGGACGACAATGCGGGTTTTTAAAGATAAAACGTTCAAAAAATTTCTATGTGTTTATAGTCAATTTCAAAGGGAAATTGATTCCAATGATAGAAACTAGATTAATTGTAAAACAATATTATATAATTAAACTATAAAACCACGTAAAAGTATAACTTAACATTGTAAATAAATAATATGAAAAAGAAAATTCAAATTAAAATTCAGTGTTTTTCACTATTTATTAAAAAATAAATTTGACAAAAAAATACCTATAATTCAACCTATCCTAATTTTTATATTATTATTTAAAAGATTATTTTTATATATATAATATTAAAAACATTCCCAAATTTTCATTTAAAATAGGTTCTTTATTAAAAGGCGGTAAAAGTGACTTAATAAAAATATAGGTTTTAATTTTTTTTATACTGATTTTATTCTTATATTATATCTACTGAATCTATTGGATGATAATAAAAAAAAATTGATTGAATTTATTATGTATATTACATTTATATCACTTGAAAATTTTAATTAATTCAATTTTTTAGGATAAAACAGTTTTGTGACCATAAAACAAGATTTCTATAAAAAATAGTCACTTTATATTCAATTTTTTCTTATATTAATGGTTTATAAGTTAATTATTACTATTCATAACTACGAATTTAATGGCTAGTTTATTTCTTATTATATTAGATAATAATAATTTAATAATATATTATTGTTTTGTAAAACTCGGTCTTACATGAAACACAAGCTATCAAAGAAAGCCTCTCTTTCTTGTAATACTAGATAACTAAATTTTACTTGAATTGTAAGATATAAAATAAATATTTTATTTATTTAAAATAGTAAATATATTATAAATATTCATTGTAATATATTCCCTTAAAATATTGGTGTTTCATTTCATACACATTATTGATTACAATAGTTCTACTTTAGATTTTCAGGGAACTACAGCCTAATTTAATTATATGAGATCCATATCAATGTAAAATCCCTTGAAACACATTGATATTATCAATAATTACATTATAGAATAAAAATACCATATTTTCTTAAATCTAAAATTATGTTATGTTTCACCCTTTCAGGGAACATTATTAGAAAAATTATCATTTTACCTCTCTAATGTGTGATACATATCTACATGGGATCCTATAACATAGAGTTATTTTACATAAAATATATAAGGGAAAAAATTTCCCATATGAAAAATATTTCCCCATTTGAGATCTCTATCTCTTTAGAGACTCTAAAGTCATGGTTACCTATGAACAAAATAATTCTTCCATAAAATCATAACTACATGTGACTTGAGCTCTGTTATTTTGGATATGTAATGATGCTCAAATTTTCAATTTTAAGACTAGTCATAAATCTTAATATCTTACTATGGGTGTAGAGGTACTTATAAGTCCATGAAAGATTCCCGATTTTCCTAGTTATATGAATGTAAATTATTGATCCATAGGTCCATGTCGTATGAAATTAAAACTCACAGCATATGGGATACCATACAACACATTATAAACTATTCATGATAGTATATGAGAAATATGTATCTCCCTTACATGGGAAAAATATTTGTTTAGGAGTCCCTGATGCATATTATTTTATATCTACTAATTTTCACTAGGAATAAAAATTAACTCGGTCTATAAATACAAAAAATTGTTTGATTCTTATTATTTAAGGATATAAAGTGATTCTTAGATCACTTATACTAGGTTCATCAAAAAATAAAATCCAAATAATTTTCCCTTATTGATGATTGGGATCCCTAATTCATATAGAGTTTCTATTTATAATCATAGCAATGAGACAAAGGAAATTAATTTAAAAAATGATCCAGATTTTTTAAAATAAACTAAATAATAGTCCTCATTGTATAACCTTAAAATATAGAACAAATGTTTCCTTATTGTATAATGTGAAATTTAATGAAAAATGTTCCACCCTATCTGAACAAAAAAATCAGAATAATCCATTCTGTGAGACCTTTTCATTATGGTTATTTATCAATCTATTTATAATTCTATCAGTATATGATAATGTATACATAAAACAATGATGAGAAACAAATGGGTACAAATTTTATGAGTTTCATCATAGTGTCAGTACATTCATCCATAGTGTCCTTTCCTTCAAAGGATCATCCTTAAAATTAACATATTTCATATTTCACATGATCCATGTCCATGTGAAATATTCCATATCGAGGTCCTCGTATTATTACATTAAATAAATAAATCCCTCCACCCTTATCTAATGATGTAAAACTAAAAAACATGTGGTATTCCATGAATATCCTTAAACTACTTAGGGAAATTTATTTTCATGACCCCAACATCATTACATGAGATCCTAATCCATATGAGAGTACTAGGAATATAGTGATTTTTATTTATAAATGTATAAAAGGTTAAAATTGTAAATTTTTCTAAGAATTATCTCATGATTATTAGTATCATCCTTTATATCAAGTTTTCTACCCCAAATATACACCATGAAAATTTCCCTGAGTGTGAACCATGTAACTTCTATAGTTCCTACTAAATGTAAGGAAAAGTGCCCCTTATGTGTATATGATCCAAATCTATGCAAAGGATATTTTATAGAACTACATATGGATTTATTCCAATTATTTAAGGGTGAATAATGATGTTCTAAACATATATATTAGATCCATTTACATATCATTATACATTTTCATTTCCTAAAAAGGTCCCATATGACCCAACAAAGGATAGTCTTGATATAGAACTTCCATATTTCTTTCTGAATATCCCCTGCAAAAAATTAAACAATATTATTTTAATGTATTTATACAAAAAAACATTATTTGATATTGATAATGAGTGTATTAACCTAAACTGGAATCCTATGATTGGTAATAATGTTGGTAAAATTATATTTTTTCCCTTCTAACTATAGGCATCTTCCATTATAAGGAGATTATCTACTAATATCCATATTACCTAAAAATATTATAATGGATCACATTTTGTAAATGAGGTTTGTCTCAATTCTTGTAATCCAATTTAAATCATGTCATTTAATAATTCAAATACCTCATATCAAGATTTATAACATCATTATTCTCCATTCATAAGGTATTTTTTGGTTTTATCTCAGGGTCCCTTTTGGGCATGTCATGGAATATATATATATATTTTCCACACACCATGGACTTAAAATGTGATAACTCCTTACCATGATATATTCAATCATATGAATTCATTAACCATAAAATTTAATTTCACCTAGTGGAATATTCTACCTCAAATTTTGGATAGACCACCGTAAACTTAAATTGTGTGCAGTCATCCCTAAGATAGACAACACTAGAATTAGGCTTTCTATTCCTATTGTGGTTTCCCACCCCTTATAGATAGGTTGTCAAAATATTTGGTCAAAATAAAGATAACATAAACTCAAGTGATACATGGTAAAAGATTTTCAACATTAAACCATAGTGATAGTTTTTAAAATTTGAGAAACCTTAACCCTAATGATCCTCGGTCAATGTTGTGCACACTTAGCACATATAAACTTTCAATAAAATCTCCATGACCTTGAAATTTTTCCTATAATAACACAATGTTCAAGTCCATTAAACATACCAGGAAAATAGAAGTGAGGCTTATTAAGTAGAAATCCTGTAAAGGTAGGATTTGGTAATATTCAAATATCCACTCACTAAATCATTCCCTTTTATGACTTAGGAAAATTTTGATTGAAAGATAGATAAAGCATAATGATTTTATGGGTGTACTGTATTTCCCTAAAAAAATGAGTAAATATTTCTAGAACCACTAGTCGAGGAAAATGTAAGATAAATTTCTTGTTATATTTGTTTCAACAAATACGTGGTCAATACATGTGAGAGTACCATTATAAGTTCCTAAACCTTTATTGAGTACACGTCACCCCATAAACCTACATCATTCTTAAAATTTTTGAGTCACTGCAATCCTTACTTGGATATCAGTAACAATTGAATCTCACTCCAAAGGAAACTTCTGTTTAGAAATATTCATGTTGTTTTATGTGGTCAATCCAGCCTGAGGGATTTTCCATCCTTAAGATAATATTCTCCAAACTCTGTAAACTATTAATGCATGATAATGAAACCCATCATTTTAATATGGTTAGTGATCATACCCTATATAACACGTTCTTATCATAATTTATTAATTTAAATATCATATTCAATGATTTGCACATTTTTTAATCCTACTATTCTTGTGGATTTGATACCCTCAATGTAATGAATTCATGCATCATACACTTTTTGAAATAATAAATTTGAAATCTTATACATGAACATTTTATAGTTCTCATAATGTGACCCTAAACTATATGATATAATGGTCTAATGATTAAGATGATAAATTGTGTTCACATGTCCTTGAGATGATATGTGGTGCCATGGGGCTCTCAATTCATGATGGGTTTTCCGTAACCATGTCATTATTTATACTAACACACCATTTTTTCAATATTATCTGACCATAAATATTATCTATAATGGTCCAACATTAAAAACATTAAAATTCTCATTAAAAGAGTTATAACACTTACCAGGATGAAACCCCACAGAGGTATTGCAAGGAAAAAAATATTTATTTTCTTCTTGGGAATACACGATCCATGACCTATGAAAAGTTGAACCTTATAAATGGGCATAAAACATATCAAGTTAAAACACCATAAAGGGAATCGAGATAAAAAATTGATCCTCCAATGGAAAAGTCTATTCCATCTGAGGCTTCGGATAAAGTCAGTGCTATAGAACTAAAGAGACATAGAGATTATATGGTCCACCATATAATCCCATAAAAAGTTAATATATGATCACTATTTCAATTAACCTACTAATTTTTTAAGTAGATTTATATTCCCCTCATACGATGTCCAGAAGATCCATGTGAAATACATAAAGTTGTAATCTAAAGGTCTTCAATCCCTTTGGAATATTAGCATCCACATTCTAAGATCCCCTTATGTAATCCTTATAAAGATAAGTCACTCATTTCCTATATAGGAATGGACTAACTCTAATTTATGGTGAATGAATATATGAAGTTATATCCTACCTTCATATACTAGTTTTTTAGCACACATCCATGTGTAAATATTAAATTAAAAAAAATGACCAACTATAACATACAATAATGGTAAATATTCCACCATATTCAACTCGATTATAACTTATTTTTAGCACACATCCTAGAGGAAACCATTATGACTCAAGTGTTTGGGTGTCATGATTGACTTAATATATTACAAATTAATGATTATAATGATTTGATTTATCTTGAACTTACCATTTTAGAGTCCTGCTAGTCAACATGAATTGATGGTCAATGTGTGGATGGAATTATTGAATCCATAATGATATAAAATTGTATATTTTTAATTTATCAATCAAAAAGAGAGAAATTAATCCAAAAATTTTTCTATATAAAAATATATGAAAAACAAATGTGTAGATGGGGATATTATTATATGGGATTTTCAAACACAAATCTAGATTTTATACCATCACCCCAGATGTAGTTTTTCTACAACAACAAATTCTTCCACTAAATGAGATACTAGAATCTCCTCCCCTAAAATAGCATTTATCCTAGCCATTTTTTCATCTTCAACCAGATATTGATTCTCCTATATACACTTTTTTGTTATTTCTTATTTAATTCATTCTATCTCTTTCTAAATTCATTTCCCTAGACCCTTAATTTAGCGATGCAAAATTTACACCAAATCCCCACAACTTCATATTGTGAATAATCATGAATTGATACAACTAAGATACGAAAATACAATGTTTAATAATCAATTTTTGAATGATATAACAATAATATACTCATTCCCTATTTATAAGTAACAATATCCATCACTTTTTCATGGATGTCTTGATAATCATACCCATAAAATTCCAATATTGAACCATCCTTTGGATTTTTATCCCAACCCAATGCCAAAGACATTATAAAAAAAGCACAACTACTTTCTAGAATAGATTATATTATTAAGACCATAAAATAATATGGGAAAAAATAACACATCGAGGGTCCAATATTGATACTTCTTACATGAGCTAGTCTCATAGGAATATGTGTCTATGTGATTTTCAATAATTGGGTGTGAGAGAAATCACACTCCTGGAATTCGTGGCCAAAAGTAGGGTTACTAAAATTATACCTGGAACATGATAGTATATAGAAGATATATGAAATTATATGATAATAGGTTTTAATATTCCCTTACACTCATTAATGCATTAACTTCTCCAGAAGATGGAGCCCTAGAAAAAGGTGGAATTGTAGCTTCTACTCATGGAATTTATAATATAGGAATTCGGTACATTGTGATGATATCTGAATGTATTGCACCCACCAATGGAGGGGTGGACCCAAAGGGAAAATATGACTTCTATGCCCATGAATCGACATCATTCATGACTACACATGGGTACCAACGTGGGTTAGAATAATCATAAATGAACATTACAAATCTCATAATAATTAACCTTCTTTCATAGATTCATTAATCACCAAGAGTATAGATAAAAAAATTGTTTTATATGTTTGATAATTCTATAATATCTCCCTATAGAATTGAGGGTAACACCTTTAAATTTTAATTTAATGAAATATTATCTTGATACCCTACTTAACATATAACACTGAGATTTAAGTGAACTATAATATACAATAAAAAACAATATTTAAATTTGATAATTATTACACTACCACTAATTTGGAATGTGTGAATTTGTAATAACCTCATAATATAAAATGTTTATACTGGTTTTAAATACTTAAAAATTATTTATCATAAAAAAATAAATAAGTGCTCATTTTTTAGTAGAGTTATTTTATTGTTCAACAATATAATTTCATAAAATAATTATTTGTATTCAATTCTATGAATAGGAATTATAATTAATTTCTACCATTTTGATAAATTATATTTTAAGAAATTAATATTTTTTTTTAATAAACAATAAAATATTATCTTAGGGTGAATTTTTATAATTTTTCAATTTTTTAATGAATAAGGATACTTTTTTGTAAAAACACTCATTCATTGTCATGTAAAAGTCCCATTATATTTCAAATTTGATATTAAAGTCAAAAAAGTGAAAGATCACAGCCTTTTATGGATAATTATTTGTCTCATTTACAGGTAATATGTTTCCTTGTTTTGAGTAATATTTTTTTGGTTGTATGTTGGGGTATGTTTGGGTGGAAATTGAAATTTTTGGAAGGAAGAGGGCACATGCATGGTTGGTGTACAGTTTTCCCAAAAGAGGATTCACAAGGAATAGAGGATTCACAAGTTTGGCATATGGTTTTTCAAACCATTATCCCTATAAGGATAAATAATTCACCCCCACACCCCAAAAGAGGTTCATGGTTAAGGCGCATGATTATGGTAAACTGTGCGCCTCATATAAGAAACCATGGAAGTGGTTTTAATTTACCTAAAAATTAGAATATCAAAATACATGAACCACCATATTAACCCCAAATTGTCCCCCACTCATCCCCTTACATTTTATCACAGTTTTTGTGGCTCTTGAACTTATTCAAATCCCTTATAACTTCTGTTCTTTTCTACTCAATGTCTGGATTGAATATTTGCACCCCTCCTGATAAGAGGATCTTATCTCGTGTCGCATCATTCTTATAACTTGTCTCTCCCTCATCTTTTATAGGGAAGTAACCCTTTTTCTTTTTAGATATAAATCTATGGTTTTTTGGTCTAGATCTATAATTGAGGGCTCTTGGTTATTCATTCATGAATTAGGGTTTACGATCTAAATCTTGTTCTATATCATTGTTCTGCTAAAATTGGGGATTTTTGTTGGGAAATATCTCATCAATGAATTGAGGTAGGTAGCCTATTATTCTGATATCATGGTCATTATTTCCATTATATATATATATATGTAATTGTATAATTTATTGGGTTCATTTTGAAACTGGTTTTCTGAAATGAATTAATTAATTTGATTAATTAATTAATTTCGTGATTGTGAATTGGGAATAATTAATTATTTAATTAATAATTATAATGTTGAAATTGTTGGATTTGAGGAATAAATTATTGAAATAATTAATTGAAAATTAATTTTTGAGATATTGAGACTGAGATATTTATTTTATAAATTAATTACTGAATTAATTAATGATATATCGAAATTATGAAAATAAATGGAATAATTAATTGATGAATTAATTATTGGGTTGTTGTGATTGTTTAATTAATTAATTAATTGTTGAATTAATTAATTATAATATTTGGGATTATAATATTGAATGAGATGGATTAATTAATTATTGAATTTATTAATAAATGTTTTAAATGAGTATTGTGATAAAATATTAATATAAATTAATCTTTAATAATGTGATATATGTGATATATGTGATATATGTTATTGATTGATAAATTGGGTATTGGACACAGACTGACACTCTAAAAACCCACAAGGGTTCTAAACATGGAATACCAGAACCAAATGAATTCATGTGAATATTTATATGTGATAGGGACTGATTCTCCAAATTCTCATGGGGTTTGGGACATATACCAATGCTCTAAATACCCATCGGTTATTAGAAATGACAATCTACACCCATGATTTGTCATTGTACTATGGTTCCAAGTGGTCGTGTTGTGAATTGAAATGAATGGATAATGATAGACCATTTCATTATAATGAATTGAGAGATTGAATATGTGTCATGGTTTCGACTCTTGCACTGGCCAAATTAGGTATTGAGGTTTGGGTGTCCTTAGGAACTTGAGGGTTTATATGGATAACTAAATAATAATTTATATTTTCAAAATTATTTACTCAATAGTTGTGCATATTTCACAACACAAATGAATACATTGTTGTTGACTGGATATTGATTAATATATTTTTGGTGGTGTCCAATTGAGTTTTACTCACTACCTAGTTGGGATACCAGATCGATGCCTGAATAGACTTCATGTTTACAGAACTGGATAAGGGAAAAGGCCCTATGTTAGATGAAAAATTTGGGATGGTCCATGGGTGAGGGAACTAGACATCATTATTTAACTAATCGGGAGTTGTTAGTTTCTTAGATTATGGGTTTTCATTTTGAAACATGACATGTACGTTGTAATAGAATATCTACTATTAGATTTTGATATTTTATTTCCTATTTTGGTCTTCTTGTGATACTGGTATTATTATGGTTATGGTAATGTAATATGGATTTTATTTTTTACTTATCTCCTATTTGGTTTTACTCTAATAAATAGGTTGCAGTCTCCCCATGATCGATATTAGACCCTCTCCTCTATTCGGTATCCTCTGGCATACGGGAGGTGTAATTTTCGTCAATTAGTGCTTTGAATAGGGGAACCATCATGTGAAACCTGGGTCGAGATGTTACAAAGTGGTATCATAGACTTGTTTTATGTTTTTTCTTGGCCCTTCTATTTTGGAAAGGTATAATAGAGACATGGATGAGTCTGACCTTGGAAACTAGCTTGTGTATGGAAGTAGTGAACCCATGTATAGGGTAAAACCCATTTACCAATTATAGGATGATTGTTTTTGGTATTTTTAATTATAGTTGATTTAATTTCACTTTGGGTGATGCACTAGTTGTGTGATTTGAATATTATTTTTCATACTTTTGTAGATTGAATCATGTCCTAGAATGGAATGAGAATTGAGTAAGAATGCATCATGCTAGGCACTTAAGATTATTGCGACATACATCATTTTAGGAATGCATGGGAAAACATGTTTTTGGAAAGTTGTTGAACATAAACTATCTATATTTGCTTGTGAAATTGAAATAAAGAAGGTTCCACACATGAACATAAAAATTATAAATGATGAAAAATGAGAATAAATGGGTTTCTAATGAGAAAATAGAATAAAAATAATGATTTTACCCTTGGTTAACTATGACCTATATGTAGGATGGTTAAGGGTAGGGATAGTGCCTCAGTTTTGAATGTGTAGTGGGTTTTGGGGAAAATACTATTTGAGTATTTTTTTATTTTTCTCTTACATAAACTTATTAATGTAGTGTTATCTATCCTAAGATGTGTTCATAGTTCTTTAGAGATATGCCTCCATGGTGACTCTTGTTGAGAGGACCATAAGAGGATATGGATCGAGATGCTCCATCAGTAGTGGAACCTGAGGCACTGATAATGATGGGTGAGGAATAAAAATAGTAGTTCTTTGAGAAATTTTTTCACTTCATGTAGTTTATGGAAACAGACCAAGGGTAGGTTCTAAGAATCATATCTAGTCTTAAATGAGATTTTCATTTGTAGCTCTCTAAAAAATTTAATAGAGAGGGTACACTTGTAGAATAATAGTTCTTGATAGAGTCCATCCAAACTATAATTGACCCTTTGGATACTCTAGTAGAGAAGAGAGTAAAATTGGAGGCATATATGATACATGGGAAAGTGAATGGACGGCAGAACATCCAGACTCAGGATGGAAATATGGAGACTATGAAATAGAAGGAAATTCATTAGAAGTTCTTGCAGCACTTTTATATAGAGATGCTCAGGAATGAGAGATTAGTTGAGTTTATAAGGATAAATCATGGGATTATATGTATGACGAACAATGTTGTATGTTGTACATATTTGCAGCACTCTGTTCCAGTGTTGGAAAGATATGAGGATACTAGAGAAAATAATTTTCTAGATAAAATTAAATGTGAAATTAATCCCCATGTTAAAATCTTCTAGATACGAAGTTATCAAAAGTGGTGAATCAGGCTCTTATATCCAAGGTTAACCCGATGTGGATTTTAGTGGAGGATAGGTGGTTCCATCCGAATGTTCTTGAGGTATGACTTCCTAGAGTAGGAATAGTTTCTATGAGAATCTAAGCTAGGGTAGTGGGAGGTAGGGTGGCCATAGATAGGTTTTAGTTATAATGGATCATACCTGAGTTCTTTTCTACCATTTTGACAATATGGGACATTTTAGTATCCATTGTCCCTGACTATAAGGACCCGTGTTTTTTCCAGACTACAATTTTGAGTAGAAATTTTATTTTTTGATTTCATATACTTTTAAGGGGTAAAATGGTATTTTTAACTTATAAGATGATATCACATAACATTTTTGACCACTCTGTTTGTCCTTGAATAGAGTTTTTACCCTAGGACATAATTATTGTGGAATTCTGAGCCGTTCAAATTTTATTGGAATAATTAATTAAATATTAAATTATTCACAAATATTTATTCCCCGGTATATATTAAATAGAGTTTCATATTAATATTTCATATCTGAAATTTATTCTGGAATGGGGCATTTTCCCATGGTGAGGCATAACCTCGAGTTGGGCGGTGGGCCTAGTCGGGCCCCCTTTTTTTCTTTTTTTTCATTATTTTCTTTTTTGTTTTTTTTCAGCCTCCTTCCTTCTCAGGGAAGACTATTACAGATCCTCTTTAACCACAAAAAAAGAGAGAAATGAGAGAGGTATAGAGAGAGAAATAGATAGAGGGAATGAGGGGTTCTACCACAGAGCTATCGACATGCTGGATCAATGTGAGATAACCATGGACCATGGATTTGAGACAAACTTTGGAGATTTCCACACAAAGGTAGGAAATTTTAAATATTTAGCACAAAACCCCTTTTAGATTCATCATTTTATAAATCAACTCCCCTATTATGCTAGATAACATCCCCTAGGGGCCAGATCTGTTGATTTGGGGGTGAAATATGGGTTTTGAGATGATTTGAATGTTTTCCGTTGTGGAAAACCTGACATCATGGTGTGTTGTTTAGTGGGACACATCGTGGGTTCTTCCTATTTGGGGAAGAATAATTTTTTGAATTAAATTCCATGTATAAAGGTGTACATGTAGTTTATTGATACTCGAGCATGTCACTAAGTTTCAAGTCTAGCTACCCATGTAGGGGTGCATGGTCGTGTAAAGTACAGGGCCAGACCCCATGTGGTTAGAACACCATGTAAAAGTACACTACCTATCCAAGTACACAACCATGATGATTCATGGATATGGGAAGGTACCACACGTGGGGTACACACTGTATGTCTACTTTACACACTGTATACTTGGGGTGTTTGAACTCCCAGGCTGGTGGGAGTACAGATTAATGTGGGTCTATGAGGGTAAATGTTGGGTACCATGGTAATATTCAGTGTACTCCTCCCTTCTAAACCTTCGATGGTTTCTCATATATTTTCACCCATGATTCAGATTCGGACCCAAGAGTAGTTTATTCTGATTGTATTTCTATATGGATTGAAATAGTGAAAACCATAGAGACTACTAGGGACTCCTAATAGGTGTTTGGTGGATTCTACCTAAATGGAGACGTTTTTCTACCAGTAATTTTATTTAGTCACCTCCTCAGAGGGAATTAAATGAAAATTATAGGCTTGGTGTTTGTACCAAACTATTTTGACACCTTGATCTAAGTTTATCCATGAGTTGTCTCTCATGACTGATGTTATTTTATATTTTCCTTTGAGGAAGTCTCCCTTGAGAGATTTTGCCTTCTGGCCTTTGATGCCATGATACCAGTTGCTTTCAAGGATCCCTTATAAGATACCTCTATTAATGTTTCAACCTATACGATCCCAAATAGGATGCCTCTATCATCTTCCTACAACTAAGTATCCCCTGTGGGATTCCTTTCTTTACGTTCTGACTTAGGGAGTCACCTATAGGATCCCATTACCTGTATACCATTATGAGGAACCCGTATTGGAGGCCTCTTACTTATTATACATTTATAGATGGTCCCCTATTAGACACACCACATTTTTTTGTTCTTTGGATCCATTTTACCTTTTCCTCTAAGGATTATCAATTATGACTCCTAGTCTTGTGTTTAGACCTCTAGGATCCTATGTAGGATGCCTCTTCCTTGAACTGACTTGAGGGACCCATCATGTTCCATGTAGTTTTACCGACCCTAAGTTGGTACATCGGGTTTCGGTAGAGATGGTTTTGGTTGTCACCTTAGAACTCGTTCCATGATGGTAAGATCATGGGGATATGATGGTAGTGTTGGGTTTGGGTGATTGGCCACCCTCACTTCCTTTGATTATATCTTTTACATGTTTATTGATTATGCAATGATGCTTATGATAGGTGATTCATGGTTGGTATATGTTGATCCTGATGTGAGGTGTCTTTATTTATTTTTTGTTTGTCCAGAAAATTTCCCTAGGATCGTTCTAGATTTTTGGGATACCCATACATTCATTCTTGGGATCTGGCTCATGATCCATGTTATTTATGATATTTATTGTATACCTAGAGATAATACCTGGGATTTGGATGTTGAGCATGTATATGTATTTTATTACTAGTATGTTTATATATCTAGGGTTGTTTTCTAGAATTGAACTGTTGGGCTTATGATTATGATATACGGGAATGGTGTCCCTAGTAATGAATAATCAGGGATGATTACACTCTCCTGAGTGATGAGGATGATTATGATCTCTTGAATATGGGTATAGCATCCTTGATGATAATTGTTTTGGATGATTGTGATCTTTTGGACCTATGATCGGGATGATTATTCTCTCCCTAATTAGTTATGGTTATATTTCCCTTTATACTCATGGACAATTACTCTCTCATGAGTGGTGGGGTTGAGTACTCTTTCCTCACCCTATCATCAGGAGTATTATTCTCTCCCTGATTAGTTATGAGACTTGAGTGGTGATGCACGGCATCTCACCAGTGGGTTATCACTACAGATCACCTAAATTTCAAACCCTTAGGGAATATCCATGTTCTGAATGTAGTGACCTCCTATAGACCATGACTCGGGACACATATATTGGATTGAATTTACATGGACTGAGCAATATAGCATCTGCCTCAGTGACCATTTATAGGATGTTTATATTTACTCCCATGAATCCTTGTTTATAGGTTGACTGTCGGTATATGGTATCCATATAAGTTATTGGAGGTGAGTAAGTGTGAACCTAGAAGTATGTTGAGTATCCCCATGTCATGAGGTTGATATATCATAGATATCTATGGTGTTATCTATAGTAGGTATATTTCAATTATGATTACAGACCCAGATATCCACTTAATGATATGAGGTCTGAGTGGAATGATGTCTAGATCAATTCCTTAGCACAATATGTCTAGGAAATCGGGATTATGAACCCAAGGATCAACTATTGATTTGTTTTATGTTATTTCATTCACATACTCATGAATATTCAAAATTATTTATATATGTATAGGTATGGGACTATACATATATATATGTATATATATATATAGAAACTCTTGGTCAAAATTTCCTAATTTAATGGGATTAAAGACTCGTGGTTAGAATGTGGTTTTGCATTTGATGGTTTTACATATCTTTTCAGTTGTGTCTTAGCTAAGCTAAGGACTTTTCATTTGCATAAACATACAGCTTCATATTTTATAGGTTCTTTATTTGGTGGACTACTAAGATTCTGTATCAACCCTTAACATGAACCTTGGTGTACTTGTAGATCTTATTTCTTCTTTTTTAGGTTGAGAATAGTATTCATGTTTGATAGGGCCTAGTCCCAAGGTTGCATGACAAAACAGAGATGCTTGTGTGGGTTCTTCTGATCGGGGTTCTACAATTCAACACTGTCTGCAAATAGTGTACATGGTATAGCTCAGAGTTAGTATTAGAGACATGTACTTTTATTTTAGTATCTTTTGTATTTATATATTTGTATGGTCATCCTAGTGGGTGACCAGTGTTGTACTGTAGAGAATAGTTGTTTGGGATTTTATATAATCTTTATTTATTATTACAGTATGTTCTATTTTGGTTTATTTAATTCTTCATCACTCTATTTGTTTAGCCTCTATGTATGATAAATAGATATTTCCATTGTTTTATTACTCTGATATGAGGGAATAGTCTCTACGATATCACAGCCTAGGCCCTTGATTCAAGTTGAAAACCTCTTGAATAAAGGGAGGAATGCATGAAGCCTCATAACCCACTAGCTCAAAGCACCATTTTAGTGGCATTTGGGTTAGGTCATTACAAAGTCGCATCATTTCCATTATTTTCATAGTATTCATTATTTGGGATATGGTACATATAAGTATTATGAATGTTTCAAAACCAGTGAGGGATATCAGACTGGTGCATCATGAAAACTTATTCCAGTAAAATTTTTGGGTTACCAGGGTATGGGATTGTTGTTCTAATCTATGGTGTTATAGTTTTATATGATTTTCTTCTTGAGCAATGCACATGTTGTGTTGATGTTGTGATTTAATATGGATATTTTCTATTAGAAAGTATTCTATGATAGATTTTTACTCTTTTATGACAAAGTAATGAGTTATATCATTCATTATAATATTCACATTAGATTCACATCATATAGGCCTTCTAGTTTGTGTTTTCACTAATGAATGAGGTATATTCAATTGGGCCTACTTATGAATATATCTAATTCTGATGGAAGGTTGTGTGGATCTATTTTAAGGGGTTGGTATTGAGGCTAATGATTCATTCCTCATTCATAGGAGGTGTAGTGGCCTAAGTAAGTTGATATGGCATGTGTTTCCTTTCTTTTTTACACCTTGTAGGGTGTTGTTTCTCATGTTATGGTTATCTATTCATATCATTGAGTATGATATTGATGGATACCAATACCTTTCTTGTGAATTAGACCTCCATAGGGTATTATCATATAGGGATTCCTGGGGAGTGTTAGTTCACTCTCTCTTCTTTGTTGGTATCATGACCTCTAGGGAGAAGTTATTTACGTGGATTATTAGAGAGGATCAAGCCCTTGTGGCACATGTTTTCAGTTTTGAACCTTGTTGTTCATTATTTTCTTACCTTCTTTTTAGAGGTTTTATATTTTAGGCTAGTTGGTGAGATTTTATGGTGTAGTTGTGAGAATTTTTCTGTAGGGATATGTGGGAGAAAAATTGTCTCTTAGATTGACTCATAACCATGTAGGTTGACATCCTTTTTGTTACAAGGAAACCTGCATGGGAGGTTGGACCATGTTTCTATTTTTTTCAGAGTGACATTGTTTTTATTCTCATTTTGATATTGAGGCATGATATATAATTGAGTTTATCATTATAGTAATGTTAATTCCTTCATATTTTTACAAGCACCATGGTTTATTGTGTTTTTTATGACTGTCTATGATGGGAACGACTGTTCTGGTGCCTGGCCCAGTCGACCAGTGTTTCTATTGATTACAATGTGGTCAAATCACTTGTAGATGATCACGAATGACACGAAACTGGGTGATGAGTAGTCATGGAATAAATCATGGTAAAGGTGATGTGCCTTATTTTGAAGAAGAGTTCCATGCAAGTTTTTATATTAATGATAATGACATACCATGCATCATGACCATGTTAGCATTATAATAGAAGACCCACCATAGTTTGATTCGGGTGATAAGGGTACATCATGGTTGCTCATGGTTCCCATAAGCTGGAAATCAATGAGTGGCCTGGTGTGATCCGAGGACCACTGGTTTCAAAGACTCATCATAGGCTTGGTTTCCCATGATTTGTGGTTTAAATGATAACTGTACTACCTTGTTGGAGGGGACAGTAGTTTAAATTGGGAACCGTGAGATGGATGACCTGAGGTTAAATCCATGTCAGGAGTTGACAGTATGTGTTAATGACTCTGAGGGAGCTAGAAACACTTTTTTTGGAATCATAGTATAATATTAATAATGACGATCATGATCCATATTGACTTCATCATGAGTATGTTGAGAGAGAATTGGCCTGATGTTGAGCTCCTTTTTTTCAAATTTTATTCACTAGATGAGGAAGGAAACATGTTGAGGTTACGCTCGGGGAGCGGTGTAAGGAAAAACATATGGTGGGGAGTTCACCTTTTTTCTTTTTGAGGGTGGTGACTCATGTTTTCAGTTGAATTTCAGTATTCAAAAAGGGTTTTTGTTGATGGATTGTGGTTTTCATATGATGATTATGGTATTCTAATGGGGGTAGTGCCATATCAGGTGAAGTTAAATTTATTCTGTGTAGAAGCAAGTTTTTGATGTTGTGAGGATGGTAATTGGACAGTCCAGACACCTTGGTTGTGTAGATTCTCAAGTTAAGATCATGATATGTAGTCTTTTCACCTGGCTTCTCATGGATGAGAAGGTTTATAATGGGGAGTTTGTAGGGACCTTTTTTTTGGACTACAATTTTGAACAAATATTTTGATTTTTTTCTTTCAGATTCTTATAAGGGGTAAAATGGTCTTCTTACCCTAGAGTATGATCTTCGAAAATTTTTATAACCAATCTATCTGTCTTGGTATAGGGTTTTGACCCTATGAAATATGTTTGGGGTAATTCATATCCATTCAAATTTTACTGGAATAATTAATCTTTAATATTTAATAAATTAAATATAAAATTATTTGTGCATGTTCATTTGGTGGTATCATTTAATTGGGGTGTAATATTGAGATTATGTCTCCAACATTGTGTTTGGAATGGAGAGATTTTTCTAGGGGATTCATAACCTTCAGTTGGGAATTATTCTATCCATAACCCCCTTTTAATTCCTTTTTTCCTTTTCTTCATTTTTTAATTTTCTTTTTCTTTTCATTATTTTCTTTCCTTTCCTTCCCCCATTCTTCTCACAGATGCCTCCTATGGATCCTCCTTCACCATGTCCAAAAACAAAAATGATATAGGGAGAGAGATAAATAAATAGAGGCAATGATGGGTTCCAACATGGAGCCCTCGACGTTTCGTATCGACATGCGACAACCTTGGACCACAAATTTGATCAAAGATTCTACAGTTTTCGCACAAATATAGGTAGTTTTTTTGATTTTCCAAAACCCACATTTTGAATATTTTTCATCTAAATATATAAATTAATTATGATTTCTAATTTCCCCTAGGGGCCTGACCTTTTGATTTGGGTGGTGAAACAGTGGTTTTGGGTGATCTAGAGGTTTTCTGTTAGGGAAAACCTGACAACATGACATGTAGTTCAGGGGGACACACCATGTGTTATTCCTATTTGGGGAAGATGAAGTTTTCATAGTACACACCATGTATATGGGTGTAAACAAGATGTAATGATAATCATCTGTGTAGTCAAGTATCCAACCTGGTTACCCATGTATGGGTACAAGACTGTGTAATGTAAACAGCTAGACATCATGTACAACTAAACGGTCTTTCCAAGTATACGGTGAGTTCGGTTGAGGGGGGACATGTAGATACCCCATGTGGGGTGCACACCATGTTCCTGCCTTATATGTTTTGTACCTGGGATGTTTACACACCCATGTGTGTAATAAGGGTACCTATTATTTACATTGGTAACACACTATTGACTCCTCCCTTTTAACCCTTTGAGTGTTTCTCGTATCTTTTCTCCCTTGAGTCAGATTTGGACCTGAAGTAGTCTATTTCGAGTGGTTTTCCATGTGGATCAAAATAGAGAAAACTATACATGATTTTAAGGACTCATAATGGGTGTTTTGGGGATTCTTTCTAAAAGGGGAGTTTTTTCCTCTAGTAAGTGTATTTAGTCACCTACAGAGAGATAATTGAATTAGAATGATTGGTTGGGTGTTCTCACAAACCTAGTTTGACACCTAGATATGAGTTGCGCCATGATATATCTCTCATGAATGATGTTGATGTAGATTTTCCTTTGAGGATGCCTCCCTTGAAAGATATTCCCTTCTTTCCATGGTGGTCATGAGACCGGTTACATTCAAGGATTCCTTGAAGGATTCCTCTGTTTATGTTTTGACCTAGAGGATCATAAGTAGGATGCCTCTATCTCCTTCTTTCAATTAAGGACCCCTTATGGGATGCCTTTGTTTATGATTTGGATTTGTGAGTTCCCTGTGGGATCCCATTAACTATATACCATTATATGGATCCTGTTTAGAAAGCCTCTTCCTTTTTATATGTTTATAGAGGTTCCCCTATAGGACTCCTTCACCTTTGTGTTTTTTCAATGATCTCATGTAGGATTCCTCCTTTTTACCTTCTCAGAAGAGGATTCCATAGTAGTATGCATTGGATTGTGTTTAGACCTTGAGGATCTCAAGTAGGATGCCCCTTCATTTATTTGACTTGAGGGACCTAGTTTGTGCCATGTTGTTTGACATAAATTCAGTCTGTATGTCAGGTTTAGGTAGAGATGGTTTCAAGTTTCACCTTAGAACCCCTAGTGAACTGGTAAGCCCATGGGGATATGACGGCAGTGTTAGGTTTTAGCATTCTGTCACCCTCACTCTTTTTTATATAATTCATATGTTTATTATTGATGAAACGATGTTTTCTAGAGTTTCCTTCTAGTTGGTGGTTTTTTTAGCCTAACACAAGGTATATTTATTTCTTTTAGGATGCTAGAATGTTTTTCTTGGGATCCATCTTGATTTTTGGGATACCCAAGAATTCTATCATGGGATCCAGCTTTTGAACCATGTAATCTCTAATATTTACTCTATTCCAACAGGTTCCACCTGGGATTTGGAAATTGAGCCAGTATGTATATTTGATTACTAGTTTTTGGGATATCTAGAGGTGTTTCCTAAAATCTGGATGTTGAGCATGTGATTATGATATAAAGTCATAGTGTCCAAAGTAATAAATACTCATGGATGATTAAAATATATAATGTTATTAGGATAATTATGCTATCCTCAATATGGGTATGGTGTCCCTAATAATACTTCTTAGGGATGATTATGCTCTCCTTAGCATATGATTGGGATGATTACACTCTCCTTGATTAGTTACATTTATGGATCCCTTTATAATCATGGAAGATTACACTCTCCTATGTGGTGGGGATGAGTACGCTCTCCATAGTCTATTATCTAGATGATTATTCTCTCCCTAATTACTTACAAGACTCAAGGGGTGATGCATGGAGTTTTAGTAGCGAGTTCTCTTTATAGATCACCTATGGTTTAGACCCTTGGTGACTATCTGAGTTCTGAATATCATGACCGCCTATAGACTGATGCCTAGGGCTCATACATTGTATTGGATTTACATGGCCTAATCATTAGGTAATCTAACTCATTGATCATTTATAGTATGTCCAAATATACTCCCTATAATACATCTTTATATGATTGACTGTCAGTATACGAAATCTTTATTTACAGGATTGACTATCCGTATACAATGCCCTTTTTAGTGATTAGAGGTGAGTATGGGTGATCCTTGGAGTAGGATGAGTATCCCCCCATGGTGATGTATATTGGTCAGAGATATCTCTAACATTAGTGGATAAAGGTATATATCGAATAGGATTATGAACCCATAGATCGAATTAATGATACATGGATTGAGTGGCAAGACATTTAGATCAATTACCTTGCATAGGATGTATAGGAAATCTAGATTACATACCCAAAGGATAATTTGTTGATTGGTTTTATGTTATTTCTTTCACTTACTAATGAATATACATATTTATGTATATATGTATAGTTATAGGACTGTACATGTTTATATATTTAGATATGTACATCCGTGGTGGAAATCACTAGTAGATTGGGATTACGAACCCAATGATTGATTGTGGTTTCACATTTATTGGCTTTACATATCTTTTAAGTTGTGTCTTAGCTGGGCTAGCCACTTTTCATTTCTATACACTTATAGCATAATATTTTATAAGTTCTTTATCAGGTGAACAACTGAGAATATTTATCACCCCTATACATGATCATCGTTATACTTGTAGAACTTATTTGATATTTTCATGTTGAGCATAGTTTGTGTGGAGTATAGGGATGATACACATTGTTTCATGATAGAGCAGCGCTACTCATGTGCATTCTTCTGATTGGGAACCTCCAGTTTGACCATGTCTAGAGACTACGTATGGGGTCTCACTCAGAGTTATTGGTAGAACCCTGTTATTTTTTCAGTTTCATTTATATTTATGTATATGTATAGTTAGCATAGTGGGTGACTAGTGTTGTATTATATGGAATATTTCTTTTGGATTTTATATATTCTTCATTTATTATGACAACATGTTCTATTTCAGTTTAGTTACCACTCCCACACTCAATTTTTTTTAATATTGTGTGTGATACCATGCTATTTCTATTGTTTTATTACTCATATATGAGGGAATAGTCTCCCCACATTCACTCTATAGGACCTCACATCTATTTTGAATTCTCAAGAGTATGAGGAGGTGTTCTTGAGGACTCATAACCCAAAATCTCAGAGCACCGTTTTAGTGGAATCCGGGTCAGTTCATTACACCGACCACTAGTAAAGTGATGATATTGTGGTATAATGGTATATCAAAAAATGTTCTATAAGAAACCATGATAGGTAGGTAGTGATGGAGGGGATAGATAGAGCCATGGTGTGGGAAGAGGATCTTATTCACTGAATCAATCTGGTAGCTAGAGTTAAACTGGCAGTGGCGGTTGAGGCAGTGGATGAGTTACTTCTAGGAATGAGTACCTGAATCACCAGAGTGTTGTAGCTTAATGGACTAAGACTGTATCATAGAGAATAGGGGTAGGATAGTTTCATGAAATTCACCCTAATATTGTGGATAGCAAGGTTAGCCCGTCGATAATAAGAGGTACTATTCATTTAGATTTTACATTAGAAAGAGCCTTATTTGATATTGTTGTATCTCATTATTTTATTTATTCACAACTTTTGAATGTTTTGATCATGGATGAAGAGTTTCTGAGTGGGGTTTTTCTGATAGATACCTCATTGGGAGCACAATCAAGAGATATCTGTTTGTGAAAAGGGTGTTCTCTTGAGTTTGGGGGGTATCACTTTCTATGGGATCTTTATATCATTGATATTTTTGGACTTGATCTAATCTTGGGTATGGAATGGTTAGTATCATACTAAGACCACATCAATTTTTTACCATAGGACAGTCACTTTTACATCTCTTATGGATCAAAGATACGTTCGCCATGGAGAATGGGATATTAAGGCTGGTTTTGAAGGGATGGTTAAATAGAAACAGGGGGATCTTACCACCTAGGTTTCTAGTTTGTTGCTGGATGATGGGGGAAGAATGTGTGATGTCATTCCACCTATAATGGAAATGTTTCAGGATGTATTTCCTCAATACTTCTAAGGGATTCCATCAGAGGAATATGTGGAGTCTACCATCAAAATCATTACTAGAGTTGATCTAGTTTCTATTCCTCCATAAAAAATGGCACTATAATAGCTTCATGAGATTAATACATAGCTGAAGGAGTTGAAGGAAAAGGGATTTATCCATCCATGTACATCGCCTTGGTGTTAAACAACATTTTTTCCAAAGAAGGTTGTAAGAACCTTGTGCTTGTGAATTGATTACTAGAAAAATAACTTGATGACTATGAAGAATTGGCATCCTCTTCTATGTACTGATGACCTTTTTGACCAGTTTTGGGGAGCTGGTGTTTTCTTGAATATTGACTTGAGATTATGTTATCATTAGTTAAGTATTCAACCTTATGATATACTAAGGACTAATTTTAGAAGCTGGTATGTCCTATATAAGTTCATCAAAATTTTGTTTATTTTAAAGAGTTATCCAGTAGTTTTTATGGATTTAATGAACATAATATTAACTATATACCTTGACAAGTTTGTGGTAGTGTTTGTGGAAGAAATAATTGTGGACTTGAAGACTCCTGACAATCATGCCCAATATTTTTCATTGTCCGATGTACCCTGAGAAACCATTGGTCATATGCCAATATATTTAATTTTCAATTATATATTTATTAGGTACACTTATTGGGTCACATAATAATTAAGTAAGGGGTGTCAATGGACCCAAACTACATTCAGGTGGTTGTATCCTGGGAGCAGCCTAAAAATGTTTTCAATACCCATAGTTTTCTATGGTTGGATGGATATTAACAAAGGTTTATCCAGGACTTTTCCTCCTTGGAAGAACCACTTTTGAGCTTGACCATGAAGGGTATAAAGTTTTAATGGAATAGAGCTTTTTATATTTCATACTAGGAGTTGAAGAATCAGTTGACATCGGCACCAATTTGGTTCATACCTGAGCTATGTGATGATTATATGGTGTTTTAAGATGCTTATGAGATTGAAATTGGAACTTTGTTGATATAGGAAGATCGAGTTGTAGCATATGGGGCTCAACAGTTGAGGCCTTGTGAATTGAACTAACTTATAAATGACCTAGAGTTGGATGTAGTGGTTCGTGCTTTAAATAATTGATGGAATTATCTTTTGGGTGAAAGGTTTACTATGTATACTGATCACATGTTCTTAATGTACATCTTCTCCCAATAAGATATGAATATTTAGATGTGGAGATGGGTTAAGTATATGTATTCATTTTATTTTGAGCTAACATATATTCCTGGGAAAGTAAATAGTATTGTTGATGGTCTAACCAAGAAAACTCGGACTTAATTAGTTCTGGATTCTAGTTCTAATTGGATGTTGATAACTTTACTGGAAGAAATGCATGATGTTTTTTAGGTCAGACAGCATAATATGACTCTCATATTAGTTTCATTTGAGTCTACACATTTCATATTGGTCAGGGATATAAAGTATCAGGATCCAAAATCTTTAACCTTGAGGTAAATCCTTGAATGTGGTGATACACATTCATTTTGGAAAATATATGAGGATAAGATCATCTATTCCAGAAATCAGGTTATTGTGCCTATGAGTATCTATGAGTAAATGATGTGTGAGGTTTATGCCATGAGTTGGGTAGTGTATCAATGAGTGACCAAAATTTACTGTGACATATGACAATAGTTTTGGTGGCTAGGAATGAAAAAAGAGATAGTAAGGTTCATGGCATGGTGATACACCTGTCAATTGGTGAAGACTGAGTATAAATGACCTAGTGATTTGTTACAGCCATTTCCCATTCAAGATTAGAAGTTTGTTGAAATTACCATGGACGTTTTGGTTGGTCTCCTGAGGATGATTTGAAAGAATGGTGTTATTTTTATTATTGTGGAAATTTTTACAAAGGTAGCGTATTTATTTCCAATAAAGGAGACTTTCTTAGTAGAGAAGTTGTGAGAATTATATGTTTAGGAGATAGTCTGTTTTTATGGGATTCCATGGACTATAGTTTCAAAATGTGAGTCACTCATTACTTTTCACTTATTTCAGGACTTGAATATGAAACTTGGTATATATGTTTTGTTGAGTACGACTTTCCACCCATAGATATATGGGTAGTCAGAGTGAACTATATAGATGGTTAAGGATATTCTGTTGGCATGTGTCCAAGACTTTGGTGGGTATTTGGAGAAGAGAGTAGATTTGGTTGATTAATCCTAAAAAAATAGTTATCAGGAAACAATACAGATGGTTCCATAGGAGGACCTTTATCATAGCCCTTGTTGATCACCTCTGTGCTAGATGGAGGTAGGTGAGTCATATTTGTTTGGACTGAATCTCGTGCAGGAGACATTAGAGCGGGTTTAGCTGATTTGGAAAGGTATCGCTATGGATCATAGTAGACATAGGTCATATACTGATAGACATTGATGACACCTACAGTTTATAGAGGGTGATCATGTATTCTTTTAGGTGTCACCTAGGTTGGTTCATTGCATGGTACATAAATAGGGAAAGTTAGAACCCAGGTGTGTTGGACTCTTTGAAATTGTGGAGAGAATGGGGATGGTAGGGTATCAATTGGATCTTCCATAGATATATAGTGAACTGTATGATTTTTTCAATGTATGTCATCTTTTGTAGTATCACCCCTCCCCTTATTATGTATTCTATGTGGATGATGTTGACCTTGAGACTGATGCGTCCTTTGAGGATCATATGATACCAGTGTTGGACCGTAGTGAGAAAGTGTATTGGAGGAAGACCATGCTTACAGTTCATATATTTTGGGAACATAGATGTGGTCAGGAGGAAATGAGGGAGAGAGAATAAGATTTACAGGCTTAGTGACCCAATAGTTTTTTACTCGTAATCTTAGAGAAATTTTGGTGTGCAGCTCGAGGATGTGCTATTATAAGGTGGGGAGATTGTAAGATCCCAAAATTTTCTAGAGATTTACTCATCTCATTTATAGGTAATATTTTACTTGTTTTAAGTAATCATTGTTTTTCTTGTACCTTGGGGTGATTTTCGGTGTAAATTGAGAATTTTGGAAGGAATGGGGTATGTGCATGGTTCGTGCACAATTTTCCCAAGCTGTGTACCCCAGACCAGCAAACCATGTGACCCTAGGTAGAGGGGATCCTCATGGATGGCACATGGTGTTTCAAAATGTGTTCCATATAAGTAAAAATTACAACCCCCCCCCCCCCTGCCCTAGTAGAGTAATATAGTTAAGTTTCACAGTTACGGTAAACTATGCACCCCATATAGGACACCATGTGTGTTATTTTATTTAGCCCAAAAATTAGATTTTAAAATAGAAAAACCCCCATATTAACCCCAAATCGACCCCACTCGTCCACTAATGTTTTCTCGCAATTTGGAAGGCTCATATACAGATTCCAAGCCCGTATGACCTTCGTTATTCGTGAATCAATGTTTAGATTGAAGATATGCACCCCTCCCAGTAAGAGGAGATTATCACATTAGGTTTCCTTATTCTCTCTCGTATATCCCTCTTCATTTAGAGGGATGTTGTCCTATACCTTTTTTGGATCTAGATCTATGATATTTGGGACTAGATCTAGAATTGAGGGATCTTGATTGTTCGATATGGATTTAGATTTTAAGATCGAGATCTTGTTCTACATTGTTGTTCTACACAAATTGGAGATTTTAGTTTGGAAATCCTTCATCAATGAATTGAAGTTGGTGGTCTATCATTAAAATATGATAGTCATGGCTTCCATTACATTTATGAAATTGTATAATTTATAGGGTTTATTTAGAAATTGGGTTTCTGAATTGAATTAATTTATTTGGTAAAAAAATTAATTAAGGGATTGTGATTTCAGAATAATTAATTGTTGAATTAATGAACAGAATATATAAATTTTGGGATTTAAGGAAATATTTGTTGAAATAATTAATAATTGAATTTATTATTGAGATATTGGGATTTTGAAATTGATTTGATTAATTAATTATTAAAATAATTAATGAGATATTGATATTGTGAAAATAATTAATATAATTAATTATCAAATTAATTATTGGGTTATTGAGATTGTTGAATGAATTAATTAATTTTTGAATTAGTAATGATAATTGTTGTGATTAAGAAATTTATTGAGTCATATTAATTTATATTGGAATTAATTAATAAATGTTTTGAATGAGGATTGTGATAGAAGATTAATGTTGATTAATCTTGAATAATGTGATATATGTGTTATATGTTCTTGATAGAGAAATGGGGTGTTGTACACTAACAGGAGATTAAAATACCCATGAGGGTTCTAGAAATGGTGTTATACACCCAAATTCATACATGCGAATATTTTTATTGGATAGTTACAAAATCCCCATATACCCATGGGGTGTGGGACACGAACTGATGCTCCAAATACCTATGGGGTGCTAGACATGACATTATACACCCATAATATGGCATTTAACTTTGGTTCCAAGTGGTCATGTTGTGAATTTTAATGAATGTATAATTAAATCAAATTGGATTATAATTAATTGAGAAACTAAATATGTGACATGGTTCATACTCCATCATGGGCCTAAGCAGGTATTGAGGTTCAGGTGTCCTCTATAACCCGGGGGGTTTATATGATAAATTATGGAATACTTGATAATGTGATAATTATTTACTTATTTATATAAATTTTTTATTTATAAAACTATATACACTTTTATTCACTTGATATTCTTGTAAGCACCTTTGGTGGTGGCCTACTTACATGTACTCACACCCTACTCGGGTTGTCTGATCGAAAAGTGAATAGACTTAATGTTTGTAGTACAGGATAAGGGAAAAGGCCCTGTGTTAAATGTAATATTTGGGATGGAGAATATATTAGGGAACCAGATGTGTTTAAAGACCCTCTTAAGAGTTTTTAGTGTCTTTACGTTTTGGTTTTCATTTTGATACTTGACACGTACATTAGCATGGCATATTTACTATTCAGTTTTGATATTGTATTTAATGTTGTGTTCATCTAGTGAAACTAGTATTATTCTCATAATGGTTATGTAATTATTATTATTATTTTTTACTTATGTATGGAGTGGTTTTACTCTGATAAAGAGTGTATAGTCTCCCCATGATCGATATTAAACCCCCACTGCTAGCTAGAAGCCTCTGGTGTATGGGGAGGTGTTCTTGAGGTCAGGTAGTAGTCTGTCTTAGGGAATCGATGTGTGGAACCCATGTCGGGGAATTAAAATAAGTCCACTTTAATTATATGTTTTCTAAATAACTAAAATTTAATCATTATTATACATTATTTCTGTATAAGTTTATTTTTTCCTCTAAGAACATATTTTTCTATGAACAGTTTTTATGTGTACACCATGCTTTTAAATTGACAAATTAAATTAATCTATTTTTATTATTGATATTAATTAAATATTTAATTATATATTAAAACATGTTTTTAATATTAATTTTAGAGTTTTTAAAAGGAAAGTGATGAAATTAAATTCATTTTTATGCTTAAAAATTTGTTTTTCTCCAAACAAGATTTTATAGTATTTTATGATATTATTTAAAATTAAAATATAAAATTATAGAAATTGAATCTGGTAAAATGGAATCCATATTTTCAATAATAATAATTTATAAAATCAAATAGTTTCAACTTATTTTTTCATATTCAGTGGCAGAAAGATTATTTTTTTTTACCACAGTTAATGTTAAAATAGATTTACTAGGGAGGTCAAGAAAAGAGATAATGGAAATATTTCCACCAACACATGTATACATATTATTAGTTTAAGATATTTCAACATTTTTTTACCCTAAATTTGAATCTCAGTCTTTTTCGATCCAATTTCCCATAAGAGTGACATTATATTCTTGAAATGTTTTAAAAACTTCCAAGTGTGTCCCTCCCCTCATTTATAAAAGTTCCCTCTTATCCTTCTATATTCAAAAAATTATAGCATTATAAATTAGAAAATCTATGCTCAAAAAAATTTCTATGAATCTCACCATATTCCAATGGATTCTTTTATTTCATAATATAAAGCCATCAAGGATTATGGTCTAAGGCAAATTAGATCTTACAAAGAATATGTATAAACCTTTTCCAAGTTCTTTCAATTTTATTACATATAATAATCCCTATAAACAAGTTTTTTTAATAAAAAAAAGATTAATATAATTTAAAAAATATACTAAGAAGTTATTATAATCATTTAAAAATTATTTACAACCTATTATTAATGAAACGGGGGATGAAAGTATTTCTCATTCAGACATGTTAAATACATACTTGATTTAGTGTTATAATTCATTTTCCTTATTAATAATTAATGGTTAGTTAATATGATGTATTTAATGATTATATATGATATTTGTAACATAATTATACATTTGGAATGATAATATATTTTTTACCATCTTACCTTATGGTCCCTTTGAAAAGGATAATGTCGCATGTGAATAAGCATAGATTACAACCTCCACGGTGAGATGTGATTTGTTATTCATTTATAATTTACATGGATGGTAATAATGTCATATTTAATGAATATATATATATAATATTTACTACATAATAATTTTTCTTTAAACTTGAATTATTATATTTCTTTCTGTTGATCCATCCATCAAAAAATAGAAACATCGCTCATCTTTATATACAGACTATCATCTATATGTTAGGATGTAATTCATTTATCATAACCATGAAATATGATTTGTTATAAATATGTATTTACTGAATAAATATGATATTTATATAACTAATGGAATTATTTATATGAAGGGACTATGATCAAGGTTAAAGTAACATAACTTCTTAACTAAAACACACATGAAAAATGATATTGTTAACATAAGAAATGACAAATTTAATAGATAACTATTAATAAACTAGTGTTGAAATGATATAATTGGATCAAATATGATATTATTTTTATAAATATAATTATACTCTAAAACTATAATATATCAAAATTTAATATACATGAGGTTATAGAACATACAAATCAAGTCAGATATAACGTAAGGTTCTCTCATCTCATATTAATCATCATGATATGCATTCTATATTCACAACATATTTTCTTTTTTGGTGTATATACATCCCATGAATTTCATTAATTATTATTTTTATAAAATTTATCTTTATTTAAAAAAATTAATATGTTTATCTATTTCATTAGGTTTTTATCTAGAGATTACGAAAGTTGTAGGGTTTTCCTATCAATTTCTCTTCATTCTAATGTGTTTTAATGTTTCTAAAAAATTTCTAAATTCTATAATTTGAGTACATCCCATGAATTTATTTTGGATTAATCCATGATTAAATTAAAGGAATTTATATTACAAAATGATTCTCAAGCTTTAAATTAATTTCAATTAAAAAATTCTTAAATTCATAAGCCTTTTTTATTTCAATTTTTTTTGTGATATATACTTGATGGTATGAAACTATATATGTTTAAGAGATATTTATACGGATACTTTCACATTTTATATGATTCACAATTCATTATTCATGGTATTAAATATTATAATTTAAATAATTTCATCTATGGAGATTTTATTCAAATGTTACCAAAGTGGTAAGGGTTTATTGTGTCAAGTTGTCTCCTTTTGGACATATGTTATGTTATAAACCTATCTTATTAATTGAGGTGTATCTACCTACCATTTGAATTTCTATATATTGAATATTATTAAGTTCAAGGTTTTTAATGTTTCATTTGATTTTATTTCATTAATGGGGTTGTGAATCAAAACTTACCACAGTGGTAAAGTTTTTATGTTACAATCTAATTTTTTCGAGGACTATTTAAACTTAAATTTACTATGAATAGATTATATAATCTATCTCTCCCATGTATTTTTCATTTTACTCTCCTTTTTCAATTTATGGATATTAAATGTTTTCATTTAATTTTAAACTCTTTATGCTATCAGGATACCAAAAGAAGGACATTAAGTAAAACTAATCGTATTTTTACTATGAATTTGAGAATCTTCCATTACATGTCCATATAATATTTAAAAATATTTCAAGAATTTATTTAATATTATCCAAAATAAATAAATTAATTTTTCCAATGTTTTTCATTTTAATTTTTTTAAATAGAACTTCATGTCATTTTCTGAATGAATTACTTTTGTATTTTTACCAAAAAAATTATTGGATTTTTTCTTTTAACATACACTATGTGAACAACATTCCTTTCCATGATCAATACCATTCTCCTTGAATATTACTTTATATGTTTCCTTAGTGCATTCTAATGAAATTTTTTTCCTTAATATTTTTTAATTTTTTATTTTAAATATTTTTTAAAAAAATGTAAAATGTATATCCCTTGAGATATATTTCAATGATTTTATAACCATAATTTCATCCATTAAAACTTTTTATGACTTATGAGGGATATGATCAAAATTTAAAATCCTTATTCATTCTATTGATAGTTTAGGATTTTTAAAAACTAATGAAACCTATTTATTTTTAATTGGTTTTGGTTGTATGTAATAATTATTTTTTTCATGATCATGTGGAATATATATGAATGGATTATGATTATGTGATAGATGGTTCATTTATATCCCAAAGATGGGTGGTTATGTAGTAAACCATGAAAGGGTGGTTGTTTATTATTCAAAAGTAAACTTTATAATTTTACTTTCCTTAGTTTTGAAAATCACAAAAACTCTCTCGAAATATTCTTTTACTAAATTTAAATATCCAAATTATTTTAGAATGTTTTTTTAGAAAACATCAGTTTCTACAGAACATGGAAATTGTTTTAATATAAACAGATATATAAATTATAGTTTAATTTGATCCATTATACTGAACTGGTGTCTATTCTATTAGAATAAAAAATATTATATCCATCTAATATACTAAATTCATAACCATCATACTGATAATAGTTTGGATCCATCAGACTAACCATAGTTAAGTTCATTTGATTGATAGAAAATATTATATTACACCAAACAGTGAAAGGTTTAAAATAAAAGTAATTGAAATATTTCTATTAGATGAAATCAATGATAGCATTGTAATGGTTCTAATAAAAATGGTATCAGATGGTTTTTTTTTTTGAGATATCAAGAATGGATCATCTGAGAATTTTTTAAGCAACTCCAATATTCATAGAAATATTACCATTAGAGGAATTTCTATAAATAAATGTGCATTAGAGGATCTAGTAGCTGATGCACTCACAACTTGATATGTCAAACATTTTTCTCTACCTAAACATCCCATTCTCATGTTTTTTAATTTTTTAGAGGGTTTTAGTTATATAGATTACCAGTGAGAAATTATGAAATCCCTAGAACTATATTTTCTCATTTATTCATCTTTCTATTCAATTTTAGATCGATGGATTTTGGGGATAGGAATATAGGTGATTTTGATCCATCAGATCAAGGCCTTCCAAGGATAGAAATATAGCTGACTCTAATATCTCGTCTTAATGGTTTCCAAGGTTTTGGAATACATAGTCTTTATGGTATTCTTATCAGGGAATTTCCTAATAAGGAAATATAGGCCTTTACAGTTAGTTATAAAATATTGGACATTTAAATCAGGATTAATGAATTTCTTAACTCATAAGGTTAAAGAGTAGAACTAATATTTTAATTTTTATAAGACATTATTACATTGTTATTAGATTTTTTATTACATGTTTCTATTGGTATAAATTTTACATTTCATTTAAAATATAATTTTTTTACTAATATTTCAAATAATATTCTTATTGGACTATTTGTGATACTGATAAATAAAATTATTTTATCAAATGATTTATAAATATGATACATGCACTCTACTCATCATTAGAGTTATGAGTTTGGTATTTTTAATAGAACAGGATTTTAATTTTGAATTAGCTTAAATTTTTAAACAAAATTTCATCCCACCCTCTTGTAGCCATCATATACTGTTACAATCTAGTAGTTAGTATCGTAGCTGGTTCAGTTGTTGCACTAGTTTTGTTTTCACTTTTGTTATCAACTGCATGTTTATTATGTTTTTATAAACTAATTTTTTACAAACTATTTTTACACTAACATGTATTATAAAAATAGTTACTATTTCTATATGATGGTAGGGTAAAACATTTGTAATATTGATAATTTAAACCCTATTAGGCCACCAATTTTTTATATTAATAATTATGACTATTGGAAAGATATAATGAAGTCTTTTTTTTATAAACATTATACATTAAAATTACATGATGTTGATTTGAAGATATAAAATTCCAGAAAAAGAAGTAACATATTTTACTAATCAAGAAGATCAGTTGAATTAAAGAGTAAGGAATACTTTTTTATGTTCCATGTCAAAAAACATATATTGTAAAATTTATTAATGTGAAGCTAAAAATAGTATTTGGAATAATATATAGGAAACACATTTTGTAACATCTAATGTTATTTAAACAAGAAGAGTAATGCTTATAGAATATTATCATGTTTTCGATTTTCTAACTAGAGAAATAGTTACTAAAATTCAGAAAATATTCTTGGCTAATATAAATATATTACAATTTATTGGAGAGAAATATTTAAAAGATATTATTTTAGTTGTAAAATTTATTAAGATCATTCCAAATAAATTGGAATCCAAATGAACTTGTTTGGATGATAGGAGTAGGATTAAAAATATTAATATGGTTGATCTTATCGGAACCCTTATATTGTATGATGGAATATTAAAAAGTTATTCAGAGATAATGGAAAATAAGAATGTAGGTGTATCTTTTACAACTAAATTAAATTTTCCTATTAAAGTTCAATCTTCTAAGAAAGTTTAGAAGTCTTCTAAAATGAATAATGATTTTTTGTGTTAGATGGTAGTATATTGAAACATTTAGGAATTAATTTTTCTAATATTTATAGAAGAATGAAAAAGATAGCGGTAAACCAAAATTTTCAATATAGATATAATAATCCTCATAAGGATAAAAGAGTTAAAAATGAATCTATAGAATTTATATATTATGCATGTAGGAATGAAGAACATATAAGAACAAATTTTGTAAACTAAAAAAAGTATATGAAGAAAATAAATTCCCAAAAGTATTATAAGCACAAAAATAAGAAAAAATTGAAATCTTTAGACAATATTTTTTCTAGTTTATGAGAAATATCATCTATAAATTTATCGAACAATGAAAATTCATGTTAAAATAATATTGGATTCAATATATAAATACCAAAGGTTAAAAAAATGTCTTATTGATATATTAACTGTAGAATATCTTACTAATATTACCCTCAATAAAAAATATCCTGATGATGTTGAAAATATTAATTCTACATATTCAGATGATGAATATTATTCTTCTTAAGATAATAGTATTTTATCAAGTTTTAAATAAGTATTAATATTTATTAAGTCGTTCAAAAATAAAAAAAATTAATATTTATAAAAAACATGATAATTTTCATGAAAAAATTTGAAGGAAAAATTAAGAATATATATTCTAACAACTCATATACTAGATCCTTCTACAGAAGTTTATAAAAAAATTTAAATTATATTCTATCAAAATATCATGTAAAATATAATTACAATAAAACAACCATATAATGTGATATTGTAAATATTAGATTAAATAAAAACTCTATTCATAATAAAAAAAGTTATGAAACTAAATTCAGAAATTTCATATTTGAAAACTATTTTTTCAAATTTCACCACAAGTAAATAAAAATTTAATAAAATTCATAATAATATTAGACATCATAGAGATATTCTAAGAATTTTTTTTACTAATAAATAACTTTTTTTAGTAATAACTACTTTTTCTGAAAAGTGATCAATTTTTTTAAGTGTCAAAGTGGTGGAAATTATAAGAACAAATGTTCTTTATATAAATTTAAATCTTTAGGATTTAATAAAGCCTATTTTTTAAAATATAGGATGTTTCCTCAATTTATTGGTGTTGAAAAACTATGGATTCCTTAAATCATACTTTATAATAGTACTGGAATTAAGAAGGTTTGGGTTTAGAAATGCTAATGATTTTTCTTTCATAAAAATAATGTATGTATCAATTAAAAAACTATTTGGTACAAGGATAGTTCTTTCTACATACACATGACTGGAAACAAATAATTATATAAGAAGATTATAAAAAATGAACAGTGTTAAATCCATCTTAGGAGATTGTGCTCATGGAGAAATTATCGGTATAGGTAACGTTTTTCTCCATGGAATAGAATTAATTTAAAATATATTATTTTTGTAAAGACTTAATAACAACCTTAATAAAATAATATAATTATGTGATGAGAGTTATCTTGTTATCTTTATGAATGGAAAATGTATTGTTCATAGTTTTAAAGAATATTTTATTGTTTCTAAAAATTGACATGAGAATGTATACATATTAAATATGTTTGACATTAGGAGACATGATCTACCTTGACTTGGTATAATGGAAGACCAATCTTGGTTATGTAATTGAATATTAAGGAATTGTAAACATATAAATTTACTATGTTATCTATGATAGGAGTATTTAAGACTCTACCAAAACATGATTTTAAAACAACAAAAGTCTATGATCCTTTTCAATTAGGAATGTAATAATTATTAGGCTTTAAATCTATTTGTGAATTATCAACTAAATATTCTATATAGTTAGTGAACATGCAATTATTTATTCCAAAAAAACTAGAAACATTTCAATAAAATACTATGTATATGTTTTATTTGATTATTTCACTAGATATACATGGGTCTATTTTCTAGAAAATAAATCTGAATCCTTATTTTAAAAAAAATTGAATCCACAATCAAAAATGAGAATAACCTCTCCTTGATATCTATTCATAGTGATCATGGTGGAGAATTTGTAACTTGTAATTTTAAATGTATTCATAGTAGAAAATATATTATATATAACATTTCATTACCTAGAACTCCATAAAAAAAAGTGTAGTCTATATAAGTGATATAATCCCTCAAAAGAATGCTACTACCATACTCAGTGAATAATAATTTTCAAAAAAAATATTTGGAGTAGTTAGTAATGCCTATTATATTGTATGTCGAGTTTTAATATGGCCTTTCCTTAGTAAAAATACTTATTATTTTTGGACCAAAATAAAACCAAAACATTGTTACTTTATAGTTTTTTTATAAAAAGTATTCATTCTAAATACGAAAGATAATTTAAAAAAATCTCTAAAATATAATGAATGAATATTTTTAGTTATTCTATAACTATTAAGTATTATTTAGTTATTAATAAAAATAAAATTAGGATATGTTTAATGAATTAAATCCCTTTGTTTTTAAACAAACTCAAACTAAATCTTCAGATTTTATTTAAAAGGTTAATTTTCAACCAATGTTGGAATATTATTCTCATAATAGAAAAACTGAATAATGTATTTCTGAAATTAAACCTCAATAATAATTTCAAAATATTGTTGGAGAATATTTTTTCTATAATTCCTAGAAACCAGTTGTTTTATAGGAATCATCATAGAGATAATATCAAGGTTGATGTAGATCAAATAGTTATAACTATAAGTTCTTTGAGAAATGAAATTGAATATTTCTGATTTTTATATCAATTAAAACCTACGAATCATATTTAGTATTTAGGTGATGAAGATTAGATAACAGAAATAAAATATGAACTCAAATAATTCTAGAGGATTCATGTTTAAACATTGGTTAAATGGACTAAATATACTTTTGTTATTGTAGTAAAATCGTGTTTTCAAAAAACATGTGATTAAAATAGAATAGTAGTTAGAAATAATGATAGAATTTTTACTAATGGATATAATCAATAAGATGTCATAGATTATGAAGAAAATTATGCACTAGTATCTAGACTTGAATCTACTCATATACTTCTAACATATGATTCATTCTTAAATTTCTAACTATTTAAAATGCATATGATGTGTTCATTTCATAAGTGATATATTAAAGAGGATACTTATTTGAAAAAACAACCTAGTTTAGAAAATGAAAAACATTTTGAATAGGTTTTCAAACATAATAAGTCACTTTATGGACTTTAACAATCCCCTAGAGCCTCTTAGGATAGATTAGATAGATTTTTGTTAAAATGTCTTTTAAGGGAGCTACTAATCTAAATCCTACTATAAATGAGTATTTAGAAAATATAATTATTTTAAAGATTTATGTTGATGAAAATGAGTTTTCTTCAATTCAAAAATATTTAACAGCTTCCATTGAAGATCTTATAAATTCCGAGTTTGAAATGAGTATGATGGGTAAGTTAACATATTTTCTAGGATTTCAAATTTCACAAAAACCAAAATGATATTTTTTATCTCAATATAAGTATATGAAATATATTCTTACGAAATTTGGATACAACACTACAAAAATTATTAGTACATCTATCGGAACATTAAATACTTTATATATTAATGAATTTCAGAAACCAAATTATCAAAAGAGATAAAAAGGAATGATTTAAAGTTTACTTTACTTAATAAGTAGTTTTCAATATTTAATGTTTTTGTATTATTTTTTGTTAGATATCACAGAAATCAAAAAGTGTCCCACCTTTATTCTATAAAATGGATTTTCTATGATCTTAATGGAACTGTAAATTTAGGCTAATTTTACTCTTATAAAAATGATATTGAATTAAAAAAGTTTTTAGATCAGAATTTTGGTGGATACATAATAGATAATAAATATACTTCTATAAATTTTCATTTCCAAATAGAGGATTTAGATTTTTGGTCTTGTAAGATATGACCCTCAGTAGCACTTTCCTGTGATGAAGCTGAATATGTGGTAGCGGAAAGTTGTTTTCTAAATTGTTGAGGATGAAACACACATTCACTGACTATAACATGAGTTTTAGTAAAACAAAAAAAATTGTGATAGAAAAAGTTCCATTTTATTAATATAAAACACAAAACATCACTCATGAGAAAAGAACATAGATATAATACACCATTTCATTTGAGGTCACACACAAAACAAATATATATTTTTCCCAATTAAACAAAATTCAAGAATGAAATTAAGATATTTTTACTAAACCCCTTAGTTTAGATGAATTTGAATATATTAAATAGAATCTACGAATGATCAATTTAAAATGATTATTCATATATAATTCATGTTTACCAATATACTAACATTAATATCCTCCTTTTCAAAGTGGGAGGACACATGTTCTGGTTTTCTAAAACCTTTTTTTTCTAAAAACTTGTTTTTGTAAATTTAATGTTTCCTAAATGTTGGTGTTTTCAAATATCAATATTTTTTAAAGTCAAAACATTTATGAAATTTTTAGAATAATTTTTTTATAAAAATATTTTTGGGCTCAGAAAACTTTCAAATTTTTTTTGGACTCAAAAAAATTATTTTAGTCAATTTTTAGAAAATGTATTTATTAAAAAAATTATCAGATTTAATTTTTGTTAAAAAAACCATGAAGAGAAAGTTACACATACTGAACATAAAATTTACTTCTAAATGTACTATATTGATATTTTATTTTCTGTAATTACCCAATTTTTCTATTTTTTTCTATATATTATTTAAGATTAATAAACATAGTTTATATATATATACATATAAACATCTTATAATCATATTTTACAGTACTCGGATAAAATAGTTTTCCTGAAAAACATTAAGAGTTCAAAAAATATTTATGAAATCATTCAAGGATTAAATTATATCCATGAGATCAGATTATGTCTTTCAATCTATGCCATTGATTTTCTAGAATGCATAGGGTCACCCCCATGCCTATATATATTGGATTTTTCATCATTTTCCACATCATTTTCTTGGATCTTATGATGACCCTTAGCTCCACGATTTATAATAAATCTAAAAAATTTCTATTCACCTGATCATATTTTTTAGTATATGTTTCGACATTAGATATCATCCAGATGTCTTCAGCATGATACTTTTTGAAAAGAGAAAGGGTGATTGAAAAATCATGGTATAAAATGTATGCTTTTATTTTAAAAGAGTTATTAAATTTCATGGTTTGGAGAATATATGTTTCAAAAAAGAGGTTTTTTAAAAAAAATATCCTAAAATCAAAAGAGATTACTATTATTCATTATAATTCAATATGGAATTAGATACAAAAGTAATTGATTTTATAGTTTATAGTACTATTGGTAGTATAACATATCAATATGTTTCTAATCTTATTGAATTTACCTTGTAAGGTAAATCATATCTACTTTCACACAAGCATCAAAAGATGTATGGTTGTTCATAAAATTCAAAATTAGAGTCCTCATTGTTTACTTCATATGAAAAATTTCTAAATCTATTTCACATCACTCTAAATTTGAGAGTGGTGACTCTATGAGTCAAGGTCATTGGATCCATAAGAAAGAGAATAGGGACACTTTTAATGTCTTTGACCTCATTTATTTGGAATTTCTTAATAATGTGAGGAAGATAAATCTTGTGAAGATTGTTTTTATTTCTATCAATTCAATTAATAAGAAATATATTTATTCCATAATTATCATGTTTTTTATTTTATAAACAAGATTTTGGTAAATAAATTGAATTTAATCTGATTAATAATCCATCATATTCTTTTTGGGAAAAGGTTTCTCTCATTTTTGGGGAGACTATAGAACGGATGAACATGGTTCTTAAGCTGGAGTTGATGAAATTTATTAAAAAACTAAACAAATTAGAATTTGATGATGAACAAGTTAAAGATAAATAAATCATAAAAGAGAATAAGAAAGTGTAGTCTTCTACGCATACCATTTACAAGAAACAGAATAAATTTAAAATTAATATTTTATGAAATTAATGGCTCATATGTATTAAAAGATGCTAGGGGATCCTAGATTTGGACTAGAAAAACTAAAGGATTCAGATTTAAATACCAAAATAGTTTATGAATTGAAATATTAAGAAAGGAATAAGTATAAAAGAAAAATTATAGGTGAGGAAAAAAAGATGGATAATTTAATTAAGGGGGGTGAAAGGGCATCTGTAAGACTACTTGTGTCAGTTTCTACATTACAAGTAGTAGAACCTATTCCATAGACTGGAACTCTATTTTATGCCAATAAAAAAATTCATGTACCATATGTACCCTGTGATATAGAATTTTTTGGAACACCAGTAATTCCGGTATTTTTTGAAAAGGGAAAAGGAAATGTGGTTTTAGTTTAAACTCAAGTTCCTAAAAAGTTAATTCAAGAATCAGTTTCAAAAACAATTGATATTTAATTATAGAAGAAGAAATAAAAAATAGTTAAAAACCTATAAAAATTAGTTCTAATAATAGGTAATATGTTGGAAGTATAACTACATGAGTAAAAAATAATAACAAGAATGAGAAGAAACAAGAGAATAGGAAGATAAAATATCATCTGAATCATCCTCAACATCAACTATGATACCCTTTGAGTATGAAAAGAATCTTATGTTAGATGTTTCATTAGATGAAAATCATTATCAAAATAAGAAGATAAATCTCAAAATTCAAAAACTAAAATATCGGACATGGATGATACCCATAATGATGATGACATTTTATAAGTTTCGGAGTTAGAAAATGTTTAAGGAGAAAAGAAGTTTGATGTTGGGCCTTCTCATCCTCATATATTATAAAAATCATAGGATTAATAAGATTCTTTAACCAAAAAGGCCCCAAAACGTATATATTACATATGATAGGATTTAAAATAAATTATAGATTCAATCCCATAGCTTACAAATATCGAAGAAAGGTGTAAACAGATAAAAAAAGATTAAATCTGAATTATGAATCATTGAAGTTGTTGACATAGTGACTGATCTAGAAAAAGGATGAGATAAAAACATTATAATTAAACTTAAATTCATATGAAATATGATTCAATTAGATGGTAAATTGTAATGGTAAAGTTGATTAATTCTTGAATTGTAACACACCATGATTTTACGGTATGCCTCTTTTTAAATTTAACTTACTTGATAACTTATGATATTAAAAATGATTAAATATTATTATTTAATTATTATATTATTCTTCTAAATGTTGGGAATGTAAGGAATGAATGATATTTAGTTAATAATGAAAGTATATATTACACATGTTTATCAAATTAATTCATTAGTTATCAATTAATTATAAATGAAAACCAATTGAACATAAAAGCTCTATTATTATAAAAACATATTTATGACCACATTGAAATTTTATATTACTAAATTAAATTTAACCTTATTAGTGAAAGATATTAATGAAATTTATATATTATATATTCAATAAAATATTTTTAAATTCATCCAAAATATTTTTAGAGGCCTAATATAAGAATAAATCTAATTTTAAACATAAAAGGCTATACTTTTTTAAATATGGGTTTTACCACCTTTTAATACTGAAATTATTTTAAATATATATTTTGAAACTTTTTTAAATTATATTTGATAAAATAAACATTATTTTTTAATTTTTTATATCATTATTTACTTTGGTTAAATTTTTGGTATTTTTCCATGATGTTTTATTTTTTCTAAATAGTAATGTGATCGTTGAATAATAATGTGACCATTAGGAATAGTAATGTGGCCATTTGACCAATAAGATATCCTATTAAAATATAAATAAAATATTTTTATCCTATAAATGAAAATATTTTATATTTATATCATTGAATAAGTAAATAAATATTTTCAAAATGATAAATTAATTGTTAGTATTTTTGTGAAACATAAATGTTATTTACAATTTTATAATTAATATAATTATTTAAAAGAAATTTTATTTTCAAAAAATAAATTCATAAATTAATTTTTCTTAGTATTATGATTATAATATAATTTTAAGAGACCTTAATTAATTTTTCAAAGTGTTATAAAATTTGTTATAATTTAAAAATTAGTAATTATTTAACAAATGATGGCTTTAATTAAAAATTAAAGTTCACATATTTAGAAACTTGTTTTAATAAAATGGAGTTAACTATTATATTATATAAGTAAAAAAATTGTAAGGATTATTTTTTTGAATTTTTTCTATAACGGTTGAATTTTTTCTGAATAGTGAAATATAGTCATTTACAGTTTTTAAAAAATACATGATTTTTTGAGTTATAGATGATGTATGGATGATGTAAACCCATAATATTGAACTATAAATAATTATTTTAATATATTTAGTTATTATTATCAATATATTAATCATCCTTATCTAAAATAATAAAAAAAATGAATAAAATATTCAAAAAACACCTCTCTCATCCACTATAATTACCACCATTCACCACCACTTATCCTCACACCTCCAAATCCTTTAAAATTCTCCAATTTCTACCAAATACTATCCTAATACTCTCTACCCATTTAAAGGATCCTTTTTTTCAATAAAAGACCAATCCAGTTTCCCTATATATGTTCTCAAGGAGAAGAAGTTAAAGAACAAAAACCCTCTTTCATTTTTTTTAATTTCTTATCACATTATTTTTTTTCTTATCTTCTCTTCACCTCTATTTTATAAAGTGACTTGATAAATCCATTAAATTTTATATACTATTATATTATTGTGTTTATTGAATAATCCTTCTCTAATCCTCTTCTCCTACTTTTATTCTAAAAAATAAAACAGCATTCATGAGGTGTCGATTTACCGTCATCATGGACGACATGTTTTTGCTTTTCAATTCCAAGTTCAAGGGTGGTTATAAAATAATTTTTTAAATTAAAAAAATATTATAATATATTTAATACAGAATATTTAATTTTTTTATCCAATATATATAAATAATTATAATTAAATAAACAAAACGAGTTTTTGATGATCGAAATACTGCCAAAATAATATAAATGATTATCACAAACGTCTTATATAATGATTCATCCTAAACCCAAATAACCAAGTGACTTATATAACCATTTCATATTAATTATTTTCATTAATAAAATATAATTTCAATTCAATAAAACTCTTCTCATTTTACATTATCTTTCAAACATGCATACAAGTAAACTGGTATTTAAAAAAAAGGAAACAAACACTCCAAAACGAAAAAATTGTATAATATAACTCATCAAAAAGACCATAAATTACCTTAATATAATTATAAAAAATAAAATACATATATAAAATATTCTTAATTAATTAATTAATTTAATTAATCTTATTATCCATTACTTTAATATCAAGTGCATAACACATTCGTACATAAGGTAAGGGTTTTCTCATGTCAATTTTAATTCGGTGAGACATGACTTTTTCACCTCTTATATCTTATGTGTGGTGTAATTATATTTCCTATTGATGTATCATATCATGAGATATATTATATTAATTGTATTATATGTTCAATTTTATTGTTATTAATTTTTTGGGGGCATACAATTTAATTAACTAAAAATTTGTAAGATTATCTTTTTGAACCTCCATTTTTTCCTTTGGGTTGTACATTCTCTCTATTTACACCAACATAATTCTTTATTATTATTAAATAATCCTCCAAAATTATGTGTTTATGTTCCAAATATATTTTCTTATCTCAATTTTTTATATTATATTAGGAAATGCATGTTTTAATAGGTTCCCTTTTTCAATTCCTACTGATAAGCAAGTCGAATTAAAAGGAACATCCCAATTTCTTACCCATTTTCAAGTACATTCCAAAATCAATTTTAAGCCACAAATATTTTTATAAAATAAATTATTTTATCTTTAAAATCCTATATTTGATCATTTATATTTTTATTAAAATAATTAATCCTTTTTTATATTTTAAACACACTTTAATATTTTTCCCTTCAACTACACTAAAGAGGATTTTTCTAAAGTTTCTTAAAAACTATTTTTTCGTGTTTTCCCTTCATGTGAAAATTATTTTTCCCTAAAACATAATTTCATTGTTCTTATATTTTATTATATATGATATTTATTTTTACAATAATATTTTATGAAAAATAAAAATTATTTTCCAAAATAACTCTTATTTCCCAAGTAAAAGGGTATTTCTCTCAAAAAATTATCAATGATTTTATTAGAGTACTTTCAAATATGATTATGTTTCAAATATTTCACTCTAGTATGGGAAACACGAATTTAAATATATATATTTTTAAATAAATAATTCTACATAGGATGAAATCATGGGACTTAGTAAGTGATGGGTGGCACCCTCTATAGCCATTTTATGAATCAGTAAGTCTCATAAGACAAACTAGAACAAGTGCTTACACATTGTGTATGGTGTCTTGGCTAATGACTTGGTGGTATATTTATGATATCTACCATTGTTAATTAAATCATTATGATATTATTAATTGATATACCATGTGATTTTTCAACTAGTATAATATACATGGTTATATTTCATTCTCATGTTATTATTTATATGGAATTATCTATTCAGCTTTTATTCATTCCATATTATGCTCGAGATTATGTTTTAATATAATATGTTTTTATTTATTCATCATGGATTATTTTTTATGTTTATAACTTCCTCATTATTTTTTATCCTTACTAATAATCTGATCTCACACCCTTATTATGTTTTATTTTCCCCTAGGATACGAAGTTGTGTATTGTGAATGATTTGTAGGGATAGTCTAGTAGTTTATGGGTGTTTCCAATGGAGTTTCTATGTTTTATTTCTTTTAAAGTTGTAATTTAATAATAAAGTATATGACTATATTTCCAAATATACTATACTATTCGGTCCTTTAGGATTTGATCTCTTGTTCATAGTACCAATGTAATTAAGTAAGGCACTAGCTCCAGGATACTGGGGATGGTTTCTATACATGAATCATCATGAAGATCATATTATGGAGATTAAGAATGATTCTTTTGACATTTCATATTATTCAGCAAATTTTCTTCTGATGACTTGGATAGATCGAAGTTTTTTGAAAAATTAAAAAATATGATAGATTAATGTAATGGAGAATTCTTATAACTAAGGGATATATTTAGAAATTGAATGATTAAAATATCTTTTTCTTGTCTTTTAATGAAAAGTTTCTGAGGTTGAAGGTGTAAAATAAAAATATTAGAGAACAATTTTTATATCTGAAGGTAGTGAATAAGAGGCTCTTAGTTTTTGAAGAGAGGATATAAATTATTAATCATTAAATGTTGAATCAAAGAAAGAAAAATATAATTTAAATAAGATTAAATATTTTTTCAAAATTTTATATAAGAAATAATTTACTCATTTTTCTGAAATTTTAATGTATCTCCAAATTTTTTGAATGAATTACTATTTTTAATTAATTAATATCCAAATATATTTTTTTTTATTTTTTCCAATTTCATTTGGATGAGTGTTATATACTTTATATCTTGGATAAATATTTTTTCAAAAACAATAGTTTCATATTATGTATTGTAAGATTACAATATATTACAATATTTCCCTATTTCTTTTTTTAAATCATAAAGTAGAGAATTTTTCAAAAGGGATAATTTATGTAATGGGAGAATTTATATAAAGGTTGGATTTATCCAAATTGGAAGAAAAAGTTCTAGGGGAATAAATTAACCAAAAGGGTGAGAAAACTTTCTATGGAAGATATTTTATTAAGGGGAATAATCCAATGTAACAATATTTTCCTTCAGATCAAGAATGATAAAAAAATTAACTTAGGGGAACTTAAGATATGATAAGAGAGGAAATTTATTATGAATAATATATTTGAATATATTAATCAAATAAAGGGTTTTAATTATTTTCACAGTTAAAAGGTTAAATTTCAATTATGGTTTTTTATGCTTTCCAAAATGGGGGATAATTTTGAGTCGAAATTATATTTATTATTATTTCTTTCCTTAGTATTTAAAATCAAAAACACTCTATAAACATCTTATTTTACTAATTTTATATCTAGAGAGAGAGTATTTTATAATTTTTTGTAGAAAACATCCTTTTATACAAAACTTATAATGTTTCTAATATAAATGAATATAAACATTATTCGTTAATAAGACCCATTAGACTAACCTAGTGTCTATTCCATCAGACTAAATATTATCATGTCCATCTGTTTGACAAAGTGATTTTTACATTGGACTGACAGAAGTCATATCCATCATACTATAAGTAGTTCATATCCATTAGGTAGACCATAAGTTAGTTCATTGGATTGATAAAAAATGTTACAGCCTATTAGAATGTGAAATGATTATAATTAGAGTCGTTATAATATATTCTATCAGACAGAATCTATAATAACATTTTAATGGTTCTAATAAAAATAGCATCATATGGAATCATTTTTATGAACATTCAAATGAAGATAATCATAGGTTGTTTCAACCAGCTATGATATTAATGTAAATATAAAATTTGAGGGAATCCTATAAATATGATTGTATTTTAGGATCTGGTAGATGATGTATTTTAAACTCAACATGTCTAATAATTTCTAAGGCCTGATCATCTCATTCTCAATATTTTCAATTTTTAGAGGGTTGTGGTTTTAAGGATTCTGAGTGAGTAATTATAAAATCCGTAGAAATGTTTTTTTATTTTCTATTAATTTTTACGATAAAGGTTTGATCATGGGATTCCCGATATTAGAAGATAGGTTATTATGATCCATTATATTGAGGGATTATAGGGATAGGAAGAAAGATGATACTGATCTATCACATCAAGGGCCTCTATGGTTTTGGAAGACATGTCCATTTTTTATATTCTTTTTGAGGGATTTCCTAGAAAGGAATGACAAACCATTATAATTACATCTAAAACTGTGGATATATTAAGTCAATATTTCATAATTCCTTAATAATTGATGTTATAGAGTATAATTACTTTTATAAATATTGTATGTAAACTTTCTTTGTTGTATCCTTTGGTATTACTTGTTTCCAGGAGATTATTTTCCACTGTGCATTTAAATTAAAAGGTTTGATTTACTATTATTTTTATTAATTTGTTTTATCATACAATATTTCAGATTGATAACAAACCTATTTGATGAGACGATTTATGTATCTGATAAAAATACACTAATCATTAGGAAATTTTAGCATTCAAACTTTTTGACTAAACAGGTTTTCAGTTTTGTTTAAGTTTAAATATTTAAAATGCAATCCCCCCACTTGTAACCATTGAATACTCTTGTGATTCAATAGTTTCATTATAAACCAAATACGTGTGGGTCTGTTAGATCCTTCAAATACATTGGTTAATGATGAAGGGGTTCAGAAACGTCTATGTGATTCTAGAGTTAATACACTCCTACGAGATAAGATAATTAACTTGATGTAAGTTACTCATTAGTAAATGTCTAGAATTACCATGCTTGCATTTACATTTTTGGATTTCTACTATAATGATAGTCTTAGGAATTAATAATTACTAAATAATTGATTTAAAATGAATATGTGAATTCCTAAAACATATGTATTATTCTTATGATATGTTAATAAAGTTCATGATTGTTTATTGATAATTCTATAATATTTTGTCTTATGTATTTTTGTTGAAAAATATTTATGCCATGATCCATGTTTATAATCTATGAATTTTTAGGTACGATTTTATAAAAAAAATATCATGTTATAATATCCTCATTATTTTATTATAATCAGTTATGATCACTGACTTATATCTCTCTTTTTTTCCCTTACTTCATATATGAGCATTAACATTCTTATATTTCCTTTTCCCCAAGATATAAGGAATGGATTAAATTATGATTTTCCTAAGAAGTGTGATATTTGTTATGAACTATAACGAAGATGATGTAGATGTTTTATGTACTAGTTTTTTATGTATCCATATTTCCAAAAACAGTAAACCTTTATCTTTCTGGTGTATTATGTAATGTTTTATATTAAATATTATTCCAACAGGATGTTGTATTTATGTATGAAATGTTTGAGTCTCTATAATTAGTATAAAATACTTTTTTTGATAATTTTTGAAGCTTGGATAAGAAATAATTAGTGAGATATATTTTTATAATAATAAATATTAAATAATTACTTAATTCAAGTAAAATAGAGGACTATTGTTTTGTTATGAAATATGTCCTTGTTTGGAAACTATAAAATAAATTTGGTTACAGAATAGATCCACTAAAGGGTAATGAAAATTGAATATTGCATATTCATTTTTAACTTGATCATACCTTGTGCACGATGAGTGTTCCAAATACTACACACCAATATAGACACTCTAAATGGATATTTTTGGGTTTATTCACATTTTCTTTTTGAACTATTAGTAATTATTTGAATAGATAATGACCATGGATAACCTAGTATTAACCTAAAGTTTCATAGATTGAAATGGTGTCCTGATTTATACATCCTATTATTGGTATTCATTATTATATGATTTCTTAATATAATTACTATTTGATACATTATGCATTTTGGTTTTAGTCAATGGTGAGAACTAACAGTAATCATGTTAATATTTAATGTGATGGATGATGGAGTGATTTTCCTCATTATAATAAAAATGAAATGGGAGATGGAATATATACGCTTTTGATTATTCCTAACCATCCATATCAAAATATGATTAAAAACATTAACATTGGTGGTTATTTTAAAGAATAAAATTAATGAAAAATTGATTTTCATGAAGATCATCTATGAAAGAAGATTTATCTTCCTACTTGTTGAGAATGGGGGAATAAGAACCAAAGGAAATATCTCATATGAATATGTATATTTTTGGGTGTGGAAAAGGATATAGGGAAAGTAATTTCTTGAAAAAAATAGGGGTTCAATGGACGGAAATAAATTACATACCAAAGTCAAATTTATATTTTTATGTATTATTTTTATGGAACTTAGGAATTATGTGATAGAATTATCTTATAAAATATGTATCTCCTAGACCAAGGAAGGTAATTTTCTATAACAATACTTAATGTATAACAATTGATGTGTTTAATTATTTTTATTTAATAATTATGTTGTAGAAGTGTTACATTCAATAATATTATTATTATAAGATTCATAAAGAATTTAAGGATTCTTCCAAAACAATTTTTCTAAGGGTTTTAAATCACGTGTTTAATGTTACAAATTCCCTAGAAAAATTATTTAGTTGTATTGTGATATTTTATGAAAACATATAATCGAGGGATAGATAACCCTTAATATATTTCTAGGTTTTTCATAATAATTTTTAACTGGGACAATGATATTATTTATGTTAAAAAATAAATTTTATAGTATTGTTGACCTTTATTTTTATTAGTGATTTTATGGAAAAGTGGATTATGTTATATTTGATGAAGGTTGTTGAATTATTTGTTTTATGAAATAAATCCACTATTCAGTCATTTTATTTTATAAATAAGGATATATTTATTTTTGGAAGAATATATGTTTTCACAAAGGATTTATAGTGATTATGGATGTAAGTATGTTTTAGAAGAATATATGGTCAATTTATTCACATGATTTGTATGTGACATTAAGAGATATTTATGTTATTTATACAATATAGTTATCTTGATTTTGAAAATTTAGTGAAGTTTTTTCAAAAAAAAATAGGTTTCCAATTTGGATTGACATATTCTGAAGGAATCTTAAGGGTAACTATTTTCAGAGTGGTTTAATTTGACGTGTTGGTGTCATTGAATTGGTTTTAGTGAATATTGTATTATTTCTTCATATTAAGATTTTTCCCTTTCAGATAACATGAGATAACAATTTTAGTAAATTAGTAGTGATGGAAGGAATAAATTTTCATCCTTTTAAGTATCATTGAACCAATTAAAAGTGAATTTTATTGCTTTAGGCACAAAAAATTCATCTATATCAATTTTTTGAAGTTATATATGAGATGTAAATAAAAATTTATAAAATTATAAACAAAAGTGTGATATTATGGTTATAAAATGGAAATAAATGAAGTAAGTTTATTTTCTCATATTCCATGGTAAAATAATAGATCAAATCTAGGCAAAGGGATCTTTAAAATGAAAATGTTTTCCTGTAACTATCAATTATTAAAATTTAATAGTCCTTTCAACCCTGAGTGATTTATAATTTTTTGTAACTAATTATATCATTGTTAAGTTCTATATAAACCACTTTTATTTATTGGACATTATAATTCTCTACCATTTCCATATTTTATAATCTCATAAATTTTATCCTTATATGGGAACATGACTATGTGATATTGAACATAAAATTTATGTTTCCCACTTCCCCAATCAATGGATGTTTGATTACAGCTTTGTATGATTGGGGGTTTCAATAGTGGTATCTCTAAATATAAAATATTTCATTACAAAGTTAAAAAATATAAGGGTAAAATTTATATAGGGGTACAATGTAACACCTAAAAAAATTATTTTAATGTAGTACTAATATTAATAGCTTGTATAACACGCAACACCAAAATTTAAGAAAACTCCGATATATAATAAAAATAATATTATTTAAATGTGACCATTATTACATAGTAATTACATTGGAATGTATGAATATTAATAAAATCGTTATTAAAATTATGTCTATTGGTTTTAAATCTTTCAAATTAATTAATTAATTCTTAATAAATAAGTAGTCAATTTTAAGTAATGTTATTTTGTGCTTCAAAAATATGATGTATTCAAAATTAATTTTAATTTATTTTTATGCACAGAAATAATAATTAATATCCTATAATTTAGAAATTATTTTTGAGTAAAATAATTTAATTATTAATATAATAATTTCAATATTTTATTAGGTTTAATTATTAGTATTTTCTAAAAATGTTTATTTATAGTAAATAGTGAAAAATAAAAAAATTGTAAAAAAATGTCAATTCATTTCAGGTAAAGGTATCAATATGTTTTGAATTTGATATTAAAGTAATATTAATTTAGTTTTATTATATATAATAAAATTCATTAGATACTAATCACCATTATTCTAATGTTTCACAAAAGTTCACTTTTGGTCTTTAAAACAACTTTTTCTAACTATTTTTATGGGCGTAATGTGTTTTTATATTAATAAATTAAATTAATATATAATGAATAATATTTTTAATTAAATTTTAAGATAATATGTTTAATAAAATATTTTAACATTAATTTTATTGTTTTTACAAGTCATATAATGGAAGAAAATTATGTTTTATTTATAAAAAGATTTTTTTCTAAAAATAAGTTTTCATTGTTTTTTACACGCTTATTTAAATTTTAATTTAACCACATGTTAAAATTTAAAATAGTAAAATGAATTCCATATTTGGAATCATATTATGTAATTTAATATAATGAGTTTATCTTATTTTTTTATCATAGTGAATAGTAAAAATTGTATAAAAAAAATACCACAGTTAAGGTTAAATGAGTATACAATTAAGAGTTAATCAAAGAGTTAAGGGTAGTTTTCACACCTAAAATTGTCTATCATTTACGGGTATAATATATTTCATCCTTAAATTATTTTACCCTTGATTATTTGGTCATTTTTTCCACTTTATGAGGAATGTTACCTTATATCATTGAAATATTTTAGGAAATCCCATGTGTGTCCCTCCCCTCGCTTATAAAAAGAAGCCACTTATCCTCACTTAATCAAATAATTTGAGTCATCTAAATCACACCCAAATTGATATAAAAACATTTCTATAATCCTTAACTTAGTCCTATATCTTATTACTTTCTTCTAATATCAATCCTTTAAAGATTAATTTGTATAATAAAAGACATCTCTCATAGAATATATATAGATCTTAACCAAGCTCTTTTAATATTATTTTTTATTCTTATTATTTTAAACATATCATATGCATAAATATTTTATGCATCGATTATAATTAATATATATATATATATTATGATTATGTAACAACCACTTACCACCTCTTCCCAATCAAATGGGTGATGAAAGTATTGTTGATTTGTTTGTGAGGACTACCACCACCAGTTACCAATACGAATCAATTTACACCACTAGAATTCATGTTCATTTATTATGATAGATTTAATTTTTATATATGATATTTTTTGAAAAATTATGATTTCCATTTATAATATCTTTTCCACCTTCTTACCTCACGATCCATTAGAAAATGATAACGTCATGTGGGAATACATTTGGACTACCACCTCTATGGAGGGATGCGATTCATTTTTCATTTCTAATTTACATGGATGGTAATAATGATAGATTTAACAAATATATAAAAAAATTATGAAAAAATAATGATTCTTTAATGCTGAATTATCATTTACCTTTCTTTTGATTTATCTATTGAAAAATGGAAACATCACACATGAATACATATGGACTACCATCTCCACAAAGTGATGTTAGTCATTATTCATCACCACTTTATACGAGTGGTTAGAAATATGTATATAATGAATATATATTAAATTTATATCATGATTATAAAATATTTATATGGAGGAACTATGAACAATGTCCAAAGACTATAACAGTTGAACATGAACTAAATTATAAATGAAAAACAAACATGTTAACACACGAAATTAAGACTTTAATAGAGGATTGATAATAAATGAAAATTTAAATGATATAATTGGATCATATATGAAATTATATTAAAGAATATTATAATTTTTTATAATTATAATAAATATTAAATTATTATATAGTAGGTTAGAGAACATATGAATCAAATTGGCTTTTAGGTAAGGGTTTATTCGTCTCACAATAATTTCCATGAGACAAATTCCTTATTCACCAAATATTTCTATTGTGTGGTTCATATACATCCCATGAATGTAGTTTATGATTATTTTCAGTAAATTTATTCATATTATAATATACATAAAATTTTCCATCATTCATGATGTTTGGATTCAGTTCTTACAGAAGTTTTAAGGGTTTTATTTCAATTTCTCTTTATGGATACATGTTTCAATATTATATGACAACATATTATTTATATGTTGTATATAATTCCGAATAATTTATTTTTTTTATATTTCATGTTTTAATTAATTTTATTTTTGATAACTATATGATTATAACATTCTAATGAATTTTTATTAAAAATTTATAAATCCATAAGAGTTCTTGGTATCAATTTTGTTTCAATGAGAACCATTCAATTTTATGCACATTTTTTTGTTTATGAGGTTTATATTATGAAAATTTAACATTAAATATCATATATAATTACCAATTAATAGTATTTATAATTCAAATTCAAATTTTTTCATTTAATTATATTTTATTTTAAAGATACAAACATGGAAAGGGTTTACCACACCAAATTTTCATCTTTGTGACATTTGTTATGTTATACACTAATAATCATGTATGATATATATCTAATACCCCTTTGATATTTTGTATCTTGAATATAATTACATTCATGGTATTTAATGTTTCATTTAAATTTATATCTTTCATGTTTGTTATGAACCGAAATTTATCAAAGTTGTAATGAGTTTTATGTTAAATTATCATTGTTATCATGATTAATTAATATCAAATTAAAAATTATGATATTATATGAAATATTTCCAAAAAAATATATATTTATTTTCATATAATCTAACTTTTTATAAATTTAAAAAATATCCATTTATTTTATAACCATTAAGTAATCAAGATTTTGAAATAATGTTTTAAAGAAAATTAACCTTATTTTTTCTCTTTGTTTTAGAATATTTTCCTCTATGTACATGTTTTCATTAATCATATTTCATGATTTTTTTAAAATTATTCAAATATTTATGAAATCTATATTTTACCATGTTTTAATTTCTATAAAAATGTTTTAAATTAATTATTTTTTCATTCTATTAATGCAGTAATTTTTAGTTATTACCAAACAATGTGAAACAATATTTTTTAATGTACAACACATGAACTTCTTTCCCCACCCTCATGAATTAAATTTTCATTGAATCTTTATTTTATAATTTTCCATTTTTCATTTCAAAGAAAATGTTTACCTTAAAATTTTTAAATTTTGAGATTTTAATTTAGTTATTTCAAAATGAAATTTTTATATTTTTTTAGAATGTTTTTAGTTATATTTTAAATTTATTTTCATAATTTGATGTTTCTTAATATTTATTATCGATATAATCAAATATACAATATTTATTCTTTCTATTAATGGTTTATGATAATTAAATATTGATGAAACCTATTTTATTTTCCATTTGATAAGCCTTGAAATAATGGTAAATGTTTTCATGATCATTTAGTATACATGTAAATAGATTATGAGTATGTGATGGGTGGTTCTATTATAAAAAATAATGGTTGGATATGTTATAAACTAAGGATGGGTGGTTATATTTTAATGTAAGGATGGGTGGGTCTGTTAAATCCATCTACTAAATTCAGTAATGATGAAAATTTTGATAAACTCTTAAAAGATGATGGAGTTAATAAACTCCTAATGGATGATAGAGTTTATTGGAAGTAATATACTTATAATAGAATGTGGGAAATGACCCTGAAAGAATTTACAATATGGGACATTGTCTATAGTAATTTCCTTGGTAGTGAACCTTGGCTAAATGAGTGATTTTCTATGCTTATATAAATTCAAAAAACCTATGTCTTAGGATTACGATATGTTCCAATGGATCATGACTAATTTTTGATGATTCCATACTCTTATATCTTATAAACATGATTGAAAAATATTTTTTCCATGATTCATGTTTAAGATTGTTGAATTGTTTGGTATGATTTTATAATTTTTATATCATGCTCTCATTACCTTATTCTTAACTTATGTTCACTTGGGATCATTGATTTATATATCCCTTATATATCCTTATTGATCATATGATGGCACCCTTTATTATGTTTCCTTTTACTGAGGATATAGAGAATGGTTTTATGTTTGATATGTCTAATAAGGGTTCTAGTTGTGAAGAAAGAGGTGGGAGTTGATGTAGATTATTTATATAAATTTTTTAATGTATGAAAGTTTCCAAATACACTAAACCTTATAGTTATGTCATGGATCATAGTGTTGTGTAATGAATATTCATCCATTAAGATGAAATATTTATGTAGGACATGTTGGGGTCACCATAATGTGTATAAGGGTATACTGGAGAATGTATCAGAGTCTATAGTTGCAAGTGATTCATCCTAGGATCCCACAATCACTTCTCTAAAAGGTGTCCTTCCATAAATGATTGATTTATGTTATCTATAGTATTTTATACCCTCGGTCATAGAAGACTAGTTCCAACATCAACATGAACTAATAATTCAAAATGAAGTTAAAAAGGAAACTCAAAAAGATGATTAAGAAAATGAAACACTTCCTTTTTAATATTGAGTGAATACTGATTGGTAATTGATCATGCCTACTTCAATTGATTTACTTCTCATAGAGGAAACACTATGAGATTTGAAATTGAGGGCATTATATGATATAATTCAAGTGGATTGGAGATATCTACATGAATTTTCACTACTAAGTTTGGGGATCCTTATTCCTCATATATTTTTCTTGAGTGATCATCTGGAAAATTTCATATACCTCTGACCATGTATTTCAAAGTTGCAAGAGTCGAATATTCCCCTACAACTTTTTGAAAAAATTATATAAGTGAATTATGGAAAATTACAACAATAGACTAAATGGACAGGTAGTAATTTATCTATCATCTCCTCATGAAGTTCTTTGACTAGAATCTCCTCCCTTAGTTATACCTTCTTAATCCTTTAATATTTCAACAACCAAATCTGTGTAGAATTTTATTCCATTAAATGAATGGATCATAGCCTAAAGGTCCCGAATAAAGGATTCTACCTATTCGGATTGATCAATATAGGAAATTTCCTTGGGTGGGAAAAAAAATAAAAATCATTCCAGGGAAATCTACAACAACTAGAGAGAACCCTGGATATCTAGGGAAAGCAAGTTGTTCCTCTAGAAGTCTAATTTTATCTAATCTTCTAGGAATATAACTTCTGGTAGGCATAGATAAATGGGGATACACCTCACTTTTTGGAGGATTATTATTGATATGACTCACTTGTATTCTTATCATTTTAGAGATTGGAGGATTCCTTGGGGAAAGCCTTTTATAAGGGCTTTCTTACTCCACTTTCCACTACCATTCCTTTTCTCATTCAGATACTGATTGTCCCTTAAATGAATATACTTGGTCAACCAACTACCCATTAACATATGGCTTAATTAAAGACTCATTTTATTAAATATAAATCTCAACGGTGGAATTATTTTTTGGGAAAACAACAATTATGGACATTTAATCCTGTGAAAACATTATCCATAATTGACATGTGACCATATGAAATTACTATGTTTTTATGCAATAAGGAAGATAATATCATTTAATCTGAACATAAAGAAGGGTTCAACTAAATCTACGTATCATTTATCCCTAATAGATTATCTATATATCAATCCCAATATCCAATACACCCTCCTTGAATGATAATATATAGTCCCTCCCCTTATTTATTCCACTCACATTTTCTATAATAACACTTTTTGTAGATGTGTGTGTTGTGAATATAAATATGTTATGTTGCTTCAGCATTATTCTAACATCTTTATAATTAATGGGAGTGTTCTAACCCCACTAAAATGTTTAAGTTGGGTTCTGAATCAAGCATCTATAATCAGTAGGTCATTAATGAATTTTCATCCCCCTATATATGTTTTGATCCAAACCTATAGTACTTGAAAACAATTACAATTACTAACATGTCATTACCCTTACATAGATTCCCAAATATAAGGTATAATTATTCCATAATTAGATCCAAAAAGAAAATTATTATACAATATTCAAGTTCATCCACCCTTAAATACATCTCAACTCTTACCCTAAGATATGATTCCCATATTGGAAGAATATATCCCCTAAGGAACAGTGAAGGGAATGCTACTAAATGGAATTGGTGATTGATTTTTGGGGGTTTCCTCCAAACCTTATGTGGTGTAACATTATTCTTCCAATATCATCCATAATGAACTTGTAACCTAGAGTTCATGTGTTTTGTTAAAGTTTTCACTCTCTATTTCGGGTCGGTCTCAAAACGCCCAACGGTTCTATATCCGACGATGCATGGACCTGCTTTCCAAAAGCAGGCGTTCACCGGGTGATTTGGCCAGCGACACTTAAGAACTCACATTGGTCAAGAGGATGGGAAGTCGGGCTCATCTCACCCTTTTTGGGGGAATTATCTCCTGTTCCGGGACTCTCTTATAGATTTAAGATGTATTCATATGTTTGTGAATCTTTGTTTTATACCCAAGAATAGTATCCACAGATTACTCCTAGTTGGCAATGGTCAGATGGACGCAGGGGTTTGGAATCATTTAGGCCGAAGGTTTACCATCCCTCATTGGATTAATGACTTTGAAGAATTTGGACTCATTGAGATGGTGCTAGGAGTGGCTCGGTGAACCAATGTGAAGATAGTCGGATCGACCGATTGTTGGGCTTGAACCTCAGGGAGGATTCCTACGTACCCTACCCATGAGACAGGGATCAAAGTACATGTAGTTCGAATAGGCTTGGGGCTTACACCCTGAGGAGGCCCAAGGTGTGGATTAGGGATTGCACTCTGAGGAGGACCAAGGTGCGGGTTTGGGCTTACACTTTGAGGAGGCCCATAAGAGGATGTCATGGTCGATGCTTACTCTAAGCCCATGTGAGTCATGCTCAGTGTGAGAAACAAGAAGCATCAGGGACCAGAAGATCACGTCGCGAAAGGTGTGTCCGTGAGAAGTGGAGTGGGGCTTACGCATAGGGCAGCCCATAAGGTCGGAGCTTACTCCGAGATGGATTCCCATGGTGTCTTCCTTATGTCTGTCCATGAGGGCATCCCAACCCATTGGTGGGTTGAGGAATATAATTGAGGCCTACACCTATGTGCAAGTGCACAAGCGGGATAACACCAAGGGCGTTAGAATCAGTCCGAACAAAGGGAGATGAAAAGTGTGAATTACATGCTCGACATTCAGAATGCAATGAGGGTGGCATGGTGATGGAGGATAAATGCTGACCAAGTTTGAAACATAGCATCCATATCACGTTATCCTGAAATGGGGACAAACAAATGAGGGTCGACTACTGACCATGTTCGAAACACAGGACCTGACTCGAAGTGTTGTCCAATGTCTTCCGGGGCATTGGCCCAGGACGGTAGGTGAGCAGATGCGGTATGGGACCAGGTCGTTAGGGGGTCCCTTCAGACATCAAAAGGAATGAAGATCTGAATGAAGGATGTGCAAATCATGGGGTGGAGTTATGGAATTTTTTAATGGATTCCAGCGCTCTTGAAATTATTCCACTGTAAACATGGCATGAGGCACCTTAAGCTTAGAGTATAAGGCATCTCTTGCATGGAGCAAGAGGTATCCAATTATTGAATGATAGGGAATGCTACATTTTATAGTCATGTAGAGAGGACTGTTTCCATATAGTTTAACATCACATGGATAGGAAGAGGTCCATTCAGTTTAATCATCATGTGGTCAGGACGGTGGCCATATATTTTAATATCATATGGTCAGGATGATTAGGTAGGAGATACCTAGCAATGGTTGGTGTGGGACTTACGCAAGGGCGGCCCTTTCTGGATGAACCTAGCAAAAGGAGCTAGGTAATGGGGTTATAGGAGAGTCATGAGGAGTAGCTCGACTCATGACATGTATAGGATGGATGTTGGGGTGGCACAAGGGTGAAATGTAAAATACTTTGCCCCGTCTGAAAAATTTCACGGTGCGACTCTTGATTTTTCATGGGGGTCAGTGACGGTAACAAAGGGACCGGCCCAGAGGGCCGGGACTGCAGCCCGGCACTGAGCCCGAGCAGGGGTGTGGGGGCACAGCCCCCGCGGTATGGACCAATGAGTGCATGGGGTTCTCCGCATGGGGCTGGCCGCGAAGGAGTTGGCCACGAGGAGCTAGCCATGAGGGACTGGCCGTGGAGGAGCTATCCGTGAAGGAATGGTCGTGAGGGAGCCGCATGTGGTTCGCAGTTTAGTTTTCCGCGAAGGGTGACCATGGAGGAGCTGTCTGTGAGGGAGTAGGCTGCGAAGGAGTAGGCCACGAAGGATGGTTGTCCGCAAAGGGCTGTCCACGGAGGAGCTGGCCGCGAGGAGTCGGGCGTGAGGGACTGGCCGCAGCGGATCTGACCACATAGGAGACGGTCGCGGAGGGGCTGTCCGCAAAGGAGACGGCCGTGTAGGGCTGGCTTCATGTGGTTCGTGGTTTGGTTGTCCACGAAGGGTGTCCACGGAGGAGCTGTCTGCGAGGGAGCTGTCCGCGAAGGAGCAGGCCACGAAGGAACAGGCCGCGAAGGAGCAGGCCACGAAGGAGGCTGTCTGTGAAGGATGATGTCCATGAAGGGGCTGGTGTCCGTCCTACTTCGCGCCCGCGAAGGGGTTTCTTCCTCCATTTCGCGAACGACACTGGTCCGCGGAGGAGGCTATCCGTGAAGGAGATGTCTACAGAGGAGATGGCCATCTGCAAAGGAAACGGCCACATGTGGTTCGCGGTTTGGTTTCTCCTCTATGCGGAAGAGTGCATCCACAGACGATATGGGGTCCACTGATGGTCGTGGAACTTTACCACTGGGAGCGATTTCTCCGGAGTCTCCCCATGGGTTTTCACCCGTCCTTCCTCTTCCCTTTTTTTTGGTGCCCCTCGGTGAATATTTATAGATCCATAAAGGGTATGTGGTACACAACACTTTTTACAGAAGCCCATGAAGGAATCCCCACCCGTGAAAGACTCGGTCAACCATGGATTTTCAGAACCTATATTCATGGACTTACTCCGTGGCTGGGCACCACTCCACCTCTATTCTGTGAACAATGAGGTTCTCGGCCGTATCGCCTTCGTTTCGTGAACGACAGTGCACGTGGCAAGGGCGGGTTAGTGTGGTTCACAGTGGTGGATCGTCCTGGCGTCTGTCCCGCTTCGCGGTCGCGGGGGGGCTTCCGCCTCCATTTCACGGATGACAGCATCTGTGGGAGGGCTGTTTGCCGAACCAACCGCATGCTGTTGCTGGGAGCCGGTGTGCGGACTGGTTTGGTCCTTTCCCAAGTCTTGGGGTAATCAGATTTCCCCCTTACAGAATTTTCAGGACCCTACAAATGCCCCCCATCAAAATGGGGTCTGATCAGAATGAAGAGGAGGCCATTCTGATGTAGAGTGGTCTTGAAAATTGATGAGTGATTGGACAATGCACTAAATTTTTCCTGATCAAAGGGGCTCAGCGAGCATAGTTCAACTATTGCTAGGGTTTTGCAGAAAAACCCCACAAACTTTTTTTCTTTTCTTTTAATGCCCTAATTTTTCCTGGTCCCATTTATTGTGGGCCTAGCGGGTATGGCCAAAAAATTTCTTAGATCACCCTTTTCGGGTTTTCAGCCTAACAGGCTTTGTGCCTCTTTTGTGAGCAGGTTAAAGTCCCACCATCAAGACTATCATTACTGATGTTTTAGGTCGAATATCTTTGACCAAATATAGTTGGGGAAGGGTCCCAATGAGGTTTGGTTGATTAAAAGATGTATCGATGTCCTTCAGACGCATTTGGAGGGAGTGTGTTTATATTTGAAAGACATGCAGGGCATGTCTCAAGGCATGGGAGCCGTATAGGTGTGCAGAGGTGGAAAGAACAACGCCTAAGGAAATATTGCCTTTGGTAGACAGGCCAGGGGCAATCAATATGCAGAGCCGCTGAGGGCATGGTATGAATAGTCATGCAAAGGTGTCCTTAAGTCAATGACTCTCCATTTTTGATGGCCATAGGTTTTCATGAAGGTCCAGCTTATGGAAACCACCGTGGGTGGCTCAAAGAAGTATGAAAACCACCCGGGGTGGCCCGGAAAGGGTATGTGACATTTGAAAGGGATTTGGGAACATCTATATGAACTTTGAGTGGGGACGCAGGGCCCCTATCCCACGCATTTAGTTAGCGCGGAGGACGGTTGGATCTTGTCGCAGTTTTGAGTCATGCAGCTAGGACATTTCTTGAAGTGGGATGGCCTTCCCCGGTTTTCAGTAATCTTGCCAAAGACGTTCCATCGCATTTAGGCAGGATTAGGGAAAAGGTTAGTAAACTGTAGCTCAGAGGGTTTCTGAATGGATATGGGGGCTCAGAGGCCAGCAAGCGTATGGAGAGAGGCATTGCCTAAAGAAATATTGCCTTTGGTAGCTGAGCCAGGGGCAATCAATATGCCGAGTTCCTGAGGGAATGGGATGAATAGTCATGAAAAGGTGTACTTAGGTCAATGATTGTATTCTTCCGATAGCCGAGCAACTTCAGGGAAGTTGAGATTCGGGACCACCAAGGGTGGCTTACAAGGGTTCGGCTCTTTCTGGGTGTAGAGTATGGTTTATGAAATGAGGATGCCTGGACATAGGAGAAACGTCCTGGCTAAATTTCTAGGAACGGGTGAAGTCATCCCTCCCCACGCTAATGTGAGGTTGTAGTTTGTGCAGGTCTGGCCCTTGCACTGAGGGGGGGGGAAGAAAACTCCTATCCCTGGCTGGACTCATGATGAGTTTGGCCGTGCAGTTTGACGTCATGTGGTAAAGCCAAAGTACATTTTTACATTCCGTGCAATTTAACATCATGCGGTAAGGACGAAGTACTCTTAGTTTAACGGTCATAGTGCTTAGACCATTGGGAGACTATTGCTACAATCACTCGGAGGACAATTGAGTTAGGATGCTCTGACATGCTCTGAACAAGTGTGTTGGAATGAAGCTGTAAAATGCAACTCTGGGGTTTCCCAGATCAGGAGAGATGATATGGGGGCTCTAAGGCCGGTAAGCGTACGGGGCTAGGAAGAGTATCGCCTAAGGAAATCTTGCCTTTGATGGACGAGCTAGGGGCTATCATTATGTAGATCCGCTGAGGGCATGGTATGCATAGTCGTACAAAGGTGTCCACGGGTCGATAACTTTTCACTCCTGATGTCTATGAATGATTATGAAAATCTAGGGTTGCTCATAGCATAGAGTTCGGCATATGGGGATAATGGTGTCCCGAGCAAAAAGGAGGCATCTTCATGGTAGTTTCCCACTGAGTCAGAATAGCCCAGTTCTAGGTTGATTCTTGTAGATGCAAATTTTCGTGTGAACCGCGAGCGGATACATAGGCTCATCGGGCAGGGGTGCCCTGGAAACACTTGGATGTGGGTGAGGAATGAACTTGTAAACCACTGCTCCATAAATTTTTGGATCGGGAGATATGACATGGGGGCGCTGGGGCCGGTGATCGTACAAAGATGGGAAGAGTATCGCATGGGGAAATATTGCCTTTCATGGATGAACCAGGGGCTATCATTATGCAAAGCCGCTGAGGGAATGGTATGCATAGTCGTAAAAAGGTGTCCGCAGGTCGACGGTCTTCCACCTCCGATGTCCATGAATGATTATAGAGACCCGCAATTATCCGGGCCGTGGAGTGTGGTGTATAGGGAAAATGTATCCAAGTGCGCAAGGAGTATCCCTTTCCCATTTTTCCATATATCTTGGGTGGGTCTCGACAAAGCCCATGTAGTTTAACGTCATGCGGTGAGGATGAACTCCATGCAGTTTAACGTCATGCGGTAAGGACGAAGGTGACCCGACGTGAAAGGAAAGGGGGGGTCTGTGTAGTTTAATTTCGTGCGGTGAGGACGAATTCCGTGCAGTTTAACGTCATGCGGTAAAGACGGAGAGAATTTTTAAAGGATGTTTTGCAGTTTTACGTCATGCAGTGAGGATGGGGGAATTTTTAAACCAGTGAAAATTCTTGTGGTTGAGGACATTTCCCAGGACAGTTAATTCGTGGTCTCTGCAGTTTTATGCCAAGCATCCAGGATGTTCCATACAGTTTAACTTCATGCGGTAAGGACAGAGTGTCAAAGGCCGCTCTTCATCAGAATGCAACTGGGCTTGAACATCTCGGAATGCCCAGATGTGGAGAGGGGTTTACTGGTTTAAATCGTGGTTCTGGGGCTTCTTGGATCGGGAGAAATGATATGGGGCTCCTGAGGCCGGTAAGCGTACGAAGCTAGGAAGAGTGTCGCCTGTGGAAATCTTGCCTTTGGTAGACAGGCCAGGGGCTATCAATATGCAGAGCCGCTGACAGCATGGTATGCATAGTCATGAAAAGGTATCCACGGGTCGATAAATTTCCACTTCTAATGGCTTTGAATGGTTATAAGGATCTGCAATTATCTGGTCCACTAAGTCTTTCATTTAGGAAAGAAATGTCCGGACATGTCGGGCGTACTCGGCCCTGGTTGTTGTTAAAGCTTAGAGAGCTCCCTGTGATGATTTATTTTGCACGTGGGGGTGTACCTTCACTCCATACAGTTTAGCATCGTGCGGTAAGGATGAAGTACTCCTAGTTTAGCAATCATAGAGCTCGGACCACTGGGTGACTATTGTTGTAGTCACTCGAAGGACAACCGAGTTAACATGATCTGATATACTCGAAACAGGGTGGGGGGGTGAAATTTGTAAACTGCAACTCTAAGGTTTCCCGAATCAAGAGATGTGGTGTGGGGGATCTAAGGCCGGTAAGCATACAGAGTTAGGAAGAGTACCACCCAAGGAAATCTTGCCTCTGTTAGACGGTCTAGGGGATATCAATATGCAGATCCACTGAGGGAAGGGTATGCATAGTCATGCAAAGGTGTCCACAGGTCGATAACTTTCCACTTCCAATGGCCATGAATGATCATGAAAATCCGATATTGCTCACAGAACAGAGTTCGGTATGTGGGGATAGTGGTGTCCGAGCATATAAGAAACATTTTCACTACAATTTTCCATTGATTCATGGTAGTCTAGTATTGGATTGACATTCATAGATGCAGGTCGTCATGTGATCCACGAGCGGATATGTAGGCTAACCGGGTAGGGATACCCTGGCGACGTTTAGTTGTGAAAAGAGGACAAACTTGTAAACCACTGCGCCATAAAATTCTAGATCAGGAGGTATGGTATGGGGGCTCTGAGGCCGGTAAGCGTATGGAGCTAGGAAGAGTATCGCCTGTAGAAATCTTGCCTTTGGTACATGGGTCAGGGGCTATCAATATGCAGAGCCGCTGAGGGCATGGTATGCATAGTCATGCAAAGGTGTCTGTGGGTCGATAACTTTCCACTTCTGATGGTCGTGAATGGTTATGAAGATCCATAATTATCTAGGATGTGGAGTCTGATGTATGGGAAAAATGTATACAAATGTGCAAGGAGTATTTCCACCTCGTTTTTCCATATATCTTAGGTGGTTCATGACAAAATCCGTGCAATTTAACATCGTGCGGTGAGGACAAAAAAAATACACCCCGTGTAGGTCTAGTCCATATATGGGGGAAAGGGGCATTTTAACTTTCATTATCCATGCAGTTTAACGTCATGCAGAGAGGACGTAAAAATACACCCTGTGAAGGTCTGGCTCATACACGGGGGAAAGGGGGCATTTTTAAACCTTTCCACATGTGTTGTTTAACATCATGCGGTAAGGATGAGGAGTACACCCCGTGCTGGTCTGGTCCATACACAAGGGGAAAGGGAATTTTTATCTTTTATTCGGGGGGTTGGGCCAGGACGGGGAACCTTGGTGTCACTATGTATCCTGTGAGGGTAGGAATCAAGCCACACGTAGTTCTCTGGAAGAAGTACACCCCGTGCAGGGCTGATCCGTACACGGGGGAAGGGGATATTGTTAACTTTTATTTTATTACATCTGGGAGTGGCTGAGCCAGGACGGGATCCCGGCGTCGCTATATATCCTGTGATGGCAGGAATCAAGCCATACGTAGTTCTCTGAAATCCGTGCAGTTTAACGTCATGCGGTGAGGATGTAGAAATACACCTCGTGCAGGTCTAGTCCATACACGGGGGAAAGAGGGCATTTTTCTTTAGAGGTGGCTGGGACAGGATGAGGAACCCCAGTGTCGCTACGTATCTTGCAAAGGAAAGAATCAAGTCGTACGTAGTTCTTTGAAAGACAATACACCCCATGTAGGTCTGGTCCATACACGGGGAGAGAGGGAATTTAAAAAAACATCTTGTCCATGCAGTTTAACATTGTGCGGTAAGGATGAAATACTCTTAGTTTAAGGTCATGGAGTTAAGACCTTTGGGTGATTGGAAGTTTAACATCATGCAGCTCGGACGATCCCTTTTTTTATTTTATCCATGCAGTTTATCATCGTTTGGTAAGGACGAAATACTCTTACTTTAAGGTCATGGAGTTAAGACCGTTGGGTGCTTGGCAGTTTAACATCATGCAGCTCGGATGATCCCCTTTTTTTATTTTATTCGTGCAGTTTATCATCGTGCGGTAAGGACGATGGACATTTTTGGTTTCTATGAGAAATACTTCTTCAGTAATCTCACATTTGTAGGAGCGGTGGTGAATTTCCCATCCATAGAGATTAGGGAATATGCTCTGTTGGAGTAGACCTAGTGTATAACATATGGTCCCTCCCACTTGGGCTCCAGCTTTGGAGGTTTCCTTCCGGGTATCATTGGGGTCCGGAGGACCAATACCAATTTTCCTTCTAAGAAAGACAGAAGACGGACCTTTTTATTGAAGGGTCATGCAATCCGGTTCTGGTAGACTTCTAGATGGTGTAAAGTGTGCAACTGCTTCTCATCTAGCTGTTCTAATTCACCTAGCCACTTTTCTGATTTCTCATCATCGGATAATTGATCACAGATGGCAACACTAAGTGAGGGAAGTTGGAGTTCAATGGGCAGGACCGCCTCTGTTCCATATACCAATGAGTACGGGGTGGCCCGAGTAGCGGTGCGGATTGTGGTTTGGTAGGCCCAAAATGCATGGAGGAGTTTATCCGGCCATGAATTCTTGTCTTTGTCCACCAATTTTTGGAGAATGTTGGATAGGGTATTGTTGAAAGCCTCTATCTGTCTGTTGGCCGCTACATGGTAGCGGGATGAGTGGTTAGCCTTGATATCATACTCTTGGTATAGTTTCTCCAATTCAGCAGAGCAGAAGTTGGTGCCTTTATCCGTCAATATGGTATGAGGGATACCAAATCTGGTGATGATATTGGTTTTCACAAAGCTGACAGCGTTTCTTGCCCCGACTTCCTTAAGGGGTAAGCTTCTGCCCATTTGGAAAAGAAGTCGGTTGTTGTGAGGATATACTTCAGTGATTTGGCTGTGGCGGGAGGATATAGTCCCACAACATTCATTCCCCAAACGGAAAATGGCCAGGAGTACTTGTCCTGATGAAGTAACTCTGGGGGTTGGTGTATGAAGTTGGCATGAATTTGGAATGAGTGGTATTTTGCGGTAAAGCGTTCACAATCTCGTGACACTATGGGCCAATAGTACCCAAGCCTCCAAACCTGATGGGAAAGCTTGGACCCTGGATGATGTGCCCCACATACTCTGGCATGCACTTCAGTCATGACGGTGGTAGTTTCTTCTCCATCAATTCATCTGAGGAGGACTCCATTGAGGCCTCATTTGTAGAGGACCTCTTGTTGACTCGTGCTGCCATACAGGACAAAGTTGGTTTCCCTTCTCCGTATTTGCTCTCATTCAGTCCTGTATGATGGAAGTTCTCCCTGTTGAAGTTATCTTGCAATGGGGTTCATCCATCCAGTGGCGGGAGCATATGGTGCAGGTACAGGTCTGATTTAGTGGATCTCCTCCATCTTGGTCTGGAAAAACGGCAAGACCATTCGGCGGTGAGAAATACTGATTAATGTTTCATCCCGGTCTGGGTCATCCAAGGCTATTTCCACGTTTGCTAATGCATCGACCTGGGCATTATGAGACTAGGGAATATAGGTTAATGTGGGTTCTATATAGAATTCTTCCATTAACCCTCGGATATGGTCAAACAGGGGAATCAGCTCCTCCTTTTTTATAGCATAGTCACCATTGACTTTCTTGATGACCAATTCTGAATCACCTTTGACCTTAAGGTGTTGTACTTGTGCTTGGAGTGCGAGCTCCAGGCCTACAATGAGGGCTCAATATTCCGCTTCATTATTCATACATCCCTCTGATAGGAGGAAGGAATACAGTAAGACTGCCTTTTCTGGGGACAAGATTATTATCCCCAAGCCCACCTTGTTAAATTTGGGGTCTTCAATCTTCTTCCCGATTGGGCTTCAGGATGCGCCATTGAAGTAAATTTCCCATGTTGGGAGATCCTCTTGAATCGTGAAGATGTATTCATCCAGTAGCTCGATGTCCGGTGCAGTAGTCCCTGTTGAGGGGTGCTTTGCCAGAAAATCTGCTAATGTATGGCCCTTGATGGCTTTCTGATGCACAAACTGGATGTCAAACTATTTCAGGATGACTGCCCATTGAGATAGGCTCCCAGTCAGCATCGGGCGGCCGAGGATGTACTTTAGCGGGTTATTACGCGAGAACAAATGGACTTTATGATGCTACAGATAATGTCGCAACTTTTGAACCGCAAAGACCAAGGCCAAACAGCTCTTCTCGATGTTTGAGTATCGAGTCTCAGCAGCGATCATAGTTTGGCTGAGGTAATAGAGATTGTTTTCACTGCCGGCGTCATTCTTTTGTGTGAGGAAGGCTCCCAGTGACTGCTCTAGGGCTATCACGTATAGGATGAGAGGTCTTCCCTCGACTGGGGGCATGAGCACTGGTGGATTAAAAGGTACCTCTTTAGGGTTTCAAATGCCTCTTGGAAGTCAACTGTCCACTGGTACGTGACTCCCTTCTTCATTAACCTGGTAAAGGGAAAACATTTGCCTGCCAGGTTGGCTATGAATCGCCTGATATAGGCCAAGTGCCCTTGGAATGCTCTCAACTCAGTGAGTTTGCGGGGAGGTGGTAGGCTGAGAATATCCTTTGTCTTTTCAGGGTCGACTTCGATGTCGCGATGGCGTACAACGAAGCCAAGAAATTTCCCTGAGGTTACCCTGAAGGCGCACTTCAATGGGTTCATCGTCATACTATATTGTCGAAGTTTTTTAAAGATGGTCTTAAGGTCTGACAGGTGATCTGAGCGCTGCCTTGATTTGACCACCAAGTCGTCTATGTAACATTCGACGAATTTCCCCAGAAATGGATTGAAAATAAGATGCATGGCGCGTTGATATGTGGCGCCAGCATTCTTGAGGCCAAAGGGTATGACCCTGTAACAGAATACTCCTTGGGGGATCTGAAGGCGGTGGCTTCTTCATCTTCTCGGGCCATTCAGATTTTATTATACCCAGAATAGTCGTCCATGAAGGATAGAGCCTCATACCCGGCTGTTGCATCGATTAATAACTCGGTGGTCAGGACCAGGAAGTCATCTTTTGGGAAATTTTGATTAAGATCTCTGAAGTTGATGCAGTCATGGATTTTCTCATTCTTTTTCTTGAAGGGGACGATGTTGGCCAACCAGATGGGGTACTGGACCTCCTTAATGAAGCCTGTTTTAATGAGCTTATCGACTTTAGCCTCTATTTTGGCAGTATGTGAGGGATGTGTCCTTCTGGCAGCCTGGTTATAGCCCTAGTGGTCTTCTGGAAGACCCAGGTGATGCGTCGCCACTTCGGGATCGAGTCCTGGCATTTCTGTGTAATTTCAGGCAAAAACATCTTGATGTTGCCTTAGAAAAGAGGTATATACCTCATGCTCCTCGAGGGACACGGCTGCACTAATGAGAGTAGACCTTGGATCTTCCTCGGTAGCTAGGTTTATTTCCCTAAGCTCATCCACCGTGGTGGAGATACCCTCCTCAAATGTGGGGGGTGCATCCCTGAGATCTTCCTCCTCTTCTTCTCCCAAATCTTCATCTTCTTGATCCGACGGGGGGAGTGTTTCCAGCACAGGTTCTTGGGGGTTTGAGGGTGAGGCGTTGTGGGAATCCCCGCTCGTGTATTCGTCCCCCGATTGTGGGTTGGCGGATGTTCCCACATTTTCACGCTCAGCCGTTGTGGCTGGAGTCATGAAGACAGCTGAGTGTGTGTCCGAACTTGAACCCCTGCTCTCAATATGGTTGATGGGCAGTACGTAGTCTCTTCCAAGCTACCTGATGGGGTCGTCAGGAACCACTTCCAGACCATTTGGAGCGGGGATCCAGTCAACACCATCGGCCAAAGACTTCTTCTTCTTTTGCTCATAAAATTCAGTGTCAATTTAGTGTGACTCGGAGAGCTCGAAAGGTGCCTTTTCGGCGTACAATGTCCCGCTTTTCCCATTGATGCAGTACTTAATACACTGGTGGTATGACGAAGGAATGACCATGTGCTTATGGAGCCACGGCCTCCCTAGCAGGGCATTGAATGTCGTGTTCTGCCAGACCACCAAGAATTCCGAGTAGGCCACAAGGTCGCCAAAATGGGTCTTCAACTTAATTTGTCCAATTGGCTTCTGCTCACTCTTATTGTAACCCAACAGAGTTGTAGCTGAGGGTATTAGATCATTCTCAATGCATCCCAAGTTACGGAGTGTCCGTAAGGGGGAGGCGGTTAACTCCAGAGTCATTGTCGATGAAGACTTTACGGATCTCAACATCATTCAATGTGCCGGACACGTATAGTGGTTTTATGTGTCCTTACATGATGGAATCTTCATCCTGATCGGTGAAGGAAATCACCACATTGCATTCATTCGGGCCAGTCTTCGTCCGGTAAACCTCAGTGGCGGCTACCTCAGCTTGAAACTCCTAGGGGCTGAGCAAGGCTTCTATCAGTGCCTCCCTGAGGTCGGCTGACAAACCCAAGGCCTCCAGGATGGATATCTTGGCTGGTACTGATGTCAGCTACTTAAGGATGTCATATTTTTTCTCCAGCAGCCGCCGCTTCTCCGCTGGAGGGAGGGTTCTAGCAGCCGGCTTGGGAGCCGGAGTATGTGACAAGGAGGGACCCGCTGTGGGGCCAGGTGCCGACGATGTTCCCAGGTTCTGGGGACTCGGCATGGCCGGTCTGTTTGTGCCCATTAATTGTATAGATGCTTGTTCCTCCTCTGATGGGTATTGCAGAATAACGGGGCTAGGGTGGCCGCTTGTAGAGGTGGGGGGATATTCTTTCTTCTTTTGAGTCCATTGAAGAGATCTCCCACGGGTTTCCGCGATATTGACGGTTTGGGCCAAGGTCCAACCGTAGGGTTGGTTTCGGTCGTGACTGTGCCTCCCCTGGTATCCCCTGCCTCGGTGATTCCTCCCCCCGGCCCCTTGTGTCTAGAACTCAGGTTCATAACTGTACCCTTCGTCAGGGGACGATTCCATAAGATGGATGACGTTGATAGAACCAAAGATTGTCTCTTCATCCTCTAATAGGTCAACCTGGTCGGTTTTCCCTGATGGTGTTGTTTAGTGGGTCGGTGCCCATGGTGCCAAGTTTGGGGGGCATGAAATCTGACAGTGTCGGGGCTAACTTCGGCCTTATTCCAGATTTCTCCTCCTGCGCTTGCCTCCTCCCTTTTTGATTACTCCTGGACGAACGGCTCGTGGCGGGTTGTGAGGATGGTGCTGTCAATTATGTAGCATCAGGGGCTGTTGGAGGCAACACTGGCTACCATAGCTAAGCTCAGAGTATGCCCTAGGCTCGGTTGATGGTCTTCCGAGTCATCCAGTTATCAAATATCTGTCCCTTTTTTCCGGTGACTTCCTGCCACCCCTCCCCTTTGTCGGATTTAGTGGTATCAATATACATCACATGTGCTGGGGGTGGTCCCATCTCGACCTGCTCGGAGTCTACCATCCTTTTCAGGAGGTCTTTGAAGACAAAGCATTCCCAAATAGTGTGCCCCAACATTCGGTGGTAGGGACAATAGTATGGCCTGTCATCGCGACCAACTTCTTCGGGTTTCCTCGGCTCTGGGAGGTGGAGCAAGTTTCAATTCATGGCGGCGATGAAGTAGCTGTGGACTTGGTCCTCTCGGAATGAGTATGATTTATGTCTTCATTCCTCAAACTGGTTCCGCTTCGACCCTCTCTAATCGTCCTGCCTAGGCGGAGGCGGCCGCTGATGTACAGGGGGGCCTTGACAATTTGGTGGAGGCCTGAGCGGCGGAGCAGGCACAGGGGTTGGCTTGAGCGTGACAGAGGATGCTTCAGCTCTTACTCTTCTCTTCGCAGGAGCCTGTAAGGCTATTTGGGACTTCAAAGTGGTCCGCTGCAGGGAGTCCTCAATTCTATGGGCAATGGCCGAGAGATGGCAGAAGCCAGAGGTGCACTCCGCTGGTATGAGTGGAGTTTGCAGCTCATCTTGAAGATTGTTGATGCATATGGCAAGAAACTCATCTTGAGGCATTGGCCTATTCAGGGAGTAGGTCAGACCTTTCCATCTAGCGATGAAATCTGAGACCCTCTCATTCTCCCTTTGCTTTCATTTCATGAGGTCCCTAACCATTGTCTTAGGCAACGTTGAGCTGAAGTGGAAAAAGAACTGCTGCCGAAGGTCTTCCCTGCTTTTTATTGACTGGGTTGGTAGACTCGTATACCAGATAAAGGAGGATCCTTGCAGGGTCCGTATGAAGCATCTGAGTTTCACTGCTTCTTGTTGTTCTAGAGTCCCCATCATAGGGTCTCAATAGGATGCGTAATGCATCAAATGTTGTTCCGGATCACTTGATCCATTGAAGATAGGGAATACAGGGCTCCCAAAATTGGGCGAAGGGGGTGTGTTGGTTACCCAATCCTAGTAGGGCTTCCACTCTGGCTGTATCGGAGCGCGTTGGCCCTCTATTGCCTCTAATCGAGCTGTCAGTGCTTCGATGGTACTGGTGGGACCCTGGTTTACATCCTGTTGGGCCCGGTCTTGGGCAGGTGCAGCATGAGGCATTGTTTGAGGATCTGGCTCAGCCGGCACCAAGGGTGCATATGCCATTCAGGACACCCTTGGAGGGTTCAGGCGTACTTTCTCTGGTTGCTTCCTAAGTGGAGGGAAGTCTTGGTATTCATCCAGATCCACATTTAGGTAGTTGGACGGACCAGGTGCCTCGTTGGGCGGGATCCCTGACCGTGCTTCATTTGCTGGGGTAAACCTCGGTCTTTGAGGTGCACTTACTAGGAGTGCGTGATGTGGCTCCTCTTGGGATGAATTTTCAATAAGACAGTTCATTTGGAGTAGCTCAGCGTTAAGCCGCCTCAATTCTTTCATTTCCTCTTCCTATCGAGCAAACCTCTCTTTGAGCGTGAGTGGCTCATTTTTGTCGAGAGAAGGGGAAGGATTAAGGGTAATCGGTCCTTTGTTCTTATCCTTTTTGGAAGCTCGTAGGGTAAGTGGAGGTGGGTTAGCTAAAGGGGTGGCCATATTTAGGGCGGCCCTCTGGTTCTGGGTGTGCACACCTGGTGGTTCGTCATGAGTCATAGCCTGACCAGAACCATCGTCTCCTGATCCATCCTGATTTGCAGCATCTCTGGTGTCACTCATGGGGTTAACCTCTATGACGTTGATAGATGCATATCGTGGGGCAGAGGATTTCATCTTCCAAATAGGAAGAGGATCTCCCGCATCTTATGTTGGCCTTCCCTTTTGTGACCTGGGATTTCCTTTGGACTTCTTGATGAAGGGTGACGCGAAGAGTTCTTTGATGCCACCTTACGGTGCGCCTTCCTCTCGGGGGGGATGATGATTCAAACAACGGGATAGTACGGGAACCTCCTCTTCTGACTGGCCTCCCTAGACAAGAGAATACTGACTCTTGCGGGGGAGGTTGTTGTTGAGGGGGTAATAATGCCCCCATCCCTGAGAGATGGGGTTGGCTCCATTTCCTGGACGCTGGGTCTCTTCCCATTTTTATTGGTCTTATGAGGTAATTTTTTGTTAAAAATTCCCCCATCCCTATAGGATGGGGTTGATCCTGGATTGCGGTAGCGGCTGCTGCTATTGCTACCTGCCTGATCTTGCGTTCCCCCAATCAGGGGTGAAATGGGTTTGGTGCCGAGTTATTCTGCGAATCAATCCCTTCTGAGAAGGAAAGCAAAGATCTCTAATTAGCCTCTCTTAGGTGAGAATCATGTTGTATTCTCTCGGTGGCCTGATTCAGAAGTTCTTAAATATCTTGTTCCCGTTGGGCCTCATGCTTCTGGGACTTACTCAAGGCCCGTCTCTATTGGGTATATTGCCTTTCGCGAATAGGGAGACCACCGCATTGTCGTCTTGAAGTGATGACGTTGCAAGACACCATGCCGAACGGGTTCTTCTGGGTGGGGAGCGGATTGAAATTCAAAGCTCCATGTTCCCCCAATCCTCTGATATGGACTCCCGTTGGAGCGTCACCGATGAGGCAGTGCAGCTGGTGCCGCGCACGGAGGCAGGCTATCTCTATGTTCCCTTCGCGCCTCTCGGGTCGCTGTTGCTGCGCCAAAGGAAGAGCTTCCATGTCGATGTGATGTAGGAGGTCTCCTATTGTTTTGATGTGGTCTACATACCCGTCGTAGGGCATGAAGCTTGATTTCAGTCGGTGGAGGGTCGTCCATATATTGTGGCGGATGCTGTGCACACATTCTTCCGACAACTCTCTGGGTATGTCAAACTGAGAGGTGGTCGTAGTCCAAAACATAACTGGTATATCATCCCTAACCAATCGTTTCCTCAGGTGCAACATGTCGGCATACTCCTCCGCTAGTGACTCCTCTACCTGGTCGGCCCAACTGAGATGCCCGCCGATAGTGTGGTCGGAGGCCGTGGGACTGATTGGTGATGAATCATCATGTGGGTGATTCTGAGGTGGTTCAGAGGATGAATGTGGCCCCGGACTATCTCCTGATTGAAGAAGGGTGTCGTTGGCGACTAGCTGGGAATCTGACATGCTCAATCCTGTCCTTCTGAGTGCCTTGGAATACGAGGGCTTTTCTATGCTTGATTAGGTAGGGGGAGGACCTTCTTGTCGATATGATATGTCATCGCGGGGAGGGCCTTCGGAATGATGGCCGTAATGGAGAATACTACCATTACTGCTTGACGTCTCACTACATAAAGGACTTTTGCAGTGCATACCTTGGGGAGGACCTTCAAGGCATGTCGCAGCAAGGGGAGGACCTTCTGACTGCGTAGCATTGTTACAGGGAGGTCCTTCACAATAACTGTCATCACGGTGAGGATGACCATCATGGTTTGACATTCGATGTGTATCCTGGGGAGGACCTTCAAGACACACTACGATAAGGGGAGGACCTTCTTTTTGCTTGGGGCCACTGCAGGGAGGACCTTCGCAATGGCGGTCGTGGTGGCGAGGACTACCACCACAGCTACTGTAATGGCGAGGACTACCATTACAGCTGTCGCAGGGAGAATATCTACGGGGTACACCCTGGGGAGGGCCTTCAGAATGTACTGCAACGAGGGGAGGGCCTTTTAATTGCTTGACGTCTCTATGGGGAGACCACAATTATCAGGGTGGTGAGGACTACCACCTTGATCTGATGCCTGGCTGCACGGAGTATCATTGCAGCGTAACCCCTAGGGAAGACCTTTAGGGTAAGCTACGAAAAGGGGAGGGCCTTCTTGTCGTGATGATACATCACTTTGGGGAGGGCCTCTGCAGTTGTGACTATGATAGTGAGTACTACTATCATAATCTGTGGTCCCACTACATGGAGAGTGTTTGTAGTGTATACCCTGGGGAGGATCTTCAGGGTGGACCACAGTAAGTGGAGGACCTTCTTGTTGCTCGATCTCCTAGTCACATGGAGGGTTTCTGTGACTCGAATCAAAAGGGGATTTCTCGTGATCGATCGTTATATTCCCATGGGGGAGGCCCCCACGGGTGCTCTGGGGAGGACCTTCAGACGTGCTGGTAGCGACATTGCGGGGAGGAACTTCGCAAGTGCTACTGCCACTCCCATAATATGGTAATGGGTGGGTAGGGTTGTAATCATTCGATATATGTTTAGCGGTGTTGGGAACCCCATCTTCCAGCAGAGTGGAGTCATAGACCCGCTCTTTATTTTCTGGCTGCCTTTGGCGCATTCGGGGCGCTCTCCTGCGGGCAGCGGGGACCGTCTTCTGTTTACAACGGCCTTCACCTTTGGGTCCCTATCTAATTGGGTCCTGTGATGCTACTGGGATATGCCGATGAAAATCTTGACTTTTAGCAGGGATATATGCCTACTCTGGAGAATCCACCATGATGGACGTGTGTCCCCCAATTGAAATGAGTGAAGCTGCTTGATCCGGCTGCCCTTGCGTCGTGGAATATAGCTGGCGACCCTCCTGGGCTAAAGCAGGGATACAGATCTGCTCCGAGGCAGCTATCTCATCTCTTAGATGAGTCGCCTCAATTAGGGAGATGAGCTCATGGGCCCGAGTCCTTTCTATTGCCGCTGATGCAATTACATTCTGGAAAGTCTGCAAGATATGATCTGGGATTGATAACTACTCCTCCATCATTGCCAGAATATGCAGAGAGACATCTTTGGTTGGAATGGGTATAAAGGCCCATTCCAGTATCGGAGTAGGAATATCATGCTCCGGTCCTCCAGTGGTCAGTGGGTACTGACAATTCTCCTATATCGGGGCAGGTGAACGAATCTGCCCCTATACCGGGATACGCCGGTTTATCTCTCTGTTTGCCACCACATCGGGATGACAGACTTTACTTGCATCCGCATGGTGTTGGCCCTGCATATGTTGGTTTCCCACCGTATCGAGTCAGTGGCCTTTGTTGGCAGGGAAACGTGTCTGCCTATGAGTTTCTGCCACATCTGGATGGTAGGCGTCAAGGGGATCTGCTAGGAGCTGGCCCTGCAGTCGTTGGGTCACCACCACGTCGGGTTGGTGGGCTTCACGACCCTGGGCAGGGAGAGGTGTTTTCCCGGTAAGTGTCGTCCTATGTGAGAGACGGGCTTGACAGAGCTCGGCGAGGATGCGTGCTTACTCGTATGATGCCGCCATATCTGGATGGCGGGCTTGGGAGAAGCGAACAGGTGTATGTTCCTGTTCATGATGCATCTCTGTGACTGGGCAGCATAGCTCCTCCTCGGGGACAAGGGTGATGACCGGTCCCTGGTTGTAAGTTTTCCGCCCTCGTCGAGCAGTCCGAGGGGCCAGAGCTTGGGGATCTTGGGCCTAGATCCTCGGGGTTACATCCTCCTTAGAGTGAGGATGTTGAGTTGCGGCGTAACTATGATGAAGTCTTCCAGCAGGGGCCTTGGAATGGAACCCCTGTTCAGTGAGGATGAGGTCCTCAGCATTGACCTCATCTGCATACCTAAGATAAGGGATATACATGTTGTCCCGTTCTGGGGATAGACTCCCAAAACGGTTGAAGATAGCAACAAGGGCTGTCTGGATCCACTTCTGCAGCCGCTGTTGGGCAGGCGACTGGCGAGTCCTGGTGGATTAGAGGGCGTTCATGGTTGCCTCCACCGTCGAGAGAGTACTGTTCACGTGGTACTCTTGGATAAATGCGTCTGAGACCCAGCATTAAAGATGTTGGGTAGGTGACGGGGTCCTCTGTTGGTGAGGACGTCCGGTCATTGCGTTGTTAGAAGCATGTGCTTGTGAGTTCCTTCGAGACACCATTGGATCGAAGGGAGTTTTTTGTAGTACCTGTAAAAACATTTTAACAAATACAAATAGCAAACCCGTCAAAGAGGCATCTCATGATCCCATGCATAATTAATGACCTTGCTTTTCCCTCCTTGTGAGTATAAAGGGGGAACACAATGGAATTGGTTTAAATTTGTCATGTTTGGTTAAAGATTCACACTGGGTTCACCATTTTTGTTTCGGGTTGGTCTCGAAACGCCCAACGGTTCTATATCAGATGATGCATGGACCTTCTTTCCAAAGGTAAGCATTCGCCAGGCGATTTGTCCAGTGACACTTAAGAACTCACATTGGTCGATAGGATGGGAATTTGGGATCATCTCACCCTTTTGGGGGGAATTATCACATGTTTCGGGACTCTCTTATAGATTTAAGACGTATTCATATGTTCGTGAATCTTTGGTTTATACCCAAGCATAGTATCCATAGATTACTCCTAGTTGGCAATGGTCAGCTGGACGTAGGGGTTTGGAATCATTTAGGCCGGAGGTTTACCATCCCTCATTGGATTAATGACTCTGAAGAATTTGGACTCATTGAGACGGTGCTAGGAGTGGCTCAGTGAACCGATGTGAAGATAGTCGGATCGACCGATTGTTGGGCTTGAACCTCAGGGAGGCTTCCTACATATCCTGCCCAGGAGATAGGGATCAATTTCCACGTAGTTCGAATAGGCTTGGGGCTTACACCCTGAGGAGGCCCAAGGTGTGGATTGGGGCTTACACTCTGAGGAGGCCCAAGGTGCGGATTGGGGCTTACACTCTGAGGAGGCCCATAAGAGGATGTCATAGTCGATGCTTACTCTAAGACCACTTGAGTCATGCTTGGTGTGAGAAATAAGAGGTAGCAGGGACCAGACGATCATGTCGTGAAAGGTGCGTCCGTGAGAAGTGGAGTGGGGCTTACGCATAGGGCGGCCCATAAGGTCAAGGCTTACTCTGAGATGGACGCCCATGGTGTCTTCCTCATGTATGGCCATGAGGGAGTCCCAACCCATTGGTGGGTTGAGGAATATAATTGAGGCCTACACCTATGCGCAAGGGCACAATCATGATAACACCAAGGGCGTTGGAATCAGTCCAAAAAAAGGGAGATAAAAAGTGTGAATTACATGCCCAATATTTGGAACGCAATGAGGGTGGCATGGTGATGGAGGATAACTACTGACAAAGTTTGAAACACAGCATCCATATCACGTTATCCTGAAATGGGGACAAACAAATGAGGGTCGACTGCTGACCATGTTCGAAACACAGGACTTGACTCGAAGTGTTGTCCAAAGTCTTCTAGGGTGTTGGCCCAGGACGGTAGGTGAGCCGATGTGGCATGAGACCAGGCCGTTAGGGGGTCCCTTCAAACATGAAAAGGAATGAAGATCTGAATGAAGGATGTGCAAAGCATGGGGTGGAGTGATGGAATGTTTGAATGGATTCCAGCACTCTTGAAATCATGCCAATGTAAACATGGCATGAGGCACCTTATGCTTAGAGTATAAGGCATCTCTTTCATGGAGAAAGAGGCATCCAATTATTGAATGATAAGTAATGCTACAGTTTATAGTCATGTAGAGAGGACTGTTTCCATATATTTTAATGTCACATGGATAGGACGAGGGCCATACAGTTTAATCGTCATGTGGTCAGGATGGTGGCCATACAGTTTAACGTCATGTGGTTAGGACGATTAGGTAAGAGATAACTAGTAATGGTTGGTGTGGGACTTACGCAAGGGTGGCCCTTTCTAGATGAACCTAGCAAAAGGAGCTAGGTAATGGGGTTATAGGAGTCATGAGGAGTAGCTCGACTCATGACATATATAGGACGGATGTTGGGGTGGCACAAGGGTGAAATGTAAAATACTGTTGCCCCGTCCGAAAAAGTTCGCAGTGTGACTCTCGATTTTTCATGGGGGTCAGTGACGGTAGTGAAGGGACCGGCCCGGAGGGCCGGGACCGTAGCCCGGCACTGAGCCAGAGCAGGGGTGCGGGGGCACAGCCCCCGTGGTATGGACCAGCGAGTGCATGGGGTTCTCCGCATGGGGATGGCTGTGAAGGAGCTGGCCACGAGGAGCTGGCCACGAGGGACTGGCCGCGGAGGAGCTGTCCGTGAAGGACTGGCCACGAGGGAGCCGCATGTGGTTCGTGGTTTAGTTGTCTGCGAAGGGTACCGGTGGAGGAGCTGTCTGCGAAGGAGTAGTCCGCGAAGGATGGTTGTCTGCGAAGGTCTAGCTGAGGAGGAGCTGGCTGCGAGGAGCCAGCCACAAGGGACTGGCCGCGGCGTAGCTGACCGCATAGGAGACGGTCGTGGAGGGGCTGTCCGCGAAGGAGCCGGCCACGTAGGGTTGGCCCCATGTGGTTCACGGTTTGATTTTCCGTAAAGGGTGTCCGCGGAGGAGCTGTCCGCAAGGGATTAGGCCACGAAGGAGTAGGCTGCGAAGGAGAAGGCCGCGAAGGAGGCTGTCTGCAAAGGATGCTGTCCGAGAAAGGGCTGGCACCCGTCCTACTTCATGCCCGCGAAGGGGTTTCCGCCTCCATTTCGCAAATGACACTGGCCCGCGGAGGAGGCTATCTGCGAAGGAGTTGTACATGGAGGATATGGACATCCGCGAAGGAAATAGCCACATGCGATTCGCGATTTGGTTTCTCCTCTATGCGGAAGAGTGCATCCGCAGATGATATGGGGTCCGCGGATGGCCACAGAACTTTACCGCTGGGAACGATTTCTCCAGAGTCTCCCCACGGGTTTTCACCCATCCTTCCTCTTCCTTTTTTTTTGGTTCCCCTCAGTGAATATTTATAGATCCACAAAGGGGATGTGGCACACGGTACTTTTTGCAGAAGCCCATGAAGGAATCCCCACCCGCGAACGACTCGGTCAACCATGGATTTTCAGAACCGAGATTCGTGGACTTACTCCGCGGCCGGGCACCACTCCGCCTCTATTATGCGAACGACGAGGTCTGCAGCCATATCGCCTCCGTTTTGTGAACGAAGGCACGCGAGGAATGGGCCAGCTGGCGCGGTTCGTAGCGGTGGATCGTCCTGGTGTACGTCCTGCTTCGCAACTGCGGAGGGGCTTCCGCCTCCATTTCGCGGACGATAGTGTTTGCGGGAGGGCGGTTTGCCGAACCAGCCACATGTTGTTGCTAGGATCCAGTGCGCGGACTAGTTTGGTCCTTTTCCAAGTCTTGGGGTAATCGGATTTCCCCCTTGCGGAATTTTCAGGACCCTACACTCTCCTCACATGTGGCACTTGAACATTGTGAATGATGAACAATACAGCCCAAGTGTTAAAGGGAACATAAATTATTATCCATACCTCCTCATTTATAATATGCCTCACTATTTGAAGAAACTACCTTTCATTAAGGGGATTCATTTCAATGTTTTTATATAGAAGGGGGAGTGATGAGTTAATCATATATGTACCACATGATTAAATCACTACTGACATTCTATATGTCTAGGATGCCTATCCCAACCTATACATGCACTAGATGAGATGTTTTTGTAGCTAAAATATTTTTGAAAGATTAGATCCATCGAAAAAAAATAATGAGATGGAAAAGTTATTACGAAAAAATTTTGTACAACCCTAGTTATTTAAGTAAATTCTTGAATTATTTGCAACATTTTTTCACATAGAAATGACAAGCCCAATCCCTGTAGGATGTCCCCAAGAGCAATGTTTTATGCTAGACATATCTCCTATCCTCTGAAAAAATATATATTTATCTAAAATTCATTAATTAATATAAAATTTTCTTCTAGAAAGAATGATTATCTATATAGTGTTAATGTTGTATATCCAAAAATGAATCACTTTTTAAGGTCATCCACTATAGAAAAAAATTTCCACTACTAATATATTAGCTTAAGTAATTTAACAGTGGTTGTTAATCTAATGGATAAATTGATTCCCCTTTTTTGTGTAGGAATAGAAAAATATATTAGTATCTTGAACACATATAGAGAGAGTGTTTTTATCATTTGGTAGGCTCAAAATTGTAATCCCATCAACTATGTGAATAAATAATGTTTTTGAATAACATGATGTCATTTATTAGCATCAACACTATTTATCATCCATGTTCTACATGTTCTAACACCCTGATAATATTTTTCTATATCTATATTCTTATAATTAAGTAGATACTTTATGGTCTCAAATGGAACAAGTAGGAAAAAGATTAATAACATATGAATGTTAAAATTTTCACATAATTCTTAAGTGATCGATTAAAGTGCTCCATGAATGAAGGAGACCACATTCATAAAAATCACTATATACCTTTATGATAACCATATACACAAATTCATTTAGAAATAATTAAATGTTTTAAGTGGTATATTGATAAGTGTTTTCATGTGTTAATATGTTTACGATATTATGCAGGTGGTGATATGTTTTTATTGATTCGAAATTGGTAAGAAGTCATCCATGAAAAATAAGTGGGTGAAAAATTACTTATATATAGGGGAACCCCCTTTATAGGCCAAATTAGTTCCCCATGAGAATTATCACATCCATGAAATCAACTCCTCTTCATGTTGAGTAGAAAAAATCCCCAGGGATGTTTTTTTAGGACTATAAAAAGTTGAATGATATCTTGTAGGAGATCGAATAAAAATGGAAAGGGAGATAGATATATATATAAATATTATCATTCGTGAAACATTTAGTTATTTTATAACTCTAGGAACATACTACAGTGAGGTAAAGATCTTATGTTACTACATGTTGACCTTGTGGACTGAAGTCATAGAAAATAATGAGGTATTAAATTTAATGTGAACACATTTAGAACTCAGAAACATCATTCCCACTCGATATTGAGGTGATGATCATATGAGATAGTGTGGGGACTTCTTATAGTGACATTATTCATGGTGATGAGGTGATGAATTCTAAGACACCCCCTGGAGACATTAATGACATCAGGACCATTTGAAAATGATATAAGAATTCAATTCACACTACATAGTCTCTTCATGGGTAAAATATATGGATTTTGATAATGAACAACATTTTCAACGAACACCCACCTCAAGCTAATGTACTCCCTACACATCCACCCAATTTGGGAAGATGTTTATTGAACATCTTCTAAAAAATACAAGGTATTTACTTTTTTAAGAAGGTTAGATTGATGAAAAAGAGAGGGTATTTTCGCTAAATATTACCTATTTGGGAAAAAGAAGTATACTCCTTTTGGTGATTGAAACATTATTGATGGAATTATTAAGTAATACTTGATCTAAATGTAAAAGATGGTAACAAAAAAGTAAAAAAATTATTTATGAGGGATTTTTGTGAATTAATATCTATAAAGCGCCTCTACAATCTTCCACCATGATGATCCTAAGTGAGGTATTTTCCACTAGGGCCCCTTTGTAAGGGCCCCTTCATGGGTTTTTTTGAAGTCCCATTGAGTTGGTCCATCTAAGAGGTCCCATACATTAGCATACTCCATGATGTATCTTTTAGATAGACTCTCTATTTTTGTCCCATCAAATTGGAATGTTTCTAAATGATCATTTCATTCCAAAAAGGTTTTCCTTCCATTTCTGTTAGTATGTCTATATGTGTTTACCGATGGAGTTGATTAATCTTTGAGATTTTTTTGGATTTATTAGTTGTAATTATATGTCATGATTCGTAAGGATTCAAAATATAATAGTTAACAAAGTGTTTACTATCATGATCCAAACTGAAGGGGCCTTGGATACAACTCCCAAAGACAGTCACCAATAGTCTAGGGGATAGTGATTGGCTATTGGAAGGCATATCACACAGATGGGGGGTCTTTTTCCAAAGTAACCTGTATGAACGCACCTAGAAACACCTCTATGGAATAGTGCAGATATATAAAAAACTAGAAACTTAAATGAATTCATACATCCACCTGAAACTAGAGTACAATAGAAGTAATAAAATAAAAAAAGGTAAAAACACATACCCACCAGAAGACAACTGAAAAATTATCCAACCTATTTAGAAGAAGGGGATCTATATAAAATGAAACTGCTAAAAATATTCTCCTCCTATCTCTGGTAAAAACATTGGTTACTCTCGCTCATTATGCTCCACCTTTCTTGGGTCCTATTGGGAATCCATTGAAAGGCATATGGTTTTCACAAGACACAACACATGCGAGAAAACTCGTGTTGGGGTGAGTATAAAAATATACTATAGGATCCCCCAAACACCCAACAAAATGGTAGAAAATTAAAGGAAATGGTCATCTTGACCTAGCCAGAGGGAACCCAATCGAGATGGAAACTCCATGTTGAACCATCCTCATCTATACATGACATGTTAGCTCAATACATAAGTGGTTTCATCCCAGACACATGACAACACCACAAGGACTCCCATAAAATCACCAAGATATACATGTCTTCGACTCCAAGTTTTATGAGGTTCCATCCTCATATCCATATATATGATTATACATCAAAATACTATCTCTCATATATGGAGTTTCCTGCACATTAGTTTGTTGAGGGAGAACTAACTCGTGACTAGGAATCAAACATAACTATTGGAGGGTCTCACTCCTCAAAACTATTCTCAACAGATGAGCGACCACTAACTCAAATGGAATACCCACTTATACTCAGAGATGGGGGAGTAATACTCCATAGTTGAGGACCCACATCTAGGTATGGCAGGGAAGTAAAACTCAAAGTTTAGAGAACCTGCAGCCTTGTATGGTATGTGAGTACCAGTCTGTCAGCTCAATTAGTATTTTGGACCCACACCCTAACATGATAAGGGAGTACCATCCATAGGCTAGAGGTCCCACTCCTTGGTATGATAGGGGAGTACCAAATCTGCTGGAAGAACTCATATGGATGACCTATACCCTGGATTGTCAGGGGTGTTCTAGGTGAGGACCCTCACCCTAGTATGAAAGGGGAGTACAACTCAATGTCTAGAGGACCCGCACCCTGGTACGGTATGGTAGTACCACTCTGTCAGCTCAATCACTATGGGGGACCCACACCCTTACATGATACGGGAGTACCAACCGTAGGCTAGAGGTCCCACTCCCTAGCATGACAGGGGAGTACCAACTCTGTTGGACGAACCCATATGGATGACTTGCACCCTGTAATGTCAGGGGAGTTCTAACTCCAATGTTATAGGACCCTCCCCCTAACATGATAGGGGCTTCCCACTATATCTATATGTCACATCCAGATGAAACACACACCCCAATGTGATAGGGGGTACCCACTCTATCTATACATCACATCTGGAGGACCCACACCTAGACGTGGTTAGGGAGTACCAACTCCACAAATAGTGGACTTGCGCCCTAGTCCAACAGGGTAGTACCATCTCCAATAGGAAAATGAGAATGGAGGTCCTACACCATGACTCGACAGGGTAGCATTGTCTCCAACTATAAAAATGATACGGGGATCCCGTGTGCTAATCTATTAGGGGAGTACCAAGCCTAAAAGAACTACCCAATGGTAAAATAACCCTCTCCCATGACGTGGCGTACCATATCTACCAAAGCATAGAGGTAAGGGAAATCCACACCCTCATACTATCATGGAGTACTTGTCATATCATCTCTCTCTAATAACCACAATGATCTCCAACATCATCAATGCTCCAATAAAAGGAGAATCAAACTTATCATATAGAAAACTATAACACCACCGTGGTTAGGGAACCCGCACCCTGATACAATAGGGTAGCACCGCTCTAATTTCTTAAACCGACTAGGATACCCACATCCTAAAGTGAAATGGAAGGGTACCGAACCCAATATCAACCTAGTGTACACCAAGATCACTATCCAAGGTTAAACACCACTACACAAATGTTGTGCACAAAACATTCCACTTCATATCTCATGGGTCAAAACAGATGCCACCATCACATTCTACAAGGAAGAATTCTTTAGATAGGCTACTCACATGACTAAATTTGAGTTCTAGAGATGGAGATAAAGAATGAGGAAGGTCACAAGATGATATCAAAGGATTACACAGTGTCCAATGGGGTCCCCAGGATATTTGTACCCACCAAATCACCAAGACATGTATCTTATATTTAGAGTTTTGAAATACATGTTGGGGTACATGGAATTTATAAACCATACATGGAATGTTACACTTAACTCAGCTCGTGGATGTGTTCCTCTTCCACACAGATAAGCTAGTCATGTCCCTTACATGTCGTGCATCCCATACTAGTGGTGTTTAGGATAAATGGGCACTTGAGAATTTGGTTTTCCCATTCCCTTATCTAACAACTCATGTCTATGTACTTTGGTCATTTACCTTTTATACTACCTCCCTGGCCATGTACTCTAGAAACACAGATTGGGGTCACTACATGGTGTGTAACCATAGTACACAGTGTGTACACCCCCAAATTAATCTTCCATTAATAGGAAGGACTACACGACTTTTCCTTCTAGACTACACACCTTGTATAAGGTAATTCTATACATGAATTACCTTTTAAAATTCCCGATTCTTCCTAGTTTATCCCAAACCAATCAGAAAAAACTAGAAGGGATCTCTAGAATTCATAATTTGGCTCTTAAACCTTAAAAAATGGGAAAAAATGGGATCAAGACCAAAAATAAATACTGAATACCTTGAAGCCAAAACTCCAAATATTTGGGTATAGAGCACCAAGATCATATTTCTCCTCGATCTGATGATGATCGATGTAAAGAAAAGAGATCATCATTGCTTCATTATGTTGATTGAAACTCGTTTCCATATATCGTACAAAGAGTGAAAGGGTAGTTTCTCCTCTTGTGAGTAGTACTTCCGAATTGAGTGTAGGGGGGGTTTTAGGCTAGAAAATTAATTAATTTTTTTAATTAATAATTCTACCACATAATTTCCCACAAAATCACCTCCTACCAAATCACTAAATGTGGAAAACTTTATGTCCAACCTAGGATAATCATGACATTTGAAACTCAATTGAGGCCTTATATTTATGATGTAAGACACTTATAAAGGATTATTTCGCATTTTATAAAAAAAATTACATACATGACAAAATATATTTAATATTTTTAAAATCACAGCTCTGAGGCTCACCAGGCCCTAGAATCCCATGTCGACTCATTCCTATCTTCAAAAATATTATTAGAAACATTCCAAAGTCTTAAAGGTCAAACTTGAGTCACTACATTCACCCAAGAATTATGTATTTTTATCCAAAAAAGAATAATCCTATACATGGGGAAAGGAACTGAGCTCTCTATTGTAACTCCCACTCTAAAAAGCTCATTGTGGGTTCTTTTGATGCTTCCAAGAACGCACTCGGTGGAACCACCAATGCCAACCCACTCTCATTTCTAGCTTTAACCAGGTCAACATCATGAAATAGAGTGGAACATATCTCCTTATATGTGATATGTGGAAAATCATCAAGCATCACAGTTCATATACAATCATAGTTTCTAGATTTACACAACCTCACTAACCTAATGTTGATGCAGATGAAACCCAATGGTTTACTGTCACGACCCGTCCTCAGGGCCCGTGCTGTGACTACCCCAAGCCCACCTTCCATAGGCCAGGGGCTGGCGGCTAGCACCAAAGGTGTAAATCCTGATAAAAAGGGAAGGCATTTCCTTTATGAAATGCAAACAAACACACAACCAGTGTACAAGCAGAAGAAAACACTAAGTAAAGCAATAAGACAAGTGTGCTGAAAGTACAAAGGGGGCCAGAAATACAAGCCCAACAGTAAAGTACAAGGAAAAGACAAAATAGCAGGAAGGTGTCAAGATGCTCCTGGATCCTCCTCCGGAGTTCCTACCTGAAGGGCAGGTACAGATGGTCACCTTATCTCTCCACGTCCGTCTCCACCTCCAGGTACCATCTCATCGTGAAGTCCACCTCCGGGTACCGTCTCATCGTTGGGTCCACCTCTGGATACCGTCTCGTCGTAACGTCCACCTCCGGGTACCATCTAGCTCTACAATCCTCAACCATGATCAGTGTTGTCCATCGTCTGCATCCAACACAACGAGGTGCGAGCATAGCCCGTGCAGGGGTGAGTATAACGATACTCAGTAGGGACCCCGAGACCCTCAAGGTCTCACTAAAACCAATAAGGATAAACCACAAGGAAATATCTCAACAGATAACCTTTACTTAGGTATATGCCCATACATATACCTAAGTTATCAAGTAACCCATCTCAATCATGAGGAAAACACAAAGGTCATTGACTCAGCTCAAACCAAAATTTTCATTAACGAAACCACAACTGTTGGATAACTCCTCCTCTGTCGAGTACAGTAGCCCTGTCAAAAACTCCGAGGTGTTACTCACTAACCTTAGACTGCTGAAGTACTCCTCCTGTCGAGTACCTCGAGTCTACTGCCAAATACCGGGCACTTTTTCCGTTGTGGGTCTGTCGCCAAATACCGGGCGCTCCCCCTAATAGCCGTCAGAGGTACTCCTCCTGTCGAGTACCACGGGTCTGCTGCCAACTACCAGGTGCTCTGTCCACTGTGGGTCTACCGCCAAATACCGGGCACTCCGTCCACTGGGCTAATCGAATCACTCCGACTCGAATCCGTCAAGGAGTCATCGGGTCTACAGCTACTAGGTCTCCGCACTCCGTACGCTCGTCTCCGGGAGGGTCCGCTCCATGATCCACTGGTTGATACTCCAAGTATCACAAAGTCCCACGAATATGTATCAAAAAGGACCGTCTCGTCATAGGGGTCTCAACAAAACAGACGACGCGTCAATCGGGCGCCCGGTCTGTGAGTTATTAGCCTTTTAGTCCCGGGGTCCTGGTTGGTTTCGTGTATGAACCAACCCAACCATATCTCAACTGTACCCTGAACTCACATAGGGTATACTCAAAGGAACCGTTTATCAACATGATCACCAATTTCGCTGACGGTTCATCAAATGGGCGTTCGGTCTAGAATTATCAGCTTTTCCATTCTAGGGGCCCGGTTAAATTTCGGGTTCAATCCAACCTGTCCATATTCCAACTACATCCAAACCTCAGGTGAAGTATTCCAAAAGATCCATCACACCGAAAGGAATAAAACAAAGTTGACGGCACATCAATCGAACGTCCGGAGTTCAAGTTATAAGTGTTTCTGCTCCGAGGGCCCGGTTGGTTTCAGGTTCGAACCAACCTGCCCATACCCAAAGTTCTCTAAAACCTTGAGTGTAATATACCGTAACGACCTTCTCAATCCAAGTATACCAACGCAAATGAAGAACATCAAATTAATCTTGAACATAAAATCAACTCCTACCTCTTGCTCATCGCTTGTTGGCGGAGTCGCGGAAGGAAGACGATGAAGACCGTCATTCGTTGCGTCTGCCACACATCCCCAATTCCGAGTTGCGTCGGTTCATTGACGATGTTGTGGAGGATAGGTGTCTGGGGAAGGAAGGTCGAAGAAGAATCGCGTAGAATATTGTCGTTGGTGTTCTTCGTTGGAGAGGATAAGATTTCCCCAAGTGTTGGGCATCATAATACTTTACCAGCGCTTCGTCGCTTGGTGAAGTCGTCCCAAAACCTTCTCCCAAGCTCCCTATATATAGGAGAGGGGGAGAGGTATGTAACCATCGTGGAATTTATGACGGTTCATTTATTTGGAACCTTCCTAAATTCCAACGATGCGGTTACTTAATTTAAAAAGGGGGTCGGTCAAATTAAAATGTGTTGGCGCAATTTAAGAGGTGCGTTGGCACAACTTAAGAGGGGAGGACGCCAAAAAGTTTCCCCCACATATCCTGCGTCAAAACATATGACACGAATTAATTTTATGTTGACACATAAAATTAATTGACAGCAATTAATTTCATATCGACACATAAAATTAACTGACAGCAATTAATTTTTATGTCAACCCATAAAATTAACTGACACCAATTAATTTTACGTCGACCCATAAAATTAATTGAGTGAAATTAATTTTCTGGGTCGAGGTAAAAATTAATTGTTGTCAGTTAATTTTATGTGTCGACGTGAAATTAATTGTTGTCACTTAATTTTATGTGTCAACATAAAATTAATTCGTGTCATATGTTTTGACGCAAGCTATGTGGTGGAAACTTCTCGGCATCCTCCCCTCTTAAGTTGTGCCAACGCACCTCTTAAATTGCTCCAACGCAGTTTAATTCGCCTGACCCCCTTTTTAAATTAAGTAACTGCATCGTTGGAATTTAGGAAGGTTCCAAATAAATGAACCATCATAAATTCTACAATGGTTACATACCTCTCCCTCTCTCCTATATATAGGGAGCTTGGGAGAAGGTTTTGGGACGGCTTCACCAAGCGACGAAGCGCTGGTAAAGTATTGTGATGCCCAACACTTGGGGAAATCTTATCCTCTCCAATGAAGAACACTAACGACGATCTTCCCCTGGATTCTTCTTTAACCTTCCTTCCCCAGAAACCTATCCTCTGCAACATCGTCAACGAACCAACGCAGCTCAGAATTGGGGACGTGTGGCAGACGCGACAAACGACGGTCTTCATCATCTTCCTTCCGCGACTCCGCCAACGAGCGACGAGTAAGAGGTAGGGGTTGATTTTACGTTCAAGATTAATTTGACGTTCTTCGTTAATTATTGGCCGCATGTTATCAATATAACGGGAGGAGGTCGGACCACACAAACACGGCCGATCCTCCTCCCCTTTTGTTGTTGACCTTCTTCGTGGCTTGAAACGGCGGCGACACGGTGCCTTTGCACCGTGCGGGAACGAGAGAACCACGGCCGGAGTAGGCCACGGTGGAGGAGCGCAGCGCCGTCGCGCGGCGCCGGTGAGGCCAAAGGAGGCCGCGGCCAGGAGCGGGCCGCGGCGGAGGGGCGCGGCGCCGTCGCACCACACCGGAGCATCAAGGGGCTGCAGCCGCGGCGGGCCACGGCGGAGGGGTGCGGCGCCGTCGCGCCGCACCGGACGGGCAGGAGCCGCGGCCCATGGTCGTGGCAGTTCAGGGGAGCGACCGGCTGAGCCGGCCGCCGGCACCAGATGGAGGTGGGACCCCCTCGGGTCCCACGGTCGCATGAAAGGCCGGCCTTAATGGTCATTCGTTCATCAATCAAGGTGGGAAATGCCCCCCACATCCCGCTCGGCCGAGAGTCGAGCTACCGACCACGTGAGCCGGGCCACCCACATCGGGTCGTGCCAGCCGCGTTGGGCCGGGCCGCCCGCGCTGGTCCGGACCCCCACGCCGGGTCGGGCTGCACCCAACTGGTCCAGACCCGGACCCGGGTCGGGTTGACCCAGTTTGGGCCGACCCAGGGGGAATTGGGCCGGGTCGGACCGGGCCCAAACCCCCTAATTTCGGGCATTTTCGTTCAAACGCTCATATCTTGGGATACGGACGTCCGATCGATGCATCGTCAGTTGTGTTGGGATCCTTGGATCGAGATGGTCATTACGGTATATTACACTCAAGGTTTCGGATAAATTTGGGTATGACCAGGTTGGTTCGAACCCGAAACCAACCGGGCCCTCGGAGCGGAAACGCTTATAACTTGAACTCCAGACGTCCGATTGACGTGCCTTCAACTTTGTTGGATTCCTTTAGGTGTGATGGATCTTTTGGCATACTTCACCTGAGGTTTTTATGCAGTTGGAATATAGCCAGGTTGGATTGAACCTGAAATCCAACCGGGCCCCTAGAACGGAAAAGCCGATAACTTCTAGATCGGACGCCCGTTTGACGAACCGTCAGTGGAATTGGTGATCAGATTGAGAAACGGTTCCATTGAGTATACCCTATGTGATTTCGGGGTATAGTTGAGATATGGCCGGGTTGGTTCGTACATGAAACCAACCGGGCCCCCGGGACTAAAATGCTAATAACTCACAGACCGGGCTTCCGATTGACGTGTCGTCTGTTGCGTTGAGACCCCTATGACGAGGTTGTCCTTTGTGATACATCTTCATGGGACTTTGTGATACTTGGATTATCGACCAGTGGATCATGGAGTGGACCCTCCCAGAGACGAGCGTACGGAGTGCGGAGACCTAGTAGTTGTAGACCTGATGACTGCTTGACGAATTCGAGTCGGAGTGATTCGATTATCCCAGTGGACGGAGCGCCCGGTATTTGGTGGTAGACCCACGGCAGACGGAGTGCCTGGTAGTTGGCAGTAGACCCACGGTACTCGATAGTAGGAGTACCTCTGACAGCTATTAGGGGGAGCGCCTGGTATTTGGCGGCAGACCCACAGCGGACGAAGCGCTCGGTATTTGGCAGCAGACCCGTGGTACTCGACAGGAGGAGTACTTCAGCAGTCTAAGGTTAGTGTGTAGCGCCTCGGAGTCGTGACAGGGCTACTGTACTCGACAGAGGATGAGTTCTCCAACAGTTTTGGATTCGTTAATGAAAATCCTGGTTTGAGCTGAGTCAATGACCTTTGTGTTTTCCTCATGATTGAGATGGGTTACTTGATAACTTAGGTATATGTATGGGCATATACCTAAGTAAAGTTTATCTGTTGAGATATTTCCTTGTGGTTTATCCTTATTGGTTTTAGTGAGACCTTGAGGGTCTCGGGGTCCCTACTGAGTATCGTTATACTCACCCCTGCATGGGCTATGCCCGCACCTCGTTATGTTGGATGCAGACGACAGACAACACTGATCATGGTTGAGGCTTATAGAGCTAGACAGTACCTGGAGGTGGACGTTATGATGAGATGGTACCTAGAGGTGGACCTGACGACGAGATGGTACCCAGAGGTGGACTTCACGACGAGACGGTACCTGGAGGTGGACTTGACGACGAGACGGTACCCAGAGGTGGACTTCACGACGATACGGTACCCGGAGGTGACAGACGGATGTGGAGAGTTGAGGTGGCCATCTGTACCTACCCTTCAGGTAGGGACTCCGGAGGACGATCCAGGAGCAGCTTGACACCTTCCTGTTGTTTTGTCTTTTTCTTGTACTTTGTTGTTGGGCTTGTATTTTCGACCCCCTTTGTACTTTCAGCACACTTGTTATATTGCTTTACTTATTGTTTGCTTCCGCTTGAACTCTGGTTGTGTGTGTGATTACGTTTCATAAGGAAATTCCTTCCCAGTTATAGGGATTTACGCCTTGGGTGCTAGTCGCCAGCCCCTGGCCTATGGGAGGCAGGCTTGGGGTAGTTACGACACAGGCCCCGGGGGATGTGTCATGAAAAATTATTTTATTAACCCACGTAAAACCCCAAAAACTAACTTTCATACCCGATCATCCACCGTCGAGGTGAAAGTATTCTTAAGAGAAAACCCACGCTGCGAGTTCAATGGTGCCCTTAGATTCCAATTCAAGCACCGGTTCAAAAGATAGAAAAACCCGCTCGTACGTTTACTGAACGTACCCGAAAAAAAGTTCGGAAAATTATTATTAGTCACCCTCGACCCACCGCGGTCAAGGTTAGGCTCTGACTAGGAGAAACATGCCCCAAAAAACTCAATGGTACTCTTGTATTTTCAATTCTAGTTACCGTTTAGAAGTTATAAATTTTACAATAAAATAATTGTCACTTAATTATTTTATTTACGGCCAAAAACTAACTTTCTCAGGTGGCCCGCGTCTGCCAAAGTTAGTATGTGTTTAAAGAAATCATACCCTCATGAGTTCAGTGGTGGTCTTTGATTTTTAATCCGAGTTACCGTTTGTGAGTTATAAGAATTTGAAAAATAAAATAACTTTATTTAATTATTTTATTTACGGTTATACAATTTTCGGGTTTTCTCAAAGGAGGTCTGCGCCGACTAAACTTAAGTCACACCTAGGGTAAACCCGCCATCCTGAGCACAACGGTGCCCTCAGATTTCTGATCCGAGTAACTGTTTAAGATTTATTCCACTTTTTCAGGAAAACTGTTTACGTGCGTTAATTTAAGCTTAACAAAACTTCAGAAAAATATTCCGGGCACACCGGGCCTCAGAATCAGGTGCCGTCAGAAACTACATACTCGTAAAATTCCAAAGAATTTAAGAAAAAAAATTCCCTTGAAATTTATGGGTCTTTACATTACTCCCACCTCAGGGCTTTACATCCCTGTAAAGCTACAACACAAACTAAGGAAACTAAAGGAGGTACCGAGCACGCATCTGAGCCTACCACTCCCAAGTTCTCTCCTGTAGGTTCTCATTCTACCAAAAAACAGGCACTAGAGGAATCAACCATCCATGACGGACCCGCTTCTGTCGATCCTCGATTTCCATCGGAACCTCCGTGAAGGTCGTCCTGTCATCGATGTCCAGCTCCCCGTGATCGATGATGTGGGATGGTTCATGGACACATCCCCTTTGTTGATATACGTGGAAGACATCGTGTACCCGGTGTAATTGAGGTGTACCTGACAACGAGACGGTACCCAGAGGTGGACTTCATGACGAGACGGTACCTGGAGGTGTACTTAACGACGAGACGGTACCCGGAGGTGGACTTCACGACAATACGGTACCCAGAGGTGATAGACGGACGTGGAGAGATGAGGTGGCCATCTGTAACTACCCTTCAGGTAGGGACTCCGGAGGACGATCCCGGAGCAGCTTGACACCTTCCTGTAGTTTTGTCTTTTTCTTGTACTTTACTATTGGGCTTGTATTTCCGGACCCCTTTGTACTTTCAGCACACTTGTTATATTACTTTACTGAGTGTTTGCTTCCGCTTGAACTCTGGTTGTGTGTGTGTTTACGTTTCATAAGGCAATGTCTTCCCAGTTATAGGGATTTATGTCTTGGGTGCTAGTCGCCAGCCCCTGGCCTATGGAAGGCGGGCTTGGGGTAGTTACGACACGGGCCCCGGGGGACGTGTCGTGATATTTACATCTGCCACTGGATGAATTTCTCCATGACCTCCTCAAGTGTATTTTGTTCAAGGTTTACTCTAAGAACATGAGGGCGCCAATAATATACAAGGGAGTACACTCATCCAATCTTGAGAATCTAGACATGGAAAGCACATGTCATACCCCGCACCTCTTCACCTCTTTTGGAAGCAGAGTAATCCAAACTAAAAAACAAAACCACACCCACTTCTGGAATCCTAGCTAATTTTGGATGGTAGGGAACTAATCAAAACTCCGAAAACATCGTAGGGTCTAAGTCTTCCAATACATAATGGTTCTGAGCAAGGAATTCCCTCCACAAAGGTGACCAAGAAAAAATGATCAATAATAAAAACTCTACTGGAACTATGTTGACATGACTGGACACTCCAACGTACAATATCACCTCCAACACACATGTAAAATAAAAATTCTTGAAAACCTAGTCACTGTCCTCTTTGGTCGGCACTGAATTTTCTATATGGTTTTGGTCATGTCCCAAAAAAACATCTCGGTGGGAAAGAGTCCCTCTTGCTGATGAGTCTATTGCTACGTCAAACCACATCACATCCTCCTCGAGCATCTCACATAAAATTATGATGCAATGTATAGGAGGGTAATGATGAACATAAAATGGCTTCCCAAATGATCAAAATGGGTATTATCGGGGTGTCTTTCACAACCACCAACTTGCTACCCAGCCACAATCACACAATTCAAAGAGAGTCTTCCACTATACCTCAGCATTATCTTCTTTGCACAGCATTGTCTATCCCTTACATTTTTAATCACATCGCAAAAATGTGTCTTGGTGGGGGAAGGACCTCTCTTCCTCATTTATTCAAAGCTACATCGAACAACACCAAAAAATGGTTACATCGATGCCCTATTTGAACTCCGTTTAAATGAAGATAAAGATGGGGAAATAAAAGAGTAACTCAAAATGGTGTCTATCAATTTCTACTTTAGAAAGTAGAATGGGCATAGATCATACCTATTTTTATCATTGGAGTATCTAGTTCAAAGGCCTCTATGGCCATCATCTTTCTACACACACACCTTCCAACTCCCTAAGCATGGCGTGGACCACATGGGGGTAGTGGTGAAACACCTTAAAATGACTACCACCAACAGCAACTCTCCCAACTCATCTTTGTCGTCATAAATCTTATGGAACTATATACTCCAAACAATACCTCTACCAAGGTGGATCATCAGTTGACTCCCACTCAGTAGTATGAAGGATAAAATAATATCTAGAAAGATATCCCCAGTTTTTGCAAGTGTAAAACCACCTATAATGTGGTTTACAAGATCCTCGGTGCTTCTCTTATGTTATAGGCCCACATGCCTATGTTTATGCATGGATGTTCCTCCTACATGATTTTGTCATCTACCATTTACCAACTACTACAGATGCCTCAACCTTGTGACCACCACTATTGGATAAATCATCATTCCCCTCCATCGAGATCTTCTATATGAATAGATCTCAACCTAGTACCCCTAAATAAGAGGGAAGGAGTAAGGATACCACACCTTCTCGAACGTCTCTATGAAGTCACTTCTTAGAGGTCTAACCTCTGAATAATATGCATTGCACCATATCCCATGATCAATGCAATATGTCTATGAACCTCGTCTATTAATCCACCATATACATGGTACCCTACTAAAGCTACATAATCTTATATATATGCACTTATCTCAATGTGGTTGGGTATAACTCTACCCTAATTATTCATTCAATCTATACCTAAGAGAGTGTCACCTCATCATCAGACTAAATCAATAGACTCTTCCATATCCTGACCAAACCATGATAAAGGCTAACTAATAAGACCACCATATGATCGAGAAGTTTCCTCATGAAGTGAAACAATTGTGTTACTACCTCCAACCAGTCATCAGATACCTGGGGATTTAGATAACTTCAACACCTAAAAGGTTTATTCCTCTAAAACTCATGCAACACAATCATCCTCTGTGCATCATTTTGTATAAATTCCAGTATTACCAGCAGCTCAATGAGTGGTGACTCAACTAGATTACCACCTAGAGGTAATGTCTCAGAACTAGTTTCCTACACTAAATTCTCTTCGTGGGGCATATCATCACCACAATCCCTCTAAAGGAACATTTTTGACTATCCTGGTGGTGGAATCTTGAAACAAAATCAAGATGCACCATGGTCAAAGATTTTATAGAGGGGATGACTAAAAAGGGAAAATAAAAAACCAAAAACCAATACTATATGATGTATGTACTATTATTTCTCTATGACTAGTGTCCTAATGTACCGAGTCCAAAAATAGGTTATCATAGTCTTGGTGAATGGATATGTTGGTTGCTGCACTAAAATAAGAACCTTTCTCCTAATAGATGAACTTGAAAAACCCTAACAATGTTGCAATGCAACCCAAACCAGGCTTGAAAAAAAATATGGTACCAAAGTGGAAGCCAATATGATACAACTTAGTCATGACCCAACCTGAAGGGGCCTCACACACAACTCCCCAATCCAGCCTCCAATAGGTCTGGGGATGGATACTAGTACAGATAAGGCATATCACATATATGGGAGGCCTTTACTTAATGTACCTATATGCACACACACAAAAATACCTCGATGAAAAAGTGAAGAGATATAAAAATATTGATGCTAAAATTCATTCATACATCTATCACAACCCATAGTACATAAGAAAAAATGAATTCAAATAAGATACCGCTATAAGAAAAATATAAAAGTTTCCAACCTTCTCATAAGGAGGGATCGATGTCAAATGAAACTACCAGAAATATCCTCTACCCAGCTCCAATAAACACCTCAGTCAGTCTAGTTAACTAAGATCCTACTACCTCAGGTCTTCTAGGGACTTCATCCAAATTCATGTTGTCTTTACAAGAAACAATATGGATGAAAAAATCCCATGAAGGGGTGAGTATAAAAATACTCAGTAGGTTCCCCAATGAACCTGAAAGAAAAGGTAGAAACTAAAAGAGACCATTCCTCTTGACCTAGACAGAGGGAACCCAATCATTAGAGAAACTCCATATCGAACCATCCTTTTCTATACATGACAAGTGATCTCAGTGCACAAGGGGTGTCAACCTAGACAAGTGAAAACACCACATGGAATCCCATAAAATCACCCAGATATACCTATATTAGACTTCAAGTCTCGTGATGTTCTGATCTCATAGCCAATAATATGATTAAAATCGAAGATCATTTGGAAACAAAAAAAACCCATATAACACATACCATGAGATCAACAATCCTATATTGCACCTTTCTAAGAGATGTGCTTCATCAAGAACTACTCAATAGGTATATCTCTATTGCCCAGCACCAAAGGTCATGTCGTCGATAACCTTCACCTTGCGCAAGGCTGTATGAATCCAACTGGAGAGGCCCTCCTCTCACCACTACACACAGTTGAGGGAGAACTACTCTAGACTATTCACCACTTGAATCCTTTCTAAATAGTGAGAATAGAGTGACCCACACCTTGAAACTTCCCTGCTATTGAGGGAGTACTAGCTCTTAACTAACCCGTGAAACCACTGTCCCTCTTGTATGGAGAGGCACACACCTCATTCTATTTAGGGAGGACTAAATCCTAAACAGGTATTGTACACAGCTAGTGGAGTGTCCCACTCCTCATAACTATACTCAATAGAAGAGGGATCACTAACTCCAATAGAGGACTTTATCCACACTGCTATTCGGAGATGGGGGAGTACTACTCTATAGGTGAGGACCCATACCCCAGTATGACAAGGGATTACAACTCAAAGGATAGAGTATATGTACTAGGGTACAACAATGGAGTACCACTCTCTATATTAAATTACTATGGTTGACCTACTCCCTAAGATGACATGGGAGTATCATCCCTGATCTAGAGGAAATGTTCCCTAGTACAATAGATAAGTACCAACTATACTAGAAGAACGTGTATGGATGATCTTCACCCTATAATGGTAGATGATTTAGAACTCCAAGGATGGAGGACCCACACCTTAACATGATATGGGATTACCCATTCTATCTATATATCACATCTAAAGGACCCGATTCCTGATATGGAAGGGGAGTACCAACTCCAAGGATAGAGAACAAGATCTCTAGTCTAATAGGGGTGTAAGGACTCAATATGGCCAATGATTATGGAGTGTCTGCTCCTTAACTCAGAAGGGAATTGATGTCTCCAACTACACAAATGACACAGGGAACCTTCACCCTAATCCATCAGAGGAGTACCAAACCTAGAAGAATTACCCAAATGTAAAAGAACGTTCCCCCATGATGTGAGGATTACCATCTCTACCAAATCATATAGTTAAGGTAAACCCATGACCTGATACCATAGGGGATTAATAGTCCCAACATCCCTCTTTAAGAACCACACCCATCTACAATATTATCCAAGAGCCATTTAAATGAGTGTCATGCTTATCATACCTCAAACTGTAACAACACCACAGGTAGGGAACACATTCACTGATACAATAGGGGATAACTACTCTAAAAGACTAAATATTCTAGGGGCCATCATCCTAAAGAAAAATTCAAGGGTATCAACCTCGATGTCATATAAAAGATACACCCCTATCACTGTTTAAGGTAATTCACCACTACTTAAGATTCATCCTCAAAACATGCCACTTTGTATATCATAGAATAAAATAGAGGACAATATCATGTTATACATGGTAAACTCAATAGAATAGTCTAATAACAATCCCGAATCTGAATTCTATAGAAGGATATATGGAAAGTGTAAAATCACAAGAAGATCTCAAAGTACACGACATGCATTGGGGTCCACACAACATATCAATCCGCTCAAGAACCTGTTTGTGTATCATGTATACAAATATTTCCAACACGTGTAGGGGTACATGGAGTTTGAATCCCATACATGGTATGTTTTTCTTCACCCGAACCCTGGATGTGTTTCTATTTTATGTGGGTCGGCCATCCATGTCCCTTACACATTGTTCATCCCATACTTCACAATGTGTTCGGGTTAAATAGCCACCTGGACGTGTGGTTTTCTCATGAATGTGTTCATCACCATGGGTCTATGTACTTTGGTTGTGTACCATTTAAATTTCCATGTACTTTTACATGGCCTCCCTAGCCATGTCCTCTAGCCATATTAATTGGGGTCAATACACAACATGTAACCCCAGTACGCGGCATGTAGACCCAAAAAGTCATATTCCCCAAATAGGAAGGACTACACGGAATGTCCCTTTGGACTACACACCATGTAGAATGTAATTCCTTTTGGGAGTTACCTTCAAAAATACCCAATTTACCCATGTTTAAACTGAAACCTATAGATCGACCTATATGGGATCTCTAGAATTTTCTATGTTACTCTAAAACCTTAAAATAATGAAAAATGAGGGGGATCATGATCAAAACTCAAAACCAATAACCTTGAGTGTGAAATGCTGAAGCTTTAGGTGTATAATGATGCTTAAATCATGCTTATCCTTGATCTGATGACAATCTCTTCCAAGAGATAAGATCGGTAGTGCTTTGTTATGTAAATTTTAGCTTGTTTCCATCCACTGACCAAAGAGGGAGAGGATAGGTACTCATCTTGTGCGTTGTGCACCCAACATGTAGAGAGGGGTTAGTTTTAGGTTATAAAAATAATTAAATTTTTATTTAACTAATAATTTCTCCATATAACTTTCCTCCAACTCCCCTCCAAAAAAACTACCAGTATGGAAAACTTTATGACATGACTAGGATAAACCCGAAATTTTATACTCAACCACATCTTCAGATTTATAATCGAAAGGTCATATTGGGATATATTTCACATTAAAAGAGTAATTTTCCATGTGTGTGTGTGTGTGAAAAAATATATTTACTTTTTTTAAAACCACGGGTCTAAGGATATCCGAGTGTCGGAATATGACACCGACTCAGTGTCTAGATTCAGAAATATTCATAGAAATATTCCGAAGTATTACAAGTCAAACCTGAGTCACTACATTTTCCATTATAAATTTTAAAAGGTAGATGAATTTTTACTTCTTGAAGACCATGGTTATAAATATCCAATGTAATAGATCATATTTTTATGATTGTTGTGATGGTCATCAAGAAAACTATAGAAAAGGGTTTCATCGTATAATGACACTATCCATATCATGTTGTAAGTTTTTTTGTTTCTTGAAAATTGATGGAGTTTCATTGAAGAGGACTATAATCATTTTTTGAAAGTATCCAATATGGAGCTTTAACTATAAAAAATTTAGAATTCGTGGATGAAAATTGTATTGCTATAGATCATAAAACTTCATAGACGGTCATAAAACATAGATTCTAATCTTTTCTATATTTCTTCCAATCATCATATGATATGAACATTAGTATTTAAGCTGAACTGATCATAAGTATTTTACAAATCATAATGATTTTCATCAAAATGATTTGAAAATGTTCATAAGTATTTATCTTAATGCACAAATTTAAGGATTTATAATATATATAATTTTCAATGTTTTTAAAAAATAAGAAATTCTATGATGAGTCCCATGTCAAAAGCTTGAGTTATTTTAGAAAAAACATGTAATTTAATCCAAATGAATATATAAAATAAGTTTAATGATGTTGAGTGATGGATAATATAAGGAATCAAATATCATGAGACCTCAAGAGATTTAAATAAATATTGAAATATGGATTTAAATTTAGAATGAATCAGGATTCAATTGAATGATTTTGAATAGAAGAGATACCACCATCCAAAGATTTATAAAGATTCAAAATATAAATAGAATATAAATATTCACATGATATTAAATATTTATAAATAAATTAAAGTTGTAGATGAATACTTCAAGAAGAATATTGAGAAGACGAATACACTGAGATATTCCTAGGAAACCGATACACATCTATATCATGGATATTGATGTATTCAAAGCATAGATCCATTAAATAAGTAAGAGTTGATATGTTGTGAACCTGATTATTAATGGATTCTTAGTATGATCCATAAAATTCATGATTTGGATAGATTCATGGGACCAATAATTCAGTTAATGTTCTTGAGTGAGTAAACATGAAGAATTGTTGATCCATTTAATCAGGGATTAGCATCCAGAGGTGTATAATAACACTATTAGTATATAGTTTTTCTTTTACAGATATTTTATTTATGAATATTTATATATTTCAATAGTCTCTTGATATACTTGAGAGTGTGGTGGACTCTATGTTATAGATTATTGTGGGATATCATGGAGAATCTATATTAATGGTTGCTGAAAGAATCCATAATTGTAAAAAAGTTGATGAGAAATTTTCTAGATCAATTTGAATTATAAATATCAACCATGGGAGGAAGAGAATAGATGAAAATATAATAGATTCATAGTATAATCATGGATTATTGTATGATGAAGGAAAAAACTTCAAAAAAATGTAAAAATAGAGAATTTTTTTCAAACTATTAGGAATATAATTGTTAAATGAGGGGATGTTGTATAATAAATTAACACAGATGATGGTGAGGATGAAGAAGACTTCAATCAGATGATTTTTCTTTTATTAAAGTGAATCAAGATGTGAAAATGGAAATAAAAAAGTAATAAATTTATAAGATGTTATAATTTTGATAATGTTATTCATATAAAAAAATACATAAAAAATAACTATGCTGATATAGATGAGTAAGATTTGGAAGATGAGAAGACACAAAAGTATAAAAAGGGGAAGATGAAAAATAATCATATTTATAATAAAATAATTTTTCATGGAAATATGGATAGAGATAGCTCATCCAAAAGGCAAAACAATAATGAAACTCTCATTTATTATGCTTCTAAAAGATTATTCTTCAAGAAATAATGATGAATGATAATAAAGGATAGTGATTGAATGAAAACTAAAAGAAAAACTAGAATTATTCATGGATAATAAATAATAAAACAAGAAATAAAATGAGAATCTTGAGAATGAAATAAAAAAGGTGGATACTAAGAAGGAAGTTTATGTCATGAAATAAGTTACATACATTAATGATTTCATGGATTGAAATATAAGAGGATCTAAATAAAAATTATCATTAGTGACCTAAAATATAATTGACTACAATAGAGGAAGAACTAGTAGAGACAAAATATATATGGATTGATATTAAAAATTAATTGAGAAAATTTATATAATACATCAATGTGTTTGAGGCGATTAAAGGTGAACCTTCCCATGTTAGTGAAATGATAAACAACTATAGAAATATTAAATTTATACCTAATTTTTTCGATGAAAAATTGTTTATATCTAATAATGCTTGTTAAAAAAACTAGTTAGATCCTAATTTGATAAATAAGATCCATGAGAGTCACTCTTCCACATAAAAAATAAATCCTTGAAGGAAACTTCACCCTTATAAATATAAAACAAAAACTGAAGGAATAGATCTCCAACAACATATTATTTAGATTCACTATCAAAATAGAAGATCCAATATTAAATATTTTTACCAGTGTTGTGGGAGGTGTATATATAAAGACTATTCATTTTGATATGTTATTTATTTACCATGAAAATGGTAAGAACTAAGTGGTGAAAAAATGATAAAAAATACCCAAAGAAAGGAAAATGTAAATAGGTATACACAAAATATTTCTAAAAAGGGATTTGGATATTTATGATAAGTTTATAGAAGATGTGTAAAATAAGGTCACAATGATGAGGAGTGTATGGAAATATTTCATTAAAGGTTCCATTTTTAAAGAAAGGGAAAAAACATCAAACCAAAGAGGAGGATTTTTCTATATAATGACTTTCCATAAGTCATATGAGAAACAAAAATTAGTTGAACTAATTGAGAGAGATTGTTTCTTGATATATAAAAAATATATTTATATGGACAAAATAATAGATAAATAATATATGTATGAAAAATTGAATAAAAATAATTTACAGAAACATGAATAATTTTGTAATCATGTGAAGGATCTCATGAATAAGGATTTGATGTTTCAAAAAAAATCATGTGAAATGTTGGTTTTTCTGATCATGGTTCAAAGTATAATAGGAAAATATTATCATCCCATGATTTGGAAGCAACGGATAATAGTATTTAGAAATAAAAATTTTCCTTGGAAACTGAGGTGAATAAAACTTTTTCCCAAAAATATGTATGCTAAAAGAAATTGTAAAGCACAAAATCTATTCATGTTACTAACAAGTGGATAAATAGTTAGCATGTGAAAAAAAAGGAAAATTTGTAGGAGGTAACTATAAACCTAATTTTTTATTCTATGGAACAAATATGGTCCCTCCTTATTCACAATTATTATTGTTTATGGTAACCTGTAGATAATATAAGAGGAAGTGTTGATGATTTCACTACTAGATTAGAAAAAATATTGTATGGATGTTGTTCATTTTCCATGAATTATATGATTGAGTACATCCTATTATAGGGGGTAAGTAAAAATGATGTATTTTTCAATATATCAAAATATGTGTGAAATAAATAACTCTAGAAATTGGGGATAACCCCATGACATCTAGAGGTTATGGTTTGAAAATTACACTTACAATCCATTGTAATTATTATATTAAATTCACTTATTATGGGGGAGTGTTGGTTTATAAAATTATCAAAAATGGGTGTCATTTAACTTTCACGTGAGTTGTTTTAATGGTTTCTTGAGCTGGATAAGGGTTACATATTATCTATGAGAAACAACCCCTTGAATGATTTTTGAGTTTTTTTTCACTAGAATAATATTTAATATAAAACACTGATCAACTTAATTGTACAATGTATTTTTATAAATAGTTTTTTCACATGTAGACATAGATTTTTATAGCTAAAGTCTATTTTTCAAAAAAAAAACTGTGTGATGTTTTGATTCCTAGATAATGTAGTTAAGTTTATTGTTCATATATAGAGAATATGTTGTATATATGAGCTGAGAAAAACCCAATTTATTTTTTTATTTTATTTTATTTATAGGAGATAAATAAATTAGCCAACATATTGATATTAAAAATTTGTGGGTATATTCACAAAAATTAAAAGGGGGAGATTGTTGTCCCAAAAAGGATAAGTTACACTTGTTTTCCTCATATTAATATTTGTTTTCTAAGGGAGATAATTATTATTGGAGGATTGTTATAGAAATATGATTTTCATGGGGTGTCATTCTTGAAAGAGCATCCAATTCTATTATTTGAGTGCGTTGATACCGCGATGAAATGAAAATTTTGATGCAGTGTTACTTCTTGAAGACCTTGGCTTGACAGCTTCAATATGGTATACATAAATGTGAATATTGTTGTTTTTATCTTCATGAAAAATAATGGAAACTATTTTTTTATATATATACACTGTCTACATAATGGTTGAATTACTATTTAGTTTCTTGAGACATGATATAGTTACTTTGAAGAAACCAAGAAATCATTTGATGGAATTCTATAATTTAGAGATGAAACTAGAAAAATGGAAAACTGCCTGATGATAAAGATTTACCAACATATCATAAGACATTATGGATTATTTCAAGACATTGATGATGAATGTAAAACATCAACATAAGTCTTTTTGAATTTCATATTTCTTGAATGTAATACTTTTATCTATATTGCTAGTAAGTATTTTATGAATTGTAAGGCATTACATCATAATTATTTGATAATGGTTGTATGTGTTCAGTGAAAGGTTTAAACATAATGACTTTAGAATTATAGAACATTTATATTTCTTTATAAATGAATAAAATTCATATATGAGTTCCATATCACAAGTTGAAGGTAGACCTAGAAAACTACACATGAGGATCACAAATTAGTTTGAAGAAGTGGATTTCATGGAGAACAAAATGAAGTAAATTAACATGTCATTGGGTGGTTTAAATAATGATTTGAATATTAATTTAAAAATTCAATGATTCTGGAATCTATTTCAAATTTTAAAAGAGAACTAATTTTTCTAATAAAGGTTGAGGGATTTTCTATATAAAAATGAAAACTAAAGATTAATTGGATACACTTTGTGTATAATTATATGCAGATTGTGGGAGAAGATATGGAGAAGAATATTGTGAACAATCATACACTATGTATAAATTATGAGATCTAGATAAACATCTGTATCATGCAGAATGCAGTAGTCATATTTTGAATCCATTAAAGAAGAAAGAGATGATATATTGTGAAACCAAGTTTTTATGGAAACTAAATAAGATTTAGATCATTAAAGAACTTGAATGAGTGTCAAGGAAATCATTTATTCCAATGTTCTTCAGGTAGAAAACATGTACACCTACTAATCAATCTTCTCATAGAGGAGTAACTACATCAAGTGGTGTAGAAGAACTCTATGAGACAATGATCTTTTTTTTTCTGGATATTTTGTTGAAGATTTATTGTATCTTAAAAATGACTATAGTTGTAATGGAGGGTATAATGTACTCTATGTTTTGGATGATTATCGGAGACAGTGGAGAATCCATTTTGGTGGGTATAAGACACGTTAAAATGAGTAGTCCTTTCAAATTGAAAATTTTAAATAACGTGTATTTTTATTTTTCTTAAAAATACTAAACATGAAGCTGGGGCTATGAGAAAGACTTGATTGGATTTAGAACATTAATATCTTCAAGAGGTTGGGTTAAAAATTAATAACTTCTAAAATAAAATAGGTCACTGATTCACCACTCCCACTCTCAGGGATCTCATAGACATGGTTCTATCGAATACTCAATGAGGTCCCTTCATGAGGACCCTCTATAGGGGTTCACTGTGATATCCCATCACGAGGAAGCTTTGTGATGTACTAAATGAGTTATCTTTTAAAGGAATCCTCTATGAGGATCTGATGCACAGGACCTTTAACCTAAGCCATGTACAAGATATTTACTATTCCATATTCAAATTTTCTTCTATATGAAATGGAGGATTATTAGGGTTCCCATTTACCTCTTTCTAAAGGTATTGAAACACAATGTTTTTGTTATATTTACATCCCTTTTGAGAAGTCGTTCAATTATAGGAAATTGGGATTCCATTTTATTCCTCTTACCGCTAAATCGATCTAACTAGGTCAAGACCAACCAATAAAACTTCAAGGATTCCATTCAGGAAATTCAATTCCCCAGAAAATCATTACAGTGAGGCCTCTGCTATGTCCTATATAGGAACATTATTGGTCTATCCACAATGGTGTATATCATAGGGGTCAAGTATTACCTTAATAAAATGTATATATAGGAAAATTACCCTAAAAATATTTGTCCCTCAAGTTATTAATTTTCTTTTACTCTCATGATAGTGGGGGTTTCTCTAGAGAGGATAACTATGAGACTTATCTCAACTCATAAAGAAACATTTGGTTGACCTATTCCAGCATCATTTTAACCAAAGACATTAGAAAACTCATTTTTTACATTAAATGAGTAAAACATATATAAGAAACTAGTTTGGTAAAATCCCTGAAAAATTTTATTATATGTTTGTATTCCCAATGCATCTAGTATCCATCCATATTCAACCCCCATTAGATAGGAAAGAGATGCATATGTGGACCTCCAACTTAAGTGTATTCCTAGATCATTCCCTCATTAATGATCTCACTTGATTAACCATTGCTAAGACACTCATATAGGGAAGCCCCAAAATAAGACCCAAATCATCATCATGAGAACATATCTTCCATTTATTCCTACTCAATGGGAGATATTCCCTATGATCCATCTTTTTCAAGGGTTATATCCCAATTAAGATATCTTTTATAATGGGCCATATTTCACAGAATCTAAACTAGAAAAAAATTTGTCCATGTGAGATAACCAATAATCCTTTCTTGTTACCCATTTTTTGATGAAAGCATTATTGTATCATCATATAAAAATGAATTAAAACTACCTTGTTTCACAGTATAAAACTTCATGAAAATATCCTTATCACATGACATAAAAATTCAATACAACAAATTTAACACCCAATGGTCAACTACAAGGTATAGTCCAATATCATGGACTAAAACTATAAAAACCAAACATTGTGGGCTTTGATTATTTTTAATCAAGATATATAGAGTTCTTATTTTAGTTTTAAAACCATTATCAAAATCATAATTCCAATGATCCATATTCCCTGTGAAATATTTTTTCTCACTAGGATATATTCCTTGTGAGATGTATTACCTCTTCTCATTGTGAATTATTTCCAAATGAACCATATAATTTATTATTTATAGGTCCATATTATATTTTATATTGTAACACCTTATCCAATGTAGTTATTATCCATATGATTAATCCAAAAGGGCTGCTCATGTAAAATTACCTCTATAATCCCTTACTATGTATCTTTTAATTAGTATCTCAAACTACTTGAAAAAATGTTATTAAATGTTTTTGTGGTTGTATACACATAAAAGTAACTTTATTGGAACTTATAACACATCATTAATAGCTATTATGTGTATTTTTAAGTTTAACTTAACTATAAAAGTTATAATTACCTTTATTGGGATATGTTGGATGCCCCTATAAGGGTCTTCATCCTAAAACCATGAAAACCTAACACCTATAGGGATAGATAATAATTCCATAGTGCCCAAATTTTTGAATTTAACCCATATAATCACTAAGTAATAATACAGATATTGGAAACCATTTATACATACATATTTTATTTAAATTCATGATTTTGAATAAAGAGAAAGCATTATGGAATCTTTCCCAAAACTTGAATTTTGGAAGGAATCACTAACATGACATAATTCTATAAGATAGTCTTGATGTAGGAAATTATTCCCCACAAAAGATTGTGATTTGTTAGACATCTCTTCCTCTTTAGAAACTCACATTTTAAAGCATCATTGTTCATGTCCTAGTGAGTGTCTGTCTTTAGAAAGCAGTTCCACAATGAATCAAAAAGTTATGGACATGAATATCCATCAGTAATAGAAACTTGTAAAAAAATCATGTAACCAAGATGGAAGTGATTGGTTGAGTATTTTACTAGAAATTAAAAACCTTGTTAGATAATAAAAGTGCATGTTGGATTGGGGTTTTTTGAGAAATTATCTATGTTAATCCTTTGGTTTTACTATTTAATTTTGGAGATTAATATATTCATATTAATTTTTTGAATTAGATTACATTATCATAAATATTAAATTTTTAATAATGATACAAGGAATATATTGTTTTCCTTTCATGGATTTTATGATCTATTAAAATTTAATCTTGGTTCTTCAATAATAACGAATGGATGAAATTTTATTTTTAAAATAAAAATTATATAAAGTAAGAATATTTTTTGGTGGGATCTATCATGATAAAAAAGGAATACCTAAACTCTATGAAAAGGATCTTGAAATAAAAAATATTATCCTATTAACTTAATGTATAATAAATCTATGCTCATTTAATACATCACATATTTATGGTTTTGAGGTTTTCAACATCTCCTTGACCATTCACATTCTATTGATTAATGATACCTATCACTCCCCATAAATATTTAATCATTTCATTAATTTCCATATTTACACTTACCAATAATTTTTTCCTATTTGGAAATCTAATAATGTGATGGTAATCATTTTTCCCTTTCCCTATTTTACAAGTAATTTATATTAACCCCCTTTATTATGTGGTTTTTCTATAAAGTAATTTTCAAATGTCAAACCCTATATTATAGAGAATAGGTTAAAATTGATAAGGATCAATTTATTCAAGGGGTATAATTTAACACCCCATGAATTTAGAATATAATTATCCTTAACTAAATTATAATTCAGTTATATCTAGCATTACACACAAGACTATGTTTTAATTAACAACAATATAATATGAAAATATTATTTTTTTAGACATGACCAATATAACCAATCTATTAAATTGGAAAGTATGAGTATTATTAAATATTAATGAAATATATATAACTTTCATAATCAATATAAATTTATTTATAACTTTTAAAAAATATTAACTCATTCTTCAAAAAGATATATTATTATTCTAAAAAAATTATATCAAAAATTATATCTATTTATTTTTGTGAGAAAATATTATATTTAAAATTTCGGAACATTTAGAAATGTCATTTAAAAACAATTAAAATCATTTCACAAATCATCATATCAATATTAACTTAGGGAGATATTTTGGTATTTTTTTTTTGAAAAATACTAGTTTTGTATTAAATAGTGAAAACAACACTAACAGTAAAAAAATTATTAAGGTGGCCAAAAGGACCAACAAGGTCAAGGGGACCTAAAGTAATGAAGCCCAATGGAATCTGTATGTACAAAGTCCGCAGACTCAGAGGGGGCACCATGATAGAAAAAACCATACATGGTTTCATATGAGAACATTTTATTCTGAGATATCCACCACTTTTTTACCTTCATGTCAAATATTCCTCATGGTCAATTCGTGGATGAGCCTCTCACACCTACAGATATGATAAATAATGGTCAAAGGGGTGGTAATTGTATTTTGGAGATAGTTGATCATAACCAAAGAGTCCGACTAAACAACATCCAAAATGATATTAGGATAAATAAAAATCTAAATCCCCTATGAAGACAATATGGTTAATATTAGACAAAATTTGTATTTTATTTCCAAAAATTATCTAATCATGATCCAAGACTGTTAAAATAAATGTTGGACAATTTTCTTCTTGAGAGTACATGATTTCAGGAGTCGGGAAACCCATAAACCCAAGAGTGAACCCAACCCAATTCTGATGATAGAAGCTATGATCACCATAAAAATCACCTAAGTATTATTTATTATTATTTCGTCTAATTAATTATGTTAAATTATTATTTATACTGGATTTCTTTGTATGTTTTTTAGGCTTAAAACACGTTTTTCAGAAACAATATTTAAGGTGCACAATTTTTCTCCATTATAACTAATTAAAATATCCCCTAATGGGGAATGATTTAAAACAAATATATAGATTATAGATCAATATAAATTAATTTTAATTTACTTAATTATGATTACTTTTCAAATAGTTATTATAAGATCATTTTATGTTTGAAAAATGCAATTTTTTTAAAATGTTTTTTTTTGAAACATCTATGAGTATGTTTTAAAATTATGTTCTGCCTCTTTCATGAAATAAATTTGATAAAACATATTATATATTTTTAATTATCAGAATATATATTTTATAATGAGTTTAAATATTTTTTTATAATGAATAGTAAATGTTTTATAAAAAACTATTACCCTGGAAAAACAAATTAATGGTTAAAAGTGAGTAATCATAAAGGTAAAGAGGATCAAAGATTAAGACTTGTTTATTTTGAATTTTATAGGTTTTTCTTAACCTTAACCTACTCCACTACTTTATTTTTAATTTTTCAATCCACTTGGAAGGAGAGTGACTTCCTATTATTGAATAGTTTTGGGTATTTACAAGAATTTCACTCCTCGTTTATAAAATAGAACTCACTCCCCTCACTTATTCACACATCTCAATAAATTTGGATAGAAAAAACCATTCCTAGATATCTCTCTAAAATCATTAGACATATTCTAGAGCTTATAGTCTTAAAAATAGACCAACCTAAAGGCCGGGAATAAGATATAAAAATTATGTGCTTCTATGAAAAGGTAATCATATTCCATGAGATCCTTTTTTACTTATTCATTTACAAATTCAATTATTTAATAACTATTTAAATAAAATTAATAAAATATAACCAATATATATATTCTATTATATTTATGGAAGTATTATTATTAATCTCCTCTTCCATCAAATGAAAAATGAAACCATCGTTCTTGTGTAAGATGAACTACCGCCACACGAACCGATGTAATTCATTTTCCATTATCGCCACTCATGGAAATTCATAATGATGGTTTTAAGGTTCCTAAATAATATTAATGAAATATTAATAATTCCTTAAAATTAATATCATATAATTTATTACCATACCACGCATTGTAAAATGACAAGATCATCCATCTTTATAGTTGACAACGTTCTCGCGAAGCGATGTGATTAATTTTTTTAACACTGCATCATATGAATGGTACATATAAGTCTATTTTAAGAATTAATATGATATTTATGATATTAGTGTCATTATATAATGTTAAAATAACACTTAATTTCTTCCTATCATGATTGTTGAAATATGGAAATGTTACACATGAGTATATTTGACCTACCTCATCCATGATTGTATCATAGTTCATTTTTCATAACTATAATTCAAGGATATTTTAAAAACAATTTTGCATAAAATTATAATTATCTAGTAATTATTATTCTAGATATTATTGAACAATTAAATCTTTGACAATGTTCAACACACCAAATCTATTTTAAAATTATATACTGATTGTCCTCAAAACACCCAATGTTAACCTAATATATTAAGTAATTCAATACATAATTTAAATAAATCACTACAAAAAAATTGGCATTTACCAACAAAAATTTATTGACAGACAATATATCTGTTGGTAAAAATGAGAAATTCCAACAGATAATAAATTTTATTGGTATTACTGTTTAATACCAACACTTCTTTTTACCAACATATATATATGTTGATGTTAATCATTCAATTCCAGCATATCATTTACTAACAGTTGAATCTATTACTTTATCATACTAATACCAACATTTTTTTACTAACACATGAATCTGTTATAAATAACGCTATTACCAACAAATCTTTTGACATCCATAAAAAATGTTACAATAAACCATTGAACAAAAAATAAGATTTTATCAATAACCAATTAAAAGAAACATTATGTATATATATATATGTATGTATGTATGTATGTATGTATGTATGTATGTATGTATGTATGTATGTATGTATTATTTTTATTTCTCAGAGCTTTATTAAAAAAATCTCATAATTGATTTTAATTTTCAAGTTTCTCAAAATATTAAATGTTTTTATATTTTTCAATACCATTTATTCAATTTTCTTGAAATATTTATTGTTTTTATATTTTTCAAGATTATTTATTTAATAAACATTTAAATAATATTTATAAAAAAAACACCAGTAAAACCCTAATCCTAATTGGGACTCCATCGCCACCCCTGTCCGTGTTCGGCCTTGCCCTCGCCCCGCCTCACATCCCGTCGCGCCGCTGTCCGTGTTCGGCCCCGCCTCACGCCCCTGTTCGTGTTCGGCCCCGCCTCACGCCCCTGTCCGTGTTCGGCCTTGCCATGCCCTACTTCGGCCTCACATCCCGCCGCCGCCGCCCCGCCTCACATCCCGTCGCGCCGCTGCCGCCCCGCCTTACATCTGCTAGCTAATCACATCCCGCCGCCCTGCTGATGTTCAAAAACTGATGGGGGAAAATGTGCGGTCGACTGGTCTTCTCAACAAGAAAGCGGCCCAACTGTTGCCTATGAATGACCAGTGCAAGGACTTCTTGTTCACGACACTTCCATGCTGGATCATTGGTCATAGATATAACTTTACTTAAATATTTTCCTTTGAATGTGGCATTAGGATGCGGCGGTGGACTGTGTGAGGTACTAATTATTGTTATTTTTTTCCATTTTATTGCCTTATTATACTACTGTTACTCTATTCTCCTGTTTTGGTGAGTTTGTGGTTTGTTTGCTTTGCTGATCATATTTCTTGCTTGTACAAGTCTTGTTTGGTTCTTCGAACATCATTTATATGTCCCCTGTTATGACTGAGATTTCAAATTAGGATAAATACCAATTCTATGGGCCGAGGTGATGATGACTCATGGTTTTTCAAAAGGACATCTTTCATCTTTCTGGTAATCTCCTTTCAAAATGTTTTCTTTGTTGAATTTTGTGAGAGCATCCTTTCCGAGGATTATAAAGTATTGGTTTGAACCTTGTTAAATCGGTGTGTTCTTTCGTGTTTTCTTTATATTACTTTGCATGTTTTCTAATTTGCATTTCTTTTTTGGTTCTTGATTTTGTTGTTCTGTTTGATTGTGTATACTCCATTTGATATATACACTGAATTTCATTTATATTTTGAACATCAAAATGATATTTTTTTTTGTGATTATAAACCATTGGTGCTTCATGTTAATGAATCATACTTTATTTTAGTATTTAAATTGGATTATCAAATGTGTTATTTTATTGTTAGCTTCTTTGTTAATGTTCAATTATGAATTTTTATTAATTGTTGAGCAATGTTACACTCATTCTCACTCAGAAACAACATCATTTTTTCCTCAGCTTGCATTAGTTTCTTTGTTAATTTACACTTATTACTTATTATTAATTGTTGAGCAACATTACCCTATTTATCACTAATCAGTTTCTACTCAACTTGTATATTTTTTGGTGTCATTGATGTGAACATTTCTAAAAAGAAAATGTCAGGTTCGATTTCATTCATTAGAGATGTGTTCAAGCTGACTTACTTGGAGGGTAACAATCATTCTCACTCATAAACAACATTGGTTTTTACTCAATTTTTAGATTTTAAAGAGTACTTGTAATCCTTATGTCATGACAGTGAAGTTAACTTTTTGGGTGTGCTCTAGATCTTTTTGCAAGCACAACAGCCAATAGTTGGTATGCTTCTGATTTTTTTTATATATTTGCAATCTTTTTTTAAGAAAAACAGTTACAGTAATTATTTATAGTTTTTTTTTAAATGGTCATTTGCAATATTTTTTGAAAAATCCCTTAGAAAATTTTTATTCTACGTGGTATTTTGTTAATGGTTATAGGTTTTGTGGGAGTTACTTTTACCCTAACATCATATGTGACAGATTTTGGTTCATCAAACCACTTTACAAAGAACAAGTTACTAAATTTCTCTCAACCAAAGGTAACCCTACATCACTTTGTTTTACATTTGTGGTTACATAAATGTGAAAAATATGCATCTTTATCTCTCTTTAGCCTTCTATATCGGCTCTTATATGGCTCCACTTGGAGAGTTTCCCATTCCAAAGGCAACAATGACATTATTAGTTTAATTATAAATAAAGAGCATATAAACATGCCAGGTTATATGTAGTTAATTAGTATATGGTGGGTGTATATGTTTGTCTCAAATTGAGTTCAAGTTCCTATTAGGGGGTGTAATCAAATTAAGTCGAGTCAAGTAAATAGATGATACTACTTCAACCCAAGCTTGACTCTCATTTAAAACTAGATTGAATAATGACCTTCAAGATTGAACTCTACTCAAATTTGAAACTGAGTTAGTCGAGCTCACCTGATGAAGCTTGATTCTGTAAATGATATATAAACACATATACAAAATTGGAAATACATAGCACCAATTATATAGTGACTTTAAAAGTATTCCAACTAATAAATATGTATTAACATTAATTTTATATCTTAAAATATCATCTCATCCATTATGTTCACGACTTCTCGATTATTTAATTTCAAAATGATGAATTTCTAGAGTAGCTCACGATCAAACTCAATAATAATTGAGCCTCAAATATTGCATGTGTGCTAAAATCAAGTATCTTTAGAGTATCACTATATCCATTTACTTCCCTGCTCAGAATTTGGATGTTTTGAATACTTACTAGTGAAGTTCTCTATCAATCTTGTGATCTTTTCCAGTTCAATTCCCATTTGTTAGAGGCTATTATTACATTTTGGATACTAGATCATTCAATATCAAAAATCATATTTGGGTGTATATGTTGATATCTGTGTGAGTGAGTTAGTATAAGGTGTGTGTATATGTTGATATCTCAAGTTTGTGTTAGCTGTGTACCATTGATTTGTCAAGAACTCTGTCGTTGATAGTTTTCTTGGTCAGTCACTTATTATCATCTATGTTGTTTCATTTTCCTTGAACTGGTTATACTTCAGTTTGTGTTTTAGAATTGTAATTGTGATAATTATGATTCTGTTTTATGGCACAAACTGTTTTGTTTTGACCACTACATTGTTTAGATCATTTCATTTTGTGTATTGAATCATAACTATGTTGATATTGTTGTGAATATTGTCATGAATTAAATTTTATGTGTTCAATTTTGGTTTGAAATTATGAATCTATCTTGCATGTTTTTGTTATTTGATACTATAACTAAATTATAATTTTGGTCCAGTATTCGCTGGTTATCTTTCAGCTTCTATAGAATGGAATATGTTATCAAATTTGATTGCTGATTATTTGTTTTATGAATTTGAAAATGATCTTAATAAATAATTTAGATATTCTATATTTTTGAGATTTATCAAATAATTTCTATGATCATTATCTCTTGGTCATTGAGTGATGACTTGAACAGATTAAGGATGTTTGATTAGGCTAGTTGTTTTATTTATTATTTTTTGGTTTCAGTTAGTTTCTTGGAAATTGTGTGTCATGTTTTTTTGGTTCACATTTTTTTTGTGTTATTTATGGTCACTCATCATCTTTAGGGTGAAGATTTGATCACTTACCTTGTGATCTTTACTTGTGAGACAGGTAGTTTGGAGACAAATTGGTTGTTCGTGGTCTCCCTTTTTATTTAGTGATTATTGCGAACAATATAGGGCATTCCCTTTGATAAATTTTCAATGATGCACCTATTAGATGTGTGTGCGTGTGTTTATGGTTTGTGATAGGTTGTGTTTGTGTTGTTTTTCTTATTCTATTTCTGCATTGAGGGTTCATTTCAAGGTTCTTCATGTGTACTTTGGCTTTCATGGATGATTTTTAGTGGTGTGTTGCAGTGTTTGTGGCGGATCTCCAACACTAGATTCACAGTTGTTATTCAAGGACGGGTGGTGCTAGAGGTATGACTATTATTTGGACTGTTCATTATTGTTGGGTTCGTTGTTGTGGTGCAATGTGTAAACAAGTGGCTTGGATTCTGAATCGATGTGATGATAGGAGCAAAGAAAGTGAGAGTGATATGTTTTGCCTCAGGGTTGTGGGTGTTTGATCATTACAGCAGCAGAGAATCCTAAGATGGATATGGGATTTGTCTATGCTTTGGGTCTTCAGGTTAAGGGAGTGTTTTTTCGACTCAAGATTTCATTTGGACGCACCATTGAACCCATTCTTATCATGATTTTGTGGTATTTTTCCTTTTACTTTCTTAGGTAAAGTCAACATAGTTTTAGGATTCACCATTATTTTATCTTGTTTCTCATGATCAACTAATCATGAATATGCTCGACTCATAGTACCATTTGATCATCTTGGATGTTTGTGGTCTTAGTTTTGATATGTTCAAAGATGTGCGAGGTGAGTTTGCTAGAATGTTGATCGTATTTTTGTAATTGTTTGTCACGATGTTTTTGTAATTCATTGCTGATATAAATCTATTCAGATAGATGGTGGAGTGTTTGATAGGCTAGTGACGATGAGGATGGAAGGAAGATCTTGGAGGTTTAGTATGTTCTTTGTGGGGGTTTCCCATGATTCTATTGCAATGCTACAGTGTCTCAGAATTGGAATGTTTCAAGCTCCAGTTCACTGCACTTAGCTTGGTTAGTGTTGCATTATTTAAGTCTAGCTTATTTTTGTTACCCGTCATCTGGTTTTTAACATTTTTTTCCTTATAAAAAATAATTGATGTTGTAAAGATTGTTTCTCTCTTGGCAGAGTCAGTTGCACTTACAGGTATTGCAACACTTGCAAAAATGTAATTCTTCTTGCACACAAGCACCTACAATTTAAATTAAATGAAATTGTATTTTGATTGAATGTCGATATCTCATTGGTATATTGATTTATGCAGTTGGAAAGTGAAGGTAACATTGCTAGGAGCATGAGAGAAATAGATCTCCTATGTGAATCACCGTAGCGATAACTGATGATGGAAGATCATGGATGGATGTTAGAGGAGTATGAGATGCAACACGAGTTTCTATTTTTTTCACAGGTTGACTTTTTGTTTCGAATGTACATATTTATGTATTTCTTGAGTTTTTGTTATTTTTTGTTTGTGTTTTGATTATAAATTGGCAAAGTATTTCTTTTCTTCATAATTATTTTTGAAGTAGGTTGATGTTAGAAGACCATGGATGGATTCTAGAGTATGACAAGCAGCTCGAGTCTTCCAGCATGGTGGTCGATTAGGATGCGCATGTGACTATATCAAAACTTCCTCTGTTTTTGGTCAAAGTTAAGCTTGCTTTTATCTGGAGTTTGTCACTGGAGGTGAATAGATGACATGGATGGGGTGTTGACATGGATGGGGCGCTGGAGCTGGAACTGATTAGATTGCATGGATGAGTCACTGGCATGGTTGGGGCGCTGGAGCTAGAGCTGACTAGATGGCATGGATGGGTCGCTTGGAGGTGGGATGGACCCTATTAGGGGATCCAGCATGGGGGGATTGGGGGATCCGGTGTTTTTTATAAAATATTTCATTATTAATATTGGGGGATCCAACGTTTTGTATAAGATACTTCATTATTAATATAATTGATTTTTTTCTAACTTTGAACATGTGTTAAAATTGTATTTTATGTATTATATATGATAAAATAATAAATTTAATATGAAATTTTATTAGCAATAAAAATTTATAATTTTTATTCAAATGTAATTTATAAATAAATACATATTATGTGTTGGTAATATTATTACCAATAGATAAATTTGTCATCATAACCTGTTGCTAAACACTTTAACCAACATATATATTATCTGTTGGTATAATTAGAATTGCAATAGAACTATTTTATCTGTCGTAAAAACATTTAGTGACAGAGTTTTTACCAATAGATTAGTGACAGAGTAATATATGTTGGTAAAACGTTTTACCAACAGAAAATTCACTTTTACCAACAGATATGCCCCTGTTGGAAAAAGTGAAATATTTTGTAGTGAATGAACTAAATGATTTATGTATAATTGATTTAACATATAAAATATTAATAATAATAAAAAGGAAATAGAATTATTATATTTGAAATAAAAGACATACAAGACAGGTCTGGATTTGAGGTGAGGGTATCCCTTTCAAAACATCATTCTTCGAGATGCATGTTCTTTTATACACCTAATTTATTTTTTATAGTTCATAAACTTCCCATTTACATATTATATCTCGAATCCTTCAAACCTTAAGGTATATTATGTTACAATTTACAAGTAGTAAGGGTTTATGCTGACTGACTGAAAATTACTTTTTTATTTCCAAACACTTTTAAGGGAAAGTGAGAACCCATGACATCAAGACTTAAACACAAAAAAGTCTCCAAATACCAAAACTCAAGTTCAAAATAAACGCTTTCCACAAAAGTGAAGCTTCTCCCGGCAACTAAAAACCATAAATTACATCTTCCATTGTCTCATCACAGCATGGATAGTTGACCCATGCTAAAGAGCACGGGCATGGTACAGATGGCCAAAGTCATACCCTTTCAAACTTTTGATTCTGAAAAGCCATAAAATAGCGAAATCGCTTTGCCCTGAACCTTATCTGAAGCATCATTTTGTAAGAAAACGTTGTAGAATCCCTTGAGTCGCGGCCATCCGAGACAAAAACCAACATCACATCCAGAATACCACCATTGTCAAGATAGAATACCGCCAATGTCAATACACCACTACCAAGTGAGATTACTCACTTGGTGCGCACAAGAAACTGGCTTCAATCATGTTCAACATGAAATCCATAATGTCTTCAATGCAAAATCCACAATCAACCGCACACAACTCAACTGATCCCATTTAAAATCTAGACAGCTTGACTCAAACCGTCTTTAAGCTATCTGGTTCAGCACAAATCACCCCGAACCAAAATCCCGAACATCGAAAATCCATCACCGGTCGTCGGAACTGAAGGCGGAGCCCGACATCATCGACATTGTGCCCCACCAAGAACATTGAACCACCAAAACCAAAAATTGCAGACAAAAGTTCAAAAAAACACAAAACAAACCAGAAAAAGGAACCTCTTAAATCCCAAATCGCCGGAAGAAGCCCCCTTTGCAAACTGGAGAAGCAGATCCAGATCCCGCTGCCGCCTTCGAAACAGCACTTGGAGACCATATCCTCCCTACACACCTGAAGATGGCACGAAACACGACGTTAACCCCCAGCCCGTAGCAATTGGAACTCGCACCCTGGACCAACACCACGCCACCATGGGGAACCCTAGCCAGTTCGAAGGTTAGGGCGAGAAGATGGCCAGCCGTCGATGAGGTTCGTCGAGGATGCTGAGCCCGCACGACGCTGCCACTAGAAGAGATCTCATGCCGCGAACGAGTCGAACAAATGCACTGGGGAGAGAACCACAGTCAGCCTGAGACGGTGGAGAGGAAGGAGGCGATAGGGAAAACCTAGCGACGCGGAGCCCCTTACGGGCTCATGTCCATCCAAGGGTTTATGTTTCAATCTCTTTTTAGTTGGTGTTGTTTGTAATTGAATATCCATTGAAAGAAGCTATTTTATAATTGAAAAATAAACCTATTTAATTTTATTTGAATTTTTTTATTTATAAAATTTTCAAGTAATTTTAATTTTCCTCTTTAAGGTATTAAAAATGATTCAGAAAATTCTTTTAACAAAATCTATCATTATTTAACTTTTAGGTGGAAAATCATTTTTCCTTCCAAATCCTTGATTTATAAAAAAAATACAGAATATTTTTAATATTATCCAATGATTAATTAATGAAATTTTCACCCATTTTTTATGTTGAAAAAAATTAGAAGGAATATTCCCATCGTTTTCTGAATGAGAAACTTTTAGACCCTCCTTACAAAATGGGAAATAATTTTTTTTATCTTATACAACATGCACAGAATTATCCTCCATCATTTTCATTGAGGATTCCATTATAAGTATCAATAAATACTTTCAGTGAAAATTTTTCCCAAAATATTTTTTGGATTTTGGTTTTTCTAAAGTTATTTTCAAAGTGCAAAGTTATTTTCATCAAAAAAATGTTTTTATCTTTTTTAATTTTTTTTATTTATCAATGATGAAAATATTTAATGTTACAGAATTATTATAAATTATATATATATATATATATATTACATATATACCTTTATCACTCTTCCTTTGTTTGAAAAGTCAATACATTCTTTATGATCATTTCTCAAATTCCATCATTATGAGATTTCCATTTATTATGATATGATCAAATATTTTGTAACTCATTTTCATTCCATTGGTAATTATTATGATTGTACCTTATGAATGATTTTGTTATGTGGAACCCATATTCATGTACCTGAAATGAATATGATGGGTGGACTCAGAATTATATAGCCCCCAGTTAATTGGGTAATGTTTTAGTCTCATGATACACAATGAATGAGATTATGGAGTGAGCCTAATCCATTGTGAAACTCTTTCTACTTTTTTATGTTGTAACCACAATTATCCTTGATATATGATTATTTCATGACCTTTTTTGCTTCTATGTTTCATGTGATACCATGATCTTATGATTCCATGATCTTTATGTAATAATCTGTTGTGATTTCTACTATTCCTTCTTTATTAGGATATAATTTTATATCATTGAAGCACATGTTATGTTTCCTTGTCATGTTTATCACCTCACCTGGATTTTTTTCTCACCCATTTTTTATGTATTCCCATGTTTTTCATACAAAATCCATGGAGCTAAAAAGGATTTACCAGCTCGTTATAGATAATAAAATAATGATTTTTTATTTTATTCTCACATGGATATATTATGATCCTAGTATTCAAAATACATAAGGTATCATGACCTTTGGGTTGTAATTATGGATTTTAATATCAAAAATTATGTAATAATAAATTTAAAAGGCTTGGTTCACTATAAATGGTATTCGATAAAATGTTTATTTAACCATTGTAAACTAGAATGAGAAAACCATAGTGACAACCCTATGGATAATTCTATAGAAAATTCCATGTATAGAAAAATATCATGGAATGTTAGTGAAGTATAAAGGGATTTGTCTCCTTGAAATTACATCCTTGTATGTATAATACAAGAGGATGTGGCTCTGTAGCAAATGTACCTAGGTTAAATAACACAAAAAAATATGTGTTGGTCTTGAATCGAGCATTAACTGGTATATAATAATAGGACTTACTAAACATTAATTTTGGAACTACCATGGGATATGTTTTGGATGTTGAAAAACTCATTATCCACCATTATTAAGTACTTAAAAAAATTATTATGTTAGAATATTAATTGGAATCATTAACCCGGATAACCTATTTTTAAACCTAGATACGCATAATTCCTTATATACTTATCATTTATAATTTATTCCTTATATGTTTATAATTTTTCCTTTTTGTATGTAAACTTGTTCAAACCTTAATTTTTATTTATTTTAGTTAATGGAGGGTAATATGATAAATAATTATGACATAAAATGTAAAGATAAATTTAATTATTTCCTTAATGGGATGCTGAACCTAATGGGAATAGAAGATAAACATCTTATTATCATGGAAAATGAGATTTTTCATATTATGATTAATAACTGAAACATAGTAGAATTTCCAAACATGCCAATGAAGAGAAGGATGGTATCTCATGGATGTTCAAGTTATAAAGTTCAAAAAGAAAATAAGATAAAATTTAATTAGTGTAAAAAATGTGGGAATATAAAACATTAAAATTTCTTACATGATTAGGAATATACTCTATGTGTGGAGAATGAGGGAAAAAACATCTAATTGCAGAAGAAAAATAAAGAGTCCAGTTTACAATATGTTGGAAAATAAAGTTCAACATAAGGAACCACTGATGGTTTAAAGTCATAGATATGGGTAACTTGTTTATTATCTAAGTAAATTAAATAATTCACATATTAATTCTTAAGGGACTATGTTATAAGAATGACTGAAGTGGATTTACTGAAGTGTTCATTTGTTGGAATCCTAAATTCATGTTGTTTAAGTATTTTTATTAATGATATTCTTGTTGCGATAATCATGAAACTTCATTGGATTGTTTTGTAGTATTTTTTTCATTATAGATTTTCTAGAATATTTTGATTGTTACTAATGCTCTAGAAAGGTTATTTTATTTGAAGTAAATATTTTATGCAAAAAACATGACTGAGGAAAAATAGTCTTTATTGTATTCTTGATGTTGAGGTAATTATAGTCTACTAAAATTATTTGATTTTGTGGGAGTCTTATATGTTCCATAGAATACATTAGTGATTAATATCTAATTTGATTAATAATTTATTCTTTAGGATTTTCATCATATTTTTGGTAACTTTATAGAAATTATATAAATATAGTTTTAGAAAAAGAGAAACCGTTATTCTGGGAGACATCCCATCATATATATAAATTTTAGAAACATAAACCTACAATTGATGAGTGATAAGGGGAAATACCTACCACTGGGCTACATGATTTTATGGTTAGTTTGATATTTTTTTCATAAACATTTTGGTGGATGAATATTACATTAAATTTGGTCAAAATTTTAGAGGATTAAATATTTTTATTTTTATTTTGTATTTGGAGTTCATTAATAATATTTTGTGAAATGTTTTATTTTTTTAAGATGTATAAAAAAATTAGGTTTAACAAAAAAGGATTATTGGGGAAGAATGCTATTGTGTATTTGGAGAGGTAACTTGAAGGTTTTGAGAAAACATTGGAGGTTAAAAACCTCTTTCATATTCAGGTCATTGAGTTTATTTAGAATAAATTGTCATTTATTTAAGGAATGATCTATGTTAAACCATTGGTTTATATTTTAATTTCATAGATTAATATAATTATTTATATTTTGGGTATTACCTTGCATTGTTCTAAATATTTTGGTTTTAATAAATATATGAGAAATATATTGTTAAAATTTTATTCATCTTATGATCTATTTAAATTTAATTTTAATTATTCAAGAATAAAAATATTATAGGATATTTATTCCATAGAGTAAGAGGAGAAGTGGAAATTGATCAACGGATAATGAAACAATGAAATTATGATTATGAATTAAAAATATATCATTTTAATATATTTTCAAGTGATATATTTCTTAATAGAAGAAGAATCACAAAACGCTGGGCAATTTATCATGTAACAAAAAAATTTATCCTATTACCTTCATATCTGATTAATAAATGGTCTTTCAATTTATCACATAATTATGGTTTTTTAGTTTTTAACTTTTTCTTGATCATTCACTTTCTTGTGACCAATGAAATTTATCACACTCTATAATTATTTATAATTTTCTTCCAAGCCCATATTTTCATTTCCCACTAATGGTATTCTATGTGGAAAACTATTAATGTGATGACCATCATATTTCATTTTCCATTTTCAAAGTGGAAGTTTAATTATCCCCATTTACTATGTTGGTTTTCCATCAAGGAATTTTCAACTATCTAACCTGTAATTACTATGCACAAGTTCAAATTGTGAGGATGTGATTTTTTAAGGGGGTATAATGTAACACCCTAAAAGTTTATAATATATTTATCTTAAAATAAATTTTACATTTTTGATTGATGTTTTAAAATATAAGACTGATTTTAAATGAACCACAATATAATATTAAAATGAATGATATACGCTACACATTGAATTTGAATGTATTAGTAGTATTAACTACATTATGAAATATATATTTAATACCCGCCCAATATAAATTTATTTATGAATTGTTAATAAATTATAAATAAAGTTTAATAAATATATTTTATTTTATAAAAATTAAGTATTTTTTAAAATTTATTTTTATAACTTATTGCTTTTCGGTAAAACTGCCAATTTTTTAATTAATTACGAAATATAAAAGCCCCATTATTAATTTTATTTAATATTAAAGAAATATGAGAATTATTTAGTTATATTTAATTCAATTAATTACATTAAAAACACCTTTGTACTGTATTTTATTATAAGATTATTTTTAAGCTTAAAAACACGTTTTCTGAAGAAGAAACTTTTTAATTGCATATTTTTTAAATTCTAACTAATTAAAATAAAAAATAATAAAGACTATTTTAAATGAAATATTATATATATATATACTAATTTAAATACATTTAATTATTATAACTTTTCATATAAGTATTATAAGATCATATTATTCTTGAAAATGCATTTCATGAAAAACATTTTTTTCGAAATGTCTATTGGTTTTTTTTAAATTATATTTTTAAACATATATGAATTTCATTTGATAAAATGGATTCTATATTTTTAATAATAAAAATTTATATTATATAATAAGGTAACCTTAATTTTTTTCATAATTAAAAAAATAGTAAAATAATTGATACCATGGTAAAAGAAATGTACATGTTTAAAACTGAGTAACCTTAGAGGTAAATAGGATAACATGTTTAAAACATGTTGATCATGAAATTTTGAGGTGTTTATGAGCCATATTTATCCTATAATCATTTATTTTTCAATTTTTTGGGATCCTTTCCTATGATTTACTTCCCTTTATTGAATAGTTTTGGGTATTTATAGCAATGTCACTCCTCCTTAATTATAAAATAGAACCCCATCCCAAAACATGGATGGTATATGTAACATAATTTAAAAAAAATCATACTATATTTATGATATTATGGAAATTATGGAAATTTAAAATAACACTTACCTTCCTTCCATTATGTTTATTGAAAAATGGTAATGTTGTGCATGTGTATGTACGACCTACCATCTCCATTATTGTAACACATTTAATTTTTTACAATAAATCACAGTTATTTTTAAAAGTATAGTTTTTTTAAATCATAATTATTTATGGATTATTATTTTTTAAATTAGGTAATAGTGACCCATTTCACTATAGTCAACACACTAATAACATTTTGAAATTATTAACTAAGAATTCTCAAAACACCCGATGTGGACATACATTATTAAGTAATTAAAAATGTCTTTAAAATAATTATAGTAAATTGTTTATATATTAGTAATTAAAAATGGAATGGTCTCTATGAAAATAAATTATTCATATAATTTTACTATAAAGGAGATAAAATACATACATAATAATCCTTAACTAGAGGAATGGGTTTCTGTATCAAAATATATTTATTTGATACTCATGTTCTTTTATACACCAAATTTTATTTATATATATATTATTATTTCCCTTTACATATTGTTTCATGAATCGATCATAATTCTGGGTATTTTATGTCACATTTTACTTACATTATTCATCATGGTTGTGATTCAAATGTTACAAAAGTGGCAACAGTTTATACTTCAATATAATTTTAATTAGAATTATTTATGCTTGAACTTCCATTGATGGAAATTATATTATCCTCAAGTAATAACTCCATTTAATTATATTTTAATCTATTTATTTAATAATTTTTCAAGTAATAGTACCATTTTCCTCTCTTAGGTACTTAATTTAATTGAGAAAATGTTTTTAAGAAAATTTTACTTTATCTCTCTCTTCGATCAAAAATAATTTTTCCCTTCCAAATCCATTTTTTAAGAAAAAGATATAAATAATGTTTTTAATATTATCCAAAAATGAATTACCAAAATTTCAAACCATGTTTTAATTTAAAAAATGATTTAAAATGAATTTTCCTGTCATTTTATGAACAAGGTACCTTTTGACTTTTCTTACAAAGAGTTAAAGGAATGGTATTTTACTCAATTGGGATATAAAAACTATCAATAATCATTTTATTTGAAAAATAATTTATAATATTCAAAGTATATTTTAAAATAAAATTATTCCCATAATATTTTTTGAAATTTTTTAAGGTATCTTGAAAGTGGAAAGGTTATTTTCCTTTGGAATTTTTTTTATCTTTTTAGAAATATTTCATTTCATCAACCACAACAAAAATTATTGTTATGAAACGACTATAAAATATATATATATATAACCATTGTATGTAATTTTCTCATTCTAACTTCATTTTATGTATTAACACATGCCTTATTCTCTTTTCTCAATTTCCTTCACTATGAAATTTTTATTGATTATGATATGATGCAATTCTATATAAGACACTTTATTCCCATCGGTAATTCTTATACTTATACCTTGTGATTGATTTTCTTATGTGTAAAACATATTAATGTTAGGGAAATGAATTTTATGGTTGGGAATAGAATTATATATTCATATAATTCAATAGGTAATATTTTACTCGAAGGATATTTCCTTTATGGGATTACAGAGTAAACCTAATTCATTATGGGACTATGTAAACCAAGTGATGTTGTCTCAGTAGTTATCCATGGCTTATATTTATATCGTTAATTATGTTTCTATCACTTTTCCTGTGATTCTAATTTCATATGATAATATAATATTTATGTTATTCTCATATATTATAATTAATTCACCTTCTCTTTTATGAACTCAAATCTTATGTTTCTTTATCTTGATTATTCCCTTACATGGATTTTTAAATCACCCATTTTTTATGTATTACTCAGGTTCTCCTATGTTGTTTTCATAGATAAAATGAATTTATAATCTCATTATGGAGAATAAAATAAAGAATTTTTATTTTATTCTCACTTTAATGTATTTTTAACATAGACGTCAAAAAACACTAGACCTCATAATCATTTAGTTGTTATTAATGGATATTTATATTAATTTTTTTAAATTTTATTTTTACAAGCATTGGGTCTTTATAAAATAAATTTCATGAAGATTTACTTTAAAATTTATTATGGTATAAAATCATTTTTATGGCTAAAAGTACATTTTTCTAGAAAAAATATTGTCATTTTTTTGTGTTATTATATTAAAAAAAATTCACACATAAAATTAAATATAATAAAATGAATTCTATATTTATAATCATAATATCAAATTTATTTTATAATTTATATTTCATTTTGGCCATAAATTCATGTTTCTATGGTAAAAATTTATGTTCTCATGGTAATGGTTAAAAAGGATAAAAATTATTTAAATTGTGGGTTAAATCTTATAATGTCAGAAAAAATCATATATTTATTTGATTGGATGATTATATTTAAACCTCTCACCACATTATCTATTAAATTGGTCTTCTTCTTCACCACTTAACCTTTAATATGAATTTATATTATTTTAATGTTAATGGTTTTTATAACAGTACAAGTTGTCACTACCTGACCCATGCTAGGGCTCGAGATACAACTACCCCAAGCCCACCTCCATAGGCTAGGGGTGGCGACAAGCACCGAAGGTAGAAAAAACATGGAGAGACCTTTTATTATATACCTGTACACATGCTCACATCCACTAAATTAAAAAGTGAAAAAGGAAAGGAGTAAAAGATGATAAACTACTGTAAATAATCCAAGCATGTATTATAAGGCCCCAACCTTAAACTTTACTTAATCTTGAGTTATTACAAGATTACACATTGAGGATCTTTTCAGGTTTAGAGTTTTAGAGAATTAGATCATAAAACTTGCATTACATTCCACATTTAAACAAAGTGGTTACATAAAAGATAGTATTCATTTTTTCCCATCAACGGAAATATATTTAAAAATAAAGCATGGATTCTTTCTTGACACTTCTATGACACTATCATCATATCATATACCTTTCCCTTGACCTGTAAAAAACATTTCAAAAAAAAACTTGGGATGAGCATAAAAAGCTCAGTAAGGGTTATAAAAATATGGAAAGGAAACACGAGTTTATATATACATAAGAATGAAATCATACTTTACCCATAAAACATAGACACTTTAACATACCTCATCAAATCATGAATAAATCATAGAAATCATAAGACATAAAGGTAACTTGAGGCATTCATAACATTCTTACGTAGGGAGTAACCCTCTTGGTTATGTTTGGAATACCCACCACAGTATATTCCCTAAATATCTTTGGAGAAACCTTAACGTTTCACTCCTTCGCATTATCCAATGCATTGGAGAGCTATATCGGGCTCACCTGCCCTTAGTTTATCACGGAACCACCCGTATTCATAAACAATGCCCAAGAAACATAACATAATCATAGAACATAACTTAAGCACAATGGAAAGATAACATTCCCACATTGTAATAACAATATAACATTTTAAGATATTTAAATAATGAATCCATTCTAAAAACCATTTTCAAAACCATTTAAAACACTTAATAAAGAGATTTTTGAATCAAAGTGTCCCATACCACTTTGAAGATTTTAACATTTTAAACCATTAATATCCATATAAATAAATCCTTAAAACCATTTTGAAAATATGGATATTAATGAGAGATATTTATAAGTATAAATCATTAAAACATTTAAAATGATATTTTAGTTAAAGGGTTTTTAACAAAATGAGAGACACTTGAATACAATAATTGAGGAATAACATTTAATCATAACTTTATAATATCATGAGAATAAATGGATTCATGATATAATATTCCAAAGGACATTATATACACCATATAAGAGTGAATTAGTGCATAACAACAATGAAGTCTCAATAGAAATGTAAAATGAGATGAATTCCCTTATAAAGAAGGTATCCTTAAATTAAGGATAAATCAATCTCATAATTATGTGTGACAAATATAAATACACCCAATATAAGTGGATATTAAGTGTAAAACAATCAGAGGTTATTCACACATATTCATAGAACGACATATTCAAGGAGTACAAGTTTATCCCAAAGAATCAAAATTGGGTTAAGAAGTTTCCTTGCAAAAATTTGACAGCCTAACGGCGCCACTACAAAATTCAGAAAATGAGTTGATGAGAGGTAAAAAGGGTATCTCATCACTTGGACATAAAATTTACATCAATAAGGATATAGAATAACATATCCCAACATTACAATATGTAAATTAAAAGACCCAACAAAAGAAGTCTTTTAAAAAGAGGAGGGTGAAAGGTTCCCTTACCGACTTGGGTATCTTTCGAAACATACACCCCATGAAAGAAGGACAATACAACATTGATGTAAATACTCATAAATGAAAGTATATTACACAAAGAGTAGAATAATAGGCAGTACATATACCACTCAAAGGAAATGGTGGAAAATGTAGCATAAATCTCATGGGAATAAAAGTGAGATGAAAAATCCCTTATGAAAACTCGGCAGCCTAACGACGCCACTTAAAACTTCCAAAAAATGGATTGATGAGATCAAATATGGTCTCTCATAATATTAACATAAAATGTATAGAAATAGGAATATAAAATAACATCCCCCAACATAACAAAGAGGAGCTTAAAATAAGTGACATAAAGAAGAGTACTTAAAAAAAAGAGAGAGGTTAGATCTCTTACGAAAATTCGGCAGCCTAACGGTGCTACTCAAAACATTCAAAATGGATTGATGAGAGAGAATAGGGTCTCTCATCATATTAACATAAAATTACAGTAAGATTAATATAAAATAACATCCCAATTATAAGAAATATGAGCTTAAAAGGAATGACATAAAAGAGTGTACTTTAAAAGAAAGAGTGGAGTAGGATCCCTTACCTCAAGTCCAACTTGTCTTGTTCGTTTATTTATATTCCTGAATAATAAACTTTGGTCAATTTATAATTGCTTAAGGACTTCCTATAAAGATTATTATTCAGTTAATATCACATATTTTAATGTTATAATAATTGGTTAATAATATGAGTTCATATGAGACGTTTTTGTCGATGTTTGGTACATGAGTCAAAAATTGAACTTGTTGGAAAATAATTTTCAATGTAGTTATAGGTACATCATATCTAGAATAGTATTTATGTTTTAAATATCATATATATTTAGTATATATCCATTTTATATTATTCCATAGCATTTTGAGATAAAAATTAGAAGCACCGTTCATGGAGACGGTAGGCCGTACGTACGCATGAACGCTACTTTAATTTTTTTGTCATATTAATGGAATTAAAACAAAATGAAAGATATATATATTTTATAATTACAGAATGATATCCATCATTTAGATGTAATTTATTACATATATATCCATTATATATATGTACTTATAATAGTACATAACATTTTGAGATAAGAAATGAAATGTACCGTTCATGGAGACGGTAAGCCGTACGTACGCATGAACGCTACTTCCATTTCTATTTCACATTTAATGGAATTAAAACATAATGATACATAATAGTATTTTAATTCCAGTATGGTATCATATATAATATCATTAAATATATCCTTTATACGTACCACATATGGTATTAACGAATCAAATCACTTTGAGGGGGCGGTAGTCCGCACTTCCTTAAATGAAGATATCACGTTTACCCATAATGGAAGCCATAAAGGTATGCCATAAATGAAAAATAAATAATCTTAAGTAAAACATAAACATATTATATATCATATATAAATATAGTGTCTTCTTAATGGCCACCTTTGAAGGTGTTAGAAGAATGTTGAACAATCATCGTTTCGTGAGGCAGAAATTCGCCATCCACAGAAACAGTATGTTCTTTAACCATTAGATATAGGTGTGTGTAAGTGTAGATCGAATAATTCTTATAAAAACATCATAGTATATTGAAGATACTGGATTTGTTACAAAATAAATGAATAAAAAGAGTTTAGGGGGTTGGAGAAGCAAAATAAAACATAAGAACACAAGAGAAGACACTACCTTTAAATTGGGTAACTCCTTTTGATTTGAGCTCAAAGGCTTCCTTGGGAAGACTTCTGCCCAAGGTGAGGATTCAAGGAGTTATAGAGGGATGTGAAGAGGCAAAATGGGCAGGGTTTGGCCGATCCAAAGGCTTTGGAAGTGTGGGTAAGGTGGTAGAGGTGGGGGCCTTTTATAAGAGGAGAGGAGGGGCACTCTTGGAAAGTAAAGAAATGTTACTTTATATTAGAATGAGTTTCGGATTTTAATGGTCCCACATTGATGTATTTCAAGTATAAGGTGATAAGGGTTCAAAATCAACCCATCCAATAGGTTTTGGACATGTGTAGGTCTTAGATTTTACATTATATTTCCATTTTATTTAAATCCTTTATTGATGAGGTAATCGCTGCATCATCATGATGTCATAAATAATTTAATAAATTTAATGTCTAAAAATTATAAAAAAAATATCACGATGTAGGAAATATTTTTAGATTTCTAATGAATATTTATAGTCCAAAAGATCATTTATATAGACAAAATTAAAAATATTTTACTCAGGTGATACATTCTTTGTTACATTTAACATTCTTTAAAAATAAAAAGATAAAAAGTCACTTTCTCACAAAAGTGATTCCATGGGGCCCCCAAGTTTGGAAAAAGGAATCCTATGGTCGGCCATGAGACAACCAGTAGCCTTAGGACACATGTTTTGGTCATTTTTTATTATTATTATATTATTTTATTATCTTTAACTACCTGATTACTCATTAATCAAGATAATTAAAGATAATTACCGTCGTTACTATTTATAATGTCCAAAAACAAAAGAGTCTTAATTAAATAATTTGGACCTTATGATTCCAAATATGTAATCCATTTTACCAAATTCCAAACACATAAATTGCAATAATTAATTTAAAAAAACTTCCCGTTGTCAAAACAAATAGTGGGTTTTTTAGAAACAATATTTATGAAAAGTTTGGCACTTGTTTATGCCTAATTACAAAGTGAAATTAATAACAATGACCATAATTGAATTACATGGTAAAAATATATTCTAATTACACTTTAAAACAAATTAAAAAGATAATATAACCATATAATTAAATTATATGAAAAAGCAGTTTTGATGTAAAATGCAGTATTTTTCACTATTTATTGAAAAATGAACATTGTCAGAAAAATACCAAAAATTAACCCAAGGTAAATTCAAATGTCCCAATCATAAATAATATGTTTATTTTGAAAAATAGAGCTTATAAAATTGTCAAAAGTTTGATTTAAAAATGGTTTTCCATCAAAAGGTAGTAAAACAATCTTTTAAAAATACTAGTGTATTCAATGCTTAAGATTGGATTCATTTGTATTTTAAGCCTCTAAAATTTATTGGATAAAAGTAAAAACATTTAACAAACATATATAATCATATTTTAGTTATTTCTATTCATTCCTATCAATACAACGACTATGTGTTAACTACCATTTAAAATAATATTATTTTATTATTAGAGTGCAATGTATGATTTCAAAGGAACTCGTTGTTGCATATTGGGTAAGCCATAGAGAATAGCATTCCCTTTAAAGTAATATTAATATTTTATTCACAAATATGGATAAAATAAAGAAATATAAGTACAAATGTCACCCGAGTTAACCCATACTAGGATTCCGAGTATGAAAATATGGACATGGAGGAGAAAACATAGGGTCATGTTCCGATGGAGAGTGATAGAAAACATGTTTAGGAGAAAGATAACCACAAGAAAATCACAAAATTATGATGGGTTAAACGGTATTTGATTCCCTAGTAGGAAAAGTTAATAGACAACATTTTTGTTTTAAGTTACTTTTTATTGAGGAATTTATTCATAAGGAAACATAATCACTTATCATGTTGACTTTCAACTTTTATTAGATTCCTTACACAAACTCATATTTTCTCCAAAAGACGAGTATTTAGGAAGACTTTTTCACATTAAGAGTACTATAATCAACTTTTAGAGAATCACCTAATCCACAAAAGAGAACTATATACTTCCCATGTCTTTAGACTTTAACCAAAACCAAAACCAAAAAGGTTAGTACAAGATCAGATAATCCAGAAAAGGATAACCCTTTATAAAAAGAAAATCTATGCTTAATCTCCAAAATTTGTCCAACAAAACCCAAAGTTCAACAAGGACCATTCGATAAACAATTTGTCCATAAAATTCTTCAAAGTAAACCAAACTAAGATTGAAACCCAAATATTTGAAGGATTTAGTCACATAGTCTTCCAAGTTAAATTGTAACATTTATCTCCAAACAACATCAGTTACCCTTAAAGTCTCGTATTGAAAAGTAATTAACCTAATCACATATCCTCCATGATAGGTTAATAAATTTCCATAGATAACCCAAAATTAGCTTACTCTTAATTCATAAAATCATCTAACTAAAAAGAATCAGTCAAAATAACCAGGGACTTCACGTAGTCCAGTGGTAGGTGTTAAATACCAGTCACACTTTGGTTGTGGGTTCGATTCCCGCAGCTTTGTCCGACGCGACGGGTTGTCACACGGTCTGCGTGTTGTCCTTTTTCCAAAACTATATAATTCTAAAAAAATTTCCCAAAACGTGATAAAATCTTCAAAAATAAACATAACATATTTTAACCTCAAGTTTATCTCATGCCTTTCATTTTCCATCATAATATATAATAACCCATAATTACCTCAAAAGTAAGGATCATATAAACCCTAATGGTTACCTTTATAATTATTACCTGAACTTCTACATCGATTGGTCATCTTGTACATGATGCATTATAGAACATACCAAGGTTCAAGTGGTTGATCATGACTCCTTGATAGTTGGTTTATAACAACCACAAGTTTCCTCATTGAATACCCCATTTCATCCAGTCTCTTAATCAGAGAACCACCACAGTTTCCTTCAAACCAATTGTCACTTTGGTGCCTGCTAGATCCATCCATTTACTAAAACCAAAAAGGTCAGTGTGAGTATATCAACATAACCATCATGTACTAATCAGTAAGATAAACACTAAGATATACTTACTCATTCACTTTATCTAAAAACTATGACACTTTCTAAAATCCTAGCCAATATGGTAATGTCACTTATGCTTAAAGAATACCCTAACCTCTAAAGTTATCTAAACCGACCTATGATACCAACTATAAGGCCCCAGCCTTAAACCTTACTTAATATTGAGTTATTACAAGATTACACATTGAGGATCTTTTCAGGTTTATAGTTTTAGAGAATTAGATCATAAAACTTGCATTACATTCCGCATTTAAACAAAGTGGTTACATAAAAGATAGTATTCATTTTTTCCCATCAATGGAAATATATTTAAAAATAAAGCATGGATTCTTTCTTGACACTTCCATGAAACTATCATCATATCATGTACCTTTCCCTTGACCTGTGAAAAACATTTCAAAAAAAAACTTGGGATGAGCATAAAAAGCTCAGTAAGGGTTATAAAAATATGGAATGGAAACATGAGTTCATATATACATAAGAATGAAATCATACTTTACCCATAAAACATAGGCACTTTAACATACCTCATCAAATCATGAATAAATCATAGAAATCATAAGACCTAAAGGTAACTTGAGGCATTCATAACATTCTTACGTAGGGAGTAACCCTCTTGGTTACGTTTGGAATACCCACCACAGTATATTACCTAAATCTATTCGGAGAAACCTTAACGTTTCACTCCTTCGCGTTACCCAATGCATTGGAGAGCTATATCGGGCTCACCCGCCCTTAGTTTATCACGGAACCACCCGTATTCATAAACAATGCCCAAGAACCATAACATAATCATAGAACATAACTTAAGCACAATGGAAAGATAACATTCCCACACTGTAATAACAATATAACATTTTAAGATATTTAAATAATGAATCCATTCTAAAAACCATTTTCAAAACCATTTAAAACACTTAATAAAGAGATTTTTGAATCAAAGTGTCCCATACCACTTTGAAGCTTTTAACATTTTAAACCATTAATATCAATATAAATAAATCCTTAAAACCATTTTGAAAACATGGATATTAATGAGAGATATTTATAAGTATAAATCATTAAAACATTTAAAATGATATTTTAGTTAAAGGGTTTTTAACAAAATGAGAGACACTTGAATACAATAATTGAGGAATAACATTTAATAATAACTTTATAATATCATGAGAATAAATGGATTCATGATATAATATTCCAAAAGACAGTATATACACCATATAAGAGTGAATTGGTGCATAACAACAATGAAGTCTCAATAGAAATGTAAAATGAGATGAATTCCCTTATAAAGAAGGTATCCTTAAATTAAGGATAAATCAATCTCATAATTATGTGTGAAAAATATAAATACACCCAATATAAGTGGATATTAAGTGTAAAAAAATCATAGGTTATTCACACATATTCCTAGAACGACATATTCAAGGAGTACAAGTTTATCCCAAAGAATCAAAATTGGGTTAAGAAGTTTCCTTGCAAAAATTTGAAAGCCTAACGGCGCCACTACAAAATTCAGAAAATGAGTTGATGAGAGGTAAAAGGGTATCTCATCACTTGGACATAAAATTTAAATCAATAAGGATATAGAATAACATATCCCAACATTAAAATATGTAAATTAAAAGACCCAACAAAAGAAGTCTTTTAAAAAGAGGAGGGTGAAAGGTTCCCTTACCGACTTGGGTATCTTTCGAAACATACACCCCATGAAAGAAGGACAATACAACATTGATGTAAATACTCATAAACGAAATTATATTACACAAAGAGTAGAATAATAGGCAGTACATATACCACTCAAAGGAAATGGTGGAAAATGTAGCATAAATCTCACGGGAATAAAAGTGAGATGAAAAATCCCTTACGAAAACTCGACAGCCTAACGACGCCACTTAAAACTTCCAAAAATGGATTGATGAGATCAAATAGGGTCTCTCATCATATTAACATAAAATGTACAGAAAGAGGAATATAAAATAACATCCCCCAACATAACAAATAGGAGCTTAAAATAAGTGACATAAAGAAGAGTACTTAAAAAAAGAGAGAGGTTAGATCTCTTACGAAAATTCGGCAGCCTAACGGCGCCACTCAAAACATCCAAAATGGATTGATGAGAGAGAATAGGGTCTCTCATAATATTAACATAAAATTACATCAAGAGTAATATAAAATAACATCCCAATCATAATAAAGACGAGCTTAAAAGGAATGACATAAAAGAGTGTACTTTAAAAGAAAGAGTGGAGTATGATCCCTTACCTCAAGTCTAACTTGTCTTGTTCGTTTCTTTATATTCCTGAATAATAAACTTTGGTCAATTTATAATTGCTTAAGGAACTCATATAAAGATTATTATTCAGTTCATATCACATATTTTAATGTTATAATAATTGGTTAATAATATGAGTTCATATCAGACGTTTTTGTCGATGTTTGGTACATGAGTCAAAAATTGAACTTGTTGGAAAATAATTTTCCATGTAGTTATAGGTAAATCATATATAGAATAGTATTGATGTTTTAAATATCATATATATCCAGTATATATCCATTTTATACTATTCCATAGAATTTTGAGATAAAAATTAGAAGCACCGTTCATGGAGACGGTAGGCCGTACGTACGCATGAACGCTACTTTAATTTTTTTTCATATTAATGGAATTAAAACAAAATGAAAGATATATATATATATATATGTTATAATTCCAGAATGATATCCATCATTTAGATGTAATATATTATATATATATATCCATTATATATATGTACTTATAATAGTACATAACATTTTGAGATAAGAAATGAAATGTACCATTCATGGAGACGGTAAGTCGTACGTACGCATGAACGCTACTTCCATTTCTATTTAAGATTTAATGGAATTAAAACATAATGATACATAATAGTATTTTAATTCCAGTATGGTATCATATATAATATCATTAAATATATCCTTTATACATACCACATATAGTATTAACGAATCAAATCACTTTGAGGGGGCGGTAGTCCGCACTTCCTTAAATGAAGATATCGCATTTACCCATAATGGAAGCCATAAAGGTATGAAATAAATGAAAAATAAATAAGCTTAAGTAAAACATAAACATATTATATATCATATATAAATATATTGTCATCTTAATGGCCACTTTTGAAGGTGTTAGAAGAATGTTGAACAATCATCGTTTTGTGAGGCAGAAATTCACCATCCACAGAAACAGTATGTTCTTTAACCATTAGATGTAAGTGTGTGTAAGTGTAGCTCTAATAATTCTTATAACAACATCCTAGTATATTGAAGATACTGGATTTTTTACAAAATAAATGAATAAAAAGAGTTTAGGGGGTTGGAGAAGCAAAATAAAACATAAGAACACAAGAGAAGACACTACCTTTAAATTGGGTAACTCCTTTTGATTTGAGCTCAAAGGCTTCCTTGGGAAGACTTCTGCCCAAAGTGAGGCTTCAAGGAGTTATAGAGGGATGTGGAGAGGAAAAATGGGCAGGGGTTGGCCGAGCCAAAGTCTTTGGAAGTGTGGGTAAGGTGGTAGAGGTGGGGGCCTTTTATAAGAGGAGAGGAGGGGCACTCTTGGAAAGTAAAGAAATGTTTATATTAGAATGAGTTTCGGATTTTAATGGTCCCACATTGATGTGTTTCGAGGATAAGGTGATAAGGGTTCTAAATCCACCCATAAAATAGGTTTTGGACATGTGTAGGTCTTAGATTTTACATTATCTTTCCATTTTATTTAAATCCTTTATTAATGAGGTAATCACTGCATCATCATGATGTCATAAATAATTTAATAAATTTAATGTCTAAAAATTATAAAAAAAATATCATGATATAGGAAATATTTTTAGATTTATAATGAATATTTATAGTCCAAAAGATCATTTATGTAGAAAAAACTAAAAATATTTTACTCAGGTGATACATTCTTTGTTACAATTAACATTCTTTAAAAATAAAAAGATAAAAAGTCACTTTCTCACAAAAGTGATTCCATGGGGCCCCCAAGTTTGGCACAAGGCATCCCATGGTCGTCCATGAGACAACCAGTAGCCTTAGGACACATGTTGTGGTCATTTTTTATTATTATGATATTATTTTATTATCTTTAACTACCTGATTACTCATTAATCAAGATAATTAAAGATAATTACCGTCGTTACTATTCATAATGTCCAAAAACAAAAGAGTATTAATTACATAATTTGGACCTTCTGATTCCAAATATTTAATCCATTTTACCAAATTCCAAACACATAAATTGCAATAATTAATTTAAAAAAACTTCCCGTTGTCAAAACAAATAGCGGGTTTTTTAGAAATAATATTTATGAAAAGTTTGGCACTTGTTTATGCCTAATTCCAAAGTGAAATTAATCCCAATGACCATAATTGAATTAAATGGTAAAAATATATTCTAATTAAACTTTAAAACAAATTAAAAAGATAATATAACCATATAATTAAATTATATGAAAAAGCAGTTTTGATGTAAAATGCAGTATTTTTCACTATTCATTGAAAAATGAACATTGTCAGAAAAATACCAAAAAATAACCCAAGGTAAATTTCAATGTCCCAATCATAAATAATATGTTTATTTTAAAAAATAGAGCTTATAAAATTGTCAAAAGTTTGATTTAAAAATGGTTTTCCATCAAAAGGTAGTAAAACAATCTTTTAAAAATACTAGTGTATTCAATGCTTAAGATTGGATTCATTTGTATTTTAAGCCTTTAAAATTTATTGGATAAAAATAAAAACATTTAACAAACATATATAATCATATTTTAGTTATTTATATTCATTCCTGTCAATACAACGGCTATGTGTTAACTACCATTTAAAATAATATTATTTTATTATTAGAGTGCAACGTATGATTTCAAAGGAACTCGTTGTTGCATATTGGGTAAGCCATCGAGCATAGCATTCCCTTTAAAGTAATATTAATATTTTATTCACAAATATGGATAAATGTGAAAATATCATAGTCTTTATTTACCTGGGGTGTTACATGTATAGATCACTAAAAAGTATGAGTAATGTAAAGTAAATTAAATGGGTAAAAGGAGTAAAATACATGCCCAATAAGAAAAGTGTCCTAACCTCACAAGAATGGTAAAAGTAAAACATCTGGGAGAGCCCCGCTCCTAGAATCCCAAGTTATAACCCCCTTACGCTCAAAAACCCTATCTCCCTAAGCTCCTTTGATGTCACGATCATCCGGTATTTTTTCAAAATAATGTACGACACGTGTGGGAAAAGCCCATGTATGGGTGAGTATAAAAATACCAAGTAAGACACCCCAAAAACTAAATGGGGATCAATAAGAGACACAATATAAATGTAACATAATAGATAGAACAAGGTACACTAATGGAGTGTATATCAACCCAAAAAGAGAGTGAAGTACACACATACAAACACAAGGATCTAGAAATTTTGAGAAGATAAACATCTCCCTTAGTATTTTCTACCTATAGAAGGAGAGTATGCTCATCCAACCATGAGAAGATAGGCATGGAATGTACGTGGCAGACCCTATGCCTATTCCCCTCTCCTAGAAGGAGAGTAATCCAAATCCCAAGGAGTGGGTAATGAAATGGGATATATATATATATATTCTTAGTCAAAATAAACCCAAAATGTAGAATAAGGGGATCCCCATCTCACAGCTCAACCTATGATGAAGAGTCACCAACAATTCCAAAATTATTGAACAACAATGCCCAACATCCCACACGTCTTCCCTGAACACGAAACTCAAAGGGGATCAATCACCACACCTTGATAATATCCACTTTGGGTGGCACTAACTCACCCTCATGGTTTTAGGTTGGGACACAAGGACACAACTTGGTGGGTAAAACATCCATCTTTCCCATGAGTCCAAAGGTACAACAAACAACATCTCACCACTGCTCCACACAGTTGGATGGTGAAAACATGAAGTACATGACCCATTACCCATTATGTTAAAGATATTCTACTCTAATAATACTTTTACTGGTTCCACGCTATATTGAATCAGGGGGTATTCCACTCTAGTCATCAGGGATCCGCACCCTAGTTTGTCAGAGGGATCAACATCTAAGAGTCGAAGGGGACCCACTGTCGAGCCCCGCTGAAGAGTAATTTGATGGAGGGTACTACATGTAAAGTATCTACAGAGGACCTACACCCTTATGTTTCATGGGGATTTCATTATGTTTATTGGGGATACGCACCCTAATACATCAGGGGGATCAACACCCAGAAAGAATCCTCTGATAATCTTCCTAAACAATGTATGATCACTGCTTGATTATTGTCATGGATTATCAAAAAACCCATAAAAATGATCTTTCAATTATATTAATTTCATTTTTACACATTTAATGTGATCATGAATAAGTATCCTCACATCCAAATGGATCACCCTGTTGCGATCCGTGTGAAAAAATGTGCAAGATCAACCATTTATTCACCCCAATCGGATATCCGATGAAAATGTTTTATGTCTCTATATTATGCTTGAATGGTGTCTTGTGGGGACCCTATCTCGATCTTATAATAAATTATATGGATCACACCATTGAGATCCACTTGAAAATACACATGGACTCGACTATTCATTCATCCTAGACGAATACTCAGTGAAAAAAATTCATTTCACCGCAACACGCCTGAACCCAGCTTCGTGGGTCCCACACCTTGACTTTTTTTTTACCAAATAAAATTGTTCTTGAAACATACTACTAAATTCTAGGGTCAAGATACCACTTATGGTCTTTCAATTGGGCTACATATGCAATATTTACACCCAAAACATAAATACTCAATAATGATAATTATATTATTATAATTATTTTTAGGTGTTTCATGCAACTAATCCATGATAAAAACCCTTAAAATTCCCATATTTTTCATCAAAAGTACTTTCTAAAAGGTTGAATCACATCTCTATAGATGTCACATAAAATGGATGCTCTATTTAGAAGTTATGGGGGTTCAAGTCTGTAGCCTGAATTCCTGCCTGGCCCACTCAGCCCGACCAACCTCGCGCCAACCCGCTTCACTCAAGAAAGATCCACTCCTTGCCTATCCCACTAATGTAGGACCGTTTTGATTTAATACCAACATTCACACCTGCCTACCGCTTCATCAACCGCAACTCCCTTGGCCTCCATGTGCTGCCACCAGTGCAACCATCAAAGGTGGGCCCTTCTGCGTACCACTGGGCATTCTCCAATATTCCAAAAATTATTAGTAACACATATTTTGAATCCTAATGTCAATATCTTCATAGAAATGAGCCCCACTCAACGATTCGTTGACAATTTTTCATGCTTAAAATATAATGAAAAAATTTATGTTGAACGGAAGAAGAACATGAAAATATATATTTCAAAAAGAGAAGGGATGATGTCCATGTTCATTTTGATATCATTTTTTAAGTTAAAAATAGTGAATTTTATGGTGAATAAAATATAATTTAATAATTGAAATTGCAGGTGAAAAAAACCAAAATAATCCTACTTTGATTCGATCTATTCATTATTGACGATGCATTCACCATGCTTTTGCAGCAATCCTCCAGAGTTTCATCCTTGAAATGGAAAAGATAGGAGAGAAGGATGCTTGGGAGGATTAGGGGCCAACCCTGATCAAGAAAATATAACAACCTATTTATATTAAATTAATGAGATAACTCCAATGGTCGTAGAATCACAACATCTCGAGCCCCCTCATTTTATGACACGCTTTGGTAAAACTCCCCATGACGAACTCAAAGATGGTATCATATTTCATATCCAAGTCCCTCTTCTAAAGTTATTTGATATGACATTCAAGATAAAATAATTAAACTTAATTATTTTATTTATGATTATTCCCTCCATTGATTTTTTCTCTAGAAAACCCACACTAATGAAAGATATGTCCCACCTAGGGTAAACGCTGCATTCAAGACTCAAATGTTCCTCAGATTTTTTATCTAGGTTTATGTTTAAGATTTACCCAATATACTTCATTTTCATAGTATAATGTATACTTAATATTTTTTATAAAATTAATTTTAGGCACACCAGACCTTGTAATCGCATACCTTCTTAGCCCCTAGCTCTGAAAATATACAGAGAAATATTTCAAAGACTTAAAAAATAACCGGGTATCTACATCATTTAGTCCTTCAATCTTCTCATCCCCAAAAAGAAAAACTAGGAAAAAAACTTGGGATACTGAGCTTTCATCTGGCTCTCTCATTCATAGGAACACTCCTATATGTTTCCATGCTGAAACAGCATGCGAATCAAAGATATGGTATGTTCATGCAATGTATGCTCATATTTATCTTCAATCGCCAGTGCATGCTAAGAAAAGGTGGCTCCATATTCAATTTTTATCACTCCCCAATTGATGAAGTGCATAGGATCATGCACATATCACATCAACTATGATACATGAAAGATTTTGAGAACCCACTCCATCCATGGGGGTAGTGGAAGGTGGTAGGAGACCTCGCCAACCCTCCAAAGGATATTGAACGGCCTGATAAACATTGGTGATAACTTACCACTCTAACAGAACCTCTAAATTACTCACTATTAGGAGACTCTCAAGAATATTTGGCCTCCATGATCAAACTATAAGGGCCTACGACGGCGACTTTAATATGATTTTGGTCTGCTCTGGGCCACACTCATCCATTCACGGATGACATTCAATTTCTCAGTTATCACCTGCACCAACTCTGGGACCAAGAGGGGTGACTCCCCAACATCCTTTCAGCACAAAGGTAACCTTTAGGGTCTCCCATATAGGCCCACAAATGTTTCATTCTAATGTTATAGTGGAGGAAGTTGGTGTTTACATACTCTACCAAAGAAAAGTAATCCTCCCAACTCTAGCTGAAATCCAACATTTATTCCATCTGCAATTGGGTCCCAAATTTCTCCCACAGACCTTTCCAAAATCATTATGTAAACAGCGTGTCATGATCAGAGACAATCATACAGGGTACCCCATGAAGGAAGAAGATCTACAGTACGTATAACTTCCCCAAACTCTCTACAAAACTATGATCCAGGATATTGAGGAAGTTTTTAGACTTCTTGATTTGGTCCACAGTCACCCAGAAGGCATCATGGACCTTCACTATGTGTGGAAACCCTCTGATGATGTCCATGGAGATGTCATCCGATTTCCACTCTGGAATTTCAAGAGGCTGCAAAAAAAAAACTTACCAGAACCTCATTCTCATCCTTCACATGTTGAAAGTTGAGGCATCATGAGATGAAATAAGCTACACTTCATATCATTCCAGACAACAAAAAATCCACTAAATACCTCTATCCATATTCCCAACATATGGATGTACAACTAAGGGAGAAGTGTGGAAATCATATATCACCTCCTCCAGTATCGTGACTGGAACCATTGTTTTCCCTAGGAAAAATACATTGTGACTATGACCATCATAATATCAACATGATGCGTTTATTGTGGATATATGATCATGAAAAACTTCACATTATATGTATCCTGGTTGGGACTCTTTCAAACGATCAGGAACATAGGATTCAACACTATTGACTGCCAGAAAATAGTAACCTCCTGCTCCACAAGGGTTAGATATAGGGAAGCTAACTACTCTGAAACTTCCCATGCTAGGTGAGCATGGGACTTCCTACTAAGTGAATCTACTAACATGTTTCCCTTTCCTGAAGAATAGACTATATCAGAGTCATAGTTCTGTATGAACTCTAACCACCACCACTACCTCCAGTTCAGGTATCTTTGGGTGAAGATGTGAAAAAGGCTCTATTGGTCTGAGTAATCCCAAAATCACTCTTTCGGAAGGTAGTGACTCCATATCCTCAAATAGAAGACTATTGGTGATATCATTAGGGAATGAGTCACATAGTTCGACTCATGTGGTCTCAATTTCCTTGAACACTATGGTATGACTGCCTATTATTTCATCAGCATGCAACTGAGCCTAGCTCATGAGACATCGAAATATAATACGAACTCATCACCTTCCTCTAGTAGTCACAAAACTGGTTCTCTCTTCATCCTCTACCTCAACTCTGTGAAGGCCTTCTTTCACTGCTTAGACCAAGAAAACGTTTTGACCTTCTACATCAGAGTATTCAAAGGGGATTCAATCCTGGATAAGTCATCCATGAATATCCTATAGTACCCTGGAAAACCAATAGAGTTTTTCATCTGTCACACTCTTGGGTGTACCCCAAGAAATGACTTCTTTGAGTTTTACTAGATCTATGGATAAACCTTGATTAGAAATGACATTCCCCAAAAAGTTAACCTCATGTATCCAAAACTAGTACTTTGAGAGATTTCTGTAAAGCTTGTGCTCTCTATGTAAATCCTCCTCCAATGTCCAGAAGGCCTTCGTTTTTTTATTGATTTTTGATAATCTACATTTTAAGGGGTGAGGTGGAACCCTTACAAGAACCGTAGGCATAAATATCACATGGCCCGTAGTCCTTAGAGGAATTAATTTCCCATAGGCTCCAAACATTACATACAACCCAGACTAAATACGTGAAACTGCTCCTCCCCAACATCTTCATCGTGAAATCAGCTCTCCACCTTCGCATGGATTTTCAGCTAGGATTTCCCATGCATGAATAGGCTTGTCCCAATGGCAGGTTCCATACCCTATAATTATTACAATCCGTTTAGCATCTGCTATGTTGAAAGCTGCTTACTCATCATTTTTCTGGAGCCTATTCCTTTATAGGTTGTCTATTTTACATCTTCACTTAAGGTGGCCTGAAGGCCATGAGGTTGTTTAAAGGCCTTACTGACCCTAAGGAATGGGTGGCCTGAAGGCCTTAAAGTAATCAGGGACCAAATCAGTGGCCCGAATCCCCAAACGGAGGAATATTCCCAGCTACTACCATTCCAAATAGTATATGCTATAGTATTTCCAAAATCCACTCTACGGTATCTGGTACAATACTTCTATAGTAGCTCGGAAATTATGCCTCCTCCTAGATTTGATCCCTGGTCACCTAGATGCACTTAAGGAGTCCTCACCAACCGGGCTAAGGACCATGTGCACTCTCTATGTAAAACAAGAACCATCCTCAAGGGCTTTATTTGATCCTCCTCTGATGCAGAGTAGATGAGTATGTATTCGATGAAGACAACAGAAAACTTTTCCAAGTAAGGATAGAAGATCTAGTTCATCAAATCCATAAATACAGAGAGGGTGTTTGTGTAACGACCCAAACTTTCATTAATGGAAATTCCTCTTGATCTAATTAAATGTCTTTTTATGTAAAATGTTTATATAAAATGTCAACTTCTTTGGTTTTATGTTTTTGGATTTTAAAATACTATTAATAATTCTGACCATTTTTAATATAGTCATTGAACAGTGATCACATGATTAGTATAAATATAGGCCTTTAACAAATCTAATTTACTCAGACAAAGGAAGCGATGACCTCATCCAGTAGACGTGCCCCATACGAAGCCCATTTGTCAGAGCTCGAAAAGGAGGTTGTGACTTTGGGATTTGCTCTTGACCAAGCCCAAGCCGATCGTGAATATGTTAAGCTTGAGCAGAACCACCTACGAGAGAAGTAGAAGTTGATAGAGATTACCACCCGAGCAATGTTATCCGAGCCACCCAAAGAGTCGGTCACCATCACACACCTTACCCTTCGGTCTTATGTGGGTGTTATAAGGGGTTATGTAATAAGACATTATCACTATGGTCATGTACATTATTTTTTTATATAATAATGAATATACTTTCATTTTATTATTGTTACCTTGTAAATAGTTTTTAAAGAACAAATAGTATTTTTAGTTAATATTCAACTAAGAAGTCTATTTTGATTAATTAATGGATTTTTGAATTAAATAATATTTTAATAAAATATTATTATTATTATTAAATTATTTTTTATTAAATATAAATTATTGTATAATTTTATGAATGCAATTGTAATTTTTATTAAGGTTTGAAAGCTGTTTTTGTCAAAACCCATGAATTTTTGATAAATATCTATTTTTATTTTAAAAGTGAAAATTAACATATTTATAAAATTATTTAGATAAAATGAATATTATTTCTAGAATCAGGATGTCAAAATTTCCCAATGGTGAATGTTTCATAATTTTCTGAGATAGTCAAATTTTTGGGTAAAAATTAAATACCATTTAAATATATAATGTGTTTTGTGATATCATAATGACCCAATAGTGATGTAATAACATACTATAAGCCTTTTTTTTGGACAATATATGTTTTAACATTAAAATAATGTGATTTTGGGTTTTTTTGACTTATTTTACAAAGCATTAATGGGCCCTTCAAGGCTAATTAAACATCTTGTCTTTTTAAATTGATTTCCTTGGGAGTGAGACTCACCTCCACATAAGAAAACCCATTATTTTAAAAATTTAGGACTTTGGACTTATAAAATATTGTTTTCCACTTCACTTTGAAAAAAAACATGGGCAAAAATCATGGTCTAGTTTGTGGTTTGGATTAGTTTAATGTGAGGTATCCCAAACCTAAATAATAAATAATTCCCTCACCTTTCCTATATAAACCCACCCAAGTTCCCACTTCCTCCTCACAAAAATCCATTAGAGTTCGTGAAACCTCTGGAATACTCTATCTATAATCTTCCCAAGGTTCCCCAAGTTCCCAAGAAGCCTCTTTCAAGCCTCTCTCAAGCCTTTGGAAGCACACTTCCAAGTAAGGGTTTTTTCTTCCTTTCTCATTTTTGTCCAATTTTCTTTTAATTGTTATGCCTTTTAATTTCAATTATAAATGTTGAGGTATGGTTTCAAACCTCCCCCTTACTTCTCTCTTTATATTTTAATGATGGTAGACCCCTTTCTCTCTCACTAAATTCCTCCCATGTACACCCGTTACTATGCCAAAATTCCGAAGGGAATTTCTCTCTCCTCTTTTACATTCAAGCAATTATTTTGTATCATGACTCTAAATTACATTAAAATTGTTGGGACATGTATCTATATGACCCCATTAATTTCCATTTCATGTAAATATGACGAGACACCCATTTCTCTCTTATCAACCATTTTTATGAATTCTTACGTCACGTCGTTACGCTGCCGAAATTGCACCGATTTTCCAAGCCAATGTCATTGTGTAGTGAATACCATAACCATTTCTCTATCAAAGGTATTCAACTTTATGCACATTTACATATTGATTATAAATTTTAATGTTTGAATTACACATTCCTTTATCATGGAATAAATTATTATGTTTTATGAATCCATGTTATATGATCCATGTGGCACACTTATGCATAAAATGAAATGTTTAAGAAGGGTGCGCCCTTATAGTGCTCCAATGAATTGAGTTAAGAATAGTATCATGATAAGTCATGTGAAATGGGTGTTTACTCATGATAATTCAAGTTCAATGAGGTTTTACTCATGCTTCATGTGCAATGAGGATTTACTCATGCTCCATGTGCAATGAGCCTTGGCTCATGCTACTTCCATGTTAAGTGTTGTTGCCACATTTCCATGTTATGATTATCATGCTTTATCATGCCTTTATGTTTATGATTCTCTTGTTCTCTATTGATATGCCTATTGTCTAACATGTATTCTATTACTCATGTTATTACATGATTATTCCATTACTTGGCTTTATAGCTCGCCCTTTTCTTATGCATGTCCTCAGGTTATCTCATGCAATTCTAAGTACGAGGGAATGCAGTGGTCATGTAAAAGAAGTTTTCAATAACGATGTTGTATTTCATGTTTTAAGTTGTTATGTAATGATCCTAATCACCAAATACACTATATCTCTCAATATTCTATGTTTTATCAAGTAAAGTTTATGTAATAAATCTTGTTTAAGTGTGTAATAAAAAAATCAGGGTTTTCACCGGGTGTCCCTTTTGTAAAAATGAGTAGTCAATCCCATGTGTTTTTCTAAGAGGATCGCAATAGAATTATCCATTTGATGTGTTCCAAGATTGAGGCATGGGCCCCATGAGGACATATTGTGGTTAATAGTACCTTTATCACTAGTTTTTCTATTTTGGGTGAGTGAGTAGCCTACCCTATGTGTTTTTCCATGTAGAACATGATGGTGGCCATGGTTTGGGCTTAGGAGACGCGGTGTGTAGGTGATGTCGTGTGGATCGCTTGGGTTGGTGATGCTGACCAGGTGGGTTGTGTGGGACTTCCTGGTCTCCTGGAGATGTTAATACTAGGGGTTTGAGTGGTTCCCCCTAGTTTTTTATGGTGAAGTTATGATTAGCTGGTTTGAGTTGGGCCCCTGGTTCTTTAGCTTTGTGTGTTTTTGGTATTAGTCCTCTTCACCAGAATGTGACCACTCTACAGCTACTACGAGGGTTATTGGTATCATATCCCATTCACTGAATTGTTACCCCTCTTCAGCTTCTTGTGTATATGTAGCATAGTGGTATTCCCCACTGTGTTAAGGAGAAGGTTCACGTTTTAGGGAGTGGTGCTCCCCTACTGCTATAGGGAGTTTTCGCATGTTTCTACTTTATATACTGATTTGTATCAATCCTATTTGATAGTATACTCCGAGGATTTGGATCATGTATCTCCTAAAGAGGCCTGAAGTGATCCTCATGTCCCTTCATGTTTCCCTGGTGGAGTTCTCAGAATTGGTGTGACCAATATTTACATGGGCATGGATCCTCTACCCAGGATGTTCCAGTAGGGGTGGATCCCCAGTGAGCCCAGGGAGCTGACCCTCTAGTTGTGTATCGATATATATTCTTTTTTTCTTTCTACAGTGCATTTCATGAGTTACTAGGTGGGGTTTGTGGTATCATCATGACCAGAAGTATACTGGCGATGATCCCCTATATGGGCAATATGATCTCTAGGGTTTTAGATCGAGATCAGGACATTTGACATAATGGAGTTCTTGATATCAGCATGACTGACACTACATGAGCGTTTATCCACTGCGAGATGGGATGCACCAGATTCAGGTTGTTGTGTGATACCATTTTTGTGCTCTGTGTTCTGGATAGGGTTTTAGGTGTCCCCCATCAGATCATAGGTGGGATCCTATACCTGAGGAGTGGGTGATAGTTCATTCGTTGGGTGAATTATTCTATGGTGTTTTCTGTCGAGCATTTCCTTCGAACATGAACCTTGAGGGTTTTTTTGGGTTGTTCTGTTAGTTCATTTACAGATGGAGTGTCATCTCATGGTTGAGTTCCATCAAGGATGGTTGTGATCTTTTATTTTGTGCTTTGAGGTAGTTTTCCACCTTTGCCTCGAGTTAGAGACCTATTCTGTCTATGAGGTCGGTGCCTCATGAGGCCGATGTGAGTGTTTCTTTGGAACCTCAAGTTGTTCACCATGGACAGTCAATGGTTGGGACTATGAGACATGGTGAATAAGTAGAGTATATTTGGGTGTGTTCTTGGAGTCCCCATGGTATGTTTCATTCGATTTATATGCCAGGTACATTGAGGTGACTAGTTGGGTATTTCCGAGGGTGGTATCGAGTTGTATTTTCTCTCTTATTTGGGTTCCCTCTGGCTGTGTCGAGTAAACTGATTCCTATTGATTACTTCCTTTCTGGTTTGGATGTTTGGGGCACCTACTGATTATATTTACACTCACCCGTGCATGGGATTTACCGCACACGTCTTGTGTCTTGTGAAAACCACAAGCCTTTCGACGGAGTCCTAGGAGGAGCATGAGCAGGCAGAGCTTAGTCAGCTGGACCAACCTAGGTGTTTACTGGAGCTTGGCTGAGGAGAACTCCAGTAGGTTCATTTGATAGTGATCCCCTCCTTCGGAGTAGGTTGAATGCATTTTTAGTTTTCTTTTGGTGGGCCCTATATTTTACCTTTTTTTACTTATGCTATACTCTGGTTTGAGATAGATGTACAAATGAATTTCTTTTCACATTTGTATATAAATCTACACTATTTAATGGAGGTGTATGTGGGTGCATGTGTATAGGTACTTTTGGATACTGGTTCCTTTTGTGTGATAGCCTATTTGGTGTTAGTTTCTAGTCCTTGGACTAAGGAGGCGGGCTTAGGGATTTGTGGCTCAAGCCCCATTGGTCCGGGTCGTGACACGAACCACCTTTGATATCAATCTGTCACCACCCAACACATATCAGGGGTTGAGCTGTAACTACCCAAAGAACATGTCCATATTCTAGGGGGTGGGGATAAGGGTCAGATGTATAAAAATATCCAGAAGGACTTTTCTTATGTTCCTGTACACATTCACAGAGCCACTCAATGCAAAAATTCATAGGGAAAAGAGTAAAAGATGTTACATTATTATAAATAAACCAAACAAGCATGGACCACCAAACAGTATGAGTAAAGAAAAGTAAACTGAAAGGGGAAAAGGGTAAAAATACATTCCCAATCATAAAATTTTCCCAAACTAATAGAAACTAGAAAATTAACACAACTGGGGCCGCCTCGCTCCTGGAATCCCAAGCTACGACCATCGTACATGGTCGCAACACCTAGTGTCCCTAAGCTCCTCTAATGTCATGATCAACCTATCTGTCATCTGCAAAAGGAAAAAATCTTGTGGTAAAATCTCATTTAGCAGTTATTTTAAAAATACCTCATAATACACCCTAAAAAATAAATGGGGAGTGGTAAGAGAATCAATAGAAATTGAATACAACAGATAGAACAAGGTATAGTGAAGGAGTGAATCTCAACCAAACAAGAGATTGACGTCAACTCATCCAAACACATAGAGCTAGAAATTGTGATAAGATGAATTTCTCATTTAGTCTATGCTTCCTATAGTATGAGAGTAGGATCTTCCAACCACAAGAATCTAGACATGGAAGTCATGTGGCATACCTTTCACATATTCGCCTCTCCTTGAAAGAGAGTAATCCAAAACCCAAGGAGTGAGTACAAAAATGGGATATATATATATATACCCATTAAAAATAAATCTAAATTAGAGATTAATGGGATATACATCTCAAAGCTCATCCCCAGAAGAAGAGTCGCAAACATTTCTAAAACTATCCAATAATAGTGCCCAACACCCCATACTTCTGCCCTAAACACAGAAGTCAAAGGGGCTCAATCACCACATCTTGATACGGTCTGATTTTTTTGGTAGTGACTCACCCTCATAGTTTAAGGTCATGAAAAAAGGATATATCATTTTGGGGAAATCATCCCTATTTCTCATGAGTCCAAATGTACACCAACCCACGTCTTGCAACTGATCTACATAGACAGATGGTGAAAACTCAAAGTAGATGAACCACAATATTGTATGTTATGGGTATTCCGCTCTACATTTTTTTAGAGGAACCTATCACTATAGTGTCATGGGGATTGAAATCTAGTCATCTGGAATCCATGCCCTACTACGCTAGGGGGATAAACACCCGGGAGTCGATGGGGACCCACTGCCAAGCCCTGCAGAAGGGTAATACGATGGAGGGTACTACATGAAAAGTAGTTTCATAGGACCCATACCTGAGTGAATCAGGAGTATTCCACTCTATTAATTAGAGATACACTCCATACTACATCAGGGGGGTCATCACCAGGAATGAATCCTTTGATAATCTACCTGAACGATGCATGATTACTGCTTGATTACTACCATGGATTCTCTTCAAACTCATCAAAATCATCTTCCACCAATATTCCGTTCATGTTTCTACCATTAATGAGATCACTATTAAATATCTTCTCATAAAAAAGGATCACACCATTGATGTACTTGAAGAAAAATGTGCAAGATTGATGATTCATTCTCCCCAATCGGACATCTGATGAAAGGGTTTTATGTCCCCGCATTATGCGTGAATGTAATATTGTGGGTACCATTACTTTATCCCAAAATAAATTATGTGGATCTCACCATTTCGATCCTCATGAGAAAAAATATGGAATCGTTTATTCAATCATCCAAGACAGACACCCAGTGAAAAAGTTGCATTTCACCACAACACGCCCGAACAAGGCTTCATGGGGACATCACCTCAACTTTGGTTTAAACACTCAAAATTGGTCTTGAAGAGTCCACCTAAATTTATGGGTCGTGATACTGCTGATAGTGTATCAATTGAATGTAGTATTCAGTAGTTACACATGAAACATAAATCCTTAATTATTATAATTACATTATTATTATTATTATTATATTGATGCATTTTGTGAAACTAAGCCATGATAATGAACCATAAAATTCATAAAAAGGCCTCAAAAGGACTTTATTTAAGGTTGGATCAGGTATCTATAGATGGAATGTAAAATGGAAAATGTTTTTAGAAGTTATGTCGGTTTTAGCTTGTAGCCTCAAGGCCTACCTATCCTGCTCGTCCGGGGACACCTTGCACCGACCTGCCTCGCATCAGCCCACATCGCTCCAGACCATTTTAATCTCAGGCTCTCCCACTCACAATGTATCTCTTCAATTGATGACTACCTCTCACACCCACGGACGCTCACCACTATCCGCAAACCACCTCACCGTATAAACCTCGCCCATCCGCTGCGCGCCACCGCTGGCACCGTTCTCACCGGTGGTCCCTTCAGCGGACCACCAGGCCTCCTCCAATAATCCAAAAATTATGACGAACACATATTCCGAATTCTTAGGTTGATATATTCACATACCTATTCCCCGCTCAATGATCCCTTGATTATTTTTTATACCGAATATTTAACAACAAAATTTACGACGAACGTGAAAATATGGAATTTAAACGGAGATCAGATGATGGTCATATTCATTTTTCCATCACCTTTGATGTTAAAAATAGTTAATTTGATGAATAATAAAATATAATTCAAGAATTGAAATCAGGGGTGTGAAAAATAAAAATAATCCTACCTCGATTCGTTCCGTTCGTCACTGACTACAAGTTTTCCACGCTTCTGCTGCAATCCGATGGAGCTTCATCCTTCAAACACCAAAGGGAGGAGAGGATGAATCTTAGAATTATTAGGTGCCAAGCCTAATCAAGAAACCATAATGACATATTTATAGGAAATTAACAAGATACCTGCCAATGGTCGCAGAATCTGAACCTCCCACGCCCTCTCATTTTATGTTGTGCTTAGGTAAAAGTCTCCATTACAAACTCCACGGTAGTCTCAGATTTCCAATTCAAGTACCTATACAAAATTAATCTGATACGATTTTTGAGATAAAACAAATAAACTTATTTATTTCATTTATTATTTTACCCTCCATGGTTTTGTCAACAAAAAATCTACCCCGACTAAAGTTAGGTCCCACCTAGGGTAAACTTCACGTTCTGGACTCAACTGTGCCCTCAAATTTTTTATTTGGGTTACCATTTAATAGATATTCCAATTACTTAACATGTTTAGTATAATTTATACTAAATGTTTTATTAAATTAATTTTGGGCACATCGGGCCTTGAAATCGCACATCGTCTCCGCGTCTAGTTATAGAAATATACATATAAATATTTCAACGTCTTACAAGGTGAAAAATGGGTCTCTAAACAAGTCCCCTTACTTATAAAATGGTGCATCCCCTCCTCACTATTTGACACACATTTATAACCTTATATCAATGAAGATCTATGAAAATCACTTCCCATCACTATTACACATTTTATAAGGAATATATTCACACTAAAAAACTGACCATTAAATTATAATGAGTATGAAAAAAGAGGATACTCAATGAATAGGTAACTATATTAACTATATTATTTAAAGATTATTAGTTCTTATTACTCCCTTTTGTTGACTCTAAGGGTTGAATTTGTTGTCAATTATGTGTCAATATGTTCTTTATAAGTTGAATATGAAGTATTGTTTCTTATAAAATCATTAGGGATTCATTTAATTGTATTAGATGTCATGCTTGAGAAATTAACCATCAAATAGTAAATATTGGTGTGTTGTTCTTAATATCTAAGACATTGAACAAATGATTTTAGTGTGAGAACATTGTTTACAACATGATAAATAATATTTGATAATAATAATACTTAATGTAATCCTGTGAAAAATATTATTTATTTTTCATGATGATTTTTTATGAAGGAATTTGAAGTGGTATAAGTATTATATTTCATTCTTAAAATAAAACTAAGTATTTGAATTGACCTTTATCAAAAAAATACTACCAAATATTTGATAACCAAGGATCCCCTCAGCCACATATGTTAGAACCCAGGGTTAACCACATGGGAGGGGATCGCCCAAGCTAGCTACAGAGGCCAAGAGTAAGATTTGGAATTTATAGCTCTCATGGAGAATACACAGGTGTATGTAAGGCACATGTAGAGCATTATAGGTGGTTATAAAGATACCCTAGGAGGTGACAAAAAGGAATGAGTCATTTTGTTAAGTGTTCTAAGCACTGAACCCCGGTGTAAGCTAGTGTAGTCAATGGCATGGGATTATTTATTAATTATCCCTCAGCCACATGTGAGTTTTATATGGGATAGTAGGTAGTTATTACTATTCATATATCATTAAAATGTTATAGATATATCATGTATGTCATATTATAAAAATATGAACCCTTTAATAGATCCTTCACATTTCACATTTGAAGCACCAATTTATTCTATCACAAACATTCTTACAATTATTTTTTCTTGGGTTATTCATCTCTAATACTATGACTATTGAATGTGTGCTTGAAATGGTTGTTTTGACACTGATATATTGAGCTGATGAGATAAAGTTCCTCCATGAATTCAATATTCATCTTGTAAGAATTAATAAGTTTGAAGATGTTTATTCTTATGAGGATTATTTTATGATACAAACATCATACTTTTTATATACGAACTATTTTAAGAATATAAAAAAAGATAAGCATACATGTGAGTCTGTGAAAGAGGGTCTAATATGAATACACCATGAATTTCAATGTAAGATTATTTGATGATTATTTTAGGATTTATGAATGATTTGGGTGATTTAAATACATGTGATGGAATAGTTTTTTGGAATCCATGATGTGGCATGAAATCCATATCAAATATGGTGGAACTCACCAATATAAGGTGAAATAGTAATGAATGAGAGAGAGATAATTTTTCTAATGAAAAATAGAGCATATTTGATCCTTGTTTCACAAAAAAGATATTCTATTTATCCACATTATTTCATGAAAAATAAAGGCCTTCCATGAACCTCTTAGGTCATGAAGAAACTCAGATACCATAGGATTTCGACTCTAAGTATTCACACTCAATGTGTTTCATAAAGAACTATTCGACGATACACCCCATATTTTACGAAGAGATTCTCATAGACATAAGAGAATTGGTTTTATAAAGCCTCACAAGTTTTCATGAACTACACTAAGATACCACATACTATTGTGTGAAGATTATTGAGATACAATGCATGGTTGAACCCAAAGATATAGAATTAAGGAAATGTGATTGAACTATGTAGAAGGTTTAATTCTTCTTTTTTCAAGATCAATAACTTGTTTAGGTTTGTCAAATGGATACAATTAATTTATTGATTCTTTTTTAAATGAATAAGAAATATTCTTTAAAATACATTAACAATATCACATAGATCAATATATAAATCAATATTATGTTCTAGGGTTTAAAATTTTTTCAAACCCATGAAATAGTTTCATCAATAAAGTTTAAGTGAATTGAAAGATACATTGAGATTATGAGATATTATTATTAAATAAAATACTATAGAAGAAATCGCAAGCACCGGTTTCCAAAATTAAGTGTGGTCATTACATCATCTGAAGAAGGAGGAAATCAATCCCAAGAATTTGTTTCACTAAGAAAACTAATTATATACAAGTGATCATAATTAATTAAGCAAGACAGATAATCCTAATTAGTGGCTATTGAAGATACATGAAGTTTATAATAACAAAACCTGATATTATAAGCACATGGAATAATTATATCATCCAAAAGTTTAAATATATTTCTAACTATGGGTAAATCCTGAAGAGGGAAATAATTAATTTGGTCAGTGATTAATGTAATGAAGTCACTTAGTTAGACCTGGGAGATTAAGAAGTATTTCTGTTCGATTATAATGAAATAAGTGTCTCAACTATAGTTGGTATCAAGATAATTTTTTTGGTTGTATTTGAAAGAAATTAGTTGCTTTGTTGGAGTTGGGAGTAGTGTTATCACTTGTTTGATTATGAAGAATCTATAATCATGGGTATTAACCAGTTTCATCAAAGAGCATGATTTACTTGAACCTTTTATATGTTTGGTACTTCCCTCTTCATTTTTACAACTATATATGATAGTAAATTTTGAGATAATAATGATAGATTGATTACTCTAACAAGTTCTAGTACTAAAATTTGAATGAAATGGTATTTGTAAAAATAAACCACTCATTACCCCCCCCCATAGTGGTTAATCCAGTGTGGGAATCTACATGTTCTATCTTACAAGGTTCCCTATAATTATCCAAGAACTATTTTGAGATGTGGATAATCTTAACTCAATAAACAACTAATTTCTTCAACTATTATACTGGAATAATTTCCATAGTTGGATGAATATGATGATACCCTTAATCCAATCACACAACCTCAAAGTAAGAGATGTTGCAATAGTGAGTTTTCCGCCCACTATTGATGATGCTTCCTATAAACAATAAGATAAAGGAAATATAAGGTTTTATGGAAATGATAAAAATTCCATCTTGATGGTTCTATCCAAGAAGGTATACAAAAAATTAATGGGGCTCCTGACTACCAAGGAGATTTGAGAAAAACTAAGAGGTAATTATGTTGGAAATTTCAAATTCATGTAATCCAAACTATGTGTTTTAGAGGAGTAATTTTTATGAAGTCAAAATGACTAATGAAGAAAATTTTGATTACTATTTTACCAGATTGAATGACATAGATAACAATATTCAATGATTTTTTCAGAAGTTGGATGACTCTATTATTATCAAAATATTAATGGGGAATTTTTTAAATTTATTCCATTCAAAGATATCATACTTGGAAGAAATATATAATTTTCTAGTTCCTAAAATAAACAACATTATCAAAGATTATGAGATGAGGAAAGCAACAATTTTCCAGAAGAAGAAAAATTAAAATCGATTTTCAAGCCACATGAATTAGAAATCTTGAGATAAATAGGCTAATGAATCTAAATATTAAGATAGTAATTAGGATTATTATGAATTCCATAAAAATTTTGATCATATATAAAAAGTATTAAAATTAGAACTTAGAAGGGAATGAATAAGAAACAATAATTATTTAACTATGGCTCCTCAGGTAAATTTTCAAAGAAAATTTTAATAAAGTTGCTTGATGATTTATAATTAAAATCAAAATCAGATGATGAGATACTTCACAAGAATAAATGGGGTAATATAATGAATAATCACCTTGGTATCGAAAGGATAAAACATATAAGAAATCATATAAAAAATTCATCATCAGTTTTTCTTAAAAAATATGTTGGATTCTTTATGAATGTAATAAAAAGAAAAAAATCATCAATTAGTAGTTATGGTGAAGAAGTAGGAAAAACATGAGTGTAAGATAAAAAAATTACTATTCTTCCAAAGGTAGATAAAATACATTAGGAAATAAAAGAATATTTTTGAGAAATAAAATAAAGGAGTAGTTACTGGAATGAAAGGCATAAGTTAAAAAATAGAGAAACCTCTTTGATGAGATCAAGAAGAACAAGATTAGTGAATATGAACATGAAAGGAATATCACACATTGTAGAAAGTAACTAGATGGAAAAGAAGAAAAACTAACTGAGACATAATACATATTTCTCACAATACAATATGGGTTGATTAAATCCATAAAATACTTTAACAAATAAGTAGAAGTTAGTTGATAATCTTCTCAAGTTTGTGGGATAAAATTAACTAAAAATCTTTTAAAAAATACTAAATTGCAATATAGATATCAACTGACAATTTGGGTTAAAAATACAACCTTTTATATGTATAGACTATAAAAACTAAGACGAAAAATTCTACATCAATGGAAGGGAAGAATATGCTAAGGTGTTCACACACCCATAAGCTAAGTGAATCTCATTTTGTAATAGGACAACAATAACATAAGTCATATAAACATTCTAAAAATATTGATATTATCAATTAGAACTACCTACTTATTTTGTAAAATCAATTAAAAATCTGAAAAATGATATATTTGGATGAAAAAAATACTAAATCTAAATAAAATTAAGTTATTTCTAAAGTTAGGGTAAAATTAAAGGATGATTTTTCTACAAAAACATTAATTTCAAGGGAAACAAAATATAGTCAAAAAATGATACTCAAAACAGAAAGAAGAGTAAAACAATTATCTCATACCAATATTGTGAGAAACTAATAGCCCATATTGAGAGGTATATCTCAGTATAAATGTTATTTATGAAAAAATAAGAGTTACTTTATTATTCCCTATTATATACTATGTTTTGAGAAAGAATATAGAGAATTGAAGGTGATATTTTAGGTTGTCACTTTAGGAAAACATGTATATTTTATACATCCTGATGTTTTCTTACATCTATAAGATGTAATAAAAGAGTGTATACTTTAAGGGGATAAATCATGATAAGAATATATCATTTTACCAAATTCTTGTGAATATAGATCTATTGGATAGATTATAAACCTGAAGGTTGAGGTATGCCAATCAAAATTTCATCCCTCATTTTTAATTATATAAATCTAATCAATTAAGGGGGACTTCTTGGTTGAAGATTATATTAGACTAAGGGGAAGATATTTTTATTTCATTGGAACTTTTTGATGTTTTTGTTAATTTGTGTGAAGGACCATGTATTTCATGTCTTAAAACACCTATTTAGCGAAATAAGAAAATCTAAGCATGATTTATCATGAAAGTTAGTTTATAGACATCCTATAAAACCTTAATTGTATCTCGGTTTTTCTCTAGAACATGTTATCCCATGTAAAATTATAGTATACTAAAAAAAGGATCATTACTAAGAGAAACATGTGCTGACATCCTACTCTCAAAAAGTGGGGAGAATGATAATTCATTTAATGGAAGAAGAATAGGTGTGTAGAAACCCTCCACTTATCCATTTCATTTGATTGTCAAAAATGGGGAAACATTTTTGAGAACATATATTGATTTTTAAACATGTTAAGATATATTGTCAAAAAAATAAATAGGGGAGATTGTTTATCCTATGTATTTAATTTTTTTTCAATGATTTTTCAATATGGTTTTGTTAAGTTGAAGATGAAGTGGTAATGATTATAGATTTTTTATGGTTTCATTAAATGGAATTAGGTTTCATTCATGAGCAATTATACTTTTAATGGAGATGATTGGTGTGATATTAATATTGTAAAATACATGTACCGGGGGAGTTTTTTGAGAGAAAATTTTTCATAAAATTTTGAAGAATATTTTAGAAGAAGAATAATTAAAAGTAGACCATGTAAAATATTATTTATTTCTCTTTATTAATTTTAAATAAAAAAATTTAGTTTGAATTAGTATTATATTACTTACCTAGAATATTAATATGTATATTAGTGTTCCTTTATGAAAAATTATGGCTAGCCCTTGGTCAACTATGGATCCCCATAAGGACATATGTGTGACCTAATAGTCAACCAGATGGGAGAGGATCAACCTATCTATCCACAGGCGGTAAGTGTGACATTGGTCAAGGTAGAGCTTAGAGAGTGTTCATGGGTGTGTGAAAGGTATGGGTAGAGTGCACATTGAGGTTCCAAGGCCATCGTGTGGAAAAAAGGCATTGTAAGGTAGTGTGTTGGAGTTTTCATGGTGTAAAACCCCAATGTCAGTTTGAATAGTTAGTAGAATGAGATTTTTTATAATGTATTACTCGACCATGCAGGAGGTTGATGCGGGACAGTGGGTACCACTTATTCATAACCCCCCATGAAAATGTTATAGAAATATCCTTCCCATTTGAGAAGATGAATCAGATCCATTCAATGGATCTCATTAATCATGTATTTGAAGAATTTTTTCCTTCCACCTATAGGTTTTCTGGATGTTTTTTTTCATTGGGGTCTTCATGGATGAACCTCTGATGTTCTAATGTAAGTTCAACATGGTTTTTCCAAGGATGAGATCCTTATGCAATGAGATAGAGGTCCACCATGCAAGTAATATTCATCTTTCATGAAAGAATAATTTTAAAGATGTTGTTTTCGATGAGGATGATGCAATGTTAGATAAAATGTATTGTTTATATAGGAATGAGTAGGATCATCTAAAAAAATAAGCATACACATGAGTTTGTGAAGGAGGTTCCATTGTGAAGACACCAAGAATTTTGGTGTTAGTATATTGGATGATCTTTGGGAGATTCACATGATTTAAATATATGCGACGTGATATATTTTTCAAAATCCTTGATGTAGTATGAAATGAGAATCAAAGGGGGTGGAATTCTCATATAAAAGGATAAATAGTAATGCTAAGAGATGCTATTATTAATATTGAGAGAGATATAAATTTTCTAAAGAAAAAGATATAGTTTGCAAACCATGTCTTAAAAAAACATATTTTTATAATCTCATTATGTACAAAAAGAATAAATAACTTCTTATATCCTCTTAAGTTGTGAATAAACTGAGATGTTGTAGGCCATTGAATTTTGTTACAAGCACTCAATGTTCTTCATGAAATCATCTTCCCTGAAACACACTAGTATTTTCAAAAGGTAACTCATGCACTTATGAAACTCGGTTTGGTGAGGCCTCCATTTTTTCTTGTAATACACTAAAATACCATGTAATCTTATGTGAAGATGATTGAGATTATAAGAATATTTGTGCCTAGGGATGTAACATAGAGTTAATAGGTTAAAGCATACATAAGGTTTCTGCTTCTTCTTACAAAATAAATAAACAACTCAATTATGCACAGAGGATATAGTGTATGTATGCATGTATTCATAAATTCATCAATAATATCCTTAAATGTAATTCAATAATATCACATAGAATAATACACCATGGAATATTGTGTGCAATGGTTTACAAATATCAAAACCCCAAGAAATGCTTGCATGATGAATTTTTGAGTCAATTTAATTCTATATTAACATTGTATAGGATTATTCTTACATAAAATAATATGGATGAAATTTCATGAACCACTTTCACCCAATAGGTGATACTGGTACTTCATTGTATGAAGGATGAATTCAATCCCTAAGATTTTATTTCAATGAGGAAACTGATCATATAAAGGATATTAGAATTAATTTAGTAATACTTAAAGACCTATTATATGGTTTTTTAGGATAATTGAAGTGTACATGAGAAACCATAATCCTATAGGCTAACATAATAATACCTTTATCTAGAAAAATGAAGGTTTTTCTACCTTTGGATCAATCCTAAAAAAGGGATGATATCTTTCTATTAGTGCAGAAATAATTGAAGTCTCTCAATTATAGTTGGGGGTATGAGATGTATTCCAGTTAGAGTGAAATAATGAATTATATTAATTATAATTGTGAGTTGGATAAGTCTTTTAGTTTAATTTGAAATTAATAAGTCTCTCGGTTGGAGTTGGAAATAATTTTAATCACTTTTTTGATTGATAATAATCTATATTTGGAGAAATAACCAGTTAAAGTATGGAGAATGATTTTTTCCAAATCTTGTAAATACTATTTCAAGATATTTTTTTATTAAAACTATATAAAAGGTGATATTTAGATATAATATTGAGTGTATTAAGAACCTAAACAAGTTTTAGTGGTTGGATTTGAAATAAAATGATTTCTTAAATATTAACCATTGATTAACCCCCCTACTAGTGGTAAATCTAGACCGGGGATCTACATTATGATTATATTATATCCATCTTAATATTATGAAATTATTATAATCAATATAATTAAATATAATAATGTTTATTGAATTACCATTTTCTACCTCTTATTCATGCAATGTAAAATGAAAGCTTTACTAATATGTGGGTGCGAACTACCCCCTCCTTGAAGAGATGTAGTTCTTTTTTCATCACTTCCTATCATAACTAGTTATATTTTGGGGTTTAATGAAAATATAATATATTTATAACAAAATTATTTACCTAAAAAAAATATTATTTATTTTCCTTTTCTTCTATCCATTGAAAAATTAAATCACCACCAATGCATTTTTGCGGACTATCGCCTCCTAAAGTGATGTAATTAATTTTTCATCACCACCATATGTGGATGATTCTAAAAGTGTATATAATTAATATATATTATATTTTATAAATTATAATGATTCTAGATATGATGAAACAATTACCAATGTTATAGTATAAGAATCACTGAACTGAATCACTCATTGAAAGTAGAACATTTGACACTTGAATATAGATTTTAATTAAGAATTGTTAACAAGTAAGTGATTATAAATTATAAAGGATTTATATATTATAATATATGTATGAATACTATTATGGTATATATATAAAAATTTTCTTAATGTTTTTTATAGATTTCCAGATTTTGTACAAGGAAATTCAACACTTGAGGTGAGGGTTTATGATGCAATCTCAATTTTTAACTGGATTGTTTATGGTTTAATTTACATTGTGGTAAATTATATGTTTTTCTCTTATAAAACACATATATTTTATTATACATTATTTATTTACATTTTTTTCATTTATTCCATCTATTTTTACTCTCATTATTACTTCTAAATACTAAAATAATATTATGATCAAAATCACACCTTATTTCTCTTTTTTTATCAGGAATCATTCTCATACATAACCATATTTTTAAATAATGTTTTATATATGTTTTCATATATACTTATATGATTTCTATATTTATTCTTATATTATGATTAACAATGTTTATAAATATTAAAGGAATCATCTTTTAATTTTCTGAATGGATCGTTTTTCACATTCATCATAAATATATGAAAAGCATGTTTTTAAACATTTACGGCATGAATGGATTTTCCTGAGATCATATAATTTATTTTTCATGAATATTTCATTAAATTTTAACTTGTTTTCGAAAATAAAAAATATTATTCACATTTTTCTAGGAATTTTTAGTTTTTAATTTTTTTGAAAAGAAAAGGATATTGCTTCTTGTTTTTCAAAAAAAAAACATTCTAATGATTTTATAAAATAGTTTTCATATATATGAACATCATTTATGTATTTTTATTATTCATAAGGGATATAATATTATGATACTATTTAATTTGATTCAATTGATGGGTTATTATTTTGATGTTTTAATTATGTTTTCCTAAAACCCATTTCTTCCCCAAGGGTGAACTTTTCTATGATGAAATGATAATTGTTTTATGATATTTTGTAACATATGGGAATTATTTTCATTATGTGATGGGTGTTCCATGAATTATATATCCCAATAATGTATTGGTAAATATTGACATTTCATGTGATAATGTGAAAGGGAAAGGCAAGTCAACACAATCAACTATGGAACTCTATCCACTTGATAGTTTAGAGAAACAAGTGCTATTATTTTTCTAAAATCACTTAGTGATATCATAAAAAATCCATTTTTTGATTTTTTTAATTACCAAAACATGTTGGTATTTACAAAAGAATAAAATAATAATTGATGAGTAGTATAAAATCCCCATATATAACATTTTTTAGGGGATTTTAAAGAATAATTTAAAAACTTTATGTATATATATAAGAAAATCACAATTTTTGCTCTCAAGGATCCAACCATATAAAAATCATTATTCAATATCACCTATTTTTTTGTTTCTATATTAATTTTAAAAGATGAACACCAATAAATTGGCATTGGTGAATGAAAATATGAAATAAACTTTCAAGTGTAAAATCAAGAAAAACCAAATGTTGGAATGGAGACACCCCTAGATTCAAACATAATGATCCTTAATTATCTCAATTTATTTATTCCATAGTATAACTATCTTATATTTTCCATCTAGTTAAAAACATACCCGCATCATAATGTGTGTGAATGTACATTTCACTAAGGAAACCTCCTAATTTATCTTCCCACTACTCTCTCAAATAGATCACAATTGTGAGTCCACATGCCACTCAGAGCATTGATCTCATCGTACACATGTCATTGGAGAAGTGGGGAGTTAATTTATTTTCATATTAATAAAGGTTGCATGAAAAATAATAATTTCATGTTTTCACTCAAATCTAACACAAAAATTACTAGAATAAAATACAAAATAAAAAATCCATGTGAAAAAACTCTGAGCCACTATTATTTTTCCAATGGGTGGTCTATAGGTTTGTATCCTATCGCAGATATGAGCTTGAAAATATCATTAAGAAAGTCCAAAAGGAAGTAGAAGGAAGAAAACATAAACATAACTTAATGAAATTTTATTAAAAATTAATATAATATAGTAAATTTCTAACTAAGTCAATAGTGGTCCAAGTCCATGGTCTTGAATCTCTCAAAAAAATAAATGAGTAAAAAGTTTATTAGAATCTCTAAAATTTCTTACCATTTCTCCTTCAAATCAAATAAAGTGAGAATTTATATTTTCTCTCTTATCCCCTTGATATTATTCCATGTTTATTCACTTAATGTTGCATATTATTCATATGAGAACATTACTAAAGACTCCCTAGTTTTCAATATATTACCATAATCTTCATCTTCTTCCTCTACTGTATGAATATAGTGTGGATTCTATCATTTCATTTTACCTAATTTGGGTTGGAAATAAAAAAAAGTAAATTTAATTTTATTCAAACCATAAATCATTCTATTAATTTTTTATTTTATTTTCCATATATAATAAGTTAGTATCCTGTGGTGTTTTATCTTTATATTCCGATTTTTAATGTCCAAAATTTCATGTATGAATCCTCTCACATAAAATATCTATTGTATCCCTTCAAATAGATTTTTCACAATGGGAATCAATTTATATATCACATTAAAACTAGTAAAAAATATAAATTATCCAACTTTTTTGGGTATATTAAATACAGGATTATTACATGTCATTTTCTTTCTTAAATTTATCTTATGTATTAACTCTTCTAAATTTCACACAATCCAACATATAAAAAAATTTTATATGCCTCCAAAAAAATATCTATCAATAGCATCAACTAAATTTAGAAAAATTATATAATACTATGAATATTCATTCCCTTATAGAAAAATATAAAAATCATATCCCTATAGAAAATTAATCATATATTCCAAATTAGAAAAACTTACACAACTACCTAGTTTTCCAAAAAAAATATGTATCATCTAGTCAGGGAAAAATTGTCTTATACTTGCCTTTGGATTTTGGATTTATAAATATTATGCATATATATTGTTTTTTATCCCTTATTACAATGATAAAATAGTATGGATCCTCTATGATACTAGTACTTTTCCAATTTTAGCATCCTCTTTATTTTAGAACATTCTAAAAACCCATGAAAAAACTGAATTCATTATATTATATTGTTCTATTATTCCATAATGATATAATAAATGAAAAATTATTATTACGATCATATTAATAATTTATTCTTGAAATAATATATAACCCTAGATGAATATATGAATTTCTCAATTAATTTCAAAAATGAATAATGAAACTAAACATTAATGATTTCAACCATTTAACAATTAAAATAAAGATTCAAAAAATAATAATTTAAAATTAATCGTTCAATGTTAATTTATGGGTTAATTTATTTTTAAAAATAAATAAAATTTTCACAATATTTTCTCTCATTATATTGTTTCATGGTTCTGATTATGTTACAAATGTTTTGAATTAAAACATCATAATTAAATTTAAAACACATGATATCATAAAAACTAGAAACAATGTAATTCATAATATTGTGTGGTTAATTCCTATATTTCATGAATGAATAATTGATCATTATAATAAATTACTAGGATAATCAAAGAATTTTTTCTTTATTTAGAGTATATTTTGGGTGTTTTTAACTACATCAATACTTAAAGAGAAAAATTAATCATAATTTAATTTTGATGAAAATGGATATTAGAATGTTGTGATTATTTCAAATTGGTTATTTATAAATCATTTATCATTTTCCTATAGTTTTGAGGATAGTCTATGATTATTTTGTGTTTTGGAACATGAGATGGATGTTTTTAACTAAAATATGACTTTTAAATTAAAAATTATCACATTAAGTCATATTATTTGTTGAAAAAACCCAAGAATATTTTTTTTTTTTATTATACCAAGAATATTATTCTCCTCAAAAAAATAATCATTATTTCAATGAATATTAATCACATAAAGTGTTGAAAAATTTTATAGGAATCTTGTATAGAGGGAAAAACCACAACATTGTACTAGTGATTGAATTATGGAGAATAGTATCATTCTATTAAGAGGAACCCATGATTTTTTAGTGGATGTAAATTTTGGTTGAATGTTTTTAATCCATGATATTTTTTAAATATGTTAATAATTTGGAGATATTTTTAAATCCTGTGGTGAGTGTTAAAGTCTACAATTAAAGAAGGTTTTTTAAGAAATGGTCCAAATATGATTATTTTGTTAGATTTTCATTTCAAAAAATAAATAATATACAAAATCACATGATATAATTTTTATTATGTGAGGTGAAGTATTTTTGGTACTATAGAGAATTTTAGAACTGGTATGGAGTTGTTTTGAAGAAAACTAGAAGACTTTGGATTTGAATAGATTTGGGCATGGAAAATGCTAAATTTCATATAGTAATGTTCCATCCAAATTTGGTAAGGTTGAACCAATATAGATTTATGAGGAAAATAGAAAAGTCATGAGTTTTTATCTTCCATTTTCTCCAGTAGAATGATTATTTTAAAGAAAATAGAAATTTTTATACTCATTGATTTAGAAAGGCTATAAAAACTCTCGACAAAAAATTACTAGGATAATAAAATGATTTTTTCTTTATTTGGAGTATATTTTTGGTGTTTTTAACTATATCAACACTTAAATAGAAAAATTAATCATAATTTCCATGGGTTGTGTAGTCATCGTAGAAACAGATTACATTTGTAAATATTTAGAAAGGGTATAACCCAATATTGTTTCTAATAATTTATTTCTATACTAAATATGAATATTAATAGAAGAATTAAATTGAAAATAATAGAATAAATTGAATAGAAACTAAGAGGTTATTAAAAGTACAGTAACATTACAACAAAGAAGAGGAAAAGAATACAATTTTGGAGGAGATACTAGCTTGGTAGCTTCCCTCCACCAATTGTGAATTAAAATGGTTTAAAACAACTTCTAAAATTCTCCCAATCTCCTAATGCACGTCCCCAACCCCTTCAAGTGAGAAAAAACCCAATATATAGAGTGGAGAGGATGATTGGTTTCAAGTGGTTTCAAGTGTAAATGAGGAAATTCGGACAAATATTGTATTCCATGTTTCACCACTTGTTTGACCTTCAAAATGCATGAACTAGATGTCAATCTGGTATGATTATTTGTGTTAAATTTTTTTATCAATTGACTCTCCAAATTGTATGCCAATAAAATAATGGATGTAAATGTTATGGCCCAAATACAGAACCAATGTCCAATCTGGCGAGTCCAACCCAACTTTGACTTCATGGACCATTTTCACCAACCAAATGAACTATTTAGCTCCAATGTCTGGAATAAAATTGTAGTTAATTAATTTGGTAATATATTTACATAATTTTAAGTTCAAATAATACATTTAAAAATATTTATGTCTGAAATGCTACAGTGAATTTTAAAGGGCACAATAGGAATTGTCATCAAATTTTCAAATGAATTATCTAATCGCAAATATTTTATAAGTAAAAATATTTAACACAATGTGAGGAAATTTTGTCATTTATTATCAATAAAATGTTCAATAAAATTGAGTTTTATCAACTCCCCCACACTTACCCTTTTTCACTCCTGAGAAATACTTCATATCATGTATTCAAAGGAATTCTGACAAGATATACATATTCAAATTTCTCAATCCACAACGAAAATATAGGAAAAGTAATAATCCCATAAAAATTAAATATATATAAATTTTAAATTCATTGTCTCATAAATTTTTTCAAAAGAAAATCCAGTGAGATTCATAACACTTATCATGGTGAAAGAAGACATGGGCCTACCATGCCAGTAATTCTCCACGGGTGTATGTTCCAACCATTCCATGCTCATAAATCCACCCATTAGCAGGAAACATTTCACAAGTCATGGTTGAGTGAAAATTTGTGTGGATAAATCAATGACATATTTTACAACAAACAAATATCACCAATAATGGTGTCAAAATATAAAAGGTTTTATAATGACACAACCATTCATATCATTGATGACATCCATTTTTATAAAAATCAAACCTTGATGATGAAATATTACTCATGCTTATAATTATACCAATGAATTTTGAAAACATGAATTTTTTATATGTTCCAAATGAGAATGTTACATGATATATATTTTTTTATTGATTTTGTTTATAGTTTTTTCAATTTTTTATTGAAAAGTTTAACAAAAAACTTAATAGAAAATACACACAAAACACAAAAATAAAAAACTTAAATATCTACCAAACTTTTTCCCCCTACCCCACATTTTAAATATTGAATTTGTCCTAAATGTGAACCTATGATATAATATATGTACATGAAATGTATAAATTTAAATAGGAAAAAGAATATAAAAGTGAAAGGGTTAGGAACAACCTGAAATGATCAAGTGATGATGAGGTCATGAAGTGTGATGGAATCCTCTGAATTAGTAGTAAATCCCTCAATATATACTTCAAATGTTTCCCATTTACTATAAATCTCCTTCCAGTGTCCTCTTGTGTGATCTCCACTGAACCATAAGGAAAAAAATTAGATACAATATAAGGACCAAACCATCTTGAATAAAACATACCAGGAATCAACTTTAGTCGTGAACTATAGAGTAGGAATTTAACTCCAACATTAAACTCCCTTTGTTAGATCATTCTATCATTAGCTTATTTTGATATTTCCTTGTAGAGGATTGAGTTCTCATATGAAGTTAATCGAATCTCCTCAAGCTCTTGAATTTGAAGCTTCTGTTGATTTCCTGCTTGGTCCAAATCCATGTTGTATTTCTTTATAGCCCAATAATCCTAATGATCGACCTCCACGAATTGATGACATGATTTCCCAAGAACAATTTGAAATGGGGACATAGCTATGGGAGTTTTTTTTTGTCATATAATCCCATAATGCATCTTCTAATTGCTTTCTCCAATCCTTCCTATTCAGCTGCACAATTTTATCCAAAATTTGTTTCATCTCATGATTTGAAACCTCTACCTAACCATTAGTTTGGGGGTGGTATGGTGTTGATGTTTTGTGTTTCACCCCATACATTTGATGGAGGGAAGCCAAATTCAGATTGCAGATGTGTTTCCCTTGGTAATTGATGATAGCCTTTGGTACTCCAAACCTACAAAAAATCTATGTCATGAAAAAGTCCACTACAAAAAGAGAATCATTAGTCCTGGTGGCCTTAGACTCCAACCATTTTCTCACACAATAAAAACAACCAAAATATATAATAAATAAAATGAACTTGGAAAGGGACCCATAAAATCAATTCCCTATAAATATAAAATCTCACAAAATAAAATGGTTTGTTGAGGCATCTCATGTATCCTAGAAATATTTCCAGTGTATTGATAATGTGAGCACGACTTCCAAAACACATGTGAATAATGGAATAAACTAGGACAATATAATCCAAAGTCCAAAACATTCCTGTCTATCTATTAGGGTCCATAGTGTCCACCATAAGCAAGTGTATGATAGAATTGATGAACAGACTCAATATCATGATCAGGAACACACCTCCTAATAACTTGATCACTAAACATGCGCCAGAGGTTGGGGTCATCCCACAAATAAAACTCAAACTCACTCTTTAATTTTTTGACTTGATGTTTATTTAAATTTTTAGGAATTTCAGAGCCCACGATGTAGTTAACTAAATCAGTGTACCATGGATGCGTTCCTGAGAGTGCATTAATATGCTCATCGAGAAAAGTTTCCTAAAGTGGTACCTGGTCCAAGGTGTCAGCCTCATGTGTTTGAGTAATCCTACTCATGTGGTACACAACCATGTTTTATGAACCATTCTTGTCGTTTATCTCAATATAAAATTCCTAAATAAGGGTAATCCTTCGGATTAGACTAGGCTTTTCATCTGGCCTCTTCAGTAGGTACCTCAGATCTGCATGGTTAGAAAAAACAACTACATTATAACCCAATAAAAATTAATGTAATTTATGTGAAGAAAATATGACAGTAAGAAACTCCATTTACATGGTTGTGTAGTTTCATTGGGATGAATACAATGTCCTCGATGCATAGGAAATCACATGTGAATGTCCCTCCACCCTTTGAGATAAGACAGCTCCAACCGTGATGTTAGAGGCATCACACATAATCTCAAAAGTAAGTTCCCACAGTGGGGGTTTTATGATCAGTGGAGTGTTCAGACACTTCTTTATCTCATCAAAGAAAGTTCTTCAAGAATCATTAAACACAAAATCGAAATCTTTTTGAAGTAATCAGGACATAGGAAGAGTAATCTTACTAACTTTTTTGATAAAGCACCAATATAATCCATCATGCCCTAGGAAAGATCTAACATCACTCACACATAAAGGCTATGGTAGGGATAAAATAATATCTAACTTGGATCTATCATCCTCTATCCCATGTCTTGACACTTCATGCCCTACTACAATTTCATGCTCTACCATGAAATGATACTTTTCAAAGATCAAGACCAGATTATTCTCAATTCAACGATTCAATACCTTTCCAAAACTATATATAAATTCATCAAATAAGGATCCATATACTATAAACTCATCCATAAATTCCTTTGTGTAGGTCTCAAGAAAATCAGAAAAAATACTCACCATGAATCTTTGGAAGGTACCTGCGACATTGCAAAGTCCAAATGGAATCCTCCGGTAGGAAAATGTACCAATGGGAAAGGTGAATGTAGTCTTTTCTTGATCCTCCGGAGCTATAGGAACCTGAAAATATCCAGAAAATCAATCCAGGAAACAATAATGTGTCTTCCCAGCTAGTCTCTCAAGCATTTGATCAATAAATGGGAGGGGGAAGTGGTCCTTAAGAGTGGGTTGATTTAGTTTCCTATAATCAATACCCACACGCCAATTTTTTTCCACCCTCATTGGAACTAACTCATATTTCTCATTTTTAACTATAGTAACACCGCTTTTATTAGGAACAACATGAATGGGACCCAACCACTAGGTATCTGAAATGGGATAGATTATACCTTCCTCGAGCAATTCTTCAACCTCTTTTTTCACAACTTTCAGAAGAGTTGGGTTCAATATCCTTTGGGGATATCTAACTGGATTAGCCCCATTCTTCAAAATAATCCTATGCATGAAAATACAGAGGATAATACCTAATATGTCACCCAAGGTCCACCCAATTTACCTGATGCTCTCCCTCAAATGATTCACAAGTTTTTCTTTATGTTCAAAAGGAAGATTATTAGAAATTATAAAAGGTAACCTCTCACCACTTGAAAATTATGATTATTTGAGATTTGGTGGAAATTGCTTGAGATCCAATGAAAGGGGTTGATGTGTGGATGGAAACATTGAAGGAACTAAAATATGTGCACAAATAACATCAGTATCGAAATAAAAATTATCAAAATCATAGAATAATTCATCAAATACATCAGCATACTCAACATCCATGTCATAATAAGAGTTAACATGATCAAAATCAATATATGAATCCATTTAAAAATCAAATCTAAGAGAGTATTGTGCATTTAAAATAGGTGTGGAAGTACTCTTGGGAATCAAACTAGAACCAATGCTCATAATCTCCCTATGCATTGGGCAATAAAAATCCATGGGGTTTTTACATAGTGGTTCAAAATGGGAGATAAAAAAATAGAATGGTCCTATGAGGGGTACTTTATAGAGTCCATAACATTATATATAACAACTTCATCTCCAAAAACTATGGAAAGTGTACCCTCATGGACATTTATGATTGTTTTTTTAGTTTTTAGGAAGGTCCTACCTAAGATAATGGGAACACGTGAACTTACCTGACCGTCCTCTATTTTAAGAATGTAGAAATCTTCTAGAAATATCATGTCTCTTACATAGACAAGTACATCCTCAAGGACTCCTGCTAGATATGTTGTAGATCTATTCTCCAACTGCACCACTACTCTCATTGACTCCAACTCACCAACCTATAAATAAAAAAAATATAGTGAGGCATTACATTTATGGAAGCTTCTAAATTACAAAGAGCGTCAGAAAAGTGAAAATCCCCTATGGTGCATGGGATGGTAAATGTCCTAAGATCCTTGCACTTTTTTGGAATTGCTAGAGTTTGTGTAATTATTGCTGACACATTCCTTACAATATTGATCCTATCATTTCTCTTGATACCTCTCTGATTGGTACAATGTTCTTTTAAGAATTTGGCATACCTGAGGATTTTATTAATTGATTCATGTTGAGGGATCTTGATCTCCACATGCTTGAATGTGTCCAAAACCTCTTTTTTGCATCACCTTCTCATCCATATTCTTGGTTTTTACAACACTATTTGGAAAGGGAAGGGGTTTAGGTGGAACATAATTAATCTTTTTCTTACATTTATCTTTCTCCTTGGTTTTCTCATCAGCTGGTTTTGAATGGGGATTCTTCGGAGTTGAGGTGAATCTCGTTGAAACGATAGGTATAGATGTATCGATTTTTTTCTTCCTACATCTCAATGTGATGGCACAAAAATTCCCCTAGGGATTTGTATTAGGTTGGAAAGAAATATTTCTGGAGTTATTACTTACCAGCTCTTGGAGGACAGTGGAAATCTGGCTCATCTATGTCTTCAAGTACCTTAACTCCAAACCTTGAATCGTCAGATCATTCTATTGATTAAAAACAATTTGTTCAAAAAGGTCATCAATGTTAGAATCTACCTTGGTTTGGGTATTCCCTTGTTATTTACTTATTGATGCTTGGGCTTCAAATCACCTTTGGGGTTGTTGGAAACCCTATTGTTAAGGTGGAGGCTGCTGTAAGTTTTGCTGAAAGGGGGGGGGTGGCTTTATTATTTTCCAGAGCCATAACTCATGTCTGATTGATCCTTCCACCCCTGGTTGTATGTTGGTTCAAATGAATCAAGATTATTTTTGAGATAAGGTTGTTGTTTATGCTGATATGGTCTCCCAGGAAACACTGTAGCACCATCTTTTGTTTTTTGTAGTTGGGGGAAACAATCAGTTGGGTGGCTTGTCTTAGTACAAATGCCACATGGCCTCGAAGGAGAGGGTTGGGTTGTCTTTTGAGCCAAATCAATCTGCCTCACCATAATGGTCAATTCTTCTAACATGGTATTAATTAAATGACTTTCAAGAGAAGAAGGACCTACCTGGTGTACTCCCCTGACATGTGGTGTATCTAGATCACCAAATTGTTGGGTTTTTTGGGACATCCTGTCAATCAATGCGTGTTCATCTACTAGTGTCTTTTCCACTAATGCTCCACCAGTAGTGTCATCCACCATTCTTCTCTCCATAGGTGTGATTCTTTCATAGATGTATTTTACGAGGAGTTGCTCACATATTTTTTTATGTGGACAGCTTGCACACAACTTCTTGAATCGCTCCAATTACACATACATTGACTCCCCTTTGGATTTCTTGACCCTCAAGATCTCTTTACAAATAGAAGTGGTACTTTATTATAGATAAAATCTATACAAAAAAATACGTTTCAAATTGTTCCAACATGTTAAGTCTTCAGGTTGTAAATAATACATCCAATCTTTTGCAGCTCTATGAAGTGAAAAAAATACACTTAGTTTAATTTTATCTTCATAGAAATTTCATGGATTAAGGGTTTATCAAACAACATTAAATTCTTTATGGTTTTTTTTCATCCTCAACAGATAAGCCATGAAACATTAGAAGATGGTGAATTAAAGTAGATTTCAGTTCAAAGTCTGATTCGATATTTTTCTATGCAATAAAATTTGGTTGATAGTTAATATCTAGTGTGCCCAATTCTCAAATGGTTCTATTAAGTTCATTTTTATTTTTTTCATCCATCGATTATTGTTTTATGTTTGAATTATAATTGTTTACAATTTCCTTGTTCTTGGAGTGGAGGAATTCTCTAACTGGTTGAATGTTGAAACTTCCTGTAGGCTAAGAATTTCATAATCGAGCCCGAAGGATGTGTTCAATCTCAGGGTCAATATCTAAGAGATACTTGGGATTAGTTCATTTCATAAATCATATAAAAATAAAAATATGGAAATTGGACCATAATAAAAAGTATAAGTTTGAGTCGATGGTCTAAAAGAAAGAAGTAGAAAATAAAAGAAGAAAAAAATTAGATTGGGTAAAGATGGAAGAAAGACCAGAAGAAAAGAATAAAATGTAAAATAACATAAGTGCCTCTAATTAGTATAAATAATTACTTGAATCCCCAGAAATGGCATAAATTTGAAAGGTGCTATCGTGGGCGCTCTCAAATGAAGTGTGATTTTTTGGGAACTTGGGTGCAGCAGAGTGGCTGACCAAGGCCGTCTCTCAAAGGAGAAAGTAAATTAAAATATCTTCTTAAAGGTATTATAAAAAATATAATAAAGGAGAATAAAAAAACTACTTAAAAATTATAATGGTTAGTTTTACCATTTATAAAATAATAATAAGTATGTTGGAAGAATATTTCAATTTGTTTGTTTTTGAAATGAAACTTGATTAATAAAACACAATAAGAAGATGCTTTTTAGAGAATATTTTAAAAGTTGTAATCGAACTAACTCTACCTATTAACTCAATTATTTATCATTAAAATTTAAATTAACATCCAATTAAATATAATCCCTTAAATTTTTAACCCTTGAACCCTACGGAAGTTAACTTAACCACAATGATGAAATTACTTAAAACCTAGGCTAGCTTCGGAACATGCAATCGCAACACCCTACTTTGATTGATGTTATTAGGTTATTGGTTAATTAGAGAACATATTCACTATGGAAATGATTATTAATTGAGTTTAGAGATTATATTTTATCTCTACAAATTTATCCCTTGTGGTCTTGTATTACCGATTAAGATCGAACTCTCACAATTTATACAAATCTCGACCTCGCATGTTTTTTGTGTCAATTGATCAATTGAGTGCTCAGTTTAATTTATATTCAAAAAAAATTAATAGAAAATATTAATTTAATTCTAGTATCTCATTGATTCAAAATAAATGAATGAAGAAGGTAATATGTAGATCGATTACTAAGAAAACTACTCTTCCATGGGAGGCATGTCATCGTAGAAATGGATTGCATTTACAAAGATTTAGAATTTTTCTAACCAAATCTCATTTCTACTCATTGATTTACATCCAAAATAGAAAGAATAAGAGAAGAATAAAATTGAAAATAATAGAAGAAATAGAAGAGAAACTAAGAGTTTATTGAAAGTACAACAACATTACAACAAAGAAGAGGAAAAGAAGATCATTTTAGATAAGATCCTAGCTTTGTAGCTTCCCTCCTCCAATTGTGAATTGAAATGTAATAGAACTGCTTACCCTCTGCTCCAAATCTCCTAATTCACATAAAAAACCCATCCAAATAAGAAAAACACTAATTTAAAGAGTGGTGGGAGGGCTAGTTTTAATGTGGTTTCAAGTGTGAATAGGTGAATTCGGCCAAATATTTTATTCCATTTTTTACCACATGTTTGACCTTTAAAACCCTTGAACCTTCTATCCATCTAAGAGAATTATTTTTGAGAAGTTTTTTTCTAGACCACTTCTCTAAATTTTAGCCCATTCCATGAAAGGATATAAAATTTATGGCCCAAATACAGAACCCAACTCCAATCTAGCGAGTGCAGCCTAACTTCGACTTCGTGGCCCATTTGCACCAAACAAATGCACGATTTAACTCCAATGTCCTAAATTAAAGTTTTATTCTATTAGGAAATGAATATATTTAAAAAAGTTTAATTTTAAATAATACATATCGAAATATTTAGGTCTCAAATTCTATAGTGAATTTTAAAGGATAAAAATGGAATTTTCATCAAATTTTCAAATGAATGATTTAATCTAAAATATTTTATAAATAAACATAATTAAAAAAATTTGAGAAAATTTGGTCATTTATTATCAATAAAATATTCAAAAAAATTGTTTTATAAAAACCCAACCACTAAGTCATCTCAAAGTTCCTACTACTAAAAAGAAATTGAAAGAATATCTAGGATGAATAATCTTGCTATGATCAACCACTACGAGTCTCATGAAGATGTCAGGATGGAATAATACAAATATACACAAGAGGGATGTGAATATTTTATTTTAAATAACCTATAAAAATTCATAATTTTATCTTTCTTGATGATTTATATAGATATGAAGTGTTTTCTTCTTCAAGTACATTGAGCATTGGATAAATAAAAAATAAGAGCATGAAAATTTTTATATTGGTTAGGGCCCAAATATCCCCCAATATACTCCACCAACACACTCTCAGTGAGTTTTATGATTTTCAATAAACAATCCCTCTAATCCCAATACCTTAACAATTGAGTATAGGTAGTTGGAACCTTTATAATAAGGCTTTTATAGGGCCTTATGGTTCTTTTACCTGGAATTGTATATCCATAGATTAGTCTAAGAAACTGATACTCCACCAAGATATATTTTGAGAAGATGATAATTTAATTAATCAATAGAGATAGATTTGATCAAACAAAAATATTCTTATTCATAGTTTCAGCAGCAATTGATTGATTAAAAATATTCTGTTTAAAAAAATTCTTCAAGAAAGAAAAACTTCGAAGAGATATCAATTGAAAATGATCTTCAATAAAAATAGAAATAGATAAATAGCTACAGTAATAGTCAATCATCATCTTACACCACACTGGATTGAAACATGAATGTCAGCAATGTACATTTCATCATTATAATAGATATATTTTATCGTTGGTTCTTCTATGGTAGATCTTTATGGGAAATGATATCACAATTATATAAAAAGAAAAATAATCTTGGTATTTATCAAGAAAAAATTGGATTGCTTTCAGTTGAAAAAATCCAGTAATATCTCCTAACAAAATAAAATCATTCACATAGATTCATAAATTCCCTTATAAATCAAAGTAATTTAATTTGTTGAATATGATAAGTTGATTCAGTTATAAAATATCTTTAAATTGATATTTACTTTTATAGAGACCATTGTAAAAAAATGTCCAAAATTTAAAACATCATCATTGACTAAGTCAAATGTTTAGTTCCATCATGTTGTGATAAAATCCAAAATTATATTTGATGATGTGTGGTTCCTTAAGAAAGTAGGGTTAATGAACAATTTTTTTTCTCAAATGTTGGGTTTCAACCAAATGTATGGTTGTTGATCCATGATTTTCCAATAGCATTGGGTTCATGATAAATATATTTTATTCCAAACGTAGGGTTCCCATACTATACATAATACTTACAAATATAGGGTATGAATAGTGATTTCATAATAATTTCAAAGCACATCCAGAATACTTAATAAAATATTTTAACCCATAAATAATATATAATTTTCAAGAAATATATTCTTGAAAAATAATTAAATTAATTTCATTAGTAAAAAAACAAGGGAATTTGTGATCATCAAAATAAATAAGAATTGTATAGTATTGATGAGACAATACATTCCCAATAATATCTCCCCTTTTAATGATCACAAAACCCATATAACATTGCATATAGAAAATATAGTAAATTCAAACACAAATGAAATAATAACTTTATAAAAATAAAAAAAATTATATTAGTCTTTAAAAGTTTTATAAACCATTATTTAAGGAGAAATATAAAATAATATAAAAAGTAATATTTTTTATTAATTTTTTTTAAAAAATATTTATAGTAAATATTTAATTTCTCAGTTTTATTCATTGAATAATTATAATGAATGTTCTGTTTACTTAATTTTATCTACCATTTTTGGATATCAAATGAATTTAATTTAAAATTGTTTAAAACAAATTTATTGTAGGACATAATTGTGATTGAATGTTATGATATTTTAAGGAAAAACAATATTTTTTCTTGTAGTATAAATGGATAGTAAGAATAAGAATTAAATAAACACAAATATAATAAACAGAAGAATTTCATTAAAATATTATGGATTATAATGAAATTTTGGATGAGAACATATTAAAAGGTATAACTGGCAGTGGGTGAAGGTTCTTTTTTAGACAAGGTGTCAGAACTTTTCAAAGATCTAACAGCTTGATTGATATGCCTTATCTCTACCATTAATCTTATGAAACATACATTATACATATAGTCCCACTATGTTATTATAATCATTGAATCTAGGACCACCTTCAAACATTAAACTAAATTCAATTTAAAAAACTCATGAACATTTTCTTCATTCTGAATAAATTTTGATAGATTTTCCCATAAATAATTTAGAAGATGTCTTATACCAGTTGTGTATGATGTTAACTTCTCAATAAGGTCACTCTAATTTTACAAAAACATAGTTATAGGAGCACTATCACACTAAATATTATGAATCTGATTAGTCAAAGAAGACATAACATCAGTAATTGATTAAATCCTTAATATTAGATCGGGATAAGTTCATGGAGTAGAAGTGGAAGCTCTGGATTGACTAGAGATACATATTAAAAATTCAAACTAACTACCTAAGTACTACTTAAAATATCCAAAGTATGTCTTTGTGTTTATATTTCCTATATTTTCTATATGTTATGTTATATGGGTTTTCATATCATCAAAAGGGGGGATAATGTTGGAAATGTATTATCTCAATAATTCTCTATGAATATTATGTTTTTTTATTCAAACAAATACCCTTGTTTTTTTTCAAATTAAATTTTATCAATTATTTTTCATGAATATATTTCTTTATAAGTTTTCTCATTTATGGGTTAAAATATTTTGTTCAGTGTTATTTATGTGTTTTGAATGTATTCTAGAAACACTATTGAAACCCTATGTTTGTATGCATAAGGTATGGTTTGGGAACCCACTATTTGGAATAAATCGTATGAATCTTGAACCCTAGATTTTTGTAAAATTATGGATCAATAATAATAAATTTAGAATAAGTCCTACATTTTAGACCAAAAATGTATTTTTCATCAATCCTACTTTTGTAAACAACCATATGTTTTCAATCATATTTTTTGGAGTTTCTCACTATGTGAATGAATCTTATGTTTTTTTTTCAAATATAGGTTTCACAAACAATACGTTAGTTTTACAAATAGAGGGTATGAATAGTTTTTTTAGAATACTTTCAAAATACATCCAGAATATATAATCTAATATTTTTACCCATAAATATGTTAAAATTATTAATAAAGATATTCCTAAATAATACTTGATGTAATTTCATTTATAATCCAAAAAGGGTATTTGTGAGCATCGAAATCAATAAGATTAATATAGTATTGTTGAGACAACACATGTACAACAAGAGATACATGTATGTCCCAACCATTCTAACTAAAATCCATGAGGGACACAATATCTCAAGAAACTAAGCATTCTTAAAGTATAAAAAGGTTTATAACAACGAAATTAGGCAATTATCTATAAACCTTGTAATAATGTCCACCAAGTTATTCTTGAGGAGACAAAAGACTGAGAGAAGCCCACATTGTTTAGTCAATCCAACTACTAAATTTCTAATACAAACTGCAAAGGGTAGCCTTTTCATCATGGGAGAATTCTCATTTGTCAAGGTAATACTACATCCCTCATCCCATAAAAACTACATCATCAGTCATAAATATAAACTATTAGTTCCAAGAAACTCATGTAAAATTTTAGTAAATATAATGGGGGAATGATGCATCGTCGATGTATATACAACAGCCAGGGGTATACATACCCATGGCCTGTGGAGGACCCTAATCCCACCTAAGCTCATATATAGGGGATACTGACACCACTTAGAGAATACACCATATCGAGGTGTGAATGGGGGATATCAAATACATGTATAAAAATGAAGTGTGGGAGTAGTAATCTAGAATAACCATGCCTCCTAGGGGATATTGAACCTAATATCACTTTAAATATCACACTCAAACCTCATAAACATCTATTTTAAGCTGGACGGAGAAGAACTTCTCATATTTTCCTTTGTCTCATCTCTAATATTGAATAAAATTACACCATCACATTCTATGCGGAAAATAATCAGAATGGTCTAATCATAATATTGAATCCAATTAACAGGTAAGGAAATACGAGAAACCACAATGTCTATAAGGAGTAAAATGAATGTGTTCTAGAGTAAACAACATTTAACACATAAGACATAGTCTAAAAATGAAGTGGAAAACTACATGGTGTGAAAGGTCCACTTATACATCATGTATGATGGACTACATGGTGTGTTTGTCCAGGATTGGTACTTGTCGTCTACCACTATAACTTGTAACCAGTTTCACCAATAAATGGAGTGTTCTCCTGAGACAAACTATATATAAACCCAAACATTCACCCTATCATGAAATCCATTAATGTGGCATGTTGTATAGAAATGCGTACATAGTTTTTGGGTTAAGTTATCTATCATGAGATATTTCACTTCTTCAAAAACCATAGTCGCTACACATGTGAGATACATGGTGTGCATTCTTCCAAATTACACTCTATGTAGTATAGTTCCTAATCTAAATTTATATTATCACCCTGAAATTATTCTATATATCTATCCCAATTTCACCATCAATATTACCCAATACTTTATCTATGTCCCTAATTATGGGAGTAACATTATTGGAATCCGAATTCTATACACCGATTTATGAAACTGAATCCTTCAACAGATATGATAGTCTATTTTCTCCCCATAATTTTTTAGGTAGGAATAATTCAAACCTCTCAGTCTTCTTGTTCCACCATCACATGATAATAATTTCTCTCATTGTATCCTTCATTGTTGAACCCAAAAATCTCACACAATCCAAGGTTTTGGTCGTGTTTTGAATATGACCAAGCAATTTGAATCATAGGCCTAACCATAGGATGAGAACAGTCATGAAAATATTGGTAAGATAATTCCTAATAAATAATCCAAATTATAAATAGTGATTTTCATTCAGAACCCATACCATTAGAAAAGGCTTAAAAATTAATTAATATATGAAAATAAGGAAAAAATAAATCATGGACAATTAAAAATTCATAATTTCATAAGTCCATACGTCATGGGAATTGATTAATGATTATTTTTTCCATTCATTGAAAACTATAAAATTGAGAAAAAATTAACAATAATAAATCCCCATCTCAAGGGAAAATTAATTATGATTGAATGAATCATCATGGTCATGATATCCTCATTGATGTCATTAAGAATCAGGTATCATTCATTTGATATGAAGTTTTCATCACCAACTTCCAGCCTCTCTCCCTCTACTCTCTCACTCTCCAATGTTCATATTATTGATAAATGGATAAACCTAGATAGGATCATAATAGGGATATAAATATCGGAGTTCATGGTTTTTTAAATAATAAATAAACCAATTAATTGATTGATTAATTATATAAATTAAATTATTAATTAATCCATTAATAAAGGAAAATATCCTTCAGTCCTAGTGTGAGAGTAACAAACATCACTCTTTGGGAAGGACCCCATATTCCATACTCAATCATGGTCATGGTTTCTACACCTATAGTCTCATTTATAAAATATGTTTAATTTTTCACAACTATATACCAAAGAATATATATATATATATATATATATATATATTACTATATTATTATCATCAATCCCTATTAATTCTTGTAACTTAATGTCGGCTTAGCCCATGGGTAGTCACCACACCACAAAATTGAATGAATCGTTGGATAATATTTCTAAGGATATTTGATTGGAAAATTTTAACTTTATACCCCTGGTTAATTCATAGTGGTAATAAAACTCAAAATAAAGTTATATATCATTCGGTAATAACCTGGGTTTTTTCACCCCCACCTTACAACCCTATTCCACCTTGAGAAATAAATAATATGTGGTGATAACCAAGAAAATTCAAGTAATAATTTTTTGAAAACATCACACCATTTCATGTAATTCCATTATCTACATAAGTCATATATATAATAAAAGTCATCACACAACTAACATAAAAGGGAACAACCCCTTTCATCCATAATTAAACTATATCATTATTTTCCTATAGAAAAAATGCAGTGAAAAAATTCATCCTCCCTTGATGAGTCTTGTTAATCCTTTTTAGAAATAATATATCTCCATATTAATGTAATCCTTGTACATGGGAAAAAATGAATCCATAAACTCATAACATATCTCATTAAAATGATTCAATTTTTAGGTAAGATCATGTAGAAGTGATTTATTCCCCAACATTAATGGGAATTATTGAAGGTTGTCGTATAATAGAAATTTGTCTATGCAACACATCATCATTGATTTCATTATCCGATTATGTTCCACCGCTAAGAGAGATATAATAATGCATGATCTTCTAGACCCACTTCATCCCCTTTGACTTCACCTTCTAACTAGGAACATACACCATCATCTCTATCTTAATACACATGACAATCATGGAATTCATTTAAACCCCTGACAAAAACACCTCTCGAAATCTCACATCTGCATTTCAATCTAAAAAAGAATCAATCACACCACCAAAGATAACCCAATTGTGTTCTCATTGATCATTCACTAAATATACTGACCTCACAAACTAATAGACATTATTCCTCTTCTAGTAAATTGCCTCAATCCCCAAAAATTTGAAGTGGTTGGTCTTGAATATTTTGATTACCCTTCTTTTCCTTTTTTGAACCCCCAGATGAAACTTGACTTAATGACCAAAATCTACAACCTATCATTAAGTTCTCCTCATCCTTCACATGGTAAGTATTTCCATGTGGTGGGTACACCTACAATGATTCACATGGTGATTGATTTTGAGGACAATTCCCTATTAATGTGGTCTCCCATATTTCCTATCACCACATCTAATACAAGCACTAAGAGATAGAAACTATCCACTTGAGAACTACTTGAAATAATCCCCACCTTCCAGGAACCCCTAACATACAAATTATATAAAACATTTGATAACATAGAATTTAAAAATTACCACCATAAAAATTGTGGACTCTCACACATGATGGAAGGGTATAGGGCCACCACCATCAATGAAAGATGAAAAACATCTCCCTCTACACATGGGAATCACAACTGCAATGTTAGCTTCTCATATACCTACATCAACACCTAGAAACAATATCCCCCTATACGAATATCCAAAAACTATGCCACTATTTCACCACCCTAATATCATTATTCACAATGGATACAACCTCTTTAAGGATAAAATTTCAATAAAAAAATGAAATCCCACACTATGAAATTTTGTAGTGCACTAAAAACATTTAAAAAAATGATGAACGAAATATCAAATCTCTTGATAGGATAAACCGTCATTTCCTCATGGGAATTTTTGTTAATAAAGATGAAAGTTCTATATATAAGTTTATCATACCATTCATAAACATTAAACATCATTCTCTGTGGGAAAACCATCACATATATTATAACTTTCTCAAATGGACCCCTGGGTCATCCATTAAAAGAACCTACACATTTCTTAACATTTATATAAAGTGAATTAATATCCAAAAACTCAATAAAATTTCCACAATAAGTACTTGATGGTTAGCTATCATACCATACAAAGGGTTTTCTCTACTTGATGGGATTGGTAGATCCCATTCACTATGGTGGATAGATCTTTGATCATATGTGTGATCACTAATACCTCATGAAACTAGATATGGTTAACCATTTCATACTGAGGTGGGTACCACAACACCTCTTCTCTTCTATGATGGATATCTTAAAGGACTTAATTATCTAATAATGTTAGGATCACCTCACCATAAGGTGTGAAAAAATAATTCTCTCCATTAGTAGAAGATCCCTATCTAGATAGGTTTATTCTAGTGGTTCCACTATAATTTCTATCTCCATAACATAAATCCTATAATGAATAACTCATGAAAATTCCAACCAATATGAATAATACAAGAATAAAGGAAACAATTTTTAATCTAATTTACAATTTATAATTCCTAAACATAAGAATCTCATACACATGTCAACCCACACCTTTGACTTCCATAACCTTACACTAAATATGAACTAACCAAAGGTCAAATCCATGGGAGAGTATTGATGCATCATCCAACTCCAACTCCTCTCACTCCACCCGATATCCACTAATAAACCCCTAAAAAGATAAAATGATGTATAATAATGAATATTCTAATATCATTTACAATCTCAATGTGGAGGAATATCTATGAATCCAATTTTTCATCCTCCATGTTAAAAGATAACCACATCACATAGCCTGGGTAGATATTTTCCCAGGATTTATAATTTTCCAAAGTTCACACTGGATACTCTATTATAGGTAGTGTTTCCCTAAATAATGACTAAAAATAAAAATATGTCCCTCCACAATCCCTTAATAATTCACTAAGGTATCTTATTTTTTTCAAAAAAATAAATCTTCAAAAACACTTCATAAGGTTCATGATCATCAATGCATGCACAGATAGTGTTTCACTGTCCTATTAAATGTTTATGAGCCTCTATAAAAAACTATTTCAAATAAATGGCCTAAACTAAAGAAATGTTAGAAAACTCCCATCACGAGTTCAAGAAAAGTATCATTTCCCCTTAATGGAATATGGTTCCCTGTAAGGATATCAATTAAAGAATCATCATATAGTTTGTGAATAATGGATTAGATGATAACTTAGGTCCCAGACTCTAGTGGATTCAATATGCTTCATGGATCAAGATTTTCTTGATCATCAGAAACCACATACCATATATAACCATGAAAAGTATCATCTTAGTCATAAAAAAACCATATTCTATATGATAATATTTAACTAAGAATAAATTGGAGATAAGTTACCTTAGATCAATGGAAAAAGATATATATCAATAGAATTATCAAAAAAATGCAACACAACTCAACACCTTGTTATGGAAAATCCTATCTATAGACACAAGATCTTCGCAACCCTTCCTCTATAAAAAAGAAACCTATTATTGGGTATCACCCTTAATTTGATAGTATGAACCCATAAGTATTAGTTAATAGATGGGAAAGATAACAAGGAATGAACATGAAGGATCATATATGAATTTTATATATTGTATGTAAAAACCTTCCTATACCCTAAAATAATGTCTCAAATAACTTGGTCATATATAATTTTATTATGGTTTTGTTGAATACATATATTGACATTCTAATCTAAATTAGTCTTCATGGTCTAATAACCAAAATCAAGTCCCCATTAAAATTATTTCCCTATGTTCCAAAATAACCCCTCACTTGACCACTAACTCCCAACACTATCCCTCGGACAACCATCTATAATATCGGTCTGACACTACCCAACCCATCTGGGGCCCTAAATGTGTTATTCATAGGCTAAGAGTTCCTCCTAAATCCCATATCCAATAGTTCAAGGGATAGCGACTATAACAAAGTAAGAAAATATCACATATTGGGAGGTCATACTTGATGAAAACCTTTAATAATACATCTCCAATACATAATATGATCTAAAATACATATAGTATATATATATATATTCAACTAAAATGAACTATAATAAATGAAATGAATGTATGAGACAACAAGTAAACATATATTCAATAAGGAAAATAGATTTGAAATATTATATCTGATAAGTATTTGAAACACAATGAACTAATAATATCCTCTAAATTATATGTACTCCTAGAGTTAACTCCAGTAATAGAAGTCCTTTACACAATTATGAATTACCCTGACCCACAAATGATCACCAAGCATCACCATGTGCTAGCTCTTAAAAATGTATGCGTTATCAACATCTTCCTAGACCTTTTCTAAACTGTGGCATCATTTTAATAGACACACCACATGTGGAAACAACTATCGTATAGGGTATAGCATAAATATACCCAGTAGGATGTCCCAAAAACCACCATGTGAACACAAAGCAATAATTCATCTTAAATCTTGGTATGAGAGGTGTCTAGTAGGAAAACCAAGAGGAAAACCATAATAACTTGTCATCTCAGAACTCCCTATAAATAATTTAAATAGAAAGAATGTCAATGAATAATAATATGGATATTCTCATCCACTATAATTCTTTAAGAAATACATGAAGCTCCTAAACATCCCATATTTAACCCATGAGGTTCACAATCTAATAAGAAACTAAGGATTCTTAGAGTAGTGAAAGGTCTATGAATTTAGATGTAGACATCCATACAAACACTATTTCTCAAAATCATAAAAGGGTTATTTAAGGAGACATAAAATTCAAATAATCTCATAATACTTATAATTTCCAACAACAATATCACCACCAAAAACCAAACATGGGAGCCTACTCATTATTGGATCATGCTCTCTAATAAATGGAATACCACATCCTTTGGATGATAAATTTTGTATCATCAATTAAAAATATAAAATATCACTTTAAAAAAATACATGTAACCACACAATAATTTTGGTTGAGGACTCATTCCTTGTCAATGGATGTGAAACAAGCAAGGGGATACCGAACCTGGTGGAGAACCTTCACCCCATATGAGCTCTTATAATGGAGGATAAAGACTTTAAAAATAGATTACCTACACCCCAAATTTTTATGGAGGGATACTAACTCAAATAAGATTCCATAATAATGAACTACATGAGACAAAACTCATAATTTGGTATTCACATGCAAAAAACCTAGTCTTGAGCAATATGATATGACATAAACATGGGTAGAAGTAGTGCATGACATTTTCTCTCAGGTACACATTGTACAACCCCAAAGTAATAGTAATTCCATGTTCTAGAAAAGTAATTGTTGTGATTGGGGAACCTATATGATGTGTGTATGTTATACTACATGGTGTGTCAGGATAGGTGGAGTACATAGTGTGTACCACTGAAACACATGTCTTGTTCCACTAACACATGTTGCAGACTCCTACCCCAAAAGTCATGTGAAACTAAATACACACCCGATAATGAATCCACATACATTCCATGCATGTAATATAGGGGTACATTGTGTGCGGTTTTGTAACATGGTGTGTGATATTTAACTTCAAACTCTAACCTTAGCATACACTATATATGTTCTTCTAAACTACACATCATGTTTTCGATTTCCCAAACCAGAATGTTCTCATTTACCTAAAATTTGTCTATCTTCTATGATTTTATCATCTATATTTCATGTTCCTTTGTCTAAGGCCATGTTCATGTGTGTAACCCTTGTGAACATCATTTTTTGGACATCAGTGACTGAGAAGAGAATCCATCAACACCCACAAGAGTCTCTCACTACCCCACACTTCACTAGTCAAGAAGGAAATCATACCTTTTTTCCTTCACGATCCATCATCCCCCAATAATCAGTCTTATTTTCACTATTGTTTTTCTCAAATCAAACAATCACCCATGGATTATGGATTCAATTTCATTTACAATTGGACCAAGGAAGTTGAATCATCATCCTAACCATATGTCATTAATTAATACTTGAATAATAGTGGTCTAAATCCAAATAACCATTGATGTGATAAAAAATGATAGTCATTGAAATCCCAACCATTCCCCATAGGTGTAAAAACCAAAGAAAATATAGAAAAAAGAAAATGAACTAATCCATTCTAATTAAAAAATCATAAATTGGAAGGTCCATATGGTATGGAAATTGATTAATAAATATTCATTTATTTATGATGATCAAGTATAAGGTAGTTAAAATAAAAAATAACAATTCCATTCCATAAGGTACAATGAAAAGTCCTTGAATATTTCATCACTATTATTCTAACATAATCAATATATTTGATAATTATCTCTTCTTCCTCCAATATGATATCATCTCAACTATTGGTCAAACTCTCTCTCTATCTCCCTGCACGATCTCCCTCTATCTGGGGTTTATAGTCATGATAATTGACCAACCCTAAGGTGAAATATAATAGAGATATAAACAGTGTAATTATATGGTTTCCATAAAAAAATAAATAATTTATTTATTTATATCATTTATATTAATTAATTAATCCATTTATAATGGAAAACTTCCATGTTTCTTCATTCGAATGAAACTAACATCGCTCTCAGGGAACCCCCCCCCCCTTCCGATTTAACTTGTAATGGCTTGTGCCTTATCAGACTATTAAATTTCTCTTTTTGGGTGTTATAGGTGTTCTAAATTAGTATTGCGGAGGTTTTAAGATTTTTTTAGTGGAGTTAGGTGTTGTAATAAAGAAGATTTAGAAAATACCCATCATGTATAGTATACACCACATGAACTTGTGGTTTACAATTTTCTTGGTCAGCTATTTCACAAATTCTATTCACGTAAGGGGGAATCCATGAGATAGATTACATGTCATGTAAGTTTAATTCACAATTTGTATTAAATAAATTCCATGGTGACGTGTTTTTCAGTGTAATTTGGGATTTTTAGAAAACCTGAGGTTTACACGCCATGTAATGGTTACATGATGTGACACCTATAGGATTACTGATTTTTAGTTCATTTTCTTAGTCTATTAATATTAAATCAATCATGAATTACTCTTCCTATCATTTTAGTTAAACACTAATCACCCCAAGGAGACCTTATATCCCACTTCTCACTTTTTTTGATCTATTGGCCCTAGGGGCTATTCGTTTGAGATAAATGGTAATACCTTATATTCCTTTTGGTTTTTTTCTCTTGTTCTTCTCCTGGAGATTCACTATGACAATGTTGTTTGGGTTTGGTTGTGAACTTGGATGAATTTTTATGATATTTTGGTACTATGTAGGTTTATCCATGAGTTCTTGTGGTGTAGTTGTGGTTTTATATAGTTCTTCTTAACCTTGTGGTGTGTATTGAGTTGGAAAAGTTCTTTAAGGTATAGAATCCCTCATTTCTCTATATTATGTATCATGGGGGAGGGTTTTTATTTACATAATATATTTTTTATGGTTTTTATTGATTAATAAAGTATAAATAATTGGATAGTTTAAATTTAGTGGAAAAAAGGAGTGATTCACATGTTTTTATAGCATTTATATGAATGCTATATTGTGATTGTACGAGCTTGATGCCCTGCTAAAAGTTGTGGTAGTTGGGTTATTTTTTGTGATATATGAAATATTTTTTGACTAATATGTCTATTGTGATTGTTTTTATATCACCCTAAAATGGAAATATAAAACCCATATATATTTGAATAATAAAATTGTTTCCCTAGGATTATGGATTGTGTGATATCACCCCTATAATAAAGTGGAATGAGATAAAATCTAGTTTATTAAATGTGTAAATGTTCTTCATGGTTATGTGATTTTTTTACATGCATTTTTGGTGGTGTGGTGATATACGGTTGTTTGTAAATTATCTCGGGGTGGTGAAGTAGTTTTTTGGTTATTCTTTTTTGGTTCAAAGATGGGTTTTTTTAATGCATTTGGGGTGGATATGTGGTAGTTGTTTGGACGTGATTTTGGGGTGGTGAGGTGGTAGTTATTTGGTCATACTTTTGGGGTGGCGAGGTGGTGATTGTTTGACCATTCTTTTGTAACAACAAGGTAATTGTTCAATGTAATCGATGATTTGATTGTGATGTGTGGTTTCTTTTTATTCGATTCCTAGGTAGTGATGGAATAAATAATAATTTTAATAATGATTGAAATGGATAGTGTTTGATTTGGTTAATGGAATGGAAATAGACAATGAATTAAAATATGATGGGACGTGTGGTTTAATGTGGTTGATGCTTAATAATGAAATGAATGGGTTGGATAATGGGAATCTGTTGGCAATGTGAGATGTGGATTCTCTCTTATGTTGTATTATGTATTTAGAGGTGGTAGAAAAAGTGAAGATTCTATGATCTCACTAGTGTTTACTTGTGAACCCATAGGTTGGGATTATGTGAGTGTGGATATTTGGGTATACATGTATATTCTATTTTATTTCTATACACACCACACTAACATTGAGCACTATGTGTTGACACCCTCGTAGTCACATGGATGGTGTATTTAGTGACATCTAATTTAGAGAATAGATGGTTGGGTACCCAATATTTCCCACTCTCTCTTCTAGGAGAGGTAGTTATTGATCCTACTCGGATAGTCAGGGATATTTTAGTGCACTATATGGTTGTTGTGATATCCCAAGTGTATTTAGGAATTTTTTTATGTGGTTGTGCTTGTGTGTAAGTGAGCCCAGGTGTCTTCATGCGGGATGTGACATAGCCTAAGTATCTATAGGTGGGATGATATGGGATGAGGTGTCTTATAGTGGGGGTTGTGGATAGTAGGAGGTTGGAACAAGGTTGATTTATTTCATGTTCGTGATACCCTAATGCTCTGGTTATGGTTTTGGATGTGTTCTTGCCTATTTGTTTTCATTTGAGTTGTGATATGGTCGTTCTTATAGGGCGAAAAACATAGGTGTCTATGGGAATGATGTGATGTGATCATTCTTATGGAGTATTGTAGTATTTAGAAGATACGAGATCACCCTAAAATTATAATTTGGGGTGTGAGAGAGGCATACCAGTGGGAAAGTGGTGTGGGGTACTCTTAATTGATGTGATTTGGGTAATATTATATTACTTTTATTATACTATTTGGTGATCTTTCCTTGGTGAGGTTTGGGATTGATAGTTGACATGTTTAGGAGTTTAAAGGTCCTATTGTTTTCTTATCGGTGCATTTTTATGCTTCTTTCACATGTTCATGAGAGACTTTGGTTTTCTTACTTTATAAAAATGTAGCCTCACCCTTCATATATAATACTATTTTTGGATTTCTTGTAGGATTATGTAGACCATACTAGACATTACATTCTCGTACCTTGGATAAAAGTTGTATTTCTTATTTATATTTTCTTATAGGTATTTAATTTGGAGACTTTTATCTATTCTAGTTTTATTTATACATGTTTTGGTGGGATGGTTTCGGTTTCTATTATATTATTCCATGGAGATGGTTGTGGATGATTCATCTTATCTCTCAATCCTATGTAATTATTGAGGGAATTTCCCCCATTTCATGATATTTGTAAACCATTGGTGCTAGTTCCCAACTAGGGCCTACTGAAGGTGGGACTTGGGGGGGTCATTATCTCTCTCCCCTCATTGCGGTATTTTTGGAGGGAGGGGTCATGAAAGAGTTGTATCAAAGTTTATGGTTGAGAGATATGATTGTGTATGGAGTCTGGAATAGTGAATATTTCATGGGTTGGTATGGAAACAATTCTAGTTGACGTTGGTATGTAACATAGGCCAGGGAGGCCATCTCGGACATGAAATTTTGGGGGGACCATGGTCCAGTGCATAGACTCTAAGCATATTGAATGTCCAAGTGTCCTGGTCCAGTTTTATGTGTAGATAACTAAGAGAGGTACATGAATCATGATGAATTGTTTTATTTTTTTCATTGGTGTTTTTTGGAAATGTTAAAATCAATAAATTTAATACAAATTAATATTAATTAAATTCTATACTACCGAACTTAGGAAGTTCTTGGTAATTTTTAGATGTGGCTCTTGTTCGTCATCGAAATGTGCTCGGGTAGTTGAGGTTTACCATACTGAACTGGTTGATCACCATAGGTTTGATCCAAAAGTGAAGGATGATGCTTGGAAGATGGAATTTCAAACTTTTCAATGTAAGGTTTTGGGGAAATATGAGGGTAGTGTCTCTTATGTGGAGACAGAGAGATGGATAGATTAGATCAAGTTCACATTTAGTTTGATCCGAGTCCCAGTGGGATAATGGGTCCCTTTTGAGGTCAATTACATGTGGGAAGCTTTGAGTCAATGGTAGGCAATGTATCTAGGTGATATGAAGGTGGAAAATGTTTCTTGGGGTGATTTTGGAAATAATTCCATGAATAGTTCCTTTCACCAACGATGAAATCAATGAGAAGGTAGGATAATCTTTCTCTTCATCAGGGGAGTATGTTCATAAATGATTTTTGGAATCAAGTTCAAAGACCTTTTATATTTTTTCCCATGTGTATTTTTAAATGAGTAGTCTCATGTGTCACATCTTGGGGAAGAACTCTATCATTCTATTTAGTATTTAGTTACTCATTTTATATTGATGAATTGTGTGGAGGTTCAAAAGAAGGTGGTGGTGATCAATGGGATGCACTCTTGAGGAGGTTTACCATATGAGGAGAACCAATATGATTCTTTCAGGATTAGAGTTATCAATAGTAGGTCTCATTCACTAGGACCTTTGAGGTTTTTACCAGTGGGGAGTCAACCTTAGAATATTCCTTTTCAAGCTACTTGGTCTATTTGATTTCATTTTTTCTATAAGAGTTTATCTAGTGTGTTTGGAATATGGGGTTCATGGTCATCACCATAACTAGTGCCCAAGGGTTCCCCAAGCTCAGTTTCATGGAGATGGATAGGTTCAGTTCTACCCTCAGTAGTTGTTTCTAGTGAGATCATTCCATTAGTAGAGGCAATAAGGGTAGTATGGTTATGCTCTATCGAGGGGATATGAAGTAGGTATAGGCTAACCTCAATATATTCTTCATGTTCAGAGACCTCAAATGGGGTGTGGTCATAGAGGTGGTATTCATCATATAGGTATAAGATCTAGGCATGGTCAGTTCCATGCAGTAGAGGTGGATGTTCCAGAGGGGACAAAGATCGTATGAGGTATAATCGTTTTTTAATACCATTACTTATTCATTTTTTGATTTATAAACTTTCCACTCTTTTGTTTAACCCACACTATTCCATTATATGGGACTATAAATAGAAAGGTTTCCCATTACCCTGGTGTTGACTATGCCAATTGAAGGCCATATCATCATGTTTGATGTGTGACAGGTGTGTAGACTAATGATGGGGACACATCAGTCCCATGGGGATATTTTATTTCTACAGATACATCCATATGATGTAATCCAAGGAATCGATTGGTTTTATTCCATACATGTAGTTATCAACTTATTCTAGTGGAGAGTCATGTTTTTTGATGTATATGGACAGAGTGTTGTTTTCATTGGTGAACAAGGTTGTCAAGTGGGAAGTCAGTGTGTGGTTCTCCTTCCATTTTGACACATAAGTTTTCTATGGAATTAGTGGAATATTCCATAGTTAATTCCATAAGGGTCATTGGGGACTTCATGGATGTTTTCCTAGAGGAGTTGTTAATGCTACCCACTTGACATGATGTTGAGTTTGGGATAAACGTGCAGCTTGGTGATTCTATGATTTCAATGGATCCATGTTAGATGGAGCCTTTTGTGTTATAGGAGTTGAGGATTAAAATATTTGATCTGATTTATAAGGGTTTTATCTGGCCTAGTGTGTCAAAGTGTGGTGATCTAGTGATTTTATCTAAGAATGTGGATGGTAGTCTAAGGTTTTGTGTATATTACCGGAAGTTGAATTAGGTGACAGTCAAGAAACACTGCCCTCTTCCAAGGAAATATAATCTTTTTGACCAGTTGAGAATGTAAAGTTTGTTTTCTAAGGTTGATATATGGTATGGATATAAAAATTTGAGTATGAAGGAAGGATATATCATAAAGTCATCCTTAATATGTAGGTATGACCACTTCGAATTTGTAGTCATTCCATTATGTGTTACGAACACACCATCTGTCATCATGGGGATTATGAACTCCATATTATGAGAGTTCTTGGATTTGTTTTTAATTGTATTCCTCAATTATATCTTTATTTACTTTAATTCCATGGAGGATAATTCTAATCTTCTTAGTCCTATATAGAAGTTTCTTCGATTCCATTAGCTCTATGGAAGGTTGTCCAAGTGTAAGCTATATACACAATAGTTCCATTTAATCAAGAATGTGGTGTATCAAAAAGGTGTGGAAGTGAACTCTTCAAAGGTAAAACAATATTTTATTGGGAAACAATCAATAATGTGGTAGAGGTTCTTAGTTTTCATGGTCATTTAAGATATTTTTCTAGAGGTTTGTACCAGATTTTACTCATTTTTCATCCCTATAGACAATGTTGAAAAGGAAGGAATGTGTTTTTGTTTGGAGAGATAAATTCCAAGAAACATTCAGTTATGTGAAGGGGTAGTTGGTTAGTGATCTCATTCTTTAGTTTCCATAGGAGGGAGTGATGTTATAGGTTTTTTGTAATGATTTTGGTCTAGGTTTAAGATGTGTATTGATGAATTTGAGAGCAGTGATCTCTTATGGGTATAAGAAGTTACTTCCCCATGGGAATACCTATACCACCAAAGATATGGAGATATTAATGGTTGTGTTTTCACTGATTTTGTGGTGGAGTTTCCTCAATGGGGGAACTTTTATTTCCTCACAGATCACAAGATCTTTATGTATATCTTTTCTTAGCATGATTTGAATTTATGGAAGTGGAGGTGGATAGATTTTATTTAGGATTGTGATCTTGATATTTTCTAAACCTTAGGAAAAGGAAATGATGTGGCTTATTATTTCAATAAGAATTTGGGTAGGGATTCTATTCAGGTTTCTGGGGATGCTTGGAGAGAAATGGAGGAGTTGGAATCCTTGCACTTAGATGCAAGGTTGGATAATCATAGAGGCTTTTTGTTTTAAATTAAAGTTAAGTATTACCTGATGTTAAATGTATAAGAGTATAAATGGGGAAACATAGAGGAATATGTGGTGTGGTTTCATGCAATTCTATGATACATTATCTTAAATCTGGATTCACCTTTGACCTCATGATTATGGAGGGGATTTCAATATTATTTTTCCAATCAACTTCACCTCTACACTAAATTCCACCCTCATATAGATGGGTATATGGATAGGAACATCTATATGCTAGAAGATATGTTGAAGGCATGAATCATGGACTTTGTTTGATCTTGGATACAAAAATTTCCTTTTACTGGGTCTTCTTACAATAATAGTTATAACTCATCCATTGGAATGGATCTATTTGAGGCTCTGTATGGGAGATAATATCATTATCATTTATTTTGGAATGAGGTTTAGGAGGCAGTAGTTCATGGAAACGATGTGTTACAGAGCATGATAGAGAAGTTTTATCTTGTTAATGAGAGGATGAAAGCAATGAGGGAACAAAAGATCTCTTATACTAATCGTAAGAGGAGGCCCTTGGAGTTTTAGGTTGGGGACCGTGTATTTTTTAAGCTTTCCCCTCTACGGGTCAGTGGAGGACTAGTATAGGGATTAAGATTTCTCCCATGTTTGTTGTTCCCATTGAGGTTTTGGGGAGAGTTGAAGAGATGGAGTATCCATTTTAATTTTCCCCTATGCCAAGAGAGGATTCATGAAATCATCCATGTCTCTCAGCTTCGTCAATCTCTTCATAATTACTCCCATATGATTTACCAAGGAGAGTTGGATATCAAGGATAAAAAAATTCATGGAGAGGCCAGTAAAGATCCAATATTGTCAAAATAATGTGCTTTAAGTATGATTCATACCCTTGGTTCATGTGTTTTGGAGTCATGGTGTCCTATAGAAGAGTACATGGGAGTGAGAGATGCAAATGTGTGCCCAGTACCCATATATGTTTTGAATTTTTCATTCTTTTTTTTCTTTGGGATGTAATGCTTGGATTATACTATTTTAGGAGATGTTTTGTTTTCCCTTTTTGTGATGTGTGTTTTTTGATACCTGATAAAGTCCTGACATATGAAAAGTGGGTGACTAGATTCCTAATTGGGATACATTACCTATGATGCAATTAAACTCATGCTAGTGAGAAAATGCCACCCATAGTGGATAGTATATTAACATGGAGTATGGAATTCCATGATTTATATCTTTATCATGGTGCATTTATTTATTTATGATGGTTATTGTTTTAGGCTGTGTAGAGGTTGAAATTTTTATGTGGTTGTGTGGTTGTGTGAGAGGTGGTTGTTTGAATCTGTGTGGTGATGAGGATGTCCAATATGTTTTCTGGAATTTGGTTTGGCATGTTTGGTTGGTGGTAGTATTTTATGAATAACGATTTTACACCTTGAGTTTTTATGGAACTTTTTCTCTAAGTGAATTAATTCTCATTCAATTTTTTAATTGAAACAAGTCAAACATTTCTTTCACATGGAACTGAATTAACGTGAATTACACGCAACACTGATTTTACCAAAAAAAATATTATTAAATTAATATATATAGATACTTAACCTAACTGTTATGTTATTAGTAATTAATAGTACTAACTAACTTATGATAACCTATGGTTTACACAAATATAAAATTAAATCATTAGTTACTATGACCCAGTTGAATATAAAAGGAATATTTTGATAGAAAACTATTATTATGTTCACAAAGATATTTTATCCTAATAAATTAAATTTACTAGTGAATGATGTTAATGTAATATATATATTAAATATTCAATCATATTTTTTTTATTAAGCCCACAGATTTTATAGTCATAACATACAGAAAACCCTAATTTTATACATAAAAACCAATATTTTATTAAGGTAATTTTACTGTATTTTGATGGAAAACCTACATTAAATTTAAATATTGGAAATTTTATGAATTTTATTATAAAAAATGAACTTCATTTTTAAGGTGAAATATAAAAAAAAAGGTTTGTGGGAATTTTTTTATTTTTCTGTAAACTTTCATTTTTTTAATGAATAGTGAAAATACTGAAATTTAACTCAAAACTGTTTTTTCATATAATTTATTTTTAAAGTTAAATAATATTTTTAATTTATTTAAAGATTAATTAGATCAAATTTCAATAAATTTATCCAATTCATGTCATTTTAATCTATTTTACATTGAAATTTTTTATAAAAACCTAGCATGCTTTTGAATGTTTTTGCTTTAAAACCATACATTGTCGTCTCGTCTATGGGATTAAATTTAAATTAATTTATTCCACTTATGTGATTAGAATTTGGAAAAATAGATTCCATGTTTGGAATAATAATAAATTCTAATTTATAATAATATCAACTTAGTTTTTGATGGAAAATATTAGTGATGGTAATTAAAATTCATTAAAATGATTAAGATTAGATTTAGCTTAATAAGGGACTAAATCCTAATCCTAAGGCCTAATATGACCTAGAAACATGTATAAAATTCATTGAGTGACCATATTTCTACCATATACTCCTTTTAATCTAATTCTCATCATTATTGGTTCCATATTCAATAAATAATGTAGGTGGGGTTTCCCTTTTCCAAAATATATTGGAGTGTCACTCCTCCTCCACTATAAAATGACTCCTTTACTCCCACTTCCACACACCTCTCAAGTAACTTATGTTCATCCAATAACTGGCCAAATATCTTCCCAACATCATTACTTCCCTTATAAATCCTCTATTTTGGTAGAATGTACTCCAAGGAAGTCCTTTGGTGAAAACCAAATGGTGTCACCCAAATAAGAGGTAATATCCTCCCTTAAGGCCATTTATCATATTTTCATTCTACATCCCCTCCATTATTCATATTTCATTATTATAAAAAAAATATTATCCTAAACATACTAAGATTTTTTATGCTAATAATTATACCTACACATGTACAAAATTTCATCTAATTGGTAAATAATATACTTTTTATGTGCACAGTGAACTACCACCTTAAAAAATGATGGTTGTTCATTCTTCCTTTACCACCTCTCATGGTGGAAATTGTGATATAAATTATATTTTTATATAATACTTATTATATCTATAATTCCTTTAATACTATATAATTATTTTATAAATCCTATCTTTATACTTTCCATCTTATGTAAATATAATAATTTCATTTGAGGAAGTGTGGACTACAGCCTCCTCAAAGCGATGTAATTCATTCACACACTACATGGAATATATTAAGCATGTGTTTAGTGAAAATAAATGATATATATTATATAATCATGATACTGGAATAATGATATATATATATATATATATATATTTATATATAAATATTATGTCATTTACTCTATTTCCTCCAATATGAAAAAAAAATTAGAACAACATTCATGCGTACGTACGACATACCATCTCCATGAATGTTGTATTAAATTTAATAAATATATATAATATATATAATTATAATAAATATATACTAAATATAAATTATATTTATATAATTTTTTACATTCTTGAAATCAGGATATAGTTATAAGGACCAAAGATATAACAAATTAAAACACATGTGAAGAACAAAGCAGATATTACCCAAAGTGAAACCTTAACATATAATTATTAAATTGTGGGTAATATAATGTCATAATAAAACAATATATGGTATTATATATAATAATATTATTCTATAAAATTTGTATAATAAACATACATTTATTATACATGAAGCTTGTATGAGTACGAAGAGATTCAAGAAATAAGTTAAGGGAATTTCATCTCACTCTTTATTTTTGTGAGATACATGCCTTATTCACCAATAACTTGTTTTATGTGGTGTATATAATTCCCATTAATTTATTTGATTCCTCTTATAATTAAATCAATGGGTATTTAGATATCCATTCTATGATCTTTCTTTAATATGGTTTATGTTCTAGAAGGGGTTTTAAGAGTATTTTATAGGATTTCAAGGAAATGTTTTTTGAAATGGTTTATAATATTCTTTATAAGATTCAAGTAAAATGGTATTCAAAATTTTTTAAAGCTTAATTTATAAGTTTTTAAGCCTATTTTTAATATTTAAAAACATTTTTTAAAAAATAAGTGTATTTTCCTCAAAAAATGTTTTTAAAAGAACCTTTAAAAGTATTTCCCATATAAGATACCATCTATTGGTGTTAGTCGGGACTTTCTAGGAAAATGATCCAATGTTTCCATTCATATTATTTCTCTAAATGTTATATGGTTTGATGTAATCATGCTTATGAAACCTTTTTCTCTTCCATGGGTTCTATGTTTTTAAAACCCACTCCTTTCGTGGGTTTTGCTTTTGATGAAATGATTATGAAACTTGTATATTTTTTCATGGGTTATGATATGATTACATGATTATGATACACGTTTAATTTCTTGGATTATGTTATGAAATTTTTTTATGATTTTATGTCACATCTATTTATGATTTCATTATGATATGTTTGAGACCTATATCTCCCTCCAATTTATTGGGTAATGATTTATATCTCATCAGATGGACTGAGATGGTCTTGGGAGTGAACCTTGACTAATAATATTTCCAAGGGAGTGAACCATGACTACCAAGATGGTATGAGAATTGAACTCATGCTACTAATATGGACATGGGAGTGAAAATGACTACCAAGATGGTATGGTGAGTGAACCCATGCTACTAATATGGTCTTGGCATCGATGTCTTGGATATTATGTAAATCATATTATATGCTTATGAGCTTTCCACAATTACATGATTTATCCATATGTTGTACTTTAATGGATTATGTTCTTAATTTCCTTATGATTCATGTCTTATAAACTATCAATATTTATGAAATGACTCATGTTTAAGATATTTTATATGCAGGGTGTGATCTTAAAATGTTTTGATCACGTTATCATACTCTTATGATCATTATTATGCTTACATTTCTCCCTTATTTACCCTAACTAAGCATCTGATCCATGTTATGAATATATGTATTATGTATGATGTGACTAATAAGGGTTACAGTGAAGATAAACATAGTGATAGATAATGTATCTCACTTATATATCAGTGATCATGTTTCCATGTTTCCAAAGGCACTAGACTAATATGGTATTTGGGTGTCTATTTTTGTAATGTTTTATGTATTCTACAAAAGTGATGTAATGTCAATGTATATGAATAATCGGTTTTTATTTTTTTTATTAGAGTGAAGGTTTAGTTATACTTTGTAAACTTGGATGATAAAACCTTAACGAGAGCTCTAAATACATGTATAAGTATAAATATAAGGACATGAAAAGGTATATGAAAATGTCCTGGAATTTTGGTAAAGGATAGAGTAAGTGCTTTCCTAGAAATACTTCCATGTCTAGATACAAAAAATATATATGGTTATGGAACATATGTACCTTGGAGTAACAACTCTAACAAGATGTCCCATGCCTAACTCATGGTAACATGGTACGCGATGATGGGCCTTACTACGCACGTGGTTTGAGACTCACAGGATATATGCTTTTTTATTTCACAAATTCTTCACGAATAATCATGAAGGTTTTAAATATAATTTGGATATAAATAAACTGGGATAAACCAAAGGTTTCATATATTAAGTAATGTGTCATAACTTAGACATCCTATAAGTGAATGTTCATGATTATGTGGTTCCTCATTTTGATAAATGTTTCTTACTCAAAGATTTTGGTTTTATTCAATGGATGGAACCTGAAGGAACATCATTAATGGTGATTGTGATTGAAAATTAAATGATTTTCCTCCTAAAAAACAAAATTCTATGTGATATGGAATGTAAAATCTTGTTGTCATACTCATAAACCATTCTCATTATATTAATCATAGTGTACATCCAAATGAGCAAAGGAGGGAATAAAATACTATTGATTCTTTCATGAGGAAACATCGACCTTCTTCCAGAGGATCTTCTAATCCACTTATTACTAAATAATGGATCAGTACTGCTGAAAAAGTATTCTCCATTATCTAGTATTTAGAGCATGATAAAGTCATTATTGATGTTTATTGATTATAAGGTGAAAAGAACCAGGGGGAATATAATAAATAATATTAGGGATCAATATGAAATTGAATCCATGGACTGGGATGAGATTAAGAACATGTTTTTCAATAAGTACTTTCCTAGAATTCTCTGTACAAAGATGGAGAAATAGTTCCTTGAGTTGAAGCCAATGGATGATGAATCTGTTGTTACCTAGGAGGCTAATTTCCCTATACTTATGCGGTACTCTTCAAGAAATATCATCCAACCTAGAAGTAAATTTCATAGTTTCTTTAGTGGCTTAAATCCAAGTTTCATAAGGGAATTGTCCATAAGAAATTATTGTAGCTATAAAGAAATTTTTCAATGTGAAATCAAGGTTGAAATGGAGGTTGGAGTAACAAATATATCACATGGTTTTTATAAGAAAAAGAATGTGGAGTCTAGAGGAAACACTTAAAACCACGAAGATAAGAATATGATATTTCTTTTCTTCTCTACATGTGGGAAGAAGCATGGAGTAAATTAACTTAAGTGGTCTAATAAATGTTTTATGTTTTAAAGGGAAGGCTATCAAGCATTTTATTTCCAATGTGAGGGGATGAATTTAGATAAATGTGTGAATAGAGAAAAAGTGGGATAGAATGTAGCCCCCATGATTCAATTCTAAAAGTGTAAGGAGAATGGGAGTTATGATAACCAGTGAAAAAATCCAAGGGATGGTGATGATGATTGATGTCAAAAACTTCTTAATAAAAGGGATGATGGGAAATATATTTCAATTACTATTTCTAACTAGTTTTGTGATAAAAATTTAGTGAAAGGTAAACTTACCATCCACTATATAATTTCTAAGGTCTTATTTGATTCTAGATCTACCCACTCTTTCAAATCTAAGGAATTTTATAAGGCTATTTTGATTCCACCAAAATTAATAGATGTATAATTAGTAATGAAAACTCCTAATGATATGATGATTGAATCCCTAGTCTATGATTCATCTTCGGTTGATGTTTGTGGGAATGTGCTTCCAAAAAATCTTATCATTCTTTCTTTGGTTGAATTTGATGTTATCTTAGGCATGGATTGTTTTTCTCTCCATAAATATCACATCAATTGTTGAGGAAGGGATGTTACTATTGACATTTAAGACCCCTCTATTGTCATCTATCAATGTGAAAATATGTATGAACTTCCTTGGAAGATTATATCAAGTTTTGGGGTCTTAATTTCTATTCATAGGCGTTGTATATCTCAAAAGGTGGGGAGAAAATCAACATTGATGATATACCCATTGTTTTGGATTTTGTGGATGAATTTCCAAAAATGTTTCATCGCCTTTAAAAAAAATGTGAAGTTGAGTTCTCAATAGAACTCCTACTGGGTTCCACACCAATTTCAATGACTCCCTTAAGAATGGCCCCGATTGAGTTGCAATAATTGAAGAAGGAACTCCAAGAAAACCTTGACAACTGATTCAATCAGCCAAGTGTGTCACCATGGGGTGAACTTTTTTTTGAAAAAGAAATATGGATAAATGTGACACTCCATTTATTATCAGGAGTTCAAAAAAATTACAATCAATGACAATTATCCTCTTCCCCATATTGATGACTTGTTTGATAAAATTCCTAGATCTCAATAGTTTTCCACGATTGACCTTCATTCTGGATATCATCAATTGTGGGTCAAGAAGGAGGATATACCTCAATGGAATTTTTTACTAGGTCTATACACTATAAATATTTATTAATTCCTTTTTTATAACTAATTCCCCTGTTATATTCATGTATTTAATGAATAGAGTCTTTAGAGATTACATTAATCAGTTTGGGGTAATCTTTATTGATGATATTCTTATTTATTCAAAGATTAAGGAAGATCATGAATACCACTTGATAATTATACTATAGTCCTTAAGGAAGGATAAAATTTATAAAAATTTACAAAGTGTTAATTTTGGATGAAAGAGGTTTCATTTTTTGGTCACATAATCTCAAGAGATGGTATAATAGTAAATCCATCAAAGACGAAGGCTATTGAATGCTATCCTGGACCAACTATGGTGACTGGGATACATAGCTTTCACGGTTAATCTAGATATTATAGATGGTTTGTGGGGAGTTTCTCATGACTATTTAATCCTCAGACCATGTTCACTCAAAAAGGTTTCATGTTCCTCTGGACTGATGAATGTGAGGAAAATTTCAAGGAGCTGAAGAAAATGTTGGTCAACACACATGATCTTACATTACCCTATAATGAAGAATTATTTTTTACCTATAGTGATGCATCCAAGAAGGGATTGAGATTTGCTCTAATGAAGAATAACATGGTTATAGCCTATACCTCACAAAATTTGGAGATTCTTGAAAAAAATTACCCAACTCATGATTTGGTGTTAGTGGTGGTAATTTTTGAATTAATGATATGGAGGGATTAACTTTATGAAAAAAAGTGTAAAATATATATTGATCATAAAAGTCTGAAATGTATATTCACATAGAAAGAGTTTAAAATTCATCATAGAATATGGTTTAGGATGATAAAGGATTATGATTTCTCAGTACATTACCATCATTAAAAGGTGAACAAGTAAGATGATGCTTTTAGTTAAAAGGATCATGCTAGATTATCCATGGTTAGGATCATAAAATATCCAATATTTCAGTATTTGAAAAGGATCAATCTAGAAATCCTGAAGGAAGGGGAAAATCTTATATTCTTAAAAAAAATTCAACCCTCTATCGAAGTAAATATTAAAGAGGCGTAGAAGGAAGATGTAGAGATATAAAAGAAAGATATAAATTTTCCTGAGTTTAAAAATGATCATGATGGAATGACATGGTTTAGGAACCATGAATTTGTTACTTCTATACCAGATTTGAAGAAGGATCTATTAGGGGAAGCTCGTAGTTTTTAATTCTCTATTCATCTTGGAAGTATAAAGATGTATAGGGATTTGAAAGAAAATTTCTAGTGGGATGGAATGAAGAGAGATATCACAGTGTTTATATTGCAGTGCTTGGTTTGCGAATAAGTTAAGGCTAAAAGAAAAATGTCTAAAGGGATTTTGCATCCATTATACATACCAGAATGAAAATGGGAGAAAAACACTGTAGATTTATTCATTAGACTACCCAAAACCTGTAATGGGTTTAATGTTATATGGGTGTTAGTCGACCACCTTACTAATTCAGCACACTTCATTTATATCAGTGAATATTTATCTCTAGATCAGTTTGCCATGATATATACTAAGAAGGGACTAAACCCTATACATAAAGCCTAATATGAACTATAGACTTGTCCAAAAGGCATTTTATAGATATATTTTTACCCTATCCTCCCTTTAATCAACTTTTGACCATTATTGTATCCATATTAAAAAAATGTGGGTGGGGTTTCCCTTTTGCAAAACATTAAAAGAGTGACCCTCCCCCTCCACTATAAAAGGCCTCATCTTCTCTAACTACCAAACATCTCTCAAGACACTTAATTTTCACCAATATCTGAACAAATTGTTCCAAATTCCCCCCTACTCCTTGAATCATACCTTTGGTCATATATCATTCCAATTAGGTCCTTTGGTGAAAACCAAAAAGAGTTACCCAAAGAATAGGTAATATCCTCCCTCAAGCTCCCTAATCATATTTGCATTCTCTATCCTCTCAACTCTCCATATTCCATTATTACAAAAAAAACCTAAATCCTTAATATGCTTAGATATTTTTTATTCTAATATTTCTACCAAACTATTCACATACTTCTATATAATGGGTAATGAACATACTGTTTATGTGTACGGTGAACTACCATCTCAAAAAACAATGATTGTTCATTCTTCCTTTATGGCATATCATGGTGGACATTATAATGGAAACTCTTTTTTATATAATATTTATGATTTTTATAAATTCATGAAGATTCTATAATTATTTTAAAACATATATCTTTATACTTTCCATCTAGTGTGAATACTATAATTTTGTTTGAGGAAGTATGGACTACCTCCCCCTCAAAGCAATGCGATTCATTCACACACTGCATGGAATGTATTAAAAACGTGTTTAGTGAATTTATATGATATATATGATATAATAATTATAGTAACATAATGATATATATATATATACATATATATAATTTTATTTCATTTACTCTATTTCATCCAATACAACAATCAAACAGAAACTACATTCATGAATACATACGACCTACCGTCTCCATGAACGGTGTATTCCATTTCAATAATCTATATACTTTAGATTATTATAATACCCATATACATAATAAAAATGATATTTATATCATTTTTACATTGTGGTAATCATGATATAAGTACAACAACCAAAGATATAACAAATTAAGACCCATGCGAATAACAAAGCAGATATTACCTGAAGTGAAATATTAACATAGAATTGTTAACAAGAGGGTAATATAAGGTAATAATAAAACCATATATGGTATTAGATATAATAATATTGTTATTTATAAGACTTATAATAAACTTATATTTATTATACAATAATCATGTACGTGTACGAAGAGAGTAAAGACATAAGGTAACAAAGTTTCATCTCAATCTTTATTTCCAAGAGATACATGACTTATTCACCTCTCACTTATTTTATGTAGTGTATAAACTACCCATGAATGTATTATATTAAAATTATTCATAAATATATGGGTATTTACACATCCATTATTTGAAATTTCATTAATAGGGTTTATGTTCTAAAAGGGGTTTCAAGAGTCTTTTATAGGTTTTCAAGGAAAATGGTTTTGAAATGGTCCACAATATTCTTTATAAGTTTCAAGGGAAAAGGTTTTAAATTTTTTTCATGATTACTTTATAATTGTTAGATCCAATTTTCATGGAAAATAATTTTCCCAAGGTTTTATTTTTTAAAAATTATTTTTCAAATAAGAATGATATTTTACTCACGAAATATTTTTAAAACATATTTCAAATTTAGTCCCCATCTAAGATAACATCTATTGGTGTTACTCATGCATTTACAGGGAAATTATTCAATGTTTTCATTCATATTTTTTTATATGATAGGTTTATTTTTTGATTTAATGTTGTTTAAAAAACCTGTTTCTCTTCCACAAGTTATATATTTTTAAAACTCTCTTCTTTAATGGGTTATGATTTTGATAAAATGATCGCGAAACTTGTATATTTTTTCATAGGTTATGATATGATTACAAATTTAGGATACCCATTTTATTTTCTAGGTTATGTTATGAATATTGTTTATGATTTTCTAGAATATGTATGTCTGATATCTTTATGATATGGGGGAGACCTATATCCCACTCCAATGCATTGGGTAATGATTTATATCTCATGAGATAGACTAAGATGGTCTTCGAAGTGAACCTTGGATACTAAAATGGACATGGGAGTGAACCATGACTACTAATATGGTATTAGGATTGAACTCATTTTATTAATATGGACATAGGAGTGAATGATGACTATAAATATAGTATGTGAAGTGAACCCATTTTAGTAAGATGGTCTTGTCAGTGATGCATTGGCTACGTTGAAAATCATATTATATGCTTATTTTTTTCTATAATTCCATGTTTTAATCCTTTGTTATGATTTCATGGCTTATGATATTTATTTTTTTGTTATTATTGTCTTATTAACTATCAATATTTATTCCACGATTTATGTTTATGATCTTTGATATGCAGGGTTTGATCTTCAAATGTTTTTTTCACATTACCATACTTCTATGATCATATTTATGCTTACATTTCTTCTTTGTTTACCCTTACCGAGAATCTAATATCACCCCTTTTTATGTTTCCTTCCCAAGGTTATGAATATATGTATTGGGTTTTATGTGTCTAAGAAGGTTCATAGTCAAGAAGAACCTAGTGAGAGATAATGTAGCTGAATTATTTACTAGTTTTCATGTTTCCATGTTTCTAAAGGCACAAAACTAATACTGTCTTTGGGCTTTAATTTTATTAATGTTTAAAGTATTCTAAAAAAATAGATTTAATGTCAGTGTATATTAATTATTTATTTTTATAGAATATATCCTTGATAGTTATCTCACATAGTTGTTGTTTAAACCCATTTCCCTCCATGTTTGGTTTTGGATTCCTAAGGGTGAGAATCATTTCAGAGGTATCTGATATTAAGAATGGATAATTTGAATTTTTTTGGTGTAGGATTTTTTTGAAGGATTCTTGGGAGATTTCTAGATTTTTTGTGGAGACTGGAGTTGTAAAAAACTTGCTACAGAAAATGAACAATATGTATAGTTTACACAATGTGAACTGGTGGTTTACGACTTATGTAGCAAGTTGGTTCATGGATTTTACACAGTTACGGGGGAATATGTGAGATGGATTAGATGTTGTTTAAGTGAAATTCATGATATTAATTAAATAATGGTTTAAGAGACATGATTTTCGATGAAATATGGAATTTTTTTAAAAACATGAGGTTCACACACCATGTAATGGTTACACAACATTAAACCTATCAGATTCCTGGTTGCATGTTATTTTTCTCAATCTATTCACATTCATTCATCCATGGAATCTTCTTCCTCTTATTTTGAGAGAACCCAAGGAAACCTGAGGAGACCATATCACCCTCTTCTCATTTTCATAGATCAATTAATTCATGTGGCTGTTCATTAGTGTCCAGTGGCATGTCCTTATCTTTCTTTTTTAGGTTTTCATACATTCTTCTCTTTGGGATTCACTATGGCGATGTTATTTTATTTTGGGGTGTGAGTTAGTCTTTATTTGGATGATATCTGTGGTGGTGTAGGTTGATCTATGGATTCTCATGGTGGGGTTGTGGTTTCTGGACAGTTCTTATTAACCCTTTGGTGTTTATTGAGTCTATAAGGCTTCTTTGAGGCAGGGAATCCCTTTTTTCTCTTAATTGTTTATCATTCAAGAGAGGGGTTTTTTCTTCATCTATGGGTTATGGTGGTTCTAAATTAAGAAAAGTTAAATAATTGTATAATTTAAATTCAAAGGGGTAAGGGAGAATGATTCTCATTTTTTTTATAGATTTTATATGATTATGATATTGTGATTGTACAGGCTTGATACCCCGTAAGAAATTGTGGTTTTTGGATGTTTTGTTTTCGTTGGGTGACATATGTTGTGAAAACTCTATCTCTTTTTATTATTGTGATATCACACTAAAATTTAAATTGACTAACCAATTATATTTGGATAATGAAATGGTTTCACCATTATTATTTCTCAGGTGACAACTCTCACAATATAATCTGGAATGTGATAAAATACCCATTGTTAAATCATTAAATGGTGTATATTATTTTGTGATGTTTGGTCATGATTTTAGGGTGGTTAGGTGATATGTGGTTGTTTGGATAAAATTTTGGTGTGTCAGGGAGGTTGTATGTCCATGATTTTGTGGTGTTAAGGTGGTTTTTGTTAGGAAATGCTTTTAGGGTTATGCTGTGGTGGTTGTTTGGTCATGATTTTGGGGCTGCGAGGTGGTTATTATTTGGACATGATTTTGAGGTGGTGGGGTGGTGGTTGTTTTACTGTGATTTTGGGATAGTGTGCTGATGGTCTGATGATACTGATGAATTTATTGTGATGTGTGGTTTATTTGTGTTATATTCCCAAGTATTTATAGAAAAAATAATTATTTTAATAATTATTGAAATTTTTGGGGTTTGGTTTGGTTAATGGGATGGAAATGGATAATGAATAAAACAATGATGTGTGGTGTGGTTTAATGTGGTATATTCTTAATAATTAAATGAATGGGATGGATAATGGAAATCCATTGGTAATGTGAGATGTGGCTTGTGGATTGTGGATTATGTGGTGTTATGTAATTAGAGGTGGCAGAAAAAGTGATAATGTCGTCAGTTAGTTAGTGTTTGGTTATGAACCCCTAGGTAGGTATTGGGTTTGTGGATGTATTAATATACTTGTATACTATTTTTTATTTCAATACACACCCCACCCATGTGGATCACTATGTTCAGACCCCATCATAGTCAAATGAATGGTGTTTTCCTGACATTGGGTGAGGGGAACGGATGTCTGGGGACCCACTCTTTCCAACTCTCTCTTCCAATTGAGGTAGGTATTTCATGTATTGTGTGGTTGTAGGTCTATTAGTGGACTATATTTTTTTGTGGTGTCTTAGGTGTCTTTGGGAATGTTTTGATGTGGATATTCTTATAGGGAGGCAAGCCCAGGTGTCGTTGGGTGGGATATGACATAGACCAAGTGTTTGTGGGTGGGATGAGATGGGATGATGTGGCTAGAAATGGTGGTCATGCATTGTAGGAGAAGGGAATGAGGTTGACATTATTCATCTTCATGATACCATACTTCAGAGGTTATGGTTTTGGATGTGTTGTGGCCCATGTGTTTTTGGGAAAGCCGTGATGTGGATGTGCTTGTGGAGTGGCAATCCTAGGTGTCACTGGGTGTGATGTGATATGTCCATGCTTGTGAGGGAGTGTGGTGTTAAAAAGATATGGGAATGATATGACATACACCATTGGGGTGTGAGAGAATCATACCAGTTGGAAAGTGGTGTGGGGTGCCCTTTATCGACGTGATTAGTATTATATTATATTAGTTTTCATGTGCTATTTGGTGAGTGTTCCTTTGTGATGTGTGGGATGTATATTTTACCTGTTTAGGTTTTTGTGGTTCCATTGTTTTCTCATGGGTGCATTAGTTTTCTTCTTTTACATGTGCATAGGAGACTCTAGTTTTCATACAGATCATACCTAAATTCTCACTCTATGTATATAATTTTTTTTAGGTTTATAGGAGGATTACATGGAATGTATTGAACATTAAAATCTCAGACCTTGGATAGATGCTATGGCGCTGCTTTAGATATGCTTTTGGGTATTTACTTTGGATACTTTTATCTTTATTTGTTTTAATTATACATGTGTTTGTGGTATGTTTTTTTTTCTTTTATATTATGACAGGAATTTGTTTTTGGATGATTTTTCTTGTATTCTTATACTATGTTATTATAGAGGGTAATGTCACCCATTTCATTTTAGTTTTATACCCTTAGTACTAGTCTCCAAACTGAGGCCTACGGGAGGCATGACTTGGGAGTCATTATCTCTCTCCCCTCATTGTAGTATCATTAGATTGAGTGGATTATAACACAAATATAGTCACATGTTTATCATTAGTGATTTCATTTAGGACATAAAATCAATACTTCACAACTACACACTAGTTTATCCCAATGGTAATTACAATATTCTATACTAAATGGGGCTATCAGATAATTTTTCTATGGTTATTTCCATGGGTATATTTATTGGTTTACCAATAAGGATGCCTCAAAGACTCTAGAACTCAATATTGGGATTTGTATTGGTTGAGAAAAACATATTTATTTATTGTAATGTCCATATTAGACTTTTTATTATTTATAATGAGTTTTTAATGTTATAAAAATAATAAAATTTTAAAATTCAATGAGAATTCAAGCAGTTTATAAAAAATTGTTCAAAAGTACTATTGTGTACTCTAGATGACTCATATAGGATCAAGACTTATCCAAGGAGTTAGTTAACTTAATCTATGTATATTTAAAATGATAAAATAATATGATAATTTCATGAAATTCATGGATTAAATAACCAATTGGGAGTTTTTTATTGATATAGAATAAATAAATGGTTTTTATCGTGAAGGAATATGTCACACCACAATTACCTAGAACCAATTTAAAATAAGAAGGAAAATTCAGTATGAAGATGAAAAGTTGGATAATAAATTTAAAAATAGTAATTTCTCTTGATTTGGAATTTGAAATTCATATTCTATAGAAGTAAAGTGATTTCTAATGGAATAAAAAATATTTTGAGTGGTGTGAAAATATTAAAATATTAAAAAAAATATTAAAAATACATATGGTTTTTATGAAATAGAGAGAATGAATAGGGGACTTATTATAGAACAAGGAGTAAAAGGATAATAAAAGTAACATAGAAAAAAAGTATTGAAATATTATTTGGTGGAATACTCTCATGTTTTTATTAAACATTTTCACCATTATACCTATATGGGAAGTAAATTTTACAATGTCACGAGACTTTGGTATAACAAAACTCTTAGGATAAACCCTATACATTATAATCTTCATGTTTATTCTAGTGTACTATATGATCATAGGTTAATCTAAATCATGACAATGATTCACCATAATATTTTAATAGATGAATGTTGTAAATTTTCTATGAATTTATATGTGTGATTTTTTGTGTGCAGGATAGATATCAATTTATAACTATAATAAGTGAGGAATTTTGTTTCAAATAAAAATAAAAATAATGTTTACTCACCCCTATTCATTAATAATCACTAATATTGTCAGTGCTTCTCAAAATAGTTGTTTTTATGTGATGGATGATGGTTATGCAGTGGAATTATTTAATAGATTTAAAAACACTATACATAATACTAAGTATTTTATGGAAACAATATTCTTGTCGTTTCATATAGTAATTAGGAATGATCTTGATAAAAGTTGTAGATCATGGAAAAAATGGTCATTTTTCAACTCAATAGGGCATGTTAGGAAGTGAAAATCTACTTCATCGCATAGAGACTATAGAATTTTAGTGTCTTTTTTAATGGTGAGACATGGGTTGGTCTTGAATCCAATATATCTGTAGAATTTATTTAAAAATAAATAGTTACAAGGTAGTATCTAGGTGTAATGATGCTACACTAGCAAAAATGAAAGCAGTTACATGGAGATAGAAAAAAACAAATAACGATTGAAAATAAAAAAAATTGTTTCAGTAGAAGAGAGTGTTACATTGTGAATGTTTTCCTACCATAAATTTTTTAAAATAGATATATTTTCAATACTATAAGAAATTAAAATTCTAATACATGACTATCATAGGAAGGGAGAAATTTCTTCAAGGTGATGATGATTATTCCCTGAAGTTTTTAGGTAGGATACCATATATATTTTACAGTGTTATTATTTTTTAGAGATTTTTAAGTGATCCAAATTATGGGATTATGAATTAGATTTGGAGGATATTCATAGATGAATTTTCCCTTCATAGGTAGTTATAATTATATATTATAAATAATATAAAATTAAAGATTCTCTCTTGGATATAGTAAATATCTATTTTTATAATGGATGGACAAGAAGAAGATATATTTTCGATCGTGCATATAGAGAAGGAAGTTTAAAATTATACTTGAAGGAAAATATGAAAAAAAAAGATATAATATGACTGTAATTTTATTGAGATTCTTCACATTGATAAAGGAGGATTCAATTGTTAATTTGTGTAATTCATATTCTTGGTTCATGGAATATCAAGGCATCACTTAATGGAGTATTGATCTTTTTATGTATTTGAAACAATAAAGTTAACAACCATTATGAGGGCTATATACCTAGAGGGTAAGTGTGAAACTATAAATTATAAAAAAAATCAGGGAACTTAATGAATTTGATACATTAGAAAATTTTTATTTTTACCCTCCTTAGAAATTTCATAGTACGGGTGAACCATGTAAAAAATATTGTATTTCTATTTTATTATTTATTAGTTATATATTTTATCAAAAAATAGATAATTTTGTTTCAATAAATCATAATAAATGATTATGGGAGGGGTATTTTTAAAAACACATACATTATGTATCCTTCTTATATGGGATTAATCTGTGTTATTAGTTTATAAGGTTCAAATTAGTGAAGTATTATCCATTGGAATCCATGGAAGTGATATTAAATCAAAAAAAGAATTTTGATATTTTATTTTAATTGTTTATAATTATAGAAGAATCTAATGTAAATATACTTTGGATCATTAGGATTTGACTTCTACACTATATACGAATAATGAATTTTATTCAATAAATAGAGTGGAGTAATTTATAAATGACGTCTTAAGGAGATGGATGTTAATGCCAAAGGAATAAATTTATTAATGGATTTGTTTCCAATGTTGTTTACAAAAAGGTGATGATGTGTAGATAATTAATATATATTTAGGTTAATTAATAACTATAAATTAAACATGAAGTAATGTGATGCTAAATAGTACGTTCTTCAGAACATGTACATGGATAGAAGGATTGACATGCCCATGAGAGAGTAAACACATATTGAGAGGGGGATTAATATGTGGTTAACATAAAATTATACTCTTCAATAATAATTTTATTTCATCGATTATTGTGTATAGGTCTTAATTATGATGATGATATGTTGAGAGAAAGAGTGAAAAATAATGCACTTGATACAAGGAAAAATACATTGTTCACCAACACTTGTCATCAAGTGGATAATCCTTAATGTGTAATAGTTGAAATCATTCCACCCACATCCCAATATTATTATAAATAATAATATGTAAAGTTTTCACGATATTTACTTGAACTCCACATACAAGGTATAATGATAATAATCAATAATTATATCAATCTCTAATTTATAATTCCCATAATGTTCCAAAAGTTAATATTGCGTCTGAACCCTTGTTATTCCTCTAAAATCTCATCCAAACTATCTTGGGAACTCTCTTAGATAAAATGTTAAGATAAAACAAAGTTTCATCACAATAAATTCATATTGGGTTTATGTGATACCTTCTTATATCAATAGAGAAATCTAGCTATGGGGCATGCCCTTCATCCTCATGACATTGTGGCGAAATTTGATAGATATGAAAACTGAATCTCAATGAATCATTGCCACCATTGTAGCATGAAATACTTAGTCATGTCCTAAGTTTTATATATTATCATATCAACCATTTCCTATTTAAGACATATTTTTGAATGGATATAGTGATTATAGTTTGATTCAATTGTATCCTCATTCTAAAGAAACACAAAATTATTAAGGTAGAGGCACTATGGTGTGATCCAGTCCATTTTGGTGTGAGAAGAATTACCTCTCAAACTAAAAAATATTTAATTGTTAGGTGTTAAAAATTATAGTAAAATCATATTTTTGCTACACTTCATGAAAAATATCTATGATAAAACTACTATTTCTGTAGTGTGATTCTTTATACATGGGAATAAAATTCTCTTCTACATCTGATGTGGCTATATTTTTACATAGTTTTTCCACATATTTTTACTTAATTTTTATTGATTTAATTAATTATTTAAACACTTTATATTAAATAATTTTACTTTTGTATTTTTATAATTAAATTTTTTAATTAATCATTTTTTATAATCAATTATGTATTTTTGGTCTTTAAAATAATAATTTAATTCTTAATTTACTTTCATAATTTAATTATTTATTAATTAGTTTGGTTAATTAATATCTGATTGACTTTTTAATAAACTAACCTCTATTTTAAACAATTAATTAATCATCGTTTTTAAGTATTTTTATAATGTTTTATCATTTAATATAGTTTCATTTTAATTTAATAACTTCATTAATTAATAGGTTTTAATTATCCTACTATTTAATTAAGTAAATAATTATAGTTTAAATTAAATAAAATAGTTCATTTTTAACATTAAGAATTCAAATAGTTGTTTACTTAATTAATTTAGAGTTATAAAACATTAATTATTTAATCCTAAGTATGCAGTTAGATTATTTATTCATTAACTCTTGTTTTTAGTTTACTAGTGAGACAAAGATGAGTTATTAGTGACTAATTTAGTTACTGATGCGATCCTTTTCTACTCATTAGAGAACCTTTAATAATTTTTAATATTAGTCTTTTATAAACTTAGATTATTATTTATCCAATTTTTAATTTATGTGTTATCAATTAGTAATCTTAATTGTAATCTTAAAAGTTTAAAGTTTAATTATAGTATAGTTTTAATTACCTTTCTTTTAATTTTTAAAATTTCAATCTTTGTATTCTTGATTTTAACCAGTTAATTATTTTCAATCTTTGTTTTTAACTACTTAAGTTTTGATTTTTAAATTCATTTAATGCAGTTTAAATTTTTTTAAATCACTATTAGTTTTATTTCTTTAGGTTTCTGGTGCAACGCATCAGTAATCTTTTATTTATTCCATCGGTGACATTTTTATTTAAGCCACCAGTGACCTTGTTTTTTCTAAGTCCCGAAAACCTTAATATTCATTTTCTAATGGTGACCCTTTTCTTAACAGTGACCTTATATTTAATCTAAAACGGTGAGATTTTATTTTTATTTCCAGCGGTAACATCTATTGTGCTGCTTCTCTTCATGTTTTTATAACTAATGGTAGACTCTTTTATTATCTCCATCGGTGACCTATTTCTATCGATAACATTAAATGTGTAATGCTCAATGGTGACCTATATTTTTTCTCAAATAGAAATCTTCTATTTTATTTTAACTGTGATCTTTTTTAGCCAATTGGTGACCTCTAAAGGTGACCTTCATTTTATTCTATTGGTGACTTCATCTCACCATCAGTTCCCCTGTGCTGCTACCCATCTCATTGATGCCTTCCCTCCTACTATTGCCTATTTTTCTACAGTGTCGGTCTCTACTTCACTCACTGTTTCATACTTCCTCCTCATTCCATTCTCTCCTGCACTCACCGATATGCGCCCTTTTCCTTCTTCTACTCACCGTTTTCTCTCTCACAACACCATTTTCACATCGGTTCCACTGTAATCGGTCCTCTATCGGTCCCTCACTAATTCTTCCAAAAACCAAAGATTCGATATCAAAGTGATAAATCATGCAGGTTCTCAAACACCACTAAGATGAAAAACAGAACAAACCAAAATAAAAAATCCAGATCTGAATCCTCAGTTTCCACCACTACTGGTGATTGGAATCATTGGGTTGACCCACTTCAAATCATCTCGGTGAGTTTCCATAAAGAAGTATCCAATTAGAAGATACCCACCATTGCAAAAAGAGGTTGGCTGTTGAGCAGAGATTTATAGGTCGTTTTAAGGAAGAAATAAAGTTCGTACCATTACAAAGTCGATGCGTGAGGAGAATGAGCTGCTGGTCAAGCCTCCTGATGACACCTCCTTTCTGCGAGAAGAAACCAGATGAGCCCCCCTAGGGTTGCGTGCTATCCATATCTGGTCCTAAAACTGGCCGCAAAGAATATCTTGATCTTAACTCGCCATGGGGGTTTGATGCCACCGAGTCATCACCATCGTGATGACGAATCATCGGGCCGTCGATGTTGTTGAAGATTCTCGTTAGAGCCGTAGGGTTCGAAGAATCCTATTGCGCAGCAAACCAAGAACCCCCCAATAGCACTAAGAATGGGGGGGTGAAGTTTATTAAAAATAAAAAAATAAAATTAAATAAAATAATTAGTTAAAATATAAGTAAAATTAAAAACATAAATTTTAAAAAGTAAATAAATTAAAATGTTAAATAAATAATAGTTATGATATAATTAATAAAATAGGATTATAAATCGATTTAATTTTAAACTTTATTAAACAAATTAATTATTCTTCTAATTTTAGTTTAAATAAATTATTGTTTAGTATTGCATATTAAATAGCTATTTAAAATGAATATATTAAATAAAATACCAATTCTAATTTATAAATAAAATAAACTATTTAATAAGTTAATAATTAAATAATAATTAATTAGTTAGTTATTTTTAACATTATTAATTAATATTTAAATAAATATCAACATAATTATTTAATTTAATATTTAGAATTAAAATTTTAATAGCTTATAGATTTAAATAATGTAACTTAATTTAATTCATTAATTAAATAAAAGATATGTTTATTCATTACTAAAATTAAATTTCATATTTATTAAATTAAATAAGTTAATTACTTAATTAATTAATAATAATATTTAATTAGTAATTTATGTTTTTGATTAAATTAGTAAAATATCCAACTAATAAATGTTTAGTAATTTTTCTATTATTATAAAATATTTTACTTTCATGTTTTAACAGTTTTAACTTTGTCTAGTTGATCTTTACTTTTGGAAGTACTAGTGCGACGTGCTAGTCATGGAAAAAAACACACGTGTGTGGTGCACAAGCGAAGGACATTTTAAGTCGGTGACGAACAAGGGGTGACATGCAGTAGATGATAGTTGATTAAAAAAAGCCAAGCAATTAGTAGAGATAGCTTTGGGGGGAGAGAGATTGATTCAAGGAGATCACCATTAGAGATTCGAGAGATTCTCTCTCATCAGGAGTAGTGAGGTCCTGTGAACATCCCAGGATTTTATGGAGCATAGGAGAAGAGTATCTTTTGTGGAGTTTGTCTTCAATTGTGTTTGAATTCTTATACTCTGCTTTAGCATGTTTTCAATTACTGTTATGATAATAAACATGTTTTCTAGATAAATTTTTTATTTTAGGGATAAATTAAAGTTCTACTAGTTATCTTTTAATTTTATTTTTCACTTTATCATTTAAATGAATTCAGTAATGATCGGCAAGATCAACACTGAATTTTTTTAATTGCTTGTACCACTAGAACATAACCTCAAAATTTCACAGTTAGTTGACGAGATTGATTGTGGAAACACTTTTCAAAGGATAATAAATTCAAAAGACTTCAAGACTTACGGTGAGTTCTTCTTATTGTCATTTTTCAAATGGTTCACATTTGATCATTTTTTAGTGGTGAACTCTTAAATTGATTATCTTGTGTGACTTAACTCCTAAAGAGGGAGGTGAATCAATATTTTTAAGGTGGTACTCTGCAAAAACATTTAAGTGAATCGGAATACCTTTAAAACCAGTAGAATGGGGATTTTTTCCTGAGAATTTTCTTAGATTTTTCATTTATCAGCATATTATATATCGATTCCTCTATGTTTTCAACTGTTTCTAGCTTCAATATAGTTTAGATATAAGTTTTGAGACGTTATGTTACTTTACTACTTATAAAAAATAGGAAAAAAATATAATTTTTAAAAATAATTAGAGAATCCACACCACTACTGACAACAGTGGAGTTTTTGAGAGTTTTTAGAAGATTAGTGGTCAAATTTTCATTCTCTGTGGGTTCGACCCTACTCTCCCCATTTATAGTAGTTAGTAAGAATATAAATTTTAAACTTTTACAAGCTTCAAATACAGTTCAGGTCATGTTTTGGTGTCATTTCTAGGGAAGGTAGGAGCCATTGTGTCTAAAAAATCAAAAATAATTCATAAAAAAAAACCTCAATTTTTTTTGGAAAATTTGAAAACTTTTAAAAAATATGTTTCTTATCTTGATGAATTGTTACTACTGATTAATTTCTACTATTTTTTGTATTAGCACAAGAACTTATGGTGTTAGATTAGAGCTTCTAAACCCTAAATTAGATAAAAATTTAACTTCTCTAAGAAAGAAAAAAATTGAAATGGAGAACATAGATAATAGAATTCCTGATAACAACTTTCAAAATAATGAATCAGGACACTTATATAAAAATGAATGGCCTAGGATGATGGAATTCCAACTTCTTCAAGTTTCATTCAATCCATCATCCATTAGACCTAGTCATAGAGACCGAAATTATGAGCTAAAATAGTCACACATTTCACTGTTTCTTACATTTAATGGACTCTCTAATGAAGACTCTATTTCCTTCATTATAGAATTCTATAACACTGTGTAGTAATTCCCTCTTCTAGGACTGATAGAAAATGAGCTACGAATGAGTGTATCTCCCTTTTTTCTTAAAGGGAATGCTAGGAATTGATTTCTAAGTCTAGATGAGAACATTTTTGAAAACTGGGATCAAGTGTACAACTCTTTCATTATGAAATTTTATCCTCAAAGACTGAAAGGATAACTTAGAACAAAGATAACTAGTTTTTATAAAGAGGATGGAGAAGATTTTCATGAAGCTTGGGATAGATTTAGGGACCTTCTTAGGCAGTTTCCCCATCATCAACTCCCATCTCGCCTACTCATGGACACCTTATATAAAGGGTTTTCAACCACTGGATAGAATCTAGTTGACCAAGATGCTGGGGGTAATTACAATAATAAGATAGATGAAGAATTGAGAAATTTTTTTAATAATCTTGTGCTGAATTCACAACATAAAAATTCAAGAAGAAAAAGAGTCAATAGAAATTTTAATTCAAACACTGGTTCAACAAATAAAACTCAATATCAACTTGATGAAATCACCAACCAATTGCAATCTTCAATGAACCTGAACTCTAAGAAAACTATTAATCAACTAGGTTGTCAAAACTCCAACCAATATTTAATGAAACATTGTGTCCAGTGTGGTATGTTTGAGCATACTGAGAAATTATTTCCAAACATTGATATGCCATCCCAACAACAAGAAAACTCAAACTTTGTTAAATATGGTCCTAGAATGCCTCCTAAAGAAGATCCATTTTTAAACAATTACAACCAAGGCTATAGGAATCATCCAAATCTATCCTGGAAAGATGAAGTCCTAATTAAACAATCTACTACCCCTAACTATTAGAATCAACCAAGACCAAACTTTCAAAATCGATAAAGGGGTGAGTCTTCAAATGCACAATGAAACAATGGTAATAAAATATCTTCTAAACATGATATTATCATGAAACAAATTAACTCTCAAGAAGAAAGATACATGACTTAGTTACCCAAACATCAAAATCAATATAAGTTAGATAAAATTAAAACTAATGTGAGAATGAAGAATATGGAACCACAACTTGGCCAAATTGCTAGATATTTTTCATCTAGGGAAAAAGGAAGACTTTCAAGTACCACTGAGCTAAACCCTAGAGATAATTCCATTGTTGTAGAAACTAGAAGTGGTTTGAATACTCAAACTGTTGCTAAAAAATACCATGAAATTTCCCAAAATGAAAATCTGCTTGAATCTGGTAACAAAAATCTGCTTTATTCACATGCTGGAAATTCATAGAAAAGTCCTGAAAATGTTGAAAATATGAATTTATCTTCTGAAACTCAAGCTGAAAATTCACATAAAAATAAAAATAATAAAGGAAAAGAAAAAGTTGAGGAAGTGGTGAGGGATATACCTACTATCCTTAAAAAAATTTCCCCACCCACCCCTTTACCTAAGAAGCTGAAACCACAAAGTAATACCAGGGATGAACTTCATCAGTTCCATGGTCTCCTTTCTAAACTTCAAGTAAACATTCCATTCATTCAAGCCCGAATTCAAATCTCATATTACTTGAAATCTCTTAAAATAATTATTTCTAACAAAAAGACTCTGGAATAATTTTCTACTTACAACCTCACTAAAAAGTTAAGTGTTGTACACCAAAAGAAAATCCCACCTAAACTGAAAGACCCAGGTAGCATTTTCATTCCCTATACCATAGGAAATTCTGATCAGCTCAATTGTTTTTTTAATCTAGATGATAGTATTAATCTGCTCCCTTACTCACTATTTCAACAGTTGAGGTTGAGTGACCTTCAACCCACAACAGTTATACTATAGTTGTCTGATAGATCTTTTACTCATCCTGTGGGTAGGCTAGATGATTTTCTAGTTAGGGTTGGGAAGTTGTTTCTGCCTATAGGGTTTTTAGTCTTGGACATAGAGTGTGACCAAGAGGTTCCCATCATCTTGGGTAGGCCCTTCTTGGCCATAGGTGGTTCTATTATTTATATCTCCAAGTTTCAATTAATTTTCAAAATTGTGGAACAACAAGAAGAGTTCAATGTGTTTAAAAATGTTAAAGCACCAACTTTTTTTGAAAACTATTCAATGGTAGAGTCCTTAGAAAATGAGAACTCATTTAGAAACTCTAAAGAATCTAAAAGACAATCCACTATTAAATAAAATAATCTTGAATCTGAAAAACCCATTGAATCTGTATTAGAAGTTCAAAATTATGCTCGAATACTAAATCTGGATAATTTTCCAGAACTGGAAAACTGTTCAGTTTCTTCTATAGAAGGTTCTCTATTTCTGAACATAGGATATTTTTGAGTGAATATGAGGGTGTTTCTATTAACACCAACCTCACTGAACATTTTGATGATGTTGAGGGAAAAATTTTAGAACAATTATATGATTTTTCTTTGATAAATTTATTTAATTCTAATCTAGAAAACTTGGATAGTATACTGCCCACTTTGGATAGTGGAACTATTATTTCTGAATCTGAACCTAAAATTAAAAATCTTTCATCATTAAATACTCTATAAAAAAAGATATGTTGAAGATCTTGGACCTCCTAGGCCAAAGTGTCTTCTTTCTTGTATAGAACCACCCACTCATGAACTAAAACCAATCTCTGCCCATCTTAAATATTCATTTTTGGTTGAGAACTCCACTTTTACTATAATAATTTCGGCTGAACTTAATGAAAACCAAGAGGAAAGATTATTAAATGTTTTGAAGAAGTTTAAATATTCCATAGGCTGGACCATAGCTAATATCAAGGGTATTATTCCCTCATTTTTCATGCATAAAATACCTATGGAATTGGACCATAAGATTAGGGTAGAGTGTCAAAGAAGATTGAATCTAAACATGAAGGAAGTTGTGAGAGAAGAAGTGATCAAACTCTTAGACACTAGAATGATATAACCCATTTCTGATAGTGTTTGGGTAAGCCCTATCCAGATTGTCCCCAAGAAGGGAGGTTTCACTATAGTGAAAAATGAAAAGAATAAAGAAATACAAGTTAAGAAAGCCACAAAATGTAGTGTTTGTATAGATTATAGGAAGCTTAATGTATCCACTAGGAATGACCATTTTCTAATTCCCTTCTTGGATCAAATGCTTGAGAGGATTTCTAGAAATGAATTTTTATGTTTCCTGGATGGGTATTTCGATTACAAATAGATTCCTATTGATCTAGAGGATCAGGAAAAGACCAATTTTACATGCCCCTTTGGGAAATTTTCTTACAAGTGGATACCCTTTGAGTTGTGTGGAGCTCTAACCACCTTTCAAAGGTGTATGATGGATATCATTTTAGATATGATTGAAAAAATCATTGAGGTTTTCATTGATGACTTTTCCATTGTGGGAAGTACTTTTGACACCTATCTTGGAAATATTGAGTTAGTTTTTGAAAGATGCATGGAAAACAAACTTGTTCTTAATTGGGAGAAGTGTCAATTCATGGTTAAAGAAGGTATATTTCTTGGTCATAAGGTTTCTAAGAGAGGTTTGGAGGTTGATACTGTTAAGGATGATGTCATTCAAAAATTTCCACTTCATGTAAATGTAAAAGGTGTTAGAAGTTTCCTAGGGCATGCTAGTTTCTACTAGAGATTCATAAAAGACTTTTCAAAAATCACTAAGCCCTTGTTTTCATTGATTTTCAAGGAGGAACCTTTCAATTTTTATGAGAAATTTTTGAAATAATTTAATTTGTTGAAAGAAAAACTCACTACATCACCCATTATCATGACACCTGATTGGGAACTACCTATTGAGCTTATGTGTGATGCTAGTGATATGGATGTAGGTGATGTCCTTGTATAGAGGAGAGTTAAGAAGTTACATGTGATGTATTATTCTAGAAGATTTCTAGATGAAGTCTAAAAGAATTATACCACTACTGAAAAAGAATTTTTAACTGTTTTGTTTGCTTTAGAGAAGTTTAGATAGTATTTTTAAGGTTCAAAAGTCATCATTTTCACAGATCATTCATCTTTAAAGTACTTGTTGTCTAAGAAATAAACTAAACCCGATCTGATTAGATGGATTATGTTGTTATAATAGTTTGATTTAGATATTAGGGATAAGAAATGAGCTGAACATTTAGTTGCTGACCACCTATTTAGGATTCCTCATAATCAATCTGAAGATCCTAGGGAGATTAAATCTTCCTTTCCTGATGAAAATCTGCTCACTATTTCTATTAGTCAATCCACATGCTTTTCAGATTTTTCCAACTTCCTGGTAGTAGGTGTCTTTCCCAAAAATATGTCTAATAAACAAAGGAAGAAATTCATTTTTTAACTTAAATACTATCTTTAGGATAATACCCTATTGTTTAGAAGATGTACTGATTGTATTATTAGGAGGTGTGTGCCTGTGGAAGAGATGTAACCTGCCTTAGATATTTATCACTCCTCACCTTGGGGAGGTCACCATAGTGGTGAAATAACTGCTCATAAATTCCTAGAATCGGGTTTCTGTTGGCCCACTCTTTTTAAGGATTCTAGGAGCTTTGTAGTTGGCTGTGATAGGTGTCAGAGGCTAGGAAATGTGGGTAGGAGGCAATAGTTACCCCAAAATGGAATTCTAGAAGTTTAATTTTTTTATGTATAGGGTTTAGATTTCATGGGTCCATTTTCATCATCTCATGGGAATGAGTACATACTAGTTTCTGTTGACTATGTTTCAAAATGTTTTGAGGCAGTTTCACTGCCCAACAATCAAGCCAATTTTGTAATAAAATTTGTTTAAAAGAATATCTTTATGAGATTTGGAGTTCCCAAAGCCTTTATCACTGATAATGGAACACACTTTATGATCTATAAATTTAATTCTTTGATTGAGAAATATAGTTGTGTTCATAAAACTGGTACTCCTTATCATCCATAGTCTAGTGTACAAGTGGAAATTTCAAATAGGAAATTAAAAAAAATACTTAAGAAAACTTTTTCAACCTCTAGGAAAGACCAATCTCTTAAATTGGATGAAGATTTATGGGTATATAGAACTGCTTTCAAGACCCCAATAGGTATGTCTCCTTAAATGTTGTTGTTTGTAAAATGTTTTCATTTACCTATGGAGTTTCAACACAAGTCTTATTGGGCAGTTAAGGCTCTGAACATTAATTTTAAGAGTGTTAGTGAGAAGAGATTACTTGAGCTATGTAAGCTGGATGAGATTAGGAGGGAGTGTTATGATAATTCCTGAATTTATAAAGAGAGGACTAAAATCTTTCATGATTTTATTATTCAAACCAAGGAATTAAAACCTAGATAGAAAGTCCTCCTCTTTAACTCTAGACATAAAATTTTTCCCTGGAAAGCTAAAGTCCAAGTGGTCTGGACCCTTTACTGTAGTGAGAGTACTGAAGAATTTTGATGTTGAAATTGTAGGTGAACAAAATAAACCCATATTAGTTAATGGGAAGAGAGTGAAACATTATTTTGAGAGATAGCCAAAGGGTTTGGCTGTCATCACTATACTTGAAACTAATCTTGAATAAAGTCTGCCTAAAGACATTAAAACTTAGCGCTGCATGGGAGACAACCCATGGTTCTTTTTTTCTTTACTTTTTTTCTTTTTAACCTTAAATAAAGTGCTACTTCTGTACTCTGTTTTTGTGAGATTCCTATTTCTTCTTGTTCTTGGTCTATTTGTTCTATTACTTAGTTATCAAGAAGCTGTTGTGTTGTCATTTAAGGGGTGTAATTCCCATGCCGAAGGAGTAATGAAAAAACTAGTTAGGGAAGTATCTTGCTATTAAATTTTTGTTTCATTTCTCTGCTCTTTAATGCTTTATAAAATTTTCTGCTTGTCTTGCTTGAAAATTATTTTCTATATGTTGCTGAGTTTTGGAAATTCTGCTTGAACTGTATTAAATTATTCTACATGTATTGATATTGAAATTAAAAAAATTCTGCAAATGTTTAAAATTCTACTCCTATTGGAATTAAAATATCTTGTATGTCATTGTGTAAGTAAAAATTTTTCATGTACTTCGCTGTTGAAAACTGAATTTCATTGTAATTAAAATCTTCTCACTGCTTTAAACTAAGTGTGTGGGTGGTACTTGAAGGCTGAAATATTTTTTTATTAAATCTGCTTTAGGTTGGGGTGTTTTAGAATTCTTTTTTTTTTGCTCTGTTGAACACATTATTGAACTAATTTGTTAAAATTATTACACCCAATTCACTATGCACTTCCAAGTTACATTCCATGTTTGTACTTTACTGGAAGACCTTTTTCACTGTGCATATGAACCTACTGTTAAGTTATTATTTGTGGCGAACAACATTTTTGAAATTCAAAGAGACCCTTTATATATGTCATCTATCTACTAAATTGAAAATCTGTGTTTAACCTTAATAGTTAAATTGTTCTTCTCCATATTTAGAATTCAACTTTGGGGAGAAAGTTAGGTTTAAAGTGTGGAAAAGGGGGTCAACTCTTGACTGTGTTAAACTATGTTTAATTGAAATCCCATCAATTCCCACTACAAATTAAGACTTTTTCTTAAAAAAAATGGGTAAATGTCTTCAAAATTATTTCACAATTTTAGGTTGTACATTGTACTAAAATGGGTCATGCTTATGGACAATATTTCTTTGTTAGTTAATTTGTGTTTTGAATCTGATGTTGATGAGTTTGGATGATTTTTGAGTGATCTTATTTAGTGATTTAATTGAGATCTTGGTTTATGAACAATTTTTGAGGAGTGATATAGGTAACCTATTAGTGGAGTTATGATCATAACCCTTGCAACTGGAAAATTGATCTTGATTATAGGGAATTCATTTCCTTTTATTTATTAATGTATTTTTCTTAATGAGACAATGTAAATGGTTTTCATAAAAATCATTTTAAACTAGAGTAGTCTTGGCATCTGGGATTCCATAGTGAGTCTCTGAGACCCGAGATGCCGGGTTCATTTTTTTACTATAAGCCATCTGTACACCTTGAATAAGTGCATTGCACAGTTCTTATCACATGATGCATGGCTTGGTAAAAATTAAATAAAGTTTTTAGGGTCAAAAAGGAGTTCATTAAGGTGAGGAGAATGACGAATTCCAGATGAAGAAGGGTTCAATTGATTTATATGGGAGTCATTTAGGTTATATCAATAAGGTGATTCACAAAAAAAAGTATTTATTTTTTGGAACATAGGTGAAAATTAAAAGAATAAAGTTCCTCTGGTTATGTTTTTAATTCTACATAAATTATACCTCTTGTCATCCTCAGAATTTGGACTTATGCTTGTTTTGCAATTAGTCACTAATTTGAGTCATGTATGAGGCATGACACTTACTTTGATTGATGAATCTTTCCTATCTTGATTACACTTTGAGTACTTGTTCGTGGAAAGACTTTATTTGAAAATATTTTCGAAAAAGCATGATTTCATGTCATGTCCTCTTTTCTTCAGTGCTGGACATGTTACAGTTTGAGCTAAATTATAATTACTAAAATATGTTTTTCAATGATAATAAAGAATGAAAATTTTTTAGGACAAATAATGCTTATGGGTGGGGGATTTTGATGTGGATCTATTTTTTCATAGTTTTTCCACATCATTTTACTTAATTTTTATTGATTTAATTAATTATTTAATCACTTTATATTAAATAATTGTACTTTTGTATTTTTATAGTTAAATTTGTTAATTAATCAATTTTTATAATCAATTATGTATTTTTAGTCTTTAAAATAATAATTTAATTCTTACTTTACTTTTCTAATTTAATTATTTCTTAATTTGTTTGGTTAAATAATATCTCCTTAACTTTTTAAAAAATTAACATCTATTTTAAACAATTAATTGATCAACATTTTTTAGTCCTTTTTATTAAGTTTTATCCTTTAATATAGTTTCATTTAAATTTATTAACTGCATTAATTAATATGTGTTAATTATCTTGCTATTTAATTAAGTAAAGAATTATAGTTTAAATTAAATAAAATAGTTCGCTTTTGACATTAAGTATTCAAATAGTTGTTTAATTAATTAATATAGAGTTATAAAACATTAATTATTTAATCCTAAGTATACAATTAGATTATTTATTCATTAACTCTTGGTTTTAGTCTACCGGTGAGACAGAGATGAGTTATCAGTGACTTATTTAGTCACCGATGCGACCCTTTTCTACTCATTATAGACCCTTTAATAATTTTTTATATTAGTCTTTTATCAACTTAGATTATTATTTATCCAGTTTTTAATTTAAGTTTTATCAATTAATAATCTTAATAGTAATCTTAAAAGTGTAAAGTTTAATTATAGTACAATTTTAATTAGCTTTATTTTAATTTTTAAAATTTCAATCTTTGTATTATGGATTTTAAACGATTAATTATTTTCAATATTTGTTTTTAACTACTTAAGTTTTGATTTTAAATTGATTTTATGCAGTTTAATTTTTTTTAAATCACTGTTAGTTTTATTTCTTTAGGTTACCGGTGCAACGCATCGGTAACCTTTTATTTGTTCCATCGGTGACCTTTTTATTTAAGCCACCAAGGACCTTGTTTTTTTAAGTAATAGTAACCTTAATATTCATTTTCTAACGGTGACCCTTTGTTCTATCAGTGAACCTTTTCTTAATGGTGGCCTTCAATTTGATCTGCAATGGTGAGATTTTATTTTTATTTCCACCAGTAACATTTTTTGCGGGCTCATTATGTTTTTATAACTAACGGTACCCACTTTTATCATCTCCATTGGTGACTAATTTCCACCGGTAACATTAAATTTTTAAGGTGCAACGTTGACCTTTCTTTCTTCTCCAACAATAACCTTCTATTTTATTTCCATTGTGACCTTTTTTAGCCTATCGATGACCTTTAATTTTAACTAACAGTAACCATAATTTTGATTTATCAGTGACTTCATCTCACACTCGCTTCCCCTACGCTCCTACCCATCTCACTGATGCCTTCCCTCCTACTGTTGCCTATTTTTCTATAGTGTCAGTCTCTACTTCACACACCGTTTCTTCCTTCCTCCACATTCCGTTCTCTCCTGCACTCACCGATGCACACCCTTTTCCTTCCTCCACTAACCATTTTCTCTCTCGCAACACCATTTTTACAACGTTTCCATGGCAATCGGTCCTCTATCGGTCCCTCACTAATTCTTCCACAAACCAAATATTCAAAAAGTGATAAATCACACAGGTTCGCAAACACCACTAAAATGAAAACCAGAACAAACCAAACTAAAAAATCCAGATCTGACCCCTCTGATTCCGCCACTACTGGTGATTGGAAACACCAGGTTGAGCCACTTCGAATCATCCCAGTGAGTTTCCACAAAGAAGGATCCAAGTCGAAGATTCCCACCATTGTAGGAAGAGGTTGGCTGTCGAGCAGAGCTTTATAGGTCGTCGCAAGGAAGAATTAAAGGCCACGCCGCTGCAATGTCGATGCATGAGGAGAAGGAGCCACAGGTTGAGCCTCCTGATGATGCCGCCTTTCTACAAGAAGAAACCAGATATGTCCCCCTAGAGTTTCACACTATCCAAATCTTGACTGAAAACCGACGGCAAAGAAGATTTCGGTCCCAACTCACCATGGTGGTTCGATGCTGCCGAGTCATCGCCATCGCGAGGATGAACCACCGGTCCGCCGATGTTGTTGAAGCTTCTCACTGAAGCCGTAGGGTTCGAAGAATCATGTTGCACAGTGAACCAAGAACCCCCCTGTAGCACCAAGAATTATGTGGGGTAAGTTTATTAAAAAAAATAGTTAAAATATAACTAAAATAAAAACATAAATTTTAAAAAGTAACTAAATTAAAATGTAAAATAAATAATAGTTATGATATTATTTATAAAATAGAATTACAAATCTAATTAATTTTAAACTTTATTAAACTAAATTAATTAATCTTCTAATTTTAGTTTAAATAAATTATTGTTTAGTGTTGCATATTAAATAGGTGTTTAAAATGAATATATTAAATAAAATACCAATTCTAATTTATAAATACAATTAGAATAAAATAAAGTATTTAATAAGTTAACAATTAAATAATAATTAATTTATTAGTTATTTTTAACATTATTAATTAATATTTATGAAAATATCAAATTAATTATTTAATATAATATTTAGAATAAAAAATTTAACAACTTATATATTAAAATAATGTAACCTATTTTAATTCATTAATTAACTAAAAGATATCTTTATTTGAAAATAAAATTAACTTTAATATTTAATAAATTAAATAATTTAATTACTTAATTAATTAATAATATTATTAAATTAATAATTTAAGTTTTAGATTAAATTAGTAAAATATCCAACTAATAAATTTTTAGTAATTTATCTATTATTATCAAATGTTTTACTTTCGTGTTTTAATAGTTTTAACTCTGTTTAGTTGATCTTTACTTTACAGGTTCACACCAAGGTCTTAAAAACATACATTTTCACACAACTAACTCACCTGGAGTTATTTACAAGGGTAAAACTAGCACGTTGTGCCAGTCACGGAAAAAAACACACATGTGTGGTGCACAAGCGAAGGATATTTTATTTTGGTGAGAAACATGGGGTGGCGTGCAGTAGATGATAGTTGGTTAAAAATAAAATAAAGTATTAGAGATAGGGGTGGGAGAGAGAGAGATTGATTTTAGGAGAGCACCATTGGAGATTCGAGAGATTCTCATCAAGAACAGTGAGGTCCTATGAACATCCCATGAGTTTAAGGAGTGTAGGAGCAGAGTATCTTTTGGGGAGTTTGTCTTCCCTTGCTTTTGAATTATTATACTCTACTTTAGCATGTTTTCAATTACTTTTATGATAATAAACATGTTTTATAGCTAAATCTTTTAGTTCAGGGATAAACTGAAGTTCTACTAGTTATCTTTTAATTTTCTTTTTCACTTTATCATTTCAATGAATTCAGTAACGATCGGCGATATCAACACTGTGTTTGTTCAGTTGCTTGTACCACTAGAACATAATCTCAAAATTTCACAGTCATTTGGTGAGATTTATTGTGGAAACATGTTTCAAAAGATAATAAATTCAAAATACTTCCAAACTTATGATGAGTTTGTCCTGTTGTCATTTTTTAAACGGTTCACAGTTGATCATTTTTGAGTGGCAAACTCTTAAATTTATTGTCTTGTGTGACTTAACTCTGAGTGAGGTAGGTGAATCATTCTTTTTAAGGGGGTACTCTACAACAACCTTTAATTGAATCAAAATATCTTTAAAACCTGTAGAATGAAGATTTTTCCCTGAGAGTTTACTTAGATTGTTCATTTATCAACATACTATATCTTTGTTACTCTATGTTTTCAACTATTTCTAGCATCAATATAGTTCAGATACATGTTTTGAGACATTCTGTCACTTTACTACTTATATAAAAATAGAAAAAAATATATAAATTTTAAAAATAATTAGAAAATCCACTCCACTGCTGATGATATTAGAGTTTTTGAGAGTTTTTAGAAGGCTAGTGGTAAAATTTTCCTTCTCTGTGGGTTCTACCCTTATTGCCACATATATAGTAGTTAGTAGGAATATAAATTTTAAACTTTGATTGGCTTCAATTATAGTTCAGGCCAACCTCAAATCATTTATGGTGTAGTCAAGAAGAATACAACATGAGATAAATATATAAGTAAACACCTTAGTTATAGTATCTATACAATAAATAAACCCTTAAACCTCATTATGAGATACACTAAAACACAAAAAAAAACAATTCTTTTGCATCTTAAATTAACTCTATAGAGCATCCAAATCCTACATGAGATTGTTTTCAAAAAATAAAAACTAAAAACACTTCCAAAACTTATAAATAAATTTCCTCAGGAGTCTAGTCATAACATGCCTCAAATGTGAAGGTTATTTACACAAAACACCAGAGGATATAATTATGTTTCTATGAGTACTCCAACTCTATATATAAGATTAATTCCAAAATGAACATGTCTCAATTACGATCAACTCACATGTCCCATTTATCAAATTTATTTCATAAGGGGATACTTTAAAAATCATTACTCATATAGTGCGCTTAATAATAAAATACTCTTATAAATAATTTAAGGATCATTTGGGATTCACGTAATGAATCTATTGATTTATTTTTTTATTAGTATAAAATGATTTTGGAGGATATATATAAACTTGGTGAAACCATCAATGATATAAATATCAAGAAGAAAATTCTAGGAATATTTACAACTCAATTTAGCTAAAAGGTTTTAGTTCCTGCTGATAAGGGTACAATATAATGTAAATTTTATGGTACTCTGAACAATATTATTAAATTTTAAATGAGGAACCATGACAATTATTTTAAGGTAAAATAAAATCTTATAAATTTTTAATAAAATAATAGAATAAGATCACAAATAAAGAAACTAATTATGTATAAAAGATGGGATCCTTATTATAAAATATCCTAATTAGTTATGATAAAATGAATATGATTAAGGTCCCACAAATCAATAATCTAATTATGTGAAATGAAGGAGTATTTTAATAGCCTATGTGGTGTACAATGGGATGATGATTATTTTTAAAGAGACATTTATTTTGAGTAAGATATAAAAATACCAATATCTTTGAGGAAGTTGAGAAGTATAGATGAATTTAATAAATAGAAACTCATTGGTGATAATATAGATCTAATGTAATCTAGTAGGATGAAGTCTGTGTAAATATTTTAACTCTTATCATAATTAAATCCAAATAGTTGGGAAGAACCTACTGAGGATGAGAGTTGGGTTATGATGATACATGAAGATCTTGACCAAATTGAGAAAAATTTGACCTGGGAAAATTTTTAAATATAGAAAATGAAGTTTTCATCAAAACTAAATATGTTTCTTATAATAAATTCAATGAATAAGGAATGGAGGTTTTAAAAAATCATGACTAGTGTGTAAGGGTTATTCCCATATAAGTACAAATCAGGTTGATGATAATTTCTCTCTTGTTGATGGGTTAGAAATGATTCCCCCTTTCATTGGAATAATGGTGAAAATGGGGTTATTTTTTTAATAGACATAGATTAGAATTCATAAAAGATATATTTTAGGAATATTTAAATAATGAAAAACTAGTTGGATTTATTATACATGAATATAAGAAAAAATTTTATCAGTTAAAAAAGGTGATTAACATACTACAGAAATAATCAATATATTTTTATTCAATGCTTGATCAACACTTGATAAATCTTAGATTCCAAAATATAATAGTTAATCATAATGTCTATGTAAAAAATAGGGTAATCAAAGGATTGTGGTGCTAATTTATATTGATGAAATATTATTCATAAGATCTAATGAATCTCAATTCAAATTATTTAAATATTTTCATAGATATATGTTTTAAATATCAATTATTGGTGATTTTAAAGACTTCCATGAATTGCAAGTGATTCATAGAAGACATGGAAAATTTATTTCTCTATAAAAATACAATAAGGAGTTGATAAAAATATTTAAATGGTTTTATTTGAAGGTAATTAAAAAATTTGTCATCATTAAAAGAAAATTTTAAGGCATGATGATGGTAAAGAGTTTAATTTGGTATAGTTTAGTTCAATCATCAGGATCCTGTTATATTTAACAAAAATAAGGCCTAACATTATGTTTTCCACATTGAAATTTACTTAATACCAAATGAAACCTAAAAAGTATATTCTTTAATTACATGGAAATAATAATAATTTATGTCAAATTCATAGTGGTTTTAAATATATTTTATAGTGAAACATCACATAAGGAGATACGGGTATTTAAAGATGTGAATTTGGAAAATTCAACGGATGAAAAAAATATACATTAGGATGTACATTTAATCTTGATTATTGTTTAATTTCTTAGTTTATTAAGAATAATTTTTTCTTCTCATGTAGCACTATGGATTTTGAATATATTACAGTAACTCAAGCATATAATAAATTTAAACAGATGAAAAAATAGCATGAGGATATTTCTGTTATAGAAAAATCTATAATTATAATAATATGTAATAAATGGATCATTATTAATCTTACAAAAAAATAATTTCCATCACTAAATACAAGTCATTTTAAGATAAAATATCAATTTATTATGGATAAGGTTGATCTGTGTCTACTAAAGTTGGAGTATGTTCCTACAATAAGTCAAGTTATGGATATCATGATTAAGGAACTATCAAAAGAAATGTTTCGGAAGCATATTTTGGATCTTTTATTTCATCCTTCTATACCAACCAGGATGGTTCAGAGAGGAAATCCCCACTGCCCTATAGTGTTTGTCTTTCTACTCGTATAATAAAAAAAGTGGTATCATCAATAAGTGCTTCATGAAAATGTATAACATATCTCATTGAATATTTTTATAATCTTTTAATTATATTTTTTGGACATTTAAGGAATTGACCAATAGATTTTTTGATAAAGAATATATTTTTTCTAAATTCATGTGAATAATTAACACATATATTGTTGAAAAGGGGTAGTGGAAATAGTTCGAGGAATTATGATTAAGTGGTTCTCTTTTCTTATTTATAAAGGAGAAATAAATTCTTTGAGAAGTTATAGAGGGAGTTTCCTTTAATGGTTTATCTAGGGTAATTTCATTCAAATTAGATTGTATTTTAATTAATGATCAAACAATAGTGTCAAGAGTTTTTATTATAATGCATTGGTAATAAGTGGTATCATAGAGTACAAAGATCAAGAAATTGTCTCAATGGATACTTTTTATTTAACAATTATTTCATATATTGAGCACGACTCATGGGATCTTAGAGTGAATTATTAGTGAATCATTATCTATACTATATAAGGATACAAGATGTGTATGATGGAGTAGTGATTGAAGATAACCTCTTTGGTTGATGTTTTAAGGAAGTGTTGTTAATAAACCCAAAGGGGGAGAATGTTAGAAAAAATCTTATCAAGAATTTTTAGACTGTGTTTATTGACAATGCATGATGTTTTCCCTCTAAAAGACACATACTTTTTGTGAATAACCATATCCTAGATGGATTATGGAGGTTTGAGGAATCTTGGAGAAATCATTTTGTGGAGGGAAGAAACCATGACATATCAGTGGTTATAGTTCCATGAAAAGTGTTATGTTTCAAGAAGGACCCCCATGGTTTTTCAATGTATCACAGTTTGGGTTGACAAGATGCTTATGTCATGATAGATTATGGAAATGGAACATAATTTTTATACATGAGTAAAAGAATATATGTAATAATAATTTTTTTATACCAACACTGACGTATTTTTGTCATACCTATATAAGGAAATAGCAAGATATGAATTATTGATTGAGTACATACAGGTCACACCATAGTTATAGAAGATGCAACATGATGTGTAGGCCTACACTATGACATGGATTCCATGGAATTTTGTAATTATACCAAATTATAGATTGCTCTATAAAATTATTTTCTGTATCTTTGTGTTAAGTAAGGATTTATCCCACATAATTTGAAATTTAGAGTCACAACATTGATTATCAGATAAAGTTAGATATTTCCCTACGATGGTGAAGATCATTCCATGATGATGTAGAGTAAAATAGAATACCAATTTTTTAAATGTTATTATTTTTTCATAGATTTTCATGAGATCTAAATTAAAAGAGATTGACTCAGATTTAGAGTATGCACAAGGATGATTTTTCACTTCATTATGAAGTAAAATTTAAGACTATAAATAATTAAATTTTAGGGATTTACAATATGATAAAGGAAATATGTATCTATATAAATAATAGAGATTAAGAATATTTTCATTTGTTCATGAATAGTGAGAATATAATTTTAGATCTTATGCGAAGTAAAATAATGATATTTAACTATTTATATCGCTATAAGTTCATTGGGATTAAATGAATTCAGGAAGGAGGAAAAAATTGTTACAGTATTGTTGGTATAGTTTTTATTCTTTACTGATGGAGGTTAATTACATTTATGATGGAGTGGTAGTGGGATTTATAAGTGTGTTATAGCTATAAGATCTCTAATATTATAAGGGTTGTTGACCTAGAGGGTCAGTACAATAGCTTTAAAATGTAATAAAAAAATTGTTCACATTATGAATTTGATACATCATCACATCATAATTTTATTCTTTTTAACCATATATCAATGTATGTAAACCATGTAAAAAATTATTGGGTCTTTATTTTGTGCTCTATCACATACATATTTCATTATAATAGAGAGTATAATCTTTAAAATATTCGATAGATAAATTTTTATAAAGAGCTATTTAAAATCAACATGATTTGATTTACCCCCTCCCCCACCCCCTTGCAGGATATATTTTATGTGTGGTACCAACACATACTAACCACATTACTTATTGGATTATTTAAAAAACCATTAATATATGAAAAAATGAATCATTAATCATTATCCAATATTTTCATGATAATTTCAAATTCTTTAATCTATTGTGGGCATGTAAAACATGTTTTAAACAAAAAATATGACTTCTATGTTGAAAAAACATAATCAAAAATATACCGACCACATTGGGTATTAGGCTTATGTATAGTTAATTCCTAAAAAACACAAAATATTAATTTACCATTGTCCTAAAGTTTCATAAACTGTCAATATTTTTCTTTTTTGGCAGTATGTGATGCTTGTTTTGAACTCAAATTTTACTCTCAAATAAAAAAAAACAACTTTCAGACATATAAACAGGGTTACCCCTCATGATGATATAATGTTTAGTCTTGTAAGTCTAATATAAATCAAATATAATTTTCATAGTTATTCATGATAATTATATATTTTTTTATTGGTTATGACCATTCCATATACATTTTGAACTAAAATATGTATTTTAAATTGAAAAAATATCTTTTTGTTAAATAGACCACACCACGGGTCATGATGATATGTGGTTTATCCTTATAAGTCCAAATTGAATTAGAGATCATTTTCAGAGAGTTTCATTGAAGTTAGAGATTTTATTTAATTTTTTATCATATTAAACATGTTTTGAACTAAAATAAAATTTATAAATTGAAAACACACCCATTATCTACATAGGTCAAAAATAAATTTCAATAAATATGATATTTAATGATGAATAAATTGTTGGTCTCAAAGAGTGAATTTACAAAACTACAAGAGGATTTGAATTACATTAAAAATAGAAACTATACATTTTCATCTCACTTAAGTGTCATTTGATTGGAAAAAATGATCTTCCGATCAAAGAAAAATATATCAAAGTAATAAGAAATTAATATTTATAAGAATATATAGTTATCTATAGTTTATAAATTTTTTTAATAAAAAATAGAAAGAAAAAGTAGCACTAAAAAATATAATGAAATGAAAATAATGAAATTTATGTACAATGTGGACTATTGAAAAAGAAGTCAAGTACCCCTACATCATTTCTATTACTAAAAATTTCCAACAAGGGAATCCTTCACTTTTAGCCAAATGTGGTAGGTGGTTCATTACATAAACCAAGGTATCACAATATTTTGACTGAAATTACCTTGTCTAAAACCCTAGCAGTAGGTAATAGTGTCATATCCCCAAACACAATGTCTTTCTTTCCCAAAAATCCCTCAATCAACCAAGTGAAATAAGATATGTCTTATAAACCAAGAAATCCATCTTCAATGAAGGATAAGTAAATCCTTTTATATTCCTATCAATGGAATCCCAAAATCTCAAAGTATCATACATAGAACATTTACAAAATTAAAAATTAGATCTTTATAATCAAACCTCACAGACAGAAGCTCTTAGCACACTTAGAAAAAAGATACAAGAGAGAGAACTAAAAATCAATTTGAGTTTGCACAGATTTACAATCCATCAACTTTCAAACACTTGTTAAATTATTTTATCCCATGAAATCTCTAGTAATATTTAAATATTCATGTTTCGATACCTCTAATGGTCAGATTCTAATAAATTCGGGTTTAGTTTAAACAACATTGGACACTTACCTCTCCATTTTCTGAGATATATCTCATATTGAAACATTGAATGACTTCAATGTCAACATATCAGACTACATTATATTTAATTTACTTAGTTCATCTATCATTGAAGTAATAGAGCATGAATCTACATATCACAAAACCAAAATAAAACATCTCAACATAGATAAAAATCATATAAATTATATTGTGATTTGTAAATAAATTGATGCAAAGTGTTCTTTAACCCAACAATCTCACCATTTTGATAATAAGAATTTTCAACATAAAAATCTAAGTCTGAATAAAATAAAACACTTCATGTCATCTTATAAAACACTTGAGATATAATTTCTGGACCATAATTATTTAATTGAAAAACACATTACCAAATAATTGAAAAACATAAAATCCCAAATATTCAAAATAAATCACTATAAAAAAAGGTAAATAAGGAAAAAAACTCAAACATCTCCCCCATTGTAATTTTCAAAAATAAATACATACAAAATGAAAAAAAACATTAATCTATAGAGAATATAATGGTTAGTAAAAATATTTTAGCATTGAACATTCATACTTAAAAAACATAGTAAAAAAATGGAAAACCCTTCGGTTATAATAACTCCCTTCTTATTATAAATAACACCTAGAGCTATAATTTTCAAAATTTACTCTCAGTTTCGGACATTAAAATAAAATTTCATTGTTAATCCAAATAGGATATTCAATGTTAAGTAAAAACATACAATAAAAATCATTCTCTAAATTATAAAACTTTGAGTTTAAGTTTATAAATTCATTATAGGGAATGTGAAAGGAAAATTAAAAAATTATTCTTTTATAAGAATTTTGGTAGACATATTTTATATCCTTATAACCATATTATCAAGACCTTCCAAAGAACACTTCATTTTACTTAAAACTTCCATCTCTTGATCCTAATATTCTATTATTCATTTCAAACCCTACAAAATGTTACTTTATTCTTAAATAATTTGTTCCATAACATAATTATAATCAATAAACTGTAAAATATATTTAACCTGGTGATTTTCATATCTTTTTCATCTATATGAAATTTTAGGGGACTTCTTATATTCTTCCTTTTGATTAGTTATATGTGATGAAATTTTTTATTAATGGTATTGGAATTGAAGAAAATGTAAAATGTATCTGATTTCCAATGCACCTAATCTATAAAAGACTTAGTATTAAATCTATTTGAGGAATAATTCACATTAAATTCAATACTTTTCTATTTGATCACCTATCACACCTATAAGATTTTTTATTCTAAAAAAACACAAATTATTATCATATAACATTCCTTTGGAAATTATTCTTCCTAATCATATTATCCTTTATATTTTAGGGTATCTAATATGTGATCTATTCTATTTTCAAGTGAAATAGTTAATATTTCTATGTTATGAGAGAATTGAAAAAACTCATTTTTACTTGTGAATTCTGGTAGTTTTTGGTTTTCAACATCATAAATTTTCTATATTCCATTAGTCAATGTTTTTTCTAAATGATCCTTAGTTATAGAAATATCCATATAAGATCCCTTAGTTTCTATAGAATGTTCTAAATAATTCAGTTTATCATGATATACATCCTCTAAAGATCTTAAAAATCAATGATATTCAATAAATAATGAAAAATTAGTATGAATAAAAGTAGAATGTGCAGTGTCTCAAATCATAGCCTCAACCTCTTCTAGTAGATTGACCTCCCCAAATTTATATGGAGGGATAGAAATTAATTCATAAGTGGAATACTCTCATATTTCCCATACCACCTTCTTCCAAAATTTATATACAAAAATCATCAATATTCTATTAAGTGTCTTCTGTGAAATTCTAGCTAATTTACTTATGGTCACCATTGGATTAGTTACTTTACATCCTTTAACAAGTAAATTAAAATTAATATTCTTATTAGAATTCTTTTATAACTCCTATTATCTATCCTTATTTTCTTCAGCAACCTTATTTAAAATCTCTAATTTGATATTTCTATGATCTTTTAAATATAATCTTCTAATATTAATTTTTTAGAATAATTCTATTTCTTATCATACTTTGATGGAGTGACTTAAAATACCTTTTACTTCATATAAAAAAATATGACATCCTAAATAACATTCATGTATTTTATTTTTTCCATTTAACTTCTTTTCTTACCTCTATAGAAATTACCTTATTTTTCTTCTGTTTTTGTTGGGTATATACCAATGGAATAATGTATAACTTGTTTATAAAAAAAAATAAGTTGATAAAAAATTTCAATCTATAAGATAGATTCAGTATTCAATCAGGAATCCTTCTTTCTTTAAGTAAATGTTATATCCTTTACTCATTTTTTTAAGACTTTTGATAGCATAAAATCTAACGTCTCAGCATAAGAAATCACATTTAGCTTCATTATATCAGTGAAAAGATATTCAAAAAACTCCTATATAAACATGACTAAATCAATCTTTCTCAAACTAGTTTGAAATTCAGTAATGTACTTACCTTAAATCATCAAATAATCATGATTGTATTTACCAGTAATAAGAAAACCTTGAACCCTTTGAAAAACTATTATAATTTTATGTTAAATAAAACTATCTTATAGAGTTACCTATTAACTATAAATAGATTATTCTAGGAAATGGTTCTTTTGAAATAACCACTAATCTCTAGAATCCTGTCTCATATACACAAAATTTATCCATATAATATAATTTCAATAGAATATTCTAGATCTTTCAATGATATTGCACATTGTTTTTCCTATAAATTAAATTTTTACATTTTTACATTTTTTCTATTATACAAGGAAATTGTTCCATATAATTTATTGATAATACTAGAATAAAATAGCTTCCTATATTTAATTATAAATGTTAATGACTCCCAACCTTGAAATATGATATCCCTCTTCCATACGGATTGTTTATAGAAAAATAAACTCTATCTATCAATATTTTTATCACAATATCTTTATAATAAATTAATTCACTCGATGAAATATTGAATCATATAGTTGAAAACATAGAAGCCATATGAAAATTTCTCAAATAGGAAGATATATATAATGAATACTACTGATTAACTATAGGTCTAACCTTCTATATATAGGAAATTCAATAAATTATTGATTGAAAATGATCTAATGGTCTAAAAATCTTTTCAAAAGATTACATGAGACCAAAATTGTTTTTAAATGATAAATTTAAAATTTCAAAATTAAAATATATTTCCTTCCAACGAAAAGAAAAACACAAATTTATTAGATCTTTAGAGATTTTTCAATGTAAGATAAGAAACATTCTTTGAAAAACCATAAGATAACAATAATATTTTTTTTAACATTTTTAATGTTATCATGTTTAAGTTTTTTTTATCATCATCCTTAGAATATGGCTATATAAAACATAAAAAAGTATGATTTAGAACATTAATTTATTACAACGGTATATAAAATAAAACTCTTAGAAATTTAATAAAAAAATAAGATTCACGTACACTAAAATAGTTTACATTAAATTAAAAGAATTTAATATTTGATACATGCACCAATAAAAGGACATTTTTGATAGAAATGAAAATATACTAGGTACTAGGTATATAAATTCATCTTCCAAAATATATAATCTTAATTTAATTAGAAATTAAATCTATGTTAGTGAAACTTTATTGGGTCAAAAAGTATTTGTGAGTATAAATTTAGGCACCCATATCTAGATAACTATATTATGTTTAAGAGAACCAATCACTTTTGAAATATAAAATCATTTTTGAATGAGGGATTGAAATTTATTTTAATATAATCTATTCTTCAATATTACACCTATTTGGAACATTTTTTAGAAGGGAAAACTTATTGGAATAAAATATACATCCCAATAGATTGTTATTCTGGCCCACCTACATCATATTCTAGAATTGTTTCTATTTGGTTTGGTCTATAATTAATTTTTTTAGAGGAATCCCTTCCCATAGTAAAGTGTGTTGAAAAATTAAGTAAACTATGAAATTATTATTTTCTCTTTAACAAATCATTTATATCTTCCATAGATATAGCTAACGTCAACTTCCCTTTAATATCTAAGGTTAACTTGTGAATTTTACCTTCCGGCATACAGAATTTATTCCTGAACTTGATTAGTTCACTCATATATTTTTTCTATTCAGTACCATTATTGGAAAGTTTAAATTTTTATGTGTAAATTCTTCTTATAATGTTTATCTAGATCTGTATTCTCATGATAATGTTCCTCATTCATTTTTTATCTATTTTTAAAATACCAGTTACATAATAGTCATCACTTCAGTGTTGGGTGCATTAGTTTCATTATTAAATGAAATTATGGTCTCATCATTCAATGTGAGAGAAATATTAGCATACATAAATATCTATCAAAGATAATCATGGGAAATTTTGGCCATGATAAATTTCTATTTTAGATATATTCTAGTGAAAAAATATATATATCCAGTTGGTATCATTATATAAACCAATTATTTTATGGGAATATGAGTTATATTCATGTACACTCTAAGTATCATTTGTTTATTTAGAATTATTTACTTATCTTCACATATATTTTTTTCATTGAATATTTATCATTCTTTCTATGTTTTTAATAGTCTGTCCTAATATGGACAACATTATACACTCAGAACAAATAGGCTCTGAAATATATTTATTATCAAATCCTTAATATTCTTTTGATTATCCCTATGAAAATTATTGTCTCTATGAAATCAATTCATGTATCTAGGGAACTTAGAAATATCACCTTCTCTAAGTGCCACACAACTATTTCCTTTTGATATGCAAGGTTTATAACTTTGAGAAAATGAATTTAAAACATCATAAGTTGAGTAAAATTAAACCCCATTAATTTTTTTCTTTATCAACATACACCTTTAAATTAATTTGGTAATAAATTTATTTTATGATAAAATTATCAAGAATTGGGTTCATGGTATATTTTTTTCCATCATTCAGAATCCATTTTTATTCCCACTCATTTTTTAAAATATCAAGTATTTTCTCAACAATATATTCAAATGATATTTCTTTCTCTCTAATGGGATGGACACTATTTCAAATTTTTATAAAACATTGTTTCATATGGTCCATAGTTTCACCTCATAAAAATTTAAAATATTGATAATCAATCCGGATCATAGCTCATTTAGTTTCAATAACTTTTTAAGTTCCTAAATGTGTCACATTATATATATTTTTAAAATATCATTAGTAATTTAAAAATATGAGGGTATGGATATTTCTTTGAATAAAATATATTATAGAATTATTTCCAATGAAGTTAAATTAAAATTATTTTTTTATATTGAGTGAATCAATCAACTTCTTTGTTTGGTATATTATAATTCCCAATAATCATAAGATAATTTTCAACACTAGTATTGAACACTTATGTATCTATATTATCTCTCTAGTACCCATAATCTCTACCATCAAAGAAAATAGTCTATTAAAATTTAAAATTTTAATCTATCTAATAAGAATTCCTTCCAAATATAAATAAAAATATATTTTCTCTTTTACCTATTAGTGTATGGAAAAAATTACAATAAGTAAATAAGATAATAAAAATAAAATATGTAGCCATAAGAATGTTAATCTTGGATTTCAAGAGACTGGATTTAATAACATGTGTTGGTCCCAAAGGGTAAATATATGGTACATTAAGATTATGGTAAATTGCAGTCTAAAACCAAATTAAAATTTTATGTCCCACTCAATAGTATGTTGATCAGAAAAAAGATCTTCTAACCAAAGAAAAATATATTTGAGTTATCACAATTAAAATTTAAGTAAAATGAAAAAATTATAATTTGAACAATTCTTGACTGATGAAATTAAAAAATAATATTGGAAATTATAATGAAATGTAAATAAATAAAATTTAAAAAAAATATGTACTATTGAGTAATAATTCAAATAACCCTAATGTATATCAATTAGTAAAATAAATTCCAATAAAGTAACCCTTTGATTTTAGGGAAAAGTATGTCGTGGTTTTTAACCTGATCCAAATTGGGACCATTTTGAGATAGAAACAACCTTGACTGAAAACCCTTTGGTAGTAAATTGTATTTTGTTCCCAGTAACTATGTCTTCCAAGACACATAATCTTTCAATCAAAAATATATGACATATTTTGTCTCCCAAACTATGGGAACCCTCAATCATGAAGGATTTGGTAGTCATTATTTATTTTTATCCATGAAATCACTCATTCTTAAAGAATCAAATGAAGAACGATTATAACAATAAAATTAAAAATTTTACAATCAAAACTCAAAGATGATAGATCTTAGTATATTCAGAAAAAGAATACAAGAGAAAGTAATCAAAATCAATTATTGTATGAATGATAACTTATAAAAAACTTTTTGGAACTTTTATAATGATTTAATTCTATAAACCCTCAGTTTATATTTAAATACATCTACAAAAATACATCTAATCATCATATTTGGAAAATTTCAGGTTGAATTGCAAGGACATCAGGCATTTTATATGATCATTTGACGGATATAGATTGTCTTGAAACATCTTATGAGTTCAATGTCATTACAGTATAATAATGTTCATTTAAATTAATATGTTAACCAATCAGTGAAATAACAGTCAATGAACCTAATAAATAAAAAACATAAACCAAAAATTTTATGTTAGATAAAACTAATATCAAATGTATTGTGATTTTCAAAACAAAGGATATGAATGTGGTCTTTGAACTATCATAAAAAATATATCAATAAATAATTTTTTATGATTTTTTTAAATATTTTAAGACAAAATATCATGTCCAATATTCCAAAAATTCATTTATTTGATCATATATAAATAAATCAAAATCATTATATGGGTGGTACATAAAACATATAAATAATTTAATTGTTAATAGATATTCTAATTAAATGTTAATATATTTAAAAATAGACATATATAATTGATTCTATTAACTGGTGATTTGTATCTTGGAATCGAGAATAAATTTTTTTTGAGTCACAAAATAGAAAAAATATTAACATACATAACATTATTATTATACATAAAGAAGATAAACTGAACACATAATGTATATAATTAAGTAGAGTGATAGTAAACCTTCATCTTATAATATTTTATTTTACTTTACTGGTTTGTGGGTTTTTCCCCACTATCAATTATATAAATTATCCATATGTGGTCGCCTCTAAAATAAAGGAAATCAACTCTACAATCTAAAGAATGAAATTTTTGTGACCTACTATAGAAAGTATAATCCTCCTAGTATTTTGATAAATAATTATGTATATTATTTTATTTCCAAAAGCATAATGGGAAAATTTTAATTTGAAAGATAATGTGCATAAAATATATAATGTAATTATGATTATGTTATAAAGGGATGTATTTTGTATCCTTCGATACTAAAATTTACTTTTAAAAATCATAAGTCACTAACTTCTTGTGAAATCCTATTATCAACCCACCCACATCGAAAAACTAGAACATTAATTAATAAATAATCTTACTAGTATATTTTATTGATGATAAAAAAGTAAGATATATATACATATATAATGGACTTCTATTATTAAAACCTTAAACATGAATCACATTAAACACAATAGTAACTCAACTATTTTGTATCATAATATATTTATCATGTTCATTTGTGTGAAAATTATAATCATTAATTATATATTTATTGTTAATTTGTATGTAGTCACTTTTCCCTTTAGTTAACTATTGTAATTTTATACAAATTGATCTAATATTTATGTATAAATCTTTAAAAAAAGTATTCATGAGCCTATGTAAAAAAATATATTATGTTTATTTGATATCTAACCTTTAATCCTTGTCGGATTAAAATTATTGTGAATGAATTTATGAGTTTCAACATATGGAACAACATCTGTGATATTATAAAAAAAATTAAGTGATATCATTCACAAACTATGAAATATATTTGACAAGACCTCTATTTGAAAGTCATTCACCTTCTATGTACCCATCATGAAGAGATATTTCAAGACCAATGCTATCCATATTACATAGGTGTTCAGTATAAAATTAAACATCTTGTTCAATAATATACCAATTTTTAATACAAAATTGTAGTCTTATTTGATTTTTTCCAACCACTTTCAATATCTTCACAGAGAGTTTAACAGAGTAAAACCATTTCAAATTTATGGGGATATAAAGTAAGATATACCTTATAAAATAAACCATCAAGTAAAACATGATATCAAAGACTGATGGTGGTAAGAACATCTATGGTTAATATGAATTGATGGAAATATATTTTACTATTTTTTGAAAATTCTATTGAGTAAATAAAATTATTGGATATTAATTTTAAAATAAAATATGTATTAGTTATTATATATTAATTTTTTTTAGAAAAATTAAAATATATCTTAATTATAAAGAGTTTGAACAACTTGAGAAATTAATGTTCAACCCCTCTCATTCACTAATGATAACTATTCCATAATTGACATTTAAATAATTTCAAACAATGACTTGATGTAATATTTATTCATCTACTATGCTTTTTGTAACGTGTGAATTACACTGTCAAAAATATTTTTCTCGATATGCATGACATCTAGAAAATATATAATATACATGATATTTTAGTAAGGTAATTTACAAAATTTTATCTATTTTTTCAACCAAATATCATATTATTATAAAGAATGTTCTACCAAATAAATGGATGAAATCATTTATCCAAACTATCAGTTATTCTCATATTAACAAAGAAGGTTACAAACCTTCTTTTGAGTTCCCATCAATTATTTTTATACATGATTATTATCTATTTTTTATTTAAAAGTTACAATGATTTTATATATATTTTAATAAATTTTTCAATGAAAAAATATTTTTATAATCTAATCAATTAAATCATATTTTAGGTAATAATAAAAAAATTTAGTTTTGGGAAAATAATATGCATTAATTTTTTATGGATTTTTTTTAAAATGTTAATATATCTATTTATTTTTTCTATATTATTAAAAATTCATGTATAAATTAAGTTGTGTTATTTTGTTTATGTGAGCCTAGACATCTCAAATTTCCAAACATAAAGGTTTTCCTCACATTATAAGGGTTAGTGTGTGGGAGGATTGTATAGGCTCAGAAGAAAAAGGCGATGGAAGTCATAGGCATAGAGGATCTATGTTGAGGAAACATCTTGGTAGTATAGAATGGTATAATAAATATGGTGGATACATATTAAAAGAATAATAATCCTTGGGCCATCACAATTAAAAATCATATATAGGATGGTTATTGATTTTGAATGTGCGTGAAATGTGTTTTTTAGCTACATTGGGTATCTCCTTCTCTAATACATATTTTTATCAGCCACAACTGGGTGTTATAAATTGAATAAGGGGTTATATGATTCAAAAACACATTTTCACACCTATTATTAGATCACACCCTATGATTTGGACATATTTTAAAACAACTATGATACTCTATTTTTGGTGGTGTTGAATGGAAGAAATTCAACAAACACTCTTAATGACATGTGCATATCTATTTTGAAAGTTTGATTAAAGAAGTATTCTTTTTGTCTATGATATATAATTTGTAGTATGATTCGATTGATGTATCATGTGAAACACAAACATAATGGAAAATTATAGAAAAAATAAACCATACTGGTAGTATAGACAGTGCCAAGAAAATATTCATAGAAAACGATAGATCTTAATCATAAATGGAGGTTGTCTTGGATAAAACTAAATAACCGCATCAAAAAAATAATATGATGTATCTTAAAAACACATGATTAAACTGAAACACTAAAATACCTCCACCATCATGCCGATATGATGAACCATGTAATCCTATAATCAAATGATGATCACTCTTGAAGACTCATAAATAACTAAAATAATAATAAGAACTATGGTCAATGATACTAAAGGGAACCCACATTCCCAATATGAGTGGAACATGGACACATAAGTAATTAAAATTATCTATGACTAACCAAATATAGAGTAAAAAAATAAACCCTTCTATATTTTACCTATCTATAAAAAGAACAAACAAAGAGTATAGAGTGATAGAATAACACCCATAAGATTTAAAGAAGTATCTGGAAGTAGTCCATGTGTTATGATCATGAAGAAATATGAAATTCTATGTGTATTCCATGAAACTAGGCTAGAGTAACAACATAGAGATAATTAAATACTAATGACTCCAATGTGATCTAGGTTCCTCCCAAAAGGTATTTTCATATAGTTTTTCTTTACAATATTTATACTATTTTTTATTTTTTATTCAATTTTAAGTGTTTTTACTCAATGATGATCCCCTTTATTTATGTTCATGGATTGATAATATGATGTTTTAATCCATGGAGGAATTCAAGTGTCTCTTTATCCTCATATTCTTGACATGTTATAATTTATTTTTAAATATATAATAATTAAATGGGATACCAAGGTGGAGGTTTATTGTAAAACCTCTTACCATAGATTGGCGTGGTTTTTTTCTTTTTCATAATTATTTTTTCTATACCTTTTTTTGTGTTGTTTTATAGGTGGATATAATCATTGAGTTAAGATTAGTATGTAGTTATAAACTAATATGGTTAACAAAAGATTCACACTTGGTCAAGTTTCTTCATGGTCCTTAGTGTGGGGGGTAGTGGCTTAAGGGTCTCTATGTTTGTTTTATGATCGCAAAATATAGGAAAAAAGGATTAATGATTGTATTTATTATAGATTATAATATATTTAAAATAGTGATATTTGGAATACAGTGATAGAGAATTAGGTTGGTTCAAATATTTGTTCCACTCTTTTGTGTAGTGTTTGTGTTGTAGGTTTAAAATTATATTTTTCATTTTCTCATGAAACTTTCATTCCCATGAAAATATATTTATTTTTTTAGTTTTTTTTAATTTCAATAAAATTATATTAATAATTGATAACCAATAGATAGAAATGATTTGGAATAGAAATACTTAAGAGAAAAACCTCACTTTTCACTAGGATGCACTATATGAGTAACAAAAATACTATTCTTTGCCAACCTGTTATAGTTAAAGAAATAAATTGGCCTCTTTTCCTTAGAGAGTTAATATCACATTACTATTCTCAATATTAAATGCTAAAAAAATTGACAGTGGTTGATTTTAGTTATAATAATTCATATATATTACCTATTTACTCTCTGGTGAACTATAAACTAGGGATAATAGACAAGATTTTAATGTAAGAGTGTTTCATTTTTTATTTATTAAATTATAATTTTATAGAACCCAAATTGAGAACTCCCAACTCCTTTAAAGTTTTAGTAGATTCATATGGTAATTTGATGCCTCTAGAAGATTCTGAATCAAAATATGAAGTAACTTATAAGGATCATTTATAAACCTAGATTTTATTAAATATGTTATATTGAGAATAAAATATGTTTTGATGGTTATGTAAGAAACATTATTGTCCCCACCACTCATGTACTAAATAGAGAAGACCATTGAAGAAGAGGTCAATTTTTACCATCATGAATATGGGCTCGCTATTAGCCGGAATAATTTTTTTTTAAAAGACCCCTTATACATGATTAAATTATAGGGAAATAAGATGAAGTGTGTGTGTTAGGGTAGTCTCAAAAAACATATTTCCCTATTTATTAAGGATAAGGTATTTGTTCTTTCAAGATAAAAAATCAATATAAATACCCTATATTAATTTTTTCCCCAACAATATTTATTTTCATTTGTTTTTTATTTAGTGTTTTTACTTTTTTTTTCGTTTTGTATGTTTAAGGAGGGAAAGTTGTTGGAATGTCTCACTAAAAGAATTAATAGAGATGTTTCCCATCATATAGAAGAACCACTATATTGTATCACTATTTCTAATTAATATTTTTACTTCTCAACTATTATTTCAAGTGAATAATTCCATGATCATGTTTGAATAATTAATAGGGATACTAAATTTATCATTGCTGGGAAATGATTCTAATATGTATTGGAATTATATTTTTCATTTCTGTTTTTTTAATTTTGGTGTGTTTTTAGGGAATCATTTCCATAACTATACATCTAGTTAAATTTTAATCATCATGGAATTTTTTAGAAAAATTGATTAATTCGAGCATATCAGCATTTAAATTATTACTTATATGTTTTGGTTTTTATTTATTTTAATTTTAAATCATTTTCATGGTTTTTAATGGATAGTAATGTTTAAACCTAATAGTGACTGGGAAAATTTTATTTCACATATTGAGAGATTTTTAATCTTATTCTAACATATTCTTTCTAATTCCCACCTTTTACTAAGATAAATTTAGGTTTTTTACAAACTGAAACATAAATTAATTATTTTTGAATTAATTTTACTTCAATATAAGTTTTTTAAAATAATTAATGTATTTTATTAACTATAAAAAAATTATTTAAGAAACACCTTCTAGATTAATGATTATTAGCCCTTCATTTTCCATTGAGGTATATTCCACATTTCAATACAATTATTCAATAAAAATACATAACTCAGTAAATATTACAATTTTTTTTCAAGTTTAGGTGTGGGTTAAGATCATTTTATGTCTGTTCACTAAGAATAATTTCATTATTCGATGATTGTGGGGATGGATCCATTCTAAAGGGAACATGAAAAAATAAATGGTCGTGGGTAGCATTTATTTATCATTCCACTATCCTTAAAAATATTTAAAAATATATACATAAAAATTATGGAAAAAACAAAAAAGGAAAAAAATTCTACATATAAAAAAGTGAAGATGGGTGGAAGGGAATTGAATTTACCATTATTACCCATCAACGTGGACCATAAACCTCATTAAAAACAATATTTATTAGTATGGGATACTCTTATTACTAGGAATTTCCTGAAGAATTATTCATCTATTAATTATAATATCATGCATTGTATTTCTAAATAAACCATATCTTTTTTCCATTTTTTAATGTTGATGCATTATCCCTAAACCAAAGAACATATTTTTCTACGTCCAAATTATTTATTACATGTTCACTTTAACATGGTGTTGATAAAATTAACATTTTTTAGTCTAATAGTTAACACAAATTTACAAAGTATGAGAAAATATCCATGAATATATATAAAATCTCTTAAGTGAAGAGAGACAATGTATTTTCATGTGAAGTGGGTAATAAAAATGGGAATGTGTGAATAAAAAATATCAAATTTTCATTGGATAAGAGTCATCATATCATTAGAATAATATTTATAGAGGAATCAGTTTAAGTCCAAATATCTGAGATTTGAAATTTGTTTTAAATATTATGATGATAATTTTGAATATAACTATGGTATAGGTTTATTATCTAGAGTGAAAAATTATAAATATGGGGGACTGAAGATAGCTATATTTTCGTTCATTTTTCATTAATTTTATTGTATAAAATCCACTCAATTTAAATATTTTGTGCCATTAATCACATTTTTAATATCATTAAACTAATTGAAATTTGATTTTTATAGATGAAATTTTGAAACTAAATAGATTTTTTTATTTTAATTTTCTGAAAAATATATTTTTCGGTAAAATAGAACCTATAAAAAATAGAATCAAAATAGAGATTACACCATAATGTTAATCTCCGAACCTTCATATAAAAAATATAGGATGATTAGAGTTATGATCTCTATATAGTATCCAATAAATACTAAATAGATTCCATTTAAACTCTTCTTAGAAGAGATACTTGAATCATGAATCCATCTTTTCAATGATAATGATGTATTATTTCATATTGATCTTTCCTTCATTAAAAAATGGATCAGAATATGATCTTTAATTAATATTCATTCATGCTTCTTATTATTGACTTTGGCTTGGATTTTTCTTATATACAACCTGCTAACATACCTCTTGAGGTTTTGAAGATAATCCATGTTGCTCAATAATTCTTGAGTAAATTTTTTTTCTTTGTGATGTGGGTTAGCTTATGATCTATTTAGACAGGATAAGAGGATATAGGAGTGTGAAGGCATATACATAGATTATATATATTAGCAGTTCCTAGGTGTTGTCAAGAGGCCCCACTCCCAAGGATGATACACATACCAATGCTTATAAAACCTGGTCCCTCTCATATAATGCTCTTTTAAGGAGCAGTCATTGAATTTTGGAGTGATAGAAAAGTATTGGGTGGCGATGATGGGTATCATCTTCTCTAATACTGCTTTCCAGTAACCACAAATGGAAGTTATAAAATTATGGTGTGATGTATATGATATAACATCCACATATCAGCACTAATGATTATATCACACAATAAAATTCATTGATATCATGAGTGATGTTCCCATAAGATACTGTTAATTCCTCTAGGCCTAATTAAACTATAATTTTTTATTAACCTAGACTGTACTAACTACAATAGAATAGTATTGAAAAATTGTGTGGTCAATCCCATAGAGATCGGGGAATGCAATGATGAAAAATCTTAATTAAAGGCTAGGTTTCTTCAATTTATGATTTATTTTATTAATCTAATGATTCCATGAATTCAAATACAGAAACAGAATATAGGGGAATTAGTTTCCATAGATGTTTTTTCTAAATATATTAATTCAACTTCACATGAAAAACAATTTTATCATATATTTGCACAACCAAACAATATCATCGATAGAATAAATGTTCGTTTTATATAAAACTACTATAGAATACCTATTATTCATGGTCATGTGAATTAAAATATATAATTTTCATATGTTAAGATTTCCAAAAGTAGAAGAGTAATTCTTTTCAATGGGTATGAATAAATCATTCAATCATGTAGGAATTCATTCATTAATGATGGAATATGGTCAATGTATCAATGATGAATAAAAAATTATTTTCAAGGAAAAAATGATACTGTTGATTAAAATCAATTTTAATAGTTAAATAAAATAAAAAAATGATGGTATATACCCCTTTTAATTGATTCTACACATCGTATGGTTTTATCCTACCATAATCGGGTGATCGCCAAAGATGATTAAGCCCAAATCCATAGGAAAGACAATTAGAAAGAAAGGGAATGAAGAAAAAAAATATATAAATGATAAAGATTATAATTAAAATAAATACTTTTAAAGGTTACATGAAAGTAGAAGAAAGAAAAGAAAAGAAAAATGAAAAGGAAATCATATCTACGACAGGTCAGAGCCCTATAGTAGCCTCCTAGTGGTCAATCCTCATGCTCGAAATAGAATCCTTCTATAAATTTATGAAACCCTATATTTATAACCTTAAATTTTTTAAAAGGGATACCCCAGGTCAAATATCGCATTAAATTATTGTTTTTAGGTCATACGGTTAACCCCACATTCAATAGATACATGAAATTTTCATTTTTTAAAAGTTTCCTCGAGGGTTTTCACATCATGTAACATTTACACAACTTGTAATGTTGTAACATTGTGTAATGTTTAAAAGAGAGGTACCTTTAACTTCCAGCATTGAAACCTCTGTTTCATCCTACTTATTTACTTTTTTTCTTAGAAGTGCTCTATGATCATCCCTAAAAATCTTGTGTCGCGCCTTGTTCCTTAATTTCCACGTTTTCCATTATATGCTCCAAACATCAGTCCTACATAAGAATACATAAAACATAAATATCAGAGCATATTATAATATTAAATAAATTAATATATAATGAAAATACATTTAAAAAACATAAAAATATATATGTGAAATAGAGATATCAATGAACCAATTATGAACTATATTTTCAATGGTGATGAATAATTTCATTTCAATGATAATTTTTGACAATAAGGGTATATCAGTGATGGTGATCTAATCGAAGAATACGTGTTGATTCCTATGAAATCCATATTTTAGTATAACATAATGGATGTGGCCTTCAATATACATGAATAAGGATTTGTTTTAAATGATAATAGACCACATCAAAAAGATAAATATTTTTAATTGATGTGTCATAGCTCACGATAGTGGTTAAAATAATATTCTAACTAGATTAGATTAAACTAAAAAAAATTATATGTAGAATTGATATAATGTATCACAAGAACTATAATTCCCATAAAATACCACTATTCTTCCACCATCATTCCAAAACAATTAACCAAGGACCCAACATTCACAAAATGGACACTCTAGAATACACTTGACAAACTATTAAAAAGGTAAGGAACATGGTCATTGATATTAAGGGGATTCACATGATTGAAATGTATATACCTTAGACATAAAATAGAAAAAATTATTTATTTTCCAAGGAAAAAATGGAAACTCCTTAATGAACCATTCTATGTTATTCACATCCATATAATACTAAAATAAGGATTTTGAATTGATATAAGAACAGCCACAAAGGTAAGAGAAGAGTTTAGAATAATACTACAAGTAATGATGATGAAAATTGAGCCTTTTCACATTGAGTCTATTAGATAAGGATAATGGATGACATTATAGGCCTTTAAATACAACTAAAATCCATTATTATCCAGGTTTATCCCTGAATGTATTTTTATAAACATTTTCTTAAATTTTTTATGTTACATTTTCATTTGTTTAATAATTTTTTGTCATTTATTTCTCCCAACTATGATCTCCAACCTCCACATTTATAGATAGTCAAATCAAAGGGTTACTTGCATGAGGAAGTTGAGTGTCTTCTGATTTACCTATTCCTTTCATGTTATCTTTTCCTTCCAAATATCTTTGAATTATAAGGGATACTAAGGTGGGGGTTGGTTCAAATACCTATGAACTTAGTTTCTATTAGTTATATTTATTTTCTTAATATCCATTTTCTCTCTATTTGAATGAGAGTTAGTATAATATGTAACTAATATTTGAGTGAAAGTTATGACATGATTGCAAAGTAGTTTGGTTGGTGATGAATTCACACTCTATAGAAGTGTTTACCACTCCTAATACTGGGGTAAAGTTTCATGACATGAACTATAGTTCTCTATGTGTATTTTTTGTTCAAAACAATATGTAAAAAAATGAACATTGTATATATTATTTTTATAGGATCATAGTATTAGAATAATAAAGGTCTTTGAAATATGGTAAAGTAGAATTAATTCAGTCCCATGGGTACTAATTTTTTCATGTATATGATTTTGTGTGTGTTCAAAAGTTTAATTTTCATTTTTTTTGTCCATATTTACTTTACATGAATTTTATTTTATTTTTATAGTTATAAAAATTATTTTAAATTAAATTAATAGATTTAAAAAATAAAATATCAATGAGTTTGAGTGGAACTCCATTTTTGATAACCCCAATTAGCCACTAGAAAACAATCTAGGAGTGACATAAAAATTATTTTGGACAAATATGTTATATTTTAATCATATTGAATCATTATAATCTTTTCATACTAAATGATTGTGTTTAATTTTCAAATAAAGGAAACAATAACATTCCTTGAATGTTGTACCCAAAAAAATTACCATAAGTATGAAATTTAAATATCTTATTGAATAACCTGGATCTAAAAAATCATCTTTCTTGAGAAAAATATACTGTGTAACATATGTATCCCAAAATAAGTTAAAATATTTAATAAGTGGATCTAAATAAATTTCAATATCATTACAAATCTATTTTATTCCTAAAACAATCAACAACAACATAATTTACTTTCACTTCTAGTATAACCATAGTGGTAAATTATAATTTATCAACATAACCATAAAACTTTTGTGAGTGTTTCACTATACATGAAGGGAATTAAAACCATTAATAAATATTTCAATTTGATTTTTTTGTGAATTATTCTCTAATACATTATACTCATTGTCAACTTTCTTCTATTGAGGAGAATTTACTAGGTTTTACAGCTTGATATCCTAAATTTTTCTATCCACATGACGTGTCAACTAAATTGTAATATAAAAACTTACATAATTACATTAAAATTAGGGATATATAGAATATACCACATAATTTTTGAAAAAATGATATTTTTTTATTTTTCTTGTTATTTGGAAGTATATCATTTAGAAGTGAAATAAGATATATGAAACTAAGTTTTCTCCATCCTTCCCCACATTCTGGTTATATAGTATTATATCTATTAATAAAATTTTATAAATCATAAATCCATAAAACAATTGAATATCTATACATTTATTTCATTTCTCAAACATTTTTAGCATGTCTATAAGTTTATCCTAATCTACAATTATCATTTCTTCAATATTATCTATACCATCATATGTACCTTTTCAAATATTTTATGTTTAATAAAATCTATTTTCATTCATCTTGCTAGATACAATCACTTTTTTTATGGCCCGAAGGCCTTAATTTTTATTGATTTTTTATAACCCCCTTTCAATGGATGAGGGGGATCCCTTACAAGGCCCGTAGGCTTAGAGATTACATGGCCCATAGGCTAAGGAGATTACATAACCCGAAGGTCTTAGGGAATTCAACCAGACTATCTACAAGGAACTGTCCCTCCCCAGCATCTGTATCTTGATAGTATCTCTCCACCTTTACATGACCGTCTGGCTAGGCTTCCCATGCAAGAACAGGCTGGTACCGATGGCATAGCCATACCCTCTCATTCTGACAATCCATTGGCTCTTCTCTGGTGAGTTCACCTGCTCTGAATCCTCTTCTGGGGCTGCTCCTTTTTTTGTAGTGTGTCTGGGGCCTGCATTCATGTGTCCCAAAGGCCTTGGGGTGGCCTTAAGGCCTTAAGGTGGCCCAAAGGCCTTGATAATCAACTGGCCCGAAGGCCTTGGGTGGCCCGAAATCCTTGCAGGACCCAAGGACCAAACCGGTGACCTGAAGTCCCAGATGGACGAATAGTTCTGGCTGCTATAGTACCAAACAGTGCCTGCTACAGTACTACTACAGTAACCCGGAAATATGCCTCCACCCAGATTTGATCTCGGGTCCCTTGGATGCACCTAGCGGGTCCTCACCAACTGGGTTGAGGCTCTTGTGCGGTAGATACAATCACTTATTCATTAGGTTTAGTCTATCTTTTTTTACTCCAATCAATACAATAATAAATTAAATATTATTTTAATTTAGTTGGAGTAATTCAATTTGAATAACAACAATGAAAATAGGGAAACATTATTTGACAAGGGTGATTTTTATTTTCCATTATAAATTGGATGAAAACTTTGATACCATCCTTATACTCTCTTGACATATGATTAGAATATACACATGTTTGATTCATATTCATCCTATTTTTTCAACAAATCATAAAATTTATATAAATAAATAACATGAATTTTAATATATAATTACACATAGTCATATATATATATATATATATATTAATATAATAAAACATGTATATATATATATATACACACACATAAACATAAATTTATTTACTTTTTTACTTATTTATGAAACATAAAAACATTTTATAAATATTTATATAAACATTATAAACATAAATATACACACACACTATAAAAAATATAAATACTTTTATACACGTTAAAACACACACATATATATGTGTATATGAATTATCTATAAATCTAAATATATAGTGAATAAATATACACATATTATAAAAACTATATAAAATTATATTTATACAGAAACATTTATGAAAATACATGTTATATAAATAATATGTATAGTATATACATATATTAATTTTTGTATGTGTGTATTATCTATAATCCTAAATATATATAGTTTATAAATATATATATGTATATATATATATTATAAACATAATATACACATAAGAATATAAATGAATATGTTATATAGATAAAATTAATATATAAATAGTGTAGACATATATAAAAATATATCAATAATTATATATATAGTATAAAACATAAACTTTTATATTATAAATATATATATAACCTCTATAAAAAATAATTAAAAAAATTAAATATGTATACATATTCTTAAGTGTGTGTGTGTTTCTAATCTTGTGTGTAAATTTGAATATATATATATATATATATTAGTTTTCTAGAATGAGAAATCATGAAGAACAATACAAAAAATAAAGAAAACAATGATTTGAAAAAAAACATCACAAGATTAAGAAAACTAATTCGAAAAACATACCAATAATTTGGAATTTGTTTGATGAAAAAAACTAATTGTATTTTTTTGATGCAAAAGTATATGAAAAAACAGGGAAGAAAAAGGGGCAACATAGTTTTAATTGGATGATCATTTCTCATATCTATAATAAAAAGTGATGAAAATGGTTATTTTCTTAGAACTTATTCTCCGCTATGAAATGATCTTCTTTATCAGTAATTATCTATCACAGATAAAGGATGGGATTTCTTAGTGATCAATAAGCACTAAAAAAATCCACCTTTCTTTACGCATCTAAAAAGTACTAAGAAATAAAGAAATAGATAATTCATGACTTATTGTAATGTGACTATGTACCTCAGCATTAGCAACCCCTTTAGGGGATGATCTTATCCCTATGTTGAATTATTTATTATCAACATTATTCACCAATAATTGATATATTTTTTTGGAACTTGAATAATGTTTGATTTCTTTCATATGTCTTCCATATATGCACTATTCTAAATCAGGGAATAAAAAGTTATGCCCTTTCAAAAAATATTAAAACCACTAAGAGTGGGAAATTTTTTCAGTGCTTATTAAGAACTCATAAAAGTTTAAGATATTTGAGTGATCAATAAGTAATTAAAATGGTTACATTTCCTAATGATTTTATTTTTAACACTAACAAAGGGTTATCTCTCTTTGAAACCCCACCTGACTTCTTTATCACACACCACTACTTGATCACCTCTGTCAAATTATTGTTTATTAGTCAGTTTTCTTCCTTGAATCAACCTAAAATCCTTAGTATTCTAATCTCATGTATTTTTTAATCTAAATATATCATCTTTACATGTTTTATTTATTTTTCAAAAAAATAATGATTTATTTTCATTCTATCAAGTCATATAATATATACATGGTTCACGCATAGACATATATGTGTGTATTAATTTATAATTACTTATATTATGATTTATATATATTACAATATATATATATATATATTAATGTTTTTCTTTGTATATACACGTTTATATTTCTATATATCTATATGTTATATATTTATATATATATATTTATTCAAAATTATACATATATACATAAATATAATTTATCTTTACTTGATTTACGAATGTTATATATTTAGTATATAATATACATTTTTATTTTCATTATATTGTTTATATATATATACATTTACATTTATGTTCACCATTATTATGTATAAAGTAATCTATTTAATTTTTTTACTTATTCTATATGCACACACACAAAGATATATATATTTTATTATATAAATATATTATATATTTATGTTTATAGATAACATATATATACATAAATTAAAATATATATTTTATTATGTATATATTTGTTCTATATAATATATAAACACACACACACAGATATATATATATATATATTATGTTTATGTGTGTGTGGTGTTTGTCTTTGTGTTCATAGTGTTTATGTAAATATATTATTTATAAAATATGATTTTTTTAAGTTATAAATAAATATATGATTCTATATTTTTTAAAAATATATATATATACATGGAAAAAATATTTTTGTTTTTAGGTGTCTTTTATATAGTATTTTTTCTGATGCATTCCCTCGGGATCGCCTCTCTCATGTCATCAGACTGTACCTCAGATGGTCACAATACTGTGGGTTTTCATTCACACTTTCTAAATTTGAGTGACCTTTCACCACTAGGGGGATAGTTTGGGCACTTTTTATAAGAATAGGATGATGGGATATGATACTTTCTTACATGGCTTCCTACATGGATTTCGTTTCATAGTCCAAGTCTCCCTTATTGATTTATGTCTGGATTTTCAATCATGTTAGTAGTGTCATCTTCATTTGGAAACTAGTTAATTACTTCATTGTCTAATCTAGTAGGGTTAACAAATTCTATTTTATAGGATTATTCTTCATGCATCATTAAAAAAAATTAGGTAAAATGGGAATCTATAAATAACTTCCTCATGAGGGTCCATGAGTTCATCCTATGTTTCTCATAGATGGAATCTTATGTTCAATACCATATGCATTATGTTCTGATCAAAGAATAAAAATTATGCATGTCACATAAGGAATATTAGGCTTGTTTCATAAGGCAACCTCAACTCCTCACTTGAGGAAAGTCATGCTCATACAATGAGGCATATTATTCTCATCATGTAGGTAAACCTAGGATCATCACCGAAGAAATCCATGGCCCATCACTAGAAGAATCATGTGATCATCACTAGAGTAAGAATATTAGGATATTCACATAATGGGAGAATGAAGAGATCACATTCTCATCATAGAGGATTTATATGTTTTTCACATAATCCAAATCAAGATCCTAATCTGAGGAAATAATCTTAGGATCATCATGTGTGGTATGGTGAAGAGATCATATGTTCATCACATAGGATTATTATATTCATCAAATAAGGTTACCTTGACTAATCACATATGGATGTATTTCCGATGAATTGGGTGTGGATATCATAGGATCGTCACATATTACCTCTTGGTATCATCCCATAGGAGTGTGATCCACATACTCTCAATGCATATAGAGGGTTGTAGTTTAAATTATATTAGGGATACTTCCACATATACTCACCATGTATAGGTTGATCACAGGTTAACATCCAATATGGTAGGATCCATATATATTAGTCACGTAATGGTGGGTGTATATTAACATAAACTAGGGATAACTATACAGTTTAGTGTTCTGTAGATACTTTTGGGGTGTGATTCCATTTTTTTTTTGCACCAAATAGAGGATCATTCATTAGAGATACCACCTACCAAGGGGGGTTGGAAGAGAGGTGATATCATGATTCAAACTCTAAAAGGCAACCTATGTATCATTCTAGAAAATAGGAATTAAACCCCAGTTATTTTGAGGTGAATAATTTTAATGACATTTGATATGACTATACAATTAAGCTTAACTTCATGTAGAAAGGATGATTTCATCATTAAAAGATATGAAACATGGGACAATGTAGGGATTATTCTTTAGGATGATTATAAGATGTGGTTCATCTCATGCTTATCACATGGGACATCTTAGGTTCATCACAAGGAGTATCCTTGTCTCTCGACACAAGTAATCATATTTTATTCACATAGGGTATGTTATATTTTAATTTCTTGTATTGAGTGTGTTCATGTTGCAAAATGGGAAACAATGAGGATTAAAGTGGGGTAACTCATTGATCTACCTTGTGGAAGCATGGATCATTGGGTTGAATAGGTTGGGTTCCTTTAATGATTCCATAACTTGGGATTACACCTAATTGGAGGGTTAGGGTTTATCTTGGGAGTTGGGAGATCCTGAGAGGGGGTTATGAAAATGTTTTTCTACCTAGACAGTGCTTCTGAGAAACTAAAATTGATTATTTCTACACTATGTTCAGTGAAAGAGGTTTGGGGATGAGAGTTCCTATAGTTATGGGAAAAAGGAATGTGTATTTCTCATTCCATTCATGGAGGAATAGTTTTTTTTATGAAAAGATGTGAATGGGGATGTGTGTATCATGTTTTCACTAGTGATCCTAGACTGGGAAGTTATAGGTCCCAAGTGTACTCAATATTCATGAAAATATTCTTGGGGAAATTTTCCATCAAATGTGGGTCCATGGTATGGGATTCATTCATGTTTGGGGTATGTGACATATATAGTTGTATTAGATATAATTCTCAAGCACAAGTGGTTGGCATTGATGGACAACTTAGGGGTTTCACACAAGTTGAGTATTGTGTGGAACCTATAATTATGTGACACATAAGATGTCAGTTTCTTGAAATCATATCAAACATGATCTAATACACTAAAGGAATCATGTGAGGTAATTCTCACAATTTTTAGACTAGTAGAACTCTATGAGGTTCTCTTTTTGTATGAATGAAGGATTTATGAAATTTTGGAGCATAAACCTTCAACTTCTTGTGATTTATCCTTAAAAAAATTGGGTTTAGGATTTATTTATAGGTTTTAGGTGTATGGGGAATAGTTTTTTAACATAACTCATTCACATTCATGGAATTGTAGAGTTGTGGGGTTTTTTTACCTTGATTTAGGAAACTTAGAGATGGATAATTTCAAAATTGTACTGAATTAGTATTTTCTTACCTAAATCAACCATTCTTCCTCTCATGTACGTATTTAATTATTTTTCAGTGCCAAAAAATCCCCCCTTAGAAAGGTGGTTTTATAAGGTGTAAAGTGATGTAATTATAATCAAAAAACCAAATTTTGAAAAATTTTCTTTTAGGTTTGTGCAACTCCCAAAGGTTTATGTAACTTGGGAATCCCTCTACATTTAAATTTGGGGTACCCCACGCCACCCCACCCCAGATGGGACAAAAATATCTTTTTATAAAATTAATAAATTGTCTCTTTACACGGAGCACTATGGGAAATGAAACAATTTATGATGAACTGCATTCCTGTCATAAATAGTCCAATCGATAAGATTATTTGCAATGGATATCCTATTCGATAGCAAATAGTTTTTATTTGCGATGGAATTATTTGTTATATCACTAATGGTTTCAATGAACTTACGTTCCATCATTTGATAGGATATATAGTTATGGGTATTTTCAATAGAACATTAATTCATCGCAGAAATTTTCCACAAAATACCTTTTTTTAATGAATTATTTCTATCACAATTATTCTCTTGCAAAAAAATAATTTTATAAAATCACATGAACCCTTTATTACCCTAAAAATTTCTACATACCTCCATACCTTCGACCCTCTAACACACCAAACCCAACGCCAGTGTCCAGATCTCTTCCAAAAATGCTTGTTGCTCCTGAATTTTGGATTATTAAATCTCAGATCTCCCTGGTACAGACTCTGCTTATCCCCTTTTTCATTATTTTTACGTATTTTGGTTCAATATTATAAATATTAGTTTGGTAAAAACCCATTCCAATATATTTACATGTTTATATAATTTATTTTATATTTAAGATTAATCTAAATTTATTATTCCCTATTTTTGTGTCCATTGGTTCCACACGAGTTGATTTCATTTGATTTAAGGTATTTAGTTCATTCTTTGATATTTATATTTAATAGTTTATTTTTTAGTGTTTAGGGTTACTAGAAGTTTATTATTTTATATTATTATTTGAAATGTAAGGTTGTTGAAATTATTTATAGGGTTATCCAATATTGATGAAGTTTATATAAAAAATTTTAATTGTTAAATTTCATAACCTGTTTATATTGGTATAATTTTTTATGAATTATGATAATTCTTGGATCGTGACATTGATTTTAGCTCATTTTTTTATATTATGATTGGTTTAATTTATTTAAAACATGTAAATATATTTTTGTAATTTTTTGGATATAAAATTGTGTGCGTGTGTGTGTCTTAACATGTTAATATACATTTATAATCATTCAAAAATCACATGTAAGCTATTTGATATATATATCTCTATGTGTGTGTGTGTGTGCACGTGTATTTATGTATATAGATTTGATATGGTATTTTTTTTAGAAAAACATGTAATAATAAATTTGATGTAAATATATTTGATTAAGAAAGTATGTTATATATATATATATATAAAGTATGAAATAAATAGAAATGAGTGTTTGTTAAAATGGTGAGAAAATTAATTTAAAGAATATGTTTCAACAAAATGATATTTATAAGAATTTTTTTATAAAAATTGTTAAAAAATTAATTTTCTTAAAAAAGAATAACAATTTAAAATATGTAACACTTATTGAAAACTTAGTCAATAATTAGTGGTAGTTACTGGTACTTAACAACAATTAGTGGTACTTAGTAATAATTAGTTGTACTTGTTAATAATTAGTGAAAATTTATTATAATTAGTATAAATTAGTATAAATTAACAAAAATTGGTAAATATTAATAAAAATTAGCATAAATTAAAAAAATTCTTAAATTATTAGAAATTAGTATACATTAATAAAAAAACAGTTTAAATTGCTATAAATTAGTATAGATCAGAATAAATTATCAAAAAAATTTCTTCAAGTAATATAAATTATCAAAAAAAATTAATAAATTAATATAATTACAAATAAGTTGTAATAAACTAATAAAAATTAGTATAAATGAGTAAAAATTAAAAAAAAAATAATTTATTAAAAGATACTATAAATTATGATAAAAAAATATAAATTGGTATGATTTAAAATAATTTTATATAAAATAGTATAAAATATTATAAGTTATTATAAATAAAAAAATTATAAATTTATAAAAAAATAAATATATGAAATTAGTATAAATTAATAATAAAAATTCAATTACTACAATTTATGATAAATTATAATGAAAAAATGAAAATTATTATAAATTAGTAAGAAGGTGAAAAAGTAACAGGTCATCAATTTTTATGTCATGAGCAATGAAGAACATAGAAAAGGTTGAAACACATTGGTCATTAATTAGGACTTGAAGAATGGAAATTCTATGATTTAAACCTTTTAATTAATCTAGAATATATTTTAATACATTATATTAAATAATAGTAATTTTTTATTAATTAAAAATGCATTAATTTACACTAATTAATGGTGAATTTAAACTACTTTATAGTAAATTTTAAAAAAAATTATAAGTTTATAAAAAATTACATTAATCTTCTCAAATACCAAATGATTTATTTACTATAACAAATTTTTATCATTTTATATAATTAAAATACAAAATTTCTATAATTTTTTTGGATAATAATGGATGTAGGAAATATGAAATATTTTCTATTATGAGATCTTGATTTGATAAATAATCAAAATAATCCAAATTATTCTGGTATAAATGATATCTACATTGAGAGTGTCGAAGCATTTATTCAGTTGGAAATGGAAAATTTAGAGTTTGTTTCAAAACAAAAAATTTTGTGTGCATTTATGAAGTGTAATATAAAAAGATATAAAACGTTTGATAATGTTGGGGTTTATATTTTGTAGTTTTTTTTTCAAAGTGACTATTTCATTAGGTATCAACATGGTGAATGAAATTTAATGGTAAATATAAATATTTAGTTCTAGACCCATCAAAATTTCAAAACTTGTTATATGATGTTGATGACCCATCTTTCCTAACTGAAACTCAAAATGAAAATTTTGAATTCCAATTTAGAAAAAATGTGATTTTCTAATTTTTTGAAATAGTCATAGGAATATTTGAATATCGTTCAAAGGGTAAGAATATTTGAAGATAGTATGAAATTTATGGATTTTAAATCTGATTTTTTAATGTGAAATTGTTGTTTTGATTAAATTTTTTTGGTTAAATCGTTGTTTCATAAAGAAGATATATTTCCTTTTACTTACTATGAGAGAAAAACACTATAGTAAAACATGCCACCAGTTCCGAAGGATTTTATGATTCTGCATAGATGTAATAAATGTGGTATGCTTTTGATAAGGGTTGAGTGGTTGGTATCAGTTCTCAACTGAAGCATAGAAGTTTTTGTTGTACTATTGCATGGTTGACATCCAAATCGAGGAGAGATCATGGAGAGTCTTCATTGTAACAACCCAGTATTTTAAAAAAAAATAATATGAAATGAATGAAACATTGATCCTCTATAAAACACCACTTTGTTATAACCTACCCAATAAACATAGTTTTTCTACCACTGTGATTTGATTTTCAAAAAAAATAACATACATAGTTATGTTTAGTAAGATGTTTATAGTCTGATAAGGAAAACTTAATTTTTGGTGAATAGTAACATGCCCTTATGAATAGTAATATGAACTTTATGACTGCTAAATCAAATTATTATTTTATTTTCTTATGTTTATATAATAATGAGATATTTATTAATTGTTCAAGGGGATATAAATGGAATTATAGTTTTACAATTGTTATTTTTTAAATAAATTATTATTTTATATAAAAATTAAATTTATAAAATTTATAAAATTATTTTCAAAAAATAGAGTTCATTTTTGAATTATACACATCAAAAAATAGTTAGGGTGTATTTTTGTGATTTTTCTGAAATAATCTAATTTTTTATAAATATTAAATTACAGCAATTTACTGTATATTTACATTACCAGTTAAATTCACTATTCCTTACATTATGGTTGTTATAAGAACACATGGTTCAAACACAAATTCATTTTTTTCTATTATTGGTCACAAGAATTAATAATATTTGTAGCCTTTGGCAAAATAATAGAATAATGATTAAAATAATGGGAAAACCCTCCTCTCCTCCTCTATACCACCCCCCCCCCACTCCCTCTTCTCTTCATACCTATAAGCCTTGAATATTCTCAAATTTATGCCCAAATACCCTTCCCTAGTCAATACCCACGTCCAAGATCTCTTTTTCTTACCAAAAGACCAAAACCCCTTCCCTTAAAGATATTCTCAAGGATGTGGATTCAAGAGGTAAATTATCATTCTATTTCTTTCCATTCTATTTCAAGTTCCGTTCTATTGTTATCCTCTCCCCACCTCCTCTATCCAAATGACCCTAATATATCTAGTATCATATATATACTGGAATTATATCATGTTAATTTAAGATCCATAATCAATATCCCTACTCTCTCTCTCTCCCCCTTTTTTTTAAACGAAATCATCGTCCGTGAGGTGCCAATTTACAACCTTCATGGACGACGAAGTTTTGTTCTCCAATTTCCCCTTAAATACTGGTCATGAAACCATTATTTTGGTTTAAAAAAGGTATAATATATGTATAATAACCTATTTAATATTCAAGAACAAATATAAGTACATATTATTAAATCGTATAACCAAACTAGTTCCTAATAATCCAAAATACTGCTAAAATAATCTAAGTGATTATCATTAATATTTCATCTAATGATTCATCATCATTACTTGTAACCAAAAGATATAAATGACCATTAACACCTAATTATGTTCATAAATAATATTTAAATTCAATTATGTTTATTTACAACCATTCCACATGAACTCCATTACATAAAAACAAGTGAACCGATTATGAAAATTGAGAAAATGAACACTCTGGAATGACAAAATTCAATATTATAACATATTAATAAGTACATAAATGAACTAATTTTTTTGATAACCTAAATAAATGTTCAATAGGTTATTAATTAATTTATTAATGAGTCTAATTTCATATTCTAGGACCATATGGTCAAGAGCGAAACATTCAGACTTAAGGTAAGGGTATTTCTACCCGAACCTCCATTTTCATTTGGGTTACTCTTATTTTCTTCTTACCGAAATTAAAATTTAATTTATTCATATGTTCTCATCACATATTTTCTAATAATTTTCAATGTATGTGTCCCAACTAGAATACTTCCTTCATTTAATGGGAGTTATATATTCTAAAAGGGTCTTTCAAGAATTCTTCCTGAAATACAAGCTCGTTTTAAGAAAATTTCTCAAATTCTTAACTATTTTCAAGGGCACTAAATAATATATTTTTTGAAATTATTATCCTTATAAAATCTCTCAATATTAAAATACTATCATACTTCACTTATGGTTTTATACAGTAGATTTTCTGAAAGAACTCTTATTTTCAAAGAAAAAAAGTATTTATCTCAAGAATTACTCAATGATTTTATAAGATCATCTTCATCTATTTCAACACTCTTGTTGATTATTTTGTATTATTGAGATTAATATTTTATGATATAATCTACCATATTAAATTTAATGGTTTATTAATATTTTTACTGTGGATGTGCTATCTTAAAACCATTCACCAATTTACTCTGAATTGTTAGTGTTTATGCTAAATGTTTGAGAAAAATTATTTACATTTCATATATTAGTTTCAATATTAATATATATGTTTTTTATTTTTATCCTCGTTCATATGAGGTATGCATTGGACTTAGTAAGTATTGGGTGGGGCCTGCTATATCCCCTTGGTGCATCGGTATGATTCATGAGACAAAATATGGTCTTGGCATGAGGCCTTGACAAAATGGATATTTATGGTCTTGGAGCGAGTCCTTGATGGTATGGTTATGATGTCCCAAATTTTGAATTACCTCATTAAAAAACTATTAATTGATTTTTCATGTGGTTATTCGACTAGTTGATTACCCATGATTATATTTTATTATGTCATTATTGATTCATCTCTTATTCCTTCCATAATTTGTTCAAGTTCAATTTTTAAAGGCATGTGTTATTAATTTATTCACCATGCCTAATTTTTATGTTTATGATATCTTAAATTTTATTTTTTACCCTTACTGAGTATTTGAGATCACCCCTTTCTTATGTTTCATTTTCCCAGGTCACAAAGAGGTGCATTATGAATGACATGCAGAAATAACCTAGGAGTTATTGATGCTGTCAAAGGACTTACTATTTTTTATTTAGTTTCAAGTTGTAATGTTGAACTTATGTATATATCTTATTTCCAAATATACTAAACTACTCAGAATTTCCAGATGCATATTCCTTTTTTATATGCCAATGTGATAAAATAAGTCACCAGCTCTGGGAAACTCTGTTCGGGTCCCTAAAATAATTATTAGTCTCATAGTATGAGGATCATCTATGAGGTCAAAGTGATGTTATAAAGGCCATTTGTAGGGAGAAGGAATAGCTCCATAAAAATCATCAGCAGTAGGAGGAGACATAATGATGGAAGGGGCCACATAATGAGTATATATGATGGTTGGTTCTGGGATTAGGGTTGGAATTCCCCTACTCTTCCATATGAACATCCACCTCACCCTACCCCTCCATATTTATTGATACATTATGTAAAGATTTATTATTTAAAGATTTAAAAATAAAATATTGTGGGTGAGGTTTTTATTATTTAATATTTTTATAATTTTATTTAGAACAACTTTTTCATTTTTCTTTATTTATTTTATTATTTTATTTTTTATTATTTATTTTTTTTTAATTTTTGAACTTATATACGAGAGGTTGAAAGATCTTGATGAGATGATACAGCTAATAAAGAGAGAGAGGGAGGAGGAGTGTGGGCAGTATAATTAGAGAGATAGGTAAGTTTTTGAGTATATGTGATGATATAACATATAGTCCCAAGTTTAACACACCAGTTCCCCGATCCAGTCTGCTACGTGACTTTAAGAATGTCTCCACGTATGCCATAGGCTGATGACTAGTAGTGAGGGACTATTATAGATAATTAAGAGACTATACCTTCTTTATCAAAGTAATATACAAGTGGAAAAAAATAAACAATAACTAAATTATATAACCATAACAAAAATAATACCAGTATCATAAGATGACCAAAATATTAAATAAAATATTAAATATGTAATATAGATATTCCATTACAATGTATGTTTGAAGTGTCAATATGAAAACACAAAATAAATAAAGACACTAAACACTCCTCAGCGGGTCACGAATCAAGTCTGGTTCACTCATCTGTGCTCTATTTCAAATCATCCATATAACACAGGGCATTTTACATTATCCTATTATGAAAACATGAAGCCTTATCAAGTACCGATTTGGAATCCCGAGTATGGTGTGAGTAGAAATTAGTGTTCCACCACCAATTATGTCTAAAATAATATCCATTCCATAATATTGTATGCAGTTTTATAAAGAATAATGTACAATGCATAAATAAATAGTTATCACATAATCAACTATTCTTTATTTAACCACATAAACCCAGACGTTCTCATGGCCACCCAAACCCCAATACCAGCTTCAGGTTGTGCTGGAGTCTGAACTATCCTCAAGGGATATCATATACCTAAATTCCATTATTACCATTCATTATCTCAATTCAGTTATGAACTCCATTTTTATCATTAATCATTTCAATTCACATATGAATATCACTATTACCATTCATCAATTCATGTCAAATATGAATTACATTATTACCCTTCATCATTATAAGTCACATATGAATGTCATTGATACCATTCATTGCATCAAGTCATATATGAATGTCACTATTACCATTCATCATTTCAATTCACATATGAATTCCCTTATTACCATTCATCATTTAAATTCACATAAAAATTACATTGTTACCATTCATTATTTCAAGTCACATATGAATTTCATTGTTAATGTTCAACATTTCAAGTCACATTTGAATTCCATTATTACCAATCATTATTTTAATTCATATATGAATACCATTTTTACCATTCATCATTTCAATTCACATATTAATTCCATTGTTACCATTCATCATTTCAATTCACATATGAATTCTATTGATAAAATTCATCATTTCAATTCATATATCACAACAACCCATTAATTAATTTATTGATTAATTAATCCAATGTAACAATTGCACATTCACATCATTCCATTAATTAATTCATCCATTAATTAATCACATCTCTCCCTTAAATTAATTGATAAATAAATTGGTCACATCAATTTCATTAATTAATTCAACAATTAACTAATCATGTCAACCCCTTTAATTAATTCATCAATTAATTAGTTATATCAATTTCATTAATTAATTCGACAATTAATTAATCACATAAATCACTTAAATTAATTCATCAACTAATGAGTCACATCAATATAATTAATTAAATAAACCATTAATTAATCCAATTCAAGAATCTCAGTATCCCCAAATTAATTCAACAATTAATCATTGCAACTCAACAATCTCAATATCCCCATAATTAATTCAATAATTAATTATCCATATCAATTAATTAAAAATCCCCAAATTTTACAATCCCATAATTAATTAATTTACCCAATTAATTAATTAAAAGTATGAAACTAAATTTTCAATCATATAATAGAAATTATACAATTAAATACAAGTAATTGAAATCAGGAATTTTGGATTTGAATAATAGACCATGTTCCTCATGATTGACGATAAATTTTCACCAACAAAATTCCTCAATTTGAGAGGAAAAATGATGAAGAATGAGATGTTGATTCAATTCCAATATCTATGATTTAAAAAAATATCTAAATTTAATATAATATAAACATCCCTATTTTATCTAAAAATATGAGAGGGAAGGAGAGAGAGATCTAATCAAAAAGAAGCCATATACCTAGGGAGGTGCGGATCTTCAATCTTCCCTTATATTCACCAAGAATGGAGGTCATGAGTTCTACCAAATCATCATAGATCCTAGAAAAACTTGGGGGATCCAATATTTATAATTTAGGGTTTAATTTGGTTTAAAATGGTGGTTCAAGTATTTTGAAAACTAAATTTTGGGTTAATTAAAAACCCACCCATAGTTTACTAGACAAGGGATCATGGTTTTCCAAACCATGTGCCTTAAACATGAGCCCCTTCTAGGGTTCCCATGGTTTCTCCTAACATGGAACATGGTTTCACAAACTGTACACCTACCTTGTGAATCCCCACTATTTGGGTTAGCATGGTTTGTTGGGTTGGGGCACACGATTTGGGAAAATCATGAACAAACAATGCACATGCCTTATTCCTTCCATAATTATCAATTTTCACCCAAAATCATCCCGAGGTAAAACCCAAACAAATTATTATTAGGAAATGAAAAAATAATACCTAAAAATAATAATGATGCATTTCCAGAAAAAGTCCAGATCTTACAATATCCCCACCTTATAACAGCTTATCCTCTAGCTATACTCCCATTAATACCTATGATTATTTTCCAAAAATATCAATCCATTGATCCCTCATAACTTCTTCCCTCTCCCAAGTTTCCTCCTGAACATGCCCATGTTTCCAAAATACCTGAAATATCAGTACGGTTTTTCCCTCCAACACATTCTCATTGTGATCCAACACACGTATCAAATTATCCTCAAAGGATGCATCTATATTAAGATCAAAATCATCCACATAAATCAAATGATAATGGTATAGGTTACACTATATATGTTGTGACACATGAAAACCATCATGTATAGAACAATATCTTTGTGGAAGATCTAATCGATATGTCATTGGCCCAATCCTCTCCACCACCTCAAACGGTCCAATGAACCTAGGTGACAACTTGACCAGTCTATATACCCTACATTAACCCAACCTAAGAATCATATGAATTAATTCATGATCACCCTTTTTAATGTTTATGCGTCTTCTATGTCTATCGACATATTACTTTTATATGATCCGATCCATTTCCATACACTTTCGAATCAACTGAACCTGCTCTGATGTCTCCTCCATGAGACTCAATCCCAAAAAATCCGACTCACCTACCACCATCTAGCATATAGGTGATCTTAATAACCTACCATAAAGAGCCTAATATGGTTCCATCTATATCATAGCCTAATAAATGTTGTTATAATAGAACTCCACCAATGATGGTTTCTTCTCCCAAGTCCAACCAATGTTTAGGACACACACTCACAACATATCCTCAAGAACCAATATAGTACGATCTGACTTATTATATATCTATTAGTGTAAAGTAGTACATAATAAAACATGTGTACTAATTGCCTTCTACAAACCCTAATAGAAGTGCAAAGTAAAACATGAGTAAAAGTATGAAATAATAGTATGTGGAACCCCGTACAGATGGAATATCTCCCAAACATACAGTTCTCCCAACTAATCCACTGATAATGTCACTCATACTTGTAAAAAATATGACTCCTTTATCAATTGATCCAAAATCACCCAAATATCATCATTATTTTGAGGATTCCCTAGGAGACCCACAAAAAAAAATCTTTGTTAACTTCATCCCACTTCCATTCTAGAATGGGTAACAACTACAGTAAACCACCCGATTTTTTATGCTCATACTTCAGCTTCTGATAGGTGTAGAATCATGTCATGAACCCTTTTATCTCATCTTTAATGCCTAGATACCAAAAAATTCATCGTAGATCTTGGTACATTTTGGTCACACATGGATGAACTACCCACTTCAAGGCATGAAATTCATGAATCGTCTCCTCATGTATGCTTGTAGGAACAAAAACCTGATCCTAATATAGATGATATGATCCTCATCTATTCACCAATTAGAAGGTGTACCCAATATTCAAGGCTTTCCCTCAAGGTCAATTACACTGAATCCTAATACTTCATGTTTTAAATCTAACTCAAATGTGTAGACTCCATTGAAACTGATACGATATTTATCTACTCTTGACCCTCCTAAACCACAACATTCATGTCCTCTAGTAAATTCATCATCTTTGAGTCATAATTATGATATTAAACTACGTAGTATTGAGTTTTCCTACTTTAAGCGTCAGCAACACTGTTTACATTATCGTTTGTATATGTTATCTCAATTTCAAATTATTAAATATACTTAACCCACCTTCACTGCTAGAGATTCAAATATTTATGTGAAAAGATATACATTAATATCTTTTGATTAGTATACATGGTAAAATTTTCTCCGGATAGATAATATTTTCAACACTTCAATGAATAAACCACTATAGCTAAGTTAAGGTATGGAGTAGTGTAGTTCCTCTCATGTGGCCTCAACTGTCAGGACCCATATGCTACAAATCGATCTCCTTAGGTTAATATAGCTCTGATTCAAACCATAGAAGTGTCACAATACACTGTATAATCCTCACCTAACATGGGTAGGATCAAGATTGTTGTTGATGTCAAGCTCTTCTTCAAATACTAGAAGGTGTTATTGCATGATTCTGACCAATTAATATTTATCCCCTCATTAATCAAGCCTGCAATTGATGATAAAAAATATGAAAATTTATGGATGAACTTTTGATAATATCCAACTAACCCCAAAAAGCTATGAATATCAATAACAGTTTTGGGTTTCTCCCAAGATTCAACTTCATGAACCATATCTGCATCCACTAACACACCATTCTATGAGATTATTTGACCTAATAAGTGTACCTAATCAATCAAAAACTAGAATTTAGATAGCTTGGTATGTAGCTGATTCTCTCCCTGTTTACTTAGAATGATGTCAAGATTTTTGGCATGATCACCATGAGTATTGGAGTACACAGAGATTTTATCCACAAACACTACCCAAAACGGATCCATGTATAGATGGAATAATTTTTTATCAAATACTATTACACTAATGGTGCATTCTTCCTCCCAAAAAATATTACGATGAACTAAAATAAGTCATACCTAATTTTGATAGCAGTCCCCAGTATATTAGAATGATTAACTCTCAACTAATGATACCCTGATCTAAAGTTGATGTTGGAGAAAAAAAATATCCTCTTAACTTGTAAACTAGATCATCGATTCATGGAAGTGTATATCAATTCTTCACTATCTTCTCATTCAAAATATGGTAATAAACACATAAGCGCAGATTTTTGTCAACCATATTTACAAATAAGACTCGAGAACCCCATGGAAACACACATGGATGGATAAATAAATCATCCTCCAACTTTATTAGTGGAGTACTAAGATCCTAAATCTATGTCGGTGCCATTATTTATGGTATAATATAAATTATATCAACCCCTATCATGAACTCAATTGTAAACACCATGTATATGCCATGCGACATCCCTAATAAGACATCAGAAAAAACATCCTAAAACTAGTCCATTATGGATGGAAAAACATCCTATTTTACAACCCCATCATCCAACAATAGACTAGAAACTTGGTTGGTATGCTCCCCTAGTTTCTGATGAACTAGAACTACACAGATCATCTAGATATATCATTCCCCATAGTTAATATATCATTCACCCTCAGGAGATATGATGTTCAATTTCCTTCAGTAAAAATCTATGTAGGATTTATATTATTCTAATGGGTCTATATCAATAATTAGGTCAAAGCCCAACTTATCAAGGATGTAAAGATCTCATAGAAAATGATACTCACCAACCTCGAAAGAACACCCCTGGCACATACATATATCTCTCAATAATATCCCCAATGGTGTAACGATCATTATAACCCCACTCAAGAACTCCACCATCAGGCTCAAAAAATCAAAATTTGTGTAAAAATAAATGAATGAGAAGAACCAATATCAAATAAGGCACTAACTAGAATAGAAGATTCAAGAATAACACCTCTAATATTCGACGATCCAACCTCACTATCCACCAGTGTAGGCTGAACTGCATATAACTCTTTTTCCAATATCCCATTTGATGTAGTCTGAGCACCCTGAGATGTACCACCCTAATAATATAGGTTCTTTTTCCTAGAATAAATTCTTCTACTACCTCTACCTCTTTTTCTAGTATAACTCTACCTCCAAGAATAATATAGGGTAGAAGATCCACTTCCTACACTCGGGTTCTTTCTAGCTCCTCCATCACGACCCATCTACCATAGGTACCTGCAGAACCTATGTATATGTTCCATCTTGTGGAATCCATGACACTATACTAGTTGTCTGAGGCTGTGTGTCTGAACGTAACCATACCTTCCAAACTAGTGACAGATAACCTTATCAAGTTCATGTTTAACTGACCATTTACCCTGATTACACTTATTGATATCACCATTGATAACACCCTCATAGTGATGCTTCCTTCTCTTAGAATATGTACCTCATGATCATCTAAAAGAAACCACCTATCATACACCGGAATCCTCCATCGTGTTCCCCTCACCTATGATACCCTGATCCACCACCTCAAAAAAATTCTTTAACCAAAAAATGTTTACCTAGGGCTTCATCTCACATATAAGTCCATCCTGGTAACATCTCACCATATTTGTCTCATCTCCTTCAAATTCTAAAGAAAAGAACTACATGTCTATAAAGTGGCCAACATAGTCCATCAGGGAAATGATCGCTCGAGTCAACCACTTGAACTCAACATTCATCTTCTATATCTTTGTATCTGGGTAAAAGTTCTCTAGGAAATTATCCAAAAAAAATCCATCCATAACATACCATCATCATGTACAGTATGAGCCTAAACTTCCCACCATCTATTCGCTGATACTCATGAAATATAATCATCCAAGTTGACCCTCTTCTCAGCAGGAGTCTCTAAATTTTAAAATATAGCTTTGATGGACACAATCCAGAACTCTGCTACCACATGTCCACCCTATCCGGTATAATTCAGAGGGTGTTGAAATTGTAAATCCCATGTAAGGTCATACATACACCTTACAACCCACTATGGGTATCTCTCCATAAATTTCATGAATCAAGAAATGTTCTCACAAAATTTCCCTCTTGATTCCTCACCCGGCACTACCAATTCCTTATGTTCAACTAATGGTATATCATATCTATCCATATCCTATTATTTTAATCTCAATAAGGGTATACAAGGATTCATATCTCTAAAATGTCAAACCCATATCTCAGGACATGATTCATGCTCAAATTAACCCAAGAGATGAAGGTAGAACAATCCTTGTAGTCTATCTTGGGTTGTCGAATCCTCTGAGACCTAAGAAGATACCTAAGATGCACAACCTATGAGATGGGTTTTTGGCTATGAAGTGGACAACTTGGTTTTGACTTTATATGGTTTTAAATAACACTAAGAAACCTAAGTGAATTCAATTTAATGAAAATGGGTTGATCTTAGGATTATTCTTTGGGTGAATTGAATGAATTTTACTTCTTTAAACAATTTTGGTTTTATTAATTCTTGATGAATCCATTCTTCAAAATAACACTAACTTCATCATTTTCTGGTTTTATGCTAACTAAACCCAAGTAATAATCCCCTACACACTTAGAGAAAAACAATTATGATCTATCCAAGGTGTGTGGTCATTTTAGTACTTGGATTTAGCTTCCTCAAACACAGTGAAGACAAAGAGTGGAAATAATTAAAGAATGGAAGTCTTGAATTAATTATCCAATTAACAATAATTAGTTCATAAAATAACATTCAATCCAGCATTTCCATCATACTACGATCAACCCATTAAAGGGTTATCCCTCCATTGATGTTATACTCTCAATGGTGGGTGGAAGATGGCTTACAGGAATTGGATTGAAGAAATTAAAATCACGGAAATAATGAGCACTCCTCCGTGTGTGTGAATGAAATTCACACCTATGTGTGAACTAATTCACCACAAAACAGAGATATAACTATTATTTGTGAGTTTTAATGAGAGATAATGGGAATAATATGAGAGAAATATGTTGTTTAAGAACATATAAATACAAAAAAAAACTTACATGGAAATTGAGAACATTACAACGAAACTTTGGCATAATAACATTACAAAAAACAAGATATATATTCCCCCTCACCACCACTACCTTAAATAAGAAATTGGGAAGCCTTAGGCAGATCCTCAATCAATGTATTCCCAAATATTAAATTAATTTAGGCCTTAGGGTGGTGGAAAGTAGTGGAGAAATTGATCCCCTCGACTTTTTATCCTCCTAGTCTCCCCTGAAAAGATTGTCCTGTATGGGCATGCATATCACCAAATCTCAGTGGGACATAGAAGAGTATTTTGTATTTACAAATTTCTTCTAGAAGTCTATAAAATTTAGGCCTATTTGGAGTTGTGGATTGGGAGTTATGGCCTCTTTAGTGAGATAACAATGTTGGGCCATAGATTCTGACCCATATTTTGATCTTCTCTTTAGGCCGCCTTAATAACCACCATGGAATCCTAATTAGCACTGAATCCTGAAGAATGATTTGTTCCTATACATTTCTTCTAGCATCACAAGAAATTTAGGATTTATTGGGCCAGTATTGTGGGCCCCACATTCTCATCGGTGGGCTGGTGTCTAATCTGCCTTCTCTAGAATTGTTTCCTTTCATCACCAAATATCACCATCATCATTTATGAATCCTTCATTGATACCTAAATAAAAAATGTTCATATTAAAGTGTAGATACATTTACCAAAATATCAAATTAAAATATGGATAATTACATTCCTTAAAATCAGATGAATCATTGGGCCTAAATTGGTGTACATTAGGCATGAAGTGCACAAATGATGAGAATGGATGTTCAAAATTAAAATCCACTAACTCAGACCCATAAGATCAAAAATGAACATTGAATACCATTAAAATGTAATTAAAATATGTGTTTTTATTGTCTAATCACACCCCCAACTTTAGATTTTCTAGTCCCGAGCAAATAATTTGAAGATTATATTTGAATTCTTTTTTATTCAAACACATTATAACAAAAAGTGCTCATAATGTAAACTACACACAAATATATCTTTATAACATATAAAAATAATTTAAAACATGATAAAGTTAAAAGTATATCCTAATCCCAATCCCATTACTTTGATCAAATCCATCATCATACTTCATCCAACTCAATTAGGTGAAATGATGTGTTGTGAATCACAATAGATATGGGGGTTCATTTTCATTCAAGGGGGAAATCATGGAAGCACTAGGTGGAATCACATTTAATCCTAATATGAGTATTCATCATTCCTTTTTTTTGGATTCTTTTTTTTTCAATATTTCCATAGTAATTGAGATTGTAGTTAATCAAATTAACCCATGTAGCAAGACTTTGCCGATGACTCCCAGACTCAAAGGCCTTAGGGCACCAAGTGAAGCCCACATACTCGGGCATCGTCTAAAGTTAACTTGATCAAAAACAAATACATATTACCATAAATAGATATAGAGTAAAAAATTCAGGGCTAGACAACTATGGAGTCACGATCCCCAAGTGCTGAAAGCCGCGCATTTTATCAATCCATTGCTCTACACGCAAATTTTTATTTTATTTTATTTTTTTATATTTTTTTTATATTTTTTATATTTATTATTATTATTTTTGAATACTCATATTATTCATAAAAATCAAACCAGCCTATGCTATTTATTATGGGACCCCGAGAATTCAAATTAGTACCCCACAATCTAGAGGACGTGCATTGTGGAATTTTGATTTAATAGATGAAAATAAAAATGATGAAAATTATCATTGGACAACCAAACTTAAAAAATCAATTCTTGTAAACTTAATCGTGAATTAAATTAAGAGTCAAGAAAATATAAATTATTTTCTATGTTGTTTTAATATGATCAAAGATGTTATTACATGAATGATAATGGAATTTTACTTCTTTTATTTTAACAAAAATTTTGTTTCCATGCCCCTCAACTTAGAATTAAACTATCTCTAGTTTCATAAAAAGAAAAGAGAAGAGAAAGTGGGTGGGGGGAATGAGTTGGAAAGGGCATGGAACAAGTTCACCTGGTGGCTTCATAATGATGATTGTAGTGCTCCCAAATCACTCTTTATTCTCATGGGAGATGTAGGAACCTCCTTGATTGAATATGTATCACCCAAAAATAGTCCCTGAACCATACAAGAAAAAACCAGACAGAAACACAACAATTTATTTAATACCAAGTCTCATCATTTTTATGGTTTTCCTTTCATTTTTGTTTTTTTAAATCAACTGATGATACATTGTCTTCTTTTTAGTTTCTGGGTAAGGTAGTACTTAGGGATCACATCACGTGACATGGATGAATACGGTGCTCCCCTTTTATACCCATCCATACTCATAAGAGAAGAACAGGTCAACAGTATGAGTTAGAATAAAGTTATATCAAAATGATCCCCTAATCATATTTGAAATATAAAGTTGATTAAAATAACAAAATGATTAGAAATTTGAAAACCATGGGTTGCCTCCCATGCAGTGCTTTGTTTAGTGTCATTAGCTTGACTTGGAACCCTAATCGATTAATTATTTTTGTCATATAAGGTAGGTTCACACAAGTCTTCATCAACTTCATGTTTTTGGAATGGTTCTATGAATGGTTTGACTTTATGACCAATAACTTTAAATGTTTAACCATTGGTGGGATCTTGAATTTCAACAGCCCCATGGGGGTACACATTATTCACTATGTATGGACCTGACCATCTAGACCTCAATTTTCCCGGGTGTAAGTGAAGTTTAGAATTATACAAAAGAACAGGTTTTCCCGGTTCAATGTGTTTGTTTTTAAGATTTCTAGATTGGTAGGCTTGTACTTTAGCTTTATTGATCCTTGAATTTTCATAAGCCTCCATCCTAAGTTCCTCAAGTTCGTTGAGATCTAATTTTCTTTTTGTTTCAGCCAATGAGAGGTCATAATTCATTTTTTTTAATTTCCCAAAAGGCCTTATGTTCAATATCCACTGGCAAATGACATACTTTACCATAAACCAACCTATATGGGGACATTCCTAAAATGGTTTTATATGCGGTTCGATAGGCCCAAAGAGCATCTAAGAGTTTGCTCGACCAATCATTACTAGATGGATTAACTGTTTTCTCGAGAATATGTTTAATTTCTCTATTGGATAACTCAGCTTGAACATTGGTCTGTGGGTCGTAAGTAGTGGAAACTTTGTGAGAAATTCCATACTTTTCCATGAGTGATTAGAATGGACTATTGCAAAAATGAGTTCCACAGTCACTAATGATAGCCCTAGGAATTCCAAATCTAGAGAATATGTTTTCATTTAGAAATCTAATCACAGTTTGATGATCATTGGATTTTATAGGAATGGACTCAACCCATTTGGAGACATAATCTACATATAAAATAATGTAAAGATATCCCCTAGAGTTTGGTAAGGGACCCATGAAATCGATTCCCCAAAAGTCAAAGATTTCAACCACTAATATGGGAGTGAGTGGCATTTGATTCCTTTTTGTGATGGACCATACTTGTTGACACCTAGGACAACTTTGACAAAATGTGTAAGAGTCCCTTGAAAGGGTGGGCCAGAAGAGACCAAACTGAAGAACCTTAGCAGAATTTTTCCTAGAGTAAAAGTGACTTCCACATACCTCACTATGACAGAATTTAAGGATGGACTCTTGTTCAGATTATGGGACACACCTCCTAATGACTTGTTCAGGGAAAAACTTATAGAGGTATGGATCATCAAACACACAGTGCCTAACATCATAAAGTAATTTCCTTTGAGCTTGAGTCCCTAAGAATTTTGGAATTACTCCCGTAACTAAGAAGTTGGTTATGTCAGCATACCAAGGGAAGTCACTCACAGAGTATAGGTGTTCATCAGGAAATGAATCAGACACAGAAATGTGATTTGAGTTGTCTTTTAATTCCATCCTAGAGAGGTGATCAGCTACAACATTTTCAACAACCTTTTTATCCTTGATTGTGAGGTCAAATTATTGTAAGAGAAGAACCCACCTAATCAGTATAGCCTTGGAATCTTGTTTTTTGAAGAGTTATTTTAGTATAGAAGGTTCAGTGAACACAATGATGGGGGATCCTAAGAGGTAGGACCTAAAATTTTCTAAGGAAAACACAATATCAAGTAACTCGTTTTCAGTGGTGGTGTAGTTTATTTTGGCATCATTTAAGGATTTTCTTGCATAAGAAATGACATAAGAAGTTTTATCACAACGTTGTCCTAACATAGCTCCTACAGAAAAGTCACTGGAATCACACATAAGTTCGAAATGAAGGTTCCAATTTGGAGATTTCATAATGGGAGGAGAGGTGAGAGAGGATTTGAGGGTTGATAATGAACCCTCACAACTTTCTGTCCAAACAAATAGAGCATCCTTTACTAGGAGAGCACAAAGGGGATGAGAGATTGAACTAAAGTTCTTGATGAATCTTCTATAGAAACCAGCATGTCCAAAGAAATACCTCACTTCCTTAATAGTTTTGGGTGATGGAAGGTGACGAATGATGTCAACCTTGGCTTTATCAACTTCAATCCCCCTACCTGATACCAGATGGACTAGAACTAGTCCCTCTTTAACCATGAAATGAAATTTTTCTTAGTTTAGAACTAGATTATTTTCTTCACATATTGACAAGACTCTCTCTACATTCCTCATACATCCCTCAAATGTATCCCCAAACACAGAGAATTCATCCATGAAGACCTCTAGAAAATCCCCTACCATGTCTGAGAAGATTCCCATCATGCACCGCTGGAAGGTTCCAGGGGCATTGTATAACCTGAAGGGCATTCATTTGAAGGAAAAGGTGTCAAATGGATAGGTGAATGTAGTCTTCCCTTGATCCTCTAGGTATACCTCAATCTGATTGTACCCCGAGTAACCATCTAAGAAACGGTAGAAGGCATGACCTGCCACTCTCTCAATGACTTGGTTAATGAATGGTAAGGGGAAATGGTCCTTTTTTGTAAATGAGTTTAGCTTCCTATAGTCGATGTAGACTCTCCAGCCACTAATCACCCTTGTTGGAAGAATCTCTCCATCCTCATTGGTTATCACTGTGATTCCAGCCTTTTTTGGAACCACTTAGATTGGGCTCACCCACTCACTCTCAGCTATGGGATAGATGATACCAGCTTTTAACAATTTCAAAAGTTCTTTTCTAACTACTTCCATGAGATTATAATTGATTCATCTTTGAGTTTGACGACATGGATTTGAATCAGATTCCAGAACAATCTTATGAGTCCCGATAAGTGGGATAATCCCAAGAATATCAGACAGGGTCCAACCAATGGTTTTTTTATGTTTCCTAAGGACATATAGAAGTATCCTCTCATGATTGGATTCAAGAGATGAAGAAATGACATTAGGATGTGTTTGATTGTCCCCTAGGAAGGCATACTTGAGTGTAGTGGGAAGTTCCTTTAATTCAAGATCAGGTTGGTTTAGAATTTCAGCAGAATATTGGGACATTGGATCAAGTTCAATTTTGTTTCCTAGAGTTTTAGATAGGATTGATTCTCCACATGTAGAAGTTTCAGCTACAAGATTGGTTTGATCAGATTTAGGGAAGGAAGTTTGATTTGTCTCCATGAAATTGGTTTCCTGAAAGGTTTCACTGATTGTTGGACCTAAGACTTCATCATAAGAGCAATTTGAAAATGATTAAATCCAAGGAGATAAACTTCCTTCATGTGAACAAAGGAAATCAATCTCATCCTGACTTAAATATCCATCAAATATTCCTTGATGTTATATGGATTCATTATCAATGCTTCCTATCATGTTTACTTCATGAATGTCCTCATCATCTCCTATTTGTGATCTTGCATTATAGATGTTCAAGTCTAGACTCATGTTTCCAAAGGTTATGGTCATGTTCCCGTTTTGAACTCAGATAATAGAGTTGATTGTTGCAAGGAAAGGATGACTAAGGATGATTGGGGTTTGTTCCTTATTTCCTAAGTTTGGATGGTTGTCAAGGACAATGAAGTCAGTAGGGTAGATGACGTTTTCAACATTTACTAGAACGTCCTTTAAAATCCCCTTTGGAACCCTAATGCTATGATCAGCAAGTTGAAGTGTGACATATGTGGGTTGGAGCTCTTCTAGGCCTAACTGGTAGTACACAACATAGGGAATGAGATTGACACTAGCACCTAGGTCATACAAGGCCTTGACAACTTTTCTCTCTCCTAGTTCAACATTGATGTAAGGGAAACCTGGGTCTTTCAACTTAGGAGTAATGGTCCCTTGAATAGTGGTACTCACATTAGCAGCCAAAAGGACATGGTTTTTATGTGAAAGTTTTCTTTTAAAATCTCACAAGTCCTTAAGGTACTTTGAGTAGGACAGTATGGTTTGGATTGCATCGAGAAGGGGAATGTTCAACTTGACTTGTGAGAAGATTTCTCTTAATGTTTCACTTAATTCAGGCTTGGTTTTCCCCCTCATGCGTTGAGGAAATGGTGCGGGTTTTGGGGTTGTTTGTTGAAGAGTTTTTTTTCTTTCACATTGTTATCAGTTTCCTTATTCTAATCTTGTGGTTCATTTAAATTTTCATCCAAGTTTGAATCTTCAGATGGGTTTTGAATTAGTTGTTCAGGTTTCTCAATTGATTTTCCACTTCTTAAAACAGTCACAGCCTTTAGTTGTTCATGAATTGTTTGAGTACAACTTGACTCTCCCCTTGAAGTTGAGGATGGTACCACCTGAGTAGGTATGGGTGCCTTTCCAGTTTTGATGGTTTGAAGTTCTTGTTTAAGGGAAGAGACTTCCGAGTTCATCCTTTCCATTTGTTTGCACAGTTGTTCTAGTAGGCTTTGTGGAACAGTTTGGGTTGGTGTTTGAGAAGATTGGTTTATCCCAGGGGGATATTTTGAAGGTGGGATGGTTTGTTGAAAAATAGATCGGTGGCTGTTGGTATTGGATAGGTTGGGTTTGGAACTGGTTTTGGGTTTGGTAGTTCTGATGGGGGTAAGTATTTTGTCCCTGTGGTTGGCTAGGTTGTTGGTTATCTTTCCAGCAGAAGAATGGGTGGTCATTATACCTTGGGTTGAAGTTGTTTTGGTATTGAGGCTTTTGAAAGTTCAAAGCATTTACTTCCATAGGGGGTCCTCCTAAAAGAACATATTTGATGGATGGAATGGTTGGGCAGTTGTCTATCTTATGGTCATGTTTGTCACAAATTGTGCAAACATGGTCAACAATTTATATATCATGGACTTTCCTAAGGTCTGTCTCTTTAACCTTCCTAGGGAGTGCTGCGAGTTTAGCCCTAAGGCTTTCCTCTTCTCTAAGTGTATGAATTCCAGTAGTTCTTTGTGGATTTTCAGAATAAGGTGAAGTTCCCCATGTTTGTTTTTGTTCAGCAAGGTTTTCCAGATACTCATAAGCATCATTTGGGGCTTTGTTTTTAAAGGTTCCATTACACATCATGTCAATGAATTGTTTGTTCCCTAGACCCAACCCTTCATAGAAAATTATCACTTGTTCAGGAATAGAAAAACCATAGTGTGGAACCATGTTTAGGGTGTCTTTGAACCTCTCCCATGTTTCATAGAATGACTCTCCCTCTTTTTCAAAAAAAGTTTTGGATGCTCTTTTTAAGTGCAATTTTTTTGTGGTGGGGAAAGTATTTTTTGTAGAATTATCTTTGTAGTTGATCCCAAGAGTTTATGGATGATGGTCTCAAATTTTTTATCCAATTTTTAGATCGATACTTTAAAGAAAAAGGAAATAGCCTCAACTTAGCTGATTCTAGTTGATGTGGGGGCACATGGTTTCTACAATGTCATTGAACTCTTTAACGTGAAGGTAGGGCATCTTGGACTCCATTCCATGGAATGTGGGAAGGTGGTTTAGGGCATGGGTTTTAAATATGTAGTTAGAATCTCCTAGGTAATTTTTTCTAATTCATTAGGGGGCATTGTTCCAGGAAGGTGTGAGATAGTCATTCATGGTTTGATCAACTGCATTCCCCAAGTTTGGGGCTGCCTCATTTGGATTTCCATTTTGGTTTCCACCCAGGTTTATGAGTTGGTTTCTTTGAATACCTTCCATTGAAATGGGATAAAATTTGGACTCTAGAGTATCAAGAGGATTATGATCTAATGGAAACGATCCAATAGGTTCACTTGACTCCCCAATCCTAGTACTTTCCACCCTAACTAGTCTGTTTGAATTATCATGGGTGTAGGCGGGCATGCGCCAAAAGGAAAAAAAGTGAGAAAGGGACAAGATAAGAGATCTTGGGTGAGAATAGAAGAATTGGGGTGAGGAAAGAAGGTTTTGGTCTAAGTTACTTACTTAGGTCCCCGGAAATGGAACCAAAATTTTATTCACACTCAAATTTACCCAAGATATTAAGGTAGAATGGTACTTGTAGTCTAGCTTGGGTTTTCGAATCCACTGAGACCTAAGAAGATACCTAAGATACACAACCTATGAGATGGATTTTTGTCTATGAAGTGGCCAACTTGGTTTTAATTTTATATGGTTTTAAAGAACACTAAGAAACCTAAGTGAATTCAATTTAATAAAAATGGGTTGATATTAGGATTATGCTTTGGGTGAATTAAATTAATTTTACTTCTTTAAACAATTTTGGTTTTATTAATTCTTGATGAATCCATTCTTCAAAATAACACTAACTTCATAATTTTTTGGTTTTATGCTAACTAAAATCAATTAATAATACCCTAAACACTTATAGAACCAAATTCATGATCTATCCAAGGTGTATGGTCATTTTAGTACTTGGATTTAGCTTCCTCAAACAAAGTGAAGATGAAGAGTGGAAATAATTGAAGAATGGAAGTCTTGAATTAATTACCCAATTAAAAACAATTTGTTCATAAAATAACATTAAATCCATTTTTGTCATCATCCTACGATCAACCCATTAAAGGGTTAGCCCTCTATTGATGGTATACTCTCAATGGTGGGCGGAAGATGACTTACAAGAATTAGATTGAAGAAATTAAAATTGCGGAAATAACGTGCACTCCTCCATGTGTGTGAAAAAAATTCACACCTATGTGTGAACTAATTCACCAAAACACAGAGATATAATTGTGCTTTTTGAGTTTTAATGAGATATAATGGGAAGAATATGAGAGAAAGATGTTGTTTAAGAACATAGAAATACAAAAAAACTTACATGGAAATTAAGAACATTACAACGGAACTTTGGAATAATAACATTACAAAAAACAAGATATGTATTCTCCCTCACCACCACTGCCTTAAATAGGAAATTGGGAAGACTTAGGATGAGCCTCAATCAATTTATTCCCAAATATTGAATTAATTTAGGCCTTAGGGTGGTGTAAAGTAGTGGAGAAATTGATCCCTTCCTTGACTTTTTATCCTCCCTGTCTCCCCTGAAAAGATCGAACTATATGGGCAAGCATATCACCGAATCTCAGTGGGCTATAGAAGAGTCTTTTGTGTATCCGGATTTCTTTTAGACGTCTGTAAAATTTGGGTCTATTTGGAGTTTTGGATCGGTAGTTATGTAAACTTTAGTGGGATAAAATTCTGGGCCGCAGATTCGGTCCCAGATTTTGATCTTTTCTTTGGGTCACCTTGATAACCACAATGGAAGCTGAACTAGCACTAAATCATGAAAAATTATTTGTTCTTATAAATGTATTATAGCATCCCATGAAATTTGGGATTTATTGGGCCAGTATTTTGGGCCCCACATTCTCATCAGTGGGCTGGTGTCCAATCTGCCTTCTCCAGAATTGTTTCCTTTCATCACCAAATATCACCATCATCCTTTATGAATCCTTCATTAATACCTGAATGAAAAATGTTAATATTAAAGTTTAGATAAATTTCCCAAAAAATATCAAATAAAAATATGGATAATTACATTCCTTAAAATCAAATGAATCATTGGGCCTAAATTGGTGTACATTAGGCATGAAGTGCACAAATGATGAGAATGGATGTTCAAAATTTAAATCCACTAACTCAGGCCCATAAGATCAAAAATGAACATTTAATAACATTAAAATGTAATTAAAATATGTGTTTTTATTGTCTAATCAGGACACATAATACCACTTTATCACATTTACGTGAGATGGAGACAAAATAATTCACAACAAGTCTTTTCCCTAAACACCGACATACGGTTAAGACTGGGGTGTTATCAATACCCTTAAAGGTTATACATATAGGTCATGGTTTACAAAGGTAAAATAATCTCCATTTTGAACTCTCATTAGATGCTCATTTATTAATATTCTTCATCATTTTAAAACTTTCCAATTCAAATTATGAATCTTTTCATTTCAATTTCTCAATCAAGGAAAAACATTTCCAATTCAACAACTTACCCAAAACCCATTTTCTCATTTATGCCTAAAATGATGCATGTCTGAATAGTCCTAAGTGCCTAGAATTATGTATGCATACTCAACTCTTCTATCATTCCAGACCACAAGTCAATATTAGAAAATATCAACAACAATAATCAAATCACACATCAAGTGCATCACCCAAGGTGAAATAACATTCAAATGTAATAAAAAATACCAAGAAAAACAATCCTGACCTGGATACATGGGTTTTCCCCCATACATGGGGTAGCTACTCCCATGAATGAGCACATTACCAAGGCCCAAATCATCCTAGTGTCATGTCTAACTTTACCAAATAGTATGAAAAAATGAAAATAAACTAAAACTAGGCTCTGACACCACTTTGTAGAATCCTGTCCCAAATACCACACACTGATACCCTGAGTCGGTCCGGTACATGGACTCGTGAGTTCCTCCTTGTATTCAATAGGCTTACAACTAGAAATGAGGGTCAATTATTGATCATGGGGAGACTATACCCTCTTTATTAGAGTAATACACCAATATAAATAAATAAACAATATCTAAATGATATAATCATAACCATAATAATATATGTATCACAAGATGACCAAAACATGAAATACAATATCAAAGATGAATGATAGATATTCCATGCTAATGTACGTGTCAAGTGTCAATATGAAAAACCCAAAATAAATAAAGACACTGAAAACTCCCTAGTGGGTCCCGAATGAAGTTGTGTTCCCTCATCCATGCTTCATCCCATATAATCCATCTAATACATGGCCTTTTCCCTTATCCTCTCTTGGAAACATGAAGTATATTTAGGTTCCAATCAGTAATCTTGAGTAGGGTGTGGGTACAACTCAGTATGGAACCAACAACGGTGTATAAAACAATATGCACTCTATAACAATGTATAAAGGTGTATAAAGAATAAAGTAAAATGAATAAATAAATAGATATCACATAATCATCTACTCTTTATTTAACCACATAAACCCTTAGGACCCTATGGACACCCGGACCCCAATACTTTCTTCAACCCATGCTGGAGTCTAAACTATCTGTCAGGGATATCATATACCATAATTCCATTCTTACCATTCATCATCCCAGTTCACTTATCAATTCCATTGTTTCCATTCATAATTTTAATTAACATATGAATGTCAATGTTACCATTCATCATTTAAATTCACAAATGAAGTTCATTATTACCATTCATCATTTTATGTCACATATGTTTTTCATTGTCTTCATTTATCATTTCATGTCACATATGAATTCCATTTTTATCAATCATCATTTCAATTCACATATAAATTCCATTGTTACCATTCATCATTTCAATTCACATATGAATTCCATTGTTACCATTCATCATTACATGTCACATATAAATTCCACTGTTACCATTCATCATTTCAAGTCACATATGAATTCCATTATTACCATTTACCATTTCAATTCATATATTAATTCCCTTATTACCATTCATCATTTCAATTAACATATGAATTTTATTCTTACCATTTATAATTTCAATTAACATATGAATTCCCTTATTACCCTTCATAATTTCAATTCATATATCAAATATATCTCAAAAACCCATTAATTAATTTTTAAATTAATTTATCCATTGTTATAATTTCAAACACACATCATTCCATTAATTGATTAAATAATCAATTAATCACATATCAACCTTCAATTAATTCCTCAGTTAATTGGTCATGTAAACTTCATTAATTAATTCAAAAACTAATTATTCATGTCAATCCCTTCAATTAATTCATCAATTAATTGGTCAAAAAATCATTAATTAATTCAAAAATTATGCAATCACATCAATCTCTTCAATTAATTCATTAGTTAATTGGTCGCATCAATTTTGTTAATTAATTCAATAATTAATTAATAAAATTAAATAATCTCAATATCCATATAATTAATTCAAAAGATAATTATTCCAACTCAAAAAACTCAATATCACAATATGTAATTCGGAAATTAATTATCCAACTCAATCAATTGAAAATCCCCAAATTTCACAATCCCTTAGTTCATTAATTTACCCAATTAATTAATCCAATGTAAGAAGCTCAATTGTTAATAATAATATATTAATTCTCAAATTACATACATGTAGTTGAAATCAATACTTTGATATTGGAATAACAGACCCCCTGCCTCATGATTGAGGAAAAATTCTCACCAACAGAATTACCCAATTTGAGCGGATCAATGACTAAGAACAAGATTTTGATTGAATTATTATATCCAAAATTTAAATGAATCAAGATATAGAAATCCTAGATATAGATCTAGATCCAACATTAGATAAACATACCTATTTTATCTGGAAAGGGAATCAGGAGGGAGAGATAGATTTAATCGGGAAGAAACCACATACTTGGGGAGGTGCATGTCTTCAATCTGCCCTTCGATTCCCTAAGAATATAGGCTGTGAAAACTAGGAAATCATTTGAGAGCCACTAAAAATGAGAGTAATCCAATAATTCTAAGTTAGGGTCATTTTTTGGTTATAATGAGGGTTCAAGTATTTTTTAAACAATAATTTTGGTTTATTAAAAACACACACACAATTTGCTGGGCAGAGGGACAAGATTTTCCAAACCATGTACCTCTTCTTAAGGGAGAATGGTTTCACCTAATATGGTGCATGGTCTAAAAAATAGTACACCATCTATGAAAATCCCCTCTATTTGGGTTTCCATGGTTTGTTAGGATGGGGAACATGGTTTGGGAAAATCGTACGACAACCATGCACATTCCCTCTTCCTTAAAAAATTATAAAATTTCACCCCAACACACCCCAATGTAAAACAAAAAAAAATTATCAAACAAATCATATAATAATAACTGAAAATGAGCCAGAGACATCTCTAGAAATAGTTTGGATCTTACAGATGACCTTCACATGGCGTTAGTATGGAGTTTCTTCTCCTTGATCCTTCAAGTGATCATCTTCCACCTGACACTAGTTGATGATTTGTGATGTTTTATAACTGTTTTGTAATTTGGGATGAAAAACATATTATGTTTGATGTATTAATTTTATGTTTGTTTTAATAATTTTTAATTATTTATATTTTTTATTAATTTTTTAATTTTTTATTTTTTTTAATTATTTGTAAGTTTTAATAATTTTAATTATTTATAATTTTTTTAATATTTTAATTATTTGTATATTTTTTAATTTTGTTTACTTTTTTAATATTTTAAATATTTTAAATTTTTGGCATATTTTTAAAGAAAATATTATTTTAAATTATAAATTTAATTTTTTTATTATAAGTAATTATTTTTAAAATTTTTGAAATTATTTTTTATTAATTGAATTTTTTGTATTTAATTTTAATATATATATAATTATTTTCGACGGATCAACTTTTCTTTGCAAATAATGTCAACTATTGTAAACTATCGTAATTGGAATTTTTTAAATTAAATAGAAATCATTTGCAATGGGCACTTTACCATTCACAATTAATTTTTATTTACAATGATCCATCCCAAATACCTTTATTTTCGCCACCATTTTTTTGCAACAACACATTTGTGATGGACACTCGTCACATATGACCTTTTTCAAAGGACGTCCATCCCAATTATTCCATCACAAATTCCAAAATATCTAGTAGTGATGCTCTAACTTTCATGAAAGATTTCTGGACGAAATCCTCAATATATGTGCTACTATTTCTTATACATGCCTATTTTTATGAAGTTGAATTATGTAAAACAAAACATTTCCAAACTACCATCTCCAACATTCAAGACTAAAGATTCCTAGAATCAGAAATATTTTATTAAGAAAACTTTTCCAACATATCAACAATTAAAAAGATGGTTGATCAAGAAGATGTGGTTGTTGCAATGTGGGGGACGGAAATAGTTGAGAATTGAAATATTTCTTTGGTCATAAGGATAAAATCTATGGTTAAAATATTGTTTGACCTACTGATAGAGGAGTAGAGTAAGTACCTCTTGGGTAACTAATTTCCTCTTTATGGATTTAGTTTATGTGATGACTTATCCCTACAATATATGTACCTTGGTGCCCCAGAGAACCGGTTCACAAGATTAGAAAAACTCTATCATTGGAATGCCTCCACCATCAGTTATTTAATAAAGGAATAAAATCTCAAAAAACTTTTCCACTCATGGAAACATGACTAGAATAGTCACCTGATCAATTATAATTGTTGTGGTATCTTGGAAACACTATAGGATCATTTTTCATTCTAGTTTCAAAGATTACTTTTTTGATTGGTCTACTGATTGGAGTCTGTTATCAATGGATAATTTCAAAAATGAATGGGTATATTCATATAGGTTCTACCACACATGTTAGAATTTTGGGGTTGATCACTATGGAATTGGATTGTACGAGAGGTTGGAAAGACATACTAAATACTTATGATTAATCACCAACAATTGATTCTAAAGTTATTGATAAGATCTTAGATGGATATAAATACATTTCACCAACACTATGGTGAGGAGGAGTCATATAGTTATATATTTTTTAGATCCATGGAATCAAATTCACCAGATTCATGATAGATGAATTCCTCCTTGCACCCAATTCCTAGGGGATATAAAGGAGATGGTTTTACTGGTGAAGGGGTTTAAAAATATCAATGTGAGAGATTTGTGACCCTACCCCTCTTTTCACCAAAATATTCACTTCAAGAAATGGTTAAAATCTTTAATAACATGACTTTGTTATACCTCTCTCTATCTCTCATGATTTTTTAATGAAAAAAACAATCATTTGTGTTTTTAACTATTTTATTTAACAGATTTCAGTTTCTATTTATTAGAATTTTAAATACCATTGATAAATCAATATAAGTCATTAAAGAGGTCATGAGGAAATTATTAATGTCTTGGAAATTTCATATTTCATTTTTTTAGAAAATAGAATAATGTTTTAAGAACATTCAAAGGATATATCTAGATATAGAGGTGAAACAATTTATTATTTGATGCAACGGGTAGCACCGGCTAGCCGGTGCAATACCACTGGCTCGCCAGCTGTATAGATAATAGATTCCCCTTAGAGAAATAATCCACCTTCTATAAAGTGGGGTAAAACATAAGTCAAGTACATAAATCATTTATACCATCTATCTGGTGGCATCAGAAAGCTACCCAGTGGTGGGGATCCAACAATCTTCATTCTTTTTTTTGGTGGGTCTCACTCCTCTTAAAATCCCATTAATGAAGATTAATGTCTCTGATGGAGTTCATTGGTTTCCCATCTACTTTAAAGTATATACATAGAGGTTCATGGTGTCTTTTACGATCAAAAATAATTATCTCAATGTGACAAATTTGGATGTCTAGAAACTCTCTCTCAATCTCAAATCCTACTCTCATGAGACAAATCTCATTTCTGAGTCTCCCAAAGGCTCTCACCATTTCTCTCTCTCTCTCTCTCTCTCTTCTGAATTTTATCATTCATTCTAGATAGATAAGATGGATACATTATAATAGATTTATTCTAATAAAATATCTCTTTTTTATCCTCATCTTCTAAAGGGTGTTCACTACCAAAAACTGAGGGATGGGTGATCACAACCATCCAATTTAGGGATCTTCATCAACAAGTTTCTTTCTGAAACTAGGAAAATTCAATTTAGGATTGGTTTATTTCTATATCCATCATAAATCATGGTAGTAAATGGTTACTTAATATATATTAAAATAAAGGGACTAAAAAGACAAACCTCTCAACCCATGGGGATGATAGGTCGGGACACAGACTAAGCTATTGTTAAACTCCACTATCAAACTATGTGAACACTCACTTTTATTTTACATGTTACATCATTTAATCTCAATACACATAAATTTTCAAACTTTTATTTATCTAATTTATTCTATGATTTCTTGCTTTATTTATTTTTATATTGTTTTTAATTTGGATCGAATTTATCACCTTGTTTCTTCATTGTATTTAAATCCTTTTATTTTTTATTTTCCATCTTATTTTATTGCTTTAATTTTTAAAAGTAAATTAAAAACTGATCATTCCATTCTACACTAACCAACAATTAGTATCAAGGATTTCTTTTTCTTTTTCTCAAAAATACTTGTTTGTTAAAAATGGTTTTTAATTTTCATAATCTTAACCAATTTAAATGCTTTATTTTTAAAAATGGAATGGTATTTCTGAATTTATTTTGAATGAATTTAAATGGAATGAGCTCAATTATTTAATGGTTTAAATTTCTATTACTATAAAAAAATACAATTCTACATTTCCTAGTAGCATATGTTATCTTATTTGGAAAATGGTTATGCATTAGTACACTCTAACAAAAGAAACATAAGAAAAATGGACTCCTCAAGAGATTACATATTTTGAACTTAATTGAAATCCATGAATTCTCTCCATTATGGGCATTAATAAAATGAAATTAATAGTATTTATTCTTGAAAAATCACCAATGATATCTAAAAAATATTACAAGTAACACACGAAAGCATGAATAAAGTTGGAGGCACTAGATTGGATATTTTTAAACAATAAATTGAAATTTTTACTGTGCATTAAAATAAATCTATTATCAATATGTTTTAATAATCTACTAACATTTTTAATGGAAAATGTCTCTTGATAATAATTTTTTTATAGAAAATTTAGTGACAAAAATTATATAGGTCTTACCTATCTCCTAAGAACCCAAGGTTAGGGCTATACTAGAAGTGAAATATGTCAAAAATATGATTATCAAGGAACCAAAAATATCTACCATGTTAAATGAAATTACCATGAAATTTCATTATGAAAAAGAATATAAATAAACCAATGAATAAAAATAAGCTGAAGGAATAATTTCTTTCAATGATATTGATGATGAAGTTTCATCTGATAATGAATATGATATTTAATTCTTGACCAAGAGATTGAACAAATTAAATAAAAAAATTTATACCATTATAAAAAGAAACATTAGATTGAAGTACTAGAAGTAACATTCTATTAATGAAAAAAAGGTACATATAAGACTGAAATTCCTAGTCTATAAATAATGTTGATAGAAAATAAGAAATGTAAGAAATATATAACATTTTTAACAAGGAGAACTAGTGAGGATTCACACTAAACATATAAATCAAGTGAAAAAATGTATTAATGCATAATTTCTCTAATAAAGGTAACTTATGAGGTCATTTACCCTCTTTCTCACTCTCCTTCTAATTCCTCATCTTCCTCCCATTCATCCACCTCTTATAACTCCTTCTTTAATATAATGAACTAGTGGAATTTTGTGATGAAATCCTTTAAAAATAAAAATATGTTATAAAGAAACATGATAAAGTTATTAATGAAAAATATACACTTTGAAATTAAAAAGATTATTTTTTTTTGAAATTACAATAGAAAAAAATTATTGATAATTTAGAATCCCAAAATAAAAGTTCTCAAAAATAATCCATCTTAATTCACTCCAGGTGAAGAAACATTGAATAAGATTATGAGTTCTCAATGTATTGTAAAAAATCATCATGGTTTTCCTTTTCAATATAATGGTTAGTCTTCCAAAAATACTACTTTTTAGAAGGTATTTATCAAAATATGTTTTGTAATTATTGTCATAAAATATTATATTTAATTTATGAGTTCGATTATAATAATTAAAGATGTGGTATAATAAATAGAATCTATATTTTTCTTAATAATATCAATATATAATATTAAAATAAATAATTTTGGGCCCCAAAAATATTAATTATCTAAAATTAGTGGACCCAATATTGTTTCCCCTTCTCAATGTTCATTAGAAACCATCACTAGACCCCAAATATGGGTACCAAAAGGCACATAAAATTTAATTTTTTTTATAGTGATACTTCACTGAGCTTCATTATCATACCATATGGTGGATCTTAATAAAAATGAATATTTATCATTTGAAATGATTGATATATTCTTGATTCATGATCCCTTTATTAAATGATCCAATTAAGGGGGAGATTATCTTTTTCATTATATGATATAGTTATGGAATAATCTACATGGGAATGGTTTTTTAAAAAAATTTACTTTTAATTACCTATTGAAGTTAATTTAAATGTACATACTTTCACTCCCACTATCATCTATTATTTTTTAATCTTAAAAGAGGTGAGTCAATATTTTTCAAAAAAATGCATTGTTTTCTTTCCTTATTTCTCTGTTTTTTCATGTAAATATCTCTCATTTCCAAAAATATTTCTTATATTTTTCAAATTTATTATTTTTTATCTTCTTCAAATTTATTTTTCTTATATTTTTCAAATTACATTTTCTTATCTTTTTCAAATATGTTATTCTTATTTTTTCAATTATTTTTAAAATATATTTTAATCTTTTTCAAATCTTGATAATCACACTTATCATTTTCAAAATTTTATTTCATCAAAAATTTTATTTTTTATCTATATAATTTTAGAGGATGTAGTCCTTATTGTTTTATCTTTATTCCATATCATTGTATTTACTTTTATTACCGTATGAATTATTAATTATATACATTCCTTATAGTCTTATCTTATTGTTCATATTTATGATAATCATTAAGGGGTTTTAGTATTACATGTTATAATTACTTTACCTTCTAGAAAATTATCCTCTATATATAGTCTTTTATTTTCTCATCATTATTTTCATTTTGATAATCACAAAGGGGAGCAATTTTTGGTTAAAGGGAGAAGGAAATGTTTATTTTCAATAGTTGAAAGATGTGATTCTTGGTTTTTGGGAGAATTGTTTTTTTAAAGGGGATAAGTTGATTTAAATTGTGAGGATATTTAATATCCTTTTATTTTCTTCTTGATCATTTTAAGATAATTTTATCTATTGATCATGTTGAATTTAATAATCTTTAATATCTTTTATTTCTTTGAATACACGTTTCACTCTTAAATTACTCTTAATATATATTTTTATGTTAAATGTTTATGATTTTAAAAATGGGTTAAATATTTTGTAACTCTATCTCATTATTTTATCAGGATAAAAAACACTCTTATTTGTTTCTTACAGTTACATTTAATCAATTATTGTTTCTATTTAATAGAATTACAATTATCTTTGATAAATTAAAAGTATTCATTAAAGAGTCTATGATGATCTTTTTAAATGATTATAAATGTATTATTTCTTGTTTCTATAAAGTGGAATGAAGTTAGAATAACATTTGAATGATGTTCATATAATTGTAGGTGGAGCCACTTGAATTTGGATGTGGCAGTAAGAACTGGCTAACCAGTGTAGAGCCATTGGGTAGCTAGTGGTATGGATAGTGGATTCACCTTCTAGTAGGAGAACACTAACCATTCAGTAGAGGATCACTGACCAGCCAATGGAGGAATATATAACCAAGGTATATTTAGCATTCTTAGTAGTAATCTGGTGGCATCAGGTGGCTAGTCGATGACGGTGATCCAATAATTCTTCAATCATTATTTTGATGGGTCCCACTCCTCTTATATAGAGATTTATGATGCTTATTGTCTCATGAAAATTCCTAAAAAAATTTATCTCCCTTCAAGGATATAAATAGGGGTTCTCAGTGGCTTGGATGATTAATAACAGTTCTCTCGATGTTCCAATAATAGATCTCAAATAGTTCTCTATCAATCTTCAATCCCTCTCTCAAGACCCAAAACTCATTTTTGTATCTCTCAAAGGCTCTCACCCTTTATCTATACCTTTATCCTATAAATAGTGTTATTATATATAGTGAGATAATTCAGCTATATTGAAAAGTATTTTTTCTAAGAAAATCTCTCCTTTCTCACCACATCTTCCAAAAGGATCCCACTACTACGAAGTGAGGGACATGTTCTCACAACCATAAAAGTGATGGATATTCATCAATGGGATTATTTCCATAAACATGAAGAATAAAGAGATGATTATTTTCTTTATGTCTCCATAAAATTGAGATAGTACATAGTTACCTGATATTTATTAAAATTACAGGACTAACAGAAAAACCTCTCAACCCAAGGAGAGGAGACATTGAGGCTCACACCGAGCTATTGTCAAAATCCTTTATCAAACTATGTACCATCTCTTTTATATTAAGCATTTAATCATCTAATATCGATACTCATAAATTTTATAAAATTAATTTTGAACTTTCTAATGTGATTAATTCATTAATTAACTTTGATATTAATTATAATGTGGATTTAATTTATCACTCTATCCATTCATCATATAGAAATCCTCTATTTTTGAATTTTCATTGTGATTTAATTTTTTATGTTTGTAAAAGGAAACTCTCCCCCCATTATTCCATTGTAATATGAATAATATCCTCAAGATAAAATGTGTAAAAGGCTGTAATAGTTCCCATCGGTCTAGAAGTACAGAAGTTTACGTTCATACTAACTTCTTCCGGAGTAGGGAACATACCAAAAGTGGGGTTTTAGGGTAAAGTACAATCCAACGAAGCTAATAATCTTATAATTTATGTCATTTTTCATTATAATATGGATACATAATATTATATATTCACACATGAAGTTTTTTATGAGAAATTCATTCATTGATGTGTCATTATTGTTTACAAATCGGACCAAACTCATTGTTCCAGTGCTAGTAAGGCTTTACTTCCAACTAGAGCATGACAGCCAGTGGGATATCCCCATGTGAATTTGTTTCCCCTTATAATTATTATATGGATAGGTCATCACTAACTTCATTATGTATGATTTTCCAAACAAATCACCACACTCGAAAATTTATTCATGCAATCTCTCCTTAATATTTTAGAGTGTATCCAATGTAGATTTATGAGGGGAAATTCATTTTTTGGGTCAGCAAAAAGAACAAATTGTTATTTCATCCCCTTGATAGTTTCATCTGGGTAGATCATTTATGACTCATGGGGAAGCATTTAATTGAGGTCATACCTGTTTTATTTTTGTGGTAGGGAATTATTTTATTGTATTAATGGAAACACCTACTATGAGTCATAGACCTCTTAAATGTTCACCCACTAGTTGAATTCTGTCCAGCATCATATGTCATGAGTATAAAGAACTAAGCTAAACAGGGCATTATTTTACATCATTACTATAATTAAAACATTACATTACATAACAATCAAAACATATTTAATATCAATAGGTTTAGTTTCTTTGTGGACTACATACATAGTAAAATTATATTATAATAATTATGAACATATCCACAAAAAATCATCATTCTAGAACTTCTTATAAACATATCACAAGTTGTTATCATCCCATGACTTGGGAAATTAGGATATGGGAGATGGGTGATCTTAAATTCTCAATAATGAAAAAAACATATCAACATGTTACCCATGGTGGGATTATAAGAATGTGAGAAAACAAAATCAAGACATAAATATCTGATTAAAATAACGTGGAATCATAAATAAAATTACTCATTGGTATGATCAGAGAACAAGTAATATCATGTGATGAAACGTATAACCTGGTGTAAATAATTTTAAAAAACAAGTCATAAATCATGAACTAGAGAGCATATCATAGTCACTTTTCAAAGAAATGTGTGGAAGAAACATAAGCATAGTAAACATAAAATATAGGGTCAGGAATCACTACATTTTGACCACAATGGATCATATATCACTACCCATTTCCTAGAGTGGATCATGTATCCATAACTATTTACCATTTTAGATTAAGCATCAGTACTCATTTAACCATTATCTCATTAGATGAAATGTTTTTCATAATTAATTAGAGGTCTGTATAGGTTTCACCCATCACATAATGACTATACGTACACTTGTATTACACATGAAAAAAACCAATCATTATTTCATCAAAACCTAGAAGTGAGAATGGGTTTCATATTACATTTCAAAATATATGACCTAAATAGCCACATAAACTTGATTTATTTTTACCAAATTCAATCACCCAAAGGTGAAAATAATAAAATAATTTAATGGGTTCTTCAAATAACATATCATAATTTAATATATATCCCTTGTGATAAAGAGGAATATTGTGTTGAAATCATGAAATGATATTTTTGGAAACACTTTTTTAACATTATCAAATAGAAAAGATTTATGGATCAAATTAAAAAGTCATTTTCATAAGTTTTATAATAAAAAAGTTTGGGTTACATTTTTTTCTAAAGTAATATCCAATAATGTATCATTACAAAAGTCATATAATATTACTATTGGAAAAGTGGAGCTGAAAAGAAAAACATCTTATTTTGAAAGGAAAAATGTTTTGATATTTTGAAATACCTTTAATAAAAACCCACAACATTAAAAAAATTGTAAAACAGATATTTAAAATTGGTAAAGGAAAGTATGAGATTAAAAAAAATTATATGTTCTTGGATTTTAAAACCTGAAAGGAGAACTATGGAAGAAATAAAAAACATAGACTTAAAATAAAGTACAATTAAAAGATTGAAGATTATTCTTGATAACATCATACTTTTATGTGAGAGAACAATAAAGAATAAATATTTGAGTAAAAATATACATTTACCCCAAATATATTAAGGTAAAAATCATATAAACTGGGAAATAGATTAATAAATATAATATTGATGATTAAAGTTCAAAAGAAACCGTATAAATCAAAAAAAAGATATTTGAGTTACCAAAGTACCTTACCGTGACTATTAACTTCTGGAAAAGTGATTTGTCTTACTTTATCATAATGATAAAAATATTAATAACCTATTTCAGAAACTTTTTCCTATATATTTATATTTATAATTTTCATTTCTAATCATTATATACATTCATATTAGTTATTTTTTACCTATCTTCTCACCTCGAGTGTTTATAGTTTTGACAGTTTATAACAATTTCATTGGAGAAATATCTGTATATTTTATTATTATAAATTTAATAATTACAAGATAATTAATTTTATTATAATTTATGATTCATATTTATTTATTAAGTTTAAATTTTCTTTCTTCAGTACATTAGTCTTTATTTAAGAAGATGGAATCCAAAATGAGCATATTTCGGTGATTTTTAACCTACAAAGGGTGTTTTATTAAATGATTAGTTTAATTAATGATGTATTATTTATAGAAACAAAAAAATAATTATTTATAAAATATTTTAAAATTACTCCAGTGATTATTTTTTCATATTCATCCATGATATAATCTCATATCATCGTTCAAGTTGGTGGTCAAACCGACCCAAATATTAATATACCATTATTAATGGATGATTATGAGGTGATTAAGTAAAATTATCATTATACTAGTAAAATAATGATATAATTTAGTGTTTATTAGTGTGATATATAATAATTACAAATGAGTAGGAGAATGAGGGATTGATATGAAACAATTATGTGGTATTAATAAATTGCTTTTCTGTTTAGTTCTTTTGTTTATGCCATTTAATTTTAAAATGTTTTTTTAATTCATATCATTAATAGGGTAGTCAATTTCTTTTATATTAACCATATTCATGTTATAAATATAATATTTATCCTTTAAAACCTTTCTTGAAACCATAATTCAAAGGTGGTAATAAAAAATGACTCATTTATTCATAATGGTGTCAGTTTGCGCACATGCACGATTCACATTTTGGTTTTTCTTAATGGAGAAATGGAAAGGTGGTTAATAATTATAAAATCATTATAATAACATTTCAATATAATATTAATACTAATTTTATCATTTTATTATGGTTTAATTAAATTTTATGAAGAATAATTTCACATAAAGAAATTGAAAAGTGAAAGAGAGGCTAAGAACTTACACCTCACCTTTTGGATTATATCTATTAAAAATAAGGTTAAGTCATTGAAAGATTTTATTTTGAGAAGAAAAAAACCCAATTATGGTGGATAGAAATGTGTAAGAGAAGGTTGGGTAGATTGTGGTATGAATTGTGTGGGTTTCAGTGTAACGGGACGTGAGAAGATGAGTACCCCATTTATAATTGAACATGGTCATTTTTTGTAAATACCCATAAGATTTCAATATTGTGAAGTCACACTCATGGAAGGAAGCTTTGAAATTTGAAACATAATGGGGTGGGTAATAGATAGGTCTGATTATGCCTCATCCACATTTTTATACATATTTTAAACATATTAAAATCCCTTTACCCCTCAAATTATTACGTTTTCATTTTATATTTTACCGTGGTAACTAGTTTTTACATAAGGTTTCAGAAAATGTTTGCCTAAAAATAAAGTGTTCCATTTTTTTGTAGCTTGTGCCTACTAATTATAAATTTTAATTTCACTTCATTTGGTTAAATTTTCTAAATTGATATAAATTAATAATAACAAAATAAATATATAATGTAATAAAACATTAGTTTTTGGAAAAACATTCAGTTATGTTATAAAATGTTAATTATGGGTTTTTAATAAAAATAAATATTTTTAAATATAATTCTTTAGTTAAAAAATAAATTTATTTCAATAAAAGGGTTTCATAAATTTCATAATCATACTTATATACTAATAATAACATAACAGTTGTAGAATCTGTAAAAATGGTTTATTACAATATTCATAAAACAAACTATTTCCTTATAAAATATAAAAAAAACCTTATCTTTATATAATATTTCTTTGATAAATCCAAAAATAAATTTATTTCTGTTAAATTCACATTCTAAAATTTATAAAAAAAATTAACTAAAAATTTAATATGTAGCAAAATACTTTTTTATATGTTAATGACTTTTGGTAAGTTAGATATTCTTTCTCATATAAATTACTATTTAATCTAGTGTTAACTTATCAATCATTAAATCCAATACATAGTTTTATTATTAAATCATAATAAACATATTTCCATAGAATGAAATGCGAATTTTCAAAACAAACATTTTTTAAGCATAAAGTAGATGAAAAAAAAATGACCTTACAAAAAGTATAAAAATTAATGATATATCTATAATTATAAGTATTTTATTATGGGTTGATAAAATCATAATTTATTCTCAAATAACCCCTTATGATCTCTACATAAGAACTAAGAATCAAATAAACTCTTGTTACAGTTTCAGGTGGCAGTTCAGCTAGCAAGGAACACTTGGAAATCTTCATGAGCATGAACTTTTCCCGTATACAGTTTTTCTAAACCCTTAATTTCTAAAGACAATCTTGGACTTGGCCACGGAAAAAAACTATGAATGATACCTCAGTTTCGATATAAAACAAATATTCTTAATAATGAATACTTACAAATCCAAATTCCATTTCTTCCTACTTTTTTTTATTGATTTTAAAATAGAGTTTGTTCAATTTATGACAGCTAATTTAATGGATAAGTTTCTAAATTCATATCTAACATAAAAAATATATCAATGTTTTTAGATATAGTTTTTTTAGTGTTTAAAGAACACTATTTAAAATTTAATTTATCTATAGAAAATATAAAGTGAAATTTTGAGTCATTCCATTCTCCCCCCTTAAATAAATTATTTCCTCATAATTTTAATTTTCTCATACATATGGAAAATAATTACAGATGTACATTAGGCAGTTGCAACTCATGGACTAATTTTTAAAAAGTTTTAAATGTTTGTAACTTGGGATTTTCAAAGAAAACTTATCATTTCATTCATAAAAAATATCAAAATATGGAGTTTATTCCTTACCATTTTAGTTGAACATGTATCACAATTAGGTATTATGACTCTTGTAGAAGAATTATTTTTCCAAGAGATTCATAGGCATATTTTCATTTCGATAATATCATAGGTTGATATGAAATTTGGTTTCCTTATTCCAATGATATATTTTTTTCTTCTAAGTATAGAGAACAAATCCATTTCAAAAATAAAATTAAATTTATCTAAAATAAGGATAATAAGTCTTCTAAGAATCATACTCCCGTAAAAATTCAAGAAGATACGTATACCTTGGATAAAATATTGATTACACTAGATGTCTTTATTTCAAAATCTAATAGTGAAAAGATATCTGAAAGAAGAAATCTACTAATCTAGAGTGATGAATTAGTGTACTTAACGATGCTTAATTACCACTATCCACTTCAATAGTAATCATTGCATAGGATTTTCTTTAATCCCATGGTCTAGGAGGTTGTTGGTTCCTGTTTCCATCTTAAGCCCTTGAACTAGTGCATGGGTTTGTATACTGTCTAAATTCCTCACATGCATAACATCGAACTATAACTGGATCATTAGGAATAAAATTATTTTTTTAAATGGACTCTTACTTTTTTCATAATATCTTGTTTCTTTGTGTCCCCATTTTCCATAGTTAAAACATCTCCTGGTTCCTTTGTGAAATTGCAGGTGTCTCTTTCCACATTATTAAAACAAAATAAATTGATTCTGTTTTCGCTCATCAGACTCAATGCATCTCTTATTTGGTTTTTTGGGATTTCAAATATGTACATATTTTTAATCATGTTTTGAGGTATCTAGTTTGAATTTAATCACAAGGTTTATCCATCTGGCCGCCGCTGCGTTTGGATCGTCGGGTTCTTAACCTGCTTCTGGGTTTCCGGCCACCACCGTTTTGGATCCGTCAAGTTCCCATTCCGCTGAATCTGTTTCGCCTCCCGCATCCTTCGTTGAAGCGTCGCGGGATGTCTCCCTCGCCTATCCAAATCTGGGGCTGCTTCCTCTGCCTTCCATCAAAGATGTTTTTTAAGGCTCGTGGGCTGTCTCTGACCTAGGTGGAGACTCTTTCTCCATGGCCCCTCTTGACGTCTCATCCTCTATGTAAGGGGGATCTCTGGTGCTGTCCTTTTTGGCGGATTCATTATGCGAAGCGTCGAAGATCCTAAAGTGGACCATGGTTGAAAGATTCAGCAGGGACAAGCCTTCTCTACATCTGTTTAATAATTTTGTGAATTTTTGGAATCTCTCTCTTCCGGAAAAGATTTTGACCATGAATCGGAGTATCTTCTGCGTGTATTTGGACTCTTATGATGACTTTATCAGTGCTTGGGGTTTCAGACCTAGGTCTTTCAGGGGCAAGTGTCTTCACCTCTGCCGATGGTCAATGTCTTCTCAGTCTGGAAGGGATTCCTTGAGGGCAATGGTATGTATCTCTTTACCAGGCTTACCTCTTCCGTTTTGCAATGTTCACCTTCTGCGTGAGATCGGAAATTCGATGGGTGTCCTTATTTGTGCTGATGAGAGAACCCTCTGCCTTGAGGATGCGGCGATGGCTCAGATTTGTGTCGATTTGGATCTCACTACCCCTCTTCCAGGGAAGATCACTCTCAGAGTGGAAGGAATGGAGGACTGGCTACAACCCCTCGTAGTTCCTTCCTCCCTACACTTTTTATCAGGCTTCCAGCTTCAAGGGCACTCCTTGTCTATCTGTCATAGGAAGCATTTGAAGCGCTGGGCTTCTAGTCCTCCAGTTTTCCCTGATGGGGCTTCGACGTTGACTTCCCCCTTGTCTCTTGTTCAATCCAGACCTCCCATGGTCGTTGATGCAACCTCTCCAATGAAGTCCCTCTTTATTTTCTTGGATGAAAGGATCTTGGTTGACAGGTTTTCTCCCTACCCTGGCGTGGTCGAGTCGCTGCGCGTGTCCCTGGGGCCTAGAGATCAGATGTTTTCCCTTCTTCAGGTATCCTCGGGTACCAGTGTTCTCCTTCAGGGTTGGAGGAGCTCAGCTACATTGTGCATCGGGGTTCTATCAAGGTTGTTTTCTAGTTGTGGTTCACTGGCTCAAGCACCTATTTTTTAGATGGAGGTCCTTGACTCATCTTGTCTCTGGCAGTGTTCCTCCTCTCTTCTGGGCAGTGGGCCGCGGTGTGTGGAGGGGGAGGAGGATATCCTTCCCGCATTGGGATCAAAGTCTCTCTAATGTTCGAGCATTGCTCTCAAGTCTTCTGGTTGTGATATGGGTGGTTTGTCTGAATCGGGATTGTAGTTGACTTCTCCTCATACAGTTCTGGACCCCTGCTAATTCCTTGCTACCCCTTTCAAATATCTTCAATGGCCAGTAACTGGTTTCAGATTTTTCTTCTATGGAGGAGGTTGTGCCAGCATCCCCAGTTTGTGGCGTCACCACCTGAGCTCTTGCTATGCACTCTCAGTGTTATCCTTCCGGTAATAACAAAGTCCAGGTGTGGTCTAGGTCCAAATCCAGGTGATCTCAGTATCAATCATATTATTAATTCATTGGAATTCCCGGGGCCTAGGATCACGGGAAAAGTCTTATTTTCTGGTTTCTGAGCTTCGACAAACAAAAGCGTTCATGGTTGTGATTCTTGAGCATAAGAAACACTGTTCTAAAATTTCCATCTTTTCTGTGAGATTCGGAATGAAGGGATTTTTGCATGGCGATCCAGTTAACCAATATATCTGGGTCTTCTGGAAGGTAAATATTCTAGTGGACCTGCTGGACACTTCTAATCAGCACATTTCCATGAAAATGAGCGAGGGTCATCAGGGCTTTCTTTTTCTTTTTTCTATTCCATGTGCGATGTTAGGGAGAGGGAAGCTTTGTGGAAGAGTCTGGACAATTTTGTCCAAGGAAATGAAGCATGGTTTGTTTGGGGGGATTTTAATGTCATTATGGATCTGTCGGAAAAGAAAGGAGTTGTAAGGGTTTCTAGTAGTGATTGGATGCCCTTGATCTCCTGTGTTGCTCGGAATGGTTTGCTAGACTTGGGTTTTGTGAGAAATAAATTTACGTGGTGCAATAATCAGAGAGGTCCTCGACCTACTTGGTGTAGGTTGGATCAATGTCTTACTAACCTCTCGACTTTGTCCTCTTTTTCGAACACAATAGTGGAGCCTTTGGTGCGGGATTTATCGGAACATGCTTTTATTATTATTAGTTTGGATCATAGGCCGGTGAACAATAGATGCTTATTCTACTCCAAAAAATGCAAAACGGATACCAGCTTCCATTAAATGGTGATTCCTTAGGCGAAACCCATGCAGGATGGATGTTGGATGAGATTTCATAACAAACTAATAAGGCTAAGAGAAGATTTACAACCCTACTATTCCAATAGGCCCATTAGTTAGGCTAATTTGGAGGATTTGAAAGATGAAATTGAACATCTTGAGAGAAGGTTGGAAGATAGCTTGGATGAGGAATGTTTTGGCGCCCTGATAGGAAAGAAAGTCCACCTTGGTTCATTACTCTGGGAGCAAGAGAGGATTGTTCGTGAGAGGTCCCGGTCTACTTGTCTTAGGGAGGGAGATATAAATATGGCCTACTTTCAAGCTTGCATCAAGGAAAGGAGGCGCACACTTGTACCAAAAATTCGAATGGAAGATGGATCTTTTACTCAAGAGATTGGGGTTGTGGGAGGTACAACCCTGGACTATTTTAAACAAATGTTGGGTGATCCTAATTCATATAATTAGGAGGGGTATTCGTCAGAGCAAGATGATCTTTTTTAATTTTATACCAAGAGTGGTGTCCAATGAGGTTAGTCTTGAAAAAATACTGGATGAAGATAAGTTTTGAGAGGTGGTCAAGACTCTAAATTCTGAGAGTACTCTGGGGTCGGATGGTTTTCCAGGTTCTTTCTACATTTTCTTCTGGGGGTTGGTTAAAGGGGATATGGTTTAGGTCATCTAAGACTTCTTCAGATGGGGTCATTTGCCTAGATTTTATTGTGCATCGACTTATATCCTTATTCCGAAAGTGAAAGATCCCTCTTCTCTCGAGCAATACCGGCCTATTTGTATGTGTAATTTCCCCTTCAAGGCCCTTAAAAACATTATCAACAGAATACTTGTGGATTATCTTCCTAAATGGGTCTTGGAAAACCAGTAGGGCTTTATGAAAGGGAGTTCCACTCAATCGGCCATCAACATGGATAATGAGTTGGTAGTGGATATCAACCTTAAGACGCCTGGGTCCAATGTGGTGATAAAAGTGGACCTGAAAAAAGCTTATGATAAAATGGAATGGAACATTATCATTAAAGTGTTGGCTCACGTGGTTGTGCCATCGGGGTTGTGGGTCTATTGTTTAGGATTTTCATCTCGCTGTGGCTTGCTATTTCATTCATGTGGAAGCAGTCTGGGTTCTTCAAGCCCAACCGAGGACTATGACAGGGCGACCCTCTTTCTCCCAGCTTTTTCATCTTAGTTCAGGACACTCTTAACAGATATCTTGAGGGGAATATCCTTAGTGGGAGGCTTCATGAATATCGTGGTAGAGGGAAATCCAGTGACGTTTCACATATCTTCTTTTCCAATGACATGTTATTATTATTGAATGGTAACGGGAGGAACATTAGAGAATTTAACATGATCATGGAAACTTATTGCAAGTGAAGTGCTCAGTCCATCGACAGGGAGAAAAGTAGTGTGTTTATCTCGAAATGGTGTTCGAAAAGAAGGGGGAAAAGATTGAGGAGGAGCTGGGCATACATAAAAAATATTTCCCAATGGAATATCTTGGAGCTCTTATTGTGTCGGGTAGGGTCCGGATTCACCACTTTGGTGGGATCTTTGGTAAAATTACAAATCACATTACAAATTTGAAGAATTTGTTCCTATCTTTTGGGGGCATTTTACGCTGGTTAATTGTGTTCTTTCTTCGTTTCCAATGCATGCAATTTCAGTGCTCAACGTTCCAAAGGAGGTGCTGAACGATATTGAAAGAGTGTTCACAGGATTCATATGGGATTCACATAATGAGGGCATAATACACTGGAACTCATCGGAAAGGATGGCCAGAGAGGTTTCTGATGGCGATATCAATGTCTGAAGTATAAGAGGGTAAATGCAAGGTATGCAAGCTAAGCTTTCTTGGGGCTCTCTTGAGAACAAATCTCTATGGGCAAGGTTTATTAATAATCGATATGGCCACCAATTAACCAGTGGAAGAGGAGTTGTTTCTCATCTATGGCTCATGATCTCTTGTTACTTATCAGTGCTTCGTACTCACTCCAAATAGCTGGTTGCTTTTGGGAAAATTATTTTTTGGAATGATAATTGGGTAGGTTCAACACTTGGCTTCTCATGTTGTCCGACTCCAGAGATTTCTGTTTCCCAAGCTAGCAATTTCAAACCCTTTGTTCAGGCCATTCTCACGCACAATCAACTGAAGGTTTTTGAGGTCATCACCTTGAACGATGAGCCCGATAAAATTATTTTCATAGAGTCGTCCTTGGGGTTGTTCTCGGCCATAGGGTATCGTTCGGTGACCTGGGTGCATGGTTTACCAGATATTTGGATTGAAGAAGTTTGGTGTAATGATCTTTCAGTGAAGTATAATATTCTTCTTTGGCGCCTTTGGAATCAGGCTCTTACTACGGATGATCAGGTGAAGCGCAAGGGGATTTCACTTTCATTTAAATGCTTATGTTGCACGATTCCCACAGAAGAGTCAATTGATCACCTTTTCTTCGCTAGCGACTGGGCGACCATTGTTTGGGGTTTCCTGGGTGAGGCCTTCAGATGAGGAAGTCAGGCGGTCCCAACTGTGTCTTTTCTTCAATCGTGGTTCTCAGGAACTGAAAGCAACGTCTTTGAGAAAAAGGTGAGGGCAGTGTTGCTTATTGCGGGATGCTGGAGTATTTTGAGCGTTCGCAACCAGATGCGTCATGGGGGGTACGAGTTGTTCTCTCCTGGATCTGGTGGTTTGTGCTAGGAGTACTGTGATCAATTTGATCCCACTCGTTATGTTTTGGGAGACCATCCCCTTGTTAAGGATTTTCATGATTGGTAATTCTTGTACCCCATTTTCAATGTTGTGAAATGGAAGGGGTGTTGGGTGTAGTGGAAACATCTGGGCAGTGGTCTGAAGCTCAATGTGGATGGGTCCTGTGTGTCTGGTTTTATGAGAGGGGGGAGTGTTTCGTGACCCCTGAGGGGTGGTGATATTGGAATTCAGTGATGGATTTGGAGTGGGATACTCTCTTATGGCAGAGGCGTATGCAATGCTGAAAGGTATCGAGCTATGACATTCCCATAATCTTATGCTTGAGTCGGTGGAAACTGACTAGGCTATTCTTCACGGGTCGATGCGAGGGACGCTCCACATTCCATGGACCATTGCATACATTATTCACAAATGCAAGCATCTTCTGGATTAACAGGTGATAGTTAGTCACACTTGGCGCGAGGGGAACAAGATTGCATATTTTTTTTGCCTCCGGGATTACCATCGGTTCAAAGTCTTTTGTTTTTCACATTGGGATATCTTCCATAGGCAGATGGTGACATTGTTAGGGAAGATGCATTGAAAATTCATTATTTTAGACCTCCTTTGTCTTGTTTTGTATGAGGCATTTCCCATCTTAATTTTTTAATAAAATGTTAATGTTGGACGATAAGAGAATTATCATAAATTAACTTATAAAAACTCAACCTAAAATTTTACTACTCATTAATACCATAAAAAATAGCTTTTAACTCAACCAAAATCACTCGATGTTCTATCTAGGTTAATGTTGGTTTGGTTCTCTCATACTCTTTAAGTTAATTCCTTAACATAATAAATCTTTCAAAATATCAGGAAAATAGAATGTTATTAACCAAAGAATGCCCCTTATGAGTGTTAAACAAGGTGTGAGATTAATAAACTTTTTGATGCATTAGGTGATGATTGATTTAATACCCAGCATGCCCTTTTCAAGGCCATTACCCCAACATACATTTATGCCATAACCGCATCCATATCCCAGTACCCATAAAGGGATGAATTGCTAGGAACACCACCTACTCATTACTTTACCAATATTTCTGGATATCATCCTATAAATATTCTCCAATATAGGGGTTTTACTAAGGTATCCTAATCATAAAATCCAATATAACTACATTGATCCTCAAATAGTAACTAAACCCCCTCTAATTGCAACTTTAAAACCCAAGATAAACATTACTTTAGTTTACATCCTTTGATAATTAAAACAATGCATTATATAATAATGTATACATCTTGAGAGTCGTCCTGGTTAGTGTATTTTCAGTCTTGCTGCATAGAAAAATTATATTAAAATACTTATGAAAATCTCACCATTACTTATCCTTACTAGATCTTGTTCTAAACATCTCACTTGTTAAACTCATCCTCGTAACCTAGGAAATGGTAATTTAAGAGAATGGGTGAGATCAATCACTCGGTAATAAAAATATAAACATATCAACATGTTACCCAGGGTGGGTTATAATCACGTGATGAAACATAAATAAGACATAAATATCTCATTAAAATAACATGGAATCATAAAAAAATTGTTCTTCAAAAAGGTAGGAGAATAAGTAATATCATATGATCAAACATATAATTAGGAGCAATGACTGTGAAATCAAGATACATAAATCACGATCCATAGAGCACAACATTTTCACATATCAAAACAATTTGTTGCACAAATATAAGCGCAGTATACATAACATAGTGGATAATGAATCACCATCTATTTTCCATTTTGGATTAGGAATCCCTAATAATTTCCTATAGCATATTGTGAATCCCTACCTATTTCCCATTTTAGATCGAGCATCACTGCTCATTTCACCATTTTCTCATGAGATGTAAAGAATTACCCAATGTATTGGAGGCCTATATAGGTCTCGCACATCACATAAATATTATCCATACACATGTGTTATTTAGGAAAACATCCAATCATCACATCATTAAATCCAATAATAAGAATGGGTTTCACATTACAATTCAAAATTTATAACGTAAATAACCACATAAACTAGTTTGATTGATAAAAAATTAAATCACGCAAAGAATAACTTCATCAAATCTGTAAATGGGTGGTTCCTAAAACATAACAACATAGAATATAGATCCCTTGAGATAAATAGGAACATTGATGTGAAATCCTCAAAATTATATTTTTGAAGATATTTATTTTAGAATTGTCAAAAAGAAATGAGTTAAGAGTTCATTTTCCAAATGAATTTTAGAAAAAGGTAAAGTGAAAATATTTTGAATCCATTACATTCAAAAATAATTTCCAATAATGGAACCCTATAAAAGTCATAAAATTCTTCAATATGAAATTAATTGATGAAAATAAAAAATAATTTTGAAAGAAGAAATATTTGGATATTTTGAAAAACCTTTATTGAAAACTGACATCGTAAAGAGGGTAATAAAACTTTTATTTTAAAATTGTTAAAGGAATGTATGAGATCACATAAATTGATACATAATTGGATTTCAAAACATGAAAAGAAAAAATTGTAAACAAGAAAAAATATTAACTTGAAACAAAGATTTGATTAAGAGATTGACGTTTGTTCTTGATAAAATCATACTTTTATATGAGAGAATGATCAAGAAAGAATAATTGATTCAAACTATATATTAAAACTAGAGTGAAAAAGATGAGAATAATATAAAATGTAAAATAAATTAATAAGGAGTACATTGAAGGTTGATGTTCAAAGAAAATTGTATAACTTAAAGAAATATATTTGAGTAACAAAAGTCCCATACCGTGACTCTTGACTTCCAAAAAAGTGATTTAAATATCTATATCACAATGGTAAAAATAATAGAAACCTATTTTAAATCATTACTAATAGTTATTTATATTTATAATTTTCATTATAATTATTATCTATATTCATTTTATTTAGATTTTACTTATTGTCTTACAATGGGTGCTTATAGTTTTGAATATTTGTACTAGTTTCATAAGAGCAATATCAGTATCATTTAATATTAAAAATTTCATCAATAAAATATAATTAAATTTAATATAATGTATTCTTTATAATAATTTATTAAGTTTAAATTTTCTTTCATGAGTTCATTATTCTTTATCCAAGAAGATGAAATCGACAATGATCATATTTCAGTATTTTTTAATCGACAAAGGGTGTTTTCTATATTAATGAGTTTAAATATCAATGTATAATTTATAGAACCAAATTAAAAACATTATTCAGATGTTATTATAATATTATACCATTAATTATTTTTTCAAATTCATCCACTATATAATCTCATATCATTGTTTGAGTAAGTGGTCAAACTAACCCAAACATGAATATACCATGATTAATCCATGATTATGAAGTGATTAAGATACAATATCATTATAATAGTAGAATATTGGTATAATTTAGTATTTATTAGTTTTATATACCAAAATTATAAATAGTTATGAGAAGAATATATGTATATTAAATAATTATATAGTATGAATAAGTTGTTTTTCTTCCTTATTGCCTTTTTTAAAATGTTTACTTTTAAAATGACTATTTTCAATCATATCATTAATAGAGTATTCGATTTATTTTAGAAGAACCATATTAATGTCATAAATATTTTAATTATACTATAAAATCATTCTCATAACCATCCATCAAATGTGGTAATGAAAAATGATCTTGTTTTTTCAGGGAGGTGGAAATTCACACACACTCACAAGTCACAATTTTGAATTTCTTAATGGAAAAGGGAAATTTGGTTAATGATTATACTATAATTATAATACAATATCAGTTTTCTATTGATACTTACATTATCATTTTATTATTTTGTAATTGAATTTGAAATAGAATAAGTGCACATAAAAAATATAAAAGTAAAAGAGATGTTCGGAACATATACCTCACTTCTGGGATTATTTCCTTTACAAGGGGTGTTATGCCCTTGAGGGATGGTATTTTGAGAAGAGTTGAACCTATTTAACGTGTATATAAATTTTTAGTGGATGTGTTGGTAGAGGTTGTTCATAACTATGTGGGTTGTGGTTTGAGGGGAAGTGAGTAGAGGAGTGCCCCTTTTATAAATGAAAAGGGATGACATTTTTGTAAATACCAATCACTTTTCAATAATGGAAAGTAACTTTCAAGGACATTGGCCCTAAAATTTAATAAATAAATGGGTGGGGAAGATATATGGTCAAGATTCCCTCAACCATGTTTTTTCACATATGTTTTAAACATGTTTCAATCCACTGACCTCTTGAATTATAACTTTTTCCATTTTACCTTTTACCGTGGTAACTAGTTTTTACCCAAGATAACTTAATATTTATGCATAAAAATAAAGTGTTAATTCATAAATAAATTTTAACTACATATTAGAAATTTTAAATCTATTTAATTTGGTAAAATTTATAATATAGATAAAAATTAATTTTAATATAGTTAATGTATAATGTATTAAAACATATATTTTGAACAAATATAACTAGTGTTCTAAAATGTTAATTATAGGATTTTAATCCAAAATGTGTAATTATTATTTTATATTTTCAATTTAATATTCATATTATTTCAATAAAATGTTTCATAAATTTCTAAGCCAAAATTCTATACTAAAAATTGAATAAAAGTCTTAGTATTAATAAAACGGTATATTTCACTATTCACAAAAAAAATCAATTTTCTAGAAAAATAAAAACATTATATAAAGATAATATTTAAATGATAAATACCAAAATGAATTAATTTTTTTTAAAATAATATTCTATAATTTATAATTTTCTTTATTTAAAAACATAAAATATATCAAAAATCCATTTTTTAGGAAAACAAATTTTGGTATATTAAATATTATTTTTATAATAAAGTAATAATTAATAGTGTTAAATTATTATTAAAAAGAAATATATATTGTTATTATTAAATCATAATAAAATTGTTTCCATGAAGTAAAAATCTAATATGAGGTAAATGATTTTTTTAAACATAAAGTCAATGGGGAAAAATGAACTTTCAAAAAGTATTAAAATTCATGATATATCTATAAATATAAATTTTTTATTACATGTTGATATAATCCTAATTTCTCTTTATGTAACCCATTATGATCTCTACATATAACGTAATCTATATGTAATCTTTTTTGTAGTTTCGGGTGGTGGTTCAACTATCACGGATCTTGTGGTAATCTCTAAGAGCTTGAGTTTCTCCTATATATGGTTTTTCTTAAACCATAATTTCTTGGGTTTGGCTTGGGATTGGTCCAGGGAAAACCCCAACAAAGATAACTCTCTTATGATCTCATACAAATGGACTTCACAAGGAAGGATTCCTCTCCCATATCCCATTTCATCCTACTTCCATTCTTGATTTTTTAATATGGTAACATCAATTTATACCTTCTTATTTAATTGATATGTTTTAACAACCATATTTAATATTCAAAATATATCAGTGTTATTTATTTATTTTGGAATAGTTTTTGAAGCATAGTAGTTAATAAATTATATATTAAAGGAGAATATATAGTGAAATCTCATGTTGTTACAGAAGCTATCCACCAGGGTTCAGTCAAAGTGGAATCCCACAATCGTACAATAGCTCTGGTGTTTGTATACCCATTATGGTTATGGGGATATGATAATGAATCTATCAGTTGGTTATCTACTTTTTCTTGTCCATGACTATATGCAATGCTTGGTGGCAATGTATCATGAATCCATGTTATAGCAACTGGTGGTCCAGGTAGACTTATTGGATTATGTCACATACATAACTTATTTTAAAGGTATTATTAATTTATTTTCCATTCATGCTTTGTTTTGGGGGTTTCCCAAGCTTTTATGAAGGAATGGGTGAATTTTCATGAATTGAGTCAAACCGTGAGCCCAATTCCAGATTTAAAATAAATTTTGTTTCTTTTATAACTCATTCATTTTTCAACATTTTTCATCCATTCAAATTCCTAATTGGCCTCCACTGACCTATTAACACCACCATTTAAATTTGGAGCCTTTATAAATCCATAATCATGGGGGATTTGAGTTTTAATTTAAGTAGTTGGGCCACCCCGAAATCCCATTTCCAGTTTTAAAAAATTATTTAATAACATATTAAATTTTAACTATTTTTCAGTGATTCCACCTCTAACCCGAGCCCACTGAACCTAGGTGCACCCCCAATCTCTTCTCTCCCTCTTTAAAGCTCGTTTTCTTCGTAGAACAAGCCGAAACTTCTTAGGCTTCCTCAATTTGAGCAGATTTATAAAGGTAATTTGTTTCCTTCATAACTCCTTTATTTCTCACTATTTTTACCCCATTCAAATTCGTACATGGTCTTCTTATCCTTTGTCAAACCTCCCTTGAATTTTTGGCTGTTTGAAAATTCAGCTACTGGTGTATTTGGGGAGATTTCTACAAGATCCCTCAAGTAAGTTGGTCTTCTTCATTCTTCTTTCAATTTGCTTAGGGTTATATTCAATGTGATTAGGGTTTCATCCCTTATCCTTGAGGTTACTAATTTCCAGAAGTTAGGGTTCGAACCTAGGGTTTGATTTCTTGTCTTTTGGGTGAAATATTGTGGTTTTAGGTTGGATTTCACTTCCTTGAGGTGCGACGGTTGTGTGGTTTATGTTTTGCACCATGCTTTGAGGGTTTCAACATAAATGGTAGGTGGTTCCATGTGTAAACAATTATTGATGATTTATATTGCTGTATTTACTCATTTTTCAAATTCTTCATATGTTGGGTGTGGTGTGAAAATTTTTTATGATTGATTTGGTTATGTGTTTACTTTTATAGTTGAATTTTAACTTGAAATTGGTTTTTTTCATGTGTAACTCACGGGGTATTATTTTGGTGTATTTTATAACTTATGGAATTGGTTTACTAAATCTTGTTTGGCCTTCCAATTCTGGTTTGGTAATGTATAAGTGTCATGTGGTCCTAAAAAGAGGGTTTTTGAATAGGTTTGATGTGTAAAACATTGTTATACTTCTTAATAGAATTTTATGAAAATGTGTGTTTTCATTTGTATATTTTGTGGTATTATTCAAGGTGATTTTATAACACTTGAAGGTGGATTTATAAATGTCTCTAGGGCTGCCAATTCTGTTTTGGATAGGAATTGGTATGTTTTTGTCTTAAATGGTCATTTTGAAATGGGTTTTTTGTGCAAGACATATTTACACCACTTGGGTTCTTTTTATGAAAATTATAAATGTTTTAGTTGGTTTAACAAAGTGGGAAAAGGGTGCATATGTACTATTTGATGTGTGTGTTCACCTATCATGGGTTTTTTAAAGGTTAAGTGATGTTTTAATGTGTCAAAAAAATTTAGAATGTTTTGTAAATTTTTGAAATATTTTATTAAATTCTGATGTTGGAGAAAAACTTGTTTGTGGGTTGTTTCGTGTAAGTTTGATGATAAAATGATTTTGAAGGTAAAAAGGGTATTATGTGGTATGTGTGTGTGGGATGTTATGTGATGTGTATCACCTTGTAAATGTTTTATAAAAATGTTTAAAGGATGTGTTGAAGTGTTGAAGGGATGTGAAAAGTGTTGTGGGCTATTTTGGTGTGTGTATGATTTCAAAATGCATTTGAATGAAAAAGTAGATTTTGTGACTTGTGTGATGTACATGTGTTCTGTTTGGTGAATATGTGATGTGGAAATGATATTTTCATGTGAAAATTATATTTCTTGACTTGTTGAACTTGTTTGAGCACAAAGGGAAAATCCAGGTATTTGGGTGGGTGAACGTGTACTAGTATGCTAGTGAATCCGTGGGGTTTGGCCTCAATTTCACTTAGCAAAATTGACACTTACAACTCAAAATAAATTATGATGATGATGATTAGGGACCACTAGGTTATGGGTATGTTCCCTACTAGTGGCTCATGCACGAGAACATATATTTGTGATAGTTACTCTCACCGAGATACGAGGTACCTGGGACCCACAACGAGCTAGTGCCTAGGGGTTATTTTCCTATTTCTTATGCTCATTAGATCCTTTATACTTACCATCAGCATACGGTATATTTAGCTGGAAAATTCAGTATCTTTGACATTTATTTTAAAAGTGTTGATTCTTTAAATTAGCCCACTTGAAAACTATTTTTTTTAAAGTTGAATCCTTTAGAAATTGTAACTAGAAATTACATGCTTTTGAAAACTTGCATGCTTTTCGTGTTTGAATGTTTATCACATGGAATCTATTAGTGGTGGTATCCTACTAGGCATTGGCTCACACCCTAATTACACCTTTGGATGTAAGTAGACTTAGTTATTTTTTTTGTCACAGGTTGGGTACAATTTTTTAGTTCCAATGGTTCAGGTTTCTAGCTGGTCCTTGGTGGTGAAGTCTTGTGGAGATATCTTGAGGGCGGTGCCCCTTGCCATGAGGGTTCTTGGGCTATTTCCTTTTGGTTTTGTACCTTTGTTATAGTCTTATTGAGTTGTTTTAAAATATGTAATTTAGTTCTGATTTTTTATAAAAGATTGTTTGGTTTGAAAAATCCAGATTCATTTTATTGGATTCTTTTGTTGTTTTAAGTTTATAAACTCAGGTAAATCGTTCCCAATTATCATTTTATGATACCCGGACACTTGTGCCAGCCCGTGGGGATCGGGAACGCCCTTTGGGCCTTATCACAGGCTGGGTTTGGTGTCGGTTTTGGCGGTAACCAGATTCGGTTTGTGACAAAATGGTATCAGAGGAGGTTCAATCTCTTTGGGTCATATTATTTGGGGAACAATCGGGATAGTCTGGGGTTAGGATTGTTAGGACTTGGCATTCTGGTTAGGAGTAGTGTAGCTGATCACCACACCTCATGACGGGATTCAACTCTCCAGGGGAGGTCGAGACTTTTCTGAGTCCTTTGGCTTTCTTGGTTTGATGATGATTAGTGGAAATGGAAAGAGAGTTGAGTTAATGGTCTCAGTGAGCTCGCAGGGTCTGGAAATCCATGTGGAGCCAGGGATATTTCCCTAGAGCACTCTCTGTGAAAGTGAAGTGATTGGAATATGGCCGCCAACCATATGTCCATTTCACCCACTGAAATTAGTTTCCTCTCGCATTGTCTTGTGTTCTTTAGTTTTGAAATCTTGGAACTTTGGTTTTAAACTTACTTCGTTTGAAGAAGCGTATAGTTTTTGTAAAATAATTATCTAATAAGGAGGGAATGGTTAGATTTTTGAAAATTGAGAACTGAATTTTCAGAATTGTATTGGAATGGAAAATGGTGTGTTTTCACCTCTTTTGAAAGCATGAACTATGTCAAGGTTTATTTTAAAAAAGTGTTTCTAACAGAGTTTTCTAAACTATTGAAATGTGTTTTAATGGGATGAGATGTTTTGAAATTGATGTGAATAACTTGAAAGTGAGTTTTCATTGGAATGATTGTGCCTTTCTGAAAAGTTTTTTATGTGGTAATTTGGGTTTGATTTCGTGGTTAGCTGTCTTGAGAAAAAGGAAGTATTGGTTGATTGTTTTGTTTTTGAAAAGTGGAATGAGTTTTTGTATTAAACTTTGGTATTTTCTTGAGTGACCACATCCATGGTGTTATATGGGATGGTAGATGGTTAATGGCATGACTGGATGAGTGCCGGGATAGATATGAGGAGGGTGCCTGGTGTGGCACGGAAACATGCATGTGTGGGGCCCATGGGGTACCATTGGGGGATATGCTAAACGCTGAACCGTTTGTTTTCAAAGATATGTTTTTAAAAGGAAAACATGATATCTTGATGAGTGGTTTTGGATGGTGTGTATTATGTGTTTTTGGAAATGTTGATGTTGTGGAATGTTTTGAGTCCAAGAACCCCTCTTTGAACAATGTTTTGGTTTAGTGTTTTGTTGGTAAGCTGGGTTGAAGGGCTGATTAGTGGTCTCCTCTGAGAATATTTTGGGAGGCCTTTATGGTGTTTCCCCTCATTTGTTTAGATCTAGTTGAGGTATGTATTGACCAATGGACCAAGTTGATTGGGTCCTTGGGTTCTCTCGTTGGATTAGGTACGCCCCATTAAGGGTTAGTGCACAACTGAAGTGCAGCCCAAGTTGTTTCGCCATTGGAATATCCTCTAGTTGATCAATATAAGGAATCTTTTTCTTGAGATTTTTAGATTGAGTCTTCACCCTTTCATTTCTTGGTTTGGTGTATCCTCTTGTAACGAGAGAGTGATCCTGGAAGGTTGAAAGAGACCTTAGCTTCTTATGTTTCCTGATTTGTTGAAGGCGGAAGTGGTCTGGGATTGTTAGCATGGATGAGTATCTGGATGGTGTCTAAGAGGTCATCTCAGTCCTTCGTAGTCTCTTAGAATAAGGAGTTCACGTTAAACTACAAGTGTGGGAAATCTGGTCACGAGAGGATATTGTGACCACTTTCTTGAATTTTGTGTTGTTTTGGGATGTTGTATAAGGTCCCTCTCCATGCATTGTTTATATCAGTCGCCATGGTCCTGTTCAGTGACGCCTTGTGATGTCATGTGCTCGATTGACCGTAAAGGTGAAAGTCGTGTAATCCTCTGAGAGTCTTTGTTATGTTGGGAGAATATCTCCCTTATAAAAACTTCAAAATCTTCCATTTTAGAGGAAGGTGAGTGTAGTTGTTCTTTACTTCTATTGTTTCTCACCCGAAGAAACAAGGTGTGATGTGTGTGCATCCTCTAAGCCCTTGTTTCAATGAAATATCAGGATAGGGTAAAGTGAGTTTGGAATGTGTTATGTCTGGAAAAATTATCTGGGATTGCGGTGTAATTGTTGGTGGCACCGAAAGAAGAATTCTCATTCAGTGGGTTTCCAAAGACTAACTACGAGGCCGAAGATGCTTCAATCATTTGAGCTCCAGCCATATGTCTTGGAGAGAAGCTGGCTCGTAGTTAAGGGAAATCCCAGGGTCATTTAAACCCTTGTACAAAGTCCTATCCTAAATATGAAGGATAAGAAGAGTTTAAACCTCTGGAATCATCATCTTTCTTCCGTTGTTCACATTTGGTTGAAATAGGTGGAAGGCCTTGTACCCATGTCATCGCCCAATGTTATTCCCTCCCCCTTTGGTTTCCATTGAGTCTTTGGAGAATGGCTTGAAATTTGGCTAGACCGGATGAGCACATGGTTTTTGCACGATTAAGAGTGACTGTGTTCCAGGAAGCCATGCAGGAAGATTGATCAGCACAGTTAGTTCACAGTTTCAGAAATTGTGTGGACTAATTGTGCAACCTTCCCAAATCTTGAAATTTTTGGGTCTTTCTGTGCCATCCCTTGCTGGTCAGTTAAGATGGTTGGTTCTTATGGTGTGGAGACCCACTATGATTCTCATGTATATTCCTTCAGAAAATTTGAATGGAAGTCTACCCTATGTACTAGGGAGTCCATTCAGGCCTCCCCCTATTAGTGTCCCGATTCTGTCTCGGGAAAAAAATATTGGTTGTCTATTATGGTGGGGAGCGTATTTGTGTCCCCCCATACTAGTAACCTAGATTTATCCATGGTCTTGGATTGGCGTAGATAGTCTCATTCAGATATATCTAGTTACAAACATATTCTTTGAGTAAATGTTGGGATTGGAGAGCTCCTAATGGTTTAGTTAAAGTAAGGTAAGTGTAATCTTGTTCAAAGTTGTTGTTCCTTTGGGTGAATTACTTGAGTCTTGTTCCGATAGTGTTTGTATAGTTTTATTTTGGGATAAAGTATGAATGTGATTAATCATTTCAGGAAAGTGGTGTAAGTTTTGTTTGTGAGAGTAATCCTTCCTTAATTGATCACTGGATGTGTTTTGGCCTTTGGGGGCGAAACCTGGCAGGGGAGTACCTCTTGGTTTCTCAGTTGGGTTTGGTTGTTGCTTTGAACTTGCTGTGACTTTCCAAGGTGGGAAGAATTTTCACATACATAACTTATTTTAAAGGTATTTTTAATTTATTTTCCATTAATGCTTTGTTTTGGGGGTTTCCCATGCTTTTATGGAGGAATGTGTGAGTTTTCATGAATTGGGTCAAACCGTGAGCCCAATTCCAGATTTAAAATAAATTTTGTTTCTTTTATAACTCATTAATTTTTCAACATTTTTCATCCATTCAAATTATTACTTGGCCTCCCTTGACCTATTAAAACCAACATTTAAATTTGGAGCCTATAAATCCATAATCATGGGGCATTTGGGTTTTTATTTAAGTAGTTGGGCCACCCCAAAATCCCATTTCCAGTTTTAAAAAAACATTTTATTTATTTAATAACATATTCAATTTTAACTATTTTTCAGTGATTCCACCTCTAACCCGAGACCACAGAACCTAGGAGCGCCCCCAATCTCTTCTCTCACTCTTTAGAGCTCGTTTTCTTCACAGAACAAGCCAGAACTGCTTTGGCTTCCTCAATTCGAGCAGATTTATAAAGGTAATTTGTTTCCTTCATAACTCCTTCATTTCTCACTATTTTTACCCCATTCAAATTCCTACATGGTCTTCTTATCCTTTTTCGAACCTCCCTTGAATTTTTGGCTGTTTTAAAATTCAGCTACTGGTGTATTTGGGGAGATTTATACAAGATCCCTCAAGTAAGTTGGTCTTCTTCATTTTTCTTTCAATTTTCTTAGGGTTACATTCAATGTGATTAGGGTTTCATCCCTTATCCTTGAGTTTAATAATGTCCAGAAGTTAGGGTTTGAACCTAGAGTTTTATTTATTGTCTTTTGGGTGAAATCTCATGGTTTTAGGTTGGATTTCACTTCCTTGAGGTACGATGGTTGTGCGGTTTATGTTTTGCACCATTCTTTGAGGGTTTCGACATAAAAGGTTGGTGGTTTCATGTGTAAACAATTATTGATGAGTTAGATTACTGTATTTAATCATTTTTCACATTCTTCATATGTTGGGTGTGGTGCGAAAATTTTTTATGATTGATTTGGTTATGTGTTTACTTTTATAGTTGAATTTTAACTTGAAATTGGGTGTTTTCATGTGTAACTCATGGGGTATTATTTTGGTGTATTTTATAACTTATGGAATTGGTTTACTAAATCTTGTTTGGCCTTCCAATTATGGTTTGGTAATGTATAAGTGTCATGTGGTCCTAAAAAGAGGGTTTTTGAATAGGTTTGATGTGTAAAACATTGTTATACTTCTTGAGAGCATTTTATGAAAATGTGTGTTTTCATTTGTATATTTTGTGGTATTATTCAAGGTGATTTTATAACACTTGAAGGTGGATTTATAAATGTCTCTAGGGCTGCCAATTCTATTTTGGATAGGAATTGGTATGGTTTTGGTCTTAAATGGTCGTTTTGAAATGGGTTTTTTGTGCAAGACATATTTACACCACTTGGGTTCTTTTTATGAAAATTATAAATGTTTTAGTTGGTTTAATAAAGTGGGAAAAGGGTGCATATGTACTGTTTGATGTGTGTGTTCACCTATCATGGGTTTTTATAAAGGATAAGTGGTGTTTTAAGTTGTCAAAAAATTTTAGAATGTTTTGTAAATTTTTGAAATGTTTTATTAAATTGTGATGTTGGAGAAAAACTTGTTTGTGGGCTGTTTCGTGTAAGTTTGATGATAAAATGAATTTGAAGGTAAAAAGGGTATTATGTGGCATGTGCGTGTGGGATGTTATGTGATGTGTATCACCTTGTAAATGTTTTATAAAAATGTTTAAAGGATGTGTTGAAGTGTTGAAGGGATGTGAAAAGTGTTGTGGACTATTTTGGTGTGTGTATGATTTCAAAATGCATTTGAATGAAAAAGTGGATTTGTGACTTGTGTGATGTACATGTGTTCTTTTTGGTGAATATGTGATGTGGAAATGATATTTTCATGTGAAAATTATATTTCTTGACTTGTTGAACTTGTTTGAGCACAAAGGGAAAACCCAAGTATCTAGGTGGGTGGACGTGTACTAGTATGCTAGTGAATCCATGGGGTTTGGCCTCAGTTTCACTTAACAAGACTGAATATTACAACTCTAACTAAACTATGATGATGATTATTGGTGACCACTAGGTTATGGGTATGTTCCCTACTTGTGGCTCGTGCACGAGAACAAATATTTGTGATGGTTACTCTCACCGATATACGAGGTACTTGGGACCCACAACGAGCTAGTGCCTAGGGGTTATTTTCCTATTGCTTGTGCTCATTAGATCCTTTATACTTACTGTCGGAATATAGTATATTTGGCTGGAAAATTTAGTATCTTTGGCATTTATTTGAAAATTGTTGATTCTTTAAATTATCCCACTTGAAAACTGATTTTTTTTAAGTTGCTTCCTTTAGAAATTGTAACTAGAAATTACATTATTTTCAAAACTTTAATGCTTTTCATCTTTGAATGTTTATCACATGGAATCTATTAGTGGTGGTATTCTACTGGGCATTGTCTCACACCCTACTTACACCTTTGGGTGTAAGTAGACTTGGTTATTTTTTTGTCACAGGTTGGGTACAATTTTTTAGTTCCAGTGGTTCGAGTTTCTAGCAGATCCTTGGTGGTGAAGTCTGATGGAGATAGCTTGAGGGCGGTGCCCCTTTCCATGAGGGTTCTTGGGATATTTTCATTTGGTTTTGTACCCTTTTTATAGTCTTATTGAGTTGTTTTAAAATATGTAATTCAGTTCTGAATTTTTGTAAAAGATTGTTTGGTTTGAAAAATCCAGATTCATTTTATTGGATTCTTTTGTTGTTTTAAGTTTATAAAATCAGGTAAATCATTCCCAATTATCATTTTATTATACTCGGGCACTTGTGCCAACCTTTGGGGATCGAGAACACCATTCGAGCCTTGTCATGGGTGGGGTTTGGTGCCGGTTTTGGCGGCGACCAGATTCGGTTCGTGACAGATTATGACCAAGGTTAGCCTAGAAAAATGTGTGTAATATCTTTAATAGAAGGCTGACCAAGAGGGGATGCTTATATGGGAGAGGAAATGGGTGTTGATGGAGTCTTGATACCTTTATCCTATCATTATAGAAAGGCCTCCAAAGTGTTTGGTGCACCAAAGAATCAGGTTAGACAGTGGGATAAAGCCTATGGGTCAACTTTGGGTATCTCTAGTATGTATCCATGTAAGTTTCTTCAGGAATTTATAGAACTTATTTATGATACATTATTCAATAATATTTAGAAGTAGTGGGACCATCTTTAGTTGATGGTCAAAATTAATGAACTATGGGGGTGATTCTGAAGTTTGGGATAAAAATTATAAAGATTAGACTTCCTAAAATCCACCCAAAGGTTTAATGGCATATAGTGACCCTCACCTTTCAAATATTAATATTACATCACTTTTTTGAAATACTTAATACATTTCAAAAACAGACGCCCAAAGATCATATTATTCTAGTGAATTTGGAAACATGGAAATGTAAACACTAGTACATAACCGAGCTATATTATTTTCCACTAGGTTCTTTATTACAAGCACCCTTCTTAGACACATAAACCTTAATACATGTCTTCATAACACAGGGAAGGAAACACCAAAAGGGTGATCTCAGATGCTTAGTAAGGGTAAACAAGGGAGAAATTTATGCATAAACATGATCATATGGTTTGAGAATGTGATAATAATTTTATAAGATCATACCTTGCATATCAAATATCATAAACATGAATCGTGTCACAAAGATTGGAAATTCATAAGACATGAATCATAATGGAATCAAGTGAATAATCCACGAAATCATAACATAGGAGTAAGACATGGAATTTTGGAATGTAAAAAAACATATAATATCATTCTATATAAGTCAATACGCATTGCTAAAACTTATCGGGGAACTTCATGGGGACTACATCTACTAGATGGGATATACCACGGTCATAGTTCTTTACTTTTAAGGGATCATATTTCCCATATTTCCATAATGGATCAGGTTTCCACATCTTCCCATAGTGGATCGGGTTTCCCCGTCTTCCTATAGTGGATCAAGACAATCGACTTTATTCCCATCATTATATAATGAGACATACATCTTTTCTAAATGCATTTTTGGGAGATATAGGTCAAACCTATCACACAATTAAAACTATACATATGTGTACCACAAGAACATAAATCATTCATCATATCAGAACTTATGAGATGAAATGGGCTTTATAAATATCATTCCATCATAAACATAAACCATTCATAGAAAGAAAAAGAATGGTATCATTAAATCATATCCCTAGTAAAACATAAGTAATATAAAACAATGTTATCTTAGATGGAAAATAATTTTTATAGATCACTTGAAAAATTATTCTTGAGTAAAATATCCTTCTTTTCATTCAAAATGTTTTCTTTTCTTAAAATGGTGTGCAGTTGTAAAAGGAAACATTTTATTTGAAAATAAACCTTTAATATTTTAAAGGAAACATTAATTCATTAAGATGTTGATATGGCGTAAAATTCTATTCATGTTTTATAAGTTGAAAATATTCCTTTAACACTTTTTCTAGAAAAGTCACAAAGTACCTAGTTTGGAAAATGAAAAAATGATTCCTTTCAAACCGTGAAGTAAAAAAATAAAAATTGGTAAAAACAACTTTAAAAATACATAGTATGATAGTAAAAACATTTTTGAAAAAAATAGAATAAATATACATGGGTGATAAATATTACCCAATAGATACTTAAAATAAAACAATCCTAAATATTGATGAGATTGGGAAATAAACACTCATAACATTATAATCAGTAGAATCATACTCCCTATGAAAGAAAGAAAATGATATGTACATTCAAATACCATAATCATATTTATAAGACTCATAAAATATATTCATGGGTAGTATATACACAACATTGAAGAAATAAGTTGTGCATGAGGAATGTGTCCCACCGAAATAAATGTGAGATATAAATCCATTACCATAGGTATGATTTTCTTCGTACGTAACTAAAACACCTGTATAATGGAAAAAATAATTTTATTAACTTATTCTAGAACCATATTTATATTTATTATATCATATATGATTATCTTATCACCCGTTTGTTAATAAAATTCATCATTACTCTTCTTTCATGTGTTAACTACTTCATTTTCCTATGCTTGTTTTTTCGTATAAGTCTCAATTCATCCACATAGGATTTAGTTCTATCATTTACAGAATAATATTAATGTAGTGGATATAATATTTATTTATTTTATAAATTTATATAATCATTATTTATTGGTGATCATGAAGAATGAATTGCATTTTTTCATGGAGATGGCAGGTCATACGTATGCATGAGCTACACTATCATTCCCTTAATTATGAAATGGTATCGAATTGGATGGTATATATTTTGTTCTAGAATCAAAACCATGTCATAAATATAATATTTTTTTACTAATTTCATCATTATATATAACAGAAAAATCATAAGGTACATAGAAACTACCTCACAATAATCGAATACTTAAAATATTTACAAAAATAGACACCCAAAGACTGTATTAGTCTAGTTCCTTTGGAAACTGGTAAACATAAACACCAATTCAAAAGTGAGCTACATTATCTCAAACTATGTTCTTCATGACTATAAACCATCTTAGAAAAATCATACATAATAAAAATATTCAAAACCTAGGGAAGGAAACATAAAAATCCGTGAGTTCAGATGCTCAGTAAGGTTGAACAAGGGAGACACGTGAGCATAAACTAGAGAATAAGTGTATGATAACATGATTATAACCTTAGAATATCTCACCATGAATATCAAAAATCATAAAAATGAATCATGTAAAAAATATTAGTTGTTCCTAATACATAAATAATAAGAAAATAAATAACATAATCCATGAAAACATAACACAGGAATAATACACATAATTTTTTGCTGACACATAAGCACATAAAAATGACTTCTGTAGTAGTCAATGCATTACAACCAGGGCCATATTGGTTGTATGGGTTCACTCCCCATACCATCTTGGTAGTAATGGTTCACTCCCATGGCAATATTAATAGTATGAGTTCACCCCCTATACTATCTTGGTAGTCAGGGTTCACTCTCATGGACCTCTTAGTAATAAAGGTTCACTCTCAATACCATCTTAGTTTATCTTATGAGATATAATTCATTACCTAATGAATTGGAGGGAGATATAGGTACCAACCATGTCAAAATTAAATCATATATACATGTTCCAAAATATCATAAACAATAAAATCATAACCTAGGTAATGAAATGGTTATCATACACATGTAATCATATCATAATCTATGGAAAAATATAAAGGTTTCATAATCATTTCGTGAAAATCATAACCCATGGAAAGAAGTGGGTTTCAAAATAATATATCTCATGAAAGGGAAACATGTTTCATAAATATCATTCCATTAAAACATAAACCATACTAATAATTAGTTGAATGAAACATTGGATCATATCTCCAATAAGGCATGAGTAACACCAATGGATGTCATTATATGTGGGAAATAATTTTGAAATATATTTTAAAACACTTCATGGGGAAATTATCCTTTCTACATTAAAAATTGATTCTTAAAATGTAAAACTATTTGAAAACCATTTTCATGAAAATAAATATTAAAAATTATATAGGAATAATTAAAAGCATTTTGAAATAATTTTTCCTTTGAACACTTTTTGGGGAGATTGAAAATCTTTTTAAACCTTTTTTTCCTTAAAAACTTATAAAATAAGAATAAAAACCTTTTGAAAACAAATTTCATTAAAAAATAAAATCAAATCATATTAACAAATCATGAAAATTATTTGAAAATAATTTCATTGAATTTTACTTTTAGAAACATTTTCTTGAAAATTATCCTTTTAAATAAGAAATAGAAGCTTCAAAAAAATGACGGTAGGTAAATCTGTACATGTCATACGAGGTAAAAAGAACATTCCTTTAGCATGGTTAAAAGGTTAGAAAATGAATTGTTTGAAAAGAGACAAGAATATTCCTTTTAAAATAGTGGTAAAAGTAGGTAAAAATTTCATTTAATGATCATTTGAGATTAGTATAATATTTTTTAAATATTTTTGGAAATCATGGGTTTGAAAGAACATAAATCTCCAACCAAAGAGATAGGTAAGGTCACATTTTCTAAAAAACATTTTATTAATTATATTAAGTACCAAATAGTGGGAAAAAAGAACTCATACATGAAGATGTAAATAATAAAAAGACTATAATAAAAGTAATGAGTGTTCTTAAAAGATGGATAATAATATTTCATTAATGAAAACATGATCATCAACAATCTCGATAAATGGTGAAATTGTTTCAATAAACTCTTTCGACATGGTAACTTTGAATCATACTCCCCATATAGAAAAATGAAATTAAATGGAGATTTAAAATATCATTAAAATAATTAGATTCAAGTTATAAAATTCAAAATTCATGTTATACACATCATATAAAAAATTGGTGTACAATATGGCATGTGTCTCAAAGAAGGAAAATTGATACAAAATTACCTTACTGATTTGGTAACTTTTGAAACATAAACCCAATGAAATAATTATCATACAATGGTTATTTAAATACCTATATATTAAATTATAATATTCATATAACACATTCATGGGGGGTATATACACCAAACAGAAGAAGTTATGTGGTGAATAGGGCATGTATCTCATGGAAATAACGAGTGAGATGAAATTCACTTACCATGTGTCTTGACTCTCATCGCACTCATTCAAAAATATTGTATAATAAATGTAGATTTATTATACATATTTCACATAACCATATTATTATTTATAATACCATATATTATTTTGTTATGACTTTATCTTACCCTCTCATTATTAGTTCAATGTTAAAGTTATTCTTCAGGTAATATCCACTTTGTTTTTTGCAAGGTCATAATTTGTTATATCTCTGGTCCTTATAAATATATCATGATTTATATAATTAAACCCAATACATAAATATCATTTATTTTCAGTATATGTGTATTATATTAATCTATAGAACAAATAAGTATGAAATGGAATATGTAGTTCATGGAGACAGTAGGTTATATGTATGCATGAACATTGTTTCCATTTTATTGTCATATTAAAAGGAATAATGTAAATGAAAAATATTTATAATATCATTAAAGTAGAATTATTATGTAATATATATAATATAAGTTCAATAAACATATCCTTAATACATTCCATGTAGTTTTTGAATGAATCACATCGCTTTGAGGGGGTGGTAGTCCACACTTCCTCAAATGAAATTATATTATTTACAAAAAACTGGAAGTATAAATATATATGTTGTAAAAGAATTAAAGAAGATTAAATTTTTAATATTTATCCTATATATAATATACAGGTATAATTTCCATCATATTTCCCAACCCTTAAAGTAGGTAATGAAAAAAATGATTAATCATCCTTTCGTGAGGGGGTAGTTCGCCGTACATGTAAACAGAATGTTGCTTACCCTTTAGATAGAAGTGTTTTTAAGTATAGTTTGAACCCTTAATATGGAAAAATATAATTATATTGATGATATTTTATTTTTGTTATAAAATCTTTTAATATGGTTATTTGAGGGGGTGTATAAATAAAATAAAAGAAGGGAGCTTGAGGAAGGATGTTACTTATTCTTCGGGTAACTCCATTTGGTTTGCACTAAAGGGATTCCTTGGATGGATTTATTACAAAATGGTGGATTCATGGAAGAAGGGAGGGATTTTTTTAATTTAATTGGTCAGATCACAACCAAAAATAATTTTCTTGAGAGGTTTGAGGAAGTGGAAGGAAAGGAGGCCTTTTATAGTGGAGGAGGAGTGACATTCTTGTAAAATTTTGGAAAAGGTAAACCCCAACCGTTTTTTTATTGAAAGTGGATCCAATAATAGTCCAAAGTCAATACAAGGGAGTATAGGGTCCAAATATTTACATCTAATGTATTTTGTAAACGTTTATAAGTCTTATTAGGCCTTAATATTTGGGTTTAGTCCCTTATTAAGCTTAATTTCACCTTAATCATTGTAATTAATTAACATTGATTTTTTTTTTTGTAAAAAAAAAAGTTTATATTTTTATAAAATATAAATTTTTATGATTATAAATATGGAATAAATTGTTATAAATTCCAATATCATAATTTTTAGAAATTAGTTAAAATTTAATCCTGCTGACGAGATGTCAAAGCAGGTTTTTAAGTAAAAAACATTCAACAGTTTGCTAGCTTTTTATAACAAATTTCAATGTGAAATTATTTAAAATTAACTAAATTGGATAATTTGATAAATATTTGATATAGTTAAAAATTAAAATAAATTAAAAATATAATTTCTCCTTATAAATAAATTAGATGAAAAATCTGTTTCGAGTTAAATTTCAGTATTTTTTACTATTCATTAAAAAAATTAAATTATGCAGAAAAATTCCAAAAAATCACCCTAACCTATTTTTTATATTTTTATTTAAAAAATGTTTTTTATTTTTTCATATAAAATTTATAAAAGTACTAATATTTATTTTTAAAAAAGGTTCTCCATCAAAATGTGATAAAATTGCCTTAATAAAAATATAGGTTTTTATATGTAAAATTGTGTTTGTTCTTATATTTTTCATATCAAATGTACTAGATGAATATAAAAAATATTTGATTGAATAATATATATATATATATATATATTACATTAATATCACTCAATAATTTTAATTAATTTAATTTATTAGGATAAACCATCTTTGTGCGCATAGAAATAGTTTTCTATAAAAATAGACCCTTTATATTCAATTGGTTCATTGTAACAAATGAATTCATTATATATTTGTGTAAACCAGAGGTTTTCATAAGTTAGTTAATTCTATTCATAACTTCTAACTTATAATATAGGTTAAGTCTCAATATATTTAATAACAAAATTTTAATAATATATTGTTGTTTGGTAAAACTTGGTCTTGCATGTTATGTAGGACGTCGAGGAAAGTCTTTCTTGCATGTAACATAAACTAACCTTAGTGTTCCGTATAGAGAAATTTAACCTTGATTTTTTGTTTAGTGAATGATTAATTTGGCATTTCATATAACCCAAGACAAACTTAGTGATTTAATATAAATAAAATAATTATTTTCAGAGTTATATGAAATGAAAAATATCAAAAAGAATACATTAATTGAAAAAAATAATTCAAAATATCTCTAGGTGTTACATTCTACCCCCTTAAAGTGAATTTCTCACTAAAAATTCGTCTATGTTCTTAATGTTTTAACACTTGAAAGTTTATTTCTTATAAACTCACATCTAAAAATGAATACTACAACTTCCAATAAAAAAAGGAAATTTGGAAACATAATGGTTTACCAAATTAACATATAACTGGGTTTCTATATAAGAGAACATATGTATCAAGTGAAAACATTTTCATAGAAGAGAAATATAACCATCATGTTCTGATGGATAGTGATAAAGAACAAGGTCAAAAGAAAGCTAACAATCACAAAGCCATAAATCTGTGATGAACTAAGGGACTATCTAATTCATCAGAAACAGAGGTGCTAAGATAATTTTTTTTAAAGATTATTTTTCTTAAATTTAAGGAATTTTCATGAAAATATATACTTTCATGATTTTAGGAAAACCTCACTCATTATTTTACCATGATCTACCTCACCTCTTTCTCCAAAAATGAAGGTGACTTTTTCATTCTTTAAGCCCTAAAAGATTATGTGATACATGATATCCCATCCCATATATCATCAGATTTCATCAAGATATAGTTTTTATAATAGGTTATCCAACATGAAAAAATCCTCATTTGGTGAGATAATAATTTATTCTCACAAAATTCATCAAGAGTTTAAATTAATATTTCAATAATGTTTAACCATATAACCCTTCCAAAAAATGAAAATCCAAAACATTATAAAGAAGGTCAATAAATAAACTTTACATTGATCCCCCATACAACACAAAGTATCTCTTGGTGGTCACATTTCAAACTTGTGAATACCTTCTTCATTTTTCTTGAAACATGGTAATAACATAAATTACCATAAATAATTATTGTAAACAATAATATATCCTTATTTCAATTTATATTATATATATTCCTTAAATCTATTTTTTTTGTAAACTTGATAACATAAACCACATGTTAACCTGTCCTTAATTAGTTATAAGGTAATCGGTACTATCAAATTTACTTATTTCTATTGAGGATATCATTATCTAAAAAAAATATATTAACATAAGGAATATATTAAGGGTTGTATTCCTTTAGTTAAAATATCACTTTGTTATTAAATCACTTTTCCAGTCCATCAGAAATATTCAACACAATATTATAAATCCATAGAGAAAAACATAAACTGAAATATTTCACCATTCATACTACATAATTATTGAATCCAAATACATAGAAAATTTGATTATTCCACTTCATCCATAAGTCATAAGAATAATACCTCATCTTATTACTTAATACATCTTTCCTTTCAAATTTTATCTGTAGTCTCATTATCATCATCAATATAATCATTACTCATACTAACTTTCTGATTATATTCAGGATATTTCAAATTATGACATAGATTTTCATAATTACTATTAATTTCACACTTAAATCAATTATAATTTGATGATGAATTAGGTAGGCTAATATTCCCATACATTAGGTTAGTCGAACCATTCATTTTTCCTTTATAGTTATTTTCATTGCATCCTTATTTTCCACATTAAAAACACCTTCTTGTTCCAAGAAGACATTAAAACATCCCATTACCTTTATCTCATATGTTTTCCACCTTTTCTAAGTTCCCTTTAGTTTAAAATATTTTTTATGTGTTTTTTCTAGGTTTACTGCAGACTGTAGAACAGGTACATGCCATGTACCTAAAGTAAAAATCATGTACTTGGTGTTAGATTCAGATCATAAATGAGGAGATCATACTGTGAGATGGTAAATGTTGTGTTCCTAGGGTACATGTTGTGTAGGGGTTAAATAGTTGTTTTTTAAATGGAGGTGATGGGTTTTTTGGCGTACTTATCTAGCTTCGCCTACACGTCGTGACCCCTCAGTACACGTCGTGACCCCTAGGTACACATCGTGACTCGCCCCGCATCTAGCCTGAAGAAATGATTTTGGCAGTACCGCTCAGTCTATTATCCTCATAACTCATGTCTCTCGATCCTAGACTCTCCCTAGGTTATTCTTAGATGTGACTTACCTTCCGAATCGATCTGATCAGCTTTTGATCATCCTTTTTATTGTGGTGAAATTCTCAGGTAAGTTCTCACCCTTGTTCTTCAGGATTCTATCCTTATCTTATCTTGGTTTATCAATAGATCATCTAGGGATTTATTTATCTAAGCCATGTGGTGTTGGATCTTTCTTCTAGGTTGAGTTTCCATATCTCCATCAACTTTGTTCTCATTGACATGTGTCGTTCCAAGTGTCATTCTTCTGGAAAGAGGTAGGTGGTTCCATCCCAATTTTCCAGATTGATTACCATAGTATTTCTTGACTTATTTCAATTGATGATTTATATTAAAATGCTCAATCTTGCTTCAAATTTCCTTAATAAAACCCAATTATAATGAATTGGTGGATTTGAAATGGCTTTGGCATGGAAATTTAGAAAACCCCTTATTCCACTAAAATGGGATGGGTTTATGGAAATTGTCTCATTTAAATTGTTGAATTTAAATTGTGGGTCTAAAGGAATTTTTTTCAATTAAATATTTTATTTTTAATTGGGAAAAGTAATGATGAAAAGGATATATTTTTTTTAATTAATTTCAAAATTTCAAATGGATTAAAATGATTTGATAGACCCGGTGGTTTTATCTTGTGAAAAGGCATGTTTTTTTTAATAAAACCTATTTTGGTTTTAAATGGTAAGAAATTGGAATTTTTGAAATAGAAGAATGGGATTTATCATATTTTAAGAAGTCTCAAAATATTTTACCCATCTTGTAAAATTTTATTCAGGCCTTAAGTAGTTAGTGATTTATTTGGATACACTCTATGTTATTACAACATTCTAAAACATACATGAATCAGGTCACATCCCTGATGGGTTAGTGATGAGTCTCCTTTGGCCAGTGTCATAAGGATTTTTGTATACACATTTTTCTGAGTTCACTTAGATATTTCTATGTCCTATAGTGGTTTAATACTATCATACCTCTTTTCTGATGACCATGTTTCTCACCTTTTTATTTATATCTGAGATATAAATGTGTGCCAATGTTGTTTGAACTTATTTACATGCCTTCTAAATTTATATAAACTATTTTATATAAATGTTTTACTGAAGCCATTATATTATAAATATTTTATCTCTTGTAAAGTAAATCATGTGCTTTTAATGTATTTTCCATCATATTGAAAATGTATAGCATGTTTTGTTTAAATAGGATTTGAAATTTCCAAACCTATTTGTTTTGAAAAAATCAAAACCTTTCATTAGAAAATCTATATTTGGCATCTGTTACATAATATTTAGTGGTATCCTACTGGGCTTAGACTGACACCCTACATTTCCCTTCAGGTGTTTTTATAATTTCTTCTTCTAGACTCGATTAAAGGGAAGGGATCTCATGGAGGTGGATTCAGTTGTTGAGATTTGGACATGGTGAGTTGTGTCCTTAAGGACCTTTAGAATGTTTTCTCGTTTTAGTAATTGGGTTTTAGTACTTTGGATTTTATTCCTTTTTGTATGATGTTACTTTTACTCCCATTGGAGTTTTCTTATTGATATGGATACTATCTTTTTTCTTTTTCTTTCGTATTTTTGTGGAAAAATCGTTCCCACTTGTATATTGTATGATTCTAGGTGCTAGTTGCCAACCTGTGGGGATTGGGAATTCCATTTGAGTCATGTTAGGGCCAGTTATGTTATCAGGTTACTAGGGTACACGAGTTGGTTCATGAAAATTGGTATCAGAGGAGGCTGTTGATCTTTTTCCTTGAAGTCAGTATGCATTTTTTTAAATCTTGTTGGGACTTCAGAAGTAGTTGAGATTGCGTTCATTTCCATATCTCACTACAATGAACATTATGTCTCCATGGGTGGTTAGGGAAAGACATCTTGTGGTTTAGTTATACTCTTTTATCTATAGATATTTGGATAGGTTGAAATCCAAAACCTGTTATTTCTTCTGTAGAAAATATTTTCTCTTATTAATCAGTTTGAGTATTAATATAATGTCTTAATTTTATCTATATATGTTGTGTAGTATCATTAATCCAAGAAGAAGTGAGAATCAAATTACAAAAAAGGATACTAATAAACCTAATCAAGAAAATCCTATTGTTGATCCGACTTTGGTTGAGGTGATTGTGCACACTCTCTAAGATCTAGGACAAGCACTACCATAAGTTTCTACTCAGGTTCCAGCTGTGGATCCCTAGGGGTGTTCTTGAGGAATCATTCTCAAGAGTTCCTTCACCAGAATTCACCAGTCTTCAAAGGATCTACAGACCCTCCACATGTTGAGGAATGGTTAAGAAAGACAGAACGTCTGTATGAGTTCTTAGAGACACCTGATGTGATCAAGGTGAATTTTTGCACCTTCATAATGGAGGGACCAATCAGGAGATGGTAGTACATGATGTTGACAACAGGGAAGCATGAGAGCTTAGATTGGAAAGACTTCAAGGTTATTTTTAGTAACCAGTTATATACAGAGTCAAAGGTGTCATCCAAGGTTGTGGAGTTTATCGAGCTTGACAAGGCTAACAAAACCATGTCTGAGTATTCAAATCACTTTTCTAATATTGTACATTTTTCACTTGATATATTTTCTAATGAGATGATGAAGGCTTGATGGATTGAGTTGGTTCTTTGATCAAAAATATATTCTTAGGTTTTATTCCTAAAGACACCCACTTATATTGATGTGTTGGATAGGGAGATTATGGTTGAGATGGACTTGGATGGCATGTTAGGGTTGATGGGAGTTCCTTTTTCTCCCAGTGTAAGCATTGGTTCCTTCAACAAAAAATGGAAGCGTGATTATCCTCATGTAATTTCATGACGGTAGAGTCATTTCATAAATCCTACAGCTCCAAGAGGATATTATTTTACTTTCTATTACCATGGAAATCCATGACATTCTTGGAGGGTTGGAATTTAGGCATCCAAGAACTATAGATCCTGTAGACATTCATGGAACATTTAAAGGTTCTTCCAACACTTCTCTACTCCGTATAGTGGGACAAAATCATAATCTCCTCCTAAAATTATAGGAAAATAAAATTCTTTGATGATAAAAGGGTTCCACCCACAAGCATCTGGAATGAAGCTTCTTCACACAATGGAAGATTCTCTAGAGGAAGAAGACACTGGTCCAACAACTCTGAGAGGTACCATTACCACTGCTTCATCGTTAGTGACTTCTCCTTTTGATACATGTGCATCTCACTCTTTTATTTCAACTCGTATTGTTAACCTTCTTAATCTTCCTATGGAGAAACTATCCTGTACAATGGATGTTACTACACCCTTAGTATGAAAACAGAGGAGAGTCTCCATAATCATGATTGTGTATTGTCTCTATAAAATGCTGATCTAAATTGGAGTGTTCTGGTTCTTGATATTAAATTTGTTGACTTTATATTCATGATGGATTGTATCATTTCCAACAAACCTCGAATTGGTTGTTATCTCTAACAGGTCTACTTTACTACACCTAGTGGTGTGAAGCTTTCCTTTTAATGAGAATGGGACCCAAAGTCAAGTAGAGATTAACCTTCATATCTAGAGTTTGGTAAAGTGATATCATTGTTTTATTTTGACAAGGAACGAGATTCAATGGGTGGTGATCTTCCTCCAGTATTTGTCGAGTTTTTCAACGTGTTTCCTTCAGATTTCTCTGGTTTACCACCATTATAAGAGGTTGTGTTTTCTATTTTCTTTATTCATGGAACTCATCTAGTTTTTATCCCATCTTACTAAATGGATCTTTCTGAACTGAAATAGATAAAGTCTCATTTGGACGATATTCTCTAGAAAGGCTTTATTCATCCAAGTATGTCACCTTGGGAAGCAAAAGTTCTCTTTGCTAAGAAGGCTGATGGTTCTCTTTTCTAACATTCTGATTATCAAAACCTAAATCTAGTTATGGTAAAGAACAAATATTGTCTCCATGGATTGATGATATATTTGATCATCTAAAAGTGTTGAAGTGTTTTTCAAAGATCGACCTTCGATCTAGTTACCATTAGTTGAGGATAAAAGAATCTTACATTCATAAAAAATTCATTTCGAAGTTGGTATGGCCATTATGAGTACCTTGTTATTCCTTTTGGTTTAATGAATGCTCTGGTGGTTTTCATGGCCATAATGAAAAAGATTTTCCATGAGTATCTGGACACCTATGTGGTAGTATTTGTTGATGACATTCTTGTTTACTCCATGTCTAAGGAGGATCATGTACAACATATGATAATAGTTATAAGTCTTCTGAGAAATCACCACCTTTATTCCAAGCTTTCAAAGTGTGATTTCTAGATTCATGTAGTGAAATTCATGGGACTCGTGGTGTTTAAACAAGGTATATCATTTGATCCTGAGAAGGTTAAGGTTGTTATGACTTGGGAGAAACCATGAAATGTCTTCGAGATCTGGAGATTCTTGGACTTACATGGATATTACAAGAGGTTGGTGAAAGACTTCATGAATCTGGCATCTCATATGACTGATCTGACTTAGAACGGGGTGATGTTTGCATGGGATGATAAATTTCAAAGTTATTTTGTCAAGTTGAAATGTATGTTGACTAATGCACTAGTGTTGACTCTTCCAGAATTCGGCAGGGCAATGTGGTATTTTGTGATGCATCGGGTTCTGGCTTGGGATTCATTCTTATATAAGATGATCATGTAGTAGTATATGAGTCACATAATAATAGTACACATGAGAAGAATTTTCCTACCCATGATCTGGAACATAAAACTATGATACATGTGCTTAAAAGTTGGTGGCAATAACTTTTGGCTAAAGGTTTATGGTGTAATCATACCATAAAAGCGTGAGTTATATCTTCTCTCAAAAAGATTTGAATATTCGGTAGAGGCATTAGGTGGATTAACTGTAGTCTTTCAACACTAACAACACCTATACCCCAGGGAAAGGTATTTTTTTCTGATGATTTGAGCCGAAAACATCCAACCCAAGTTGTGGAAGAGTTTTTAGAAGAGTGGAGTTTGATAGCTCTCTTTACACAGTTGCATATTGGAGTTCAGGAGGAAGGGGATGATGTTTGTTTAGACAGTGTGCAGTTGAAGTCTTATCTTCTTGAGATTTTTATTCTAGATTAAGATCTTTATGATGAGTTCTGTATGATTAGATACTCCCTTTATTATTGGGAGATAGTTGTCCAGTGGTTGTTCTCTATATAGGATGTTCTATTATATCGGAACTGCTTTGTTTTTCCATTAGTGGCAAGAAAGGTAGTGATGGAGGATTTCCATAATTCTCAGTGGGTTGTGCACCCAAAAACCAAAAAATCATATGTGACATGAGGCAGTAATTTTGGTATCCAAGTATGAGACGAGATATTTTTGATTTTGTCTCTCATTGTAATACATGCCAACAAGAGAAATATGAGCACAAAAAACCTTCAGGTTTTCTTCAAACACTTCTAGTACCTACTTGGAAGTGGGAAAAGATCTCTATGAACTTTGTGGTTGTGTTTCCTCATACCCACATAAAGAGAAATGAAATATGGGTTGTGATCGACAGGTTGACCAAGTTAGATCCCTTTATACCCATTCATGATATGTTCGATGTTCAGGAGTTGAGAAATCTCTATATGAAAGAGATTGTTCTCTTTCATAGAGTTTTACCTACTATAGTATCTACTAGGGATCCTCGGTTCACTTCTAGTTTTTACAAAGGTCTATAAGAGGAACTGGGATCTTAGGTTCATTTGAGAATGTCCTACCATCCACAGTCAAATGTCCAGATATAAAGTGTTATACATATTATTGAGGATATGCTTCACACCTGTGTTCTCGACTTCGGTGGGGCTTGGGATAATCACTTAGGGCTAGTTGAGTTTTCTTACAACAAAATTTACCATTCCATGATTAGAATGGAACATTTTGAGGCCTTTTATGGCTTGCCTTATAAATCTATGTTGTGTTGGTCGGATATTAGTGAATGTTATTTGGTTGGACCAAGCTCAGTGTAGGAGACGGTAATAAAGATTCACCTGATATGTCTAAGGATATTGACCACACAAAGCTGTTATAAGTCTTATGATGATCAATGTCGTATACCTTTGGAGTTTTTAGTTGGTGATCAGGTGTTCTTAATGGTCTCACCTCGGATGGGTCATTGACGGATTGGGAGGTAAAGGAAGCTTGCTCCACGCTTTATAGGACCTTTCAAGGTGGATGAGAACATGGGGAAGTTTTCATACCATCTGGCACTTTTGCTGCAACTGACGTCAATAAATAACATGTTCCACATATCACAACTAAGAACATATCTATCTAATCCATCTCATATTTTGAGTTGGAGTGATCTTGAGATCGATCCCGGTTTATCCTTAACTAAGAAACCAACTGGGATAGTTTATTTTGAGTCTATGGGGCTTCATGGGAATACAATATCTTTGGTTTGTGTACTATGAAAAAATGTCTCAAATAGTCATGGGACATGGGAATGTGAGGCGATGATGATAGATTTGTGGCCTCATATCTTTTACATGTAAGCTTCTTCATAAGATTTCTGGGATTAGAATGTTTTTATAGTGGGGAGGTTGTAATATCATGTCACCTTGATCAGATAAGTTTTCTACCTTTTCTAAGTTCCCTTCAGTTAAAAATACTTTTTATGTGTTTTTTTTCTAGTTTTACAGTAGAATAGGTACACACTATGTACCTGAAGTACACGTCGTGTACTTGGTGTTGGTTTTAAGTCGTGAATGGAGAGATCGCGCCCTGAGGTGGTACACATCATGCACTTGAGTTACATGTCATGTATGGGTTAAATAGCAGTTTTAAACTCGAGATGATAGGTTTTTCGACATACATATCCAGTGTTCCCTACACATCGTGACCCTTAAGTACACTTCATGACTTGGCCCATGCTCAGCATAAAGAAACGAGTTTGGAAGTACTAATTAGTCTATTATTCCTATACCTCTTAGATCTCAACCTTAGACTATCCCTAGTAGATCTTTAGAGGCTCCCCACCTTCCAGATCAATTTTATTAGCTTTCGATCATCCTTTTTCTTGTTGTACGATTCCCGGGTAAGTTATCTCCCTTTTTCTTCAAGTTTCTCTCCTTCTCTCCTCTTGGGTTCTCAATGTATCATCTAGTGATTTATGGATCTATGCCTTTTGGTGTTGGATCTTGCTTCTAGGTTGAGTTTGAAGATCTCATTCACCTTCATTATAATTGATGGGTGTTGTTGCGAGTGTATTTATTTGGGAAAGATATAGGTGGTTCCATCCCGATTTTCTAAATTGATTACCATTGTATTTATTGACTTCTTTAAATTTATCATTTAAATTAAAATACTCAATCTTTCTTTCAATTTCTCTGATAAAAACCAATTCCAATGAATTGGAGGATTTAAAATGGTTGTGGCATGGAAATTTGGAAACCCCCAATTCCATTGAAATGGGGTGAGTTTATGGAAATTGACTAATTTTAATTGTTGCATTTAATTTATGGATCTGATAGAAATATTTTCAATTGAATTGTTGAATTTAATTGGAAAAAGGAATAATGAAAAGGATGGAATTGGTTTTGAATGAATTTCAAACTTTCTAATGGCTTAAAGTTAGTTGATAAAAAACAAATGGTTTTATCTTGTGAAAAAGGAATGTTTTTAAATAAAATATATTTTGGTTTTAAATGGAATAAAATTGGCATTTTTAAATGTAAGAATGAGATTAATCATATTTTAAGTAGTCTTAAAATAGTTCTCCCATCATGTAAGATAACATCCATGCCTTAGGTAGTTAGTGAGTTATTTTGATACACTATTTGCTATTACAACATTCTAAAACAAGAAGGCACTGTGTCACATTCATGAGGGGTTGGTGATGAGTCTCCTTTGGTTAGTGTCATAGGGACATGTGTATGCACATTTTGTTGAGTTCACTTAGAGAGTGAGAAATCATATAGATGATTAATACTATCGTACCTTTTGACATATGACTATGTTTCTCACTTTTTTATTTATATTTGAGATATAAATGTATTCCAATGTTTTTTGAACTTTATTAAATTCATTTTGAATTTATATAAACCGTTCTATATAATTTTTTAATGAATTCATTGTTTTAGAAATATTACATCTCTTTTAAAGTAAATCATGTGCTTTGAATATATTTTCCATCATTTTGAAAATGTATAGCATTTTTTGTTTAAATATTATCTTAAATTTACAAACCTATTTGTTCTGAAAAATTGTAATATTTTCTTTAGAAAATCTATATATGGCATCTGTTATGGAATCCTTGGTGGTATCCTACTAGGATTAGTCTCACACCTTACTTTTCCTTTCTAGTTATTGTAGACTTTCTTCTTCCAAGACTGATCAAAGGGAATGTATCTCTTGGAGGTGGATCTAGCTATTGATATTTGGACATGGTGAGTTGTGTCCTTAGGGACCTTGGGGATGGTTTCCTATTTTAGTACATGGGTTTTCAAACATTGGATTTTATTCCTTTTTGTATTCTGGTAATTTTACACCTAGTGGAGTTTTCATATTTATATGCATACTCTCTTTTATCATTTTCTTCCATATTCTTGTGAAAAAATCATTCCCAATTGTATGTTGTATGATTCTAGGTTCTATTCACCAACCTATGGGGATCAAGAACGGCCTTTGGGTCATGTCAGGGTTGGTTCTGTTATAGGGTTTCCAAGGTACCTGGGTTGGTTTGTGAAAAACACTCACTTAGGTGATTCTTTCCACATTCTTGACACAAATAAAGCTGAATCATCTTTCCTCTATGGTCTCCATTACCTGAACTCTTAGTGAACTCATTTTTCTCTTCTTTGGTGATCCCAAGAGTTGGTTAAGGTGTATATTGGTTACTATGTTTTTGAAAAATGATTATTCATAGTGATAACATCCTTCACTCCAGTGGCCATCCCATTATATTCTTCATCGGAATATTTCCCATCAAATTCAATGTTAACCGTGTTCCTTCTGATTCCCTCTATTGTATAAAACCAAAAATAATTGAATAAGAAATTACTGTCATAGTGGGGAACCACATTATCATAAAAAATAAATTATAGGATTTATAAGTTATGTCACCTTCCATAATCTATGAAACCATAAGTTTATCATATGTTATTAATAGAAAACATATATTTAAATCCCTCATGGTCATTCATGAAGAGTTTGTGAATTCCAAAATCATATCCCCCAGGAATGTAAAAACAGATGCACAGTAAGGCTCATTGATATGTACTAGGTTACCTTGAGCCAGGCCCAAGACACCTTGTCAGAGTTGTTACTCTTATGTACATCTATAACAGAACCATTTCCACTTATAGTATCAAGAAAAGTATTTTTATCTAGGAAAAATCTTACTCCATCCTTTACCAAAATTCCATGACATTTTCCTATAAATTTTCTATTCATTAGACTTATCCTTAATCCTTAAAGTTCTCACAAAGGACTTCTCATCCATGTTTCCTATGTTTAACTAAATCATTGATCTGATACCAAATATATTAACCTAATATTAAGGTACATAGACATTATATCACATTTTTAGAATACTTAAAACATTACAAAAAATATGCTCCTAAATACCATATTTGTCTAGTGCCTTCGGAAACTGTTAAACATAAACACTGGTTCATAAGTGAGATACATTATCTCCCACTAGCTTATTCATGAATATCACTCTTCTTAGAAAAAAATAATTAATAAAAATATTCATAACCTAGGGAATAAAACACAAAAAGGGGTGCGCTCATATAATTTGTAAGGGTAAACAAGGGATACATGTAAGCATAAACATGAGTATAGGGGAAGTCATGGGACCTTCTATGCAAGCTGCGACACGATCTACCTAGCCCTATTATCTTTAGAGGTGATTTCAATGAGATCATGTTCCATAAGGAAAAAAGAGGTGGAAGTTTTTGACACCCAGCCTGGATGTCTAACTTCAAATATGCAGTCACTAAGGCAAACCTGGTTGATTTGGGGTTCACAAGTAATCCTTTTTCTTGGTTCCGCGGCAATACTGAAGGTACTCACATTGCTGAGCGTCTTGATAGATTTCTGGGTTCTACTAATTAGATAAATCTGTTTAATATGTTTCATGTTGGCCACATGGCCCTTAACTGTTCGGATCACTGCCCAATTATCATTGGTTGTTTGCAAGGTGAAAGAAATCGACAACCCATTAAACCCTTCAGATTTGAGAGCTTCTGGGTAAAAGACTAGGAATGCGAAGAGGTGGTCCGATCAAGTTGGACGGGTTCCCAGGAAGATGTTGGCCTCAATCTCCAATAGGTTGCTTCCGGCCTGAGATATTGGAGCACCAAGAAATTCAACTGATGCGAGATGCACGGGGTGGCCCAATCTTCACGGCGTAGGGCGGCGGATGACGGATGCAGTTTGGAGCTAAGTGACGGGTGAAGGGTATGGATAGTGGAAGTAAGTAGTCAACCAACACTATATGGAGCGTGACCTACTACTTAGACAACACACTCAAGGGAGGGGTGTGATGGCCAATCCACACAACAATGCACTTGGTTTGAGGCACACAATTGGGGGCTTTGTGATCTTGGATCACCAATCTAACTTGTAGATTGACAAGGAAAGAATGCACAAGAGCAAGGGAAATTTGGAACAATCCTCACACAATGGAGAGAAACAAAGCATAAGCTCTCAATTAAAATCTTTAATGAGATTACAATGCCATGGGGTGGCTATTTATAGCCAAGGGGTGACATAAAAGGTCAAGGGCCTAATATCATAAAGTCATAAAGCCTATTCCTACCTTGTCCCCTTAAAGGAAAAAAGGTAAAGTCTATCAAAGACTTTTTGGAAAAGTAGAACACAAATTTCCAACTATAGCCCACAAGAATTGACTTTGAGTGCATAGCCCACCGGATTTGACTTTGGTGCCCAAGGATGCCATTTCTAGAATCCTCCATGTGGATAAGGCTTCCAAATTCGTGCAACCATGTGGGAAAACCATTAAAAATAATGCTTGGGCTTGAATAAGTGAGATAATAGGCCCATTTTCTCCATACATGCAAGGTAATACCCATTGGTCCTTTAATGAAGAAAGATGAGCACCCATTGAAGCATTCAACCTCTTTAATCTTCCTCGCGTCATTGGGCCTTGAAAATCCAATTCATCCACCCGAGAAATCGACTCGGTGCCTTCCGCATGGTTCGCATTATCCTCCCCCTCTTGAAAAGAAGTCATCCTCTACTCTTCATCCTCTACACCCAAAAAAGGAGAAAGATCAGAAACATTGAAAGTGGTACTTACACTATACTTACCTGGGAGATCTATCTTGTAAGAATTGTTGTTAATATTTTCAAGCACTCAAAAAGGTCCATCTCCTCGAGGCATGAGTTTTGATTTCCACTTGTCGGGGAATCTTTCTTTACGCATATGAATCCAGACTAAGTCACCAGGTTCGAACAACACTTTCTTGTGACCCTTTTTTTGCACGATAAACATATTTCTAGGTCATCCTCTCAATATTTTCCCTTTCCTTTTCATGGAGTTTCTTTATGAATTCTGCACGCCCTTTCGTATCCATATTAGTTGCTTCCTGTAAAGGAAATGACACTAGATCAATAGGGGCAAGGGGGTTAAAGCCGTAAACAATTTCAAATGGAGAATATTGAGTAGTGGAATGCTTGGCCCTATTATATGCAAATTCAACATGGTGTAGACACTCCTCCCAATTCTTAAGATTCTTCTTATAATTGTTCTCAAAGGGATGATAGTGTCCGATTCACCACCTCTGTTTGCCCATCAGTTTGCGGATGACAAGTAGTGGAAAATAGTAACTTCATGACCAGTTTTCTCCACAAGGTCTTCCAAAAGTAACTGAGGAATTTTATGTCTCGATCCGACACAATCGTCCTTGGAATCCCATGGAGTTTGAATACTTCCTGAAAGAAAAGTTGTGCAATGTTAGTGGCATCATCTGTTTTGTGACAGGGAATAAAATGTTCCATTTTAGAAAACCGATCCACCACAACAAAAATGGAATCTCTCCCCCTCTTAGTCCGTGGTAACCCCACAATAAATTCCATTGATATGTCCTCCCAAGGGGTGTTGGGGATTGGGAGAGGAAGATATAGTCCATGTGGGTTCAGTTTTGATTTGTCTTTATGGAAAACAATGCACTTTCCCACAAATTTTTCAACATTTCTAGATATCCTAGGCCAATAAAAATGTTCACTAAGAACGCTTAAAGTTTTTGCAACACCAAAATGTCCCATTAACCCACCAGAATGTGACTCCTTTAGTAAAAGTAAATGAATATATCAATTGGGAATTCAAAGATTATCCATCTGAAATAAGAACCCGTCATGTAAATAGAACTTTTCCCAACTAACTCCAGGTTTACAATGTTCATAAGGTTCACTAAAATCACTATCGGTGGAATATAAATCCTTAATGTATTCAAAACCAAGTAGTTTTGAATCCAACAAGGATAAAAGATAATATCTACGTGAAAGTGCATCAGCCACAATATTTTCTTTACCCTTTTTATGATTGATGACATATGGAAATGATTCAATAAATTCCAGCCATCTAGCATGTCTCCTATTTAGTTTATGTTGGCTCCTAAGGTATTTAAGAGCCTCATGATCAGAATGGATCACAAATTCTTTAGGCCAAAGATAATGTTTCCATGTTTCTAGAACTCTAAACAATGCAAACAACTCTTTATCATACGTAGCATAGTTTAGAGTTGGGCCATTTAACTTCTCACTAAAGAAACCAATAGGTTTACCTTCTTGCATGAGTACTCCCCCTATGCCAATTCCACTTGCATCACATTAAATTTCAAAGGTCTTACCGAAGTCCGGAAGTGAAAGTAGAGGGGCGTGGGTGAGTCTATCCTTAAGAGCATGAAAGGCCTTCTCTTGAGTTGTTCCCCATTTTAAAGGAACATTATTCTTTGTCAACTCATTAAATGGCACTTCTAGTGTGCTGAAGTCCTTCAAAAATCTCCTTTAAAAACTAGCAAGCCCATGAAAACTTCTTACCTGCCTAGCAGAGGTTGGAGTTGGACATTCCTGAATTACTTTGATCTTCTCGGTGTCAACTTCAACTCCATTACCTCTCACAACAAATCCAAGGAAAACAATCTTATCGAGGCAAAATTCACACTTATTAATGTTTCCAAACAATTTTTATTTCCTTAACACCTCTAGGACTCTTCTTAAGTGATCTACATGTTCATGCAAAGTCCTAATATATACTAGAATATCATCAAAGTAAACTACCACAAATTTCCCAATATAGGAACGTAAGACATGATTCATTAACCTCATAAATGTGCTAGGTGCATTGGTGAGACCAAAGGGCATGACTAGCCATTCATAAAGTCCATGTTTTGTCTTAAATGCTATTTTCCACTCATCTCCTTATTTCATCCTAATTTGATGGTAGCCACTTCTTAAATAAATTTTAGAGAAAATTGTAGAGCCATTTAACTCATCTAGCATGTCATCTAACCTAGGGATAGGATGACGATACCTGACCGTGATGTTATTGATGGCTCTGCAGTCAATGCACATTCTCCATGTTCCATCCTTCTTTGGTACTAAAATCACCGGTATGGCACAAGGACTAAGGCTCTCTCTGACATATCCGACATCCAATAGCTCTTGAACTTTCCTTTGAATTTCTTTTGTCTCCTCTGGGTTTGTGCGATATGCAGGGCGGTTCGATAGTGATGCTCCGGGTATGAGGTCAATTTGATGCTCAATACCTCTAATGGGTGGCAAACCCGGTGGCACCTCTTCTGGAAAGACATCATCATACTCCTTCAACAAGGACTCAACAACATTTTGAAAAGGGGATAAGTCATTAGTATTTATCAATACCTCTTTGTACATGAGTACTACGAGGGTTTGCTGTGAAAACAAAACTTCCTTAACCTCACTCTTTTTTTCCAACATCACACTTCTCTCTTCACTCAAATTCTTTTTCCCTCTTGATTTTTCTTTGCTCTTAATTTCTTTTACTCTCTCATTTCCTCTCTTTCCCTCATTCTCACCTTTTTCATTTTCTCTCTTTTTTTCTTTATCACTCATTTTTTTCTTTTCTCTCAAAATGTGATCTTCCAAAATTTTCTTGGGGGAAATGGGGTTGAGGGTTATAGGTTCCCCTCGGAGTACAAAAGAGTGAAGATTTGAGAAACCGTCATGAGTAACATGTCAATCATACTACCATGGTCGTCCCAACAACAAATGGCAGGCCTTCATAGGAACAATATCACACAAAACCTCATCTTTGTACTTACCGATGGTGAACAATACCTTCACTTTCTTGGTGACCTTCAGCTCCCCACAATCATTCAACCATTGAAGTCGGTATGGATTTGGATGCCTTAAAGTCGGGAGTACCAACTTCTCCACCAACTCGGTGCTCACCACATTGCTACAACTTCCACCATCAACAATAACACTACATACCTTCCCATTGATCTTGCATCGTGTATGGAAAAGGTTCTCTCGCTGCTCCTTTTATCCAACAGTCGTTTGTGCACTTAAAACTCTTCTAGTGACAATAATCTCTCCATCTTCCGCAAATTCTCCATTTTCAATTTTTGGAGATTCATCTTCCTCCTCTTCGGAGCTCTCTCCATCGGTCTCCCATTCTCCATACTTGTTGATGATCATGGTGCGACGGTTTGGGCATTCACTAGAAATGTGACCCCTTCCTTGAAATTTGAAACAACGTATATCCCGATTCCTTACTTGGTTAGCCTCAAAAGTAGGTTTCTTAGGTGGAAGAATTACCTTGTCATTTTTGCGATCAACCACCTCTTTTGGATTTGACAATTCTCCAATGTCCTTCCTCAGATTTCTCCAGGGTGTGAATGGGGTAGTGGGCTTCCTCGCATTACTCCTTCTTTTGATTTGTTGTTCTACCTTGGTGGCTTGGTGGATCATGTCTTGTATCTCCACATAATGGTACATATCCACTTGATCCATAATATCCCGATTGATCCCATGTAAAAACCGTGCCATGGTTGCCTACGGATCCTCCTCGATGTTTGCTCGAATCATGGAAATTTGCATCTCCTTGTAGTAGTCTTCTACGCTCTTACTCCCTTGGGTGAGGCATTGAAGTTTGTTGTGGAGATCTCTATGGTAATGTGTGGGAACAAACCGTTTCCACATGAAAAAATTCATGTCCTACCAAGTGTTGATAGGGCGTCCACCATATCTTTCCCTTTCCTTTTTCATTTGACCCCACCAAATTAAATCATAATGAGAAAATTCAAGGGAAGCAAGTGTGACCTTTTTCTCCTCGAAATATGCATGGCATGAAAACACCTGCTCGATCCGCATCTCCCACTCCAAGTATACTACCGGATCGCTTTTCCCTTAAAATGAAGGGACCTTCACCTTGATCCCGCCAAGTAGTTCATCATCATGTGGTCTTCTTTGGCCTCCTCTTGGTTGTTGGTACAACCTCCTCCTTTGTAGGAAATCCTCGAAATCACCATCAAAGTTTTCTATCTCCTCCTCCATGATGTGGGAGAGACGTGGTGCCTGATCTCGTCACTGGTTGTCATGGATCATCCTCGGGCTTGGTTGATTCTCTAGGTTGTCAATCCTCTCATGTAGCACTTCCAACTTTCGATCAAGAAGCCTCTCGAAGTGGCTCACCAAATCTTGCATTTGGAGTTGTGTAGCTTCGGGTGCGGGAGATCTACTTTGACTTCATTCATCGCTAACATGAGCAATTTTCTTCCCACGGTCTTCTGCCATGATGTGTAACACAAACACAAATACACACACACATGGGGAGAAACACACACAAAATCACACACGCAAAGATTTACACATACGCACACACACAAGTTGTACACACTCACGCACACAAGGATACACACTCACGCACGCAAGATTTACTCACACACACAAGGGTACACACACACACACTTACAATGATACACACACAAGCAAGATTTACACACACACACACAATGAAATGTACACACTCACACACATAATACTATTTTTTTAATTTCTCTCCACTCAACACTCAATTCAAATCCCAAACTCTTATGAAATATAATACCTTGTTTGGAGTGATCACATGCCACCAATCCTTCTCAAACCAAGATTGCATCAGAGGATGGTTTCACACAACCCGTTTGAGTGGTAAAATGTAACAAAATGGTAAAGGGTGGAAAAGGGGGTTGAAATAAGGGTAAAAGGTGGAAAATGGGTGGAAAGGTGTGGTGTGTGGGTTTTTCCCGATTGTGCAAGATGAGAAAACTTAATAACAATATGAGCCAATATTGAAATGGAAAGTGCTAATATTTAAAAGCATGAAGATGGAGTAATTGTATCCGCTTTTTTTCACTTTTTTTGTCAATTCTCCCCAAAAAGTGTTGTGCTTGAAGTTTTAAAGCACAAGATGATGTATAGAGAGTAAGACGTTTTTTTAAATCTCTCAAAGAAAGGATGTGATTAATATTGAAAAGCACAAAATGATGAGTTGAGAGAATTTGATTTTTTTTGCTGGATACAAATCACGTAATGAGAAAAGAAGATTGATGAATAATTGGATCAATGCAATAATATTTCAAACTTTCACAATGTAGGCCAATTCTGGAGGTTTTCAAGAAATGGGTTTTTTTTAAATGGGTGGATGATATGGAAGGATAAGGAGAGGAATGGTTAAAACAAATGTAAAAGAAGGGATAGGTGCCTACCATGTCAACCGAAGCTCTGATACCAAATAATGAGAGACGCACAGGGTGGCCCGATCTTCACGGCGTAGGGCGGCGGATGATGGATGCGGTTTGGGGCTAAGTGATGGGTGAAGGGTATGGATAGTGGAAGCAAGTAGTCAACCAACTCTATATGGAGTGCGACCTACTACTTAGACAATGCACTCAAGGGAGGGGTGTGATGGCCAATCCACACAACAACACACTTGGGTTGAGGCACTGAATTGGGGGCTTTGTGATCTTGGATCACCAATCTAACTTGTAGATTGACAAGGCAATAATGCACAAGAGCAAGGGAAATTTGGAACAATCCTCACACAATGGAGAGAAACAAAGCATAAGCTCTCAATTAAAATCTTGAATGAGATTACAATGCTATGGGGTGGCTATTTATAGCCAAGGGGTGACATAAAAGGTCAAGGGCCTAATATCATAAAGTCATAAAGCCTATTCCTACCTTGTCCCCTTAAAGGAAAAAGATAAAGTCTATCAAAGACTTTTTGGAAAAGTAGAACACAACTTTCCAACTATAGCCCACCAGAATTGACTTTGAGTGCATAGACCATCGGATTTGACTTTGGTGCCCAAAGATGCCATTTCTAGAATCCTCCATGTGGATAAGGCTTCCAAATTCGTGCAACCATGTGGGAAAACCATTAAACATCATGCTTGGGCTTGAATAAGTGAGATAATAGGCCCATTTTCTCCATCCATGAAAGGTAATACCCATTGGGCCTTTAATGAAGCAAGATGATCGCCCATTGAAGCATTCAACCTCTTTAATCTTCCTCGCGTCATTGGGCCTTGCAAATCTAATTCCTCCACCCGAGCAATCGACTCGGTGCCTTCCGCATGGTTCACATCATCAACCAATCTGATAGGAATTGTGATGTCCTTGAAAATAAGTTGCAAAACTTACTCAGGAAACCCCCTTCCAGTGGCAACATTTCTAGGATTGGTGCCACTCAAAGAGAGCTGGATGGGGCCCTTCGTGTTAAGGAAAGATTTTGGGCAATGTGGGCACATGACACCCTTATTAAAGAGGGAAATGCTAATACAAGGTATTTCCACCTGAAAGAATCTGCTAGGCACTGGAAAAAATCTATCATGATCCTTTCACAACCTGATGGAAGAAAAGTTTCTGACACCTGTGGCATTCACGAAGCTTTGGTAGGATATTTCCAGAACCTCTTCTCCATGGGGACTCCTTTCATGTCTGTTGAAGTGGAAGAATGAATCAAACCTGTGATCATTGAGGAGATTAACTGGAATCTTACAAAAGATGTGATGAATGATGAGATACACCTGGATTTGAAGCATATACACCCCACTAAAGCCCTGGGACCAGATGGTTTTCACGCCGTCTTTTTTAAACAATACTGCCACATCATTGGTCCTGACATCTGCAAAATGATAAAAAACATCTAGGTGGGGAATACAAGCATTTATTCCATTAACTAAATGTTCCTCATCCTTATCCCCAAAATCAAGAAACCTTAGGCGATCCCTGATTTTAGACCTATTAGACTCTGCAATGTTTTGTATAAGATCTTCTCAAAAATACTTGTCAATCGGCTGCGTCCTTAGCTTCCTGATATTATCACCGAAAACCAGAGCACCTTCGTGGCCAAGCGGCTGATTACTGATAATGAAATTGTGGCCCATGAAGTGTTCCACCCTATGAAAACATGCTCCACTGTGAAAAGAGGAACCATTTCCTGGAAACTGGATATGACTAAAGCCTATGATAAAGTGGAATGGAAGTTCCCTAGAGCTGTGGTACTGAGAATGGGATTCTGCACTAAATGGATAGAAATTGTCATGCACTGCATCTCGACCGTCTCTTTAAGAATCAAGGTTAATGGGGAGCTCACTAGAGGATTCACCCAAACTTGAGTCTTGCGCCAGGGAGACCCTCTCTCCCCTTTTATCTTCATTTTGGTGGCTGATGTTTTCTCTAACCTTATTTCCAGGGCTTCATCCTCTAATTCTATTCACAGTGTAAAGGTCTGCCATGAGAGCCCACACGTGTCACATCTCTTCTTCACTGACGACTACCTCCTTTTCTCCAGAGCCACTGTTAATGAATGCTGGGTGATCAGCCAAGTGATCCAGCAATATGAGCGAGTGTCTGGACAGTCTGTTAACCATGGAAAATCAGAAATCTCATTCAGCACAGGGGTTCCCTCTGCTAAGAGAGATAAGCTTTGTGCATCTACAGGAATCCATTTGGTCAATAAACAACAGAAGTATCTCGGACTCCCTATGGTTATTGGCCGGTCCAAAAAAGAAATCTTTGCAGCTGTAGTGGACAGGATTGAGAAAAAAATTCAAGGATGGTCCCCAAAAATCATCTCCAAAGCTAGAAAAGGAACCCTCATTCAAGCTGTCATTTAGTCTATACCCAACTACTTTATGTTGATGTTTAAGCTCCCAGCAGCTATCGTCAACCTGATCCATTCACTTTCTGCCAACTTCTGGTGGGGGAAAATGATGGCAGGAATTGACCCCACTGGTTGGCATGGGAGAAACTCTACAAACCCAAGTTGGAGGGAGGGATGGGATTCCAGAATCTTATACTGTTCAGTGACGCACTGTTGGCCAAGAAAGGATGACACCTTCTTAACCATCCATCATCTTTATGTGCGCAGGTACTCCGTGCTAAGTACTTTCCCAACATGGACTTTTGGGGCTCCTTTCTTGGCCCCGCCCTAGCTTCCTCTGGAGAAGTATTTGGGGGGCCGGAAATATCCTAGAAAAAGGACTGGGCTGGAGGATTGGAAATGGATCATCTGTCAGCATCTGGACCGATCCCTATATTTTTGATAAGGATGGTGTGCGAGCCACATCCCCTGCTCAACCCGGTCTTGAAGACGCCACTGTCAACTGCCTCTTTTCAGACCAGGGCTCGGGATGGTGTGTGTAAAAGATCTAGGAATGGTTTAATGAAAGAGACCAAAGAATTATTCTGATCATCCCCTGGGTGCCCAATTCCAGCCCCGACCATATTTTTTGGACCAATTATTCTTCAGGAGAGTTCACAGCGAGATCTGGGTACAGAATAGCTCTTGGCATTCACTCTCGCGACCGAGATGAGGGACCATGGAAAGCGCATTGGAAGCTCAACGTCCCCCAAAAAATTCACCAGTTTTGGTGGAAGGTGTGCACGGGCACTCTCCCTACCATGAGTCTCCTTATTTACCGACATATAGACAGTGCTGAATCCTGCCCTTTTTGCCCAAATATTCTTGAAACCCCTTGGCACGCCATCTTTCACTACCCGGGAGCCAAGGAAATTTGGAATAAATGGGACTCGTCTTTGGATGCTTCACTAAACATTGCCTCTGACCTCCCCGATCTTCTGATGAGCTGGTGTTTCTCTCTTTCATTGTCTGATGAAAGCTCCCGTTTCACCCTATCCTGGATCATTTGCGTTCGGCGTAACGATTTGGTTTTCCACCATGTTCATCAGCCTCCCGAGTTCTGGATTGAACAAGACACTTCATGGATTGAGGGATGGAAGGACCGCAAAGGACACTTTATTCAAGGAATTTACCCCTCCTATTCCCCTCACTGGACCCCCCTAAAGTAAGGGAGTATTAATATTAATGTGAATGCTTCTCTCCCCAAGGATGGGCCTGTTGCTCTTGGCCTCCTGGCTCGAAATCATCTGGGGAAGATCATTGCAGCAAAATATGAACCACATCATGCCTTCTGGGAACATGTAGTTGCTGAGGCCTATGCCATTCTAGAAGGAATGATGCTCACTGTAGAACATGGATGGGCTGATATCATCATCGAGTCTGACTGCCTTTCGGTTATCAATGCTATTAACCATGATGACGTCGGACTCCAGGCCTTTGGATTTATCATCAGAAGGATCCGCTCGCTGCGCCAAGGCTTCTCTTGATGCACATTCTCCATTACCAAAATGGAAGGAAACAATGCAGCCCATCAGCTGGCAGCCTCAGGCCCCTTCTATGTCAACCAACTATGGCTGGACAATTTCCCTTCTTGGCTCTGCTTATGTATGACTGCTGATATTCTCCATTAATTTAATCCTTCTTTCCTCAAAAAAATGAACATAGGGGTATGAGATTGTGATCATAACCTGAGAAGATCTCACCCTACATATTAATGATCATAAACATTAATCTCGACATAAGTATTTGAAGTTCATAACCCATAAATCATAAGAAAATAAAGAACATAAGATCTGAAGATAGAACATAGGAATACTACATGGAATTATTGTTAGACACATATTCACATAAAAATGATTTCCATATTAGTCAAGGCATCATTTCCAAGGCCATATTAGTAGTTTGGGTTCACTCACCATACCATATTGATAATCACAGTTCACTATCATGGCCAACGTTTTAGTACGAGTTCACTCCCAATACGATCTTGGTAATCAGGGTTCACTCCCATGGAAATATCAGTAGTCAAGGTTCACTGCCAAGACCATATTAGTCTATCTCATGAGATATAAATCTTTACCTAATACATTGGAGGCAGATATTGGTCCCACCCATCTCAAAATGAAATCATACGTACATGTGCCACAATATCATAAACAATCATATCATAACCCATAGAATGAAATAGGTATCATACACATGTAATCATTTGATAACATATAAAAAATATATAGAATTCATGATGAATTCATCAAAAGCATAACCCATAGAAAGTATCAGGATTCAAAAACATACATCTTGTTGAAGGGAAACAGGTTTCATAAACATCATGCCATTAAAACCATCTAAATAAACAATTGAATAGAACCATGTATCATATCTTTAATAAGTCATGAGTAAAAAAAATGGATTTCATCTTATATGGGAAATAATTTTGAAATATCTTTAAAACACACATCCTGATGAAATTATCCTTTCTCCTTTGAAAAGTGATTCTTAAAACGTAAACCCTTTTGAAACCCATTTTCATGAAAATTAGCGTGAAAACATATAACGAAAGCATTGAAAACATTATGAAATCCTTTTAACATTGAAAATTATAAAGGACCTTGAAAACCGTTTGAAATCCATTTTTCCTTGAAAACATATAAAAGAAGCCTAAAAACCTTTTAAAAACAACTTTCTATGAAAAATAATTTGATAAATTATAAATAATTATTGAAAATTATTTGAAAAACATTTCTTTTAAAATCTCTTTTAAATACATTTTATTAAAAATTAACCTTTTAAACATGAAAATGGATCGTCAAAGAAATTATGGTGGGTAAATCCATACATGTCATACGAGGTAAAAAGAACATTCCTTTTACACAGTAAAAATGATAGAAAAATAATTGTTTGAAAAGATATAAAAAAGACAACTTTGGAAAAATTGGTAAAAGAAAAAAAGGTAAACTATATTTTAATGATCATAGGAGAATACTGTAATATTCTGGTAATGTTTTTGGAAAACATTATTTTGAAAGAGCATATATTTACAACTTAAGAGAGAGGTAAGGTCATATTATCTTAAATTTTTTTCTTAATTATCATAAGTACCAAAGAGTGTAAAAATTTTAATAATACATTAAGACATCAATAATAACCCTATCAAAATACAATTCATCAGTGTTCTTGAAATATGAATAATAATATTTCATTAATGAAAACATTATCATAAACAATCTCGATAAATTGTGACATTTTTTAAATAAAGTATTACCACAAAGAAACTTTAAATCATACTCCCCATGTATGAAAATGATATTCCATGGAGATTTAAAATATAATGAAAATAATTAGATTCATGCTATAACATTTCGAATTTAGTTTATACACCTCATATAAAAAAACATGTCTATAACATGGCATGTGTCTCAAAGAAGTAAAACCGAGACAAAATTATATTACAGATTTGGTAACTTTTGAAACATAAACCCCATAACAGAAATATGGAAAAATGGTTATGAAAATACCAATAGATTTAATTATAAGAGTCATAGAATAAATTAATGGTTAATATATACACCACACAAAATAAGTGAGTGGTGAATATGTCATGTATCTCATGAAAATAAATAGTAAGATGAAATTCCCTTACCTTGGGTCTTGAATATCATCGCACTCATTAAAACCTACAATATAATAAAAATAAGTTTATTATACTTATTTATGGAACAATTTTTTCATATATAATACCTTATATTATTTTATTATGACTTTATATCACCCTCTTATTAGCAATTCCATGTTAAGGTTATGCTTCGGGTAATATCTGTTTTGTTTTTTGCATGATATTTATTTGTATATATTTGGTCCTTATAGTTATATCATAATTAACATAATAAAAAACATGAAATAAATATCATATATTTTTAGTATATGTGTATTATTTAAATTTTTAGAAAAATTAAGTATGAAATTGAATACATTATTAATGGAAATGGAATATCATACGTTTCCTTGAACGATGTTTCTATTTTATTGTCATATTGAATGGATGAAAGAAAATAACATATATATATATATAATTAAATTATAATTAATATTCCATATATATTATCTAATTTCAATAAATATATCCTTAATACATTCCATGTAGTGTTTTAACTAATGACATCTATTTGAGGGGCTTTACTCCACCCTTCCTCAAACGAAATTATCGTATATACACAAAATGGAAAGTATAAATATCTGTGTAGTAAAATAATTACATAAAATTAAAGAAATATCATGTATCATATATACCATATATATACAATTTTTTACATCATAATTTCCAACCATGAAAGTAGGTAAAGAAAAAAAATGTACAATCATCATTTCGTGAGGCGGTAGTTTTTTGTACATGTAAACAATATGTTCATTACCCATTAGATGAAAGTATGTATAAGTGTATATTGAACAATTAATTTTAAAAAATATTAGTATATTTAGGATAATAGTGTTGTTTTATAATCCTGATATAAGATAATTTGAGAGGGTGGAGATAGAAAATAAAATAAGGGAGCTTGAGGAAGGATGTTACTTGTTCTTTTGATAACTCCTTTTGGTTTGCACCCAATGGCTTCTTTGGATGGATTTCATCCCAAAGGGATGATTAAAGGAGTAGGTTAGGTATGGTGGGAAGTGAATTTTGTAGATATTTTACTATCTTATGTGGATTTATATGTATGAGTAAGTGAGAGGAGTGGAGGCCTTTTTATAGTAGAGGAGGAGTGGCATTCTTATAAAGTTTTGGAAAATAAAAACCTCACATATGTTTTTTTGTTGAAAGTGGACCCAATATTGTTAAAAATTAGATAAAATGTAGTATATGGTATTAATATTTCCATATAATGTCTTCAAAAAAATATTCAAGGTCATATTAGGCCTTAATTTTAGGGTTTACTCCCTTGTTAAGCTTAATTTCCCTTAATCATTATAATTAATTCTAATTACCTTCACTAATATTTCTGGTAAAATATAAGATTATATTATTATTTATTATAAATTATTTGGATTAAAAATATGGAATAATTTTTTAAAAATGTCAATCACATAAGAGGTATAAATTAATTTAACTTTAATTCTACAAATGTGACGACAAAGCTAATTTTTAAAGTAAAAACGTTTAATTTTTTTGTAGGTTTTTTACAATCAATTTAAATGTGGAATTGATTGCAATGACCTAAATTAAATAAATTGATAAAAAATTTATATAATTAAATATTAAAATAAAACAAATATTATAATAAATAAAATATATAATTTAACCTTATAAATAAATTAAATGGAAAAGTAGTTTTGAGTTAAATTTCAGTATTTTTCAATATTTATTAAAAAAATAAAACATCACAGAAACATACCAAAAAAATCACCCTATATTAATTTTTATGTTTCTATTTCAAAAATTAAGATTATTATGACATAAGAAATTTATAAAAGTTCCATGATTTATATTTAAAATAGGTTCTCCATTAAAAGGTGTAAAAGTGCCTTAATAATAATAAGGTTTTTATGTGTAAAATTTAGTTTGTTCTTATCCTATTCCTATAGAATATATTATATGAATATAAAAAATATGTGATTGAATTCATAATATATATATATATATTATTAATATCACTCACTAATTGTAATTAATTTAATTTATTATCATAAAATAGATTTGTGAGCATAAAAATAATTTTCTATGAAAATGTTCCCTTTATATTCAATTGGTTCATTGTAACAAATTAATTAATTATATATTTTTTTAAACCATATGTTTTCATAATTTAGTTATTACTATTCATAACAACAAAATTAATGTCTAGTTCAAGTCTTAATATATTAAAAAACAATATTTTAATAATATATTGTTGTTTGGTAAAATTCGGTCTTGCATGTTACGCAGGCCGGCAAGGAAATTCAGTATTATGTATAATGTAAGCTAACCTTAGTGTTCCATATAGATAAATCTAACCATTATATTACATGTAGTGCACGATTAACATGGAATTACGTATAACATAAGCCAAACATAGTGCTTCAATATATATAAAATAACTATTTTTTTTGTTTCATGAAATGAAAAATATCAAAAAGAATAAATTAATTCAAAAAATCTTGGGGTGTTAAATTATACCCACACAATTAAAGTGGTGATGAAAAACAGATTACACCATGGTGTGGAGATGGAAAGTCATACATACATAGGCATGGTGCTTTCATTTTTTGCTAGATGGATAAAAGGTGGAATATGGTTGTTCCATAATCATAATTGAATCTCATCATATAGGTGATACTAGGGTTGTTACTTTATAACGGAATCAAAAAATGAAGATAAAGTGTAATAAGAAACAATCTTGAAAGAGTCAGTAGAGGAGATTACCAATTCTTCGATGAGTTCACTCTACATATCCTATTAGGCCCATTGGTGTTGGTCTGTTTAGAGGACCAGAATCTATAGAATGTTACAAGGTAAGTATAGAAGAGATTTTTATAGATATTTTTTCACTCTTTAAAGCTAAATTTGGTGTGAATAAATGAGTGAGGAGTGGTCCTTTTATAAATGAGGTGAGGGTCAATTTTGGAAATTCAAAAAATATTAAAATAATTTAAATTAATTATCAATTAAAAATGGCTCCAGAGTGAGTTATTTATAGGTTAATATGATTATAGTTATAAATCCTTTCAAACAATAATTTTTAAATAGATTTAGGTTACATTGTTACCATTATATTTTAGATTTAACCCTTCATTAAACCCTTTAAATCTTACCGTGACAACTTAGATTCTTACTAATTAAGGTGTTAAAATAGTAACTTTAAAATTCCAAAAAAACCCATAAATAGACCATTTATGATATATTTTACTTTATCCAAATCATTTTTCAATTCTTTATCTTTTTATGAATTTTATATCATTTAATAAAATATTATTTATTTTAAAATACCATTAATGTCAATTTGGATACTATTCATTATTTGAAATTTTCAAAATCCATAGAACATTGTATCATAAAAAAACACATCTAATATATCACTAACATGTAAATTTATTAATAAAATTTGTTTAAAACATTAATTATTCAAATTATATTTATTATAATATTTGTAATATCATTTATTAGATTTTTACATCAACTAAACAATTATTACATCATCATTGTATAAGCCTTTAAGGTAATTATTCATTTCCTAAAAATCAAAAATAAATTAACATGATAAATAAAAAAATTATCTTTTTAATTATTATTTATTGTAAAATTTATCTTATGTATTTCACTATATTAAAATGGAATGGTAATAAAAATATTAGTATCACATCTTTTACTCTTCTTTAAATAAAATATAATAAATATCATAATCTAACTCAAGTGGCATAAAAAAGTTTATAATTTTGGTTCAATGGTTTTTTTGTTCGAAACCCATCCATAAATGAAATTAGGACAAGTTTTAGGTTTATTTTATAGTCATTATAATATTATTTTTACCCACAATTACTTGGTTTACTCTTAATTGTGGTAATTAAAATATTACTAAATTTAATATTCACCTGACAAAAAATAAAAGAAGAATATTTATGTAATTTGGAACCCCTAGGTCCAAATATGGAATCCTTATACAAAATTTTGAACACAGATGTTTCAGTAATTTATTTAAAATTAATATCGTTCACGGGGTGAGAAAACTAGTTATTAAAGTTCAAACTTGCAAATGATTGAAACATTTTTATATATAAATTAAAAGTAAAATTGATGATTATTACCAAAATTAGATTAATTGATAAAAAATAATCTATTTATACTTTAAAACAAATCAAAAATATAATTTAACACTAAATTTTTTCAATGAAAAAAAATTTGTTTTCAATTAAAAAATAATATTTTTTACTATTCATCAAAACATGAAACTTATCAGAAAAATATAAAAACTTTTGCCAAAGTAAATTTGTATATTACTTTTTTAACTGAGAAGTTTATTTTTTCAAATATAATATATAAATGTGTCAAAAATTGGACTTATAATGGGTTCGACATTAAAAGGAGGTAAAATTGCCCTTTTGAAAAATATTTGTTTTTATGCATAAAATTAGATCTGTTCTTATATTATTCCTATAAAATCTATTTGATGAATATCAAAAATATTTTATTGAATATATTTAATATATATTTCATTAATATAATTCTGTAATTGTAATATATTTAATTTATTAATACAAAATTACTTTGGGATCATAAAAATATAAATATTACCTTTATATTCAATTGTTATTTTTTCAATTATAAATAATTAATAACCAATTATTTCAAATTATAAACTAAATATTTTCATAAGTTAGTTAATATTATTAATAACATCTAATTTAACATCTATGTTATAATATTCCTGTTTAAATAAGTAGTAATAACAAAAAGATATTTCATAGATACCAAGTGTTGTATATAAAGAAATATAAGTTGGTGTTTCATATAATGCAAGTCTAACTTGGTGTAGCATATAACACAAGAAAAAAAGAAATGTAATTTAATGAAAAAACATGTTCACAAAAACTCTGGGTGTTACACTCTACCCCATATAAAATAAATTTCACCCTCTAAATTCATCTTTCTGATAAAAATAAATGAGTATACATATACCTTCTTGTATCCTCAAATTACCACATAGCTTCTTGTAACTAGTAGTTTCTCCAAAAAAAAACATTTACCAGGTGAGTGGTATTGTTTCATATAACATTCTCTGTATGATCTAGAATTTTAACTTGTTGTTCCTCCTAATAGAAATCCTTATCCAGAAGTATGATATTTGAGTTCAGTACATGTGAAGGGTCAAGTATGTACTTTATTATGAGAGATATATATAACACATCATGGAATTGAGATAGATTTGGTGGAGGTTCCAAGTGATATGATACCATCCCGACACAATCAAAAAAATTAAAGGGACCAATATAATTATGAGTTAGTTTCCCTTTCTTCCCAAACCTCATAACCTTTTTCCATGGATAAATTCATAGAAAAACCTTCTCAACAACTTCAATTTATATATCATAGTGACATTTATTAGAATATTGATCTTCCTTGATATACTTTTAAATGGTTCTAAATTTCTCGGCCATTTCTTCAATAATCCCAGGTCCCAATAGCTTTCTTTTTCTAACTTCATACCATATTGTTTGAGCTCTACATTTATTCATATAGAGGGATTCATAAGGATCCATATAAATGTTTGGGTGAAATTTATTGTTGTAAGAAAACTCAACTAGAGGAATGTATTGATCCCAACCACCTTTTAAATCTAGAGAACAAGATCCTAACGTATCCTCTTGGCTTTGAATTTTTCTTTTTGACTGACTATTTATATAATAATGAAAAGTAGTTCTGAAGATCAATTTTGTATCAATTGCTTGATTAACACTTCACCATAAATTTTTGGTAAACCTCATATCCCGATCAAATACAATATATTGTGGTACTCTATGAAACCTTACTACTTAATTAATGTATACCATGGAAATTTGATCCAGATAGAAGTATTCCCTTATAGAAATTAATTGTGCTGACTCATTTAGGCGATCAAATAACACCTATATAGCATTAAAACCTTTAGAGGTTTTGGGGAGTACAATGACAAATTCCACAGTGATTTCCACCCATTTTCATTCTGGTATGGGTAATGGATGCAACATCCCCATAGGTTTTTGACTTTCAGTCTTAACATTCTAGAATACCAAGCACCTAGATAGAAACTCTGTGATATCTCTCTTTATTCCATCCCACCAAAAGTATTCTTTCAAGATTCTATACATATTTTTACAACTAGGATGAATAGAGAATGAAGAGCTATGAACTTCCTCTAGAAAATCCTTCTTCAAATATGGTATTTATGGAACAAATACATATTTTAAAAACCTTATAATTCCATCCTGATTAAGATTAAACTATAGAACATCTATTATCTTCTTTTACAGATCCATATCATTCTTTTTATCCTCTTTGATCTTCACTTGGATAGAGGGTTGAATATTCAATTGAGGAAGAAAATATGTTTCCCCTTCCTTTAAGATTTCCTGATATATCATTTGAAAATATAGAAATATTAGTTATTTTTCAATCCACATCATGGATAAGCTGGTATGAGACTCAAAGCATCAGTCACCTTATTCACATTCTTAGGGTGGAAATATATTGATGAGTGATAATCATTTATGAGCTCTAAAGATCTTCTCGGTGGCATGTTGAACTCCTTCTATGTGAATTTATATTTCAAAATCTTATGATCGGTATATATATCACTCCTTTATCCATAACGATAATCTCTTTATAAATTTAATGCAAAAAATACTGTGGCTCACTCCAAATCATATGTTGGGTAACTTTTATCGTGGATCTTAAACTACCATGATGTATTTGTGATAACCATGTTATTCTGCATAAGGAATCATCTCAATCCTTTCTTGGATGCATCACAATAGATTACAAACCCTTCTACATTATAGGGTAACGTAAGTATAGTTATTCTGAACAACCTTCTATTTATTTCTTTGAAATTTTCCTCACATTATTCTATTGAGTGGAAATTTTCATCCTTTCGAGTTAACTTGGTTAGAGGATTAGATATCTATGAAATTTTCCACAAACCGATTATAATATCTAGCTAAACCAAGAAAACTATGGATCTCAGTCACTGTGTTAGTCTAGGCTTGTTATAAATGGCCTCCATATTTTATGGATCTATATCTATAATGTCTCTTGAGATTATATGACACAAAAATGAATCATTTTCAGCTAAAATTTACAATTTGTAAAATTTTCATATATCTTCTCCTTCCTTAGTGTCTTTAGTACAATTCTAAAGTTATATTCATGCTCTTCCTTTCCCTTTGAGTACTTAAGGATATCATTTATAAATACCACAAAAAAATGGTCAAGGTAATCTCTAAGGACTCTATTCGTCAAATCTATGTAGATAGAGGGGGCATTAGTAAGACCAAAACACATTGATATATTTTCATTGTTCCCATACCTTGTATTAAATTCCATTTTGGGTATATACTCCTTCTTAACCCTCAATTAATGATATCTATAATTAAGTCAAATCTTGGAAAATTATTGAGCTCTACATAGTTGATCAGACAAGTCATCGATATAGGGAAAACGATACTTTTTCTTGATTTTAATCTTGTTCAATCCATCATAATTTTTCAAAAAAAAGAATTGGTTCACCCCAAGGTGAAACACTAGGATTAATGAATCCCTTATCAAGGTTTTCTTGGAGTTTCTTCTTCAATTACTACAACTCAATTGGGGATATTCTATAGTGAGTATTTGAAATTGGTGTAGAACCAGGTATGAAATATATTGAGAAATTAAAATCAAATTTTGGTGGAAGACTATGAAACTATTCCAAAATAAAATCCTCAAATTCAAATACAATATTCATAACATCAATGTCGATTTTAACCGCAACCATTTGAGATAAAAATACCTTATAAATGGGAATTAATACTCATACACTAGATGTAATCTCTAAAGAATTTCATAATTGTCATCACATTGATATATGGTTTTAAGTTGGTTTGAAACATCAAAATTAACATCCATTTCTATAGAAATGATGTGGTATTTATCCAGATAAATCCAATTTATGGATAATATTATATCAAATTCATCCAAAGGAAGAATGATAAAATTTTCAGGAAACATATTCCCACAAACTTCAGGTGGAGAGGAATCATATACTTGAGATGAAATCATCATACTATAGGGGTTTGCATTTCTAATTCCACTTCTAATAATTTGGTTGGAATCTTAATCCCCTTTGAAAATTCATTTGATATGAAATATTGGGTAGATCTAGAATCAAATAAGATATTAGTAGTTCAATAGTGGATGATAGGTGTTCCATTCACCATGTTGTTATCACACCCCTCATCAGAAATAGAGATCGCATGAGATTCCCCCTTCTCCCTCAACTTAAGAGGTTTCCGACGCTAATCACTATCACTAATGATATGGTATGGGAACTAGTTATCATATTTCCAATTGTCCTTACACATTAACCACATAATTGTGAGAGGTTCATCCTGTGATGATTTCCCTATATTTTCATCATTTGATGACTTCTTTTTACCATCAATTTGGTAGTAAATTGCCTTATTTACTTCCCTTAAACACTTATAAAATATATTAAAACCCATAATACAATTCACTTCATGCTTCTTTACACACATAGAGCATAAAGGAATTTTCATCTCTTTATCTCCATGGTTTTTATATTTTTCATTAAACTCCATATTCCCTTTCTTATTAAAACCATGATACTGATATATAAGTCCAACCTCCATTTCAATTTTCATTTCACAATGAAAAACCAATTTATAGATAATAATGCATCTTATAGTCAAAACCCTTATAAGACTCGGAATTAACCCCCTAAATAACCTATCAAATTTTATTTCTTGTTGGATGATAACACCAAAAGTTTACCACACAAGTATTTTGAAATCATCCTTGTAGGTATCAACATATTATTCATCATTTTTCTTCAACTGAATGAACTCCTTTTCCATATTCATATGAAGAACACGAGGAAAGTATTTATTGAAGAATAAATCATTGAACTTGTCCCAATACACGGATTAAATTTCATCTTCCTTACTCTTATTCTTGATTAGAGTCCACCACTAGTCTGCTTCACCTTCCAATTAGTAAACATCCATAACAATTTTCTAATGTTCTAAACAAAGGAGGATGGATAATAAGTTTTTAGTGGTACTGATATAGTGTTTATAAACAATTATACTATAAGACCCATTAAAATAAGTTGTATGTTTCCTAATGAAGGAATCAACAGAATATCAATCCCTCCTTTTCTCTATTGGAATATCATCATAATTCATAGACAGATAAAGTTGTGTGATCACAAAAAAGAGGTTTTCATTTCATGTCACATATCATTTGGATACTCAGTAGAATGATCATTAAATTATCCATCTCAATCCCCATTAATATGGTTCCTTTTGGGTTTATCCATTGACTAAAATCAAAACTCATAGAGTAAGAAACAATTTTCATAGTGAGTAACCACAAAATCATGAAAAAACACTTATATAATGTCTAAATTATGAAAATATTATTTAATCTATGACATCACAGGGTTATCCTAGGTTATCTATATCTAACTTATTTTTAAATATTTCATGATGGTTCATTAATATTTTGTGAATTCCCAAATCATATCTCCCAGGATGGTCAAACCAGGTGCGCAGTTTGGCACGTTGTCATGTACGAGGTTACACTCGAGTTCGGCTCAATAAAACTTATCATAGTTGTTTCTTCTACGCACATAAGTTCATAAACACATCCACTTATAGTTTATATATAGGTATTTATATCAAGGAAACCACTCACTCTATCATTTACTGAAATTCCTGGACAATTTCCTATACTTTTTTTATCCTTAGACTTATCCTTAGACATCTCCTTAGAGTTATCACTAAGTTTTTCTCATCCTAGATTAAAAAGGTTAACTGAAATTTTTCTCTAATACCAACTATATATACCCTTTATTTTCAAACATTAACATTACATAACTTTTTTGAAACACTTAATGCATTACAAAAACAGACACCCAAATACGATATTAGTCTAGTTCATTTGGAAACATGGAAACAAAAAAACCGGTACATAAGTGAGCTATATTATCACCCACTATGTTCTTCAGGACTATTACCATTCCTAGACACATCAAATAAAATGATTATCTTTATAAACTTGGGAAGGTAACATAAAATGGGTGTGCTTAGATACTCAGTAAGGGTAAACTAGGGAGACAGGCAAGCATAAACATGAAAATAGGGGTATGAGAACATGATCAAAACATTAGAAGATCATACCCTATATATACAAAATCAAAAAAATGAATCATTGAATAGATATTTTCAATTCATAAGACATGAATTTTAATGTAACCAAGATAATAATCCATGAAATCATAACATATGAGTAAGACTTAGAATTGTGTCATGCACATAAACATGTAATATCATTCCCTATAACTTGAGATGCATTGACATAACCTATTAGGGAACTTCATGGGGACTGCACCTATTGGTTGGGACACACCACCATCCCCATTCATAGTAATTTCCTTTTAGGGGGTCATTTTTTCCATCTTCTCATAGTGGATCGGGATTCCCTATATTCCCATAGTGGATCAAGTTTCCCCATCTTCCCATAGTGAATCAAGTTTCCCCAACTTCCCATAGTGGATCAAGTTTATAGACATGATTAAAATAATTATCTCATGGGAAATAAATATTTACCCAGTGCATTGGGGTGAGATATTATCCCCAACTATCACAAAATGAAAACCATATATATGGGTGTTACAAGAACATAAATCATTTATCATATAAGAACTCATGGGATAAAATGGTTTTCACAAATATAATTCCATCATAAAAATAAACCATTATTATAAATAACAATAATGGTATAATTTAGTAATATCCCCATTAAAACTTAAGTCTTTTAAAATAATGTTATCTTATATGAAAATAATTTTGATAGATAACTTGAAATACAATTCTTGAGTAAAATTTCCTTTATGGTTTGAATTTTTTTTCCCTTAAAATTGTGTGAAATTTTAAAAGAAAACATTTTATTTCAGAAGAACCCTTGATTCACATAATGTAACCCTCAATTCATTAATGTTTAATTATGATTTAAACTTACATTCAAGCTGTATAATTTAAAAAAATATTCCTTATGTAATTTGTTTTTAAATTCACAAAACACCTCTTTTGGAAAATGAAAAAAATATTCCTTTCAAACCACGTAGTAAAAAGTAAAAATGGGTAAAATGACTTTAAAAATTCATAGTATAATATTAAAAACATTTTTATAAAACATGGACATGGATGTAAATATTTCCCAATGGAGACATAAAATGAAACAATCCTAAATATTGATGAGATTGGGTAATAAATACTAATCTCTTTATAATATGTAGAATCTAATGACCCACGAAGGAAAGAAAATGTTATGGATATAAAAATAACATAATATTCTATATAATACTCATAAAATACATTCATGGCAAGTATATACATAATGTAGAAGAAATAAGAAGTTTATAAGGATTGTGTCCCACATAAATAAAAGTGAGACATAAATCTCTTACTATGGGTATGATTTTATTAATACATATTTAAAACACCTTTGTAATGGATTAAATAATGTTATTAAATTATTCCAGTACCATATTTATAAATTTGATATCATATATGATTATTTTATCACCCATTTGTTAATAAAATTTCATCATTACTCTTTTTTCGGGTGTTATCTTCTTCATTTTACTATGCATGTTTTTCCATATAAGTCTCAATTCATTACCATATGATATAGTTTTTTCATTTAAACAATAATATTAAGGTGTTATATAAAACTTTTATTTATTATATACATTTATATAATCATTCTTTATTGTTTATCATGGATAGTTAATCTCATCAAGTTGTGGAAACACTAGGCTGTATGGACGCACGAGCGACGATATCATTCCCTTAATAATGAAATGGTATGGAAGTGGATGGTATATATTTTGTTCCAAAATCAATATAATGTTATAATTATAATATATATTTACTCCTTCCATTATTATACCCATCCATGTAAATTAGTGATGAAAAACATATTACACCACGATTTGGAGACGGCAAGTCGTACATACGCACATGCGGTACTTTAGTTTTTCATGTGATGGATAAAAGGTGGGATATGGTTGTTACATAATCATAATAAAATCTAATAATATAGATTATAATAAATCTATTACCTCATAATGGAATGAACACATTAATATAAAGTAGAAGAAGAAACAATCTTGAAAGAGTCGGTAGAAGAGATTATCCATTATTTGATGAGCTCCCTCTAGATATCCTATGAAGAGAAATATATTTGGTCTTTTTAGAGGAACATAATATCTATAATTATACTATTTAATTAGAGAAAAAAATTCAGTATATATTGGTTGATCTTAAAGGCTCAATGTGGTGTGAGCAAATGAGGGACCAAGTGTCCTTTTATAATTCAGGTAAGGGTTACTTTTGAAAATTCTCAAAATATTACATTAATATAAATTAATTTTAAATTAAAAATGGATCCAAAGTGATAAATTTATATTATAAGATTATTATTTTTCTTAATAGTCTCAAAAAATAATTTTTAGGCAAGTTTATGTAACATTCTTACCCTTATTTTTTTCCTTTAATCCTTAATTAAACCCTTTAACTCTTACCGTGACAACTTCGCTTATCACTCTTTATGTGTTAATATATTAACTCAAAAATTCCAAAATAACCCTAAATAGATCATTGATGACATATTTAACTTTATCACAATATTTTGGGTGAGTTCTATATTTTTATGAATTTTATATTATTTATTTTAATATATCATTAATGTTAATTTGGATATTATTCATTATTTGAATTTTAAAAAAATCCATAGAACTATATACCTTTGAACCAAGAATTATAAAATATCAATAACATAAAAAATTTATCAATAAAATTATTGGATTCTTATTTATTTAAAACTAAATTTATTTTAATAATTTTAATATCATTTATTTCATGTTTCTAATAATTAAACAATTATTGCATTATTATTTTATAATTCTTTAAGGTAATTATTTATTTGCTAAAAAATTAAAAATAAATTATAATTATAAAGAAAAAAATTATCTTTAAAATGATAATTTTTAGTTGAATTTATCTTCTCTATAACCCTATATTAAAAATGGTATAGTTTTTAAAATATGAGTATGACATCTTTAACTCTTTTTAAATAAAATATAAAAAAATGTGACACTCTTACCCAAGTGGCTTAAGAAGGATATAATTTCATCCCAATGATGATTTTGGTAAAAAATAACCCATAAAATGAATTTTTTACAAGTTTTATTATAATTTTAGTCTTTATAAAATTATATTTACCCATAATTACCAGATTTACCCATAATAACCAGATTTACCCATAACCATGAAAATTAAAATATTAGTAAATATTATATTCATATGAAATAAAATAAAAGAAACCTATTTATATAATTTGTACCCATTGATTATAAATATATAATAATTTTTCCAAAATTCATAATATATAAGTTTTAGTAATTAATTTAAAATTTATCTCATTGATAGGGTGATAAAAGGGGTTATTAAAGTTCAAACATGCAAAAGATTGAAACATTTTTATATCTAAATGAAATTTAAAATTTATACCAACGGACCACATTATATTATATGATATAAATTTTATATTTATACATTAAAACTAATAAAAAATATCATTTAACACTATATAATATTTTTATGAAAAAAATTCATTTAAAAATTTGTATTTTTTACTATTCATCAAACCAATAAAATTATCAAAAAATATTCCATAAAATAAAAAAAGTAAATTTTTATATGAATCATTAAAATAAGAAGTTTATTTTTTTCAAATATAGTTTCTGAATGTGTCAAAATTGGATTAAAAATGGATTCTCTGGTAAAAGGTTGTAAAATTACCCTTTTGAAAAATATTGGTTTTAATAAGTAAAAATGGGTTTTTTCTTATCTTGTGACTATAAAAACTATTCGATGAATATCAAAAATATTTTATTAAATATATAACATATATATTTAATTAGTGTCATTCACTAATTTTAATTGATTTAATTTATTAATACCAAATGACTTTGGGAGCATAAAATATAAATATTTCATTAATATTCAATTAGTATTTTTTCATTTATAAATAATTAATAACCAATGAATTCAACTTATAAACCATATATTCTCATAATTTTTTTAATACTGTTAACTAATGGAAATTTAATAGCTAGGTTATAATTTTCTTGTTTAAATAAGAAATAATAAAAAATGATGTTTTGTATAAACTCAGTATTGCATATAAATCAAGTTAAGTTGGTGTTTCATGTATTATAATATTAACTTGGAGTAGCATAAAACACAAGTAAAAAAATATAATTTATTTGAAATAAAATGTTCACAAAAACATAGGGTGTTACATGGAATAAATTATTTCCCTGCATTTATGATATGGATGAGGTATCAAATTGTCTTGATGATGGGGACCCCTACACCAATTGTGTATACACATTTTCATAAGATAAACTAGTGGGTGCTTAAAAAAAGAGGTGAAATATCTAGGAGTACTATACTGGGAAGAAAATATAGATAATTTTAGTGATGAATACTGTAAAGGTAGAAGCATTGATGAGAAGTCTTCAGAGGAGGTCAAGGTGACATGACCCATCAAAGACTCGGATGAAATGAAATAGGTTGAGGTAAGTACATGAGTCTTTTAAACTCTTGATCCCATCATTATACCTCAACAATGATAAATTTTTCCTCTAAGATGTTTGTATGAATTTACCAATGATGAGGACTTGTAGGAACACTTTGGATTTTCATGGAGGGTAGATGGTGTGTCTTCCTTGGGTAGCCAAGTAATAGAAGCATAATCATCAAATGATGTTGTGAGGGTATTTTTTTCTATTAGTGAAGTGTGGAATCCGATGAAATACATAATCTAGTTTTCACAAGGATCAGGAAGTATGTTATAAATTCTCTATTTCATTGAAATTTTTCAAAATATATACTAATTTATTTGAACTTATAATTAGATATTCATCTCGCCATAGAAAGAAATATTATATGGAGGTTGTGGAATGACCTGTTTCTGTTAGGTAATCACAATAGGTTGATCCTAAATCAGGCACAAATTTTGATAATTTTTGCATTATTTTTAAAATTTATTTAAATTATTTAATCACCCCTAATTTATCAATTTGATCTAAATTTCATCATTTTGGATTTTATGGATGTTTTGAGCTTAATTTAATAATTTATTATTTATAAACATTTAACTGTTTTCCATCAATTATCTATTTTGAGAAAAAAATCCTTAATATTAACCCAAATAGAAAAATTAATTTCTTGTAGGCATCTAATATTCATGGGATTCCACTTCTTCAACTAGACCCAATCCTATTTCAAAAACCATGCAGTCTGAATAAATCAATCAATGTGGAAAATATTTTTGGCAAATGAAATGTACCACCCCTCATTAAATAAAGAATAAACTGGGATAAAGGAATCCAAATGCAGTTATTCTGGTTTGATATTAAAGGGTACCTAAAAGAGAATTTTTATAAAAAATTTCATTGAGAAAATCTCTCATTAAGATAGTTGATGAACATGTCAAAATAGAGGAAGATAAAAATTATTTTCATCTAGATAAATATAGATTTATTTATTTGAGGAAAAGTTTTCATAAATTTGATCAAATGATTTAAATTTTATAGGATCAATAAAAAATAAAATTCTAAATAACTTTTATGAAAATCGGTTTGTTATATTATATTATTTGGGGGAGGAAATAGTGTAAACTCTTAATGCATAGATTCTGGAGAAGAAATTATCTATTATTCCTTTTATGTTTTCATTTTTTATAATTTATTTCTCTTCCCCCTTATTCTTTTCTAACCTTCACATGGGGGTGTACTTTTTATTGATTTAATAAGGGGAGGTTTTAAGTTTTTTAATGCTTGAGTTCTTTCACTTAATTGAAAAAATATCTTTATTTAAATTGGTATAAGTACTCTCATAGTAGTTTTTATTATCAAGTGTGATCATATATTTTAGACTCTATTGTTATTATATCATTATTCTATGACAATTATCTCCCTCCACTAATATTTGGATTTATATACGATGGAATGGACTAGTGATTTATGGCAATGTACATAGATATTTTGGGTATATGTGGGATGGGTAGTGGACACTCTTGATTGTTTAGGATAAATAAGACTTGATCAGGTATTGCCAAAGTCAAATGAGGTTATTCACTATAACTATCTCACACATTGGAAGTATGGTAAACAAATATGATATTTTATAAAGTTTTATTCTCACTTTCATGATTTGAAAAAGGGAGTGGAAGGATATGATTTTGGAATCTCACTTTAAATGAACATAGAAAAAGAGTATTGGATAAATTAGAACAAGGATACAATTGAATTTTGAAAACAAAACATAAACTGATAACCCTTCTACTGTCATTATTTTTAATCACTTTCTTTATTAATCTATTTTAATTCTTTTAATAAATTTACTTTTTTTTGAAAATAATAAAATTTATAAAACATATATTACTCTAATTAAAAGTGAAAAACGTAATGGTTGTGCACTTTTATCTAAATAAAACCTAGGTAAACCACTAAAATACATTTTGAATTATAAAATAAATATTTTTTTCATACCCCATGATAGGAAGATCTCAAAAATTAGCACCATTTATATGGAGAAATTTCCAATAATTTCATTCCAACATTTTGTTAATAATTTTATTTCCTTTCATTTAAGAAAACTAAAAAAATTTATTTATTCATGATGTATTTCAATTCAAATTAATCTTCATGTACTAACCACTTTTAGTTAAAAGAATAACAAGTTAAAATGATCATAAATACCGGTTGAAAAGGATTAATGACATATTAAAAAACATGGAGAGAAAAATATAATGGATATATGAATATTTTTTTGCACCAAAGGAGTGAAATTAGGAGAAAGAAATATAACCATTATTGGAATAATTAACCTCGCATATTTTTCATGTCGAAAAAATTGGGGTGGTCTTGATGTAATTAAATTAAGATCCATTAATTCTTTATTAACCATTTTTCAAAAAGGTTTCTGAAAAATACATTCCAAATGATTTACATTTGGGATATCAAAATTATTTCGATGAGTATTGGTTAATTTTTTTTGATATTAAAATTAAGTTATTCTCTAATTAATGAAAATTTAAAAGCACCACCAGTCTTCATATCCCTTTATTTTGAATAAAAAACCATCAATTTGGTTAAATTTAATAAATATACAGAGGATCCCAACTAACAAATTTCAACTTCTAAAACCTGACACCAAAAGGCACTAATTAAAGAATATGAAATAGAAGCTAAGCCAATTAATAGAGACAATATTGTTCTGAACACTTTCCATTCTAATTTTATTGAATATAAAACGAGTATTAACTTTAATTTTTTAAAATTTCATATTAAACCATCATCTATACTGGCTGGAAGTATGATGAAGATGATGATGATGATTCACCTGAAGAGGAACACAAATATCTTCCAAAACATGTTGATCATTTATGGGAAGTAGTATATATGATACCCAATTGGCTTTTCCCAAGGAAATAGAGAAAAAAATTAATTACTTTGAAGGAAAAAATGTTTATATTGTTTCTTCATGTTTTAATTTTTTTTCTAATATAATTACACCCTGACTTTAACTTTTATTATTACTTTGGTGAAACATACCTAAAGTAATAACTAGAGGATAAATAAGTGTTTGTATAAGTAGTTATCGATAAGGAGGAGGACCAATTATTTTTCCTACCCTCACTATTAAAATTTTACATTGTTTCTTAGAGGATGGATTTTATATATCATATCTATAGGTTCCTCTACTTCAAGTGTGAATATAAGAGCATGTGAAAGAAGTCATTTTTGTGTTAGATGAGAAATAAACCCCACCCACCTTCCAATTTGGGATAACCCACTCGAACTTCCCATCTGGAGGCAGTCAAAACCAAGGGCCCACATGTAGTTTAAACTAGATTTATCCTTCTTTTATTTTCCTTTCTCATTATACTTCTATTTTTTTTAAAAATAGAATATGTTACCTTTTATGTTTTTCTTGTAGGTTTTCTATAATAATAACTTAGGATATTAAGTCAATGTTTCACTTATAAAGAGTATTATTATATTTCTCTTTAACATGTACTTTCTTACTATGATTCAATTAAAAATATATTTCTTATTTAAATTTAAATAAATTAATTTATTTCACTACATCATTTAATTGTGGGTGAGGAAACCTTCATAGCTTAGTATTTTATTATTTTTTATTATTCAATAATTTTGTTTCTTTTTAAAAATATTGTTTATTATTTACATTTTTATGTTTTTCTTTTTTAATTTTTGTGTGTTTTTGAATCTTTTGATCACAAATGATTTTATTTTCCATTTTTAAAACCCAATTAAATGAGTGCACCAATTTATCTTCTTATAATGAACACAAATTAATTCTAAAAATGATTTTTTTATGTTTGAAACTTTGATAATTTCACGAAAAGTGATCTTATTTTTGAATCCCCTTTCATATCTCACTACCTTTATTTGAAAAACCACTTTCCCATGGGTATTATTAACCTTTTTTTGACATATTACATACATTAAACTCATTTCTTAATAGAACCAATACATTATTTCATTGACCAGAATTTTATTTATTTATATCAAAGCATAAGGGTTTGGGGTACTTTTATTTTAAATTATTGAAGAATTTATTTGGCTTTAAAATCCACATTTTCAAGAGAATATTTTTTATTCTGTCATTCCATGTACATTTTATCCAAGTATCACTTAGTAACAATGAACATCCTGTTATGTTATCCAAAATAAAATCCAATTTTCCTTATACAACTTAATTTTAAAGTGAAAATGAATGATATAGTTGAACTTAAGTGTCTGGGGAAGAAGTATTTTGTTATGATACATCATTTAGTGATACTTTGGGTAAAAAATTAAATTCTGATGAGATTTTTTTCCTCTAAAAAAATTATTCTTATAAAAATTGTTCTATTATTTATCTTTTGAGTAGAATTATAAAAATTATTATGATATTAATTTTCTATAAAAATAAAAGAAAAATTAAGTTTGTGAAGATGAAAAGATGTATTTTTATTAAAGATAAGGTATATGAAGTCACACCCACTTCTTGAAATTAAAATCACATTCACTTACTTCAAAAACTAAGTTATTTATAATTAGATAATATCATTAAAAATTAAATTCTGTTAAAGGCATTTTATGGGGTATCATTTTTCTACTAAAATGTTGAATGGTGTGATAAATCATTAAAGTTTTCAAGATTATTGGTTTTAATTTTCTACCAAGGGGAGTTAGGAGGAAACCATACTTGAGTTAAAATTAGAATCAAAATATTTTCATTCAAAAATAGTCAAACCCTCCTTATTCTTAGTCATAATTTTTGAAATAAAAAACCTACCAACTAATATCTAATGAGCAACCATGAAAATTACACATGATAAAAACGTGTCATTTACTAACATTAGATAGAGATATATAAATTTATAAATCCTATAGTGATTCATTCATGATTTATGATGATAAAATTATTACTGAAAAATAACATTTGTGTAGTGAGAAAAATTCATTAAGTAAGTGTTTTTTGCGCATGGGAAGATAAATGAAGAGTAAATGGATTGAAAAATATGAATGGACAACATTAATTAATTATTTTTGATGATGGATGATATGTTTTGTTTCTTGGTGTTAAATTGGTGCATCTCATAGATATGTGTTTTAAAATTTCCTTGATTTTATTTTGATGCTTACTTATCCAAGATTCCAAGTTACAAGTGTGGTAGAATTGATAGAGATAATATTCACATTATTTTTTAAGTGAATTTCAATTATTTAAACACCACTAATTTATTAATTTTATGTGAATTTCATTATTTTTGGATTTTAGGGGTGTTTTAAACTTAAATGAAAAACATTCCTAATTAATTAATTTTCACTATTTTCTATCTCATCTAAATTTTTAGCATAACTTTTTCAATATTGATTCAAATGAAGGAATTATTTTTTTAGGATTCCATATTTTAGGGATTCAACTTATCCATATAAAACCAATGATTATTCAAAATTCATGGGGCTCAAAAAATCATTCAATTTGGAAAATATTTTTGGACACTAGAATTAACCACCCCTCATTAAATGATGCAAATATTTGGATACAAGAAACTAAGTGAACTTATTATAGTTGTATATGAAATTGGAATCAATGTTTCATTTCGAAATCAAATTTTAGAGAGAAATTATCTCATGAATCTAGATAATGAACACAACAAAGTGGAGGAAGTTCCTGAGTCACTTCGGCTATAGAAATACTCATTTAATAATTCAAGAATGGCATTTCATAAATTTTTACAAATTATTTAGAATTTTTAGATTCAACGAAAATAAAAATTATGAAAACATAAAATAATAATATTTGGTTATATTTAAACTTCTTATGAGAAAGAACTATTAAAACATAAAAAAGACAAATTCTTGAGAAGAAAGTTTCTGTTTTCATTTTTTTAATGGATTACTTTCACCATTATTCCTTGATAAACTTCAAATGGAGGGATAAAATTTTGAGTGATTGGGAAATGGGAGGTTTACCTTTTTATGGTTCTTTATCTCTTTCACTTCATGGAATAAAATCTATTTCTTTCTTCAGATAAGTTGTTTATAATGCTATAATAGTAGTTTTATTATCATGTACAATCATATTTGGTTTTAAGTTCTATTAATTTGTATTTCCTTGATCGATGATCATTATATCCCTTTAGTTGCTTCTAGTTTATATACAATTGAATAGACCAATTCTTAGTGGTGAAGTACTTGATAATTGATAGTACATGTGGGACATATAGTGGTAAATCTTGATTTTTTAGGATAAACAGGATTAGATCAAGTATTTCCTAAGTCAATTGAGGGTATTCAATACAACTTTATTAATAATTATATGGAAGGTAGACCAAGATGTGATTTTGGAAAGGTTAATTCTCAATAACACTATTTAACCAAAGGAGTGAGAGGAAGGGATTTGGGAATATTTGTTTAATTATTTTAGGTTGGAATGATTGAATAACATGGAACTGGGATGAAATTGCATTTAGAAAATTGAACCTAACCTGGTCACCCTTCTTATATAATTTTTTTAATCACTTGCTTAATCAATCAGTTTTCAATATTTATTTTCATTAATTTTTTTTATTTAAAATAAAACAATTTCAAATACTTTTATATCTCTAATTTAAAGTGAAAAAATGGGTTTTTAACTCATATATGGATACAACCTAGGATAACCACTATAATATATTTTAACTTAAAAATTTATTTTTTCAAACCCAATGACAGACATGTGTCAGACACCTCAAACTCCATCAATATAGAGGGAACAATGACAAAAGGTCTGAAATAAAAAAGTACATGACCACTTTGACAAAAGAGTTTCACCATTAATTAGAGAAATATCTTTATTTTCTATTGAGATAAGTGGTATATTTTATCCCAATGAGGAATAAGTCATTAGTGGTGGAATTAGAGGTGTCATATACTCATGGAAGTGATCCCCTAGTTACATTAAAGATGGGGTAGGCTTTGGATAAATCAATTTCATTGGACAGTACCATCATAACCTCAAAGAAGATGTTTTCCATGATGAAGGAATATTCAAAGAACATATTAGAGTCACCTATCTCATAGAAGGTAGAAGTGGAGGTGGAAATTTTTGATTATGGATTAGTAGTTGAGAAGTTCCCCCTTATGGGGATAGATAATGAGTTGCAACATCCTACAAATAAATAGGTAGAGGAATATCCTCCTTTAAATGAGGAAACTGGATATTAATTATCCCACCCGGGTTTAGAGATCACTCATCTACTTCTTGAGGTCAACGAAGTTTCATAACTGCTGGAATACTTCACTGAGTATGATTCCCATACTTATGAAATGGATGAATTAGAATCAAACATAGTTGAGGATGACTTGATGACCTATCGTGGGGAATATAGGAACACATTTAGCTTTATCATCCACATTTATTTAGATCATATGATAGATTGGAATAGGTTCCTTCTCTATTGGTAGGTGAACCTAGTAATTGACAGGGTTTACTATTACCCACTCTATTCACTAGTTTAGAACTTCTTGGTTGGGGGGTATTATCTGGAATGAATATGTTTTGACATTTTTAGTCATGAGTTCATTTATAAGGGTGTCAAAACTCTTTGAATGGATGAATAATAATTTTATTCACTTGATGAGGAACCACGCCAGCAACATGTCACATTTTCATCTAGGGAGTAGACAATCTACCACTTAGGGGTAAAACTGAAGTGGGCCATGGTTGAGTCATCTCAAGCATCATCACATGTAGGAAAGTGAAAGGATAATAAAACCATTCTTCAAGTATAGATATATTACTTTTTCCATGTATATATGAATAACTAGTGGATATATCTAGTCTATATAAGATTATGGAATCATCATGAAAAAGGTTTTTTGACTCGAAAAATCCATCACCTAGGCCGTAGGGGCAATTTTGTAAAAATGGAGAGGCTTTGGTTGGAAAATGAACAACCTGATTTTTTTTCAAGAAATAAAGAGCATTATGTTTTTGATTACTTATGTTGAAAACATCAACTCAATCACATTAATTAAATGACCAACTAAAAATTTGTAAACTAATATGAGATAGGCACATGTGTGATAAATATGACGTAAATAAAAAATTATTAGATTAAATTAGTTAACCCGATAGGGTTGTAATGATTATAATTTGTATGTTTTGTTTATCACCTTGTGAACACACAAATATGGAGGATTGGGTTGGTAAATTTATACGAGTTTCATTATCCCTATTAATATGTAGGATGTAATATGGAGAAACACCAAGTGTTCTATAATAAAACTTGAGAAAAGGTAATGTGATGAAGGTATATTTTGAATCCAAAAGTCTGAACCAATTAATGATCAATGTAGATAGGCTGGGTATGACCAATAAATGCATTTGAAATATGATATCCACAATCGTATTTCTGAATATTTATCTTTCCAGATGCATACCCTTGATGAGAGTTGGGACTTTGGATCATTGTGGTGTCATTATAGGGGAGTCTATTTAGTGAATATGATAATGGTTCCTCTATATTGTATAACCTATATGGGAGGATTTCCCTTAAAGCATTGTTTCTTCACCATAGGGGATCCTATTTATATGTGAAAGTTTATTTAGATCCAAATTAGGGGACACAATGTGTTCCCTTTAAAAAGAAGAATGTTCAAGAAGAGTTCCAATACTCTTTATGTTACACCGTCATGCATCAAGAATATGTAGGGGCATGCCTTTTATAGTCATGTAACTAGGACCAATGAGGTCACTCCAGTTCAATGGAATGCTACTAAATAAAGGTGATACTAATGAAATTTACATTTTAAGTGTGGTAAAGGTAAAACTCAATCTGAATTAGAGTCCTATTGTGTAACACCCCAAGCTTCCATGGTACGCTTCTCTTTGAATAATACAGTAGCGTGTGTTGTACGCAACTTCGAGTTCTAACACACACCACAACCAATCAAACTAGCCATTATGAATAGTAATACCCACTTTTTGAAATTTTATAAATTTTATCTTTCAAAATGGACTTCATTTTTGGATTTGGAATATCAAAATTATCCTAGGGTTAATTTTTGGTATTTTTCTGAAAACATTCAATTTTTGATGAATAGTGAAAAAACACTGAGTTATAGTTTAAAACCGAATTTTTATTTAAATAATTATTTAATTTAGTTAAATTTAATTATGGTAAAAATAGATACATAATACCTATATAAGTTAAATTTAATTCATTGGAGTTAGTTTAGAATAATTTTAGATATATAAAAATTTTATGGAACTTTTCACCGTCTTTTACCCACCTCCTAGGAGAATTTGGAAATTCACATAAAACTTAATTTTACCATTCTGTGAGTGGAATTTAGAAAATCTGATAGACACAGTTAATATCAAGTAGTAAAATGTGGTTCAATAAGATAATTTTTTTTTCGTGAATAGTAACTTTTTACTTTTATTTATCACGGTTAAAAGTAAATAGGGTAATTAAGGGTAAAAATGATATTAATACTACCCTAAAACATGTCCCAATTCTATTGGAAAAGTGTATCTCGACAAAAAAAAACCATAGGAATAAAATATTATCATTTAGGTCTACTTGGATTAGATTAGGACATTTATTATTATTTAATTCAAAGAAGAGTTAAAAGAGTTAAAACCAAGGTTTAATTACTAAAACATTTTTAATATAGGTTTATACATAAGATAAATTCAATTGTAAATATTAATTAGAAATATAAAAAGATTTCCCACATAATGATATTTTATTTATAATTTTTAGACATTAAATAATTTAATTTATTTATGACACAATGATGATACAGTAATTACCTTATTAGTAAAATATTAAAATAATTGATATTATAAATACCCAAATAAATATAATTTGAAACTTTTAATGAACTTCTCGAATTTTATAGCATAATATGACATGTTAATATTTATTTAATTATGTTTTTTCGAATTAATCATGATGTTATGATTTTCAAAAAAATCAAATACCAAATAGTTTCAAAATTGACATAAAAGAGTTTTTAAAACAAATATTATATAATTAATTTATATTCTATTCCAAAAAATCTAAGGTTTCTCCAAGAGACTTATATTATTATAGGTGTATCATTAATGGACCACTTGGGGGTCTCTTGGAAGTTTATAGTAAGTTTATTGACTATATAATATAAAAGAACAAAGAGACATGGTAAGTGTCAAACTAATTAACTAAGAGTTAAAACTAAAAGATAAGGTTAATATAGTGACACAAACCTGCCTAAAACCTATTGGTTGAATGTTTTTCAACCTATACTCACCTTAAAATTTAAATAATTCACTTTTGAGCCATTATAAACCGAATATGAATTTATTATAAAATAATATTTCTAGCTTTTTGAAAGGTGCCCCTCACCCCTCTTATAAAAAGGCACTCCCCTTCTCACTAATTCACACATTCAGAGCCTTTTGTCTCCGCCAAACTCTGCCCAAATACCCTCTAAAATATCCTCCCTTCATCCTAAAGTCCTTCCTTTAGTCATAAATCCAACCTAAAGAGCCCTTTTGATCAAATCAAAAGGAAGAACCCGAAGAAGAGGTAATGTTTTCACCACCCTCTTTCAAGTTCCTTTCTTCTTCAACTTCTTCTTTCTTTGTTATTCCATTCTAAAATAAAATCTACAGTATCTTCTATATACTTTGAAATTATTATAAATGTGGTAAAACCATATTCAGTATTATATCCATCCTTTGAATGACATGTCACCATACGTGCGTACGTACAACTTACCGTATCCACGTCGTGGTGTAATTGTTATTCAAAATATTATTATTTGGATGCATATAATAATGATGTTTAATTCATGTAAATAATAAATATAACATGATATTGATTCAATATATATGATATAATATCCAATTATATATTATTTTAATATCAAAAGAATGATATTGTCGCACGTGCGTACGTACGGACTACCGTCTCCACGAACGCGATGAGATTCATTCCCCATCGTATCCATTCAAGTATAATTCTCATTTGATGATTAAAAATAATTTTTAAGGACTTGATATCATTTTGGATATGAATAAGATACAACCTATCCATAACAATCACTGCTTATGTAACAAAGTATATAAAGGAAAACTAATCAGTTAACACTTGAAACGACGATAATACTAAAATATTATTAACAAAGTATTAATAGAAGATCATATATGATATCATAATTATGTATATGGTTCTTGTATAACTTAATAAAAATATTTTAACTATTATACAGGAGGTTAACATACCATTGACTAAGGAAAATTACAAGGTAAGGGTTAATTATACAACCTCTTCTTTATTCAAGGTTGTATATATGTAATTATCTACTGGGACCTCTTTATCATCAACATCCATGTTTCTTAAAAATGTCTTCAAATTTTTTTTACTATTTAATAGAAAATGGGTTAATGTCATTTATACCCTTACATGTTTTTGAAAGGAATATTTCTGTCATTTTCCAAACAAGGTCCTTTTTAACCTTTTCGACAGAATTAAGGTAAGAATATATTTTTTTAACTTATACGGCGGGTGCGGATATTTTCCACCATTATAAAATCTTTGAAGCTTCCCTTACAAGATTATAAGGATATTTTCAAAGTAAATGTTTTATTTTATAATTATTTAACTTTTAAATGATTTCAAAAAAGAGATATTTCTATCAACTAGTTTTGATTTCATCTATGTCAATATCGTTTGATGGATTTTAAGCTTATTTGAAGTTGATTTATTATGATACAAAACTTTCATATTATATTGAAGGTTTTGTGATATGTTTAACTATGGATATGTTATTTTTATACCATTCATGGTTTATAGAGAATGTATTGACATTTTGTATGCTAGTTTTAATACGAATGTTTATGTTATGTTTAAACCTGTTCATATGAGGAATGCATTGGACTTAATAAGTGATGGGTGGAGCCTTCTATAGCTCCTCGATGCATCGGTAGGTCTCACGAGACAAACTAGTGTCTTGGAACGAGGCCTTGACAAAATCTTATTTGTAGTCTTGGCACGAGGCCTTGACTATGTGGTTATGATAGTCTGGAATTATGCATTCCATCATTATGAAAGTGGTTGTTAATATTTCATGTGATTATTCGACTAGTAGAATATCCATGTGAATAAGTAAATGGAATTATTTCATTTTATCTTTTCCATATTATGCTAAAGTTCAAGTTTAAAAGGCTTTTGTTTTAGTTATACATTTCCTTAAATGTTAATGCTTATTTATGAAAGTTTTCGCTATATTGTTATCCTTACTGAGCATCTGAGCTCACCCCTTTCAATATATTATTTTTCCCAAGATGTGAAGAAGTAATTTATGAATGACCTGCAGGGATAATATGAGAGGATATGAAGAAAAGATTTTTTTGTAGTAGTTTTCACTTTATGATGTAATGTAAACTTTATGAATGTATCTAGTTATTCCAAGGCTACTAAACTAATCGGTCTTTCGATATTTAATATTTCTTGTGATCATAAAAATGTTATGTAATAATGCATCGACTCTAGGTAACTAGGGTCTTGGCGTTACAGTTGGTATCAGATGAAGTTTATTACAAACCTTGGAAGCTAGATTTAGATAAACTCTAATTAGAGCACATAGCCTTAAGATAGACTTTGAGGATTAGTATAGAAGAACTTCCTAGAATTTTGGTATTGTAGAGATTTTGTGAGTTTTCCGAGCAATACATCCCTATCTAGATATAGGCAGGTAGAGGCGGCTCTGGCACAAATGTACCTAGGGGTAAAACCCGAAAATACCACTTTGAGCTAGACTCGAACGGAAACTGGTGCACGAAAACGGGCCTTGCTGCACTCTTGGTTATGACACTCCTGGGGGATATGCTTAGAATAATTCTCATTTTCTTTACAAACCATTATGAAGGGTTTATGAGTATATAATTTCTCAAAGAAAAAATTTATATGATTATGGATTATATCCATAAATAGTTCAATTTATGTTAAGTGTTTTATGAGTATGGAATTATGTATTTTGATTCATAAACTGATCTAGTTTATGCCATTGTTTAGAAATGGCGCCTAGTGGAAGAAATAGAAACCGTATCAATGTACGTACTCCATTTAGTAATTTCCCTCCTGCTCAAGATAATTATAGTGGAGCTGGTGATACAACTGGTGCTGATCAGCTTATCACTATACTGAGACAACTCACTCAGTTTATGAATAATAACCTTACCCGTATGGAGCACCCTGATCCACAACATGGAGGATCAATGTTAGATCGCTTCATGAGGAAACAACCACCAACATTCAATGGGAGTACAAATCCATTGGTATCAGAGAAATGGATAAGTTACCTAGTGAAAATATTTCAGGCTTTGGGGATTTGTGAAAGGGAAAAAGTTATCATGGTAGTTTACCGCCTCACTGGAGATGCTGATCAATGGTGGTCATTGATTCAAAACCTGAAGGAAGATAATGAAGTATCAAATATGTAATAGAGGGAGTTCAAAGATCTATTTTTAGAAAAATATTTTCCTCGTGACCATTGAGCAGATATGGAAAGACAATTTCTGAGTCTGAGAAAAAAGGAGGATGAAAATGTCGCAAAGTATGAGGATAACTTTACAATGTTAGAAAGGTATGCTGGAGATTATATACGTAACCCAAGAAGTAATATTGATCATTTCTTTGATGTTTTAAAACCATTTATCCATCGATCATTAGTCTCACAATCCTTCTCGTCGTACGAAGACATTGTCTCATGTGCTATCAAGACAGAAAAGGAATTCTCTAAGTCCTATGACTTTAAAGCAAAGAAAGAGAAGAAGAGATCCGCTGATAAATCTGGGAATGAAAATAAGCGGAAGAAGGGAAAAGTTAAATATCCATCCTGTAGTAAATGTGGGAAGAAACACCCTGGTACTTTCTTGAAAGGAATGGGAGTCTGTTACAAGTGTGGTGAAAAAGTCCACCAAGCTCATGATTGCAAAGGGAAGAAAGAAGCTACCGATGTTCAGTGATACAATTTCAGAGAGATGGGACATTATGAAAATGAATTTACTAAGCATCAGGGGAACTTACCTCAGAAAAGGCCAAGGGATCAAGGACAAGCTTATGCTATCACTACTGGTAAGGTAGAAGCCCCGAAAGACGTGGTGGCAGGTAATTTAATGGTTTCCTCAAGTTTAGAAAATGCATTATTTGATTTTGGATCATCACATTGTTTCATATCTTCCCAGTTTTCTATGAAAATTAGATATTTCCAATTTGATTTAACAAGGGAGTTGTTAGTTAAAAATCCTAAGGGAAGTATCATTGCAACAAAGTTTTGTGAATCAGTCCCCATTAGATCACATAAATGTTCTTTATCCACTGATATCATCATCATACCTATGATTGAGTTTGATATAATCCTCGGTATGGATTGGCTTTCAGACCATGATGTAAAGATTTATTGTAAGAAGAAAGAGGTTACAATTTTTGATGATGATGATAAGGAACACCTTATCTTTAGAGAAGAATCATCACCACTTAATTCCTATCTAGATCCACCCATTAGCTCAACTAAATTCAATTATTGGGGAGGAAGAGAATGAAATGATTATGGGTGAGGAAAGGAATGTTCAAATAGAGGATGTACCTATTGTGAAAGAATACGTAGATGTGTTTCCAGAAGATTTACCTGGACATCCTCCAGAATGGGAAGTTGAGTTTTCCATTGATTTAATTCCTGGATCAAGGCCTATATCGAAGACCCCTTATAGAATGGCCACTATAGAATTAGTGGAACTAAAGATACAAATAGAGGAATTGAGTAATAAGGGATTTATTCTCCCTAGTGTTTCTCCATTGGGAGCCCTGTTCTTTTTGTTAAAAAGAAAGATGGATCTATGAGGTTATGTATCGACTATAGGGAAATCAATACTATAACAATAAATAAAAAGTATCCCCTACTTCGCATTGATGATTTATTTGACCAACTACATGGAGATCAATACTTTTAAAAGATTGACCTATGATCTAGATACCATCAGTTGTGTGTGAAGAAGGAAGACATTCTGAAGACAGCATTTCGAACCAGGTACGGGCATTATGAGTTTACAGTAATGCCTTTTGGGCTGACTAATGAACCCTCTGTATTCATGGATCTAATGAATAGAGTTTTCAAGGAATATCTCGATGATTTTGTGGTGGTATTTATTGATGATATCCTGATATACTCCAAAATCTACAAAGATCATGAAAATCACTTACGCATTATCCTGAAGACTCTAAGAAGACATGAATTATATGGGAATTTTAGAAAGTGTGAATTCTAGCTTCAAGAGATTTCTTTTCTTGGCCATATTGTCTCTAAAGATGGAATCTCTGTTGATCCTTCTAAGACCAATACAATCCAAGAATGGACTGCACCGACGAGTATAACTGAGGTATGCAGTTTTATTGGTTTAGCAGGTTATTATCGACATTTTGTCCATAATTTTTTCCGATTGGCTAACCCATTAACAAAGCTCACACGTAAAGGGGTTAAATTTGTTTGGACAAAAGAGTGTAAAGAATGTTTTGAAGAACTGAAGAGAAGATTAGTCAACGCTCCTATATTGACTCTACCATCGGGGAATGATGGGTTCGTTATTTATAGTGATGGATCGAATAAAGGACTTGGTTGTGTCCTTATGCAAAATGATAGGGTTATTGCCTATGCATCACGATAGTTGAAAATTCATGAGAAAAACTATCCTACTCATGATCTCGAGTTAGCAGCTGTAATATTTGATTTGAAGATATGGAGACACTACCTCTATGGTAAAAAATGTGAGATTTATACTGATCATAAGAGTTTGAAGTATATTTTATCACAAAAAGAACTCAACATGAGGAAAAGGAGATGGCTTGAATTAATCAAGGATTATGATTGCATGATACACTACTACCCGGGGAAGGCAAATAAGGTGGAAGATACTTTGATTAGAAAAGATCATGGATATTTTAACAAGATGAAAATTGAGAGGGATCCTATTTTCATGGATCTAGTGAATATGGACATGGGAATAACCATGGAAGGTGAAACATCAATGATTTTTCAAATGGTTTCTAAACCATATTTACTAGAAAGGATAAAGAGTTCTTAGACTGATGATGAAGAATTTCAAAAGAAGATTAAAGCTGTGAATGATGGGCGATTGAGTGACTTTGTGTATGAAGATGGAATTTTAAAATTTGGGAAGAGAATTTGTGTTCCCAATATACCTGATCTAAAAAGGGAATTGTTGGATGATGCTCATAGTTTCAATTTCTCTATACACCTTGGGAGCACCAAAATGTATAGAGATTTGAAGGAACATTTTTGGTGGGACAACATGAAGAGGGAGATTGCTGATTTTGTGTCAAGATGTATGGTTTGTCAACAAGTGAAAGCTGGAAGGCAATAGCCTATAGGATCCATGCAAACTCTTCCCATACTTGAGTGGAAATGGGATAATATCACGATGGAATTTGTCATGGGACTACCAAATACTCCTAGAAGGAACGATGTAATATGGGTTATTTTTGATCGTCTTACCAAGTCAGCACATTTTCTTGTTATAAGAGATGATATACCACTTGAACGTTTAGAAAGACTGTATATTAATGAAGTTGTGAGACTTCGTGGAGGACCCCTATCAATTGTTTCAGATCATGATCCCCGTTTTACTTCAAGGTTCTGGAAAATTATTCAGAAGGCCTTGGATACTGAACTTTATTTGAGAACTATCTACCACCCTCAAACAAATGGACAATCAGAATGGACAATTCAAACTTTAGAAGACATGTTGAGATCATGCTCACTTTACTTTCAGGGTATGTGGGATCAATATTTACCTCTGGTAGAATTTTCCTATAACAATAGCTTCCATTCAAGTATTAAGATGGCACCATATGAAGCGTTATACGGAAAGAGATGTCGCAAACCAACCTATTGGGATGACGTTGGTGAAAGAAAACTTGTAGGCCTAGAACTGGTGGAGGAAACGATGGAGAAGGTGAAGGTAATCCAAAACCACATCAAAGCAGCTCAAAGTAGGCAGAAGAGATATGCCAATAACCAAAGGAAGAATTTGGAATTTCAGGTAGGAGATCATGTTTTCTTGAAGGTATCTCCATGGAATGGAGTTATACATTTCGGTAAGAAAGGTAAATTGAGTCCCAGGTACATCAGACCTTTCGAAATCCTAGAATGAATTGGTGTTGTAGATTACCATTTGGTAATGACGCCAAATCTCTCCAAAGTACACTATGTGTTCCACGTATCACTATTAAGGAAATACATGCCTGACCCAACGCATGTACTCACCTAAGAGGAATTAGAACTGGAACACGATCTATCTTATTGCAAAGATCCCATCAGGATTCTTGATACGAGAGAACAAGTACTGAGAAATCAGACGACTCGTCTGGTAAAAGTTCTATGGAGAAACCATAAGATGGAAGAGGCAACGTGGGAACCCGAGGAACTTATGATGAAGAACCACTCGAGTATTTTAATGCGGTTGTATTCTATAAATTTAGAGGATGAAATTATTTGAAGGAGGGGAGAATGTAACACCCCAAGCTTCCACGGTACGTTTCTCTTTGAATAATACAGCAGCGTGTTTTGTACGCAACTTTGAGTTCTAACACACACCACAACCAATAAAACTAGCCGTTATGAATAGTAATGCCCACTTTTTGAAATTTTATAAATTTTATCTTTCAAAATGGACTTCATTTTTCGATTCGGAATATCAAAATTAACCTAGGGTGAATTTTTGGTATTTTTCTGAAAACATTCAATTTTTGATGAATAATGAAAAAACACTGAGTTATAGTTTAAAACCAAATTTTTATTTAAATAATTATTTATTTTATTTAAATTTAATTAAGGTCAAAATAGATACATAATACCTATATAAGTTAAATGTAATTCATTGGAGTTAGTTTAGAATAATTTTAGATATATAAAAATTTTATGGAACTTTTCACCGTCTTTTACCCACCTCCTAGGAGAATTTAGAAATTCACATAAAACATAATTTTACCTCTTCTGTGAGTGGAATTTAGAAAATCCGAGAGACACGGTTAATACCAAGGAGTAAAATTTGGTTCAATAAGATAAAAATATTTTTTGGTGAATAGTAACTTTTTACTTTTATTTACCACGATTAAAAGTAAATAGGGTGATTAAGGATAAAAATGATATTAATATTACCCTAACACATGTCCTAATTCTATTGGACAAGTGTATATCGACCAAAAAAAACCTTAGGAATAAAATATTATCATTTAGGTCCACTTGGATTTGATTAGGAAATTTATTATTATTTAATTCAAAGAAGAGTTAAAAGAGTTAAAATCAAGGTTTAATTACTAAAACATTTTTAATATAGGGTTATACATAAGATAAATTCGATTGTAAATATTAATTAGAAAGTTAAAAATATTTTCCACATAATGGTATTTTATTTATAAATTTTAGACATTAAATAATTTAATTTATTTATGACACAATGATGATGCAGTAATTACCTAGTTAGTAAAATATTAAAATAATTGATATTATAAATACCCAAATAAATATAATTTTAAATTTTAATGAATTCCACTAATTTTATAGCTTAATATGACATGTTATTATTGATTTAATTATGTTTTTTAGAATTAATCATTCTGTTATGATTTTCAAAAAAATCAAATACCAAATAGTGTCAAAATTGACATAAAAGAGTTTTTAAAACAGATATTATATTTTTAATTTATATTATATTCCTAAAAATCTAAGGTTCAGCCAAGAGACTTATATTATGATAGTTGTATCATTAATGGACCACTTGGGGGTATTTTGGAAGTTTATAGTAAGTTTATTGACTATATAATATAAAACAACAAAGAGACATGGTAAGTGTCAAACTAATTAACTAAGAGTTAAAACTAAAATATTAGGTTAATATAGTGACCAAAACCTGTCTAAAACCTATTGGTTGAATTTTTTTAGACCTATTGTCACCTTAATATTTAAAAAATCCACTTTTTATCCATTAATAATCGAATATGAAACTATTATAAAATAATATTTCTAGATTTTCCAAAGGTGCCCCTCACCCCTCTTATAAAAAGGCACTCCTCCTTCTCACTAATTCACAAATTAAAATACTTTTTTCTCGGCCAAATTCTACCCTAATACCATCTCAAATATCCTACCTTAATCATAAAGGCCTTCCTTTAGTCAGAAATCTAACCTAAGGATCCCTTTTGATCAAATCAAAAGGAAGAACCCGAAGAAGAGGTAATGTTTTTACCACCCTCTTTCAAGTTCCTTTCTTCTTCAACTTCTTCTTTCTTTGTTATTCCCATTATAAAATAAAAACTACATTATCTTATATATACTGTGATGTTATTATAAATATGGTACAACCATATTCAGTATTATATCCATCCTTTTAATGACATGTCCCCATACGTGCGTACGTACGACTTACCATCTCCACGCCGTGGTGTAATTGTTATTCAAAATATTATTATTTGGATGTATATAATAATGATGTTTAATTCATTTAAATAATAAATATAAAATTATATTTATTATTTATATATGATATACTATCCAATTATATATTATTTTAATATCAAAAGAATGATATTTTCACTCGTGCGTATGTACGGACTACCGTCTCCACGAACGCGATGAGATTCATTCCCCATCGTATCCATTCAAGTATAATTCTCATTTTATGATTAAAAAAAATCTTTAAGGACTTGATATCATTATGGATATGAATAATATACAACCTATCCATAACAAACACTGCTTACGTAACAAATCATATAAAGGAAAACGAATCAGTTAACATCTGAAACGACGATAATACTAAAATATTATTAACAAAGTATTAATAGAAGATCATATATGATATCATAATTATGTATATGGTTATTGTATAATTTAATAACAATGTTTTAACTATTATGCAGGAGGTTAACATACCATCGACTAAGGAAAAGTACAAGGTAAGGGTTAATTCTACAACCTCTTCTTTATTCAAGGTTGTATATATGTAATTATCTACTGGGACCTCTTTATCATCCACATCCATGTTTCCTAAAAATGTCTTCAAAACATTTTTAATATTTAATAGAAAATGGGTTAATGTCATTTATACCCTTATACGTTTTTGAAAGGAATCTATCTGTCGTTTTCCAAACAAGGTCCTTTTTAACCTTTTCGACAGAATTAAGGTAAGAATGTATTTTTTTAACTTATACGGTGGGTGTTGCTATTTTCTACCATTATAAAATCTTAGAAGTGTAAGAACCCAGTTTTTGCTGAGAAAGACTTTGGAATATTCTTGATAATATTCCAGAGCAGTGCCTTCAGACGGCGTGCGATTCCGAGCCCCGGAGTGGCCAGAATTAAATTTTCAGTGCGTTCACACTGGAAACACTAAATAAATGAGATAACTCCTATAAGGTGATCCGGATCAGGGATCAGAGTATATGGATGAGTCCGGAATGGGGTGTTTACCCTAGGAGCGACATAAAACTTGTCGGCGCGGGATGTTTGGACCCCTTGCTCGCTCCCGTAACGTTAAACGGATAAATAAATTAAATTAATTCGTTTAATGTTGAAACGTAGGTATCTCTTAAACAGTGGCTCAGATTGGGAAACCGAGGGCACCGTTGAGTTTGGAGCGTTCCGTTTACCCTAGGAGGGGTGTAAGTTTTGCGGGCGCGGGCCTTTTGTGAAAAATGGCCCCAGGGGCGTTTCTGTAATTTAGCGGCTTCGGACGTTAAATTTTATAAATTTTGAACGGGATCTCGGATTAAAATTCCGAGAAATCCGTTGTGCTTGGGAGGTGGGTTTTACCCTAGGGGAGGCTTAACCTCGACCCTACTGAGAGTTCGGGTCCGGGCCGACGGGCGGGTGGTTAAGCGTTTTCTATTTAAACGCTTAACACACCCTCCTCCCTCCTCTCATTCCCCTTTCCCCTGGCAGCCCCTCTTCTCCCTCCTCCTCCTCCATCTCCGGCGAGACTCCGGCGAGATAGCTCCGGTGAGGCGTGGTGGCCGGCGGATCGTCGCGAAGCTTCGGGCGAAGCCCCGCGTGGTAGGATGTTGCGTTTGCATTTTCTATTCCCGTACCTAGTTTGAGCTTGTTTTGCACTGTCGATTCCTTGTCAAAACATCGATCAAATCCCATAAATGCGTAGTATACATTTTTATCTCTCCAATTCATTTCTCGGAATCAAAATACGAGCTCGGAGGAGGCCGGGCTCGATCGTCGAAGGTTGCGGGTTTTTCTGGTGGTCCGGCGAGCCCTGGCGCGGCGGCGGCCTCAGGCGGTGTCACGGTGAGGGCGGACGGCGCGACAGAGGGGTGTCCGCGGGGTGTCCGCGGGTGTCCGGTGGAAGCGCGGAGCGTGGCAGGGGTGTCTGGCGGCGTGTCCGCGGGGCGCGGAAGCGGGTGTCTGGCGGAGTGCCCGGCGCGACAGGGGCGTCTGGCGGAGCTCCCAGCGAGGCGGCGGTCGCCAGGGAGCGGCGACCGCGGGGTCGCGTGGCGCGACCCCTGTGCGGCGACAAAGACCCGCACCACGCGGGTCTTCACACGGCGGCCGCGACGGGCCCTCGTGGCCTGTCTGCGCGGGGACCGAGTCTCCGCGGCCGGCCCGCGCGGCTAAGCCGCGGGCCGGCCCAGGTCGGTCCAGCCCCAGGGGTTTTGCCCCCTCGGTGTTCGGGGACCCGTACTTTCCGCTACGGCTGTCCATTTTGAGTGCCATCTGCGGCGGTGGGACCGTATTGACGAGACAGTCTTTTTGAGATGGTTTTGTGAATTTTTAATTCCTGAAACGAGGGGTCGCGGAGGCGCGATGTGTCCTTAAGTGGGTGAGCGTAATCCCTGAGATTCTTGTTTTGGACGGTGCGGACGCATCCGACGTCCGTTTTGAGCGCCGTCAGTGGCGTTGGGACCCTGGCATCGAGACGGAGGTTTCCAGGGTGGTTTCAGGCATTGAGGCCGAAGATGAGGCGCGGTCCCCGCGGCCCGTCTTTTGAGCTGCGTGCAGCTAGTAGCGACTTTTTCCTCAGATGTCCGTTTAGGGTGTGCGAGCAGTCGATGTTGGGTGTTTTTCCGAGGGCAACACGTTGGCGCAGTCTGCCCGCTGTAATTCCGCACGATGGTGCGGGCCTCGCGAGGGCCGTTTCGGGAGTTGACGGTGATTTCCAGATTTATCACCGGGCGACCGTTTTGGACAAGTGGATAGTCCATCTTGTGTGATTTTTCCATAGGATCGCAATGGTGTGATCCGTTCGTTGAGTTTTAGGACCGGGATGCGGGTCCCACGTGGCACCGCTTGTGTGCGGTGCGCCGGGATGCACCTTTTGCTTCAGATATCCGTTGCACTCAAGTGAGTAGTGCCTTTGACGTGTTTTCCCGAGGGGATCGCAATGGTGCGATGCGCCTGACTGTTTTCACAGCCGAGGCTCGGGATCACGGGACGCCGTTCGGGCGTGAGGCGGTGTTGGTGACTTTTTCGTCGGATATCCGTTTGAGGCGAGTGAGTAGTCGATCTCGCGTGTTTTTCCACGAGGATTACAACGGTGCGATCCGTTTGGTTGTGCAGAGACTCTTGCACTATCTTGTTAAACCTAGAGAATAGAAGGTGCTCTAGTGGTGGTTCGCCCTACCTTGTTGTAGTGGACCCTTGGCGTGTGATTGCGTACTCTTGGGAGAGTGATATAAATGATTCACGAGATGTGGATGGCCGTGTCTGGGCCTTTGAGGTGGAGTTGTTACGTCACGCCTTCACGTTGACATTGGGTGCCATGTGCACGATAGCCTTTGGGCTGGAACGAGGTATACTCTGGGAGTATACAGGAGCACTTGGAGGTACGTGTGGTTGTTTGTACCTGAGGATGTTTGTACGCTTAGTTGGGGTTGACTTGGGGCCACACGCCGTGTGGGCCCCATGTGCGTGCCGTGATCTGCTTTACGTAATTTGACCTCTCGCGACGTAGAGGGTCCCTCTGCGCTCGTTTGTTTGACCCGCAGGGTGGAGTTTTCCCCTGGCTTTGTGCTCGTCTATTTGACCAGTAGGGCGGAGTTTCCCCTGTCCTGGTGCTCTTTTGTCTGACCAGCAGGGTTGAGCGGTCTCCCCCTGGTCTTGTGCTCGATGGTTTGGCCGGCAGAGATGGTTTGGTTCCTCTGCTTCTTTGGCTGTGAGGGGTTTTAGTACTGTGCCCTTTCACCGGATTGCGACACCGTCTGCGACTACGGGTGTTCGTGCAGCGTGGGAATTTTCCCCACTTTTTGGGATGAGGTGTCTCGGTCCGCTTTGACAGTGACTCAGCGGATTGGAGCGGGATCACCTTGTGAGGCCTGGGGAGTTTCTCCCGTTGCTCCGTGTTCCCTGGTAGAGCTTGTGGTTTCGGTGTGACCAACACTTTACGCGGGCACCGATCCTCTACCCAGGAGGTTGTTCCAGCAGGCCTGAGGTTGTTTCCAGGAGGGATGAAGTTGTTCCAGCAGGGCTGAGGTTGTTCCAGCAGGGCTGAGGTTATTTCAGCAGAGCTGAGGATGTTTCAAGCGGGGCTCGCCAGTGGGTTACCATCCAGCAGGGATGGCCAGTACAGTGGTGTTTACTGAGCATTACCATCCAGCAGGGATGGCCAGAGCAGTTCTGGGCTTACCTCTAGCGGGGCTGGGCAGTGGTCCCCGATGCCGGGCTTACCTCCAGCTGGGCTGGGCAGTGGTCCCCGATGCCGGGTTACCTCCAGCTGGGCTGAGTAGTGGTCCCATCGCCGACTTTAGCCAGGTCGCCCTCTAATGGATTACCCTATTACGGGACTGGGCAGTGAGGCACCCGTCGACTTTCCGGGTATCCCTGTAGTGGGAACCCATTGACTTCTAGGGATCCTACAGCGGGGCTGGGCAGGGGGTCGCCTGTCGACTTTGAGAAGACCTCTCGACTGCGGGGTAGTGACGAGTTGTGGTTGACGTTCCCCCAGAACTCTCAAGTACGAGGAGCACTTTCCCCCACCGAGACGCGTCCTTGTGACGCGGACTAAAACCATGTGGTCGAGTCAGTGTTGCCCAAAGCGGATAGTGTCGAGGTGTGGTGATTGAGCCCCTTGACTTGCGGTTCGGGGAAAACGTGCGGGATGCTGGGCATCGATGGAGTTTAATTCTGGGACTGTTGGCTACTTGTTTTCTTGGGCTGAGCTACAGGACGGAGATCCCCTTACGAGCTTGTTCGGGCTTCTTGTAAGAGCATATATATGTATATACCTCGTATGAGTACCCACTCCTTGGGTTTTGGCTGCTCTCCTTCCAGGAGAGGCGAAGACGCGCGGGGTATGCCACGTTCTTTCCGTGTCTAGCTTCTCGTGGTTGGACGAGTCTACTCTCCTGCTATAGGTAGTGAAGACTCGACGGGAAGTTCGTCTTCTCACCATTTCCAGCTCCTTGTGTCTGGATGAGTCTATCTTCTTTCTCTTGTTGGGTTGAGCTGGACTCTTACTGCACTTTCAGTTGTACTCTACTTTTCTGTTCGCTCTACCGCTCACCCTTCGGTACCTCCTTTGTTACTCCATTGAGCCTTTGGGGTATCCTACTGAGTATTTTTATACTCACCCCTGCTTGGGCTTTGCCCGCACTTGGTGTGCCCTTTCAGACGACGGACAGGTGGAGCGTGACTTTAGTGGAGCGTAGGAGCTTGGGAGCTTGGACCACGTGCGGTGGTCGTGGCCAGGTTTCAGGTGGGAGACCCGTCAACTGTTTCTTTTGTTTACCTGTTTCCGGGTTGTGGCACTTTTTGGTTGGGCGTGTGTTTTTCCCCTTTCTTTTCAGCTTGTACTTTGTACTGTCAGAGGTCGATGCACTTTGTGGTTTATATATAGCAATTGCCCTTTCTTTTAATTTTCTTTTTACTCTGCACTTTTTCATTGAGTGTGCTGCGTGTGTGTGTGTACAGGTGCTTAGGCAAAGGCCTCCCCAAGTTTTTGTGCCTTCGGCGCTGGTCACCAGCCCCTGGCCTATGGAGGCGGGCTTGGGGTAGTTGCGGCTCGAGCCCGGGTAGGGTCAGGTCATGACAAAGTGGTATCAGAGGTGGTTCGTTCCTTGGGACGCTGTTCGGACGTCCCTAAAAGAGGAATTGGTTGGTATTTAGGGCAATAGTGTTAATGTGTCTCGAGAGCGGCTCTCAGGCCAAGGACTCCAGTGATGGTGCAACGGCCGACGTATCCATTCACCAGGACCTTGATAACCCGCTTGTCGACTCGGCATGCTAAGACACTTGTTGCAGGGAAAATTTGTTTGTGCATCACATAGGACTGAGTCTTGACTGTACTTCTTGAGTCAGCTCCCCATCGTTGTTGTTTTTGGTATATACATATATTCTCATCTGACCGCGGCACTCCTTAATAATTTTCAGGATGTCTCCGTAAGGACAGCCAGCCAGGATACCAGCTTTGGTTCGTGATGACGACCCTGTGAGCTACGAGGCCACAGTCCAGGACCCATCATGCGAGCCCCTTTCTCCGGGTGGGCCGGTAGCAGCACCCCCACCTGTTGAGCAGCAGACAGTTTCAGCAGAGAAGGATGAGCTGGAGCGCAGGTTGAGCGCGCTCCATGAGTTCTAGCGGCAGAGACCACTGAGGTTCAGTGGTGAGCCTGACCCTCAGGCAGTAGAGGTTTGGCTCGAGGCAGTGGTTCGCCTTTTCAGGCTTGTGCAGACGCCGATAGATCAGAGAGTGGCTTTGGCAGCCACCCTTTTTCGTGGAGCAGCTTGGCGTTGGTGGAGTCTGGTGACTCAGTTTCTTGACGAGTCGTAACTTTCATGGGACGACTTTCAGTTGTTGTTTCGTGAGGAGTTTTGACCCTCCTACTTGCGCTCCATTCGGATTCAGGAGCTCCTGCAGTTTCAGCAGGGAGGGATGACGGTGGCCGAGTACGCGGCTTGTTTTGTAGACCGTGCACGCTTTTACCCGGACTTGGTCCATGACGACTACCTCCGAGCACGGAAGTTTGAGCAGGGTCTCCGTCGAGAGATTCGTGTTGTCATAGTACCTTTGGGCATTTCCACATATGTCGGGGTGCTAGAGCAGGCGCTGGTGACAGAGGGCTTCCTGTCGCATTCTAGTGTTGGTGGTGGCAGCAAGCACGTTGGAGCCGAGACGTCTGCCGCAGCTAGTGGGCGTCGGCAAGTAGGACCTTGACGCAGGTGGCTTTCTGACAACCGGACTCAGGGGTGTAGTCATACACCACATTGGCGCCGGAGGGCACCCGTACAGCCCAGAGAGAGTCAGTGCTATGCTTGTGACGAGTGAGGTCACTTGGCATGAGACTTCCCGAACCGAGTTGCTGGGAGCTTCGGGCAGGCAGCAGGTGCACCACCACGACAGAGGCAGCGCTGTGATCAGAGTAGTACCCAGAGAGGTGGTGCTAGAAGAGAAGCGGGAGGAGATGGTAGTGGGGGAAGACGTTACGAGGTCTTCCCATCACCACTAGGGGGTCCACGTCAGGCTCCGAGAGATGACAGTTGGGACCGCGGGCAGCCGCGAGCTTTGGATGTCTACGATCCTGCAGAGCATGAGGAGATAAGAGTTATGCTCTACAGCTCTTCTACCTTTGTGTAGTAGAATTGTTAGACTCTGTGTGTGATCTGCTTTCCTCCCTGCTCCTTGTTTACTGTGTTACCAGGGTGACGCAGGGCGTCGGGTGTGACCCTGTGTTGGTAAGGAAAAAGGTGTGAGACCTTTTCCTTTAGTCGATGGTGTTGACTCTTTCACCTTTTGAGCGTGTAAGAGAGCATCGACTGTGGAACCTTGCGTGACCAGATATCCTTGGCTATTTCACCATATGGATATTCTGAAGGAGGGAATCACCGGGCCTTGTTTCAGGTGCGGGCGGTGATTCTAGTCGCGGCGTGCGACGTAGAGGTTTGACCGGGGAGGTGAGCTACCCCCGAGGGCCTTCGGGCAGTGTGAGACCGTGAAAAGGGATGGCGAGGTACCCTATTGCCTTTCCCTAACCCCAAAGTCTATAGTGGGTGCACGACGTCGGCATGGGCTGACCTCACGTGAACGGATCAACTCGTTGGTCTGGGAGTGGTGACGCAGAGTGCATGGGTTCTTCTGGGTATTGGAAAGCCAGGTGTGGGCTTAGTACCCTGTGTTGCTCCCTAGTTTTGCTTTTCGGGGAAAAAAATATTGAAGGAGGGAATGATGTAAGAACCCAGTTTTTGCTGAGAAAGACGTTGGAATATTCTTGATAATATTCCAGAGCAGTACCTTCAGACGGCGTGCGATTCCGAGCCCCGGAGTGGCCGGAATTAAATTTTCAGTGCGTTCACACTGGAAACACTAAATAAATAAGATAACTCCTAAACGGTGATCTGGATCAGGGATTTGAGTGTACAGATGAGTCCGGAATGGGGTTTTTACCCTAGGAGTGACATAAAACTTGTCGGCGCGGGATGTTTGGACCCCTCGCCCGCTCCCGGAACGTTAAACGGATAAATAAATTAAATTAATTCATTTAATGTTGAAACATAGGTATCTCTTAAACGGTGGCTCAGATTGGGAAACTGAGGGCACCGTTGAGTTCGAAGCGTGCCGTTTACCCTAGGAAGGGTGTAAGTTTTGCAGGCGCGAGCCGTTTGTGAAAAATGGCCCCAGGGGCGTTTCCGTAATTTAGCGGCTACGGGCGTTAAATTTTATAACTTTTGAACGGGATCTCGGATTAAAATTCTGAGACCGCCATTGTGCTCAGGAGGTGGTTTTTACCCTAGGGGAGGCTTAACCTCGACCCTGTTGAGAGTTCGGGTTCGGGCCGACGGGCGGGTGGTTAAGCGTTTTCTATTTAAACGCTTAACACACCCTCCTCCCTCCTCTCATTCCCCTTTCCCCTGGCAGCCCCTCTTCTCCCTCCTCCTACTCTATCTCCAGTGAGACTCCGGCGAGACAGCTCTGGCGAGGCGTGGTGGCCAGCGGATCGTCGCGAAGCTTCGGGCGAAGCCCCACGAGGTAGGATGTTGCGTTTGCATTTTCTATTCCCTTACCTACTTTGAGCTCGTTTTGCACTGTCGATTCCTTGTAAAAACTTCGATAAAATCCCATAAATGCATAGTATACATTTTTATCTCTCCAACACATTTCTAGGAATCAAAATCCGAGCTCGGAGGAGTCCGGGGTTGATCGTCGAAGGTTTTGGGTTTTTCTGGTGGTCCGGCGAGCCCTGGCGCGGCGGCGGCCTCAGGCGGTGTCACGGCGAGGGCGGGCGGCGCGACAGCGGGGTGTCCGCGGGTGTCCGGTGGAAGCGCGGAGCGCGGCAGGGGTGTCTAGCGGCGTGTCCGCGGGGCGCGGCAGCAGGTGTCTGGCGGAGTGCCCGGCGCGGCAGGGGCGTCTGGCGGAGCTCCCGGCGAGGCAGCGGTCTCTAGGGAGCGGCGACCGCGGGGTCGCGTCGCGCGACCCCTGTGCGGCGACAAAGACCCACGCCGCGCGGGTCTTCATGTGGTGGCCGCGATCGGCCCTCTTGGCCTGTCTGCGCGGGGACCGAGTGTCCGCGGCCGGTCCAGCCCCAGGGGTTTTTCCCCCTCGGTGTTCGGACACTCGTACTTTCCGCTACGGGTGTTCGTTTTGAGTGCCGTCTGCGGCGGTGGGACCGTATTGAAGAGACGGTCATTTTGAGATGGTTTTGGGAATTTTTAATTCCCGAAACGAGGGGTCGCGGAGGCACGACGTGTCCTTAAGTGGGTGAGCGTAATCCCCGAGATTCTTGTTTTGGATGGCGCGGACGCGTCCGACGTCCGTTTTGAGCGCCGTTAGTGGCGTTGGGACCCTGGCATCGAGGCAGAGGTTTCCAGGGTGGTTTCAGGCATTGAGCCCGAAGATGAGGCGCGGGCCCCGCGGCTCGTCTTTTGAGCTGCGTGCAGCTAGTAGCGACTTTTTCCTCGGACGTTCGTTTGGGGCGTGCGAGCAGTCGATGTTGGGTGTTTTTCCGAGGGAAACACGTTGGCGTAGTCTGCCCGCTATAATTCCGCATGATGGTGCGGGCCCCACGAGGGCCGTTTCGGGAGTTGACGGTGATTTCCAGCTTTATCACCGGGTGACCGTTTTGGACAAGTGGATAGTCCATCTTGTGTGCTTTTTCCAGAGGATCGCAATGGTGTGATCCGTTCGTTGAGTTTCGGGACCGGGATGCGGGTCCCACGTGGCACTGCTCGTGTGCGGTGCGCCGGGATGCACCTTTTTCTCCGGATATCCATTGTACTCAAGTGAGTAGTGCTTTTGACGTGTTTTCCCGAGGGGATCGCAATGGTGCGATGCGCCCGACTGTTTTCGGGGCCGAGGCTCGGGATCACGGGACGCCGTTCGGGCATGAGGCGGTGTTGGTGACTTTTTCGTCGGATATCTGTTTGCGGCGAGTGAGTAGTCGATCTCGCGTGTTTTTCCGCGAGGATTACAATGGTGCGATCCGTTTGGTTGTGCGGAGCCTCTTGCATGATCTTTTTAAACTTGGAGAATGGAAGGTGCTCTAGTGGTGGTTCGCCCTACCTTGTTGTAGCGGACCCTTGGCGTGTGATCGCGCACTCTTGGGAGAGTGATATAAATGATTCACGAGATGTGGATGGCTGTGTCTGGGCCTTTGAGGTGGAGTTGTTACGTCACGCCTTCACGTTGAACTTGGGTTCCGTGTGCACGATAGCCTTTGGGCTGGAACGAGGTATACTCCGGGAGTATATGGGAGCGCTTGGAGGTACGTGTGGTTGTTTGTACCTGAGGATGTTTGTGCGCTTAGTTGGGGTTGACTTGGGGCCACACGCCGTGTGGTCCCCACGTGCGTGCCGTGATCTGCTTTACTTACTTTGACCTCTCGTGACGTAGAGGGTCCCTCTACGCTCGTTTGTTTGACCAGCAGGGTGGAGTTTTCCCCTGGCTTTGTGCTCGTCTATTTGACCAGCAGGGCGGAGTTTCCCCTGGCCTGGTGCTCTTTTGTCTGACCAGCAGGGTTGAGCGGTCTCCCCCTGGTCTTGTGATCGATGGTTTGGCCGGAAGAGATGGTTTGGTTCCTCTACTTCTTTGGCTGTGAGGGGTTTCAGTACAGTGCCCTTTCACCGGACTACGCCACCGTCTGCGACTACGGGTGTTCGTGAAGCGTGGGAATTTTCCCCACTTTTTGGGATGAGGTGTCTCGGTCCGCTTCGACAGTGACTCAGCGGATTGGAGCGGGATCGCCTTGTGAGGCCTGGGGAGTTTCTCCCATTGCTCCGTGTTCCCTGGTAGAGCTTGTGGTTTCAGTGTGACCAACACTTTATGCGGGCACCGATCCTCTACCCAGGAGGTTGTTCCAGTAGGGCTGAGGTTGTTTCCAGCAGGGCTGAGGTTGTTCCAGTAGGGCTGAGGTTGTTCCACCAGGGATGAGGTTGTTCCAGCAGAGCTGAGGTTGTTTCGAGCGGGGCTCGCCAGTGGGTTACCATCCAGCAGGGATGGCCAGTACATTGGTGTTTACCGAGCAGTACCATCCAACAGGGATGGCCAGAGCAGTTCCAGGCTTACCTCCAGCGGGGCTGGGCAGTGGTCCCCGATACCGGGCTTACCTCCAGCTGGGCTGGGCAGTGGTCTCAGATGCCGGGTTACCTCCAGCTGGGCTGGGCAGTGCTCCCATCACCGACTTTAGCCGGGTCGCCCTCCAGTGGATTACCCTGTTACGGGACTAGGCAGTGAGGCACCCGTCGACTTTCCGAGTATCCCTGTAGTGGGAACCCATTGAATTCTAGGGATCCTCTAGCGGGGCTGGGCAGGGGGTCGCCTATCGACTTTGAGCAGACCTCTCGACTGCGGGGCAGTGACGAGTTGTGGTTGACGTTCCCCTAGAACTCTCAAGTACGAGGAGCACTTTCCCCCACCGAGACGCGTCCTTATGATGCGACCTAAAACCATGTGAGCGAGTTAGTGCCACCCAAAGCGGATAGTGTCGAGGTGTGGTGATTGAGCCCCTTGACTTGCAGTTCGGGGCAGACGTGCGGGATGTTGGGCATCGATGGAGTTTACTTCTGGGGCTGTTGGCTACTTGTTTTCTTGGGCTGAGCTATGGGACGGAGATCCCCTTACGAGCTTGTTCGGGCTTCTTGGAAGAGCATATATATGCATATACCTCGTAGGAGTACCCACCCCTTGGTTTTTGGCTGCTCTCCTTCAGGGAGAGGCGAAGACGCGCGGGGTATGCCACGTGCTTTCCGTGTCTAGCTTCTCGTGGTTAGATGAGTCTACTATCCTGCTATAGGTAGTGAAGACTCGATGGGATGTTCGTCTTCTCACCGTTTCCAGCTACTTGTGTCTGGATGAGTCTATCTTCTTTCTCTTTTTGGGTTGAGTTGGACTCTTTCTGCACTTTCAGTTGTACTCTACTTTTCTGTTTGCTCTACTGCTCACCCTTCGGTACCTCCTTTGTTTCTCCCTCGAGCCTTCGGGGTATCCTACTGAGTATTTTTATACTCACCCCTGCTTGGGCTTTGCCCACACTTGGTGTTCCCTTGCATACGAAGGATAGGTGGAGCGTGACTTCAGTGGAGCGTAGGAGCTTGGGAGCTTGGACCGCGTGCGGTGGTCGTGGCCGGGTTCCAGGTGGGAGACCCGTCAACTGTTTCTTTTGTTTACCTGTTGCTGGGTTGTGGCACTTTTTGGTTGGGCGTGTGTTTTTCCCCTTTCTTTTCAGCTTGTACTTTGTACAGTCAGAGGTCGATGCACTTTGTGGTTTATATATAGTAGTTGCCCTTTCTTTTAGTTTTCTTTTTTACTCTGCACTTTTGCATTGAGTGTGCTACGTGTGTGTGTGTACAGGTGCTTAGGAAAAGGCCTCCCCAAGTTTTTGTGCCTTCGGCGCTGGTCACCATCCCCTGGACTATGGAGGCGGGCTTGGGGTAGTTGCGGCTCGAGTCCGGGTAGGGTCGGGTCGTGACAAGAAGCTTCCCTTACAATCTTATAAAGATATTTTCAAAGTAAATGTTTTATTTTATAATTATGTAACTTTTAAATGATTTCAAAAAAGATATATTTCTATCAAATAGTTTTGATTTCATCTATGTCAACATCATTTGATGGATTTTAAGTTTATTTGAAGTTAATTTATTATGATACAAATCTTCCATATTTTATTGAAGGTTTTGTGACATGTTTAACTGTGGATGTGTTATTTTTATACCATTCATGGTTTATAGAGAATGTATTGACATTTCATATGCTAGTTTTAATACGAATGTTTATGTTATGTTTAAACCTATTCATATGAGGAATGCATTGGACTTAATAAGTGATGGGTGGATCCCGCTATAGCTCCTCGATGCATCGGTAGGTCTCATGAGACAAACTAGTGTCTTGGCATGAGGCCTTGACAAAATCTTATTTGTAGTCTTGGCACGAGGCCTTGACTATGTGGTTATGATATTCTAGAATTATGAATTCCATCATTATGAAAGTGGTTGCTAATATTTCATGTGATTATTCGACTAGTAGAATTTCCATGTGAATAAGTAAATGGCATTATTTCATTTTATCTTTTCCATATTATGTTGATCTTCAAGTTTAAAATGTTTTTTTAGTTATACATTGCCTTAAATGTTTATGCTTATTTGTGAAAGTTTCCACTATATTGTTATCCTTACTGAGCATCTGAGCTCACCCCTTTCAATGTATTATTTTTCCCAGGATGTGAAGAAGTAATTTATGAATGACCTGCAGGGATAGTGTGAGGGGATATGAAGACAACATGTTGTTGTAGTATTTTTCACTTTATAATGTAATTTAAACTTTATGAATGTATCTAGTTATTCCAAGGCTACTAAACTAATCGGTCTTTAGAGATTTTATCTTTCTTGTGATCATGCCAATGTTATGTAATAATGCACCGACTCTGGGTAACTAGGGTCGGGGCGTTACATATTGTGATTTAGGAAATATTATATGGGTGTACACTTGGTTTAATGTAATGATTCTCGGAATATGAAGTACCTTTTTATGTCACTTGTCTAGAACCAAGGTTTTATGGACTTGTAAGTTCATATAGTTTTTTTTAAAAAAGAAACTATCAGTTTACAATCATGTAAAATAAACTATCTCCTTGGAAGAAGATATTATATCAATGATAGGTGAGTAAAAGGGAAACCATATAGAATCATTGTGCACCATCATAATTTTATAAATAATTGAGTATTGTAGTTGGGAATTATATTGAATATCCTAACATCACTATATACTACTATAAATAGGAAGAAATCCATAAATATTTCTGAAGGGTGGAATCTCACTATACTAATTGGGCTCATTCACAAGAGAAGTAGAGTGAAATGCATGGGTTCTCTGGTGGAGAAGAGATTAAAGACTGATATTAATTTAGTTAGGGCCTAATCAATATGTAAAAACCCATCAATATCCCTAACATAGATTTAGATCATGTGTGAAGGATGGGGTTCATCCTAGAGTTGGGTGAGGTAAAGGGATTGACTTTAGTCGATAATGAATCCCAAATGTCAGGATGGGATAAGGTTATAGTTCATGTTTGGTCTTAAGAAAAAGAATATTAATGTTACTATAAATCCCATCGAGTTGTAATCAATCCACGTATAGGTCTACATAGGGTTTACTAGATAAATAAACCTTTTGTGGTGTAGTTAAAGACCAACATCAAACTGGGGATATCCTTCCCACTAACGATTGTTATATCACACAGTTTTATATCTTGATTTTGGGATAATAACGCATATTTTAACATCATGTGTCAAGGAAATTTAATATGTAATTTGAAATCAAATGATGAGGATGATAATGGGTACATCTGACTCATGTTACTAATGAAACTAATCAAAAACACCAAATCTCTCCTGATTTACACTCAATGTTATAAATAAGGGACAATTTAAGGTTTCTAATTCCACAAAAGAGTAAAAATATGAATAAATGGTCCAAGATTATAAATATTAATGAAACATTCTAATAACCCATGAAAATAGGGATATTTTATGGGCATAACTCCATAGGGTCAGCTTAAACTTCTAATACACTAACATATATGAGATGGAAACACTGAGTGTGTTAAGACTTATCCATAGAAAATGGGAGTATATGAAGGTAAATTATGCATTATAGAATCATAATTTCAAGGTACAAAACATATAGTATGAGGATGACTATTGAACAAATATGAAACATGGATTTCCCTATTATACCATCCATAATGAAGAAAAATAAATTTGGTTCTACCACTAACCATGTCATTGAAACACAAGGCTCATAATGTTATATCCAGTATTCATTTGGTGAACGTACCCAAAATGGGATGTGGGACCTTATAGTGTTTTCTCATCACTAAGAGGGAATACATTTCAAAATTAAATATTGAAGAGTAAATTCAAACGCAGAGTATAAAATAAATTAGATTTGGTAAAAATATTAAGTAAAGGTTCGATCACCCTATGCATACGCTGTCAATCATCGGGAATATCAATGTGGTGAACCCATATTTATGGTATGTGGAAGACAAAATAGAACTAGGGAAAAAAATTTACCATGAATTAGTGAGGAACAAATTGGTCTGTGATGTTATAGAATTTAAATTCATCTATCATGGATTATAGAGTTCAACTAGTTTCAGGTGATGGAGCTTATACCAATGGTGAATCGGTTTTAAAATCATCAAGTACAGAAAACCTCATATGTAGTCTAGAGGACCAATGATAATACAAATTAAATTTACTTATAAAGGAATATTGGTTAATATCATTCCTCTTATATGAAAGGGGAAGAGTATTTTCCAAGACATAGATTATCAAACCCAATGTGAATAGAAAAACCCAACTCTTGCATGGTTATTTTCTAAGGGTGCATACAATTTAGAGTCATGATTCTTGGACCACATTGGGAGTTGTCAATATGACATAGTAGGTGGGAAACCCATAAGAATTAGAGGTCCAAAAATCATTATAGAAAATCTAAAAATTGAGTGTATGCAATTCAAGGTCATGATGTCTGGACAGTAGGGGCATTCCTTTTAAGGTTGTGAAACTAGGACCCACATCAAAAAATTTAACATCACAAAATGATTATGATATTCTCCATATTCTAATATTTTATAGATAAGATAATAATAGGAAAATGGGATGATTATTATTTTTAACTTTTACCTAAACTGGGGGCTCCAAGGAGCACATGAGGGATTTTTCTGGGGCTATAAGGTTATCCCAAAAATCATTATTCCTTTTAATTTTCACCATAAAATTTTAACAAGTTATGAATGAGAATTAATAGCAGAGTAGAGGCTTGAATTTTTATCAGGTCACCCTTTATGGTTTTTTCTTAATGAGAATTTTTCCCTCTTGTGTTGATAATTTTAAATTCATTCCATTCAAACTGTTAACGATAAAGGTTCTAGGTCATATAACTTTAACCTAGAGGTTATTGGGGTTTAAGGTCACACATCTTTGAAAAAGGGTTATATGGTTTATATAAAAGTATAAAGGGGATAACCTAACCTATATGAGCACTTATGGCATTGATATATCATCCCATGAAAGGGGTTCATGTAGTTTAAGGCCCTACTTCCCAGATGAAGATGAATTTTTTCCCATATAAAGTAGGAATAAATAAAAATAACATATATTCAATATACAATGTGATAATATAAGAAAACATTAATGGGGTGGATCCTAGTTTAAGTTTATGGATTTGGACTTGGATACAACTTAGATTTAATTTCATAAATCTTTTACCCATGAAATTCATAGTTTACATTCATAGAATTCGGATCAGGGTGAGGTGGTCTTCATGGGATAGGGTAGAGTTAAAACATGATTTGAATTGTATGAATGATTTACAATATTTAAAACCTTTGGAGTAAAGTAAAAAATTTTATGTTCATTTTTTTCATACCAAGCTATATAAATAATTCTAGAGTCTTGTATATTAAACCAATTCAATCATAATGAAGCACCACCTTGATGCACATGAGGGAAGCATGATCCCAAAAAAGAGTTCCATTTTTAAGGAATGTTAGTGGAAATGGGAGACTTGCAGTTGGCCTCTATATAGGATATTTGGGAATAACTACAAATCTCATGAAATGGGAATTAGGACACATGTACTTCTAGAGATAATAAACATTATCATAACTTTAACTCTTACAGTGAAATGGAGAAATAAAGGAATGGATGATCTAGTGAACAAGATTGGAAAAAACTTAACATAAATCCACAAAAAGTCTCATCATTATGAGAAATTGATGATTAGACATGGAGTCTATGAGTGGGACCAGAATGAGAGGTCTATACATTACTACATATCTCATTTTATGGGGATGAAATCACATGATTCTAGGAATATAACTATATATTTTAATGTCATGCGATGAGGAATAAATTCCATAGAGTTTAATGTTATGTTGTTAAGACATTGAATATATGTAAAGGTTAGGAAAATTACTTTTTTTATAAATCTATTATATTGGGGCATGAGTAATTCTCCATCCATAGTGATAAATTAATACACACATTTAGATTAAAACTTTTGAATAGGATACATACCTTACCACATGATATCCATCATTAGAGATATTATTTTAGGTGTCATTGAGGTTCTCAATTCAAACACCTAGTCATCTTGGCGGAAGGAGAGAAGGTGATATTTGTAATTGAATTCTCTAGCCACTCAGTTTTGATATTCCTATAGGTTGTGCAGTGCTTGGAGCCAATTATCATCAGTATATTTTATATCAAAAAAGAGACCCAGTGCTTTTTATATGGAATAAAATAATCATAGTTGGTTATCTATAGTAATGGAAGATAAAACTAAATGGGTACTACTACTTTTTTCCCATATACCAGGGAATAAGTAATCACTTGGGTTGAAGTATAAGTCATCATTCTAGATGACCATAGAAAATTGAAAAAACAGGATAACACTTCTTGTTCTAGTATACTATATTATATATAATGTTTGAGAGGGTTTTTTTAAATGGCTTAATTTTTCCATTTTCTCTCACATAATAGTGAGAAGTATGGTTGGACCAGATGTTGTACTTGGATTACAACTCTTTCAGACCGGTGACTTAGAATTTGATTTTTTTATTCATGAGAATGTGTTTAGGGTTGAAAAACCAATGGATTATGTGATATTTCAAAAAATTGATTTTTGGTTAGTTTTTTACCTCCTTAACTGGAATGTATTCAACCCACTATGAGAAGAAATCAATTTTAGTATGGATAAACAAGCACTGTCAGGCTATCACTGGCTATTAGGGACCCACGATATCAATTCCCAAGACGGAAAAGGGATATGAATACATAGTGTTATAAGGATGATCTAGTGGATGATGTAATAATTTTTAATCAATATTTCATCCATGATACATTTTAGTGATTTTCATACATTCATGAACCATTGTGGGCCAAAATAATCCTAACATTCAAATCAAATTAGGGTTCCTAGATTCAATCTACTACTCTATACATTTACTGGCATGGACATCCTAAATTTCTTGAGGTATTTCCTTTATTTAAATTCAAAATACATGGATTCCATCAAAGATACATCTTTATAGGACCTATTTCAAGTGGGGTCTATAAAAAATGTTCAAAATTTATTTATGATATATGATTTGTTCACTATAGACTTGGTCTAATGAAAGAGTTCTATGTTAGAGGTACTCAATCATTGGATTCATCCAATAGAATTTTTATCCCATCATAGGATAATTTGAGGGCGGCATCTTGAGAATATTTGATAGAAATATTACTGACCTCCATGTTTTCTTCACCGGGAGTGATGGGAGTGATAAATTTCTGATGAGCCACACAAATAAAAAATTCATCCTGGTCTAGATCAGAAAGGGATGTGTTCAATATTTCTAAATAATCTTCTCAATTATTATTGGATCATGGTATATGAGACACCCTTGGATCATATGGAAATTAATCCATTAACTCACCGGTGTTTTTAAATTAGGGTATGTGATCCTATTTTATAATATTTTAATAATTATTGATTTTCTTGTTTAATAACTTAGAGTCTCACTTCATAAGAAAATTTTGAATGTAAATCTCAAGGTCTGACTCTTTACTTGTGATGAGGGATTGGCACATATCCCCATTGTTGGTGCATCCTACTGAAAAGGCAGATGACTATGGTAAGAGATCCCCTGAGGGATTGATGAAAAAAACTCTAAGACTAACCTAATTGAACTTGGGGTTATTAATTTTTCTTCTAATTGGGATTTTGGAGGAAACAAAAAAGTAAATATTCCAAACATTTTATTACCTATCTGATATAGATAATGACCCCATTTAGTAAATTGAAGTCTATGGAAAACTCCTCTACGATTGGGTATGTGGTAGGAAATCCACCATCGGTTGACCCTTAAAATATTTCAAAGGGATTAACTAGATGTTGAATTACTGAAGGATCATTTTAAATCATACTAACCATCTAGTCAACAAGGGATGATTGATGATAAACATGAGTAGGATTACATAAGAGATATGGTAGATCTCATTATACTAAAAATAGTGATTCAACTTATAGAATGTGAATACCAAGGTAAGAAAATCCTTTTAATTAGAGAGTAATTTGTTTCATTGTATACAAACGTGTTCCTAAGATTGTATAGAAAATTATTTTTTCTTGTTTTATTATTATGGGCTAATATAGTATAGAGTGACCATTTAAGGGTGGTCACATAGAGGACTAAATGTTTTACTTCAATATGTGACATTAGAATCAGTGGATATAATAGATACTTCTTAAAATAATTAAACATGATTCATAATTATTCATCCCACTAATAAGTGAAACCATTCCTCATCACCTTATAAAAGGTATTAAATTTTTTCATCTATATTTGTGAAAAAATACTATATGTAAGGAAAATATCCTTAGAGGCCTCACAACTCCCAAAAATTTCAAAAGGAAAATTTCACAAATTTTCATGATCTTCTATAAGTATATCTAAGTTCTACAATAATATTCAATGAATCCAAGAAAATTCTCATAGGTAACCATGAATACACAATTCAAGCGGTTTATCTTCAGGTGGTGGGAACTGAACATTCCAAACACTCTCTAAGGATCTTAGAGATGGTCCTAGAAATATCATAACTTGACCAAAATGTCTTTCACATAATAATCCTCTATTATTAAATATATTATATTGAATTTATGGTGTTTTTATTACTTTTAATTAACTCCATAATTTTTCAAACTGATGGGAATTACTAGATAATAGTATGTTCAATGTGGTTTCATGAATGTTTTGGCCTCTTTGACTTTAGTATACCTATATATTTAAACATATCCATAGAACCCCTACATGAATTAACAGGCCTAAAAATTAGCATTTTCATCACTTAGAAACATTATGAATAGAATAAATAATTTTTTTTAGGAAAGTGGAATTTAAGATCTCAAAAGTTAAAAAAAGATACAGATATTCCCATTATTATTCCAAATTGGAATAATGTTATATAACCACTTGGGATCCTGAACCTCACTAATGATGTTGGAATTCATCATATTATCAACATCATCCTTAGTAATAGAACCATGGGGAGGATTAATTTTTATAGGTTCCAATTTGAATCCATGGTGGCTGACGGGTTGGCCAAGCTAGTCGATAGTAACCTATGAATCAAGTTGTGTATCTCTGTGTAGTTCCATAAAAATATATCATAATTTTATTTTTGAAATGAAACATACCACTCTTGTTAATTGAGAGACACTACTAAAATGATCAATGTCAACCTAAAATATTACTCAATGTGGATGTTCACTTGTGTGGGATCATTAATGGAGGTGAAAATCATTCTATAAACAAAGGAGGGGAACCATCTAAAAAATCATCATCAGAAGCATGAGGATTGTATGGATGAGATGGATCCTCTAGCATAGGAGACTATGAGATGGAATCATCTTTCAATGTATGAATAAGATATTTATAAAAAGTTTCATTTCATTTTATCTCCACAAATATCACTGAGAAAAAGTTTTAAGCTTATATCCCATGTGGTATTTATCGACATGGCCCATCCATAATGTTGAAATAATGTGACTTGGTTTATCACTAGTGGTTCAATACTACTCTTTATTAGACATTGTGGAGACACGAATTATAAATCACAGACCCAAATTTCTTGTACGTGATGAGATATGGCTTCCTAGTATTTTGAGGCACATGTCCTTTATATAAGTAATAGGTTATGTGAGTGGACTGATTTTTCTTGGTCATAATGAAATGATTCTTGGGGTTTTGTGTTGTTTATTCTAGACAATGGACTGGATATAAAAAATAATCTTCAAGTCAACCCAATGATCTGTTGTGGCATGTATCAAATAATTAAGAGAATTTACACACTTGGGATCCCCAAAATGAAGATTATTTTCATGCCTCTTTTAAAATTAAACATCAAGGTAGTTAGTTTCACATGAGTCAAAGGTAGATACACCACCGTGGGGCACCCAAACTCAACAATGAGAGAAAATTTAAGGCACTAGTGATATGATAAATGGAAAACTACAAGAATGTGGATCCAAGACCTTTTCATTAAGGAATTTAATGTGGTCTCATGTTAGACTACCAGGAACTTATTATTGGATAAAAAATCAATAAATTGGGTATTCAGATGGATATTACCAAATGGGTTTTTCTAAATCTTCTCGTATCCCAAAATTGTCTTGTTAGATGAGGCTAGATTAGTTTCAGTGTACCAATTCATATAGATAGTTCTATTTGGGTTGAGATTGATCTTTGAGCTAATTTACACTATGTAGAGGGGATTTTTATTCCATTGAATTTTTTTTATTAATAAATGGGTGAATATACACTTGTATTATTGAAAATTTATCTTTCCCTAAGAATGAGATTATGTCTTGGAAGTCCTCATGTTTAGCAACCTATGAATGGTAGACTATAGCTACGACCACCTCATACTAGAACAAAATAGGGCTATTAAGTGACTCAATGTGGGATTTATGAATCTCTTTTGATAGGTGGATCATGTCAAGGATTTATAGTAGGGATGAAAACAAATGAGTAACATGATAATATCATATATGGATGTATGATTTACTCAAGGAGGTTGATCCTTGATTAGAATCATAGAGGGTCCATCCCAATGAGGTAATGGTGTTTGTATGGTACATTTATATTTATTTATTCCATAAAATGACTAAAATTTATAATCAAATTCTTTTGAATATCAAAAATACTCAACCAACCAAATGGAAATATGGGGCGCATTGTATGATGAGCTCGTGTAGGGATTCTCTTGCTGATCATACAGAAATTCAAATATTATTGTCAAGATAGAATAGATGAAATATTAAATTATAGTTCCTTATGAAGAAATTTGATCATTATGTATATCAGTGGTATTTCTCCCATATTCAAGATAGAATTATCCAAAAGTTCCTCAAGGATCCAACTGGCGTGCTTTATCACATCATTTTTCATTGTAATTCACCAACCCAATAGTGTTGAGAAATGAAAAATCATGATCTTTATCGAAGGATTAATATAGAGTGTGATGGGTTATATAAATTAATCCCAATGATAGTTTCATGAAGTCCATGAGGGTCCAAAATATCATTGGAATCAATATAGGATCCTTTTTTCCTGAAATCAGCATCATCAGATCTTTTGAACCGTACAAAGTTGTGAAACTAACTAGGCCACTAGAGAGGGTGAGATAATGAGGGGAGGTGTTTCCGGATTCATCTGTATGATTATTATCTCATGGGATTGATTGATAATCCTTCAATATATATAATCTTCAAAATTTCGGGTCCCACTATTGAAGACACATGGAGATTCCATGAAACCTTCATCGCCATGGGGTGTGGTAGAGATGTATGTGACATGTGGGAAATGGTCTCAAAATTCCACTAATATATGATATACTATATAATTTTTACATTAATTAAATAAAAAACTATTTTGATGATGTTTACAAGGAATATATGTAAAGGTAAACATGTGAGATATCACATCATGTAAGCTTCTTAGGACTTATTGATTTTTAAATGTTTAAATAGGTGATTCTCTATGAAAAAGATTAAGAATACAAGTAAATTATTATCATATAACAATTAAACCTTATTCTTCCATACTATATATGATTTTATAGGTGTTTGAATCTAACATAGGCCCTATAATACATTCTTAGTGTGTGTTTTTTTGGACGGAATCAATTCTATAGCACCTCCTGGAGCCTAATTGAATGAAAGGATGGAATATATGTAATGAAAGATATATTTACTCTTATAGGATTATATTAAAATGTTAGAGGTAGTGGGGGATACCATCTCATAGTCAATTTTGTGTATTATTCAGTGAACTAATCTATTTTATAAAATTAGAAAAATCCTCATGTATATTTCAAGGAGATGATGGTTGGGGCCAACTCATCCAAGAAATTCAACATAAAAATCCCCAAAAACATTTCCAGAGGAAACTGAATGTTGGGGGAATGTTTCAATACCTACTATCAAATAATTAATTCCTCAAGAAATTCATTATTTCACTACTTTCACATTGAGAGGTCGGTGACACTCATCCTATACAATGTGGATCTAAACTGATAAAGGAACTTTTGGTAGATATAGTCCCAACTAGGGTTAGACCCTCAAACCAGGTAGTTGTTCCAAACAAAGGAAGGTCTTTCAAACATTTAGATGAATAAATTAAGATTTTAACTCTCTTATTATGCTAGGGTTCCTATAATCAGGCCATGAAAAGAGAAAAAATGGGAAAGGTGCTGCTCTGTGTCACGTATGTCATTAAAAGAGGAGAATCTCATGTTGCCAAAATTTAGCGGTGGGGAACATTATGGAAACTCGTATCATTAAAACACATTAATTAATGATTAATTACATAAAGAAGAATTTAATACAATCCCAAGATATTATAATTCCTAGTGTAATTAGGTAATTATATACATAGTATAATAAATTAAAACAAGAGTACAATGACATTATTTAAAAACTCCATAACAAGCACTTATTTTCCATGGATCTTCTAAAACTGCAAGGGATAACCAGGGGATGTTCATAAGAAAGGGTTGATATATAAACCTTAATAATGGGATAATAGAAGAAGAAAATGATCACAATAATACATGTAATCCAAGAGGTGAATCTAGGTGACATAAAAGGGGTTAAAATTATAAACATGAATATTGAATCATAATGTAAGATGATAACATCAAGGAAACATGGACTTGTGGAGACAACATAAAACATGACATCATAAGCATAAGTCAAGGATAACTATAAAGAAAAGAAAATAAATTGTGCATAGGATAAACTACTATGCACCATATATGGTATCTCATGAGATAAAAACATTACATAAATCATTGTAGGTCTTTATGATTTCTAGCCCACCCATCACATTCATATCATGTATATGAATTACCGTTCTACAAAGATCATATAACATACAAATTACTTTCATAAATTTCAACCCCATGATTAAGGGGTGAAGGTTACAAAAATGGAAGTCCCCAATAAATGATGGATATGTACATCTAGGTGAATACCTTTGAGTGTAAACTTAGATAGGTATCCACTAAACAAATGTTTGGCATAGAAAATTGAAGGATAATTTCAACAGAAAAGCTGGTGTATGTAAAGCTTTATTTAATGGGCGAATGAGTGTGAAAGTTGGTGTCTCAATAAATGGAAATTATAATGATAGTAGAGGAATGTTCAAAAATACATTGCAATAATTAAACTTGGAAATCAAAAGGTCTTCATATAAATAAAGTACTTGAAATAAAAAAGAATTTGAGATTGGGACTTACCATGAGAGGGTGCTTCTAAAATAGTTTGGGGAGATTCTTAAGACCATGGGAAAAAAGTTGTGAGGATTTTAAAAAGGAATAGACAAATTAGCTTAATTTTCAATGGTTATTTAGTTAAGATTAATGGTGGGTTGTCTAGTTATTTATAGTTGAAGCGGGGGAATTTTTTATTAACTTCTAAACCTAGGTTTTGGACTCTATATGATAAAACAATAAAAAACACAAACCTTCCCATGGATTTTCCCTATGGTTACTAAAAAATAGTATTTGTTTCGATTTTTTTATGGACAATGACATAAATCTTTAAAATAATTCCTTTGGGGGAGTGGAAGTGAGTCATGTTCATAAATAATTAATTTTAAAACCATAAAATATAATATATATTTTAGAGGATACATAAAGGGTTTATATAATTAATAGAATAAATATTTTAGAGTAAAGAAGATATATTTTTTGTTTATTCCCTTTATTTAATTTATTTTATACTGTTTGTATCATATTGATGTTATAATAAAACCAACATATTTATAAGGTATCTAATTTTTATTTGAAAATTTGACTAGATTAGAAAATTATGGAAAAATCAGCATTGGATAATTTTTATCTGATTATTTGGAAAATAATATTTCTGTTTTAATTTTTTTTCTAAATATGATAATTTTTTCTTGTGAATAAAAATATCTATTTACTAAAAACTATTTTTTTATGATAATAACCAATTTCTGACACTTATAAAAATTATATTAGACTTTATTAAATTATATTTTCATTTATGTTAAAATTATTATTATCTCAAAAGAATATTTTTTTAAAATATTATTTATTATAAAAAATTAATGAATTTATCAAAAGTGTGTCTTAATTGAAACTATATACTTCCCAAAAAATACAATTTTGATTTATTTGTGTCAAAATATATTTCTTATTAAATAAAATATATAATCATTGATAATGTATCAATAAAAAGGGATAAATATAATAATTATATTATTATAAAGAAAATAAAAAATCCATATTACTATATTATAGATATATAACCCTATATTACACCAGTGTATTCCCTAAGGTTAAGGTATGTAGTGATAGTCCTTTACTTAGTTTGTTTAGTGAACATGGTTTGGGATATGATACCGATAAGCCTAAAATTATCCCATAATCAATTTCTCTCATACTTTAGTTGTTGAATCTCAGCTTAGGATTGGTCAAAATAAAACCCTTGTGATGTTGGATCCCTTAAAAACTCTAAAAAATGGGCATCATAGGGTACGATCTTACTGGTTTAGGTTACACTTATTCATTACATGTCTATCAAACTTTATCATCACCCTTAATATATAAGAATTTTAATGGTACCTATAAAATTCATATGCTTTGAACAATTAATATTATTTACATTCTTTTAAATCCAATGATCTATACATTATAATTGGTCCAAAATAACCAAATTATTTCATATTCTTACAATAAATACATTACATAAGAAGTAATTTATTAATTCATAATAGAATTTAATTTACAAATGTTTGTGTCATTATATTCTTCCTCCCTTCAAAATTTTGATCATGAAAAAATCTATTTTATACACTAAAACACTAAAGTACTTTTGTTTCAATGCCTCTTCTAGTTCCCATGTTGTTTCCTTAAGCATGTGGTTCTTCCACAACACATTATCTAGACGATTTCTCTTATTTCCATTCTTCTCAAACCTCTTGAAATAATTTCATGGTGGTATATTAAGGAAAATATTATCTCCAACCTCAATCTATAGGTCTCATAAATGATTTTTTCAAACCTTTTCTAAAAACATTTTCTTCATAATTCACATGACATTGAATGGTTTCAACCTTCTACATCATTACTTCTTGGATAAGATCAGATCCCATAAACATTCTCTCTTCAAATTCATCCCAACATGTTATAGTCTGACACCTATCTCATAGAAAAGAATCTTAGTATATCATCTATAGTATGAATGGTAATTTCAGACTGACCATCCATATTAGGGTGATAAGTAGTATTAAAACTGATCTCATTATATGATGTTTTTTAAATTATTTTCTATAACATTGAGGTAAAACATGGATCTTGATTAGATACAATGGAGAGTGGAACTCCATATAGTCTTACTACTTACCTTATCAATATATTGGAGAGTTGGATGAGATATAAATCTTCCTTGATAGTAATGAAACGTATGGAATTTATAAGGTGATTTCCCACCACCTAGATGGTGTTATTTCCTTTAGATATCATGGTTATTCCTATGATAAATCCATGGTTATGTTATCTTGTTTCCATACTGGTATGTGAAATGGTTGAATCATACCCTTAAATATCTATCATTCATCCTTGACCAATTAGAAAACTAGGAATCTAGATACAAATTATACAATTTCTCTAATCATGTTATCCATCCAAAATTTTGGCTTCAAATATCCATACATATAAGTGATTCATGGATGAATAGAGTATAATGAGATATGTACATCATCCATAAAATCCTTCTTTAGATCTAGTTTTTATTGAACACATATCCAAGTTCAAAAACTTATAATTCCATATTTATCATTGTTGAAAAGAAAAACATTTTCTACCTTTTTCTGTAGTTCCTCATCACCTTTATAGGCCACCTTTATCCTATAAAGAATAATTGGTAGAGTAGTTATTTGATCATGGTTAGATAAAGATCATATTATTATTCCTATGTCTATCATTTTTATATCTGATAATATTAGATCCCTTTCAATCTTCATCATGAATAGTGTTATGGGATCCTTTCTAATTAGAGAATCTTATACTTTTTTACCTTCCTGGGATTGTAGTGGATTGAAAAATCATAATATTTAATCCTCTTTAACCACCTACATTGGAACATATTCATCTACTTTTGTGTGATTACATACGTGAGTATTTTATGATCTATATATATGCCATACATTTCCCTATAGATATAATATCTCCAAAGATTTAATGTAAATATCACTAAATTAAATTCTTGATCATGTTTTAGGTAGTTCTTATCATGGATCATTAATTGGAAGGAGGTTTATGCTATCAATTTTTCTTCCCTAACAGGTACGCAACCCCAGTACTTTTTTGGATGCATCACCGTCGATCAAAATTCCTTCCCCACTGGTGGGTAATGTGAAAAATGAGGTAGTTATTAGCCTTTAATTTAACTCTTTTAATCTCTCCTCACAATCATCATCCTAAAAAACTTCAATCCCTTATGAGTTATCTCAGTTATTGGTCATGAAAATCATGAGAAGTTTCTCACAAACTAATGATAGTAACCTGTAGTCTATGGAAACTATAAATATCCTTCACATATTTTGGTCTTGGTCATCCTTAAATTTCCACTATTTTTTAAAGATCCATATATATTTCTTTACTGGTGATAACATTCCCTGGTAATGTTACTTGTTTCATCCAAAAATCACATTTATTATAAGTAAAATATAATTTTTTATTTCTCAAGGTCCTTAGTACAACATTCAAATGATCCTCGTGTTTCCCATTTTCTTTGGAGAAAATAAGAATATCTTCTATAAGGATAAAAAAATCAAGGTAATCCCTGAAAACTCTATTTATTCAGTCTATGAAGATAGTTATAGAATTAGTGGTCCCAATGGAATCAACATGAACTCATACTGTCCGTAGCATGTAAAGAAGAAATATTTTAGAAATCATCCTTCTTCACCTTTACTTGATAATATCCTAACCAAATATCAATATTAGAGAATTACAAGGCTAAACATAGCTAATAAAATAATTCATCAATATTTGGAAGTAGATACTTTTTCTTAATCATGGTCTCATGGATCTCATGATAATAAATGAAGAGGTGTATTGACCCATCATTCTTCTTAATGAATAGGATTGATGCACCCAATGGTGAAGAACTTGGGGGTATAAACCATTTATCCAGTTCTCTAATAGTTGTTTATTTAGCTATTCTAGTTAAAAAATTATAATTATATATGGAGTCTTGGATATTTTAAATTATCCATGTGTAATTTCGATCAAGAAATCAACCTATCATTTATGAGGGAAACATGAAAATTATTCAGGAAACACATCAGCATATTCCCTCACAATGTGCAAGTTGTAAAGGATGATCTTTTTATCTGTATCAATCATTTTATATAGATTTTATTGATTATAAGGCTATAATATCCAATCTTGAGATGATGAAACCAAAATAGATTCATACTCCTCTATGCACTTGTATAGAATTAAAAAGCGATTTGTGATATAGAAGTTGATTTCCTTCTCTAAAGATTTTTTGTTTTCTATGTACAATAAAATTCAATCCATAACTATAATAACATAAAATTATACTAAAGGGAGTATCATAAGGTTCTCTGTGAAGTTCATACCCCAAATATTTACACATGAGGAGTTATATACTTGGTATGAAATAATTTCCTTATTTTCCATTTTCATAGATAGCTTCACTTCTATATTTTTAGGTGGTTTTAGAATAGTTCTACTAAACTTTTGTTATATGAAAGGATGTGTAGAACCATAGTCACATATGATATTTAATTTTCATGGATGGATTATAATTAAACCTTTTATTATTTGATTTTTTACTAATAATTCCCTTCATCCAAGATAGACTTAGGAAGGATAATATTAAAACTATTACACACATTGAAAGAAACCTATGAACATTTAAGGGATAAGTCATAAATAACATACATTCTTTAAACAATGAATTTATAGGTTTCAATCTAAGTTATTAATGGTATCTTCCCTAACATAATATTTTATGCTAATTTTTTCTTTTTATGATCATTCATATAGAGCATGTGAATTTACCAATCATATCCCCCAAGAGTGTCAAACTAGGTGTGCAGTAGGGCAACTTTTTAAGGCACTAAGTATTGAATAATTTAATACCCAATGCACCCTTCTTAGGGTTATTACCCCTAGTTACAACTATGTCATATCCACATCCACTGATTGTATCTAGGAAGAGATTTTTTCTTGGAAACCACTTAATCTATAATTTACCATATTTTGGAAAATTTTCCTATGTTTAGTCTTAACCTCAAGGATTTCACTAAGGCTTCCAAACCCACATAAAAAATATAACTATACTTTTCTCTAATACCAGCTATGACAACCCATATCTTGAACACACCATAATTCATGATTTGATACATAAATATTCACTTGATACAATCCCAAAATATCCTAAGGCCTGGTGTAATTTAGGTAATTATATATATTGGATAGTAATGACATTATTTAATAATTCCATAACATATGATTATATTCCATGGATCTTCTAAAACTACATAGTATTACCTGAGGACATACATAATAAAGTGGTGAGATATAAGGCCCATTAATATAATATTAAAAAAATAACATGATAGAAGTAATACATATAGGACAAGAGCTATATCTAGGTGATATAAAAGGAGTGATATATAAATCTCAGTAACATAATAATAAAATAATAACATGTTAAAATTAATACATATATACAAGAGTAATATTCATGTGATATAAAATGGGTGAGAATAATAAACATGAACATAAAAGCATAATGTATGTTGATAACATCCTGGAAACATGGGATTGTAGAGACAACACAAAACATTAGATCATAAGTATAAGTAAAGGATAACCACTAATACAACATAACATTGGTTTCTTAGGATAACCTCCTATATACCATATATGTTATCTCATGAGATAAAAACATTACCCAACATATTATAGGGATATATAATTCCTGTTCCACCCATCACATTCACATCATTTACATGCATCAGTGTGTCACAAAGATCATACACCATAAGAATATCTTCCAACACTTTTAACCACATTATTAAGTTGTGTGGAGAATATACATGGAATCAAAAAATCAATTGAGTTTTGGTATAATTATTTAAATACATTTAGTGTAAATGGGTATGGGTATTCACTACATGAATGTTTGGAACATAAAATCATAGGATAATTCAATAGACTAATAGCTATACATGAAGGTTTATAGAAGGGGTTAATGAGAGTTAAATGTGGTATCTCATTACATGGGAATCATAAAGATAATAAATGTATATTTAAAAACATATTAAAACATGGGAAATGAGAAATAAAAATGTACAACTTCAAAAAATTACATGAAACAAAAAAGAAGAGGAGAGAGTCTCTTATCTTGAGAGGGTTCTTATAAAAGTAGGGTAATCGATTCTTAAGACCATGGGAACACCTTCGAATGGATTTAGAGTAACTTTATGATCAAAGTGTTTTTAGTTAATAGGATTTAGATAATGGGTGGGTATTTATAGAAAAAATAAGGAGGAATTCTTTATTAATTTATAAACATATATATTCGACTCTATATGATAATGTAATCAAAATCGTAAATATTCCCATGGTTTTTTAAATTGGTTTCTTCCAAAGAGGAGTGGTTTTAAATATTTTATAAGGGAAATAACCAAAATCCTTAAAAATTTCACATGGTGATGTGGAAGTGAATCATGTTCATAAATAATTGTTTTTAAAACATTAAAAAATAATATAGGGTTTGGAGGATTCATTAATGGTTTATGTAGTTAATCATATAACTTCAAAATGAATTATTTTAATGGATAAATATAATTTTGTTAGTTGATTCATTTTAGGGAATTTATTACATCATGTTTAGTCCATTATGATTTCAAAATATAGCACATATATTTATACAATATGTAATTTTTACCCAAATAATTTACTACATCATTAAATTATGAAAAATTCACCATTAGATAATTTTGGTGTCATGATTTCAAAAATAATATTTATTTTTAAAAAATAATTTTCCAAATTTTTTAGTTTTCACTTGTAAATAAAAATACATATTTAATGAAAAGAACTAGATTTTATAATATTTTCCAATTTCTAACCCTTATAAAAATGACATTGAAATTAATTAAATTATATTATAATTTACATTAAAATAATTATTATCCAATAAGAATATTTTCTAAAAATGTTATTCATTTTAAAAATTATTGAATTTATCAAAAGAGTGTCTTCATTGAAACTATATATTTCCTACAAAATACAATTTTGATTTCTTTGTGTCAAAATATAATTTTATCAAACACATTATATAATCATTGATAAAGTGTTAAAAAAATGGATAAATATAGTATTTATTTTATTAAAAATAAAATATATAAATTCATATTACTATGGTATAGATATATAACCCCTTATTACACCAGTATATACCTTAAGGGTATGGTTTGCGATAGCGGTGCTTTCCTGTATTTGTTTGGAAAACATGGTTTGGGTATTGATCTCGATAGGCTTGAACTTATACCATAAATGGTTTTGATCTTGATTTAGTTTTGGAATCTCATAATGGGGTTGTTGAATGGATAATATCTATGATTCCATCTCCATCAAAAGATCTAATAGATGGGCTTCGTAGGACTGGTTGGGTCTATCACTTCTTCCATTTGTGTCCAATAGAATTTATCATAAACCTTGATGTATACTAATAAAAAAACTCACTATACATTGGATATATTAATAGTGGAAAAGTTGATTGATTAATTTTAAAATCAAGAGGGAAATATTTTATAATTGGTACAAAATAACTCGAGTAGTGCATGTGTTTCTTAAAAATATATTACTTAATAAGGAATTTATTCATTAAGAAGGGAATTTGGTTTTTAAAAGTTTGGGTTGTTGCAAAAATGGCCCACCCAAGGTGGTATTGATTACTTTCAGGTTTTACCAAGGATAATTGAGTCTCTATAACTTCAAGGCGAGAAGTGAGTGCAGTAATCATGTCAACATAGGGATATTGGCTTTTGTCAACACCCTGACTGGTTAGTTGGCTTGAGAAGTAGAGTTTTTATAGTTAAATGGTGGTAATTCATGTTATTATACTATATATGGGACCATGGGGAATCCTATTCCATGACTGGGTTGGCCAAAGACACCAGCCTCATTCTTGGATAGATGGGAAGAGATAACATATTCGACCTTGATGAACTGACCAAGGGCTATCAGTTTTCAAGATTCCAAAGTGAACATGACAGGGACATCTTGAGCATCCACTTTATCAAGACAATATCCTCAAAGGTACAAAACATTGTTTGGATTGTAACATTAAATATATTAGATAAATTTTTTGATCCTAATGTCGAACTCCACTACCTCTTCTATTTTAGTTGCACTGGAGTATTCAACAACTTATTTACCTTCATCAAAGTTTTTAAGAATGATGCTCAGAAGTGGTACATCATATGGACATATGAGTCCCATTGATTTATTTTATTGAATTATTTGGATGCCTATTGTAGGATTCAGTGGTTATTATTAGTCTTCTCAGGATTGATTCAACTAAACAATCATATCACTGACATCATTCTCCTTCTCAATAAGGGGATTTATAGTAATGAAATTCACTATAGAACTATTCAGTGGTGTAGATTTTATGATTCCATCAGATGGTCCAACTCAAGGGACCAATTTTGGAAAAAAGGTATAGAGTACAAAGTAGAATACTACCCAAAACTATGATCTAATCATGTAGATATTCCTATCCTCTTATCTGGTGTAGTACTATAAGACTCTTAGTGCACACTATTTGGAAGGTTTGGTGATATAAAAAAGAACAAATATGTTGATACATTGGAAAGGTCATGATGTTAACTATATATAATTGTTGACATATGGAATATAAGTTCTTGTGAGATCCTTTATATGTAAATTTATTCCAATGGAGGGGATGAATGTTTCCTGAATATTCTTCTAAATATATTCTCGATAATATTTGGGTAATAGAACCAGGATAGATAAATTTGGGTTGTTTGGTGGCCAGAACATGACGGGTATCTAGTTAGTGGACATGGTATCTCATATTATTTCACCATCCTTCTTCTATTCATGAAATTATTCTTTTTCTTGATCAATATAATATTATATGTGAGGTGGAAGAGAATTTGTAGGAGGAATCAAGAAATACCTTCCCTATTGTTGATCTTTGGATGGGTGAGCCATCATTCACAACATCTTTTCTTGAAATGAAAAGGTTTCCTATGGAGTTGATGCTTGATTTATCACCATATTAATATAGAATGGAGAGTCTACATCCTCTTATTGTTGAGGGAGTTCATCAAGAACCCATGAATTTACTAAATTATATTACTCATTAGAGGGATCCAAACTAAACACTGATGACTACCATACTTCTATTGTATAGGTAGAGAGAATAGATGTTCATGTTGGAAGATTTGGATACACATATATCCTTATAATGGAATATAAGACATACTCAATGTCCAAATAATTATGAAGGGACCTTAGGATTTTTTGCACCTTATCCTTGAGTATGGCCATCCTTAGTTGATTGGTATCTTCTCTATGTTGTGGTAGTGGAGACTAGAGTTACTCTTCTAAACATTCATAGGTATATAATTATAAAATATCAAGGGTGACCAAGAATTGGTTTTATCTACCATACTTTTAGTGATGACATGGAAGTTATATGATCAAGATATTCTATGAGTCACGAGAATAATTTCCATGGTTTTTACTATTATAATTGTAGGGATTACATCCACAATGGTTGATTAAACCTATTCCCTAAGGAGGAACATCAGGGTTTCAGACATCTTCAACATGGGGAGGACCTCCATGAAAGCTGGTGGAATTATGGGGAGAAACTATGTGGTATGTTTTTTGTTATGGGAAGGAAATTAATGGTACATACTGGTGGTTCTAGAGGTTTGTAGAGTCAACCTAGTATGCATGATGGGTGGTTATGGTCTTGATCCAAACCTAGAAATTATGTTAATATGTGTGGTGGTGGTGATGTAAGGGTATGTGTTGATAGTGGTAAAGTCCATAAGATCTATTTCTACAGAGACACATAGAGAAGGATTGATGACCCACCCCTAGAACAGGTACCATTTAGCTAGAATTAAAGGATATAAACCTGGATAAGATTATTTTAATGGTCTATGGGTTGAGAGGCCATACATAGATGGCATAATCGACTGGTAAGATCCATATTTGGCGACTCACTAGTGGTAGCTATGGTTGTAATAACTTGAATTTACCCTACCTACTCTATGTAAGTAAAGGGGTCATTAGAAAATTCTAAATAAAGTCTCCATAAATTATTTGAATGTGGTAATGGGAGGCTTTCCCCCAATGTGCTCCATATTGAGAATTAAATTGATGTGGTTCCATAGATTCCAGATCCTCAAAAGACATTTATTTATTTGGAATGACTCCATCATACTCATATCGCTAATTAAGGGAGTTAATGACCCACTATTTCATGAGTTATGATACATATATAATGATGGAGCATAATATTCATTAGAGTAGTGTTCATCACTATCTCGGTGTAGGTATGTGATATTGATTAATGAGTAGTTATCCTACCCCCACACATACTCTTAGTGGTTTGGGAAACTCATTAAGAATGTCCAAAAACTGTCATTCTACAAAATAATTTGATATTATCTATAACTACATTCTGATAATGGTGATTCTCATCACACCCAACATTGATGATGAATGAATATGGAGAAGATAAATGTTACTCATACTATCACTATCAAAGGAGAAGGGAACCATATCGGGTTCACCATTTTATAAAAGTTAAATTCATGAAGCATTATTGTTACTCATTGGTACATTATTTAATGAGAAGGAATTTACATCGGGTTCAACACTCTATTATTTGACGCCTTATATCAGGACTACCACTCTCTCCTCATCAGACATCAACTCAGATGGTCATGATATTATTGGTTCCATATTCCATCTTTCCATATTGGGGAAACCCTTTACCATTGGAGGTGATGGGGTGGGCTCCTTTGGTAAAAATATGATTATGTGAATTCATTCCTTCCTTCCAAAATTTCCAATATGGAGATCATTTCCTCGTCAAGGTCTCCTTCATAAATTTATGATGTAACATCTCAAATTTATAACAAACATTTTTTTTTTCAGAAACAATAATATAAATTAGAAATGAATTTAATTATTTTAATAAAAAAATATTTATAAAAAAATTATCACCTAAGTTATTTTTATTACAATTTTTTCATGTAAAATGGAAATTTATTTTTTAAAATGGTTTTATGATAGGGAGGTTCATGGGATAAAAGACATCATGTCACATCTAACATAGACATGGGGCTTGAACCCATGACCGAAGGGTGATAAGGTCACATCACTTTCCTCCATCCAATATGCTTTCCAAATTTTTTCATCCATCATTTATATATATATATAATTATATATATGATTCTTTTAAAATATATAGTTTTATCTGATAACAATAATCCTTTTTATAATAGTTTTATTTTCACAACCTCTTCATAATTAATCCATTTTAATTTAATCATTAACAAAATATGATTCATGTTTTTATTTTTATAAAATTACAACATATAACCATTGGTTGTATTTTTATATGAAATTTTCTATGAAGCATGATAAATTAGATTTTTAAATGTAAATATTTTGTTATTATTCATTAATGATTTACGTTATAGTTCATTTAATTTCTAAATGTTATTATTTTATCTTAATATGTGTATAGGTTTTTCCTCTCCAAATCTTAAGTCACTTGTTTCATAATAAAATTAAAAATAACTCTATATTTTATTAATTGATAAAAACACATTTACTGAATAGTCATGACCAATAAAATACCCAATATTACAACATGTATACACACAAAAAGACAATTACATTTCATATGAACATTACACATCATGTGTTGATATGGACTATTAAAATTATGAATAATAAAGGGATATAAACAAATAAGAATAATTAATTCACTAAAAGAAACTCAATTGGATTTAATTTCCCCATAAATAATGATCCTTCCATAATATCTTTCATAATAAAGAAAAGCCTTAGGAAAATGATAGAGATTATGAAAGGATGTGTAAGAACATTTATAAGAAAAGTGGTGTGCGATGAAGTGATAATGATTATGTATTTATAGGTGAATATGGTCATTTTAAATTATGATTGTCCAACTATATAGTCAATGGTCATTGTGACCATTTTTCAATAAGACAGTTTTTCATTATTATTATTGGTAATGTATATGCAATTAAGTGATTGTCAAGATTATTTTATGATATAACAAAGAAATTATTATTTTTTAGACTAAAATTTATTCTATAAAAAATATATTTTCTTATCAATGTAGAATTTTTAAATAAAATATAATTTTATGAAATAATTTTATAAAACACTTTTTAAATAATTATATATTATAGTAATGAAATAATTAATTTTTATAAATTTCAGAATATTTATTCTGATATAATTTTTTTAACATTCTATAAATAAGTATTTTTATTTAAGATTTAAAATTATGATGTATAGAGTATTTATATGATAAATTACTTTGAGAATCAAATTTATCATATGATGAATTTTTGATAATTTTCTGAAAATGTTGATTTTTTGTGTAAAATATGAATATAACTTTTTTGAAAATAATATAACATTAATAATTTAATAATGATATGATAATGAAATAAAATATATTAATCCATATTATTAGTCAAAATTTTATTTAAGTAATAAAATAATGTATAATGAGTTGATATTAGAAACACATGCTTAGCATTTTGGAACCACATCTTTAGTATTTCTAAAAAATTATTTTATATATTATACAAGTATCATATTAGAATTAATTTTTATCACTTTGATAAATTGAATCGGGTAAAATAGATTCATTATTCTTAAATAAATGGACCAAATTAGTTAATAAGGGTAATTTTATTTTGTGCACAAAAAAGTTACCGTGGTAAAAATAGGGTTACCACTGTATAGGCAAAATAACATAAAAGGTAAAAATTAAATTTCAAAGATATAAGGAAAATAAAAAACATAAAAATTAAATGGATGTTTAAGTTTTTTCACATCCATAAAAAATATAGCAATAATTTTAAACTAAATTCATTTAAATTAATTTCACCAATGAGTGGTTTTTCTTAATAACAAAATTATCATTATTTAATCCATTAAAAACACCCCTCATAAAGTATAAATACCAACCCATTCCCTCATCACTCTCCATACCAAATCCATTGATCATAAATCCTCTCTGAATATCGCTCTAAATAGAATCTATGTGGTTTTTAAGGATCTATTAAGTCACTCTATAGATTTAAGAATCATCCTCTAATGGTAAGGGTTTTCTAAATACTCGTCTTTCCTATGTTCATTACCTTTGTTATATTGTATTTAATTTTTTTTATTATAATTACATTTTTTTATTATATAGTATTATATTTTATATTATATGTATTAATTATATATAATTTATTATATATAATTATTTAATTTTACTAAACTTTTACTCTGCCTAAGTTAGGGGATCCTAAATCCTTCTATTTCAAGTACATTTCTTTTTTTATATTGTCCCTTTATATTACTTTTCAATATAGTTACATTACTGTTATACTATGGTATTATATTACATTTGATATTTTTTAAAGGATGTTTTATTTATTCTCTCTCATTATAGGAATTTTCTAAGTTGTTACTATGCTGAGGTAAGGGTCCTCCATCCTCCTCATTCATTTTCAGTTAAAATACTTTTGTTATAGTGTCCTTACAAATTTATTTTAAAATAATAAATTGACTTTATTTAAAAGGTATTATCTTCAATTTAGTATATTTATATTTGGATTTTATTTATTTCCTCCCCTTATAGACTTTTCCTAATCCATTATAATACTCAAACGTTATCATGGCCATTAATCAATCCTAAATATTGGTACTTGAAGTGTGTATTGTTTTTTCAAAAGTAATGAAATCCCTATCTGGATAGTAAAATTGGATAAGGTTTTGTATCAGATGAAACTAGGTGTTAAAACACTAAAAATAGTTGGTCATGTATATCTCGAACATCATCCCATAGCATTGTGAATATACCCTTACTACGCACTTGGTTTGTAAACCTTAGGGGATATGATTAGATAATCTACATTATATTATAAAACCATGAAGAAGGATTTATCTATAAATACATTGGTCTCCTACGTTTCTAAATGGATGTATCTAACAACTTAGAAACCTTGAAACTTTAGTATTTGTGAACACCAAATGACTACAGTCTTATATTATTCACTTGTTATGGGTGTTTATTTATACGTTGTGAAATCCCTTATTAATTCTTTTAAGGGATTTCACCAATATATCATTATTGATTATTTTATTTCCCAAAATATTTTCATTCCATATAATTATTTCTATTATATTGGTAAATTTTTTAAGATATTCTCCATTGACAAATTGTGGTATGTATTTATATTTTTCATTCAATGAACATTTTGAAAAGTAATATTTTATTTTATGATGGAATTCACTAGATTATTATATGACTGGTGGGGACTAGAATTATATATTGCCTCAGTGCCTTGGTTGGTCTCATTTGGTAACTCTATTGGGGTAATGGGTGTTTCCTTACCTTTTTTTAAGATGTCTTGGCATAAGGAATTGATGTTGTGTTTAAAATGTTTGATATTATACATTTTAATCACTATATTATCAATTATTATTATCTAGAAATTTATTAATTATTATATTGGAAATAGATTTATTTATTCACTTAGATTCATTTTTTATAAAATAACTCAGTTTATTTATTCATTCATGAATGTAAGATGTCTTGGAACATGGAATTTTTGACAAGTTCAATATGTATGGAATTTATAAAATCTCACTAATACATGTTTAGTTATTGATATCTTGGAATATGTTCATTTTTATGTTGGAAATGGATTAATTTATTCTCTCAATTTTATTTCATATGGAATAACTCAGTTTATTTTTTCATTCCATAATGTTTAATTTATAATTTCCTCACCACTACAATACCCCCTTACTGAGTGTCTGATCTCACCCCTTTATTTTATTTTTAATTTTCTTCTAAAAGTAAAGAAGAGTAATACATATGAAAAATGGATTCCAATTAGAATAATAATTTTTTCCATTTATTCATATGATGTATTCCTAGTTTCAATATGATGTAAAATACATTTATGTATCAATTTTCTTAAGGATATAATATTATTAGTTTTTTGTATTTTGATATATATACCATTGTAATAAAATAAACATTGGATCTAGGGTATTAGAGTTTGGGTTTATAAAGTATGAATCAAATGATATTTTTGTAAAAACCTTAGGAACAATATTAATAATAACATAGTTACCAAAAAAATAACCCTATAATAAACCGCTAGTATATTATATAAATAGTTGTGGATTACATGAAATTCAAATCATAGTGTTGTTTATGAAATAATTAAGTATATACCATTGTCAATAAATAATGCCTAAGGTAGAAAACAACTGTGTCACATCATGAAATCAATGTAGGGATTTCCCTCCCTAGTATTTCAATAAGATTTTTTTTTATAACAAAGTAGAGTGTGGTTATTTTTTTGAATTATAATTCAGAATGTTTGGGTATAGATCCTTATGTATATATATTTTTTCTTATGATAACTAGGTTAATAATAACAAGTATGACCCCATATAATTAATATCTCTAGGGAATTTATAATGTTTTCTTTATATATATTACAATTAATAGAAAATTTTCATTTAGTAATTATATATCAATGAGTTAGATTTTGGGGACTCAATTTATTTATGGAGTGTTGAATGTTAAATCATAGATTTACAATAAATATTTTTCATAAATATAAATATAAAAATTAAATTAATTTCTTTCTTTTAATAGAACAAATATTTTAAAAAATATTTATCACTTACGTAATTTAATTACATATTTTTTAATTAAAATCGAAATTAAATTATTAAATGTGTTTTAAAAAAATGGAATATTATAAACTAAATGATAGCTCATCATATCTGTCATGGTCATGGGAATTGAACCCATGACCTAAGGGAGACAATGGCACATATCTATATTATAGTCAACATTCTTCCCTAATTCCATCTCCCATCCTTCATATATATATATACACATTTACTTTATTGTAAAAATGATTATATATATATATAGTTTTATCTGATAATTGTATTCATTTTTACTAGTATTTTAGTTTCACATCCTCTTTTTAAGAACCCGGTTTTTTCTGTGAAATAATTTGGAATATTATTGATGATATTCCAGAGCAGCGCCTTCAGACGGCGTGCGATTCCGAGCCCCAGAGTGGCCGGAATTAAATTTTCAGTACTTTCACACTGGGAACACCAAATAAATGGGATAACTCCTAAACGGTGATCCAGATCAGGGATCCAAGTGTACGGATGGGTCCGGAATGGGGTGTTTACCCTAGGAACGACATAAAACTTGTCGGCGCAGGATTTTTGGACCCCTCGCTCGCTTCTGGAACGTTAAACGGATTCAATAAATTAAATTAATTCGTTTAATGTTGAAACGCAGGTATCTATTAAACGGTGGCTCGGATTGGGAAACCGAGGGCACCGTTGTGTTCGGAATGTGCCGTTTACCCTTGGAGTGGTATAAGTTTCGCGGGCGCGGGCCGTTTGTGAAAAATGGCCCCAGGGGCGTTTTCGTAATTTAGCGACTTCGGACGTTAAATTTTATAACTTTTGAACGGGGTCTCAGATTAAAATTCCGAGACCTCCGTTGTGATCGGGAGGTGGTGTTTAACCTAGGGGAGACTTAACCTTGACCCCGTCGGGAGTTTCGGATGCGGGTCTTTTCGGGGGTTTTAAATTAATTAAATCTTTAATTAATTTCTTTAAACCCCACCCCTCTCCTTCCACTTCCCCCAGGCAGCCCCTCCTCTCCCTCTCCTCCTCTATCTCCGGTGAGGCAGTCCGTCGAGGCGACTCCGGCGAGGTGCGGTGGTGCCGGCGGATCGTCGCGAAGCTTCGCGCGAAGCCCCACGAGGTAGGTTTTGTCGTTTGCGTTTTTCTATTCCATTACCTACTTGGAGCTCATTTTGCACAGTCGATTCCTTGCCAAAACTTTTCTCAAAGCCCATAAATGCGTAGTATACAATTTTATCTTTCCAACGCATGTTTTGGAATCAAAATTCGAGGTCGGATGAGTTTGGGGTAGTTCGCTGAAGGTTGCGGGAAAATCGGGAGGTCCTGGGTGTTTCCGGCGGGTTCCGGCGGTCCGACAGGCTCAGGCGGCGGCGGCGGCAGCTCCCAGGGTGGCGCGGCGGCTCGGCCTAGCACGGCGACGGCACGACCGGCTGCGGACGGCGGTGGTTCCCCTCGGCGGCGGCGGTTTCTCGACCAGGCGGTGGAGGCGGCGTGACATGCGGGCAGCGGCGCGACGCTTCGAGCAGGGGGTGAGCGGCGGCGGAGAGCGGTCGCGAGGCCGCGGAAGACCGGGGTCGCTGACCCCGGCCGACAGACAGCAGACCCGCTCTTTGCTGGTCTGCGCGTGGAAGAGAGACCGGCCTTTGGGCCGGTCCGGTGACATAGAGCGCGGTCCGCGCGGTTGATCCGCGGACCGCAGCGGCTCGGCCGGCTGGGCCGCGGGCCGACCGGTTTGAGCCGGTCCAGGGGGGTGGGGACCGGCCGGGCCGGTCCGGACCACCCCCTCTTACGTCCGGTGACGTTTAAGAATGCCGCAACATCCTAACGGCGCGTCCGTTTGACGTGCCGTCTACGACAGTAGATCCGTATCGACGAGGCGGGGTTTTTGAGATGGTTTTGGGAATTTTTAATTCCCAAAACGTTGGGCCTCAGAGGCGCGGCGCATCTTTAAGTAAAATGTCGTTTTTCCGGGAATTTTGTTTTGGACGGCGCGGACGCGTCCGACCTCTGATTTAAGCGCCGTCAGCGGTGTTGGAACCCTGGCGTCGAGATGGAGGTTTCCAGGGTGGTTCCGGGCATTGAAGACGGAGTTGTGGCGTGGGCCCCACGACCCGCCTTTTGAGCTGCGTGCAGCTTTTAGCGACTTTTTCCTCGGACGTCCGTACGTGGCGTGCGAGCAGTCGATGTTGGGTGTTTTTACGAGGGCATCGCGTTGGCGCAGTCTGCCCGCTGTAATTCCGCACGATGGTGCGGGCCCCGTGAGGGCCGTTTCAGGAGTTGACGGTGATTTCCAGCTTTATCACCGGGCGACCGTTTTGGACAAGTGAGTAGTCTATTTCATGTACTTTTTCGAGAGGATCGCAACAGTGTGATCCGTTAGTTGAGTTTTGGGACCGGGATGCGGGTCCCACGTGGCACCGCTTGTGTGCGGTGCGCCGGGATGTACCTTTTTCCCTGGATATCCGTTGCACTCAAGTGAGTAGTGCTTTTGACGTGTTATCCCGAGGGGATCGCAATAGTGCAATGCGACCGACTGTTTTCAGGGCCGAGGCTCGGGATCACGAGACGCCGTTCGGGCGTGAGGCGGTGTTAGTGACTTTTTCGTCAGATATCCGTTGGAGGCTAGTAAGTAGTCGATCTCGCGTGTTTTTCCGCGAGGATTATGACGGTGTAATACATTTGGTTGTGCGGAGCCTCTTGCGCGATCTTGTTAAATGTGGAGCATGGAAGGTTCTCCAATGGTGGTCCGCCCTACCTTGTTTGTAGTGGACCCTTGGCGTGTGATCGCGTACTCTTGGGAGAGTGATGCAATTGGTCCATGAGATGTGGTTGGCCATGACTGGGACTTTGAGGTGGCGTTGTTACGTCACGCCTTCGCGTTGACGTTGGGTGCCGTGTGCACGATAGCCTTTGGGCTGGAACGAGGTATACAACGGGAGTATACGGGAGCGCTTGGAGGTACGTGTGGTTGTTTGTACCTGAGGATGTTTGTGCGCTTAGTTGGGGTTGACTTGGGGCCACACACCATGTGGGACCCACGTGCGTGCCGTGATCTTCTTTATGTACTTTGACCTCTCGCAACGTAGAGGGTCCCTCTGCGCTCGTTTGTTTGACCAGCAGGGTGGAGTTTTCCCCTGGCTTTGTGCTCGTCTGTTTGACCAGCAGGGCGGAGTTTCCCCTGGCCTGGTGCTCTTTTTTCTAACCAGCAGGGTTGAGCGGTCTCCCCCTGGTCTTGTGCTCGATGGTTTGGCCGGCATAGATGGTTTAGTTCCTCTTCTTCTTTGGCTGTGAGGGGTTTCAGTACTGTGCCCATTCACCGGACTGCGACACCGTCTGCGACTACGGCTGTTCGTGCAACGTGGGCGTTTTCCCCACTTTTTGGGATGAGGTGTCTCGGTCTGCTTCGACAGTGACTCAGCGGATTAGAGCGGGATTGCCTTGTGAGGCCTGGGGAGTTTCTCCCGTTGCTCCGTGTTCCCTGGTAGAGCTTGTGGTTTCGGTGTGACCAACACTTTACGCGGGCACTGATCCTCTACCCAGGAGGTTGTTCCAGCAGGACTGAGGTTGTTTCCAGTAGAGCTGAGGTTGTTCCAGCAGGGCTGAGGTTGTTCCAGCAGGGCTGAGGTTGTTCCAGCAGAGCTGAGGTTGTTTCGAGCAGGGCTCGCCAGTGGGTTACCATCCAGCAGGGATGGCCAGTACAGTGGTGTTTACCGAGCAGTACCATCCAGCAGGGATGGCCAGAGCAGTTCCGGGCTTACCTCCAGTGGGGCTGGGCAGTGGTCCCCGATGCCGGGCTTACCTCTAGCTGGGCTGGGCAGTGGTCCCCGATGCTGGGCTTACCTCCAGCTGGGCTGGGCAGTGGTCCCCGATGCCGGGTTACCTCCAACTGGGCTGGGCAGTGGTCCCGTCCCTGACTTTAGCCGGGTCTCCCTCCAGTGGATTACCCTGTTACGGGACTGGGCAGTGAGGCACCCGTAGACTTTTCAGGTATCCCTATAGTGGGAACCCGTTGACTTCTAGGGATCCTTCAGTGGGGCTGGGCAGGGGGTCGCCTGTCGACTTTGAGCAGACCTCTCGACTGCGGGGCAGTGACGAGTTGTGGTTGTTGTTCCCCCAGAACTCTCAAGTACGGGGAGCACTTTCCCCCACCAAGACACATCCTTATGACGCGACATAAAACCGTGCGGGTGAGTCAGTGCCGCCCAAAGCGGATAGTGTTGAGGTGTGGTGATTGAGCCCCTTGACTTGCGGTTCGGGGCAGACGTGCGGGATGCTGGGCATCGATGGAGTTTACTTCTGGGACTGTTGGCTACTCTTTCTTGGGCTGAGCTATGGGACGGAGATCCCCTTACGAGTTTCTTCAGGCTTCTTGACAGAGCATACATATGTATATACCTTTTTTCCGGCACCCACTTCTTGGGTTTGGCTACTCTCCTTCCAGGAGAGGCGAAGACGCGCGGGCTATGCCACGTGCTTTCCGTTTCTAGCTTCTCATGGTTGGACGAGTCTACTCTCCTAATATAGGTAGCGAAGACTCGACGAGAAGTTCATCTTCTCACCATTTCCAGCTCCTTGTTTCTGGATGAGTCTACCTTCTTTCCTCTTGTGGGGTTGATATGAACTCTTTACTGCACTCCTTGTTGTACTCATTTACTTTTCTGTTCGCTCTACTGCTCACCCTTCGGTACCTCCTTTTGTTGCTCCCTCGATCCTTCGGGGTATCCTACTGAGTATTTTTATACTCACCCATGCTTGGGCTTTGCCTGCAGTTGGTGTCAGCTTGCAGACGACGGACAGGTGGAGCGTGGATTCAGTGGAGTGTAGGAGCATAGGAGCTTGGGAGCTTGGACGACGTGCGGTGGTCATGGCCGGGTTCTAGGTGGGAGACCCGTCAGCTGTTTCTTTTGTTTACCTGTTGTTGGGTTGTGGTACTTTTTGGTTGGGCGCGTGTTTTTCCCCTTTCTTTTCAGCTTGTACTTTGTACTGTCAGAGGTCGATGCACTTTGTGGTTTATATATAGCAGTTTCCCTTTCTTTTACTTTTCTTTTTTACTCTGCAATTTTGCATTGAGTGTGCTGCGTGTGTGTGTGTACAAGTTCTTAGGCAAAGGCCTCCTCAAGTTTTTGTGCCTTCGGCGCTGGTTGCCAGCCCCTGGCCTATGGAGGCGGGCTTGGGGTAGTTGCGGCTCGAGCCCGGGTAGGGTCGGGTCATGACACTCTTGTTAATTAAGTCATTTTAATTTAATGGTTAACAATGTATAATTTATGTTTTCATTATCATAAAATTATAACATATTACAATTGGTGGTACTGTAATGTGACATTTTATTTGAAACATGATGAAATAAATGGATAAATTTATATAATATGTTATTATCACTTTATTATTCACATCATAGTTCATTTAATTTCAAAATGGTTTTATTATATGTTATTATATACATAGGTTTTATCTTTTCAATGGTTAAGTACAAATTTCATAATAAAAATCCAATAATTATTTATTTCATTGATTGAGAACAATATATTTATTGAATGACTATATCCAATAAAATACCCAATATTACAATAGAAAGACACACACAAAGACTATTTCATTTTATAAGAACATTATGTATCATGTGTTGATATTTACTATTACAAATAGATATAGTAAAGGGATATGAACAAAGAAAAATAGTAAATTCAATAAAAGAAACTCTATATTATTTAATTCCCCTGTAAAGATCACCCATGCCATAATAACTATAAAAATAAAAGAGAAGAGTTAAGAGAATTATATACATTATCAAAGTATGTGTAAGAACCTTAGAAACTGAAGTAGTGTGGGATGAATAGAGAATGATGGTGTATTTAGAGGGAAATATTTTTATTTTACATCATGAATATCAGATAATATGGTCAATGGGAATTATAAAAATTAGTTAATAACAAAAAAATTTCATTATTATTGTTGGTTATATAGACGTAATTAATTGACTATTGAGATTATTTTATGATATAATAAAAAATGTATTATTTTTAGATACTATTAATATATTCCATTAAAAATATGTTTTATGATAAATATATAAGTTTTAAATAAAATATTTTTTCCTGAATAAATCTTATAAAATACTTTTTAAATGACTATATACTTTGAAAAATTCCTAAGTAATTTTTATTACGGTCAGAATTTTTATTATGCTATAAAAATTGTTAATTTTCCATAAATAATGATTTTATATAAAATTTTATATTCTCATATATAGATTATTATTTTGATAAAATAAATATAATTTTTTAATTTAAAGATCAAAATTAAATAAGGATGAATTTTTCAGAATTTTATGAAAATGTTGATTTTTGGGGAATAAAATGTAAATAAAATTTTTGTGAATATAGTAACTTTTGAAATGTAATAATGATATGATAATGACATAAAATTTATCAAACCATATTATCAGTTAAAATTATATTCTTTGGGTCCTAACTAAATGTATCTTATTCTCTATGATCTGCATGCATGGGACTAACTGTGCTGATACATGGCATTAAGGTGTCACGACATGAGCATAGGGTGTCAAACCTTGACAAATTCACCAAAGTCCCACATAAGGGTGTGAATGGGTTTGGGATTAGTGTAAAATACCCATATGTTTCCCTCACCATCAAAATTCCTTTTCATAGGTGGAATCTATGGAATGAGAACCATGAAGGACTACATCCAAAATTAGAAATTATTTTTTATTGTAGGGGCTGCAACATTGGTCCTAACAAGAGGACCAATATGTAGTTTTATTTTCATTTGGTATAAGTTCCAATTAAAATTTTTATGTAATATATGGTATAATTTATTTCCTAAACAAAATGTTCTTTTAAGATTCGTTTTTATGATGTTCCTATGAAGTTTTTTAAGGAATAAATAGATATTGATTCACTATATGAATGATTTGTTTTAAAGTCTTTCTAGAAAATATTTCAATGATATAATGTTTTAACCTATTTTAAAGTTATTTATGAAGTTTTTTAAAGAAACATTAAGTGAATATTTTGACATGGTCTTTTAATATTATAAATATCATGAAGAAAAATCATAATTTAAAATGAGTTTTGAGGATGTTTTAAGAAGGGTGTTGACACTAAAGGTTCTAAACTTTTTTTAAGAACATTTTATAATTGTTGAGAATATTTTGTAAAATTGTTTTGAGGGGGGATTTTAATTTTAAGTTTCCATTTATTAGGATGTTAAAATTGAAATTATACATTTTATATTAGTCATTAGTCTATTAATAGGTTGAAAGTACAAAGTATTATTCGGTATTATTCATGTGTATAAAAGTGTAAGTGCTACAGAATTGGTTTCAGATTGAGATACCAGATGAAAATTTTTAATCCAAAGCTTGAGCAGGAAGTTTCCAACAAAGGAATTTAATTATTGAAATTGAATAAGAAGTTGATACCGATTAGTGGTTTTGCTATTATAGTATTGATGGATTTTTAATCAACATAAAAACATTTATATCAATTGAAATTAGAGCTAAGAACAACCTTAGTCCCCTGGGTAAGTGTTGAGGGGGAGATTATTGGTCCCACATGAATGTAGTTCTTATATTGGGTGACCGTGAAATGGGACTAAACACCCTAATTCCTGGTATCAAGGTGTCGTAATGTGACCATAGGTAGTAACACTATAACACATTGGTCCAAACCCACATTAGAGAGTTGATTAGATTGGGAATGATATATAAAACCAACGTTTTCCCCTCCCCATCAATAAGAAATTTTCATAGGATAAATCCATGAAAGAAAAAATATAAAGAAAAACATCCTAAATAGTAAAATATATTTTATGGTAGGGACTAATTATTTAATCCTAACATGTTTATGGAATAACATAATTCATATAGAGTTACTTTTGGAAACACTTTCTTATCATTTTGGAACCATGATTTTATCCTTTCTAAAAAACTACTTTTATATGTTATACATGTATCATATTATAATTATGTTTTATCAATTTTATAAATTTAATCAATTAAATTTAATTTAATATTTATAATTATAATTTCCAAATTTGTAAATTAGGTTAATTTCATTTTTTAGACACAAAAATTTACCAAGGTAAAAAATAGATTTTTCGTGGTATTGGTAAAATAATGTAAAATGATGAAATTTAAAGGTAGAGGCATAAGACAAATATAAAATAAAACATTAAATGGGTGGTTAAGGTATTTAATTTAATTAATCAAACATTCTAACATTAATTATAAACCAAATCCATTGAAATTTATGCTACCCAAAATTCGTTAGTTTTAATAACAAAATAATCATTATTTAATCCCTTAAAGCCACCCCTCCTCAAGTATAAATACCCACATATTACCTCCTTACTCTATACAATAAATTCATAGAGAATTAATACTCTATTAAAATACTTATTAATAGTATCTAAATGGTTTTTCTATGGTTTTATTAATTCTCCCTCAATATTTAAGAATCGTCCTCCAAAAGTAATTGTTTCCCCAATCCTCCTCTTTACTTTTCAATTTTATTAACATTGTTATGTTGTATTTTTAAATTAATTTTTCTTATAATAACATTATTATTACATGGTATTATATTGCATTTTATACATTTTAAATGATATTTTATTTTTTTACCTCTGGTTATACCCATTGCCTAAGCCATTACTATATTGAACTAAGGGTTTCCTCAATCCTTCTCTTTCAGGTAAATTACAATTGTTATATAATCTAATTAAATTAATTTTTCATATAGTTCCATTATTATTATCACATGTTAATATCTTCTATTTTATATATTTAAAGGAATTTTTATTTATTATTTCTCATGACAGCCTTTTCTAAAGTCGTTACTATACTGAAGTAATGGTCTTTCAACCTCCTCTTTCATTTTCAAGTACAATAATTGTTTTATAATTTACTTTTAAATTAATTTTCAAATACTACCTTGAATTTATTTATATGGTATTAGCTTCAATTTGATATATTTAATATGAGATATTATTTATTTCCTCCTATTGTAGCCTTTTCCTAAGCTGTTATAATTCTTAAAGGTTCCTATAGCTATAAAACAATCATAAATTTTGGTAAGTAAAGTGTCGATGGTTTTTTCATAATAAATGAAATTCATATCTATATAATACAAGTTTATGTAGTTTTTTGTCAGATGTATCTAGGGTTTATAACCCCGAAAATAGTTTTTTAGGTATATCTCGGTCATCATTCTCATTCATGGTGAATGGGCCCTGGTATGACATTCTCAGCAGGTATGCTTAGATTATATAAATGATATTTATAAACCATTAAGAAGGATTTATCTATCATTTCATTATTATAAAACCTTTTCAAATTCATTTATTTTTCTAACTAAACACCTTGAAATTTTAGTCCTTATGAACACCCAATGACTATAATTGTGTGTCCTTCATTTGTTATGGATGATTATTTGTACATTATTAAATACCTATTTATTTCTTAATGTATTTAACCTTGATATCATTATTTATCCTTTTCATGGGGAAAATATTTCCTTACCATATAATTATTCCTTTTATATTTTAAAATCTTTTAACATGTTTCCCATTGATAAATTATTCTATGTATTTATATTTTTCATTCCATGAACATTATTCCTTGTATTATTCTATTATGTGATTGAATGAATTAGAATATTGTGAGATGGTTGGGGCCCATAATTATATATCCCCTCAGTGAATTGGTAGGTCTCACGAGGCAACTATGTTTGGGTAATGGTAACTTTATTACCTTTTATGTAATATGTCTTGACACAAGGCCTTGACTATATATTTAATATTTCTGACATTATGCATTCCTATAACTATATGATCAGTTATTATCATCTTGTAATTTATTAATTTTTATGCTGGGCATGGATTTATTTTTTCTATAAACTTATTTTTTTATGGAATAATTCAATTTATTTATTCATTTCGTAATATAATATGTCTTGAGTCATGGAATTGATGAGATGTTTGAGATGTCTGAAATTTATGAAATCCCTTCACTGCATGTTTATTATTGATAAATTTTAATTTATTCATTTTTATATATTTCCATGGATATATTTATGATCTCAATTTAAATTAATATCACATAACAAAGTTTATTTATTTATTCTGTAATGTTTTATTTATAATTAGTTCTATTGTATGTTACCCCATTTCAGAGGACCTGATCTCACCCCTTTATATTATTGTTCCTTTCCCCAGGAAACTAAGAAGAGTACTGTATATGAAAAATGGATTTCAAATAGAATAAGGACATTTTTCATGAATTTAAATTATGTATTCTTAGCTTTAATGTAATGAAATACTCATTTATGTATCTACTTTTCCGAATCTACTAAAATGTTAGATCCTATGTAGTTTGATTTATGTACCATTTTAATAAAATATCTACTAGCTCCAGGGTACTAGAGTCAGAATTTTTATAGTTGGCATCAAAGTAAAGTTTAGTAGAAACCTTATGATCTAGATTCAGAGGAAAATATATATAAAACATGAACCCTAGAAGAAACTCTAAGGATATTCTAGAAATATTTCTAGAATATATGAAATTCAAATCATAGTGTTGTTTATGCACTAATTAAATATATATTATTTTCTAGAAATAATGCCTAAGGGATGGAAAAATTGTGTCAATTTAGGAAATCAATGTAAGGAATTCCCTACTGGGCATGTCAATGAGACTAGTGTGTGAATTATAGAAGAGTTTGGTTATTTTTTGGAATTTGGATTCAAAATATCTGGGTATAGATCCTTAGGTATATATATTTTTCCTTAAGATAAGTAAGTTGTGAATAACTAGTACAACCCCATAGAGTTAACATCTATAAGGTATTTATAACATGTCCTTTATATAGAAAACAATTAAGATAACATTTTGTTTTAGTAAGTTCTTATCAATTAGTTTAATTTCAAGGTTAAGATTTCTTTTAGGGGGAGAATGTAACATCCTAGATTTATATTAAATATTTTTTTATTCAGAAATATAAATAATGATTGAAAATGAATTTATTTATTTTTATTAAATAAATTAAACAAATATTTATCACCTAAGTTATTAAATTACATATTTTTCAAGTTAATAGTAATTTTTTTATTAATTTGTTCTAGAAAAGGATAATTCATAGAAAAAATGGAAGCTTGTCGTGTATATCATAGCCACAATGCTCAAACCCATGATTTAATGGAGAGATGGGTGCATCACCTTACACTAAACTATGTGCTTCCCTAATTACATATTCCATAAATTATATATATACATGTATTTTATTATATATATGACTCTTTTTAAATATATATATTTTTTCTGATAACTACATTCATTTTAATTTTTTTTATTTCCACATCTACTAGGTAATTTAGTCATTGTAATTTTATGGTTAATAAATTATTGTGTATGTTTTCATTATCATAAAGTTAAAACATATAACCATTGAAGGTACTATCATATTACATTTTACGTGAACAATTAAAAAATAAATGGTTAAATCTATATAATATGTTATTATTCATTTCTAGTTAACATTATAGTTCATTTAATTTATAAATGTTTTATTATCTTATCTTATTCTATGTATAGATTTTCCATTTGAATGGTTAAGTAACATGTTTCAAAATAAAAATTAAATAATTATTTTTTTCATTAATTTAGATCAATACATTTACTAAATAATCATAGCCAATAAAATATGCAGAATTTCAAAAATTAGACACACAAAAAGACTATTACATTTCATAAGAACATTACACCTCCTATGTTCATACAGGAAACTATTACTAGGAATAGTAAAGGAGTATAAAGATATAATAATGGTTCATTCACTGAAAGAAAATTCATAGGCTTTAATTCCCCCATAAATATTTATTATTCTATAATATTTGTAAAAATAAAGAGAAGCATTATGAAAATGATAGAAATTATCAAATGATGTGTAGAAACCTTTGAAAGCAATATAGTGTGTGATGAAGATAGAATGTTGATTAATTTATTCGTAAATACTATTTTTTTCCATTATTAATATCAGCCAATTTGTTCAATAGTCATTATCACTATTTGTTAATAAGATAGTTTTTCATTATTATTGTTTGTTCTGTAGAAGTAATTAAGTTAGTGTTGAAATTATTTTATTATATAACCAAAATAGTATTATTTTTAGAGACTAAAAATATATTCTGTTAAAAATATATTTTTTGATAAATGTATAAGTTTTAAAAAATATATTTTCCTCAAATAATCTTAAAAAAAATTAAATTTTTATATATTTTAACAAAGTCCAAAGTAATTTTTATAATGGTGAGAATGTATATTATTAGATAAAAAATGTTAATTTTCGAAAAAAAATTATTTTCATTCAAAATTTAAAATCCCAATATATATATATATATATAATCATTTTTATAAAATAAAAATCATAATTTTAATCTTAAAATAATTTATAAATTAATATGAATTTTTAAGAATTTTCAGGAAATATTGATTTTTAGGATAAAAGTGAAAAATTCCATTTTTTGAAAATACTATAACTTTTATAGTGTAATAAAGATATGGTCATGAAATAAAATTTATTAGTAATATTTCTTGGTCAAATTTTTATTTTAGGAATAACATAACTCAAAATGAGTTACTTTTATAAATAGATCCTCAATATTTTGGAACCATGATTTTAAGATTTCGAAAAAAACTACTTTTACATGATATACATGTATCAAATTGGAATTAATTTTTTTCAATTTTAAAAATTTAATCAAGTAAAATGGATTTAATATTTTTAATTATAAGTTAAAAATTATGTAATTGGTTTAATTATATTTTTTAAAACAATAAATTACCATTATAAACAAGTGTTATTGTGGTATATGTAAAATAATATAAAGGTTATAATTAAAAGGTAAAGATATAAGGAAACTAAAAATGAAATCATTAAATAGGTGGTTTAGGTGTTTCACATCCTTAACCAAAAATTCCAATATTAATTATCATCCAAATTCATTGAAATTAATGCAACCCAAATGTTGTTAGCCTTAATGACAAAATAATCATTATTTAATCCCATAAAACCACTAATCCCCAAGTGTAAATACCCACCCATTCCCTCCATACTCTCCACAAAAAATGGATTGATCAGCAATAATCTCTCCCAATATCCTTCTAAATGTTCTCCCCATGTTGGATGAATGTTTCTATAGATTGTCACTCTATATTTAAGATGCATCCTCTAAATGTAAGTGTTTCCTCAATCCTCCACTTTCCTTTAAAAGTTCATTACATTTATTATATAGTGTTTATAAAATTATTTTTCTTATAATTACATGTCTTTTATTCCATGGTATTATATTCCATTTGATATTATATAAATTATAGTTTATTTATTCCCTCTCATTATACACATTTTCTAAGCCATTAGGATAATGAAGAAAGAGTTTCCTCAATTCTTCTCTTTCATGTACATTAGTTTTGTTATATTGTCTCTATAAATAATTTTTTATTATTGTTTTGTTCTTATTATCCCATGTTCATATATTCCATTATATATGATTTAATTTTTTTTTTCTCTCTCATTATATCATTTTCTTATGGCATTATTATACTGATTTATGAGCCATTCATCCTCTTCTTTCATTTTCATGTACAATGATTTTGTTATAATGTTATTATAAATTATTTTTCAAATAATTCCTTTAATTTATTTAAATGGTATTATCTAAAATTTTATATATTAATAATGAGAGATTATTTTTTCACTCACATTGTAGACTTTTCATAATTTTTTATATTTCTCAAATGTTCATGTAGCCATAAAAATCATAAATTCTGGTACATCAAGTGTGTACTATTTTTTACCAAGAAATGAAATCCCTATTTGGATACTAAAAGTGGATTTTGTTTGGATAAAATTAATATAAGGTTTATGACCTAAAAAATATTTGGTCCGGTATAATGTATTCATCATGTTAGTACACAGTGAATGGGCATATACTAGAACCTGGTTGGACAATCCCATGGGACTTGCATGGATGGTTTATATGAAAATTAAAATAAAATAAGAAGTGTTTTTCTATCATTACATTGGTCTATTTCCTTTGAAAATTAATGTACTCTCCTACCTATACAAATTTCATCTTTAGTCCTTTTGAATACCCAATGACAACAATATTGTATCATTCACTAGTTAAGGGGTTTTAATTATAATTTGAGAAATCCCAATTTATTCTATATGTTATTTAATATAGATATAATTATTAATTCTTTGATTATGTTAAATATGTTCATACCATATAATTATTTCTTTTATATGTGAAAATCTTATAAGATATTCCATATTGAGAAATTGTAATTCATATTCATGTTGTTCATTCCTTGAACATTATCCCATGTGATATTTTGTCTTGTGATAGAATGCATTTGAATATTATTTGATGGGTGGGGATCAGAATTATATAGCCCCTTGGTGTACTATCATGTCTTTTGGTATAAAAATGTTATGGTAATGGGAGTTTACTTATCTTTTATGTAACAAGTATTAGCATGAGGGCTTGATGGTATATTTAAGATGTCTAACATTATTAATTACAGTCATTATATGATCAATTATTATTATCAAGGAATTTATTCATTTTAATTTTTCTATTGGATTTATTAATTCTATCAACTTCATTTGTTATGGAACAACTCAGGTTATTTATTCATTTCGTAAAGTAAGTTGTCTTGGCATTATGCTTTGATGACATGTTTAATATGCCTGGAATTTTTTCAATCCAATCACAACATGTTTAGTTATTGATATTGTGGCCTCTAATAATTATTATTTTGTTTATATATTTATTTATGCTCTTATTTTCACTTGATATATTGTAAACTGGTATATTTATTCATTCCATAATGTTTTTTTTATAATTGATTTTGTTGTATGCTAACCCCTTATAAAGAATCTAAGCTCACCCATTTTTTTTCTTTTTCCATAATAAAACAAGAATAACACTATAAATGGAAAATGTATTTCAAGGACGATAAAAATGTTTTTCATGTATTCAAGTGATTTATTATTAGTTTCAATGTGATATAAAACTCAAGTATACATCTAGATTTCTAAGAATACTAAACATTTGGATCCTCTATTTTGTGATTTATGTACCATTTCAATAAAATACCCATCGATTCTAGGGTGCAAGATTTGAGGTTTTTATATAATAAATGCTCATTCCTGGTGACATATTCAAGTGGGAAATATTTAATTAATCCACTACCTTCTTTAAAAAGTTCAACAAATTATATTGGAGAGGGTGATTCTTTACACATACTTAAAAATTGTTGTGTATTTTGGTAATTTTTAAATATATTCATCAGGACAAGAAATACTGGAAACATAAGTTTATCACATAAGGACAAGTGGGTTTCAGAATTTAGGCATCCTATTCTCATAACATAAGGGGAGTATTTATCTCCATATAAAAAATCATGGACTTATTACCTAATAAATCATGGATCCTCCCAAGAGGAATCTATATCCCATCAAATAAGGTGTCCTTTTTTTCTTCACACAAGCTAACCTAGGCTCATCATCTATGGAATCACTATCTCTCCATTAGAGGCATCCTATTATCATCACATTTGAAAAAATCCATATAATCATCGCCTATGTAGATAATGAAGAGATCTCAGGGTCATAAAATATGATTCTTATTCTCATCACATAAGGTATATCATATTAATCACATAAATAAATAATATTAGGATTTTTACCTAATGTAAGGAAAAATATATCTAATGCTCATCACATAGACATCTTATTATCATCAAATAAGGAACTCTATAATCATCACCTATGTCCGTGTTTCTGATGAATCTAGTGAAGGTACCCTAGGATTATCACATAGAAACTCTTCAAATAATCACATAATTGAGTGATCCATATACACTCATCACTTATGGTATGGTAATAATTTAAATTCTAGTGGGGATAATTCTATATATACTTATCATGTTTGGGTTTATCATTGGTTAACACCCAGTGTGGATGAATCCACATATGATCATCATATAAGGGCGACTGTAATTTAAAATCCAATGGAATTTATCCTATAGTATATAGTCCTATGGATACTTTTAGAAGGTTGGGTGAGAGTTTTGGATTACTCCAGAAAGATGACTATGCCTCGAATTTACCACTTTTAGAGGAGGATATAGAATTGTGGTGATTTATTTACTGAACCTCTACCATCGTAAAATAGTAATAAAAACTCATATAGTTTTAGGTCACACTTTTAAGTTAATGTGACAAAACCATGTCATACTTTTTAATTTTAGGTGGTAAGACACTCCAGTCACAAAATGAGAGGTGATAGGTTATGGACTAGGGATTATGTTTTGGGATTCCTAGAGGATGAAGATAATCACATTATCATCACATGAGTAATCTCATACTCATCACATGGAACTTTATGGGCTTTCCACATATGAAATCATATGTTCTTTGCATAGGGTAAATAATGGATTAATGTATTGTGATATGGATTCTCATGTTGTGAAATGGGAAATAATGAGGGGTAGTTGGGTATTTTCCATTAAATTTTTCAATGGGAGAATGATTAATTGGTTAGATTGGGATGATTTTCCATGATGAAGACATGATTAGGGATTACACCTAATAGGATGTCCATGATTTTTCTTATGACTTGGGATAAAATTATTTAAGCTTATGTGTATATATGATAACCAAAAAATACTTGTAAAGAATTGGAATTGATGATCACTAGACAATACATGGTACAATGGGGTATTGGGATGAGAGTGAAAATGATTTATAGAAAAATTAAAATTGATTTCATAGCCTGTTTATAGTGAAATGGTCATGGGCATGAAAGTCCATGAATCAGGATGTCTGTATAGAGTTCGCCAGAGTGATCTCAGATTATGAAGTTTCTGGTCCTTAGTTCTATCAACTATCATGAAACTATGATTACTGAAAGTTTAAATCAAATATAGTTACATGGTATGTTTTTTCTAAATTTTGGGGGTTGTTCAAAATCTATACTTTTACAAGACATAGAACTATAGAATAAGTTGTTGTAATAAATTTCCAATGGAGGGGTTTTGTGCAAGTTGGGTGTTACATGGAACAAGAATTTTTTTAAGGATTAAGCCTCTTGTGTATCTAGGTTCTTCATAGAAGTGATTTGAATGAAAGTATCTCAAAAAATATCCAATCCAATAAAGGACTCAGGAGAGTTAATTCATGAAAATTTCTCAACTGCATGAATCTATAAGGTTCTCTTACTACTTGAATTCTGGAAAAGAGTTACACAAGATAGAAGCAGGAAATTTCAACATCTTTAGGTTCTTCATAAAAAATGAGGGATTATGAGGTATTTATAGGCCTCAAGAACATGGTTAATGGATAGTTCATGTAATTATTTTTTTTTCTTACAATTTGAGTGTTTTTCATTTCACTTAATTTTTTTGGTGTAACTTGGAGTTGTGTGAACTTCTGTTCTTTATTTCAAAATTGTCCTAGATGACTATTTTTTCCATTGGATCATCTTTTATTCTTCTCATATCCTTCATGAATTCATTTTTTGTCTCTATCATTAATAAATATAAATGTTATTATATATATAACATAATTTTATAGTTATAATGTATATATATTATTTATATAATATTTCTATACATGTTATATTATATGTGTTTATGGGTGTGTGTTAATATTGTTATGAAATATTATTTATTATTTGGTTTTATTAATAAAAAAACTATTATTACTTTTCATTCAAAATTAGAACCCTTCACATGGTTGGCCCATCATTTTCTTCAGTTTTAGGTATTTCAACCATTAGATATTATGGGGAAGATATGGATTTAATATGGATTGTTGATTACAACTTACGTGTACCATATATATATATATATATATTTATACGTTATTAAAAATTAGAACATTTTCCGACATTACTTTCTCTACACTTCTTACCTAATTATTTTATATTACAATGTTTTTTTCACTATCACTACTATAAAGATTTGACTCCATACTTCTTCAATACTTTATTTTACCAAAAATTGATCATGTATTTCCTTTTTTGAAATTCATCATGGTTTCAATCATACTATGTTAAATTTCTCAAAAAGTTATCATAATGAGATTCATTTTATAAAATAGTTTAGTAAATTTTTTTAAGATATAATCTCCATGGAAAAATACTTCTACTCGATTATGGATGTCTAGATTCCTCTAAAAGAAAAAAGACATTAAGAGAGGATCAATTTTAAAAATAAATTTATGCTTAAGACTATTTATAAGCAATGATATACCTTTTTCATTACCTTCATGAGGATTTGAACACTGACAACTTGACAATGGAGGATCCAATAGTGTTATGTGAAAAACTCCAAGAGTGGTATTATCACATATGAATAGTAAAACATACAAAACCATTTTATGATTGGATTCACTTAAGATTATATGATTTTGAATTTGTAAGTGAATTTAACTTATCAATGTTTAAAATTACATAATAATATAAATTGTGTGTAGAAAATATTACTAAACATTATATTAAAAAAAACATTTTTCTACCTTCTATAACTTGAATTTTATTCTACAAAAATAATATTAGAAAAAAGCTTCAAAAAGTATTCTAAACTTATGTCTTTTCGTCTTGTTGTGGAAAAAAATGAGCTCCTGATGTGGAATCCTGAATTTCAAGATACTTGTGCAATGTTATTCTTTAAAGATAATGTGAATATTTATAATTTTTCATGGAATATAATTATATTTTAAAGTACAAGGAAATTCACTCACTCCATATTAGTAGGAGAACCATTATAAGAGGAAAGGGAACCACCAAATGTGGTCAAATAATGAATAACTATAAGTGAATAAAATGAATAATGCTGAAAGTGAATACTTTAAGTGTGGTATGAAGGGTAGGTGGTTTTATACTAGCCATACACAATTTTTTTTAATCTTTTTCAATAATCAATAAACGGGAAAGAAAATGTAATTGAAGAAAAAATTACTGAACAAGTGTTAATGTATGATGATATTAATAATTTTGACATATATGATTATGTTTATAAACCTTAAAGATATCAATAGTATATATAATCTGTAAATTTTGTTGATGGAGTTATAATTTTAGATTGGTAATTTTTTCAATAAATATATAATTTTTATATAATTTGATTTTATTTTAATTATTATACACATGAATTATTTTCTTTTTAATAGAAATTGATGTTATAAATCTATCTCTACTATGATTAATTCCCATGATAAAAATATTTATCTAATTCATAGTTCCACTATATAAAAAAATTTCTAACCATAAAATGAGAATTAATCATGTATCTTTATTAATTATTAGTGAAAAATAAATTGAATGATTTAGAAGATATAAAATATGCCTACCTGGAGGTACACATATTTAAAAAAAATGTTGTTTCCTCTTAATTCTAGATAAAAATTATTTAGATTTTAAAAATGTTCTAATGATGGATATCATATACGAATGATGGATGAATCAAATGTTGAATGCATTAATATTAAAAGAATTAATAATGATCCTAAGTTAATTTAGGAAGATATTTCATGACTTCCCTCAACATTATACACTACTAATATTTGTGAAATCAAATCATATATGGAGAACCATATGTTTACCATCCTTAATAAAATATTTAATGACAGGACCATTTGATTCATCTATAATCAACAATGAAGATTAAAATACTTAATTGTATGCATGATCATCCATTACTTGATAAATATTTTCTAACACCTAACAATTTCTCATGTGCTGCTTATTCTTGAGGAAAATTTATTATAGTGACTGTGTCGGATTGTACCAATTAGAGGGGGTAAAATCATGGTTCAATTATACATTTTTGTTATTTTAGAATTAATCTTTGTGACCTATTAAAGTCTTAATCATCTCTACATTAGTTATCTCATCCTCACATAATATGCAAGATAAATAAAGTGGTCATAACACATAAGGATTTAAAAGTTTCAACTTTAAAAATGTACTCATTGTTGTTATATGTTATTCCTTTCAATCATGTATTCTCTAATATATATGAAATTGGATAAACCAAGGACCTTACCAATACCATCAATACAATGTTTCACTATGTTCCTACTCTATATTCCCATTTGAGAATGTAGATTCCAACTGCCCACTCTAAAATGTTGTTAATATTAAAAGAAGATAGATATTTTATTTTCTAATAGTCACATCAACACCACATGATGAGGGATATTCCTCCTAAATTCACCACATTCAGAATATTAGCATATATACCTTTATCTATAAATTTAGTAGCTGATGAGTATGATTAGGTATACTGGTATTAATCGCCTAACCTAGATATTTAATGATCTGGATCATCCTCAGTTACTTTAATAATTAGGTACAATAGGCCACCTTCTTTATGATTCAATCCCCACATCAATATATTCCATGTAAAATATATTATTTTGTATCAGTTTCTCAACAACTCATTTCATACATATTATTCCCAAAACAAAATTTCATCCTTATTTCTATATACATATATATTCATAGTGTAATCGAAATTTTTTTCAAAAATGGAATTTTAAAAACTCTCTAAATATATACAATTGAAATTATAATGATTTTAAATTAAGGAATAAAAATATAAAATTTATTATATCAATAAAACTTTCTTAAATCTTAAGTCATCATCCCAAGTTAGATCTCCTAAAGACGTGGAATATTTTCTTCTTTGAAACTACAAAAAATCCAGTGAAAATAAATTCAACATGAAAATAATCCACATGTACATGTCATCATGAATCATTTCCATGTATATATCTTCTTTGTGGAAAGATACACATATTATAAATTCTTTTTAAATCATCATTATCTTTAGTTTGATGCTTAAATACTATTTTGAATCACAAATATAACTTTTTTTTATTTCCATGAAGAAAATGGAAACCTCATCATCTGATATATTTCTCCATTTTCAAAATTAATTCATTCTATAATTCTCATATATTCAAAAATCTTATCTTGTATTTCTTTAATAAGTCTTTTGAATTATCTATGAATCCCATGACTTATCTGATATTTAAATCAGAACCACCATTTAAAAATACATTATATGTTTTATGAACTCATTATTATTCTTCTTTCACAGCTCCCACATCCAATTAAATCATCTTAAAAACTTAATATATTATGAAAACTCACCTATTATGATGAATATTTGTTAAAAAGAATCATAATAATACACATTGGAATCATATAAACTAGCATCTTATATAGGATAGAGGTCTTATGAAATCCTTTTAAATGTATTATTCATAGAAAAATATCTACACAAATTCAAAAAGTTTTATTCCAGAGCTCAGTTCAAGTCTTAAACATCCCCTTAAAAGGCTTACTCTAATTCAGTAAAGTCATAACAACTGGTATGTAGATCCACTAACTCATAAAAGTTCCAAAATACTCCTAAAAATACTCATATAAAAACACAATCACTTATAAAAATACCTATAAACACTAATACAGATAATATTATAAAAATATAAAACCTTTCCAATAAATAACAACCTTTAACATAAGTTTCTATCTAATCAAACCAAATCCTAAAAATTACTTCAAACTAACCTAAAAAACTTTTCATATCGATTCTTCCTTATTTAATATAAATTTTTAGAGATGGTTTCATATTTGAAAATAATTATATTTTTCATTAAAGATCAACTCACCAATAACCATTATATTTAAGGGTTAATATTTAGAAGTTTTTCATCCAATTTATTTAAGAAACATTAACTCAACATCAAAAGATTACATTAACCATCCTTATTCAGGGCCTTATTGATAATAAATACAACTCATTAATTTGTGAACTTTTATCTCCTCATTTGTATTTTTTGGAAAAACCCCTTTTATCATCACCCAATTCAATGTAATTTATATCCACCTTATTGAAAATAAATGAAAATGAAATATATGTGTTGGCCCTCTCATACTCAACCTCATAATTCATCCATGATCTCTCAAAAATAATATCTAACTCTTTTATATTTCTCATTCATAAAAATATCTTTATCCTCTCTTTGAGATAAGGATGTAACCACATTATTTTCATTATAATGTGCCTTTAGTTAGTAAAATATAATACTGAAAGGGATAACCCAATGAAGAATTAAGATTAATTTGACCAAGGCGATCAATGTTGTCTATAAATTCTCAGGCATGTTATGCAAACTCAATTATCATTTTTGGGATATTTAAAAATGATTTATAATTAGATATATAATCCTACACACATATTAACAAACACATTAAAATAATTCATGTGTAAGGTTACAAACTCATTATATTCTTCATATTTTTATCAAATAACACTCCCTCATTATATATGTTTGATAAAATCAAAAGAAAGGGATTTTGGTGTCATTTCCATGCCTCACTCTCCTATTTTAAAAATATATCTATAAATTCTTGATTTAGCAAATAATGATATTTTGAAATATTCATCTCATTTTTACTCCACTAAAATAAGGTAAAAACTTTAAAATGAGCCTTATTTTTTTAAGGAAGCAACATTATTATCATAATATTCCTATTTATGTTTAATTTTGAAGATTCAATCTCATTTGTCTTTATAGGACGAATAGGTTTAGACTTGTTTTTAAATCCATCAATATCATAAATTCTATATTTTTCTTTGGACTTTTATGGATTAATTTCACCTTCCTATCAGGAACCTTATTCTCACCATCTTGAGAAGGATCACATTTCACTTAAACCAATTATTCGATGTATTATTTAATTTTTTAACCCATTTTGAGTTTTTAGACACGTTGATTTTTCATTTTCTAGATCTTATTCTTTTCTATCAGGTTTTTATTCAATATCTCTTAGTATCTTATATTGATCATCCACCATTAATTTTTATATCTTAATCTCATCAATCTATAAAATTTATTTCTTAACATACACCACATTTTTATGAGGTGCTTTATTATTTTATTTCATTATATTTCTCTATTATTTATTGAGATGTGTATTGTACTCAATATAGGATTCAAAATAATCTTTGAATAAACTTTCTACATTTTTTCTTCCTTTTTCTCCTTCATTTCATAAGGTCTCAAATCCTCTCTTAACATGACATATTAAATTGAATCCATATTCATTATGAATACTTAAAGATAAATTATATTCCTTCTTATTTCCCATTAAACTCATTCTCTTACTTCTTGAATATTTATTACTTCTTTTTACCACATTTCTATTATTGAGGTTTTATTTCTTCACCATCATATTCTTATCCAACATCCATCTTCATTAGAAAATAAAGGGAAATTTTTCCAATAGTATTATAGTTTTATCACAATTTTTGTTTATTTCCATTTAATTCCCACTTTATATTTTTTAAACCTTTTGAAATGATATAAATAATATCATTGAAATTATTATCAGCTTCCTCATTATAAAAATCACTTGATTCTGTGTCCTCATCTTCTTTTATTTTAATCTTTCCCAAAGCTTCAAATGCCATCTTAATTTTTATATCATATAAAAAACTAGTATTTTCTTTAACTTATAATAAATAATAAGATTATGATGTTCATACAAGGAAAGAATATATATATCTTTAAATTTCAAAATATCAATTTCATACCTATCTAGAATGTTTCTCGTTAGTTTTTTAAAAATAATAGTCATCAGGATTCTCACCAAACACGAAATTTTTTCTAAAAATTTTATTTACACCTATAATGTGTAAATAAAATTTTTCATAATCATTCATCTTGATATCCTCAAACTTACTCCAATAAACATGTAATTTGTCTCCCTTGAATTTAATATTTACATCATAATTATACTTATATGTATACTAAATATTATTTTCATTTTTAAGTCTCCTGACCTTTCTGTACCCCTTTTTTGAGAGATACATCAAAATGGAATTTTGAACTTTCCCATAAAATTCTATATTCAAATGTTCAAAAAGGTTCATAAGAGAATCCTTAAGAGTGGGTGTAAACCCTACAGTTACTACATCCCTCACTTCTATACCAATTAATAGGAGGTGGGGTGAAATACTATTCCTCCAACTGTGATAGTTATTTCTATTAAATGTGGAAACACTATGGTAGATTAGATAATTTGGAAACTCCATACTCAATTAATTATTGTAAATTTCATAGGGAACCTATATTTTTATTGATACAACTTGCAGTGCCTAGGTTTATTGGTACCACTAAATGTGGGGGTGAATCAATGGTATACTTTTATAATTATTCCTTTTATATTTAACCTCTATGACCAATTAAATCATCGATCCACTATAATGGAATTACCTCAACCTATCCTCATATTAAATAGTAATAAAAAGAGCATAAAATTCAATTATTTAGAAGTTCATGGATACCCTACCAGTATTTTTCACTATTCATCAAAATAGTATTCTCTTTTGAAAATTACAAATAAAATTACCATAATATAATTTTGAAATGTTGATTCCATAAATTATTTTCATTTTTTCGAAAAGAAAAATTATGTTTTAAAAATAAATTTTATAATTTGTTTAGAAAAATCAATACAAATAATTTTTTTAGTAAAAAATGTTTTTTGAAGCATATAATGACTTTACTAAAAATTAAGTATTCTTTATCGATATTTTTTATATATAAAAACATTATACTTAATATTTAAAATGTGTTTATTTCTATTTATACCTCCATTTTTAATGGCTAGGTTATAATGGTCAATTTTAAATAATAGTATAAATATAATTTTATGGTTCGTTAAAAATATATGTTGCATGTAATGCAAGCTATCGAAGAAATTAAATTATTTAAAAAATATATTTCATATAAACTCATGGTGTTACAAGCACCAATATGAGGTGGGGAAATTTTTTATTTTTTATGGATGGACCCCATTTATGGATTCTAGTCTTGACTATGTGTTATATTAGAACATGAATCAATCCACATGTAGTTCTTGTGAGGGTACCTACCAATGAAAAGTATGCACTTATACAGGGGTGATAACATTTATATTGATGAAATTTTTTGTTAGTACTAGGATCAGAGTTACCTACATCATGATGTATCTTTTGAGGACATGAATCAAATAGATCTGACTTGTATGAATAAGGAATGCAATTTTTTTGATGAAAGATATATAAATAAAAAGACCATACACCAAAATATCCTACATGGATTGGAATCTCATGTATGGGAATGATAGTCAATGTGGGTGAATTTGAGCTGTTTAGATTCATATAGAATAGACTTCCACCATGCAGTTTAACATCACACAGTGGGGATGATCACTATATAGTTTAATGTATTTTAGTAAGGATGTTGATGTGTAATTTTACATCATATGACAATAATGAGTATCATTTATGTGATATTTTTAATATTAATTCATAATAAACATTGCATTATTAGGATTCATACTATTTTCACCATCCATATAGATCTTTGAATAAGATTCATTATGGTAAACCAAGTGTATAGTGCATAGTCCCTCCCACTTTGGATCTAATTTTTTAGGCATCTTCCTTGGTATCATTGGTTTTATAAGAGCTAAATTCAGCTCTTCCAAGACAAATTAAAGGAGGTATAATTTCTTACTAAAGTCATGGACGGACCAATTTTGATAGATTTCTTGGTTTTAAAGTGCATGAAATATATTACCGTTGAGATTTTACTATTCATCTAGTTATTTCTGGGATTTTTCATCTTTAGATATCTGTTTGAAGACCGAGACACAAAGTGAGAGTAGTCAAATTTTGATAGGTAAAACTAACTTCATTGTGTAAATAAGCAATTATGGGGCCACTTTCATAGTAGTTTTCATTGTGGTGTGATAAGACTATAAGGTATACAAGAGGCTATACGGAAAATAGATCTTATTATTTTCCACTATCTTATAAAGTATATTAGATATAATCTTATAAATATCTTTTATCTTCACATTTTACTTAAAATATTAGTGGTTGGAATAGTTGGATTTAATGTTTTATTGTTGATATTATCCATTAAACTCATAAGAATGGAAGTTGGGGCCATTATCCATTAATATCATGTGAGAGGCACTAAATATGGTTATGATATTCAATTTCAAAAATTTTGTGATAGATTTTTTTCAAACCTACTTGATGGGTATAGCCTCAGGATATTTAGAGAATAATATAGTGGCTATAAGGATTTATAGAAACTTCCATGTTATAACTGGTGGATATCTCCACATAAAAACCATTCCCCACATGGAAAATTTCCATGGATATCTGGCAGTATGCAATATATTTATAGACAGATGGATGAAAATTTCATTTATGTGAAAAGAATGAAATTTACTAGTAAATTAAACATAATATTGTGTTATTATTGGAAAGAATATATAATCCTCTTTATATGATGGGATTTCTTGGCTACTGATTGATGTGAGTTTCATTCTCTAATATGAACCTCTTTAAATATGGTGTAGATTTCTTCCCGTTAAATGTATTTTAGGAGTATTCTAGGAAATAATTTTTTATAGAGGATCTTATCAGTATTTAAGCCACCTTAGATAATGAATTTTTTTACATGAAACTGGATCTATTCTTTCCTGGATCAATCTGAGAGACAGACCCCATTTTACAGATGTTCCATTATGGGGGATATCTATACACTAGTAGAATTGATTAACAAGGATATCAGATCATAATGCTTTAAATACAAGTTAATCTCATTGATCTCATCAATGTTATGTTTTATGACTAAAGAGATAATATTGTGATATATGATGTAAATAATCATTTATTCTTAGTGTGTATCTACTTGGATTATAGTAGCACATGGTAAATCATCGATGAAATAATTTTGGGATTGTGTTACATGGGTTAGAGTTATCTCCTAGTGAAATTATACCCTCAATTCACTGATATAATTGAATAAAGGGATTAGTTACTCCATTTTTATTAAATATTTTCTTGTGACTTTCTTAAACACCATATCTAAATCACATTTAATATATAGTTTTTCCACTAAAAAATGAAGGTAAAACTCCAAGTCAATGATTATATCTTGATACTCTGCTTCATTATTTAAATAATCCACTGAATCCACAAAGGAATATGGTATAACTATTCTGAACAGACAGAAGAATATAATACCCAAATCAACTCGGGTGTCCCTTTATTTATCCATTATTTTTTTATGTTGGGTCTTGTAGAAGATCCATCAAATTATATCTATCATATTTGGGGGTAATGATAAGTGGAAAAAGACTTCTTCATCAGGGATCTCAGTATCTATTGGTCGGTTCTCTGATAGGGAATGTTTCATTATAAAATTATCCAATTCATTCCCCTTGAGTTATTTTTTTAGGTATGAATTATAAGTAAAATGATTATAGTATGGTTGGCCGATATTACAATCACACTATTAACATTATGAGGATGGGGGCATACTTGATTTGGTCGATCTGAGACACCATACAGACACCATGTTTCTATAAATAATTCTTGCGCTTCTATTCTACCTTGATAAACAAAAGAAAATTCTTCTGGATATTGGAAATTGGGTCTCAATATAGAGAATTGACATTCTAATATAGGATAATCTATTTTATTTGTATACATAATTGTTTTGGAAAGGAGTGCACCAAGTGATCTCTCTTTAGATAACACATAATTAATGAGTGTTTTCCCTTCCATGGTAGGAATCATGACTGGTGGGTGTAGAATATATTTACAAATGTTTTCAAAGACTTGTTGGAAACCTCCATCACACTTATTGGGGATTCCAATATTCATCAATATTATTAATGGGATAAATTTTATTTCCATATTTTTAGTGAAGAATATGATAAAAAAATATGTCCCTATAATCCCATAAACTCATTATTATTTTTTCGTCGGATCATATTAGTGATTTCCCCTATTTTTTAGGATAGACCTCAATACCATGATTGTGTACCATGAAACTCATGACATTTCCCAATGTCACCCTGAAGGTTCACTTCTGGGGGTTCATTTTTAAATTATATTATTAAATCTTATCGAACACCATTTTAATATTGTTGATATTATTATAGTGCTATTGGGATTTGACCACCATGTCATCAACATGATTTTCTATGATCATCCCTATGATTGTTTTGAATATATAGTTCATGGTGCGTTGGAATGTGTCTCTAAAATTATTCAAACCAAAGGGAAGTGTGCTATAGAATTAAACCCCATGAGGATCTATAAAAGTTTTTATTTCTTAATCTTTATAATTTATCAGAATATGATTATAATCAATTTATCCATCTGTTAAATTACAGTCCTAGAAGATAACGATCATATTTACTAATAGATCTATGGTCAGGATAGGTAAATAATCTTTTAGAAAATACCAATTTAGATCCATAAATTCAATGAATTTCTATATTTTACCATTCTTTTTATTTACCGATACAAAATTATCTACAAATTTTGGAAATTGTACTTCCTATAAAAAGTTATCCTTATTGATCATATCAACATCAACCTCTACTATAGAATCAATGGCTAGGGACATTCTTTACACCACCTACTTATAACCGCAATGATCCTCTAGTAGCCCCAAATGATGGGTGGTAACCTCATGGTTTAACCCTAGTATCTCAGTATAATAATTCGATAAAATAAATTGATGTTGTTTCAAAAATTAGATATATTTCTCCTATTACTGAGGATCCATGGAAGTTTTTAAAAATGTAAGATATAGATCTCTATCAGTCTCAAGGTTTACATATTTGAGATCATCTATCATCATTCATACACATCCCTCAAATTCATGAGAGGTGTCTCTGAGATCATCCTCTTATTATTATCCCACTAGCATATCATTAATATAAATAAGAAAGTTGTATGATTACCCTGAGTGAATTCATCTTTAGGAGTAAAGAAGTGTATTCTAAAAGTTGTAGAAGTGTAATTATCATTTGGGGTATATGATAAAAAAACCTATTATAATCTGGAATAAGATACATGTTCCAAAGTATTAGGTAAATTTTCATTAATGAGGGAGAAAGTGGGACTAGCCACTATGAAGACAATATGGGATTCTATGTTAAGAAATTAGTGCAAGATTTTTTATTGTGATCCTAGAAAGGATTCCAATATGGATATATTTTGGGTATTATCATCACCTAGGAGGGAATTCAAGAAATCCTTTAGAGATTTAGGTCATGAAATGGGGATATTACTATAATAAAATATGTTGTCTATTGGGATAACCCCACGGTTGGCTATTGTTCTCCTATAGATTATTGAAGATCTTTATTTTTAATAGAAATCCCATACTCTTTGGGGTTACCTTTAAATGTTGTTGATATAACTAATATTATGAAAATTGGGAAATTTATTCCTTGCTCATACGGTATGTAGTGGACTTGATAGATTTATGGGTTTATATTTTGTTCTTAAATTCAATAAATGAGAAACCATGAATAATCTATCGTTTTATATGAGTGGATTAAAATATCTTTGGGGAATTAAAAAATAAAATATTATCTATTTCCTATCGATTATATTCCCTTTTATAGTATGTTTCTTCTATAAACTATGCCTCACAAGGGTTGAACATGGTTTGATCACTAAATAACACCACAACCTACCCATTAATTATATATTTCAAGCATTGATGATATAATGAGGTCACCACAGCATGCATGTGAATCTATGGTCTTTATAACAGATTATTAAATTTTATATTCTGATAAATGAACATAAAATTAGGGTTGTAGATAAATTCCTCAAAATCAACTTTGAACTTGATCATTCTAGGGTTTTTTTCAATATTATCATATCCATGGATGGTCAATTTGGAAGGGGACAAATATGTTTTAATAAAACCCACGAATCCAAGAGTTTGGATTATTATATGGTTAATTATGGAGTCATTTTCCTTGAGGAGTCAATGAACATTGGTGTCATTAATATTTATATTCAATTTCATGGGTCTAGGGCTCCCACACATAGAATCTTACCAATCTTGATCTATGAATGAGTTGAGAATGTGGAATTTATCCAGATTAGTATCTACTCATTATACCTCAGATTCAAGAACTTATGGTTTGAATTCATGGTATATAGAAAGGGATTCGATCAATTATTCTTGAGAACCTTTGAGAGATGAAGAATATCAAGGATTGAGATCTTGTCTTGAATAGTAGTCGATTTCTTTAAGATATTAAATTTTTAAACCAAGGTCCTTCATTTTCTAGAGGGGGGGGGATCCCTTTGAGTTGAGGAATAGATTTTAATGCATATTTTTTTAATTAATTCTACCTAAAAATGAGATATGTATAAATTCATGGTCCAAATTGATCCAACATGTATGTATTTTGATGGCAGTGGCTGGTTATAGGTGGATCCACCAAGTGGTGTTCTAATACCAAGGGATGTGATCGAGCTTTATATTATATAAGAGTATATTTACAATATTGTTGAGACTATTAATATGTATGCATATGAGTATCTTCTTCATATATCACCTCCCCGAGGATTCATACCACAAGATATAATCTTCCACATCCTATTCCTCCATAGCTTGATCGATCTCTTCAGCATCTTCTCATTTGGCCTCCCCCCCGAATTTTTTTGAGGAATTGAGTCTTATATTCACATTCAATTTTTTCATTAAAAAAGGGGTTCCTCAAATAAATTATGTTTATGGATTCATATAACTATTCTCCATTCGATAATGGTTTTTTTGGGATGGGTCTTGTCCCCTTAAATGTCAGTTGAAGGAAGTCATGTATATTTTATACTTGCTTATGGATCAATTGAGGGAATTATTTTTCATGAACAAACCTATTGGGGACCTCCTAGATAGTGTAAGTCAATTATGAAACCCCAATATCACCTAAAATACCACAGGGGATACTGACAAGAACTGAGAAGGAATAAACTGAAATGGGAGGCCTTATCCTTAAGTAGATGTATGAAAACAGACAACCATCAGTATGCAATATAGAAGAGGTAAAGTTAATTCCTGAATCATCTAAAGTATAAACCATGCATACAACAACAACTAGAGAATACATTAAAGTACCAAAATATAAATCAAATTAAAACATGAAAAAATACAATCCCAACCAAAAATCTTGTCCCAACTTGACAAAAATTGGAAATAGGGAAATCTGGAGAGAGCTTAGATCTTGATCTCCAAGTCCAACCACAAAATGCAATCAAAGAACCCAACTACTTCTATGATCCACCATAGTCACCATCGATCTTCCCATACTCTACATAATACACAACATGTGTATGAAAATACCATGTAGGGGTGAGTATATACAACTATGTAGGAGGCCCTAAAGAATAAAATGAGAGAAACAGAAACAACAACAGTTGAATAGCTCAACCCATAGACAAGAGGGAAACAAAACCATCATATATGATAATAATGAAACCCAAATGATAGATAATTGGGATCTCAATATCCACAGCCTAGGTAAAAGCAATCTATTATCATGCATCTCCAAAGTTCCATCTTTGAGACCTAGAACCATCTGTAACCTAATGAGATCCTTAGTGAAAAGAATCAATCCTCAATACTATGCTCCAAAGTATAAGGTGCACTAACCCTCATGGAAAACCTTATCTCCACTAGAGATCATAGGTGGGGGATTACCACTCCATAGATAGAGGAAATACACCATACTATAATAAGTGAGAGTACCGGCTGTACCTATATAAAGAGGATGGGGAACCCACACCTTAGTGATTCAGGGGGGGTTTCATCCCTGGTGTCTCTATGATAAACCAGACCAATCATATCCATCATCCAAGTGTCATTGGAAGAAGACTATCACTCATAAAACCATGTTTTTTTATCTCTAATAACCAAAAAAAGTACACCATTGCATATAAAACATAAAACTACTAAGGATAGACTTCTCAAAGGCCCAAATTTGAGTCCTGGAGAAGGAGATACATACGGTGGAAAATTATGAGAGTGGTGGATGATTTGTACCTAGGGTCCCATGTCGTGTGACATCTCTTAGACACCTAGTTGTGTCTTTTCCTATATATGGATTTTCTATCCATGTGAAACTACATAGTATGTATATGTGTTCATGGCGTGGCTTGGATGTTCGAGGCATACCCATGTTTCTCAGCCCATGCCCCTCTCGTTCCCATCTACTTTGGTCATGCCTATGTACCTAGATGTGTTTGTACCAATGTACTCCTGGGGTACACATTTAGCTTCTAATACATGATCAAATGGAATGTATGGATCATAAAAAAATGTGATATTTATATCAAATTGAAACCATAGCTTTCAGAGCCAAGGGACTCTGTGGCATATAATCCTATACTACACACCATGTAAGTCATGTTTTTCTAGAAACTTGAGAATGATTTATGCATCTCACCCATGTTAATTTAGCCACCATTTATGCCTTAATTCACACTAGGAAAACATGATCTAGGTCTTACCACACTCAATCTATCACCAATGGCTGAATTCCAACCACACAATCTCGTGAAACTCATATCATCGCACTGAACCTCTCTCATGGAAGAAGAATGATGAACCAGACTCTAGATCATGTCATCATCACCTATAACCCACATCACATCTTAATCCATTCACAAAACAATAATTTCTAAATATTTTTTTCACCCCTTATGATTCAGGTGGATTTATCACACTTGAATCCATCTTAGAAATGTCAAATTGTGACCCCATGGGACAATAGTGAATAACACGAAGGATTGTGGTTGAAATGCACAATAAATAAGTGAATATATCATTGGATGATGCGATCAAGAACTAATATTACATATTTTCATTATACACAGGTAAAGAAAACATGAACTGAAATAGTAATCAGATCAATAATACCATTATATGGTAGGGCTCATGCGAAGGATATAAATCGTAGAGAATAATAAATAAGATATAAAAATCCATGCTTATCAAATCAAATAGGGTGGAAAACCATCAAATAAAATGAATTACTTCAATATTGGATTGATTTTTTCTAAAGAAATTATCCACTACTGATGGATAAGAATATCTGATGTGTTCTCCATCTATCTCATGGTTCAACTTGATTAGTTTATCATCGTTCTTCGTTCTTGATCTATTAATTAAGAATGCTTCTTCGTACTCATTGATCTCCCAGGGTTATGAGGATAAACTAAGAGTTTTTCTATAACAAAAAATTTATGTAGCGGATTAATGGGTATTTTAATTAAATAAATAAATTAAATTAATTATTCCATTTAAGTAATGTAGCCACTAATGTCCATATTCCACGTAACATCGTACACTAACCAACTTTATATCATGCCTAGGGTAAACCCTATGTTCTGGAATCACATGTGGTCCCAAATTTCCTATATGAGGTCATAGATAATGGAAACCCCATTTATTCTAAAAACATGTTCACATGTGATATAATATGTTAAATATTTTTAATATATTAATAGTGAGCCTCTTTGAGCCCCATAATCACATGCTGACTCATTGCCTCACTCCAAATTTATTCTTTAAAATATTTTAAATCCTTATAAGGAAAAAATAAGTTTTTATATTCTCCCAGCATTCAAGTATTTTCCCCCCAAAAACCAAGAGATATAGAAATGGTGGGTTACTGAGTTTTCATCTAACTCTATCAATCCCAAGAGCTATCATGCACACTCTCATACTTTATAAGCACTCAAAATAAAGGGTGGTTATTTTGTATAGGGTCATATCATATCAGTACTCATTCACCATTGGGTAATATAAAAAGGTTTCATCAATCCTTGATTTCCATCTTTCCCCAGTAAATAATGTGAGTTGGGTTGTTCATGTATCACCTTAGCTATGATAAATGGAATACTTAATGCATTTGGTTCAACTACAGGGGAAAGGTCCAGTAGTTATCAACCACACCAACCCTTCGTAGGATATCAAACTACCTGAAGGACCTTAGGGATATCTTTATTACCTAGTTAAACCTCTGTGATTATCAACATGGATAGACTATAAAGAAAACATGGTCTCCCTTCTCGAACTCCAAAGGCAACCAACCCTGTTCTGGGAAAAAAATATCAACTATAGGTTTTCCTCATGTGCTCACAGATCACTTGGACCTTCTCTGTCAACGCATGCACTATCTCTGGAAAAATGTGAGATGTCTCACCAATATTAGTCTAATATAAGGGTGACCTATAGGGTCTCCCTTACAAGGCATCAAAAATTGACATGCCAATACTAGAGTGATAACTGTTATTATAAGATAACTATACAAATGGAAATTGATCCTCCCATCTCTGGTTAAAGTCCAACACACAGGCTCTCAGAATATCCTCCAACCATGGATACTCTTCTTGATCTACCCATTTGTATCTGGATGAAACATTATACTCATATTTAATTAGGTCCCTCAAGCATCCTAAAATCCTCCCACAACCCGGACATTAAAAGAGAATCATGGTCAAAGACAATCGTTGAGGGTACCCTATGAAGCTGGATGATATCATGCACATACGACTACCCTAAACTCTAAACCGAACTCTACTATTATATGGTATGAAAGGGTTATGAATTTTTAAGTTGATCAAAATCACCCAGATAGAATTTTCCCTCTCATTTTCCATGTAATAACTATAAAAAAATCCATTTATATGTCATCCCACTTCTACTCTAAGATCTCAAGAGGTTGATTCAAACCTACTAGCAACTAATGTTCAACCTTTACCTGTAGACATGTGATACACCAAGAGCCGAACTTGGTGATTCTCCACCTCTTTTCATCCCACTAAAATTTCCACTAAATGTACTTGTACATATTCTCCATACCATCATGGGCATCCAAAGATAAATTATGAAATTACCTCATCACCTCCTCTCAAAATGTGACTGGAAGCATCATCCATTCTAGAAAAAGGATGATAATCTCCCCTGCTTCAGAAAATCCATATGGTGCATCTACTAAGGATATCTGATCATATTGAACCTCAGAGTCGATATTTTCCAATAAATAGACTCTCATACTGTGAATATGTGGAGGATTCACCCCCATTTACAGAAGAAAAAATACACCCCTCTCCTTTATTAGGGTTAGCTATGAAAAAGCTAATTTCTTAGACATATCCTCCACCAAGATAGAATGGTGAATTGTGCTAATGGAATATAACACCATGTTGAACTTACCATGCGTAGAAAAAACCTCATATTAATAGTCATATAGGAAATCCAACAAACACATATGTCCCAAGTTAAGATCTAGCTGAGTGAACTTTTACCTGATACTCTGATGGTCTGAGTAAAAAAAAATCCCCACCAGGAAGATATTTCCTCCACATCACTCAAGTGAAGACTACCTCTTCCAAAAATAGGTCATGATTCGTGTAGTTATGCTCATGGGGTCTCAACTACATTGACCCATAAGAGATCACTACCTACCTATGCATCATCATGTAACCAATCCCATATTTAGAGGCATTGAAGAACAATAGGTACTCAACACCCTCCTCTGGTAGTCTAAAGAAAGGAGAACTAGTAAACCTTAGCCTCATCCCCTTGAAGGGTCTATAATGCTAATTATTCTAGTAGAAAGGCTACCCTTCCATGTTAAAGCAATAAAATGGGTTGTTATCCTAGAAAATTACTCCACAAAACTCTTACATTACCCAACTAAATTAAGGAAACTTCTCACCTATGACACTCTCTCAGGTGGATCCTAAGAAATGATTGTATCAATATTCTATATATCCATAGACATACCATTCTAATATATGAAAATATTCAGAAAGTGAACCTTAAAAATCCATAACTGTAACTTATAGAGATTATCAAAAACCTGGAGCTCCCAAAGTAAGTCTTGGACCATCCAAAAATTCTCTTCATGCTCCTCCTTGGATGAAAAGTAAATTAGTATGTCATTAAGGAAGAAAACTATGAATCTATCCATGTACGGATAAATGATCTAGTTCATAAGATCCTTGTTCATTGTGATAGATTATTCAAATTGAAAGGAATCACTAAGAACTCATAGTGTATATGGAGAAATCAGAATATCATATTCAAAATATCATCCTAGAAATCCTCAACATGTGACAGTCAGACTTGATATCGATCTTTGAGAATCAAATTAAACCTTTGAACTAAATGAAGAGGTCATAAATCACCAGAAAGGGGGTACTTGTTCTTTATTATTACCTGATTTGGGTGATGATAGTCAATAGAAGTCCTCAAACTCTCATATGCCTTTTTCCCAAAAACAAATAGATCCATCTAGGGGAAAAAACTATGTATAATAAAACTTTTCCATCAATGTTCCCCCAATAATAGCCTCAGCTCCCAGATCATGCACTACTACAAAAAATTATTTTAATAATGATAAAATTTTCTTTTTTAGCACACAAAAAAAACACTAACTACCAGATCTCAATTAAAATCCCTAGGATTTTATAAATTCTAAAAAAGTGTTGATATCGGGGTCCTTTATCAATGTTTCTAAAATCACTAATTAATGGTTTATTTATAATACTTTCAAAAAGTGATGATAAAGGGGGATACTATAGTATGCTCCAAAATTTACACTACACTGTAGAACAAGAAACAACAGATAAGAAACATCAGTTCATAGGTAAAAAAATATATTATAAAGTGAATAAAATTTATAACACAAATAGTAGAAAAAATAAACTATATTATAAAAATTTCAAACATTATTTTATAAAAATACACGATTAAGTACAAATTATCTCAGATATTAAAAGACCAAAATGTTCTTTTTTTATTTGGCCCTTGATCCCCACTCATGTTATTGCCGAAAAAACCACCCCATCTCAAGAAAAAATAATGAAACTATATAAGAAATAAGTTATTATGTTAGTAATACTATAAGTCAATAAATTAAATAGAAAGTTTTAATTTTTAAATAAACTTTGATTTATACTTGGATTACTTTGTTTCAAATTGATTTGCATTTGATTCTTGAATTGCACACCATTTAATTTTCATCTTAATGCATTATCACTGATAAAATTAACGAAATAAGTATAATATAAAAATGATATGGAAATTGGTTAAGTAATAGATAAAATAATGATGAGAAAGTAGTCTAGGATCATTTTCTCATATTTGGTGATATGATGAACATTTTAAACTAAAATGAAACTTATATATTGAAAGAAACCACTTTGATTCATATCGGTCAAACTGTGGATTAGATTGAGTTGTGGCTAATTCCTACATTTCCCAAATGACTTATTAACTATTTTTCTAAATTATCAAAACAATATGAATGTGTTTTATTGGTTATGATCATATCCCTTATTCTTTTTACTAAATCATAATTTTAAACTAGAAACATGCAATTTGATTCATACCATTCATACATGTATCCATTTGATGTGAGATTAATTCATACAAGTCACCATTGTTTTATGAATAATTTTCCAAAATTATTAATACAATCCCATTAAGTTGAATTAGTTTTTAGTGGCTGATACTTTTTAAACTAAAATTCCAATTTTAAATTGATAACGGGTACTTTGATTCATATAGGGAATATCATGTAATGTATTGAGTTGAGGATGATTCATACACATCAAAAATGACTTATGGATCATTTTTAACTATAAAAACAATATGAATGCATTTTCTCTATTTTGAGTATGTTAGTTTTCTTTTTTATTAAAATTTACATTAATTTTGAATAAAAATAAACCCTTTGAGTCTTACCAATCACACAATGCATCAGATTTAGGTGTGGATAATTCCTATATGTCACAAATTACTTATGGATTGTTTTACTAAATTATCAAAAAATATGTTTTTTTCTAGGTTTTGAGTATGTTCCTTTTCTTTTTACTAAAAAGACATTTAAAACTGGAAAAAATGCACTTTGAGTCATACTGGTCACATCGTGTGTAATTTTAACACGTGAATGATTCCTACATTTCAAAAATGACTTATGAATCATTTTTACAAATTATCAAGACAATATGAGTGTGTTTTATCTGTTTTTAATAAGTAATACATTCTAGAATAAAATTTCAATTTGAAACTGATAACAACTACTTTGAGTCATACCAGGATCATCGTGTATGATATTTAGGTGAGGATAATTTCTACACCTCAAAAATGACTTATTTATCGATTTTCTAAAGAATCAAAACAATCCAAATGAATTTTCTTATCTTTAAGTATATCACCTATCTTTTTTACTAAAATTAATTTCAATTTTAAATAAGAAGACACACTTGGAATCATAATGGTCACACCATGCATCATATTGAAGTAATGGTGATTTCTACATGTAAAAAATTACTTATGGATCATTTTACTAAAGTATAAAATCAATATGAATATATTTACATTGTTTTGATTATGTCACTTTTTTTTACTAAAAAGTCATTTTAAATTGGAAATATGAACTTTGAGTTATACAAGACATATAGTGTATCAGTTTGATGTGAAACTGATTCTTACATGTCAAAAATTAATTATGAATTATTCTCGTTAATTATCAAAAAAATATGAGCATGTTTTATTAGTATTTAGTGAGTGACATTGTTTTAACTAAAATGTCAATTTTAAAATGATAATTGACACTTTGAGTCATACCTGGAACATTATGTATTGTATTGAGGTGTGACATATTTCTACATGTCACAAATGAATTATGGATCATTATCTAAAGTATCCAAATAATATGAATTCCTTTTCTAGGGTTTCGATAATGTCATTAGTCTTTTTTATTAAAGTTAATTTCAATTTTAAATAAATAGAAACACTTGGAGTCAAACCAGTCACATCATGCATCAGATTAAGGTGCAACTGATTACTACACACCACAAATGACTTATGGATTGTTTTCCTAACGTATAAAAATAATAATATTGTGTTTTATTGGTTTTAAGTATGTCACTTTTCTTTTTAATAAAAAGAATTTTTAAATGAGAAACATGCACTTTGAGTCATACCAGACACATCGTCTGTCATTTTGATGTGAGATTGGTTTTTACACGTCAAAAATAACTCATGAATCATTTTCCTAAATTATGAAGACATTTTAGATGAATTTTCTTTGTTTTAACGAGTAAAACTTTGGAACAAAAATGTGAATTTTAAAGTGATAACAGACACTTTGATTCATAATAGGCACATAATGTATCGGATTGGGGTTTGGTTGATTCTTACACATCAAAAATGACTTCTAGATCATTTTCATAAAGTTTCAAAACAATCCGAATGTGTTTTCTCAGTTTTGATGATATAATTTATTTTTTACTAAAATTAATGTTATTTTTAAAATAAAAAGACACAATTTGAGTCATACTAGTCACACTAGGAATCAGATTGAGGTGAATCCGATTCTTACATAACAAAAATAAATAATGTATATTTTCTTATAGTAAAAAATTAATATGAATGTGTTTGATCAGTTTTGAATATGTCAGTTTTCTTTTATACTAAAATATCATTTTAAACTAGAAACAAGAAATTTGATTCATAAAGTTTACATAGTGTGTCAGTTTCATGTGAGACCGATTCCTACATATCAAAATTGACTTATGAATCATTTTATTAAATTATAAAGACAATATAAGACTTTTTGATCAGTTTTAAGTGAGTGTAAATTTTTGAACTAAAATATTAATTTAAAATAAATAACATATACTTTGAGTCATACTAGGCACATTGTGTGTCATATTAATGCATAGTTGATTCCTATATGTCTCAAATGAATTATGGATCATTTTCTTAAAGTATAAAAAAATAAATGCATTTTATGTATTTGAGTATGTAACTTTTATTTTTTACTAAAAGTAATGCCAATTTTAAATAAAAATGCACACTTAGAGTCAACCTGGTCACACCGTGCATCGAATTAAGGCGTGGCTGATTTCTGTACATAAAAAATGTCTTATTTATCATTTTCCAAAACTGTAAAAACAATATTAACATGTTTTCTAGATTTTTATTATGTTGCGTATCTTTTTTAATTAAATTTTGTTTTAAATTGTAAACATGCACTTTGATTCATAATGGTCTCATCATGGGTCTATTTGAAGTGAGACTGATTTCTACACATAACAGATGACTTGTAAATCATTTTTCTAAATTATCAAGACAATATGGTCCTATTTTCTTGGTTTTCAAGGAGTTACACTTTTTCAACTAAAATATCAATTTTAAACCAATAAAGGAAAATTTGATTCATATAGAACACATCATATATTCGATTGTGGTGAGGCAAATTCGTACACATCACAAATGACTTATAGACCATTTTCTTAAAGTAAAAAAACAATATGAATGCATTTTCATGGTTTTTAGTATGTAACATGACTTTTTTTATAAAAATTAATGTCTATTTTAAATAAAAAGTCACACTTGGAGTCATATCGGTCACAATATGCATCGAATTGAGGTAATGCTGATTCATACATGTAAACAATGACTTCTGGATCTTCTTAATAAAGTATAGAAATAATCTGAATGGTTTTTCTCTGTTTTTAGTATGTCACTTTTCTTTTTTACTAAATTATAATTTTAAACTAGATACATGAACTTTGATTCATATTAGTAAAGTTGTAAAGACCCGGAATTTTTTGTGGAATTTTTTTTCTTAAATACTTGGAAATTTTATGAGTCTGCAGTTTCTGATAGCGTGCGATTACGAGGCCCGGAGTGCCCAGAATAATCCGTTGAAGTTTTGTTAAACTTAAATTAACAAGCTTATGCAGTTTTCCTAAAAAAGTGGAATAACTCTTAAATGGTCACTCGGATCAGAAATCCAAGGCCACCGTTGCGCTCAGAATGGTAGATTTACCCAGGGCGTGACTTAGGTTTAGTCAGTATGAGCCTCCTGTGAGAAAACCTGAAAATGGCATAACTGAAATAAAATAATTGAATAAAGTTATTTTATTTTTCAAATGCTTATAACTCACAAACAGTAACTCGGATTAAAAATCTGAGACCACCGATGAAATCGTGAGGGTATGCTTTCTTTAAGTAGATACTAAATTGGGTCAGATAGGGCCACCAGAAAAAGTTAGTTTATGGCCGCAAATAAAATAATTAAGTGACAATTATTTTATTATAAAATTCATAACTTTTAAACTGTAACTCGAATTGGAAATCAGAGGGTACTGTTGGGTTCGTTGGGGTGTTTTTCACTTAGGTAGAGCCTAACCTTAACCGCAGTGTGTCGAGGGTGGCTATTAATAAATTTCAGAACTTTTTTTTTGAGTACGTTCAGTAAACGTGCGAGCGACATTTTATATATTTTGAACCGGTGCTCAGAATTGAAATCCGAGGACACCGTTGAACTCGCAACGCCGATATTTGGTTAAGGAGACCTTCACCGTAGTTGGGTTTTATCGATGTTGGAAGTTAATTTTTGGGGGTTTCTAAATAAATTAAATAAAAATATGTGTAACATATTTTAATTTTGTGGTGGTTTAATCCTCCAAGGGGTGGTTGGAGGTGGGGACCACTTGCACATAACCTCCCTTGGGAGGATATTATGTGGTGGGTCCCACAAGAGCTCATACCCCCCTTAACCCCCCCATTAACCCTTGGATCTCCCAATTTATTGCGGAGCCTCTTCACTTTCCACCTTCCATCATTAATGAGCCAACACCACCTTTTAATTAAGTGATGTAACTTAATGAATTTTAATCATTTTGAATTCATTAATCTAACATTATATTAAGATGTGTTATTTTATTATTTTGGGGTTAGCTTTATCTTGTGGTGGAGTCTTGGAAGGATTGAGAAAATATCCTCCCAGTGAAGAACGACATCTTCTCTCAACGAAGAACGCCCGTCTCCACTGAGGAACGATGATGCCGTCTTCTCCCTCTCCAACTGGGGAAAGAAAGGAAAGACGTCGTCTGTGAAGAATGTTGCCAACGACAATGTCATCTCCTCCCGAAGTCAACGGAATAACGTCGACTTCCGGCGACTCCGCCGAGCAAACACCGATTACAAGGAATGGGGATTTTATTTTTTTAATGTATGAATTATACCCTCGTTCCTTGTTGTTTATTTTGGTTTGATGATTACCAAATTTTATTACCTAATATGGAGGCTGTAGGACGAACAAACACAGCTCGACATACCTCCATCTATTCTTGTTTGGTTGATGTCGGAGGCGGAGCCGGAAGGGCACGGTGTTGTCGCACTGCGCTGGAGAAGAACCGCGGTCGGGAGGGCCGCAACAGATGAAGAAGCACGGTGCCGTCGCGCCGCGCGGTGGAGCCGAAGGCCGTGACCAAGTTGGGCCACGGTGGTGGAGGCGCAGTGCCGTCGCGCCGCGCAAAGAACAGGAGGACTGCGACGCCGTCGCGCCGTGGAGGAGGAGCGGGGACGACCGACCGCCGTAGAGCTGGACAAGCAGGACCACCTGGGTCCCGTGGCTCCCGAACTGGCATAGTGCGCCGGTTCTGTTTGACAACCTGAGGGGGGGCACCCCCATCCCTCGTGTGGCCGTCCGGTCCGCCACGAGCCGGGCCGCCACGGCTGGGCTGCCCCTCGGCCGGGCCGCCCTTATGTCGGGCCGTAAATTCACGCCGGGCCGACCACTCGGGTCGGGTAGCACCTACGAACTGGGTCAGACCCCGATTTGGATCGGTTCGGTCCGGGTCGGTCTGACTGGGTCAGACTGGACCCAGACCCGCTATGACCATTTACGCCTTTCAGCCCGCATCTAGGGCTACGGGTGTCCGATTGACGTACCTCCTACGGCGATGGAATACTTGGAGCGAGAAGATTCTTTTAGCATACCCCACTTGAGGTTTGGATGTAGTTGGGGTATGGTTGGGTTGGTTTGAACCTAAAAACCAACTGGGCCCTTGGAACGGAAATGACAATAACTCACAGACCGAACATCCGATTGATGCACCATCTATCGCGTTGGGTTCCTTATGATGAGACAGAACTATGAGATACATCAAATAAGGACTTCATGATAGTTGATATATCAACTCTTGGCTTGAGGAACGGACCCTCCCAGAATCGAGCATGCTGTGTGCGGGAACCCTAGGGCTGGCTGCGATGATACTCTACCAGGATCTCCGTGGGTTTGACAGTGATGACTTCTGTACCGGAATCCTCCGTGGGTTCGACAGTGATGACTTCTTTACTTGAATCCTCTGTGGGTTCGACAACGATGTCTACTATACTGAGATCCTCCGTGGTTTCGACAATGATGACTACTGTACCGGAATACTGTGTGGGTTCGACAGTTCTGACTTTTGTTCCAGGATACTATGTGGGTCTGACAAAATAGATGGTCCTGTATCCTGTGTGGGTCCAACAACTTAGCTGGTATTGTATCCTGTGTGGGGTCTGACAGCTTAGATGAATTAGTGACTACATCTGATCATCTCTAATGATCTACAAAATTAGTGTACCTATGTTAGATGAGTCTTGAATTTCAGTCGATATCATCGAGATGATTGAATTTAGTTCCTTTGTGTAATGGGTTGTGCTTGGGCTCGAGAGTTGGAGTCAGACTGTGTAACTTAGGTATATGTATGGGCATATACCTAAGTAGGGTTTGTTGATACTTCGTTATTATATCTTTATTATGTGGTTTATCCTTAGTGGAATTTATGAGACCTTGAGGGTATCGAGGTCCCTACTGAGTATCATTATACTCACCCCTGCACGGGTTGTGCCCGCACCTCGTTGTGTTGGATACAGACGACATACAACACTAACTGAGGCGGAGTGTACGAGGACTGGACGGTACTCGGAGGTGGAACTCACACCGAGACGGTATCCGGAGGATACGAATGGACGTGGGGTGCTGAGGAGGCTATCTGTACCTACCCTTCAGGTAGGATCTATAGTGGACGATCCAGGAGCTTCTAGACACCTTCCAGCTGTTTGTCTTTTATTTGTACCTATTTTGTCTTTTCCTTTTAATTTACTGTTGGGCTTGTATTTCCAGCCACTTTTACTTTTCGGCACATCTTTTGTTATACAGTTTTTACTTACTGTTTTCTTCCACTTGTTCTATGGTTGTGTGTGTTTACGTTTAACAAAGGCAATGCCTTCCTAGTTATAGGTATTTACACCTTTGGTGTTACTCGCCAGCCCCTGGCCTATAGAAGGCGGGCTTGGGGTAGTTACAACACGAGCCCTGGGGGACGGTTCGTGACATAGATCATGTGTCGATTTGATATGAGACTGATTAATACACGTCACAAGTGACTTATTTATTGTATTCATAAATTATCTAGATAATATAAGTATTTTTAATCATTTTTCATTGAGTGACACATGTTTTGAACTAAAATGATCAATTTTAAACTGATAAGGGAAAATTTGATTCGTACTAGGTACACTGTGCATTGGATTGAGGTGTGCCTAATTCCTATACATCACAAATTACTTATGGATTGTTTTCCTAAAGTATCAAAACACTATAAATTTATTTTCATGGTTTTGAGTTTGTTAGTTGAATTTTTTACTAAAAATAATGTCAATTTTAAATAGAAAGACACACTTGGAGTCATATGATCCACACCATGCGTCAGATTGAGGTGAAACTGATTCTTACATAGCACAAATTAATTAAGGACTTCTTTTAGTAAAGTATCAAAACAATATTAATGTGATTTATCAGGATTGAGTATGTGATGTGTGTTTTGAACTAAAATTTAAATAATAAACTAAACATAAGTAGTATGGGTCATAAAAATCACATTGTGTATCAAATTGACATGTGTATGATAGAATATGAGATATGTATTTTTGTAACTCCCTTAGATTTTTTGAAGAAAAAATTAAATTAATTTAATCTTTTCAATATTTTTCATTTCACATAACACTTATTATAAATATTGTTATATAAATTAACTATGTTTATATTGTGTTATGTGAAAAAAGAAATTTAATATTATATTACACGTAACACATAGATTAGTTTATGGTATATGCAACACTATGTTTGGATTGTATTATACACAATACCAAGTCACTTTGATAGCTTGTGTTATACAAAGTGTTGAGTTTAACCAAACTACAATATACTATTAATATTATTATTAGAATATGATTATAGATACCAAATAACGGTCCTAGACTTTTTCAAATATTATTACATGATTTTAAGCATAGTTAACCACCAATTACAAGCCATGGATCGTAAAGTGTAGTATCTTTGCAAGATTATGTACATAAAACTAAAAACATGGAACTAGTATAAAACATATTTACATTAATCTTCTTTGATGAGATCCTAAATTATAATGATATCTTACATATTAATAGGATAACATGAGGAATAAATAGACAAAATATATTAGCTAAAAATCCTAATAAGGGAATAAACATAGAAATAAAGCATAACACATGGATTTGAAGGCGTAACATGATGACATAAAAAGCCATGGAACATGAATAAACAGAAGGAAGCTTAACATATTGAACATGGAATCATGTAATCATTCCATAATAGAAATTTTAAATCAATATAAAAGACGACATATTCATGAGTCAAGGCTAACTACCAATACTATTTCACAAGGCAGACAAAATCCCATAAAGGAATCAGGTTCACTCCTTATCCCAACATGATGTCTCATGAGACTAAACATTAACCGATGGATTTGAGTGCTATATAAGCACACCCATAATAACATTTTAATGAATATGTCTTCCATATGAATAATAAAACATATGTTATAAGCATAAGGGTTTTCTATGGAAAGAAATGGGTATCATAATCATATCATAAGGCATAAACATTGGTCATATGATAATGATGTTCATAAAAGAATGGATTTAAAAAAATGGAAATTAATAAGGAAACTTAGGACTATATAATGATAAATCATTTCCAAATGAAGTGAAATCGTGTAAACATAATGTTTATGAAACATTAGAAATGAGCCACCTTCGTGCGGTTTAAGGAAAAATTTAAAGATTATTTAAAAAGAAAAAGAATAATTGTTTATATGAAACAATAAATAAACCAAGAAATTTTTTCATGATAAAATGAGACATTTTATAAAAATAATGGTGTATTAAAATATATTACAGAGTGCACTTGAAATTTTTTAAGAAGTCTTGAAGTTCCATTTAATTGTTTTGCATAATGGGAGAAATTTGAGAAGATAACCTTATAAAACATGTATTTATCCATCAAAGAATGAATAATTGAGCTAGGTGAATATGTTTTTAACATAAAAAAAATAATTTATCAGGATTAAATAATAATAATTATTAATTAATTTATGTTAAAGATATATAAAGTGTAACCCGAAGGAAAAACTGAGGTTCAGTGAGAATCTCTTACCTTATGTATGAAACTATTGCGAACTGAATCTTAATGTCCTGGATAATCATATTAAATACATAAATTGTTTAATTATAAACCACTTAAAAATTTATTTTATTTAATATAAATTTTTATGTTCATTTATAGTCATTTAAATGAGTTATAAAGTTGAATTCTGTCGTTATGGTAGATTTTGTTTCATTTTTTTCATGATCGGTTCACTTGTATACAAGTATGGAAGTTCATGTAAAATGAGATTAATAATAGTGAATTGAAATTATATGATATTAATAAAAATAAATAAGTTTAAATTTTCTTATATATAACTTGATTATATGGTATGAGGATTATTCATTAGATAAAATGTTAATGAAAATGATATAATTTATTTTGGAGGTTTTTACGACCATCAGGAACTTATATCATTTTATTTAACATCATGTCTATATATTGGTTATAGAATATTATATGAATTATAATACGTATAAAATAATTTTATTTAACTATAATGATGGTTTTATGATCATCCTTGAAGGTGGTAATAGAAATTGAAAACTCGTCGCCCTTGAATGTGATAAATCAACACATCACGGATGTTGTTTTCATTTTCAGAACAAAAAGGGAGGGGAGAGAAATGATGATATATTATTCCATTAACATAATAAAATTAAATTATATAAAATATTATAGAGTTATAATTCTACTTGGATAAGGTTTGGTGAATAGATAATAAGAAAATAAAATAAATTGTAAATAAATTAAATGAAAAAGAAAGAGGTTTTTACCTCTTTAATTCTTCTCCTTGAGACCTTCATTAGGGGATTTGACTTTGGTGTTTTGTTAAAAAAAATGGATATTAGATGTGGGGGGAGGTTTTTGGGAGTGTATTAGGAAGAATTTGGATAATATTAAATTATTTATAGGTGTGAGGAGAAGAAGAGGTGAGGAGTGGTATTTATTGGGGAGGAGAGGGGTGTTTTTTATTATTTTATTCATCAAATTATTATTTTGGCTCAAGAATATGATTTTTTTGATTATCTTGACTAGATATAGTAAAAAAGAAGAATATTTATAGATTTTTTTCTTACATCTACAATGACTGAATAAATATTGTGTTCAACTTATAATGTTATACACTGTAAATTACTATATTTCACTTTTTCCGAAAAATTCAACTACTTTAGAAAAATATAAAAAATTCACCCTAACCATTTTTTAACATATAAAATTTAAAAATGGACTCCATTTTTTAAAAATAATTTTATAAATATTTAAAATTTATTTTTTAAATAAAATCATCATTTATTTGAAGAATATCGATTTTAATATTATAACTGATTTAATGACATTTTGAAACAATAAATAAGGTATCATAAAATTATATTATAATCATAATAAAACAAAATATTTATTTATGAATCTATTTTATGAAAATAAATTCTATTTTAAAAAATTATAATAATTATAAAATTTTAAATAAATATTTATGTTTTACAAAAATACCAACACTTAATTTATCATTTTTAGAACATTTACTTACCTATACCATGATATAAATGTATCATATTTTCACTAATAAGATATCTAATTTTTTTATACTTTTGTAGGTGAGGATAGTACTCTATTGGCTAGATTACTATTCCAAATTTTCATATTACTATTTTAGAGGTAAAGTTACTATTCAATTGGTTTTTCTTCCTTAATTTATGAAAAAAACTCTTATTTCATTCATTATTGATTTATAATGTTTTTATTGTGTTCCCTATGCGACTATATAAAATAATTATAAGAGTTGAATTTTAATTTGATAAAAAAATTTGTCATTATATACCACCATGCAGTTGGAATGAAAGTTACAAATAATATTAACTAAATTGTGAAAATATGATTTACACATGTATATTAAATTAATCTTTTGGTTATAAATTATTATAATTGAATGTAATAACTGTTTGAAAATAAAGAAATTACTTTTCTATAAAAACTATTTTTCTATGTAAAAACATAATTTTATCTCCATAAATTAAACAAACCACTTTTTATTAATTTTTTAAATAGAATTTATATATTATATATTAAATAAATATTTTTTATACTCATCCAATATATTTCATTATTATAATATATGAATAAATATGATTTTATGAATAAAAAGATGTTTTTTTCTAAAAGGAAATTTTTCAACATTTTAATGGAAAACACATTTTAAATAATTTTTTTAAACTTTAATACTTTTTATATAAAAAATGAAATTAATATTTGAAATCACATATTAAATTTTACTTTGGGTAAATACCTTGTATTTTTCTGAGAAGTTTCATTTTTTATGAATAGTTGAAAACACTGAATTTTAATTCAAAAATTAATTTAAAAAAAATTATTTATATAGTGGAATTATACTTTAATTTTGTTTTAAAGTATTATTAGATCAATTATACATCAATTAATCCAATTTAGGTCATCAGAACCAATTTTACATTGAAATTTGATATTAAAACATTTCAATATTTTTGATCTTTTCGCTTTAAGAACCCATCATCTCATCCCATTAGTGGGATTAATTTTAAATTAATTTATTCCACTTTGGGAAAAAATTCTACCAAGGAATACCTTTAGTGAAAAATGAAATGAGTTACCCAAATAAGAGGTAACATCCTTCCATAAACACTTTTTTTTATTTTCATTCTTCACTCCCTCAATTCTTCTTATCACATGATTATATAATAAAATCAGTATCCTAAATATACTGATATGTTTTATTATATGGGTTCTACCTACACCTAAAAATACTTCCATCAAATGGGTAACAAACTTACCATTGGTTTTTATGGAGGAATATCACCTCGTGAAATAAAGGTGTTCAGTTTTCCTTTACCACCTCTAATGATTGGGAATTATGATTGACATACTATTTTTATATGATATATATGATATTTAAGATGCATTTATTCTTATGAAATTATTATATAAACCATACCATAATTATTTCCATTTTTTTATATACAATATATTTTTTTTGTGGACGTGTGGACTACTTTCTCCTCAAAGCGATGTGATTCATTCACACTTTACAAGGAATGTATTAAGTATGGGTTTAGTAAATGTATATGATATGTAGGATCCCAAGTATTTATATAATAATACATTTTTATATCTTTTAAATTTTATGAATAAGATATTAATTCTATATTAAAGGGGACACTTTTTCTGACAGCGTACTCAATACGCAAAAATGGGTTTCTTTGAAATCTAACATTGCACACAACATTGAGTTGTACCGAAAAATAATATAATAATATTATTATTTTAAATTTCTGTTTACACTGAGTCATTGTATTGGAGGGAATGAACATGAGCAAATACTATATGATTATACATTTTTTTAAATTATTTTTACATTTATTCATAAAACATTAGAGGCATAAAATGAGAATGAATCCAATTATATGAATACAATACTCAAATATTTTTAAAAGGTAGTTTTACTGCCTTGTGATGTATAAAACTTTTTAAATCTAGTATTTGTCACTTTTATATATTCTATTTGAAAAAATAAACTTCTTCTATAGAAGAGGGACATAAAAATTTACTTTGGTTAAATTTTTGGTAATTTTATGATAAAGTTCATTTTTAATGAATAGTGAGAAATACTTTATTTTAATTCAAAATTTTCTTTTAATCTAATTTATTTATACAATTAGATTATCATTTTAATTATTTTTAAAGTTTAATTGGATTATATATTTTTAATTTAATCCAATTTTTTTTTATTTTAAATTATTTCACTTTTAAATTGGAAATAAACACATGCCAATCTTCTGATAGTTTTTACCTATTAAAAACCCTCCTTTTGAGTTTGACAATGAGAATTAATTTTAAATTAATTTCTGAAAATTCTTTTTTTTCAATTTATAAAAACGGATTCCATATTTTTAATTAGAATTTTTAAATTTTTTAAATAATTACCTTTTATTTTTGGACATTATGAATAGTAACTTCAGTAATTGTTTTATTTACTATGGTTAAAGGGTAAATTTGGTAAATAAGGGTAAAAATCATATTATAATAACATAAAACTACCATAACACATAACTTAATCATATTTTATGATATATTTACAACCATTTGCATAATTGTGTCGATTTTAGGACCCCATGGAGCCACTTGGGAGTTATAACGACATGTTATAAGAATTAATTTAAAGTAAAGAGAAATATAACATAAACATGTGTCTTTTACTAAATTTTGTTTTAATATAGTGTTATATAACTGATATCTATTACTATTAATAGTCATTAGAAATATAAAAATATTTCCTACATCATGGTATTTTGTTTAGAATTTTTATACATTAAATAAATAAATTTAATTATGAGACAATGATGATGTAGTGATTGCTTCATCAATAAAAAATTCAAATAAATGATATTATAAATATTAATATAAATTAAATTTGAACATTTATGATTCCATAAAAAAATTTATGGATCATTATGACATATTTTGTTTGATTTAGTGCATTTTTTTTGACTGAATCAGGTTGTTATGACTTTAACAAAAATTAATTACTAAATAGCGTCAAAATTGACATAAATGTGTTTTTAAAAAAAAATACTATTTTATTAAATGATATAATAGTCATAAAAAAAATAATATTATTCCAACTGACATATAATGTTAAAAATATCATTTATAATCAACTTATGGTTCGATTGGCATTTTATTGTAACTATTGTGACCATATATTATGCAAATACAAGAAGATATGGTAAGAGTTAATGGTTTTAACTAAGGGTTAAAGCCAAAAGATAAGGTTAATTGTGCAACCTAAATATGTCTAAAATCTGTTGGTTGAGTGTATTTCGACCAATCCTCGTCTTATCCCCAAAATATATCACTTTTTAACTATTATAATTGGAAAATCATTCTATAATAAAATAATATTTCAATAATTTTCTAAAGTGCCCCTCCTCCCTCTTATAAAATACCACCACTTATACGCAATTAATCACACTTATCAATCACCTTGGATTATCCATAATCAGCTAAAATAATCTCTTAAGATACCTCCCTTACTCCTATAATCCTTAACATGGGAAGAAGGCAATTCAAGAATTCCTTTTGGCTCAAATCAAAACAAGTTACTCGATTTAAAGGTAACGTATTCTCTCAAGTTCCTCTATTTTATTTTCCTTCTTCATAGCCTATGATCTTATAATTCTATGATTACATAAAAACCCAGTATAATAAAATACTAGTATTTTTTATGAGATGTATTCTCACTAAACTTATACATACCTCCATCGAAGGGATATGAACATATTATTTCTATGTACGACGAACTACTGTCTCATTAAATGATGATTGTTCAATTTTCTCTAAACACCTCTCATGGTGGATATTATGATTGAAATTTATTTATATATGATATATATTATATTTATATTATATAGATTCTTTTTTATTTTTTTATTTATATCACACCTTTATGCTTTACATAATGTTTAAATATGATAATTTCATTTGAGGAAGTGTGGACTACTGCCCCTAAAAGTGATATGACTCGGTCATGCCATACATGTAACATATAAAAGATATAATTAATGAAAATATGTAACATATATAACATATAGGTTATAATTTCATTATAACATTCCTATATATCATTTAGTTATTATTCCTTTAAGATGAAAAATAAATGAATGTAGCGCACATGCGTACGTACGACCTACCGTCTCCATGAATGATTCATTTAATTTCTTATCTCCAAATGTTATAGACTATTATAAATACATATATAATAGGTATGTATGATATTTAAATCGTGAATATAATTATGGATATGATGGAATTTCTACTCCATGGAAAATTTACATCAAAACAAGTTTATCTTCGACTTAAGTACCAAATATCATCAAAACGACCGATATGAACTTGAATATTATGTGGTTGTTATAAAAATGTAATAAATTATATAAAAGGAATAATAAATCGAAAAATTTTATCAAAAAATTAAAAATTAATTGAAGTTTATTATCCAAGAATAACAAGGAACATACGTAACGATTTCAACTCAATGTAAGGGAACTTCTTAACCCAATTTCCATTCTTTGGGTTAATCTTCTACTACATGATTAGGTCATGATATGATTATGTGAGAAATAAATTTTGATATCCTATATTGTATTTATACTTTATTTATGTGTATTTATAGTGAATACACATAATAGATCTATTTTATTAACAAAATTATCTTTGTAAGGAAAATATTAACTCAATCTCCATTTTTTTATTTAAATATCCATATCATTGGTTTTGTTTTTTTAAAAAATATGTGTGAATGACCACTGACTATTTTATATTGTAAATTTACTTATATTGGATTTTTTTTTATTTTGACACATAATAATTTCATTGATTTATCCTTAATCTAATGATATGATCTTTTTAAGGGACTTCGTCTCGATCTACTTTCATTGAGGAATATTTTGATTTATACATGACATTATTTTATATAGTGTATAATCAACCCCATTGAATTTTAATATCATTCAATGGTTTTCAAAAGGAATATTTTCTATGAAAAATTATTCTAAATGAAAAAAGGAATGTTTCATTATAATATAAATTGTGATAATGAAATTTCCAATGCTACGAGCATTATTTTATATTTGGTTTCTTTTATAAGACATAAAGTTTTAAAAAATAAAATTAAATACCATATTCCTTTTAAGGGTATTTTGGTATTAAATTTTTTTCTGAGAATGTATTGATTATGTGAATATCTTGAAATAATATCTTCTGATTTCAATGAGGAAATTTTATCTTTCCTTTATGATTGTTTTATGTTTTATGATAATGTTATGGTTCTTGGGAATTATTTATGTATAAGGGTTGTTTGATGATAAAATAAGGGAAGGTGAGCCCATGATATCTCTCCACTACATTGGGTAATGTGACGAAGGTAATAATTAAGGTATATCCTAATAGATTTAGTGAATTTACTGTGATGGGTATTCTAAATGTAACCATGAAGGTTACACCCTATGTAGCTGTGAAAGCTACAATGTAAGTATCTTATGGATGCCACATGTTACCTTTATGGTTTATGATTTCTATAAGTTATTCATAAATATTAATATTTATTGAGGTATATTAAATATATTATGTTTTATGAGTGAAAATTATGATTTCATTTATTTTTTTGAATTCATGTACTAATGTTTTTTCATTATTTTATAACCTCTAATAAGATTTTCATGCTAATCCCATGTTTTTTTGAAATTGTTTTTAACAGTGTATAAGGATAGGTACGAGAAAGGAATAATTCAAGAAGATTTTTATCAAGAAAATAATTTTTTTTATTTAAGGAGTTTTATTTTTTTGAAAAATTGAATAGATTAGAAGTGTCTAATTTTTAATATTTGAGATGTGATGTAATAGTTATGCCCTAATTCTCTGAAACTCTAAACCTGAAAAGATCCTCAATGTGAATTAAATTCATATTATTGACTGATGTCAAGATTAAGTAATATTTTAACACAGGGGCCCTATATGATATATATATATAATAATAATAATAATATTGGAATTATGATACATATATATATGTGTATGTGTGTCATTTACATTCTTTCTTTCAATACGATAATAAAACAGAAATGACATTCATCAAAAAGTACATCCTACCATCTCCATGAATGACATATTCCATTTCATATTTATATCTTCTATTGATTATTATAAATAAATAAATAAATAATATATATGATATTTATATCATGGTTTACATTCTTAAGATCATGATAAAAGTATAAGGATGAAAAATATAACAAATCAAACCACATGCAAAAATCAAAACAGTTATTACCTAAAACGTAACATTAACATAGAATTGTTAATAATAGGGTAATATAATGTCATAATTAAATAATATATGTTAAAATATAACTAAATATGGTTATTTAATAGATAAATAATACCCTTATATTTATTATAAAGGAGGTTTTAACGAGTATTACTAGATTCAAGACATATGGTAAGGGAATTTTGTCTCACTTTCTTATATTTGTGAGATACATGGCATATTAACCAACCGTTTATTTTATGTGGTGTATATACTACACCAAGACATGTTATATCATGAAATAAATTTATTTCATGATATAAAATGTTTTAATTTATGTTATTATTTAATGGGTATCACGATTCAAAAGTTACTCAATTAATAAGGGTCTTATGGTCTCACTTTTATTTCTGTGAGACATATGACTTATTCACAACTTATTTTATTTTCTGTGGTGTATATAATTATAAGGAATGTATTATATGATTATTATACCTATATTTATGTTTATTTACATATCCATTTGATTATATTTCTTTCAGGGGGCTTATGGTTCAAAATTTACCAAATCAGTAAAGTAGTTTTTGTCTCAATTTACCTTCTTTGAGATACATATCATGTTATGCACCTATATTTTTCTATGGGGTGTATATAATACCCATTAAATTTTTTTAACATTAATATACTTAGTTTCATGATATTTTTAGTTTCATGTTATTTTATTCTTTCATGGATATTATTATTCACTATTCTGAAATTGGTAATAGTTTATTGCTACAATCTCAATGATAATTGGGATTATTTATGATTATGCATCCATTGATAAAATATTTTGATCCATATCTCAATAATTACCCTTAATTTTCTTCTCCTCTAGTTTTCATGATATCTTTAATTAATTGTACCATTTTCAATACTTTTTCACTTAAGATAATTAAGAAATTGTTTTTAAGGAAATTTGACTTTATCTCTCTCTTCAGTCATAGATCTGTGTTCTTTCAAAAGAATATTTTCTAAAAATGTTTTCAAAAAAATAATTATATTATATTATGATATTCTAAAGAAATTTTTACCTATATTTTACATTTTAAACAAAAGATTTTTTTATGTAATATTCTTATTGTTCTTTAATCAAGGCACTTTCTAAACTTTTTACGGTGCAAAATGAATGTTCAACGTGTATATATTTCTCTGCCATCATCACTATCATTTATTTGAACCTTCATTTTCAATTTTACAAGATTAATTTATTTAAAAAAATTCTTATTATTGTGGAAAATCATTTGTTCAAAAGTGGTTTTCAAATAAAAAGGGTTTCCAAAAAAAATATGTTCAAGAACTATTTTAAATGATTTTTAAAACTTCCTTTAAATGTTTTCAAAGCTGTGTTAAATTAAAGGAAGAGGTTTTGAAAAAATTTTCAATATTTTTTTATAAGTTTTCATTGAAAAATATTTTGATTTTTTTCAATCTTATTTTAAAAGTTTTCAAGTATAATGGATTTCAAAATGTTTTCAAGCTTATTTTATAAGTTTCCAAGGAAAATGTATTTCAAAATGTTCTCAAGATTATTTTATAAGCTTTAATGGAAAATGGTTTCAAAAATGTTTTCAAGATTTCTTCATAATTATTCAAGGTTATTTTCAAAGATTTTTTTTTTCAAAATGTTTTATGTTTCAAAAATAAATTTTCAAAGAATAAAGGATATTTTCCTAAAAATATTTTATTAAAATATATTTCAAAATTATTTTTCATATAAGATGAAATTTATTGGTGTTACACATTAATTATTGGAGTAATTCTCCAAATTTTACCTTTATATTATTTCTACAAATGGTTTATGATTTTATGGAATGATGGTTACAAAACTTGTTTCTCATTCACGGGTTATATATTTTTTAAACCCATTTATCTCCCATTAGTTATATTCTTTTGAAACCTAGTTCAAATCATGAGTTATGCTTTTATGAAATGATTATAAGACCATTTTCTTTTGAACATGTATGATTTAATGGAATATTTATGATACTTATTTTATTTCATGGGTTATGATATGATGTTTATGAAACCCTAATTTTTTTATGTGTCATGATATGGTGATTTTTTATGATCTTGTGGAAAACATATGTATGATTTTATTATAAGATGGGTGGGACCTATATCTCCCTATGATTCATTAGGTAAAAATTTATATCTCATGAGATAATGATGGGAAACAAGTCGATGGTCTTGATCCACTATGGGGAGATGGGGAAACTAGATACACCATGGGAAGAAAGGGGAACTTGATCCTTTATAAGGAAAGGGTTGTGATTGGTGATGTTGGTATGTCCCACCCAATAGGTGTATTCCTAATTAAGTTCCCTGATACGTATTGTCAATGTTCATTGAATTATAGAGAATGATATTACATATTTATATGTCTGTAATAATTATATTTCTTACTGCTATGTTATTCTCTCATGGCTTATGGTCTTGATTCTCTTATGATTCATGTCTTGTAAACATCCAATATTTATTCCATGACTCATGTATATGATCTATTATATGAAGGGTATGATCCTCAAATATTATTCTCATGTTATCGGACCCTTATAGTCACGTTATGATTACGTATCTCCTTTATTTACCCTAACTGAGCATCAAAGATCACCATTTATTAGGTTTCCTTTACCCAGATTATGAAGAAATGTTTTAATAAGAATTACAAATGGGGAAGATATTTTTAGAAAACATTTATGATATTTCACCAAGTTAGAATATTTTGTTCCATTTTTCCAAAGACAATAAACTACTACGGTCATCCATCATGTATTTCTGTAATGTGCTGAATATTCATCTAAAATGATGCAATATCTATGTATGTGAATCCTGGGTTTCTATAGTTGGTATCAAAGGAAAGGTTTAGTCAAACCTTGAAAACAAGGATACAAAAACTATAACGATATCCCTAGGTATATTTCTTAGGATATGTATAGGCATGTCTCTAAGGATAAGCCTAAGGTGTCATAGATTTAAAATATAGTGTCATAAATTAGACATCACATAGGATATTATACATGATTATGTTTTTTTCGCTATGATAAGTGTTTTTCATATTATGCTTTATGATTTTAGTTAATGTAAGGAACTAGAATGGATTAGGTTAACGTTGAATGTGAAAGGAAATTTGCAGATGAGTAGTCAAATGGGATGATCACTAGAGTAAAGGACGTTTCTAATCAATTTTCATAGAACATGACCAATAATATGTACCTTAACCAACTCTTGGACTCACCAAAGAAGATAAGTAAGAAGTTTTCTGAGAGTTCGGGTAATGGTGACCATGGATTAAAGAAGATTCAGTTTCCTTTGTGTCTAGAATGTGGAAATAATCACCCATGTGAATGTCTTAGATGAACAATAAGATGTTTTACCTATGAAAATAAAACACACAAATCAAGTAACTATAGAAAGAAAAAAATATATTTAGTTAATGTTGAGAAATTTTTGTTTTCAAAAATACTCTATTTTATTATTATTAGGGGGATATTGTTGAGAACAAAAATCTATCTTTTTATGATGATTTTGATGCTCACAAATACCCTTTTTTTTATTATAATGATTTTACCTTGAGTATATTTCAGTAAATTAATATTCTTTATATTATTATTTTTAAGTAATATTAACACGTTTAAACCACATGGAATATAAGACAACGTATTCGAAAATAATTTGAGTGTGTTCTGGAAACATTGTGCATACCCTACATTGAAGAGTGTATGTGTAAGGACATAATCAATCATTTACTTTATGTGAGTTCAAAAAAAGTATGGTTAAGTAACCATATGTTATTAGAAAATTATGGTAGAGGAACCCTACATTTTGTAGGAACCATAATTTTGTAATATCAAAAAAGTATGGAAGAAGAACCCTACGTAAGTGTGGAACATTACATTTGTTTATGAAATGTATGGTTCATAAACCTTTATTTTATAATGAGCCTTACGTTCTATCAAAAAGTATGGATCATGTATCTTATGTTTTGATAAAGAAGAAAGTATGTATAATATACCATATGTTTGAAAGTTGAAGAGAAAAAAGTATGGATGATAAACCTTAAGTTTGAGATCAACCTTATGTTGTCAACCTTACATTCTGAGAAAAGAATTCTATGCAATTCAACCCTATGTTTGGCATCAGAAACTTAAATTTCGACTTTATCAAGCAACAATATTTATATGGATTATCAAGCTAATTTGAAGCCAGATTCAAAGCTTGTTTTTAAGAATGTCTTTGACTGATTCAAATCCATTTATTTATGATTCAAAGGATCAATTTAAGAGGAGGATTTCATGGAGATTTTTAAGGGGAGTTACGACTTCTCTGTTATTCAAACATTTGAATATCACAATTCTTAAGGTGACTTTTGTTGATCTAAATTTGAAAGGAAAAACCATCTTTATTATTTTATATATCCGTGTTATTTTGAATTACAAAATGAGTGAGATGGTTTATTGTGGAAAAGATAATAAGAAAAAACTCTCTATTTTTTCTACTTCAGTTTACAGAGATATTCGAGATATACAGATCTGTTGTTAAAAAGTACGATAAAACATGGTTTTCCAAAGAATTACAAACACATTGAAGATTAATAATTTCTACATCGAAGATCTATTGTGAGTCCCTTATTGTTGGATTTACTGAATTTATTTATATATCTATTGAAACCGAATCAACTCAGAACTGTCCTTACCTAAAGAAAATATTTTCAGAAGATAAGGATCCATCTACTTTTAGTTGTGTACTACTTTAACTATGAAGAACATCTGGAAAGTATTTTTAAACAAATAATCTTTTAATTTTGAGTAACCAGCTTCTCGTACTAAGATGTGTATTCAGTTCTGTGTATGAACCAGAAGGCTCTATTTTAGCCTGAACTTTTAAAAATGTTAACTGCCAGCACTCAGTTGTGGTAGGTCTGTTGATAAGAGGACCAGATAGTGAAAATCACTAAGCTCGTGGAGTAGAGCATTGGTGGAGTGAACTAGGGGCCTTATGTTCTCCAAACCACTATAAATATTTGCATCCTAATAACTATTTATTTTTGCTACATAAACATTTTGATAAAGTTAAAGGACAGATTTGGAAATCATCACTGTTTGTGAAGAAATTATAAAAGACATAATTCACCCCCCTCTTGTGCGTATTTGGTATAACCCGATCCAAAAATTAGTACCAAAAGGTTGGACTTTCTATTGATAAGGCTATAACAAGCTGAAATATTCAAAGGATTATACTCAAAGATCCCAGTGGATGATACACGAGAGGGAATGCAAATGGTTCGAACTCCATACCTCAATGGTGAAAACTATGGATGTTGGAAGTCAAGGATGATCATCTATCTGAAAAATCGTGGATACAGAGTATTAGAAAATTCTTAATCCTTATAAAATTCTTGATAAATCTGAAATATGGAATGCAGATATTGAAGAGGAGTATGACATAAATTCAAAAGCTATGAATTCTATCATATATGGTCTAGGACCAGATGAATTCAACAGAGTATCTCAGTGCCCAAATGCTTATGAAATGTGGCAGACAATTGCAATTGCTTATGAAGAAACTAACAATGTCAGACAAATGATGTATGCCATAGCTAAATTGAAATTCAAAACATTCAGAAAGTTTGAAAGAGAAATCATCACCCATATGAATGGAAGGTTTACATAAATTTTTAACAATATCACTACCTTGGGTGAGCCTATCAAACAAGCAGATCAAGCCCTGAAAGTACTGAGAGTACTTCCAACCCAATGGAATGGAATATCAGTGTCCAGTAGACAATCATCACCAGTCAAAGATTTAACTATGAGAGAATTAATTGAAACCCTGATGATGTATGGATCTGATATTCAAAATGAAGAAAATGATTATAAAGCCTTGATAAAAAGAGAAAATACTTATTTTAAAGAAACATTCCAAAAGAAGAGCAGAAACATGAAGAATGAAATCAAAGTGAAATCAGAAAGTTCTGATTCATCTAATATAGATATAGAACTGGCTCAGATAGCCAGAAAGTTTAGCAAGTTTTATAGAACTAAGAAGGGATTCATAAAATCCTTTAAGAAATATGAAAAAGAACCAAAGGAAGTTAGATTATATGAATGGAAAAAATATGGGTCACATAAGACCTGACTGTCCTCAATTAAAATGATAAAAGCAAAATAAATTTTTCAAAAACAATGATTACGAGTAGAAAGAAAAAAGGGCAATGAAATATAGTTAGAGTGTTTCTGAATACTCCAAAATCTCATCAAAGTCTAACTCAAAAAAGGAAGAATTGAATCTAAAAGCAAATATGTGCTTTATGGAAGAAGCTGATGAGGTACAATCCTATTACTCATCTGATTCAGATTTTAGTTCTTATTATTCAAATGATAAACTTTCAACCTACTGCAATATGGTAGAAGATAAATATGATTACTTACTTAAAAAACACAGATCTATGAAAAATATCTACATTGTTGTTTTAGGAGAAAGAGAAACTCTTCTAAAACAACATCAAGAGTTAATTGAAAAATATAACTCATCAAACACAAATTATACAAATAACAAAACAAAAATAAAAACACTACAAATAGAAGTAAAGACATAAAAAAATGAAGCTATTTTTTACAAAATGTGAAAATTCACTAAATGAAATTCATGGAAACAATGTGATTAAAAAGGAATGATATGGAGTATGAAGTAAAGGTGATAAAACCAAACTATATAAGAACTATTTTATTCCATGTACAAAAGGTATAATTTGCAACTACTGTGGACCAAAAGGTCACATATCTATTTTTTTTATTTAAGGCAACCTTAAATAAGTGTAATTAATAAAGCCTTTTTTGTAAATAGTTTATATGATTATATTGATTATAGAAAAACAAAGAATGTATGGATACATAGATCTTTTATAGCTAACATTGTTGGACCCAATACAGTATGGGTACCAAAAAAAACTTTTGTTTGAATACCTTTGCAGGAAGTAGGTCACAGAAGCCGAATTGAAATATGGTATATGGAGAGTGGTTGTTATAGTAATATGAGTGGAAACTCATCAAACTTTAGAACACTAACTCAAAATTATGGTGGATTAGTCACGTTTGGTGACAATGAAAAAGTTAAAATTATCGGCATTGGAAAATTTGGAGATCCAGAAGTTGTCTCAATCAATAAAGTACTCTATGTACAAGGATTTAAACACAACCTGATAAGTATCTCTCAACATTGTGATGATGGTTATTTTTTTGATTTTTCTAACAACTGTTGTTCTATTTTTAAAGATAAATTTTTTAAATTTAGAAAACCCAGAACTGATAATGTTTATACCCTAGACTTAAATTCCTTGTGTAAACAAAAAGTAATCTGCTTAACTGCTAAGATAAATGAATCGTGGATCTAGCATAGAAGACTTAGACATTAAAATATATATTCTTTACATAAGTTATCTAAGAAACAACTAGTTTCTGATTTTCCTAGTCTCAAATTTGAAAGTGATAGATTCTGTGATGCATGTCAAATTGGAATGTAGCATAAATCATCTTTCAAATCTGTTAACAAAATTTCTACATCTAAACCTCTAGAACTTGTCCATATGGATTTTTTTGGACCTTCAATAATAAAAATTTGGCGGTTAATTTTATGTATATGTGTTAGTTTATGACTATTCTAGATTTACTTGGATTTTCATTCTAAAATATAAAAATGAAGCTTTTACAATATTTGATTTTTTTTGAAAAGCTGTTCAAAATGAAAAAGGTTTTAAAATAATTTCATTAAGAAGAGATCATGGTGGAGAATTTGAGGATTTAGAATTTAATTCCTTTTCCTCAAATGTGGGTATTAAACACACCTTCTCTGTACCAAGGACACCTCAAAAAATGGAATTGTTAAAAGAAGAAATAGAAATATTCAAGAAATGTCTAGGACTATACAAAATGAATATATTCTTCCTACCTATTTTTAGGCAGAAGCTGTAAGAATATCTTGTTATATAATGAATACAGTTTTAATCAAAACAATTTTTAAAAAGACACCCTATGAACTCTGGAATAATAGAAAACCTAAAGTAAATTACTTTAGATTTTTTGGATGCAAAGTTTACACCTTAAACACCCAGGACAATCTTGGAAGGTTTGATCCAAAATCTGATGAAGGCATTTTCTTAAGATATTATGCTACATCCAAATCTTATAGAGTTTTTAATAAAAATTAAGGGATATTTGAAGAATCAATTCATGTGAAATTTGATGAATCTGATCCCTTTGAGAAAAAAAGATCAAATTGAGGAATTTTACTCTAATGATAACACGAGACTTGAAAACCTTAAAGATGATTTTGAAAAAGATATAAATAAAATTCAGTCCATTTAATAAGAACATGTCACTAATGAACCTAACAGTGTTTTACCTAGACAGTTTAGAACCCTAAAGAATCACCCTTTAAAAACTGTAATAGGAGACCTAAACATAGGAATAAAAACTATAAGGAACATAGGAATTCTGGTTGAGTTTTCTACCTTTCTATCCCAATTAGAACCTAAGTCAATAAAAGAATCCTTAGTTAATGAAATTTGGATGATAGCATTACAAGAAGAACTAAACCGGTTCAAGATAAATGAAGTTTATAATTTAGTTGAAAGACCACAGAACTATCCAGTTATAGGAACTAAGTGGGTCTTTAGAAATAAACAAGAATATAAAAGAATAATAACTAGAAATAAAGAAAGACTAGCAACTAAAGGATATAACCAGGAAGAAGGTATAGATTATGATGATACCTCTGCACCTGTAGCTAGATTAGAATCCATTAGGATTCTTTTATCCTGTGTATCTCATATGAACATTAAATCATTTTAGATGTATGTTAAATCTAACTTTTTAAAAAGATATTTAACAGAGGAAGTTTATGTTTAGAAACTTCATGGTTTTGAAAATTCTCAAAAACTAAATTCTGTTTTTAAACATACTAAAGCTCTTTATGGCATTAAACAAGCACCTAGAGCTTAATATGAAAGATGATGTTCTTTTCTTCTGAAAAATGATTTTACTGTTAGAATGGAAGATCCAACACTGTTTAAGAAAACTGTAAACTCTAAAATTTTATTGGTTCAAATTTATGTTGATGATGTAATTTTTGGATCAACAAACAAAAAAACTTTGTCATGAGTTTTCATATTTAATGAAAAAATAATTTGAAATGAGTATGATAGGAGAATTAATTTTTTTTCTAGGACTTAAAATTTATCAAAAATATTTTGGGAATGTTTTGAATCAAAGTAAATACATTATTGATTTACTGAGGAAATTTGGACTTGAAAACCGAAAGACATATACAACTCCTATGTGTACTAATATAAAACTTGATTTGAATGAAATTGGATAATCAGTTGACAAAAAGTTATATAGAGGTATGATTGGATGTTTATTATATCTTACTATTAGCAAGCCAGATATAATGTATTCAGTAAGTCTTTGTGCTAGATGTCAATCAAATCCCAAATAATCTCATATAAGTATTGTTAATGTAATTTTTAGATATTTAAAAAGAACTGTTTTGGATCTCTTCTCTATCCAAAAACTTTTGATTTTAATTAAATTTCATATTCATATGCTAAATTTGGAATTTGTAGATTATATAGAAAAAAGTAACTTGGGAACCTATCACTTTTTAGGAAAATATTTTGTTTCATGGTCTAGTAAGAAACAACACTCAGTTGCTTTGTTAATAGATAAGGCAGAATATGTCTCTGTAGGTAGTTGTTGTGCACAAGTGTTGTGGATGAAAAACACTCTTATAGAATTTGGACTAAATTTTAATAATACACCTATTTTATGTGATAATACAAGTGCTATAAATATTTCAAAAAATCCTATTAATAATTCTATGTCTATGAATATTCATATCAGACATCACTTTCTAAGGGATAATGTTCTTAAAAAAATATATTCTTTGAATTTGTAAGTAATGAAATTCAATTAGCTGATATTTTTACTAAACCACTTCCCACTGAAAGGTTTGATTTTATTAAGGGGGAGTTAGGTTTATTTAATTTTAAATGAAATTTTAATTTTAGTTTTATTTACATGATTATATTAATTCTTATTTTATTTTATTTTAATCTCCACTGTTTTAAATAATTTAATTATTTGTTTTTAGAATAATTTAAAATTTTCACTTGTACTGATTTATTTTTTTTCCATTTAAATTTTATTTTATTTAAACAATGTAATGATTATTATGTACGTAAATTATATGGGAATCAAGGCTCTCAAAGCCGTTTCAAATTATAAATCCATTCATTTCTCACAAAGCCTTTCAAAACTGAAAAAATACTTACCGCTCTTGTCTATCCAAACCAGAACCTTTGAAACCCTAGATCTTCAAACATTCAAAAATCTGTGATAGAAATGGCCAAGATGAATTGAACTGATGAAAGAGAAGCTAGAAACACCAAGCATCAATGCTCAACAGGAAGGAAAATCCTATAAGGTAAAGTGATTGACTTGAATGACTATACCTAACCGATCTGATGATAAGGAAAACTCTCACCTTTCAGAATCTAAAAAGGACATCGAGTGGAGAAAATGCCAAATATTTATTTGAGGTATAACTACTTCATTTCTTTAAAACTGTTAAATTTATTCTGGGAGAAGAAGAAGATACAATATTTGAAAAAAATCGAAGATTGATATTTTCTATCTCTGTTCTGGAAATCGATAAGATATCAAACTGCCCTCATGAGAGAGTTTATAATTTTGACTTAAAGAATATTGGTGTTAATGTACATTAATATGAGGAAATTATGTAATTTGTTTTTGGTTCTATGAATTTAAGAAAGATGTTTTTCAATGATTTATAACCCAATAAAAATATACTTGTGAAGTTTGTGCAAACAGGGATTTCACAAAAAATGTTCGAAATAGAAAAGATTTTATTTCCAGATATGTATTTGATTTTTTTAATTCTAAGTGTCATCAATCTTAATTTCCCTAGATATATGGTAATATATCTAAATTATTATTTTCAATCGGAAGAAATAATGAACTTATATCCATTTGGAAGGATCATTTATAAATTGTTGTTTAAGTATGATATGGTGAGATTAGTGGATGACATAGTAAAATTCCACCACAGTAATGTTTTCTATTCTAGAACTCTAAGGAAGATTGGATTATTATAGAGTACTCTGAAAGGAAAGATTATTCTTGTTGGAGATGAGGAAGACCAGGAATTGGCTCAGGGGGAGAAACCTAGAATGTCTAAAATGGCATGGTTGAATCAAGAGTAAGTGATGTTTCAAAAACTTTACGAAGACTGAGATTTGAAGTAGCTGATGCACCTAATAATGAGGGAAGTCAACACAGACTTGAGAGGAAAAGACACAGAATAGCTCAAGCTAGTGGGGAATCTACTCCCACTAAATCTCCTACATCTGGAGATCTTCTGAGCTATAGATTTGATAAATAATCTCATGTACAAGAAGTTCAACAGAAAACACTTTCTCAGATTAAGGTGACTGCTCAAGTTGAAAAGGAGATTGTGCCTCAGGCAGAGGTAGAGCATGAAGATACTGAAGTGGATCAAATTGAATCTGTTCAATAACAATCTACACAACACAATGAATTTTTTCAAGAGGATATTGTTTTATAAGGAATTAAGGAAGAAGATACTCACGAGGAGAAACATCCTATTGATGAGAATATAGTAGAGAATCATTCTGGAATTCACACTGAAATTTTTAATGAAAATTTTTCTATGGTTAAGCCAGGGAAGGACTTGGAGGAAAAATTTGTTGAAAATCCAGTAGAAAGGGAAGAAGAGGAGAAATCAGATGCACAATCACGACCTTTAGTTCTATTAAATCAAGTTGAAGCTTAGACTGAGAATCAAGCACAAGATGCATTTTCTTCTATAAATGAATAAGTAGAGGAGTTTTATAAAAATTTAACTAGAGTTTAATATGAAAATGCTACTTTAATATGGGCATTGGAAAATGAGAATATGATATTTCAAAGATTGAAAGAAAGTTCAGTTTCAATGAAAGAGGTTGATATTTTTAAGAAAGAGATGTTGGATGAAGTAGTAAATTTAAAATCTGAAATGGTGATGAAGTCAGATTTGGAAGATTTTAAAATTTTCATAGAGCAACAATTTGCAGCTAAAAAGAGAAATAAATCAAGTACATTAGGTACTTAGCCTGATCTGATAAAGAGATTTTAGGCCATTACAACTGTAATGAGCAATAAGAATGATAGATTGCAGAATCTTCAGTGTAACAGTGATCCATTATCTATTTTTTTAGACAATCAAAAGTATATTTTTGACCAAATAACATTAAGTCAACGAGGGGTAAGAGGATTTCTAAATTAGTTAACTGAAAATCTAAATCAGTTTATAGAGAAGGAAGATAGGTTACATAAGTTTTTCAAAGTCAATTTGATTGAAGACATTCATCTAACTTATGAAGGAAAGGATCTCACAATCCTGTTAGGAAACAGACCGATGAAAAGGTTGAGAATGTAGATGACAGTGCTCAAGGAAGTCATTCAGAGGCACTGAAACCTATTTCACAAACCTTTTTATCCCAACCCTGATTCCTATTTTTATTTCTATACTTGTATATATATTTTATCAAAAATATATATTTGTATCTCATTTTTATATTTTTTGATTTGATTACTATACTGTCTATATTAATATGTCAGTAATCTAGATTCAAATATTGATAAATAGTTTATCACATCATTTACTTAAGTTCACTGCTACATTAATTTGTGTTATATTCCTTCTGCTATCATTATTTTTGATATAACAAAAATGGGGTGAAATGTGGATAATCAACAACAATTTATTTTAAGTTTTAATTATTTATAAATCTTTTACTCAGGGGGAGAAAATAAAAAAACTTTTTTATCCTTAAAGAGAAGAAATTTAGATAAACATAAAATATTTTTTTATTCATAAAGGGGGATAAATTTTAAAAATTGAATGTTTTTTTGGATAAAACAACATTTTATTTCTTGTTGAAATAATTTTTTTAAAATTAAATATTTTTTCTATCCTTGCAAAATTCTTAATTATATGAAATTAATTTTGTAATTTAATCTCATGGGTTTTGTAATCATCAAAAAGGGAGAGATTTTTGAGCAAGTGTTGTTTTCAACAATACAATATTTTATTTTTATTAAGGGGAGATTGTTGAGAACAATACTCTATCTTTTTATGATTATTTTTATTCTCACAAATACCCTTGTCTGTTATTTAATGATTTTACCTTGAGTATATTTTAAAAAATTAATATTATTAATATTCTTATTTTTTAGTAATATTAAAGCGTTTAGATTTCCTGGAATATTTCACAAAGTATTCAGAAGTCATTTGAGCATGTTCTGGAAACACTGTTCATACCATACGTTGGAGAGCGTAAGTGTAAGGACATAATACATCGTTTACTTTACAGGAGCTCAAAAAAAGTATGGTTAAGCAACCATACGTTATCGGAAAAGTATGGAAGAAGAACCCTATATTTGGAAGGAACCTTACTTTTGTAATATATAAGAATTATGGAAGAAGAACCCTATGTAAGTGTGGAATGTTGTGTTTTTTTCTAAACAGTTTGGTTCATCAACCTTCCTTTTATAAGTAACCTTACGTTCTATCAAAAAGTATAGATCATGTATCTTACGTTTTGCTGAGGAGGAAAGTATGGATAATATACCATAAGTTTGAAAGTTGAAGAGAAAAAGTATGGATGAGCAACCTTATGTTTGAGATCAACCTTATGTTGTCAACCTTACGTTCTAAGAAAAGAATGCTATGCAGTTCAACCCTACGTTTGGCATCGGAAATTTAAATTTTGACTTTATCAAGAAATGGTCTTTATGCGGACTATCTAGTAGATTTAAAGCCAGATTCAAAGACATTTTTAAAGATTTTATTTTACTAATTCAAATCCATTTATATGTGATTCAAAGGATCAATTTAAGATAAGGATTTCGTGCTGATTAATAAGGGAAGTTACGACTACTCTGTTATTCAAACATTTGAATATCAAAATTCTTAAGGAGAATTTTTTGGATATAAATTTGAAAGGAAAAGGATCGTATTTATTATTTTATATATCTGTGTTATTTTGAATTACAAATTGAGTGAGACGGTTTATTGAAAAAAATATCATAAGAACAGACTATCAAGTTTCTCGACTTCAGTTTACAGAGATGTTCAAGATATACGGATCTGATGTTACAAAGTATGATAAAAATCTGTTTCTAAAGAAGAAGAAACACGTGGAAGATTCATCATTTCTATATTTAAGATCTATTGTGAATCCATTGTTATTGGTGTTTCTGAATTTATTTCTATATCTATTGCAATGGTATTGACTCAGAACTTACCTTACCCGAAGAACATCTTTTACGAAGACGACGATCCATCTACTGTCAGTTGTATACTACTGCAACTATGAAGAACATCTAGAAAGTATTTTTAAACAAGCACTCTTTCCATTTTGAGTAACCAGATTCTTGTACTAAGATGTGTATTTGGTTCTGTGTATGAACCATAAAGCCTTTCTTTAGCCTTAACATGTAAAGGTGTCAACTGACTGTACTCAGTTGTGGACGGTCTGTTGATAAGAGGACCAGATAGTGAAAATCACCAAGCTCATGGAGTAGAGCATCGGTGGAGTGGACTATGGGGATTTTGTTACCCAAACCACTATAAATCATTAAATACTGATACCTATTTATTTTTTCTTCAAAAAATTCTGATAAAGTTAAATGATATATTTGGAAATCATCACGATTTGTGAAGAAATTATAAAAGGCACAATTCACCCCCCCTCTTGTGCATATTTGTTATAACCCAATCCAATAGTTAACACAATGGATGAGAATATTGGAACCCTAATACATCATCAATGTTTAAATGCATTAAATTTGGAATGAATTTTCATTATGAAAATTGATGTCCTAAGTGGAACTATCGAGAGGAAAATCAGGAAGATGGTATGATTAACAGTTATATTGCTGATGTTGATGAGACTATAGGTGAAACAGGAAAGCAAAGAGGTATTGAGTTGCAGGATGAGGTATCCTTATTAATTACTTAAGGATGAAGTGGAAGAATCAAAGTTTTTATGTAATTGGATTAAATAATTATGTTTTAAGGATTGTTCATTTTATTATTTTTTTGATAAAGAATGATAAGAATATGTTGAAGGGATTCGATGGAATAGAAAATTTATTTAATTTCATGGTAATGTTCCTAGGAAACACATGATTAAGTGAATTATAACCCATAATGTGTTTATTATGTTAAAATAATGATATCTGGATAAAGATATGTTGGATATGAATAAGTAAATTTGACAGTAATGATCACCTTGAAACTAATTAAGGATTTTTGGACAAGTTGATTATGTTATCATTGATAAAGTTTACTACATTTTTGAACATAAGGAATATATCTAATAAACATTTTAATAAGGTGACATGCATGTTTTCAAAAATTATTTGCGGTCATTAAGGTTATTACCTTGTTTAAATAGAATACATGATGAAGCTATTCACATGTTTGGTATGTGACAGAAAAGAGCTACTTTATGATATTTATGGGATCAATTATAAGTTTCCATTTATAAATTTAGTAACCTTATTTATAACACCACATGATTTATGGTACGCATCTTCTTAAATAAATTCAATTTACTTGATAACTTATGTCGCACATAACACTGAGCTTAAATAAACAATGATATACTATTAAATAGTAACTTTAAAGTTGGAATTGTAATATAACCATTAGGAATATTTACCCATAAAAAATAATATTAGCCTCAAGTATGAATTTTTTTTAGAAACTTATAATTGAAAATATAATATATGGATATCATTGTACATGTAAAAAATGTTTTAAAAATTATAAATTAAGTGTATGAATTTTTGTAAAACCTAAATGTTTATTTAAAATTTTATAATTAATATAATTATTTAATAGAAAAATTATTTTTCAAAAATAGATTCATATATTAATATTTTATTATTATTATTATAACTTAATTTTATGAGACGTTAATTATTTTTTCAAAGTGTCATAAAATTAGTTATAATTTAAAAATGGATAATTTTTGAATAAATGAGGATTTTAATTAAAAATTACTTTTTTTTATTTAAAAAATTATTTTCATAAAACTGATTTAATTTTTTAATTCCAAACATAAAAAAATTGTTACGGTGAATTTTTGGTATTTTTCTAAAATAGTTGAATTTCTGTGAATAGTGGAATACGATAATTTATGGTATATAACATTATAAGATAAATACACTATTTATTGTTTTCTTGGAATTTTATTTTAATTGGGGAAATATTGATAAATTTGTATTTTCAACTAAATATGGATATTTTGATAAGTCATATTTTCATTAATTAAATATATGTATGAATAATGACTTTGAATTGTAGTGATAAGTTTGGTCTAGTTATAGATTATTTCCTTATGCATCAATAGGTATCATGAGACAAAACACTTGGTGATAAACCCTTTGTGTTTGTTTCCAAGTAGAATCAGATGGGTTTCTACCCACAAACATAAAAATTCTAGACAATATACTGGTTCATGTGCCAAATACATGATGTAGAATAATTAATAATTTTCTTCATTCAAAATTTAGTTATTATTTTCCATGATATTTTCACTATGAAAAAATATATGTATGCATTTTCATTCTCATTTCATTGATGGAATGTATTTTTTAGTTATTTACCTTTCTATAATGATTATGACTCATTCAATTTGATTCATTTATTATTGATTCACGTAAACCTTAATAAAATTTTGAGATCAACCTTTTATTTTTCCTTCCCCAGGTTATGAAAATTAAATATTTGAAAAAAAATCAAGGATAAAGTTCATTTTCCATTTTTATGTTCTATGTTTAATTTCCATTGTAAAAAGAGAACCATGTATCTATAATCCTTGGTGATGTTATATCTTGTATCTATTACATTTAAATAAAATTACCATCAAATCTGAGATATTGGGGTTGGGGTTGTTGTAGTTTGTATTAGAGAAAGTTTATTAAAATCCTTTAGAGCTATATGTTAAATAAACAGGAGAATTATAATAACTCCTTGTAGTGATTTTTTTTATCAATAATCATGATGATTATGAGATAACATAGTGTGTTCCATTATTTAGTGATGGATCTTAATGGTATGAAAGAAATTAATACCCTATTAAAATGTAGGGATTTCCCTACTGAGTGTGTCAACATAGTTAGTGTTGGAGCTAAGAAAATCATGACTATTTAGGATAACTTACTCAAGTTATGACGAATAATTGTACTACACCTATGTTGGATAATTTCATATAGTAGAATCCCCCATATATTAGTGGGACTACTGATCTAGTGGAATATTAGTATTGGATCATTTTTCTTGAAAAGATATTTCCTAGGATTAGGATGAAATGAAAATGAAAAGGTAGTAATAGAAGTATATTTCCTCAAGGGAGATGATGGTCAATAGTGGTCATTGATCTTAAATACTAAGGATGAATATGAAATAGAAGACATGGAATGTATAACTTTTAAGGAAAAAATATTTTAAAAATACTTCCTTCATGAGCAATGAATTGAAATGAAGAGAAAATTATTTAGATTAAAGAAAAGCGAATAATAGAGTGATGTAGATTATGGAGAAGGAATTTTCTAGATTTTATATATTCAAGGGAAATAAAAATAAGAAGAGTTCTTATAATAACCATGGAAAAGATAAATCATCAAATAATAATGGGGGAATGAATCAATTTCCATTATGAAAAAAATGTTGAAATAATCATCCTTAGAAATGCTTGAAAGGCATGGGAGTTTGTTATAATTATGGAAAAAAGGTCATCGAGAAAATGAATTTAAGGTAAGAAACAAATAAATGATGTATAATTCCTTAAATATAATGAAATGGGGAATTATTCAAATCAATTTCTCAAGCAACAATGGAATTTACCATAGAAGAGGCCAAGGGGAGATGGCTAAGATTATTTGATCACCATTACTGGAGTATGAGTACCCAATGATTTGGTGGAAGGTTCAACAATGCAATCTTAAAATTTATCCAATGATTTATTTGATTCTGAATCATCACACTCTTTTATATATACCCAATTTTACAAGAAAATTAGATATTTACCTTTTTATTTAATAAGGTATTTGTTAGTCCAATCCCCTAAGAGAAATCTCATTAAAATAAAAATGTGTTGGGAAATTATAGAATATAAATGTGATTTATTTATAGACCTTATCATCATACCTATTGTTTAATTTTATATAATCCCTATTATGGAAAATATTTTAATATATTATGTGATAATTTATTTCAAGAAGATGGAAATTATGATTTTTAAGGAATATGTAGAATCCCTTATATTTAGAGCATAAAATTCAACACCTAATTATTATCTAGATCCACCTACAGTAGATCTACTGAATAAAATTAATGGTGGGGAAGATAGAATAACATCTTGGGATGAGTAAAGTCATATTCAAAATGAGGATGTACAAATTGTACAGTAATACATTCATGTATTTCCTGAAGAATAACCTAGACACCCCTTAGAGTGTGAAGTTGAGTTTACCATTGATTTAATCCATGATGAAAAACCAATATCAATGTCTCTTTATAGAATGGCCAATATGGAATTATTATAGGTGAAGAAAAAATATAGTATTTTAGAAATAAGGGATTTATTCTCTTTATTTTTTCTCCATGGGTATTCCCTATTCTCTTTGTTAAGAATAAAGATGGATCCTTGAGGTTGTGCATTAACTATAGGGAAATAAATGATATTGTAACAAATAAAAAGTACAATTTTCCTCAAATTTATGATTAATTTGATCAACTTCATAGAGCTAAATATTTTTCAATGATTGAACTTTGTTTTGGGTATCATCAGTTTTGATTAAAGAAGTGTGATATTCTGAATGAAGCTTTTCATTTGAGGTATGGACATTACGGGTTCAAAATAATTCCATTTGGATTGAATAATTCACCCACTATTTTTATAGATCGGATGAACAGAATATTCAAGGAATATCTTGACAATTTTGTGGTACTATTCATTGATTATATTCTGGTGTATTCTAAGATTTATAAATACCATTAGAATCAATTGCGAATCACTCTTGAAACTCTTTAAAGGAATGAGTTATATGGAAAATTTAGTAAGTGTTAATTCTAGATTCAATAAATCTCTTTTCTTGGCAATATTGTCTCTTAGTATAAAATTTCAGTTGATCATATGAAGATAATGGAAATATAAGAATGTCAAACACTAATGACAATAAATGATGTATGTAGTTTTATTGGTTTAGTAGGTTACTATCAACATTACGTTTGTAATTTTTCACATTTGGATAACCCAATAAACAATATTGAACATAAATGGTTCAAGTTTATATAGAAAAATAATGTGTATAATATTTTGAATAATTAAAGAGAAGATGAGTGAATGCTTTGATTTTGACTCTACCATCAGGAAATTATGGGTTTGTCATATACATTGGTGCATCAAAGAAATTATTAGGTTATGTTATTATGAAAAATGATAATTTTATTTCATATGCAACAATACAATTTAAGACTCATAAAAAAATATCAAAATAATTATCTGAAGTTAATAGTAGTAATCTTTAATCTAAATATACAGAGACACAATCTCTATGGTGAAATATTTGTGATATATTAGTATCACAAGAGTTTGAAATAAATATTTTCATAGAAAGAACTCAACATGAGTGAAAGAAAATGGATCGATTTACTAAAAGATTATGACTTCTCAATACACTACCATCCATGAAAAGAAAATAAGGTAGAAGATGCATTAGGAAAAAATATCTTGGACATATAAACCAAATTAGGATTGAGAAGGATCCTATATTCACAGATTTAGTAAATATAGATATGGGAATTATTTAGGAAAGGGAAACATCACTTGTATTTTAAATTATTTATAAACCATCTTTACTGGAGAAGATAAAAAGATCTCATTCTGACGATGAGAATTTTAAAAGGAAAATTAAATCCATTAAGGTTGGAACATTGGAAGACTTCATGTATGAGGATTGAATTATAAAATTTGGAAAGAGATTATGTGTTCTATAAATACCTAATCTAAAAAGTGAACTATTAGATGATACTAATAGCTCAAATTTATCTACACACCATTGTAGTACCATGATGTATAGATATCTAAAGGAACATTTAGTTGGGATAACATGAAGTGGGAAATTGTTTAATATGTGTCAAGATGTATAGTTTTTCAATAATTGAAGGCATAGATACAACATCCCAGAGGATTCATGAAACCTCTATTTATTTCTATGTGGAAGTGGGGTGACATTACTATGGACTTCATCACTGGATTTCCAAAGATCCCAAAAAGTATGATATGATATGGGTTATTGTTGATAGCCTTACAAAATCAGAACATTTTCATTCTATAAGAGAATATATACCTCTCTAGTACCTATAAAGACTCTATATTAATTAATTTTTAATACTTCTTGGTGGACCTCTATCAAATGTGTCTAATATATATCCTCATTTTATATCATAATTCTGGATGCTCCTTCAGAAGTCTTTGGATACTGAGCTTCATATGAGTACGACTTATCACTATAAAACTGATGGAAAGTCTGAAAGGTCTATACAAACAATAGAAGACATGTTGAGATCATGATCAATTGACTTTAAAGGTATGTGGGATCATTATTTTACCTTTGGTGGAATGCTTCTACAATAATAGTTTCCATTATAGTATTAAAATGGCTCCATATAAATCATTATATAGAAATAGATGTCAAACACCAACTTGATGGTATTAAGTTGTTGAGAGGAAAATTAAAGGCCTAGAACTTATTTAAGAGACAAAAACAATGGTAAATACTATTCATTCCCATATTTAAGCATCTCAAAGTGGTAAAAAGAGTTATGATGAAAATTGGAGAAAGGATTTGAAATTTCAAGTAGAAGATTGTGTATTTCTGAATGTATCTCTAGAGAAATGTTTCATAAAGTTTGGTAAAAAAGGGAAACTAATTACCAAGAACATCATACCATTTTAAATTATAGAAATAATTGGAGATGTATCATATTTTTAGAAATTTTTCCAAGTGTCTCCAAAGTTCATGATATATTCCATATATCATTGTTAAATAAGTGCATGCCATACCCAACACATGTACTCATATTGAAAGAAATATAATGGGAACATGAATTGTCTTAATGTGAATATCCCATTGAGATTCTTAACAAAACAGAGAAATAATTTATAATAGGATGACTGAACTGGTAATGCTTCTTTATAGAAACCATAAAATGGAAGAAGAAATGTGGGAACCAGATGATGTTATAAAGAACTACCCTTATCTATTTAGAAGAAAAAATTCACGAAAAATTTTTAGGAATAAGTTTTTGATGGTGGGAAGAATATAACAACCCAATATTTATGGTATGTATATTTTTAAATAAATTCAGTTTACCACCACAAAAAAATAACCAGATTTGAAGGGATTATTTTTTATTTTATAGGGGTTTTAACCCCCTATAAACACATTAGTGGCAGTTATAAGGAACCACCTCTAATATGTCTACAAACTCTCATTAAAGGAGGTTTTGAGGAACTGATAGTAAAGTAGTTGATATTTTAGTGGAGGTTTCATTAGAGGGGGTTAAACCCCCTCTAATATCGCCACAGAACCAAATTTTAGAGGGGGTTTTTGTTGATCCAAAAGTCCTCTTTTGACTTTTATGTATTGTTTTGGAAATCACAAATTTATTCATATCTGTTTATCGTACTAACTCTATCAATCGTACCGACTCTATCAATCATACTGACTCTTTCAATTGTACTGACTCTATCAATCGTATAGAGTCTATCCATCGTACTGATTCTGTCAATCATACTGACTCTATCATTCGTACTGACTCTATCAATCGTACTGACTCTATCAATCGTACAGACTCTGTCAATCATACTGACTCTGTCAATCGTACTGACTTTTGTGCATCGTACTCACTTTGCATCATTTCATTACATTGCACTAAGTAATACTAATATTACTCATGTTTTATTTTTATCACTTGCTTGTTTTTATCCTTTATTAACACATGTCAATCGTACTCATGTTTATCATCTTCATATATCTTTTGTTTTAACCAAAACGATGTCGTGGATTTAGTTATAAACTAATCAAAAATGATGTCGTGTTTTATGTTTCAATATGACCATTATAATGCCAGGTGTCCAAGTCCCTCCAAGTTTTCCGAAGAAATATGACCATTGGAGGAAATGTAACTGTTGGAACCTGAGGCCTATAAATAAAAGGTCATTTGAAGATGAGAAATACAACTAAGAGACTTTGATCATTTTTTTTCTACTATCATGTTCTAGAGAGAGACACTGTGAATTCTCTCTTTCTTCATGCGAAAGCCTTGAGATTACAAAATGTGAACGACTCATTCTTAGTTTTTGTATTTCATTAAGTGATTTGTTTTTCTTTGTGTGACTGATTAGGTGATAATGATCGAGGGCTACTGAGGATAGGCAGACGGTGGTACCGATCATCGTATCCAGGGATTTCAAGTATTTGAAAGACAGAGGTACCAATTACCTGTAAAATCTAGGGCTTGTGGGGATAACAAGATAGACATACCGATCATCGTATCGAGGTCTTGCGGGGATAGCAAGACAGACATATTGATCATCGTATCGAGGGCTTACCAAGGTAGTGGTAAGACAGACCTCTTATCCTAGGTGAAAGGATACCCTTCTCTTTGGGATAAAATAATTTTAATACTTTTACATTTCCACTATTGTTTGTTTTATAAATGGAATTGTATTGTTTCATTTCTTCATTTAATATTCATTTGTAATTGTTTTAATTACAATTATACTGCTACATATTGTATCAATAGATTCTATACGCTTTATGGTAGAATCCTTCACTATTGTATTACTCTGATTATTTTATTTAGTTTGAATACAATTACTTTACACTTCTTACAGTATTACATCGTATCATACCTTTACATTTAATAAATTCGTGGTTAATTTTATTTATTATGTATTGTATTAGTTTAAGATCATTTAAACTAATTTTCTTAAGTGTTTAAACACAAAGTTTTTAAACCTAAAATTCACCCCTCTTGTATTGTTCCATCTAATATACATATACATCTTTATATCGATCCCACAATTGGTATTAGAGGAGGTTTCCACTGATTTTTTTTCTAGATCTATTTCATTTTTTCAAATTTATGTTTCATCTACTTACTGAACTAACATGTGGAGTGGAAAATATTTTGTTCTATTAGATGACAGGGATAAATATTGGATCAATTGACAATCTAAATCCAACTAGACCACCTATTTTTTATGGGAATGATTATGAGTACTGGAGAGATCAAATGAATACATTTTTTATCAGTACTGGTTTAGACAATTTTATTATGATTACTGGAGGTTAAAAAATTCCTGACAAAGAAGTCAGTACTTTCACTAATCAGGAAAATCAAGAATATCCACTAAATTACAAGTTACACAATACTTTGCTATGTTCTATGACTAGGAATATATGCAGCTAGATATCTTATTATGAAGTAGCCAACTGTATTTAGAAGAAATTGGAAGTCACACATTTTGGTACATCCATGGTTATAGAAACAATAAGAGCAACGCTTCGAGAAGAGTATCCTGGATTTATTTTTCCTTATGGAGAGCCGGTATGTAAATTACAACAAAGATTTATGACAATTGTCAGCAGTTTACAATCTATCGGAGAAAACGGTCTTTATGATGAAGCTCTTGTAGACAAAATTATTGATATAATGCCAAACGAATGGGAGTCAAAAAGGACAGCTATTGATGAGAACAGAAAAGTTTCTCAGATTACTCTTGATGAACTCTTTTGAACTCTTCTACAACATGAGACAAGAATGAAGAGAAAAATAAGAAAAATAGAAATGGAAGTATATCTTTTACTACTACATCTAAAGCTAAAACACCTGAAAGGATAACAAGATCCAAAGCTAAGAAGGTTATTTTATCAGAATCAAGTGATTGTGATCATTCAGATAATGAGTTAGCCAATCTTGCTCTAAGGATGAACAAGATTGTGGGAAGGAAATATTTCCAATAAAGATTCAAAAATAAAGATAGAAATGATAAGAAATATTCATAGGTAACTTGTTATGAATGTAAGAAAGTAGGTCATATAAGACCTGGTTGTCCTTTACTAAAGAGAAAATATAGAAAGGAGAAACATTTTGAAAGAAATAATAAAAATTATTACAAGACAAAGATACATAAAGTCTTGAAGGCTAATGATACTTGGATCACAAGTGGTGGTGATTCATCAGATGATTCTTCAGAATTTGAATCCTCAGGACAAAGGAATATTGGACATATAGCCAGATTACCAATTGAAGATCATTGTCTTATGGCTAAGGTACACAATGCTAAAGCTGTTACGAATGTTTCCCTGAATGAAAATTATAATGATAATAAATATTACAAATCCTCAAATAGTGAGTCTTCGTCATCAGAATATAATAAATTACCATCTTACGAAGAAGTGTATAGGTTTTATAAATTACTTGAGAATGAAAATTCTAAACTCAATAAAAAGATTAATAGAAAAAATTCTAGAATTTCAATTTTAACTAAAGAAGTATCAGATCTTTCTAATGATATTGATAAAAAAACTTCTGATTTTGTAAGTATTTTAAAAACCGTTGATAAAGTCAAATATGATAAGGACAAACATTCTAAGGATCTTGAAAATGTAATTTCAAAGAAAATTGTTTTCGAGCCTAACTCTAGTTCAAAATCAAATGTTTTGGAGGATAAAAACTTAGTTTTAAAACTAAAGTCAAAAATTTTTTCCTTGAAGAAATGTTTGTCTAACTTTACTTAAGGCAAGGAAAACTTTGATAAAATGTATTCTCAAATTCGACCTTTGAGAAATCATTCTGGTTTTGGTTATAGTCATTCTAAACTGATTTTTAGTAATAACTATTTTGTTCCTCAAAGTACCCCTTTTTGTACTAAGTGTCAATGTGGTGGATACTAGAAAAGAGATTGTTCTCTTAATAGAACACAGTTTTCAGGATTTCATAAAGCTCATTTTTCAAAACAAATGTGGATTCCTGAAATTCTTTTATCTAACTCTTCTGGATCCAAACAAGTTTGGATTCCAAAAAACTAATTGTTTCTTTTTCAGGAAAATAAGAAGTGTACCGACAAGAATATTTGGTACATGGAAAGTGGTTGTTCTTGAAACATTACCGGAAACAAATATTTCTTTGAAAATATTATCGAAACAAAATGAGGAAAGGTTAATTTTGGAGATAATTCTCATGGAAAGATTGTTGCAATAGGTAATATTATTTTTGTTGGAAAATTTCTTATTTAAAATGTTTTGTTTGTTAAAGTTAGTAAGCAAAATCTCATCAATATAAGTCTATTATGCGATGAAGGATACCTTGTGAATTTTAGAAATGAGGAATGCTTAGTTCACAATTCCAAGGATAAATTCATTCTATCTTCCCATAGGTAAGAGAATGTATACACTATTAACATAGAATACCTTAGGAGCCAAAATTTACCTTTCTTAAGTGCAATAGAAGACCAATCATGGCTATGACATAGAAGAATAGGACACTGCAACCAAAGAAACCTTTGTAAACTTTCAAAGAAAGGACTTTTAAAGGGTCTACCGGATCTTAAATATGATTCTTCAAAGGTCTGTGATCCTTATTAATATGGAAAGCAACATAAGAATAAATTTAAATCAATCAATGAAGTTTCAAATTCCAATGCATTACAGCTAGTGCACATGGATCTTTTTGGTCCTTCACAAACTGGAAGCATTGTAGGAAAATACTATGTATTTGTTTTAGTTGATGACTTCACTATATTTACATGGGTTTATTTTCTAACAATGAAATCTAAAGCCTTTTTCTATTTTAAAATTTTTAGAGCCCAAGTAAAAAATGAGAAAAACTTACCATTGATAACTATTCATAGTGATCATGGTGGTGGTTTTCAAAAATCAAATTTTGAAACTTTTTGTAGTAAGAAAGGTATTAGTCAAAAAAATTTAGCACGAAGAACTCCTCAACAAAATGGTGTTGTTGAGAGAAGAAATCACATTCTTCAGAAAATGACAAGAACCATGTTGAGTGAATACTCAATTGCTAAGCATTTTTGGGATAAAGCTGTTATTACTGCTTGTTATACTATAAATCATGTTTTAACTAGAACTTTTCTTAATAAAACACTTTATGAATTGTGGACTGGCCAAAAACCAAAAGTTTTATACTTCAATGTTTTTGGATGCAAAGTATCCATTCTGAATACTAAAGAGAATCTACAAAAATTTGCACCAAAATATGATGAAAGAATCATTCTAGGCTATTCTACAACCTCTAAGGCTTATATAGTTTTCAATAAAAATACTTGTACTGTTGAAGAAATAGTGCATGCTAAATTTGATGAAACTAATCCTTTTGTTTTCAAACAATCCCAACCTACATCTTCGGATGTGTTTTCAAAAACTCATCATCAACCTTTATTAGAAGATCCTTCTGATAAGGAAAATGTTCAATAAAGTATTTCTGAAATTTTTACCCCAGAATATTTTCTACCATATATTAATGAACAGGTTTTACAAAACCAAAATAAATTGCTTCTTAGGAATCATCCCAGTGATAACATCATTGGTGATGTAAATCAACCTGTAAGGACTATAAGTTCCTTGAGAAATGAAATATAACATCTTGCCTTTCTTTCCAAATTTGAACCAAAAAGCCCAAGTGAGGCCTTAGGTGATGAAGATTGGATTAAAGCAATGCAAGATGAACTAAATGAATTTTAAAGGAATCAAGTCTGGACTTTAGTTTAAAGACCTAAAGAAACAACTATAATTGGTGTAAAATGGGTTTTCAGAAATAAATGTAATGAAAATGGAATCATTGTAAGAAATAAAGAAAGACTTGTTGCTAAGGGCTATAATCAACAAGAGGGAATAGACTATGAAGAAACATATGCTCCGGTAGCTATACATGAATCTATTCATATTCTATTAGCCTTTGCAGCAAACTTTAATTTCAAATTATTTCAAATGGATGTTAAATGTTCTTTTATAAATGGTTTTGTTCAAGAAGAAGTATTTGTTGAACAACCCCCTAGTTTTATAGATTCAAAATATCCTAATCATGTTTTTAAACTTACCAAAGCTTTATATGGCTTTAAACAAGCACCTAGAGCATGGTATGATAGACTTATATGATTTCTTTTACAAAACAATTATGAATAAGGTACAGCAGATCTAACCCTTTTTATAAAAATAGAAAATAATATTGTTTTGATTGTTCAAATTAATGTTGATGACATCATATTTATATCAACTTAGCAATCTTTAACTAATTCTTTTGTGAATTTAATGAAATCTAAGTTTGAAATGAGTATGATGGGTGAGTTAACTTTCTTTTTAGGTTTTCAAATATCATAAAAACTAGAAGGGACATATATATCTTTACATAACTATATTAAATATTTAATCAAAAAGTATGGATACGACAATACTAAAAGTGTTAGCACTCCAATTGGTACCTCAAATACACTTTATGTTGATGAAACTGGGAAACCAGAAGATCAAACAATTTTTAGAGGTATGATAGGAAGTTTGTTATACTTGACAGCTAGTCGACCAGATTTAATGTTTTCCGTATACTTATGTGCAAGATACCAATCTAATCCAAAAGAGTCTCATTTAAAATCCGTGAAAAGAATCTTTCAGTATTTAAAAGGAATCTAGATTTTGGGTTTTTTTATTCTTCTAGAAATGATTTTGTTTTAATTTTTTTTTTCAGATGATGAATTTTGTGGTTTTAGAATTGATAGAAAGACTACATCTGGAACATGTCATTTCTTAGGATATTCCTTGGTTTATTGGTCCTTAAATAAACATCACTCAGTAGCACTTTCCACTGTTGAAGTTGAATATGTAGCAGCTGGAAGTTGTTGTGCTCAAGTGTTGTTGATGCAACACACACTCACTGACTATGGATAGAGTTTTTCCAAAACGAAAATTCTATGTGATAATACTAGGACTATAGATCTTAGTAAAAACCCAGTACATCACTCTCATGTAATACACATAAATATTAGGCATCATTTTCTTAAGAATCACACACAAAAAGGAGATACTATATTACAATTCATCAGAATGCAAGAACAACTTGCTGACATTTTTACAAAACCATTCTCTTCTGATAGATTTGATTATATAAAATATAATCTAGGAATGATTACATTAAAATAATCATTCATATCTACTTCATGTTTTACACTTCTCCTCACATTAAAAAACTCCTCTTAAAAATGGGAGAACATTTTACTTAATGTGTTTCTTATTCTTTTATAATCCTTATCTGTTTACTCTTTTGGTTTTCTATTTTGTATTTCTAATTATCATCTTGACTGTCTAGTTATCGTTTTTACCTTCTGTTTGTCATTTTGTCTGCCTGATTACCATATTGAATTTCTATCCATCGGCATGACAACCTATCGTAACAACTTTGTTTTCCATCAGCACACCAACCTATGGTAACTACTTTGTTTTCCATTGTCTTGACAACCTATGGTAATGAATTTGTTTTCCATCGGCCTGACAACCTATGGTAATGACTTTTTTTTCCATCGGCCTGACAACCCATGGAAATGAATTTGTTTTCCATTGGCACGTCAACCCATAGTAATGAATTTGTTTTCCATCGGCATGTCAACCTATGGTAACAACTTTGTTTTCCATCAGCCTGACAACCTATGGTAAATAATTTTTTTTCCATCAGTCTCACAACCGATCGTATTTTTTTCCCTTGAACTCATGTATTTTCTTTTTGATTTTGTATTATACTATGTTAATACTATTAAACCAACAATTCTCCTTAGAATCTCTGGCAGGTACATTCTTTCTTTTTTGTTTTGTTTTTTTTATTTTATTGTTCCTCGTTTTTAAAAAAAACTCCTTTAAATCCCTACCATTGTTTTTATTTTCTTTTAATCTCAACCGTAGAAGATCAACCATCATCCTTTTTTTGCCTATAAATAGAACCCCACCCTCCCCAAACCCACACCAATTTTTCATCTTTCTCAGCAAAGCTCTGCCTCTTTGGTTTAAGAGTCTATATGATATTCCATTTGATGCATCTATATGTCTCAGTCCTCTGCCAGCACTCCTGCCTAAATGTCTTCAAAAACGTTTTCGGAGAAAGACTTCTTCAGAAAAAGGTTAGTTTCTCAGGACTTCTTTGAAACGTATGATTCAACAATCAAGAGGATTATTTTTTTTCAAGACTGGGAACATCTTTGTGTTAAAAAACCTGTATCTCAAGATCCGATTCTTATTGAAGAAGATAGTCAATTCTACAAAACCATGTCTTTTGACAAAAATATGATGATCAACTTTGCTATGTACTATAGAAAATTATCAATGTCTGTAAAAAAATTAGCCCACTTTCGAAATGTCTCAACAAAAGGTGATTCTTTTTTTCCATCTCATAAACTCCTAGATGAATTTGGTAAATTTAATAAAGAAAGTGCTGAAAATTCATTATTTCTTATAAATTAAGAGAAGAGAAAGGTAGCTCATTTATCTCCAGATAACATGTTTTTTGTGATTTGGATGTAAGGATTTCTTATCCCCAGAAAAGGGGATAGAGAATCTCTTATGGTTTCTGATATCTTCACGCTAGAATATCTTGTAAACATGAGAAAAGTGAATCTCATGAAATACATTGTTGAGATAATCAAGAATGTCAAATCAGGAGCGATTAAGTCTCATTTAATTATGAATCCTTCTATTCTTACAAATTTCATTCTTGAGAGCTTGAAGTTTTGTAATATTCCTTTGAAAGGGAAATTGAAAGAACTAAAGCCTTCTTGGATAAGTAAGAATATGTTGAAGAAGTTGTATATTTGTTTCAATCATAATTCAAAGCTTTATGTTAAAGATACAAAAGCTGAATCGGAAAAAATCAATCGGGACCAAATCAATCAGCACCTATGCCGATCGAAGATAATCCAACTGTTGTTGCCACTCAAAAGATAGATCCGCAAACCAATTCTAAGCCAAAGAAGAAACCTAAATATAGCAAGGAAGTTTTGGAAAAGTGGGGGAAAGATAGAGAACAAAGAAAACAAGGTGATCCTAAGTTTAGTCTTGATCCAGCTGAAGATTTTTCTGAGAAGATAAGGGTAGAGTATACTCTTCAGACTGAGAAGAAAAAGAAGACTCTTTTGAAAAGGAAAGCTCGAGATTTTTATGTTTCTAAAATCATGAAATTAGTTGAGGTGGCTAGTGCTCAAATAATGGAAGAAGTGCTTCAAGAACCTATCGTATAGAGTCTTCCAGAGAAAGAGAAAGGGAAATAAGTTTTGGAAGAAATACAGGTAGTTGAAGAAGACGAAGTAGATTTTCTTTTTGAATTTCTTCAAAGTTCTAAAAAGAGTAGAGAGGAATCTTTTCTATAGAAAAGTGAAGGAATTAAACAAACTCCTCATGCCAATCAAGCACCAACCAAATCTCTTGAAACCCTTTTAGAAAGATTTCTTTCTCAAGTGAAGCAAGGTGTTCAATCTTTTCAAACTGAAAAATTAATTATTATTAGTGATAAAGTGGAAGAAGAAATAAAGTAAAAAGAAAAGGAAAAAGGAAAATAGCCAGTTGAAGACTCAAGCCAATCAAATGAACTGGATTCATATAATGAGTATGCTGATTTAGAACTCACAATTTCTCTCAAGAAGAGTGATTACATTGTTCATGTTTTGAGAAGGATTGAGAATACCATTCATTATTTTCCTCGACTTGAAGGGAAAATTGATTTCATCACTGAAAATCAAAGGAAGAAGTTTGGTTCTATAAGGGAACCCAGAAAGAAAGTATTGTCAATAGAATCCTATTTAAAAGTATTGTCTGAAAGTTCAACTTCTCATAAGAAGGCATGCAATAGAATAACCAAGTGGTCATACAAAATAGAAAGCTCAGTGAATGATCATGAAATTTCAATTGAAGACATAAGGAGTCTTTCAAATGATCTTGCTATTACTTTTAATTATCTTGACAAAGAAACCATATAAAGGCTGAATCAGGTTTCAAAAACTCATGGAGCCGATATCCCTTCAATAAAAGAGCTTCAAGAGATAATGAATTCTTTTCTATAAGAGTTTTCAAAGGTTTTATCTTTCAAAGATGAAATAGTTCTGTTGAAGAAGAAAAATTCCATGTTATCAAAAGACAATAAGAATTTTCAAGACAGAATTGATACTCTTGAAGAAGTGATCAGAGTTTAATAAGAGACTATCAAGAATCCGGATAAGCTTTTTGCTGACCAATAGGAGCTTCTCAAATCACAGGGTGATTCTATCGCTAAGGACAAGAAAGAAATCAAAAAGATGAAAGCTGTTATTCATGAGATGATCAAGAAATAAAAATAAAGAGAAAAAAAATTAGTGTTGTTGTATCTTTATTTATTCATTTATATAATTCTATAGACTTTTTTCATCTCAATGAGATTTATGTTATCTTTCCCTTTTCCTTTCATTTCTTTTCTATAACTTTTTCAGGTAACTCAAGATTACCCCATTCTTTTTGTAAATCACAAAGGGGGGAATGTTTTATAAGGGGATAATGTTTTAATTAAATAATTCTAAATCAAGAAAAATTTATGAATACAATCCTTAGGAAAGTACATAACTAAGGGGGATTTAGTTGTATTCGATTTCATATTCAGAATAGTTTTTAATAACTTAGGGGGAGATAAGTATTTATTTTTGTTTTTAATTATTGTTTTGTGATTTCTAAAAAGGAGGAGATTGTTGAGTCAAAAGTCCTCTTTTGACTTTTATATCTTGTTTTGGAAATCACAAATGTATTCATATCTATTTATTGTACTAACTCTGTCAATCGTACTGACTTTTTCAATCATACTGACTCTGTCAATCGTACTGACTCTGTCAATCATACTGACTCTGTCAATCATACAGACTTTGTCCATCGTTCTGATTCTGTCAATCATACTGACTCTGTCAATCGTACTGACTCTGTTAATTGTACTGAATCTGTAAATCGTACATACTCTGTCAATCATACTGACTCTGTCAATCGTACTAACTTTTGTGCATCATATCCACTTTTCATCATTTCATTACATTGAACTAAGTAATAATAATAGTACTCACATTTTATTTTTATCACTTGTTTGTTTTTATCCTTTATTAACACATGTCAATCATACTCATGTTTATCATATTCATATGTCATTTGTTTTTACCAAAACGATGTCGTGGAGTTATTTATAAACTAATCAAAATGATGTCATGTTTTATGTTTCAATATGTCCGTTATAATGCCAGGTGTCCAAGTCCCTTCGAGTTTTCTGGAGAAATATGACCATTGGAGGAAATGTGACAATTGGAACCTGAGGCCTATAAATATGAGGTCATTTGAAGCTGAGAAATACAACTGAGAGAATTTGATAATTTTTTTTGCTACTATCAAGTTCTAGAGAGAGACGCTGTGACTTCTCTCTTGCTTCATGAAAAAACTTGAGATTACAAAATGTGAACGACTCGTTCTTAGTTTTTGTATTTCATTAAGTGCTTTGTTTTGCTTTGTGTGACCGATCAGGTGATAAAGATCTAGGGCTACTGAGGATAGGTAGACGGTGGTACCAATCATCATACCGAGGGCTTTCAAGTGTTTGAAAGACAGAGGCACCGATTACTTGCAAAATCGAGGGCTTGCGGGGATAGCAAGATAGACGTACCGATCATCGTATCGAGGGCTTGCGGGGATAACAAGACAGACATACCAATCATCGTATCGAGGGCTTACCAAGGTAGTGGTAAGAAAGATATCTTATCCTAGGTGAAAGGATACCCTTATCTTTGGGATAAAAGAATTGTAATACTTTTACATTTCCGTTGCTATTTTTTTTAAAAAGGGAATTGTATTGTTTCCTTTCTTCATTTCATATTCATTTGTAACTATTTCAATTACCATTATACTGTTACATATAGTATCAATAGATTATATAAGCTTTATGGTTGAATCCTTCACCATTTTATTACTCTGATTATTATATTCATTTTGAATACAATTACTTTACACTTCTTATAGTATTACATCGTATCATACCTTTACATTTAATACATTCGTGGTTAATTGTATTTGTTGTGAATTGTATTAGTTTAAGATCATTTAAACTAATCTTATTAAGTGTTTAAACACAAAGTTTATAAACCTACAATTCACCCCCCTCTTGTACTATTCCATATAATATACATATACATCTTTATATCGATCCAACGGTTTTTGCCCCTTCTAACTAATTTATTAATTTAGAGGCGATAAAAACCACCGCTAAATGAGTAATGTGTCCCATATTAGAGGTGGTTATATAAACCGCCTCTACTTGAACCCTATTAGAGGCAGTTTCAAACAACCTCTAATTATATATTTGATTTAAAAAAATCTACCCGACCTCCAGCCTATTTGAGCACCACACCCGTGTCCCGTTCCCTTGTCACCCCCATCCCCTCTCCCCCTTTAGTTCCCCCTTCATTGGTGTGTGTCACACACACTCTTCTACCCCTAAAGTTCCCCTCGCATCTCACCCCATCCTTCCACCCATTCACCCATATCATCCCTACCCATCTTATATTCTTTGTCAATCGTGCCCCAAACCCTCAATTTCTTCAAGCCTTTTTAAAAATTTACTCTCACCCGATTTCAAACAAATAACCACTAGCCTGCATCGCCATCACCTTTAACAACATGCCAAATGAATTTTTGTATTATAATTAGATAGTATGATATTTATATATAATGAAAGGTAATTAAAATAAATATTATTTGAATAAATATTAGAATACATATAAGTATATAACCTACATATATATTTATATAAATCAGTATATAAATTTTTATATTATGAATTTTTGTATCTTTGTATTTATGTATTTATGTATTTATGTAATTATGTAATTATGTATTTATATATTTATGTGTTTATGTATTTATGTATTTATGTATTTATATTATTATATATTTATTTAAACTATATATTTTATATGTGTATTTATTTACATTTGAGTAAATGTATTTTATAATTCTATTTATGCTATGTATGTACACATAAATTTATATATTTATAAATATATTTATGCAAATTATATATATACTTAAATACATATTTTTATATTATGTATTTGTTTATTTATATAATTTATATATGTGTGTGTATCTATTTAATATATTTATATAATATCTTTAAAAATATATTTATATAATGTATTTTAAAATACATTTATATAATACCTTTAAAAAAATATTTTATAATTTATTTCAATACATATATTTATTATTATGTACTTTAATATATATTTATTTGAATAAATTGTATAATATTATATATAATTAATATATAATTAATATTATATGAAATGCATATATATGAAATACAATGTATACAATTATTTATATTATACGTAATTAATATTATATGAAATACAATTTATACAAATATTATATATGAAATTAAATTTAAACAAATATTTAATTAATGATATATGAAATAAAATTTATACAAATATTTATATAATGTATTTCAAAATATATATTTATTATTATGCACATTAATATATATTTATTTCAATAAATATAATTCTATAATATTATGTATATTAATATATATATATATATATATATATATTTGAATAAATATAATTGTATAATATTTTTTACATTAATATATATTTATTTGTATAAACTGTACATCATATAATATTTATTATATATAATATAAAAGCCTAAATATATTATTTAAAAATATATTTATTATTATTATAATATAAATTATAAAAACTATAAGCTTGAGTTTTTATATGATATATTTTTTAAATAAATTATATTTATGTATATATTTACATAATATTTTTATGCTTTTATATTATATATAATCAATATTTTATGGAATAAAATTTATACAAATAAAGATATATTAATGTACATAAAATTATATAATTATATTTATGTACACATATAAAAACAATTAAATATAATTTTATAAATATTTTATATAATTTATTCATATAATGTATATAGATACATTTATATATAGATTTTTAAATATATATATATATATATATATATATGGAATTTTTTTAGTACTCCGGGTTCAAAACCCTCTATAATATCTTAAATTAGATGGGGTTTTGAAACCCATATAATTTAAATACATTACAGCAGGTTTTCAACCCCCTCTAATTGAATATATTTCAGGGTGTTTTGAACCCCCTCTAATTTAATACATTAGAGGGGGTTTTGAACCCCCTCTAATTTAATGCATTATATGGGATTTTGAACCCCCTCTAATTTAATACATTATAAGGGGGTTTAAACCACCTTTAATTTAAGACATTAGAATGAGTTTTGGACCACCACCAATTTAATATATTAGATAGGGTTGTGAACCACAACTAATCACATTGATTTGTGGCAGTTATGAAACCACACTATTTTCTTAAATTATAGAAGGTTCACCCCCCCTAAAGTCTCACCGGATATTAAAAAATAATGAAAAAAATTAGACCCGGTTCTCAACCCCCGCTAAATTTTATAATTAGCGAGTGCAACACATATCACCTTCTCATTTATATATAAAGTGAATTAATATGTTGTTCATAACCCCCTCTAAATTGGATGATTAAATGGGGTTGTGCATAACCTTTTCTAATTATATAGAAAAATAATTTAGAGGGGTTTGGGAATAACACCCTCTAATCAACCTAATTTTTAGTGTGTATTATAGATTATGTTTCATAGAACACTAAGCTTAAATGAACAATGATATACTATTAAATATTAACTTTACTGTTGGAATAGTAATATGACAATTAGGAATGGTAAACCATCCAATAGAATAGTAACCTCACCTATGAATGTATAAATAAAATTTAGGAATCTTATAAATGAAAATATGATATAATTATATCATAATATAACTAAAAAAATATTCCAAAATTGATAAATTAAGTGTGGAATTTTTTTAAAACATAAATGATTATTTACAATTTTATAATTAATATAATTATTTAATAGTAAATTTATTTTCATAAAATAGTTTCATAAATTAATATATATTTTTCTTATGATTATAAGATAATTTTATAAGTTAATTAATTTTTCAAACTGTCATAAAATATGTTATAATATTAAAATCGATATTTTTGAAATAAATAATTATTTTAATTAAAAATTATAATTCTTATATTTATAAAATTATTTTCGTAAAATTATTTTCTTTTTTTAATTTGACATGTTGAAAAATGGTTAGGCTTAATGTTTGGGATTTCTCTAAAAGGGTTGAATTTTTTGTGAGTAGTGAAATACGATAATTTACCGAATATACCATTGTAACTTAAATACACTATTTATTGAGTCATTTATGATGTAAGAACCATAATATAGAACTATAATTATTTATTTAATATATTTAATGATATGGTTCAATACTATTTATAGTCTTGAGAAAAATAAAAAACCAATGAATAAAATAAAAAAAAAACACCCCTCTCCCCCACTATAAATACCACCACTCACCACCTCTTCTCCCCACACCTTATAAGACTTTGATCTTTCTTATATTATGCCCAATTACTCTCCAAAAACTCTCCCTCACATATAGAAGCTTATATTATCAATAAAATACCAAAACCCAAGTGCCTTGAGGAGGTTGTCAATGAGAATAATTCAAGAGGTAAAATTTTCTTTCATTCTCTTTTAATTTCTTTTAACTTCTTTTCTATTATTACATTCCCATAAAACCCTATCACAAAGTAACATGATTACATCAGTATCATATATATACTTAAATTTTATTATTTTAATGGTATATCCCCCATAATTCTCTACTCTTCCCATTTTTATTCTAAAAATGAAAACGTTGTCTGAGAGGTGTCGATTCAACGCCTTCATGGATGATGATTTTCTTTTTTCTAATAAAACCTTCAATTCTTGTCATAAAACCATTATAATGGTTAAAATATATTTTAAAATTTATATTACAACTTATTTATTATTTTGGAACCAATATATATACCTAATATTAATTAATAAAACAAAACTGGTTTGTGATGGTCGAAAAAATGCCAAAATAATCTAAATGGTTATCATTTACATTTTATCTTATGAATCATCATAATATATGAAAAAAATGATATATATTAAAACATTTAAAATATATAATTTCATTAATAACATATAATTTCAATTCTGGATAACTATTATAATTTTATATGATCTTTCTTAAATGTATACAAGTGAACCAATCATGAAAACCATGGAAATGAACACTCTCGAATGACGAAATTGAAAAATATAACTTGTAAAAAAGACCATAAATTAACTTAAAAAAATTACAATAAATAAAATAAATTTTGATTAATTTATGAATAAAATTATTAATGAATCTAATTTCATTATCCATGATATTATGTGCAAGTAAAGAACACTTTCAGAAATAAGGTAAGAGATTCTCTCTGAACACCCATTTTTTCTTCAGGTTGTGATTTATCTCTCTTTAAAAAAATTTAATTCTTAATTATTTATATATACTCATACTAAATTATTTTTTATGTTCCAATATTATTTACCAAGGTAAATTCTTCTTTATTTGATGGGGAAATAAATGTTTTATAAGGTTTCCCTCACAATTTCTCTCGATAAGCAAGCCTGATTAAAGGGTACTTCCCAATTTCTTACCCATTTTCAAGTACATTAGATAATCTATTTTAATACACAAATATTTCTATAAAATAACCCTTTTTATTATGAAAAACTATCTTAGTTCATTTTTTGATTTATGAAAACCATTATTCTTTTTTCTGCTTTAAAGATACTTCAACATTTTCCCTTAAACCACACTTATGTGGCTTATTACTAATGTTTCTTAAACACTATTTTACATGTTTCACTTTAGTTTGACATAATTTGTCATTATATATCATTATTTTCTATTTTTAATGTTTGAGTATGATTTAAATCCATACTTTCATGGATACCATTATTATTTTCTCTTTGGTTGTGCCTTATTTATCTCTTAATCCTTGTGTATGGTGTATACTTCCCTTTTATTTATGATCAATACCCATTGAATATTTCATTGAATATCTATATTTTTTGTATCATGTATATGATTATTTTATGATCTGTATACCAATTCTAAATATGGTTTTTTATTTTAATTTTTTTAACTGGATAAATATTGAAAATTCATATTTTTTACTCAATACATATATTTTGATAACTCATATTGTTCATGAATTATATTTATGTATGAAGAATAATTTGGACTTATAGTTATGGGTGGGGTCCTTTTATAGATAGCATCTCGATGCATCAACAGGTCAAATTAAACAAAACAGTTGGTGAAAAACCCTACATGTTTATTTCTAGGATAATCAGATGGGTTTATACCCACAAACATAAACTATCTTGACTGTATAATGGTTTATATACCCGTTAAATGATTTCTAGTAATTAATAATTTTATTCATTCAATATTCATTTATTACTTTCCATGATATTCTCTCCATGAAAAAATCTATGAATCAATTTTAATTCTCAGTTTGTGGGAGGCATGTGCTTTTCATTAACTTACCTTTCTATAATGATTTTCCTTATTGAATTTACTTCATTAATTATTTATTCATGTAACTCTTACTGATCATTTGATCTTACACATTTATTTTTCACCTTCCCCATGTTATGAAGATTAAATATTTTAATATGCTTCATGGAATCATTTTAGTTTCCTTGGATATATTCTATGTTTAATTACCAATTTAATATGAGAAAAATGTATGTTTCTAGTTCTTTAAGACTACTAAACTGATCGATCCCTGGAGATGTTTTCTCTTATATCAATGAAATTTATATAAAATGTCCATTGAATCTAGTCTATTTGGGTTTCAGTTGTTATATTATTTATAAAGTTTTGAACTTCCATCTTTCATAAGGGTTATATTGTTAACCATTTATAGAATGGTTTATGTTAAAATTTAGATGATTTTTTAGAGAATAAAGTATTATCTATACATTTGAGGATTTATGAACATTGGATAACATGTGTTATCCTTTTTTTGTGATAACTAAAAAAATATGGAATCAACTATCATTTTATTTATGGATATGATGATCAGTAAATGCTTCAGAAATAATGAATTCGCCTTCATTTCTTAGAATAAGAGAAGAAGTGGAAATTTGTCAAGGAACAACCAAGGGTGAGGTTGTCTTGAAATCATGTAAGTATATATTATCATTAAAATTATTCAATATAAAAAAATTTCTATAAATACAATTTTTTCCTATTAACATCAATTTTGATGATATCGATGACCTCTTTCATACTTCTTCAGTTTATGGTTTTTTGATTATTAAATTTCTTTAGGTCACTCACTTTACTGTGATCAATGATCTTTATCAATCTCTATGATTATTTACACTTTCCCTCCATGTAAGTGTTTTCACTTTCCACCTATGTTTACCTATGTGGAAACCTATTTATGAGTTACTTTTGGTAACCGTAATGTTTCTAACTTTCACTTTTTAAATAATTCTTTAGTATTCATTTTATGATGTGGGTTTCTATTAAAGGAACCATTAAGTGTTAAACCATTGATAACCAAGATAATTATCAAGGGTGAAACTCATTTTAAGGGGGGAATAATGTAACACCCCATTATTTTTGATTTTTTTTAAAATTAGTTTAATCTTTTCCAAATTATTCATTTTAAAAAACACTAAATATAGATTTTTTTATAAGAAAGAAATAAGTTTTCCTTTCATTATACACAATACCAAGTTAATATTTCACTACATGAGAAACATAGATTATATTTAGGTACATAAAAACATATTTTTTGGATTTTATTACCCAAAATACTTAGTCCCTTTGATAGCTTGTGTTATACACAAGGCTGAGTTTTACCATATTATAATATTTTATTAATATTGCTATTAAAATATTATTACAGCTACCACCTAAATATTGGAATTTATGTTACGAATAAGATTATATAAATTGTGAAAATATGATCTACACATTTATATAAAATTAATCCTTTGGGTATAAATTAGTAGATGTGATTGTAAGAACAATTTGAAAATAAAGGAATTACTTTTCTAAGTGAAATATTTTTCCTTGTACAAACACAATTTTATCACAATAAATTAAAAAAACTAATTTGGATTATTGTATTCAGTAAATTTTATATATTATATTTTTTGGATTGGGATTTAACAAATATAAAAAAGAGGGGGGGGGGTGAATTGTGTCTTTTACAAATTCTTTACGAAATCGTGTTCTACCTTTTGAATTTAATCTGATGAATTAATGTAGAGGAAATTTAAATAGCAGGGACACATGATGTATAGTGGTTCGAGGAACAGAAGGCCCCTAGTCCACTCCACCAATACTCTACTCCACAAGCTTGGTGATTTTCACTATCTAGTCCTTGTGTCAACATACCATTCCACAACTGAGTATAGACAGTTGACACCTTTACAATCTAAGAAAAAACAAATCCTTGTGGTTCACTCATAGAATATATACATCTTAGTACGATAAGTCGATCACTCAAGAATAGAAAAGAAATGTATTTATACTTTGAAAATAATTTCCCGTTGTTCTTCATAATTTCAACAGAATGAAAATGAAAGTAGATGGATCGTCGCCTTCATAAATAATGATCTTCCAAGAAGAGTAGTTCTGAGTTGATCTGGCTGCAGTAGATATAGAAATATAATTCACAACTTCAGCAGTAGTAGATTCATAATATATCTTCGATGTAGAATGAGTGAATATCTTATCATGATTCTTCTTCTTCTTCAATAAACTGAGCTTTGATTCTTTCAAATCAGTAGATTTGTGTTCTTGATAGTCTCTGTTTTTATTATTTTTATAAAATATTTAACGTTTCTGTTCAAAAAAAACTTGTATATTTTCTCTGTGTAAATATCACATCTATATAATAATGACAAGCACTTATCCTGCAAATTTAGATCCAAAAAATTCACCTTCTGACTTGCAATAATCAAAAATTCAAAATAACAGAGCAATTGTAACTTCCCTGAAGATTCAGCATAAAAATATCCTTTTAAATTGATCATTTGAATCATAAATAAAATGGCTTTGACTCAGTCAAAAACAAGATTTAAAAATCAACTTTTAATCTGGCTTGAAATCATCCTAATAATACGCTTTCAGACCATTTCATAACAATATCATCTTTAATTCTTCAACGCCAAACATAAGGTTGAACTGTATAGCATGAATCTTTCAAATGTAAGGTTGAACACAAATGTAGGGTTGATGTCGTATCCTTCAAACGTAAGGTTGATTACAAATGTAGGGTTGATGAACCATAATTTTATTTTCAATAATCAAACGTATGATAAATGTTCCATACTTTTAAAATCTTCTAAATGTAGGATACATGATCCATAATTATGATGAAATGTAAGGTTGATTACAAAAGTAAGGTTGATGAACTATACTTTTCAATATCCCAAAACATTGGGTTCCTTCCTAATGTAGGGTTCCTCTTCAATACTTTTCCGATAACATATGGTTGATTAACCATACTTTTCTGATAACTCATAATGTATACAACACATTTCTTCCTTACACTATGTTTCTCAACGTAATGTATGAATAGTGATTCCTGAACATGCTTAAGCAATTCCCGAACATGTAACGCATGAACAGTGTTTCTCGAACACGCTAATGTGAATTAAATCTCGTTGTCCAAGAACTTAAATATTTCTTCCATAAATAAAAATATAATGAATAATAAATTACTGAAATATAATTAAAAAATAAAATCATTAGAAAACAATTAAGGGTATTTGTGAGCATCAAAATCATCACAGAGATAGAGTATTGTTCTCAACAATCTCCTCCTTTTTAAATAAAAATATTATGTATTGTTGAAAAAAAACACTTGCTTAATAATCTCCCCCTTTTTGATGATCATAAAACCCATAAAATGACAAATGAAATTAACTTACAAAATTAATTACATATAGTTTTGAATTTTGAAAAGATAAATACAATATTAGATTTAACTTAATTTCTCCCCCCTTAAAGGATTAAGATAACACTTAATATTTCTTCCCCTTTGTAGAAAAGAAAAAAAATGTGAAATATTTAAAATAAAATGTTTTGTTTATCATAATTTCTTTCCCTTTTTGTGATATAAAGAATAATGAAAGAATATGGAATATAACACATTTTAATATAGAAGTGAACTTAAGTAAATGCTATTATTAACCGTTTGTCAATAATTGAACAGGGATTACTGGCATATTTGAACAGACACAGTAAAACAAATAAAAACAAACAAATATAGAATGAATCAAAATTTTTAGTGATAACATAGAATAGGGACAATCAGGATGAGCACAAGAATCAAGGTGTGGTAAGGGTACGAGATAGGTTCTATCTCCTCTGAATTACTGCATTGATTTCTATCAACTGCACCCTCAATATTCTCATTATTCCATCTCCCATCTTGATAATAAGATCTCTATTCTCCCGAGTCATATGAATATCTTTTATCATATTTACTCTGAAAAAACTCATGAAGTCTCTCTTCCTAATCCATAAATAGAGTTAACTTCTCTATAAACTAAGTCAGCATAGTTCTAATACTTGGTTCACTCAAGGTCAACTGGTCAACCAAAAATCTCTGATTATCTATTAAAACTGATAGTGGAGCACTATTGAACTGAAAATCATACAATCTTTCATTCATATTTCTCATCACTGCTATGATATCCAGAAATCTTCTAATTAAATCAGGTGAAGTACCTGATCCTCTAGCTTCACCAGTCCTGATAGATGCAAACCGTGTCTCCATATAGTCTTTAAACTATGACAGATATGACTTCATCACCATTTCTAATTTCAACTTCAATAATTTTGTCAACATTGTTTTCCTAAAAGTTTCAACTTCCTACCTTGGAACTTTACTTTCTTTAAGTCTCTGAAATTTTATCTGTTCTTTTTCTAGGGATCTCCTCAGAGCTACATTTTCAGATTCCAAATTAGACAACTTTCTGTACAGTTATTCTATTTCTTTATTCACTGAATTAGAGGCACCCTGTACTTGATTCTTATCCTCATATTGTACTTGATACAGAATTACTAATGGCAAAGAGTCTGCATTAAATTTTTCTTTTTCTTCCTCCTGAGCTGGTTGGTTGATAGACTTTTCCTCAGAGTCTTTTCTAGACTCTTCCACTGACAAATCCTCATGAATTACCTCTATTTGAACTTCAAAAATATTCTCATCATGAACATCAGTAATAACTTCTTCCACTTAATTTTCTAAAATGATATATTCTTGATTTTCCTAAGGACTGGCCATTTCTTCATCAGGATCTGCCTCCTTTTCCTTTTCAATTATAACTGTAGTGTCAACTACAATTTTCTGTTCAATTTCAGTTACAACCATATCCTATTCTTGAGTCTTAGTTTCAGATTCTTCTTAAATTTAATTTTTTACTTGATGAGTCACTTTAATTTGAGTAGTATCCTCTTCTTGTGGCTTCTCAACAATTTCTTCTCTGACAAAATTTTAAGTTAGTAAATCTCTGGATGATAAAATATGTGAACCAAGTTCCTCATGAGCATTATAATTTCTTTTCCTTCGAATCTGAAGTCCTTCATGACTAATTTCTTCTTTATCTTCTTCAGTTTCAAATCTTATTCTTCTTATAGTAGTGGTCAATATTGATTCATCTTGTCCCTCCTTAGATTTAGAATATTTAGCCTCATCACTCTATTCCTCTTCTTCAGATCCTACTGGAAATTTTTTTCCTTTCAATGTGATCCAAAAGTAACCAATCTTTCTCAGGGTTCTAACACCAAAAGTGTTACTATGATGGCATCTAACTTTGGTTTCCATTATCCTTACTATATCATTTTTGAACAAAATTTTTGAGACGAATCTACCAAATGGATAAAAATTTATGTGAGCTTCTGTTTGATGACAATAATGAAGGTACCTTACCATGTACCTAGGAAAATTAAGTCTTATATCACTCAAAAATAGATACATTATATACATGTCTAGATACAAGATTTTCTCTAGCTCAGACATCCTCGGTGCAATCCCTGTTTTCACAAACTTCACTAGGATTTTCTGATCCAGCTCCAAGTCCTTTATGAAAATCTTCCTTATATATTTATAACCAAAAAAGAAAAGACATAATATTTTCAGACATATGTACTGAATCTCTTTTATTCTTCAAATAAAAATGAAAGACTCCCTCATGAGGTCAGTTCAAAATCCCACCAATCTCCGTAGATGATATCAAAACATCTTGATCTTCAATCTTAGCAACCATAGTATCATCATCTTCCCCCAGACTAAACTGAATATATTTAAAGAAATAACAATGTTCTACCTCATATAGAAACTCCGTAAAATCTCCACTAAATGTCTTTTCAAGGTTTTGAAATGTAAGAGCTTACTTCAGCAAAAGGTTTTCCTGATATAACCATTCCAGATCTATGAGATTTCCTTGAAAAATTTTCCTTTGAAGAACTGTCTCTTGGTAGTACTAGTCTCAGCCTCATCGTTTATCTTGGTCTTGGCCATTTCTGTAAAAAAATCTATGAAGGTTCGAAAAATGATTAAGGTTTCGAAGGTTCAGGTTCGAATAGACAAAGAGTGGTAAAGCACTGCAGGTTTAAATGGTTTTTTGGTAGAAATAAAATGATTTAGAATTCGAAAGGTTTCTGACAGCCTTGATTCCCTTGTCATAAATAATTATTACATTGATTTTAAAAATAAATAAATGATCACGTAAAGAAAAAAAACTTATTCTATTTGAAAAATAAATAACTAATTTATTTTAAACAGTATTAAAATAAAGAAAAAACATAATAAAATAAAACTTTATTTAAAATTAAATAAACCTAGCTCCCCCGTAATAAAATCAAACCTTGCAGTGGGAAGTGGTTTGGTAAAAATATAAACTAATTGAATTTCAGTACTTACAAATTCTAAGAATATATCCCTTTTAATAACTTGGTCTCTTAGAAAATGATGTATGATATCAATATGTTTAGTCCTAGAATGATTAATAGAAATTTTTTGAAATATTTATAGCACTACTATTATCACATAAAATAGGCATACTATTAAAACTTAGTTTAAAATCAATAAGAGTGGTTTTCATCCACAATACTTGTGCACAACAACTGCCAACAGATACATGTTTTGCCTCAGCTATTGACAGAGCAACTGAGTGTTGTTTCTTACTTGACCATGAAACTAAGGACATTCCTAAAAAGTGAAAAGTACCTAAAGTGCTTTTCCTATATAATCTACAACTTCCAAAGTCTGCATCTGAATATGAAATTAAATTAAAATCAGACATTTTAGGATTAAGAAGAGATTGAAAAAAAATTCCTTTTAAATATCTAAAAATTCTTTTAACAATAGTTAAATGATATTCTTTAGGATTTCATTGAAATCTTGAACAAAGATATACTGAATGCATTATATCTGGCCTACTAGCAGTAAGATATAATAAACTACCAATCATACCTCTATATAAATTTTTTTCAACTGATTTTCCAGTTTCATTCAAATCATGTTTTACATTAGTACACATAGGAGTTTTATATGTCTTGCTGTTTTCAAGTCCACATTTATTTAGTAAATCTGTAATGTACTTGCTTTGATTTAAAACATTTCCAAAATATTTTTGATAAATTTTAAGACCTAAAAAGAAATTTATTTCTCCCATCATACTCATTTCAATTTTTTTTTGCATTATATTTAAAAACTCTTGAGAAAGATATTTATTAGTTGATCCAAAAATTACATCATCAACATAAATTTGAACCAATAAAATGTTAGAATTTATAGTTTTCTTAAATAGTGTTGGATTTTCCATTCCAACAGTAAAATAATTTTTCAAAAGAAAAGATCTTAATATTTCATACCAAGCTCTAGGTTCATGTTTAAGGCCATAAATAGCTTTAGTAAGTTTAAAAATAGAATATGGTTTTTGAGAATTTTCAAAACCAGGAGGTTTCTCAACATAAAATTTCTATATTAAATAACCATTTAAAAAGGAAGACTTAATATCTATCTAAAATAAATTAAAATTCATATGAGATGCATATGCTAAGATGATTCTAATGGCTTCTAATCAAGACACAGGTGCAAAGGTCTGATCATAATCTATAACTTATTTTTTATTATATCCTTTAGCTACTAGTATTGATTTATTTCTAGTTATTATTCCTTGACCATCTTGTTTATTTCTAAAAACCTATTTGGTTCCAATAACTAGATAATTCAGTGGTCTTTCAACTAATTTTTAAACTTCATTTCCCTTGAACTGGTTCAAATCTTCTTCCATTACTATCATCTAGCTTTCATCATCTAGAGATTCTTCTATAATACTTGGGTTATAGTTGGGATAGGATGTCAAAAAACTCAACAAGATTTCCTATATTCTTTCTAGTTTTTATTCTTGTTTATAAGTCTCCTATCACAGTTTCTAAAGGGTAATTATTTAGGGTCCTTGAATGTCTAGGTAGTACACTTATAGGTTCTTCAATGTCAAGTTCTTCTGGACTGGATTGAATTTCATTTATATCATTTTCAAAATCATCTTTTAGGTTCTCCAGTCTCATGTTATCATTAGAATCAAACTCAACTATTTGATATGTCCTTTTCTCAAAGGGATCGGTTTCATCAAATTTAACATGAATTGAATCCTCAATAATCCTATACTTTTTATTAAAAACTCTATAAGCTTTGGAAGTATCAGAATATCCTAAGAAAATGCCTTCATTAGATTTTGGATCAAACTTACTAAGATTGTCTTTGGTGTTTATGGTATAAACTTTGCATCCAAAAACATTAAAGTAATTTACTTTAGGTTTTCTATTATTCCAATGTTCATAGGGTGTATTTTTTAAAATTGGTCATATTAAAACTCTATTCATTATATAGGAGGTTGTAATTGCAACTTCTGCCCAAAAATAGGTAGGAAGATTATATTCATTTAGCAAAGTCCTAGCCATTTCCTGAATAGTCCTATTTTTTCTTTCAACAATTCCAGTTTTTGAGGTGTTCTTGGTGTAGAGAAGGTGTATTTAATACCCATATTTGAGAAAAGGGAATTGAATTACAGATTCTCAAATTCTCCACCATGATCACTTATTAATGAAATTATTTTATAACCTTTTTCATTTGGAACAGATTTTCAAAAACTTTCAAATAAAGTAAAAGCTATATTTTTAAATTTTAAAAAGAAAATACATGTAAATCTAGAATAGTAATTAACTAAAACATATACATATAGTTTACTAGCCAAGATTTCTACTCTTGAAGGTCCTAAAAAATCCATATGTATGAGTTCTAGAGGTTTAGGAGTATCAATTTTGTTGATATATTTGAAGAATGGTTTGTGCTGTTTTCCAAGTTGACATGCATCAAAAAATCTATCACTCTCAAACTTTAGACTAGGTAAATCAGAAACTAGTTGTTTCTTGGATAATTTATGTGAAGAATATATATTGAAATTTCCATGCCTTCTATTCCAGATCCAGGATTCATTTATCTTAGTAGTTAAGCAGTTTACTTGTTGTTTATACAAGGAATTTAAATCTAGGGTATACACATTGTTAGTTTTAGGTGCTCTAAATTTAAGCAATTTATTTTTGAAAATAGAATAACAGTTGTTAGAAAAATCAACAACATAAACATCATCACATAGTTGAGAGATACTTATCAAATTGTGTTTCAATCCTTGTATATAAATTTTTTTATTGATTAAGACAACTTCTAGATCTCCAACTATTCCAATGCCAATGATTTTCCCTTTGGCATTGTCACCAAAAGTGACAAGTCCACCATATTTTTGAGTAAGTGTAGAGAAATTTTATGCACTTACACTCATATTCCTTGAGTATCCACTGTCCATATTCCATATGGTCTATTTTATTCTATGACCTTATTCCTATAAAGGCATTTAAACAAGTTTCTTTGGTACCCATATTCTATTGGGTTGAGTTCTGTTAGCCAGTAAAGATCTGGGAATCCAGACTTGATTTGTTTTTCTAAAATCAACAGAATCAAATAAATTATTTAAAAAAAAATCTTTCTTAATACCACTTATTTGATATTGTCTTAAGAAACACTTTTTAGAAATATTTCCCCTTGTTCCACAGTTATTACAATTTAATATTTTTGATCTTGGAATAAAATAATTCTTGTACAGCTTAGGGTTTTTACCTTTACTGCCAATTCCAAATCTTTATTTATTAATAACAGTGTTCCCAAGAATTTTATTCAAGGAGTTTTCTCATTTAGTAAAAATGAGGGTTGCACTTTTATATGTTTTTAATTCAGATTGTAGAGTTTTTATTTCATCTTCAAGATCTGTATAGTCAATGTTAATTGAATTATACTAATCTGTTAACTCATTAAATTGCTTTAGTATTGTATCTCTTTCATCTAAAACAACCTTGTGAATTTTATTTAATGAATTATGATTCTTAAAAAGAGAGTCATATTTTTCTTCAATCATGTTGTAGTATGCTGCAAGTTTTCCATTAGAACAACTTGTTTTAGAACTAGAGTCAGAGTCAGAAGAGTAGTATGTTTGTACCTCATCTGTTTCTACCATAAAGCACATGTTGGATTTCATATTTAATTCTTCCTTCTCTAAGTCTGATTCTGAAGTACTTCTAAAGTCTTCACACACACTCCATATATCTTTCATTTCTTTATTATATTTTTTCTCATAATAATTCTTTTTGAAGAACTTATTTTTCTTGTCTTCTTTCAACTAAGGACAGTCAAGTATGATATGACCCATATTCTTGCACTCATAACATCTGACTTCCTTTTCATTCTTTTTGAAAGTTTTTCTAAGACTTTTATTATTTTTGTAGAATTTACTAAAATTTCTAGCTAACTGAGCCAGTTCTATATCAGAGATTGATGAATCAGAATGTTCTGATTTCACCTTTACTTCTTTTTTTCTTTAACTTTTTTCTTTTCCCTTGATTTAACAATTTTAAGGAAGTGTCTTCTCTCTTGATCAGAACCTTATACTCATTTGATTCATCTTGCATATCAGCTTCATACATCATATGTGTTCCAATAAACTCTCTCAAGGTTAAGTCTTTGACAGGCATTGACTGTCTGATTGTATTAGATATTCCATTCCATTTAGTAGACAGCACTCTCAGTACTTTTAAAGCTTGATCATCTTGTTTGGTTGGTTCTCCCAAGAAAGTTATATTGTTGACAATTTCTGTCAATATTCCATTCATTTGAGTAAGGATTTCACCTTCAAACATTATGAATGTATCAAATTTAAGCTTAGCGGTAGCATATCTCATTTTTCTGACATTGTCAGTTCCTTCATAAGCAACAAGAATAGTTTACCACATCTCATATGCTGTGGGAATTGAGATACTCTATTAAATTCATCAGGTCTAAGACCACATATAATTGCATTCATTGCCTTTGAGTCGATTTGGTTGCAGTTGATATAGAAATACAATTCACAACTTCAGCAACAGTAGATTCATAGTAGATATTTGATATATAATGAGTGAATCTTATATCACGATTATTCTTCTTATTCTACAATACACAGATCTTTGATGCTTTTAAATCAGTAGATTTGTGTTCTTGATAGTCTCTATTTTTCTTTTTTTTGAAAAAATATTCGACGTTTCTATTCAAAAAAACTTGTATATTTTTTCTATGTAAATAATACATATATATATAATAACAAAAAAAAACACTTCTCCTGCAAATTTAGATACACAAAAGTCACCTTTTGACTCAAAATAATCAAAAATTCAAAATAACATCGTAGTCATAACTTTCTTGAAGATTTAACATAAAAATATCCTTTTAAATTGATCATATGAATCATAAATAAAATGGATTTGAATGGGTCAAAAATGCAATTTAAAAATCAACATTTAATATGGATTGAAATCAGCTTAATAAACCGCTTGGAGACCATTGCATAATAATATTATCTTCAATTCTCCAACGCCAAATGTAAGGTTGAACTGTATAGCATGCATCTTTCAAACGTAAGGTTGAACACAAACGTAGGGTTGATGTCGTATCCTTCAAATGTATGGTCGATTAAAAATGTAGGGTTGATGAACCATACTTTTTTTTTTCAATAATAAAACGTGTGATAAATGTTCCATACTTTTAAAAGCTTCTAAATGTAAGGTATATGATCCATACTTTTGATGAAACGTAAGGTTGATTACAAAATTAAGGTTGATGAACCATACTTTTCAATAACCCAAACATAGGTTTCCTTCCTAACGTAGAGTTCCTCTTCCATACTTTTCTGATAGCATATTATTGATTAACCATACTTTTCTGATAACTTATAAAGTATACACTACATTTCATCCTTATGCTATGTTTCACCACATAAGGTATCAATAGTGATTCCAGAACATGCTCAAGCAATTCCCAAACATGTAATACATGAACAGTGTTTCCAGAACACGCTAATGAGAATTAAATCTTGTTGTTCAAGACCTTAAATATTTCTTCCAAAAATAAAAATATAATGAATGATAAATTCCCGAAATATACTTAAAAATTAAAATCATTTGAAAAACAATTAGGGTATTTGTGAGCATCAAAATCATCATAGAGATAGAGTATTGTTCTCAACGATCTGCCCCTTTTTAAATAAAAATATTTTGTATTGTTGAAAACAACACTTTATCAAAAAAAATTCAGTCAATATTTTTGATACTCATCCAATATATTTGATAGGTATAAGATAAGAATAAATACAATTTTATGAATAAAGAGATGTATTTTTATCAAAGGTAAATTTAACGCATTTTAATGATAAACCCAATGTAAATATACTTTTTTAAACATATATAAATTTTATTGGAAAAAATAAAATTAATTTTTTAAATAATAATATCAAATTTTAATTTGGGTAAATTTTTGGTATTTTTCTAAGAAGTTTCTTTTTTTGATGAATAGTTTAAAACAATGAATTTTAATTCAAAATGGATTTTTCATAAAATATATTTTTATAGTTAAATTATATTTTAATTTTATTTTATAGTATAATTAGATCAATTATATATCAATTAATCAAATATAGGTAATTATAACAAATTTCACTTTGAAAATGGATATAAAAACATTTGAAACGTTTGGACCTTTAAAATTGAAAAACACATCGTCTCGTCCCATCTATGAGGTTAATTTTAAATTAATTTATAACAATTTTGTGATTTAAATTTAGGAAAATTTATTCCATATTTGTAATCATAATTATTTATAATTTCTAACAAGTTCAACTTCATTTTTGACCAAAAATATTTGAAAAAATAATTAAAAATAATTACAATGATTTAGGTAAAAACAAGTTTAATTAGTGGTTAATCATTAAATTTTGTGACCAAATAACCTAGAAACATGTCCAAAATATATTTTATGTAAATAATTATACCATATACTCCCTTTAATACAAAATGAACCATTATTGGAGAAACATTATGTAAAGGAGACCTCTCACTAGTGTTTACATTTTTATATTTACAAGAATGTCACTTCTCTACTATAAAAATGCACTCACACCCTCACTTCATCACAAATATCAATACACTTTTTTTGGAAAAAAACTCATCTCAAATATCCTCAAAACATCCCTAACTTAATCCAAGAGTATTCACTTTGGGAATAAATCCAACTAAGGAAACCATTTGTGGATAACTAAAAGGAGTTACCCCGAGAAGAGGTAACATTCATCCACAAGCTCATTTTTTATTTTCTTTCTAAGATCCCTAAATTATTCTTATTATAGTATTATATAATAACCTAAATATCCTTGATATATTGAGATATTTTAATTCTAAGTTTTTGGATAACACCTACACAAACTTCCTTCAAATGGGTAATGAACTTACTTTTCATGTGTACGGTGGAATATCACCTCATGAAACGATGTCGTTCTTTTTTTCTTTACCACATACAATGGTTGGGAATTATGATGGAAATGATATTTTCATATGATATATATGATATTTATGATGTATTTATTCTTTTGGAATTATTATATACAACATAACTTCTTGATTTCAATTTTTGTAAATATGATAACTTTGTCTATGGATGTGTGGACTATCGCCCCCTCAAAGTGATGTGATTCATTCACTCTTTACATGGAATATATTAAAGATGAGTTTAGTAAAATTATATGATATATATGAAATAATAATTATACTATAATTATAATATATATATATATATATATTTCATATAATTTCTTTCTTTCAATACGATAATAAAACAGAAACAACATTCATGCATACGTATGGTCAACCGTCTTCATGAACTATGTATTCCATATCATATTTTTATATTTGATATATTATTATAAATAAATATATGATGAATATATATTATATTTATATCATGTTTTACGTTATTTATATCATTATATAAGTATGAGGACAAAAAATATAACAAATCCAAATAATTGCAAAAAACAATGCAGTTAATACCTGAAACATAACTTCAACATGGAATTGTTAATAAATGGGTAATATAAAGTCATAAGTAAATAATATATGGGATTATATAATTTAATATTGTTTTTTAATATATTTATAATAAAATTATATTTATTATAAATTAAATTTTAATGAGTTTTATGAGATACAATACATAAGGTAATGGGAATTTCATCTCACTTTCTTATATTCAGGAGATATATGCCATATTCACCACCAATTTATTTTATGTAGTGTATATACTTCCCTAAAAAAATTTATATCATGAAATAAATTTAGTTATGATATTAAATGTTTCAATTGATGAAATTATTTCATGAGTATCATGATTATAAAGTTACTCAAGTAGTAAGGATTTTCTTATCTCACTTTTATTTCTGTGAGACTTATGCCTTATTCACCACTTATTTATTTTCATGTGGTGTGTATATTTCCCATTAATGTATTATATTATTATTATACCTAACTTTATGGGTATTTACATATCAATTTTAGTATATTTATTTCATGTGGTTTATAGTTCAAAAGTTACCAAATAGGTAAAGTAATTATTGTCTCAATTTTATTTCTTTGAGATGTATGACATGTTATAAATCTATATTTTTTATGGGGTGTATATAATTCCCTTTGACTTGTTTTTTTCGTTAATATTATTATTTTATTTATATTTTATGTTTAATTTAATTTTATTCTTTCATGGGTATTTTGATTCAATGTTACCAAAGTGTTAATATTTTATTTCTTCAGTCTCATCATTTATCAGGATTATTTATGATTATGCTTCCATTGATGAAATATTTTGATCCATATCTCAAGTATTCCCATGAATTTTATTTTCCTATGGTTATTTTTGATATCTTCAAGTAATGGTTCCATTTTTACACACTTTTTTACATAAGATAATTGGGAAAGTGTTTTTAAGAAAATATGACTTTTTTCTCTCTCTTCATTCAGAAACATGTGTTCTTTCAAAACTATATTTTCTAAAAATGTTTTGAAAATTTTCTAATATTATAATTTTATATTTTAAATAAATTTTTACCCATTTTTTTAACTTTTTAACAAAAGGGTTTTTTAAAGGAATCTTCTTGTCATTTTCCGATCGAGGAACAGTTCTAAACTTTTTACGGTGAAAAAAGAAATGTTTGACATGTAAAAATTTATCGTCCATAATGACCGTAATTTCCTTGAAGCTTCCTTTTAAATTTTACAATATTAATTTTTTTATTAAACTTTTTTTTCCTAATATTTTGGATTTTCATTATTTTTAAAGTGGTTTTCAAAGAAATATTTTTTCAAAAAAAAAGTTCAATAAGTGTTCTAAATGATTTTCAAAGCCTCCTTTAAATGTTTTCAAAGATTTTATCAAGGGAAAAGGTTTTCAAAATGTTTTTAATATTATTTTATAAGTTTTCAAGGAATACGTTTTTTAAAAAAAATTAAACTTTTATAAATTTTCAAGGAAATTTTTTTTTAAATAATTTCCAAGATTCCTTTATAAATTTTCAAGGAAAATGGTTTTCAAAATGTTATCAAGTTTCCTTCATTAGTTTTAAAGGTCATTTTAAAGTAGAATAGTTTTCAAAAAGGTTTATGTTTCTTTTGGAATGGAAAAACGTGTCCAAATGTTTTTCCAAATGCTTCCATATATGATCCAAGGTTATAGACCATTTCTCAGGCTTCTATTTGACAGGTCATAGGGCCCGAATGGATTTACATATTAGGATTTATGGACATTTGAAGTTGGGCTAGAAAACTGGTTCACAAACCCCATTCGCAAAGCTCCTTCCATGATCGCGGACTAGAGAAACTAGACCAGAGCCTCCGCGAGTGCCCCAAAGGTTGATGACGGTCGGATCCACGACTATGATAAAATTGAGGGAACTTGACCAGAGACTCTGTTAGCACTGCGATGCTCGATGATGGTCGACTCTACAGTTACGATGAACTTTAGGGAACTTGACCGGAGTCTCTGTGAGCACCGCAAAGCTTGTTGACTATCGGCTCCGCAGTTATGAGAAACTTGAGGGAACTCACTCCAGTTCCAGAGAATGATTTTCCTCGCGGCACGCATTTGTGCTTCGTAGCACACTCCTACAACCTCCATAACCTGTAAATACCTGGATCCCCCCTTCATGACGATGGTCACACTGCCCGTTGGGCGGCCGATCTCCCATTTTGCGGAGCTCTCGGGCACCATGAAGTGATTCCCTTCAAAAAGGGCTCTGTGAGAGGCTATTCTCTATTAGAGGCTTTACTCCATGAGATTCTTTGCTCCAAGAGACGCTTTTCTCCATGAGACACTTTTCTCCATAAGACACTTTGCTTTGCGAGCCACTTTTCTCCATGATCCCCTATGCTCTGCGAGTCCATGCTACGTGAGTAGCCTTCAATCGTAAATATGCTTCATGAGACCCCATGCTCGGTGAGCCACTTTGCTCTGCGGGCCTCTTTGCTCCGAAAGCCCCTATGCTCCATGAGTCTATGCTCCACGAGTGGATTTACTTCGTGAAACTACTTCATGATATCCCAGCCCTACGAGCACCTTTCCTCTGCAAAGATACTTCGTGAAGACCTATCCTTTGTGAAGCTCCTACCTTCACGCCCACTGGTCCATACTGTGGGGGGGGGGATGTGCCCTTGACTCCCCCACACCCCTGCTCAGGATCACTTCCGGGCTGTGGTCCCGGCCCTCCGGGATGGTCCCTTCGCTTCCATCACTGATCCCCCGTGAAAAATGGAGAGTTGCACCATGAACTTTTCAGTCCTGGACATCCGAATTTTCCATTACACACCCACCTTCCACCTATGGGATACCATGATTTGAGATACTCATTCGCACACCATGAAACACCTTCAGTTTACATATTCCTCTTGGTTCATTTCCCATGTCGTAAGTTGAGAGTCTCATAATCAATTCCCAGAGCACATTGACTTGACCATTCCTCAAGAAACTCTTGTAAACCCTATCACTTGGCTCATATGCCAGGTTGAACCAGAAAGGGCCGCTCTTGTATAAGTCCCAACACTAGCCATTGCTAGGAACATTTTTCCTTATAGTCCTCTATGCATGGATATAAACAGTAGCACACCCTATATGAAAAATATAGGATTCCTCTTAATCCATACAAGAGATACCTTTTTCTCCAAGCATAAGATGCTAATAGTCCTCTCTACACGACTATAAATTGTAGTACTCCCAATATGATAAATATAGGATTCCTCTTACTCTAAACAAGAGATGCCTCATGCTCCAAGAATAAGATGCCAATAGTCCTCTCTACATGACAATAAACTATAGTAATCCATGTATAACAAATATAGGATACCTCTTACTCCAAACAAGATATTCCTTATACTCCAAGAAAAAGATGCCAATAGTCTTCTCTACATGACTACAAACTGTAGTACTCCCTATGTGAAAAATATAGGATGCCTCTTACTCCAAACAAGAGACGCCTTATGCTCCAAGAAAAAGATGCCAACAATCCTTTCTATATGACTATAAAATGCAGTATTCCCTATTATTCAATAATAAGATGCCTCTTGTTTTATATAATAAATGCCTTATGTGCTAAGCATATGATGACTCATGCCATGATTACAGTGGCATAATTTCATGAGGGTTATAATCTGTTTGAGAATTCCACCTCTCAACCCCATGCTTTGTGTGTCCCTCATTCAGATCTTCAACCTCTTTCATATCTTTAGGGACCCCTAACAGCCTGGTCCCATGCCATATCAGCTCACCTACCATCATAGGCCAACGCACTGGAAGACTTTGGACAACACATCGAGTCAGGTCCTGTGTTTTGAACACAATCAACTGTCAACACTTTTTTGTTTGTCCCCATTTTAGGATAACGTGATATGGATGTTTTTTTAACATGGTCAACAGTTATCCTCAAATGCCACTCAACACTCATTGCATTCCGAATTTCGGGCATGTGATTCAAAATTTTCATCTCCATTTGTTCAGACTGATTCCAACACTCTTGTCATTAACCTGCTTGTGTAATAGCACATATGTGTATACCTCAATTATATACTTGACCCACCAGAAAGTTGAGATACCCTCATGACCAGAGATGAGGAAGACACATGGGAAGCTTCATTTCATAAGCCCCATGCACAATTTCCGCTCCTTAGAAGCACCTGAGAAGCTTCCTTGCATAAGTCTCATTCCCCATTTCCGCTCCATAGCGGCACCTGGTAATCTTCCTTGCGTATTCCCCATTCGCCATTTCCACTCCTTAGTGGCACACATGAAGCTTCCTTGCATAAGCCTCATTCACCATTGTCTCTCTACAGTGGCACCCGGGTAGCTTTTTTTACATAATCCCCATTAACCATCGCCGCTCCATAGCGGCACCCAGATATCTTCCTTGCAAAAACCCCATTCAAAATTTCCGCTCTATAGCGGCACCCGGGAAACTTCCTTGAGTAAGACCCATTCACCATTTTCACTCCATTGTGGCACTCGAGTAGCTTCCTTGCGTAAGCCCCATTCACATATGTCACTCCATAGCAGTACTCGGGAAGCTTCTTTATGTAATCCCCATTCACTGCCCTTCGTGGCCATAAATTTTCACCATGATTGTCAGGTCTACTGTTGCCTCTTGTTTCTCACACAGAGCATGAATCATGTGAGCTTATAGAAAGCACTGACCATGATATACTCTTTGGGAAGCCTAGAATGTAAGCCCCAAACACCATATGAACTACGTGGACTTTGATCCTTGCCAAGGAAAGGTACTTAAGAAGCCTCCCTATTGTTCAAGCCCAATACCTCCATTAGTATTGTCATCCTCACGTCAGTTCACAAAACTATCCCAAACTAAGTGAAATTTGATCTTTTCTAAGGAATGGTATGTAGGAATCCTTACTAAGGTTCAATCACAACAACCATTGGTTCCGCCCCCCTTCACATCGGTTCCAAACATCCCAAACAATGAATACTTTGATCCTGGACAAGGAACGTTACATAAGAATCCTTCTTGAGGTTCAAACCCAACACCCTTGGTCCCGACCACTTCACGTCGGTTCACCACCGTCCTCCATGACATTAAACTGTATGCCACTTTTGTCCCACATGACACTAGAATGCCCCCTATAAAATGTTAAGCTGTTGTCAATCCCCTATCCAGCAGTAATCTGTTGTCAATCCCATCAAGCAGTAAGCCATTTTCAACCCCATTTAGTAGTAATCCATTGTCAACACCATTCAGTGGTAAGCTATTGAAGTCCCAAATTGATGGTAATACATCGTCAAGTGAACTACATGGACTTTGATTCCCTGCCACGGGGATACATAGGAAGCCTACCTAAGGTTCAAGACCACCACTCATGTATCATCCTGATCTATCCCTCGATCGCATGTGTTCTGAGAAGATTCTTCCCCAACATGGAGGTTCTATTTCCTCCAGATCTGATCCATGTGTGCATTCTCATGAGTCGCCTCTTCAGGTGTCCCATAGTACCACTGAACTATGTGGACTTTGATTCCCTACCATGGGGATACGTAGGAAGTCTCTTCAAGGCTCATGCCCAAAATCACCGCCGTCCTCACGTCGGTTCCATCTCATTATCCCTCCAGTTCATTCAACTCTCCATCATCCATCTTGAATCTTACTTGGTCCACCACATCCTGGTACCATCATTTCATCCAACTCCTCACTACTCCTAGCAGTACTCAGGCCGCAATCCATGCATAAGCCCCAACATGTCTCCGGGTCATTGTTATTTGTGTACACCCTGATTCATCACCACCTCGAACTACATGGGTTTTGATCCTTGTCTCCTAGATAGGGTATGTAGGAAACCTCCCTAAGGTTCAATACCATCCAATGGTAAACCTTGGTGTTCCCCCATTCTGGGGTGTACACTCCTTGATCCGCCCTTAGTGGTGTCCAGAGCAGCCTTCACGGTGTGACATCTTCCCTTTATGGGACAAAATATCCTGGGTTTTCTTTTATTGAGTGTTCTGATCCATCCACCTGGTAATCACTCATGGAAATCCCTCCTAGGGATGTACCAATCTGATATGTCTCTATGATATGTTCTGATCACCTTCATTCCACCTCCGTAAGATGTTAAACTCACAGCCTACCTCGTGTTAAATGTGAGATGCCTGAGGAAAACCTCAGAAGACACGTCTTTGGTGTAACCGTCGCTGTTGGACATTAAACTCGCGACATACCCCGTGTAAATCTTGTTAATATGAGGAAACCCGCAGATACCTGCCTCTGACATAAGATACCTCGCACCTAATGTGGGATTCCTCGGGTTATGTGCTGTTGATATGACCTCTTATGAGGAAGAATATAGGTTCCCCAATGTACATGCATCCAGATATGCCCCAACATGCCTGATGTTGTCATCTACTTCAACTGAAGGTTGCTACCATGTCAATACCCCATGGAATATCCTGATGAAAGTAGTGTAATTAACCAGCATCCACAAAGATATGGCATCGAGAACGATATTCATGAACAACATCTTAATCTATAAGGGAGACCCGTACTGGGTAATGATTTCCGAGGATGAATCCATAGAAGGAAGAACCGACATCCCATCATCCTGTTTCGATCAAGGAGAAAACATCCCTGAATAAGAGATAGATGTCGCCCGCCATTAGAAATTGGGAATGCAGGGGAACAATATGCAGGTCCTTGATAGATTGATGCATGCCCCGATGAAAGCATCAGAAATAGTTTCAAAAATCATTTTTCAATGAAGTTTATTTTCTTCAATATATGTTTTAAAAAGATATTTCTAAATTATTTTCCATCTAAGATGAAATCTATTGGTGTAACTCATTCCATTATGAGGAAATGATCTAAAGGTTCCATTCATATTATTTCTCTAAATGGTTTATGTTTTAATGGCATGATATTTATGAAACCCATTTCTCAAGCATAGTTTATATGTTTGTGAAACACATCAATCTCCCATGGATTGTATGATTTTGAAACCCCATTATTTTTACATGTTATGATTTGGTGAAATAATTACAAAACCTGTTTCTTTTTCATATGATATGGTATGATGGAATTTTTATGATACCCATTTTATTCCACATGTTATTTTATGATATTTATGAAACCCATCACTTTTTATCGGTCATGGTATGGTGATTGTTTATGATCTTGTGAAACACATATGTATGATTTCATTCTGAGATTGATGGGACCTATATCTCTCTATAATAAATTGGGTAAATATTTATATCTCATGAGACAATGATGGGAAAAATTCAACAGGATTGGTCCACTTTGGGAAGAATGGGAAACTCGATTCACTATAGGAAGAAAGAGAAACCTGATCCACTATAGGAAGAAGGGGAAACCTAATCCATTATACGGAAATGACTGTGATTGGGGATGGTTGTGTGTCCTACCTAGTAGGTGTAGTCACCATGAAGTTCCCTAATAATATTTTTCAATGTTCCTTGAATTATAGGGAATGATATTACATGTTTTAATGTCTCCCACAAATTCTATGTCTTCTTACTATGTTATTATCTCATGGATTATTCTCTTGGTTCCCTTATGATTCATGTCTTATGAACTAATGATATTTATTCCATAACTAATGTATATTATCTTTGATATGCAGGTTATGATCTTGAAATGTTATTCTCACGTTTTCAAACCCTTATACTCATGTTATGCTTACGTATCTTTTTTATTTACCCTTACTGAGCATTTGAGATCACCCTTTCTAATGTTTTCTTTCCCTAGGTTATAAAGAAAGGTTTTAAGTTGAAGCACTAAAGGGGGAGATCTTTTTGGGATGTATTTAATATCTTTCACCAATTTAGAATATTTTGGTCCTTGTTTCCAATGGCACTAAATTGTTATGGTCCTTGGGAAGTTATTTTTTTTAATTTACATAATATTAATATAAAATGATGTAATATACATGTATATTAAGCCTAGGTTTTTATAGTTTTTCTTTCAACTATCTGAAAAAACTACAAAAATAGAGAACATGTTCCATTATAAAGGAAGAGTAAACCTCATGCTGCCTCAAACACTATACATTTTAGGAAGTACATGATTTACACTTCCATCAAAAAGGAAAATGATCTCCCTTTTCTTGCGTTTTGTAGATAATTGAAATAAAAATATGACTTTCTAAAATATTTGTGAAAAAAAACTAATTAAATGTTAGATAAAACTGATAAGAAAATTAAATAACAAATATTATATAAAATGATAAGTTTTTTAATTAAATAACTAGTAAGAATTTACCTTTTCGTGGTGTTTTTATATATTCTTGACCCCATTTCCTTGTTTCCATTATCTCAGTTGTAGCCTATAAGTCTAATATCTCATGATCACGATTATCTTCAAATAAACCAAATCAAAATGAGAAAAATAATCCATCTATATAAGAAAAAAATTATTATTTTAGTCATTATGTAAAAAATAAATTAAACATAAATATGAAACAATTGATTCCTAGTCACATTATTCTAAACTCTGATTCCAAACATTAACATTTTTAATTAACCCACTATGGAAACATGTGAGATATTTTAGAAACACAATGCCAACAACATGGTATATTTAACTTCTCTATAATAACATAACATTCACATATTACAGAAAATTCATATAAGAACTTTTATCCTTTTGGGTTAGTGTAAAAGTAATATATAATAATTTTCCTTCTTATATGATATAAAAAACTAGTAGAACACATTATATATTCCTTGATTATACTAAACATTAGTATATCAAATTATTTATTCCTAGAAAACATTTAACATCAGTTTAATCCTATTACATTTCATTTATTAAAATAAAATAAATATTTAAATTTGAGTTCATATGGAATATAAAAAAACTATTTTCCCTTTCACCATAATAGAGAGTGAAAACTCCATGATAAACCATTTACCTTCTTTGATAGAAAAAACTTCAGTGTGACTCATTATATATTTTCATAAGACACTAAACTCTATTATAATTTTTAACCCTTTTTTACAGTATTAAACATCATTATATCCCTTTATAGAATCCAATTGACACTAAAATCTAGTGCATTCAGTTGGTATTCCTAGACCATGCTATATTAGTATATCCTTTTTAATATTCTTGATGATGAAAAACTCTAAAATAAAATCATCATTATATTTTCATAAAAATGTAAACATACCTATTCTCATTTATTTTTTATTAAGAATAATGATTATTTTTTTTATTAATGATATTGTGAACATGGATCATTTTAAAAAATTAATATGCACATTCATATTAGTGATGACCCAGTGGCACATTTTTTTATGGTGATTCAGCAAACAAGTATATGTTTGCATAACATGAATAGGTTAAACACCTCTACTCATGTAATGGTTATGAGATTCTATGTGGTATAATAGTGAGATGATAAAATTTTAAATCATGTTCATTCAAAATAATCAGTTTTAGTTAATCTATTTTACTAATGTAAACTTGATTTGTTACTCGTATGGATTTCACAAGAATTTGTGATATTATATAATGCATCTAATTGATGACCGAATAGCGCAAATAATTCCACCAACCAGCAAAGTGAAAGCACTTTATTGTTCTTTCATTCTATCATTTATCACCACCCATGATGGAACCCTTGTGATGAAATTAGTATAATTGTAATCAAGACATAATAAGGAAATTAACAAAAAAATGTGACAAAATGGTGATAAATTTAGCTAAATAAGTAGTAGTAAGTTTCCTCTTCATGATGCTTGTATACATTATGACACCCTGTTTTCTTCTCATTTCTAAAAAATTTAGTTCCTCCATTATAATTCTTATTGATAAATAGATAAAAAGAACATACAATCATTCTAATATTAATTATTCACACCCCAAATATATTTCTATGGTCATAACCCATACTAAATCACATACATAGTAGGTAATCACCTAAATTTATCACTGGATAACATTCTGACACCATGTACATTTACCAATCAAATATATATAAATTTACTTCTTCTTTTGACTATAAAGATTATTGGAAATCATAGTAGTAATGAGAATATATATAAAAACAAATTATTAAGAAATATTTTTTTATCAAAATTTAATTAACTTTGGAAATTACCTGTTTGGGGATGTTGGTATTTTCATGGTTTATGATCTCTCTCATAAATTTTTAAACATAATATCTACAATAATTTTAATTATTTTTATTTTGAAACTACAGAAACATTGACCAAAATAAATAATTTTTTTGGAAATATATTTTAATAGTTAAATATATATATATATATAACTTAATATGTTTCCATTTGAAAAAGACCATATGATTTTTATGTTCATTCTCTAACTCCATGCCATGATTTAGCCTATATTTATTGATAACTATATCATAAGAAAATTCATGTTAGAACACATAATGAAATATATAATTCAAAGTTCATTGATAAAATGTTTGATGTAGTGTATTATAAATTCATAATACACATCATTCATGGTCGGTTTGTTGGATATCCATGTATTGAATCCAAAAAAATAAATATTTAGAGTATCCATATTGAGTGTGATCGACATCCAGTTCTTTCTAAAAAAATTTTTTAGTGAAGAAAATAAATGTATATTTTATGGGATTAGATTTTATAGTTTTACCCCTACATTTTGAGAATCAAAAAGAGTTTTTTTTCATTTTTTTTCTCAAACACATCTTATAGCACATATTTCTTCCTATAAATTTCTTCCTTATTTAAAAAAATATTTATAAATGTTATAGGTATTAATGAATCCAAATCATTCTTTGAATTTTTTTTCATTTTATATAGTAGTAACATAAAATCTTATAGAAAATATGAATAGTTATTAACATTAATGAATATACTAGATCACTATTTGGATACACATATTATGAAAATGTACCTTATCTATGTATTCACAACTGAGGCTCCCATCCATTAAAACTTGAAAATTTTATTTATAATCTTGAGAAAAAATAGTTCAATAATGAAAGTTCTAAATATTACTCATTCATATGGAATGTAAGAAATATTTTCAACTTTAAATTTGTTTTATACATGAAGTTATAATGATAAGAAATGTTGATTTGCAATGGGTAGGGAGAAGATTCTCCTGGGAGGTCCTTTTAATTTATGGTCGATTCACTAGATTGTCTTGATTTGACCTTTTTTACCATCACTTTATTAATATATAATATTACACCTCACTTCAGACCTTTTTCATCAAATGTTACATATTTTCATAATAAAAAAGTTTTCCAACAGATAACTCATGCATCCTTATAAGATAAGATGGCCAAGCTACAAAAGTTCCAATTGAATCATTGACCGTTTCCATATCTGGATCATCAAGTGGAATGGGAAACACAATGGTCATCTCTTTAGATACCTCAATACCTACTATCATATGATATTTATGATTTATTTATTGTGTATCTTGTCTCCTGGGGTTTTATACACCATACCCCTTGCAATAAGGCAGTGTGTGGGTGTTGACTGATATAAATCACATAAACATTTACCCATGGAAATTTTATTAATATATAGTTATCAAAAGTTATTTTATTCAAATTTAAGAGAAAGAGTAATGAAAAAATCAATTACCTCATGTAAGATATGTAGTTTTAGGGAATGAGTAGGCACAAATCTTGTGAGGTTATTTGGTTCTTCATGTATGGATCTTTTTTCCACTGCCAATTTTCATTGATCCTTTCTCATATATTGGTCTTCCAAACTAGACAAAAAAATAATATCTTACAAATAATCTATTTATGTATGTAAACCATTCATCATCTTAATATATCTTTATGTAATTTTATCCACTCAAAATATGTTCAAGGAAACACTCCAAAACCTACTCCTCTAACATGACTATATTGTTCATGGAAATTCAAATCTACTGAAATTAGTTTTTCATCTGGTATGGTTGTTGTTGATTCTTATGTCTAAACTGTATAAAAATAATATGAACATAAATATATATTATTATTTAATATTGCTATCAAGCATAATGAATTACTATTATATCATAATTACACAAGTTTCCCAAACTAATTTTATATTTTCATCAACTAGTTTACCCTATTTATTTATGTGAGACTCCTTACATAACACATAACCTGGGACAAAAGTGGATTTAGATTTAGACTCATCAATATAAATATTAACAAAGGGACATATGTTGTTTTATATCAAATAAAACTTTTATAATTAATTTGAAATTCATACGAATTTATTCTCTAGTTAAGTGTACCCCATACTTGCTTTGAGATAGTGGTAAATTTGTTTTGATACACATTATTTATTTTTATCACTCTTTTTTTGTTTCATAAATTAATTTTTTTGAATAAAATTGGATAAAATGAATAATTTCAAATAATTTATTATTAACTACAATGAACCTAAAATTATTTCTTCTTGTGATGACTGATGAAATAATTATATGTTTCCTGGTTTATAATGTGTGTATAACTAATTGGTGGGTGGGGAATTACTTTCTCCTTAACATCCCTAAAAATTAACTTGGTAAGAAGAGTCTGGAATCCTCTATGGCCTTTTTCGTTGACCATTAAGACTAATATCTTATGTAAATCTTCTAAAATAAACAAACATGGCAAGAAATAATCAAAATTAAATCAACGTTCTATTATATAATTTTTTTCTTAAAATAGATAATGTCTATTATAACATTAGCTTCATAACTTCTTAAAGGGTTTCTTTCATTAGAAGCTGCATGTCGTTCTATAAATATATATTAATTATCACATTCTTGCTTGTAGTGACCCTAACATAACTAATGAACATTGAATTATTGGGGTTGATAGGTTGGTCATGTTTATTTTTTCCAACCTCAAATTTTTTACCCTTACTTCTTACCTTGATAATTTTATTTCACATTGTGATGTTGCATGGTTCTTATTTTTTCATCAACAAGGTATTAATCCGATAATATTTCAATAGCTTTAGCATCAATAGTTTATTTTTCCCCATGATTGGTAACATCATCATGTGTAGAATACATTTTCTACATGATTTTTCAAACATTTAATTTATATTATGTTAATATGGTATAGAACAAATAATACTAGGGTAAATATCATAGAATATTAAAAAATTATTTAAAATTATTATTGAACTCTTTTTTTAACGTTTGAAGGCACTTAAATCCTCTATCAAGAATCCAAATCACCTCTTTTTGGTCCCCTCTAATATAGAATACATTTTCTACATTGGGACATCCATGAACTAATTGTGATCTTCAAATTAAAAGGTCACCCTCGATTGAATTTTCAACTTCCCCAAAAAAAAATTTAGTCTCCAAAAGTATAATTGACCAATTATTATTTGTTGTATTTAAGACATAAAATACTCACACTACTAGTGATACCATTATGAACTGCTCTTCATTTTCCCTTTCCATACTGAAATTAAACTTCATGAAGCCCATTTCATCTACTTTCACTAAATTACTAGTTTTCAACCCATTTTTAATGGAAAATATTAACTTTAAATATTGTATACTCCAACTCATATATTTGTTTGATAATGTCAAAATATGACATAATCGCATAAATTATATTTTTATCCTTAGATATTGATATGTGTATAGCTTCCACCATAAGAATAACTCTGTTTTCATGCATCATATTTCACTCATCATATTATTCCATATAGAACTTATAAAAATTGATTAAAAAACTAGTGTAATATATAAATTTTCCATTTGGTCAGATATCTTTCCATCAAAGTTGTTTAGTAATTGTATTTGGAGTTTCAAATAACTACTTATAAATTTGATCTTAGAACCATCCTATAAAATTTTGTTTATGTGTATTTGATATCAATCCTTTAGCCATTAATGAATTAAAATCTCTAAGAATTTATTTTTAGGATTCAATGTATGGATCAACAACTTCACTATTATGTAAAATGTAAAGGTGTTCTTTCTCTCACTATACTATGGTAATTGTAACAATATCTCTTTCAGAAACTCTTTCTCCGATAAGGTGACCACTATGATGAGACTTTGGTAGACCAATGTTGTCAACATATAATAGGTAATCGGCACAGAATTCAATAGCTTATTCAATGAAACCATATGGATGAATTCAATTCTTGACATGCCCTTTAAAAATCTTCATATAACATTCAATGGGGAAAATCCATCTATAATGGATAGTACCACATAGTTTAACACATATAACCAAGTTAACCACCAGGTGAACCATCATATAAAAGAATTACGGTGATAAAAATATTACTTATTTACCTAATATGACAAAAAAATCCTTATTCATGATTGGAAACTTCATCGGGTAACTAAATTTACTACATATGTCTTTAAAAGATAAGCAAAGTATGTTTAAAGTATATTTTACATTTTTAGGCATAATGAAACATAAATTAATGGGGATAACATGTTGAATAAAAACATGATATTTGTGTTATTCTAGCCCCAATAACATAAAATTTGTCATTGACATGACATTCTTGATATTTTATGAATACCACTCTGGAGATTTTACACCATCAATAAAGATGAAAAATTACAATTTTTCCTAACTGTATAGAGTGTAAGTTTCTAGAGGAAGAAAAATATCTCATTTATCCTTTAATAGTTATAACTCTTCCCTTATCCCCATATCAGTCATTTCCAAACTTTACATGATTCCATGTTTTCATTTTTTTCCAAAAACAATTAAAAACGCGACAACAACACTATCATATACATTTTTTATACATGCATGAAATAAAGAAAATGTATGATGTACAAAAAAATCCAATATGGTAATTAAAATAAAATTGAGCACTTTTTCTAACCTCATTTTGTAAAATTATCAAAAAATAGTTTACTGAAAATAGTTTCAATATCTTTTACTTCATCGAATAGTTGATCGCCCATTAGTGGAGATGGATTTGTAACTTGTTAGATATTCCCATCAAATGATTTTGTCCAAGAATGTTTTTTATTTCGTCACGGTAAAATTTTATGATGTCCTAAAAACAATATTCGACGGATGTTTCAACTGAACTAGGTCTATGCATTCTTCAAAATTATCACAACCCAATATTCCTTTAATGCTATATCCTAACAAATTTCCCTAAATTGGAAAGTCATTTATCATCACATACAACATGGCCCTTAACATGAATTCATCATTTATAAGAGAATAATAAATTATAACACATGTATCCCATTTCAATTACATATATTTGATAAATGGATCCAAATAGACATCAATATCATTTCCATGTCACTTTGGTCTAGATATAAGTGAAGACAACATAATGTATTTATTCTTCTTGAATAACCATGGTAGAAATTTATAATTTACCATCATTAAGGGATATGTACTGTGAGTACTACTCAGTAAACCAAAATTATTTATTCTATATACAGATAATGAAAGATGAATGTATCCTAGAATAATTTCAAATTCAGGATACTCATAATCAATTTTATTCTACTTAGAATAATCTTTCGGATGACATAGTTTCCCATATTTAATTCTTGTATCTACGTGTCATCTTGATTTTCTCACAGTTTCCTAACATCCATATAGTCTTCTAAAACTATGGAATGATTGAAAAGTACCATAAATATTTATAAGTACTTGATTCATTTTTCTTTTATCGATCTACACCACACTTATGACACTTTATGAGTGATTCGTGGTCCTTGAAAAACAATATGAAATCATTTGGACAAGCTTGCATTTTTTAGAAATCATTCCCATTGAACATAGCATTTTTTTAGTATCAAATGTTCGACATGGAAGTTCATTTTCTTCTAGTAGCATATTATTCAAGAGACAAATTAGTTCTATAAAGTTGGTGTCACTCCATCCACTCCCATCTTTCAAATTATATAACTTCAATATAGCTGAATTTTTTTATTTAGTACAACCTATATACAATAATCTCTTAACACATCTGTTTAACTTATCAAACAAAATTTTACAATCCTGAAATTTATCTTCAATTTATATTTTCAATTCTTCCATGTTATATCCATAGTCATTTACATTGGTAGTCAAATCAAATGATCCATACACCGCAATACCATCCCAACCGGTGTGCACATTTAGTTTTTTACCATTTTTATTCCAACATTTATAGCTATGGTATATTTTGTGAATAATAAAATGTTCTTCCAACTCTTCAAAACTAATTTTTCTCGAATAAAAATAATGTAAAAATGGACAAACGATTTGAGAAGGGTCATATTCATGACCTGTTAAAAACACGATGAACTCTTTAACTCTATCTCCATACTCTTGTATCATTTGATTAGTGTGAACCCATTTTAAATTCATATCCATCCTATTAATTTTATAAAATATTTATTTTGTATAAAAAATAAATAAATAAACATAATATATTAATTATCAAAGGTTAAAGTAATAGATAATTCTAATAAGTGTAATACAAAAATTTATTGTTTCATATAATTTTAGTATGCTTTAAAGGAAATGGGTAATTGAATTTAAGAAAATAATTACTCCACTATGGTTGGTGTTATCCTTTGAATTCCTCCAAAATTATCATATGTACCTAGTATGGGATGACTACTTCTCTAGTTAGTTCAAGAATCATATGTTCATGTCAATATGATATGGGGGTGAGTCTAAAGAATAAAAATACAATAATAACTATTCATAAGATGAAGCTGATGAAGATGACTATCATCTCCTTACATTTTTTTAAAATACCACATATTAATTTAAAATTTAAAATTTCATCCCAAAACCACATTAAAAATTCAATAGGATGCTTTTTAAATTTTTACACCCCCATATAAAATCCATTTATTAAATTCCACGTGAAAATCGACCAATTTTCTTCAAAACACTTAATGGGATACGAACCTCCTTTTCTAAAAAAACTATTAACATCAAGTGAAAAATCATAAAATAATATTCAAATTCATTAACAATAAATTAAAATTTTAAAACGATTTCCATGGAAATATGTAAACTTTAAAATTTTTAAATCTTTATAGGTTCACTTTGAAATCACTTCATGAGTTTCAAAACAACAAATATATTTTAGTTCATTTTAATGTAAAACCTCATTTTTTTCATTTCAAACCCCGCTTTAACATTTAAAACCATATTTCGTTTTTTAAAATAGAAAATTTTAATAGTCATAACAATAAAAATGATAAGTATCTAAGCACCCAATCTAAAGAAAAGAATGATTATTAGACATTTGATAAATACTCTACAAACCTGACATGAATAAAACATTTTTCAAAATACAATAGTAAATTAATAATTTAAATCCTAACATGATTTTACTATACTACCCACCTAAATGTCAAGGTTCCCATGGGATTATTTCAAAATTCAATAAAGGAACTATTTATTTATCAAAAACCAGTTTCATAAAATATCACACAAGAATAAAAAAATCCAAGCTTTCATATTCCATACAATTTATTCAAGAATCTACATCAAGAAGGTATTACAAATATTTATGAAAATGAAAAATATTTTCCAAAATATCATGACATGTTAGACGAAGACTGTGTTTGATATCAGTGTTCAATTTTATTAGAATTTATCTAAGTGTAAGTGGAATATGAGGTGATCTAGTACCTGGGGTGAGATAACAATAACAGATTTGGTTTTTGTTTGTAAAGGAATCAACCATGAATTTATACGATGTTTCAAGTATATATATTGTTGTTATAGTTTAGAAGACCGTGGGATAATTTCAATTGTTTAGGAATTGTGAAATATAATTCATATAGCATGTCGATGGGTGAAACTGAGAATTTTCTGTTAAAATTCATCCAGGGGAAGACCGAATAATGTTTTTGAATGAAATTGGGTGTAGTGTGATGGAAACTATATCACACGTGATATTCACATTATATATTTATTTTTGGTTTATTGTGTAAATTATATTAAACTTGTTTACTTGTTTAAAAAGTATTAATTCTATGAAATTAATGTTTGGACTTGTGTTCTTTAATTATTTGCATTCGTTCATTTTTATAAGTTCATTCCTATAAATTTTATAACCAAAAAATCATTTTATGATTCATAGAGGAATGTAGCTATCATATGTTTGGGTTATGTTACCTCACTTTATTTTGATAAAGTAACCTAAATATTTGCATGGATTATACCTTTTTTAAAGAAAAGAAATTACAATTTGGTATATATTTATGTTATGATATCTTGAGTACTTTTAGTAAACTCAAATTTAGTTTTAAATCATTAGTTTAAATGGTATGAATATACTTAGTTAAGTATTCCCTTTTATATGTTGTCTTTTATTACCAATAAATTCATTTCCTTTCACTATAACCTAAATGAATTATAAATCGATGAATAATACTTAAACATGATTTAGTTATTGCATCAATGATTATATAATTGATGGGTTGATTAATTGGGAAGGAAATATTTGTTACGATAACTTATTAAGCATCATCAACTTGTTTGACTTATGAAACTAAACTAAAAAAATTATAACTGATAAATGTGTCTATTTTCTTAAGGAATTGTTTACGTATTTAGTTTTACATAAATACCTTAAATAAATAGTTACTTTTCATGAAACGTCTACCTTAGTTATTTTTATTCCATAAAAAAATTACTAAATCATAATTTTACATTACTAAAAGGGCATGTGATTATGGAAGTGAAATAACCATGGTATCAATCTATATACAATTGAGATTTATTTCACACTTTAATAAAATTAAACAAGAATTGTTAATGTTTTTGAGTATCTATAATGGGTTATTTATACATCATAAATCCATGGATATAAATTACTATTTAAAAATAAACAATCATAATAAATGATTTATAAAAAATAATTAAAACCCACTTATTATATAAAAATCAGTGTAATACATAATCAAGTATATTTTCAAAGGAAATAAAATTCAAATAGATAAGATTTCCAAATTTTCCAATAAAAGTACATTCCAAAATAAATAAAAAAATAATCCATAACTTTAATATCTCCATGTTACCCATGGTCGCTTTCCTTCACCAAAATGCCCATAAATGGACTACATGAATGAAATAAAAATTGAGATCATAAATTCAAAACATATATGAAAACATAAAAGCTATATATACCCATTTTGGTGTGTATGTATGGTGTGAGATAAACATGCCTAGAAGGATTTTCCTAAATAGTTAATTAAATTTCCTTTATAAAACATTTATCAAAAAAATTCTTCACAAAAATTACAAAAAAATTAAAAAAAAGTATAGTATAATGGAATGAAATATCATAAATTTATCTCTTTTAGAAATCCCAAGGTAAAAACTTTTTTGAAAATAAAATACAACCCTGATTATGATTAATAAATTTATACGTATGTAGATAAAATATCATTTAAAACCATTCTTTTGAAATCTAATTTTTACTAACTAATGGATGGAATCAAACATTTAAAAGTTAAAACACTTTAAAATATTGAAAATTTGGACTTTATAGCTTATGAAAATAAATCAATATCAATTTTATTTATTCAAAAAAATAATCAAAACACATTTTTTAATAAAAAAATGTAAACTCAATAATAAATTAAAGATGGAATGTCGATCAAATGAGATCCATTATAACAATGATGTATAATAATATTAAAGCAAAAATATATATCTACAAATTTTCCATGAAATATAAAAAATGATGAAAAAAATGTGTGTAGTAGGATCTTTAATATAATATCCTAAAATGAAAAATCATCATGGGAGTCTCAATGGATCCTAGGGTGTCAAAATATTAAACCTATACCAGTATAATCAGCAACCTAAGGGCTCCCATCTATAAAAAAACCATCAAAAAAGAAATTAGGATATCACATACCAAACACTATAGGTGAAGAAACCTGGATATTACATCACTAATGATATGGGAAGAGAAAAAAGTGCATATTGTCCAGAAAATATGAAAAAAAAGATCACTAACATAGCTACCTTGCGTTCCCATGGAATAGTGAAAGCGGAGGTGAGAAAAAAATATAAACATGATCAACTTTTAAATCGATAATAAAACATATGAAATAAACCTCTTCTCACCATGAATGGAATCTCAAGAAATATCCACCTATCATATCATATAAAAATCACCTAATAATAATCACCACACATCCCATAAAAGGGAAATATCTTTTAAATAACATTATCCCATGGGATTCGAAATAAGTGACAACATGCCTTTAATAAAAAGATAGGTGAAAATATTGTTACCAAACCATACTTTTTATAAACTAAGGATACCATTTATCAATTACCAAAATCCATAAATATCATCATGTAAAACCATATTATAAATATCGTTTAAAATCATAATTGGTATCCGAACATAAAAATATTTTTTTAACCATTAAACCATTGGTCACATCCATTGGATGTTAAAATAGGGTCAAAATAATTTTTCATTCATCTTATTCATTTAAAATATCCACTCATTCATTTAAAAAAACACATAAAAATCATTAATCAATAGTTTTGTAAATAAGGATTTAATCCCTCTGAAAACCCTTTATGTTATATATATGAAGCATATAATTTTTTTTATAAAACTATAATGGGTACAAAATAATTATTTACCTTTTCAAATAAATTTAAATCCCTAGGATGAATATATAGATAAATGGAACAAAAGATAGAGGAATATATAATATATATCTTCTATATTGGTCATGTGATATATGTTTTAGATGAGTCCCAAATTGGGTTAAATCGAGTGGAAGAAATCAGTATGCGAATGTTGAAGAAAAATGGAAAGAAAAAACAAAATGAAGTAGTAAAAAGGAATTTAGATTTATTGAAATGGAACCATAGTGGAAAATACATAATGAATAGAGTGAGATAATGAAAAAAATAACAAAAAAAGAAATAAAAAAGTCAAAACTCCTAAATCACCCAACTGTTGGAAAATATCTAAGAAAAATCACCTTATGAGGAACCCAATCAAGAAAAAAATGAGTGAGGAGGAGGAGAAAATGACAGATCTTGGATTAAAGCTTTTATTAGTATGATAGAAAGTATTGATATCATAAAATCATAGATTCATTCGAGTCGATATTTGAGCCTTGTATTCGTTAGAGCTTTGGATTTATTCAAGCCATAATTTGAGCTTCGATTTGATCCTTGGATTTCAGGAGGGGGAGAATCAGATGCAATAGAATTCTATGAAATATTGAGATATTGTGATTGAAATCAGTGTGTTTGGGTTCTTTAAATACATTAGAGGGACTTTTATCAGTGCTTCCAAAAAATCAGTGATAAAGATACCTTTTATAAGTACTAAATTAAATAACGCTAATTAAAGCTGTCTTTATCAGTTCTTTATTAGTGTTGATAATGAAAATGCCATTATAGGTGTTGTTATTTCCCCCAAGGATAGTTTATTTCAATTCCCTACTTCCCAATATTCTCAAGACAATGTCAGCATGTCTTGGGCTGACTTGGAGGATGTGAATAATAATACTAGCTCTAGTCTCTCATTCAAGGACATGTTAATCGAGGGAAGGAGGATGACCAAATAATTGAGGTCTCTGATGAAATCCAAGCAATCATGGAAGGCTTGGCCCAAGATGCTGTGGACATCAACATATACCATGAGAAAAAAATGTTTCATGAAAAGAATCTCAAAGGGAAGACTAAATTTTATGTTGGTATTATATGGAAAGTCAAATCCAAAAGAGATTTATCATCTAAATCTCTTCATATTCCAAGAAATGAGAAGATCTCGGCATTTACAGTAATTATTCCTCTTCAAATATTGTTTTTGATTCAAAGGAAATCTCAACTAGATCATGTATGGCCACCCAAGGAAGAGGATTCTATATTTCTACTTCTAACAAACTGGATCAAGCCTTTATCCCTAAATTCAATGTTGCATGTGGGGTTTCATAGGAACACGTAGATGCATATGCTATTATTAATGTTAACAAGTAGGATGAGTACTTTCAATTAGAATATGGTGATACTTATAACTTTACTGAACCTCTTACTAATGGAAGATGTGAGATATAGGAGAATGATCAAAAATACAAATCTGATTAGGTTACATTAAGAAAGAAAAGAAATGATCATGTTCATATTACATCCACTCATGTTGATTATTTGGTGAAAGAGGAGTAAATAAAGACTATCTTCTGAGCATTTTGTTCTTGCACAATTTTTCAAAGAGAAAGCTAAATTGAAGGTAAGTACACAAAATTCATTTGCGTTGCTTGCATCCAAGAGCAGTGAAGAGGACAGACAAAACAATGAAGTTGAGGAGGCACAAAAAGATATTGACGTTCAGTTTCTAGATGATTTTGGTGGGCCTTGGACGAAAGTTAACACTCATAGGATGGGCTGTCACCCTCACGATAGGGGTGGATACTCCTCTTTCTGTAACATGCACACTCATTCTCATGTTTCTTGTGGTTCTATATTTTTTGTGTGTATGTAGACTCTATTAGTCATGCATGTTTCTCCTCCTTTGTACTTTGTTTTGTTTTTCAATAAAAGGGGGCCCTTGCGCCTTGACCTGTTTAAAAAAATATCACTGCTAAATTATTTATAATTAAAATTATAAATAAAAAATTGGAAATATATTACATTATTATATATTTATTTATTATAATTTTAAAATTATTTAAATATTTATTTGTAAATTTAAAATTATATAAAAATTTTTTATAAAAAACTTTTTTTGTTTATAATTATAAATATATAATTTTTTAAATATAGTTAATTTAACTTTATAAATATATTTTTAAATAAATATATTTGTATATATATTTATAATTATTAATTTATAATTATAAATATATTTATATCATAACATATATTTATATAATTATATATATATATAATACTTAAATAGAAATGTAGTAAATATATTAATTTTTTAAATATATTAATTATATTTTTATAATCATAAATATATATAATAAATTTATAATAGTATTAATATTAATATAGTAAATAAATTCATTAATTAAATAAATTTAATTTAATTTTATAGATATAATTTTATTTATATCATTATATATATTTATATATTTATATATTTATTTATAATTATTTAAATAATTTTTTTTAAAAATAATATTTATTTATTTATAATTTAAAATATATAAATTTATAAATATAGTAAATATAAATCTATAAATATCTTTATTTATAAATATTTATTTACACATATATTTTTAATGTTATTAATGAATATATAATCTTAATTTCATGCATGTATAAAATAAGTGAAATTAAATAATTAAAAATGAGTACACTTTAAAAATATCGAAAAAATTGATTAGTCTTGTTAATTGAAAATAAGTTATAAAAAATATATGGATATATATTGAAATAAATATGAATATATATTGAAATTATTAAAACATAGTATATATATATATATATATATATATATAAATAAAACAAAATTATTAAATTCAAAAACAAATAAATAATAAAAAATTGAAAATATTAAAAATGAATAAATATTACATAACTATAATAATATTAAAAAAAAAAAAATTTACTGATTAAAAACATAATATGTTAAATGTATCATGTTATAATTAAATTCTAAAATGAATACTAAAATTTGAATAAATGACATAAATATTAGGTCTATGTGTTTCTATATAATATTTCTTTAATTACATAAATATTTGCGTGTGTATGTTGTATATAAAAATGAATTAATTATGTATATGTATGTGAAATCAATGTAAGATACATTTGTTATATTCTAAATTAAAGAATCAAAAGACATTCAATCATGTCCATTACTTGATGCAATGAGTTAGTGTTTTTAATTAATATTATTTTTTTATTATAAACCATTCTTCACAAAATATATGACTTCTTTAATGTAAGCATATATTTTTTATTATATAAATCAGATTTTAGGAAATATTATATTAATTGATATATATATATATATATATATATTAAATGTATTAATGGATAATTATGTATAAAAACCACTAAAAATAGAACAAGACACTGATAGGTTTTTAATTATGTCATTTTACCAATTTTTGATATTTATATTTAATATATATTATTTATTACTATGTATAATTAATATATATATATATGTATATATATATATTAATCTTATTCATTTTTATTAATAATTATTTCATTAATAAAAAATTTAAATAATTTTTTAATTTATTCATTTTTTATTTTTTGTTTAAGTATTAAATTTTATTCATTTTTTATCTTTTGTTTAATTATTAATATTTATTCATTTTATATATCTATATTTAATATATATTATTTACTAATATTTATATTCTATATATTTGTATTTTAAATTTATTCATTTTTATCAATAATTATTTAATTAATGAAATTTTTATTATTTTTCTTAATTTACTCATTTTTAATTTTTATTTGTTTAATTGTTTCATTTTATTCATTTTATATTTCTATATATTTAATATATATACTATTTATTAATATTTATAATATATATATATATGTATATTAATTTTATTTATTTTTATCATTAAATATTTTATTAATAAAAAATTTAATATTTTATTAATTTACTCCTTTTTAGTTTTTATATGCTTAATTATTTCATTTTATTCAGGGCCTTTATAAATGTTTTTATTTTCTCTGATAAAGGGCACCCTTATTAGTCCTTTTTTTCTAGCACTATTAAAGGCCTATTTTTAGTAATGTTTGTAGGGGACATCTAATATTTCATATAAGATATCGGTGTGGTCCCGATGTGCAAGTTGATATAGAAGTTTATCTGTCGCCACACAGGTAGTCCCAAAACATCCTTATGGAAGACATCCGTATAATCATTTGTTATCACTAGAAGCTATATCTTTGAATATCCTACTACACCAAGGGCAAAAGTCACCAACATATGGGTGATGCGTTGCATCTTCCTACTCACAAGGCCCACTCATTCAACCATGAGATCTCTCTCCCCAAAAAATGAGAATCTAGTGTCATCAGTCTAAAGGAATCTAAGTCATCTGCAAAGATAGTCAATATTTGCATGAAATTTGGACAACTAGTCCATACCCAAGAAAATTTCAAAGGTTTTATCATGATCACCAAGAGTCCCCATGAAAAAATTATCTCCACGGAATGCCCACTGGAACTGTCAGAAGATATGTGATATCAAAGAATCCCTCCCAATATAAACAACTAACAATAATTGTTTGGATAAGGTCTAAATAGGGATCCCTAACTCTGATACAAGGGGTATAAAGATAAATAAATTACTCATTCATGTGACTACAAGTACTGGAGAAAGAGTAAAAAAGATACATATCGTACCTTGAATCATCTTTTGAGCATCCTTATCATATCCCTCCGTATCCTTTAACTGCTCATGGCCAAAAATTCCAACTCTCTAATCCTGGTGTGGGAAACCAGGTAGTGGTTGTGTAAGTAACTCGTAGAATCTCCCTACACTATCACGTCCTCCCTCCAGATCTCTACTTACACCTCTATCGACACTGCCTACCTATAGGTATCCCTAGCCACACCTAGGATATCCTTGATCGTAGTACTACCTCTACCAGGGTGATGCATCCACTGACTACCTACCCTCCTCAGCACATCAGGTTACACAATCACAAGCCATGTGATCTCGACCGTCAAAACCATAACATCACTCCTCTCTTGGGTGACAGTATCCTCTGTGAAAACCCTGCGTCGTAGATATAAAATTCTGGGTCTGGGCATGGGTATGTCTCCTATGCCAAGACCCTAATGTTTTTCACCTACTAGATGATGCTAACAACTTAGACCCATTATGGTCACTACCAGCCCCAGCCACCTGAAACCCCCTTGTTTGGAATATCTCTATAACCAGAGCCTACTCCGGCTCTATACAATAATTAAGAATACAGAATGAGACTATACTAGTACAAATGTCTCTATAAAGGACCTTTTCTAACTTCTTCTTCTAGAAGAAACCATCTTTCTCCATATCGAGGGGTAATACTCATCATGAAATATATATTGGAAGTCTGTCCATGTGAGTTTTATCTCATCATGAGTTTGTCTAATCAAAATCCACTAGTGTGTTGCTATATTAAGAATAAGGATGGCTCCAAACGCAATCATCTAATCATTCAAGACTTGTAAAAGCCTAAAAATTCACTCCACTGACTCGATCTAATCCTCTTCTTCCTAATATTCTAGCTCTCCATGAAAATTTAGTGGTATCTATTGTTGTAACTCATGTAGTGAACTAAGAATGTGTTCATCGTCATTATAGCATGTCAGAGCTATTGGTTCTCTTGTGTGTAGTCAATCCTCTCCTAGGACCATTAGGGGAAACACCTTATGATTAGGTCCATGTATTGAGGACACATCCCGGAATTGATCATTGTCATGATCCCATATCAGCATCCTATCTAGTTTTCATCATTGAGGAATCCTGAAAGTTATCAAGATGTATGGTGGTTATATGACCATATATGAGAAGATTAATCTAGAAGGAAATGATAGTAAAAAAGATCCAATCTTATAAGACACATGTAATACTAATTCCCTATAACTAATTCCTTAGTATGTTGAGTCTACAAGATGGTAATCAGAGTCCTGGTGAATGGATATGTAAGTCGTTGCACCAATAGTAGGTTCTGTGACCTAAAATCCACACATGAAACACTAAAACACTATTCCTCTAAGCTCCCAACCAATCCTCACCATGGAACCTACTATAACACTGATCTAAGGATGAAGCAGATCTAATACTACTCTATCATGACCCAATCTATTGGGGTCCTCCTGGATAGTTATAACCTAAGTGTGACCCCACAATCCCACCTCTCAAATTCTTGGTCTTGATAAAAAATTGTTGATAAGGAATAAACTAAAATTAGAGGAATTAAACTTAATTATCTGTATGCACACACACAAAAATATCCATGAAATAGATCATAGGTAAAGTAAAGGACTGGAACATCTTGAGTATAAACCATGCATGCAATAAGCACAAGAGAATAAATCAGAGTACCAAAATATAAAGAAAAATTAAATAAAGTAAAAACACACACCAACTAGAAATGAGGTCCCAACATGAAACCAACTAGAAAAATAGAAATATGGAGAGTTCAAATCCTATTATATCTATGTATGACTACCAAACGTGGTTAAATCACCCCAAGTACCGCTATGCTCCACCGTAGTAAACACTATCCTTCCTGTCATCTACATAAGAGATTATGCATGTGAAAAAATCTAATGTATGGATGAGTATATACATGCCCAATATGATTCCCTAGAAAATATTTAGGAATATAAATAGTAGTATTAAAATAGGTTATACCATAATAAATATAGTGTTGGTCAGAGTGGAAACTCAAGAGGGGGGTGAATTGAGTTCCAATAAAAATTTCTGTTAAAAATATTTCTCTTAAAATCCACCAATTTAAAAACAAAGTTAAACTGTAGTGAATCTCCACAGAGTGTAAAGGTTCAATCAGTTTCTCAAAGATTTATTAGGTCTCAGTTGGCTTAATTTGAAGATTAAATTAACTTTTGAAACTAACTTACTAGTTTACAATAAGTATAAACACTTGATAATTTAACTATCAAAGTAGCTTTAAAATAGTTTTGTATTTCAAAGTAATAAAAGTGGATTATGAAATAAATATATATAGTATGCTTATTAATTAAACTAGAAAGCACAACAGAGATAACCAAGAGGTTCAGTCTCAAGACGAGACTTAGTCCTCTCAACAATTTATATAAATTGATCCACACCCTGGATCATGGGTAAAAAACAGTACACTACTGTATTGGTCCAAATACCTCTAACACAGTTCTACGTGGGAAACAAAAACAACAACACATAGGCTGTCCAGGTCTTACTCGAACTCTACCACTATCCACAGTGGGAAACAAAGGGTTATGAAGTTTGGGTGAGGATTTATGAATCCTCCAGTTTAGTTTAGGAGACTGTGTGTGTGTAAAATAAATAGGGTACACACACTGCTCGAAATGTAAAGATAGAATTACTAAAGAAAGTGAGAAAGAGTTTAGAAAATATTTAGTGATTGGAAGTGCAGCTCTGGACTCGTTTGGTTGGTCAGAAAAACTTCTGAGTCCTTCTCTGGTTTCTGCTCAGAAAACAGAGTGTTGTTATCTTCTTTGATTCTTGGTCCATCTTGTCAGCTTGAGTGCATGAAGTGTTTTTGGTGGTTCTTCACTCAAGGTGAAGCTTGTGTTCTCCTTGAAAATGAGTAGCTTCGTGTATGTCCAGTTTTCTTGGAGTATGGATGTAGCCTTGCGCGAATGATCCACGTTTTAATGATGTGCTTCCCTTTTCTTTTTCACCTGTGTGCCTTCTCAGTTCCTTGATGCTTGTCGTATACACACCCAGTGTTCTCTACTTCACATGATGTTTAGCTAGGTCTTTATCTTCCCTTTTATAGCTTTTAGATCCAGCAAATGGGAATGATTACCTTTTTCATGTGTACTAGGTATGGTTCCCTGACATGGAAATAAAGATCATTAAATAACATTAACTGCATTAAAAACATCCCATGTAACCGTTAGCTTAATAAATAAAAAGTATTGAGAGTATAAACTTTGACTGGTTGGTCAATCATTAGTAGCTCGTGTTGGTAAATGTATACGGTGGCCTTTTGTGTAGCAGAACCTTCTATCAGTATCTCTTTGAACTTGCATCGGTAGCTTGTTGGTATCGGTAGCTCTAGGTATAAGTAACTCCTTCTATCGGTAGACTTAATCTATCAGTAGCTCGGTAGACTGGTTCTATCAGTATCTCTATACTTGTATCGGTAGACTGTGTTAGTTGGTTCATATCAGTCTCTAGTCTGTGTATCAGTAGGCCGGTCGATAGCACGTATCGGTAGCTCTTAGTGTTCTGTATCGGTAGACAGAATCTGTCGGTAGACTTGCTTATCGGTAGCTCAGTAGCTCTAGTCTGTTCTATCGATATACTTGGTGTCTGTTGGTAGCTCTTGTACATATCGGTGACCTTTGTGTATTGGTGACTCTGTCTATCGGTAGAATAAGTCTATCGGTAGACTGAGTACCTGTAGCTCTATATCAATAGCTATACCCAGATTAGGTACTGAACACTTGTCTGTTTTATGAAAAGCATATCTGAATGGGTTAGAAGAACTTCAGAACTCATATAAACATAGATAGACATGGATTAACATATCTCATGGATTATTTTAATATTATTATCATCTTGATCAGATATTGAAAGAATTAATATATAGAAAAACATTAGATTGAGATTATCAAAGTATATGAAAGCATAATTGGGATTATCAAAATAGGTGATGTCAATAATCTCCCCCTTTTTGATAATCACAACTTATAATATTATCATTTTAATATAGTGAGAAGTTGTATCAGAGAATATATCATTAAATGCAATTATCTTAGAGAAATAGTATGTTATATAACATAATGGATTAGAGGAGGAATAAAATGTGATAGTATCAGAGATAAAATTAAATGCAATGATATCAAAGGGGAAAAGGAAGATAGCTCTTCCTTAGATAAAAATTTCCACCCCTTTGATACTTTCTCCCCATTATTTATTCTTCCTTTAATACTTCTCCCCCTTTGTAAAAGCTTGGTAAAATACTTCTCCCCCTTTGTGATAATCAAAAAATGGGAAACCAAAGAGAAGAGGAATAACAATAAAAATGAGAAAATAGATAAAAACCAGTTTCATTTCATGTTCCAGATAAGGTACCAAGAAATAAAAAAAATACAATGGATTCCTATCAAATAGTCTAGCCACTTGTTCAATCCACATCCTCAATATAAGATTTTCCCTTGGGAGCAGAAGAGGATTCAGGGGAAGTTGTTGCAGGTGAGGGCTTAGGAATTCCAGAAATGATCATTGGAGGCTGAGCCATAGAAACTATTCCTGGTCTGTACTGAGGAGTCCTTTGTGTGATCATTGGTGTGAGGCTTCAAATTGCTTGGGCAGGAGTCATCTAAACTGGAGAAGCAGTAGAGGAAAAGACTGGTAAGGCAGGAGGGATAACCACTGGCCTAACATCAACAAGCAGAAAAGGCAGCAACAGATTTCTGAAATCCATAATTATTCCTCCTCATCTCTCCATAGCAGATATAAAGTCATCCTTGTTCTCCACAAACTTGTCCAACACTGGAGTCAATTATCTTAGCTTGCTAACTTGCTCTCTAAAGGCTTGATTGACCGGAGGCAGCTTAATATTTTCTATCAGAAGCTTTACGTGACTGGTCATTTGATTCTTTGTGAAAATCTTTTGGAAATAGGAGTCCACTTTATCTTTCACTTCTTTCTGAGAGGTAGAAGCTTCTCTCATGTAGTCTTGGACTGTCTTCATTATTTCTCTAGCTGAATCTCTGGTAGCAAGCACAACTTTTCTCAGCTCGGATGAGTCCACAGAGCTACTGGTTGAAGCTTGACCAAGCTCCTCCTTCATCACATCTCGAATTTGATTTAAATCCACTGAGGGTTTAGATGCAATAGAACCAACAGAGAAGGTTATTGTTTCCTTGAAGTTCTTGGTCAACCCCCTGATAAGATTTTGAACTAGAGAGTCCTGGGTTTTAACATGATATTTCATGGAAGTTTTAAAACTTTCGAACACTAAAACCATCTGGCTTACCACACTCTTGACATAGGCTAAGTCCCCGTCTGATTGGAATTTTGAGCTCATGTAAGAGTCTAAAGAAACAACAAATTCCTTTAGAGCTTGAAGATATACTTCAAGTCTAGAAACTTGAGCCTGGCAGTCTTTAACTTCTTCCACTATTTCTTCCATGAAGTTTGACAAATTACAACCTAGAGAGAGTTCAAAAGATATTTCCAACATCCTCATCTCTTCAGCAAAACAAAGCTTCCTCTCAGGAACTGATGCCTTAAAAGATTATTTCAGCTCATACTTCAAGAATTCCAGATCATCCCTAGTGATCATATCAGTAGGTGCAACTACAGTGGGTACTGTTTCAGATGGTAAACTGACCACCGAGTCAGTCATGATCGATTGAACTGAAGAGACCAGAGAAACTTCCATCTTCTTTACCTATTCCACAAAACTGTCCTTAATATTTTTCTTTAAAGTATCCAGGTCATGAATTCTGACCACATATTCAGGTAGTAACTCAGTCTCAACATCATAAGTAATCTTAGGTCTATTAAGAGATGCTTCATTGTCAGAATCAAGATAGTCTAAACCATAGACTACAAAACCTGGGTCTTCTGCCCAATCTTCAAAATTAACAGCCACTGTAACACTTCCAAACCTGGTTTGATGCTCCCCATCAACTGGTGCATCTTCATGTAAAATAACAGTATTCTCAGCATTATCAGAAGGTCTTTCATTTTTAGGAGAATATTCCACTATCAATTCTTTCTCTGCAATAGCTGGAGAGTCTTTTAAACTAGGAAAGGGTATGTCAAATTCATTTGCATCTGTAGTAGGCACTAAGAATTGTCCAATCACTGGACTCAGGCTCAAATCAGCTGACAGAGATGCTTCACTTTCATGAACATCTTCTTCATTCTATACAACATCCACTTCAACATCCTCTAAAGCAGCTTCTTCCTTATCTGATTTATGTTGATCTTGATTTTCAGGAGTTGGGCTAGGAGGTAAGTCAGGGTCTCCTCCTTTATCAATATAGGAATATTCCTCTTCTAAATCATCATTGTATTCTAGCTCCTCTTCATCAGGTCCCAGACCTGTATCCCTCACATCCTTTGGTCTTGAAGGATGGTTTATAGGATTGAATTTTCCATATAACTTGTGTTCATCATTGACCCATTCTCCTCTCCAAGGGTTCCAATTTATCCTCATGTATTTTCACACTATGGATGTGATACAAAAATTATTCTTTACTACTACTATCTCATCTTGATACTCAGCTACCCCTTTTACCTTGATCATCACAGAAATTAACTTAGCAAAGAATATGGCATTTTTCTTTGATTTTGACCTTGTCATGTCTTCCATTTGGATCATCATCAATATGCACAAATTAACTTTTACAGAATGTCTTAAGAGATGTAGGAGATAGATATCCTGATATATAAAATTGGAAAAGTCTCCTCTCCTCGGTATCAAGTCATGTTGAACATATTTGAATAGTAATCTATTCTCTCCATCCATTTCTGCAACAACTACTTGTCTTTGACTTCCATCACCAGTCAGCTCTTCTAAAGCAGTCTCATAGTCGAAAATATCACTGGTAGGTGGCATGGATCTAAAGACATATCCAGATACCCCTTCATGTGGAAATTTTAAGCACTCATCCCATTCAACAGATGAAAATGATATCTCCTTTTCATTCACAAACGAAGTCACTCGGTTTTCATTCTCAAATTTCTCAAAAGTTACAAACTCGTAAAATTGTTTCACTAACTTTGGAAAGTAGGGGCCATTGTTGTTCGAAAAACACTCCATCCATTTTTGATCTTCAAGAACTTCGAGTTCTAAGGACTTTCTAGGCAGCATCCATTCTACACACAACTCCTTTTCAATCACAATAACTTGATTTTGCAAATGAGGATTTACTGGTCGTCTTCCTGATCTTGTCCTGCTAGCACTACCACTTGCTTCTAGAAAAAACTTTTGCTTCTTTGCTTTTGGATCATCAGCAACATCTCTAATAGAAGGGAGTTTGGTTTTTTCCATCTCAGATTCGAGGGATTTAGGGTTCTCTAAGGATTCAGGAGCCAAGGTTTGAGGGTAAAGGTTTTAGGCTCGGTGGATTTAGAAGTAGTGCATACTTTAGTTTTATCATTTAATAATCATAAAATAAATAAATAAAATTAAATAATGCAAAAACGATTTAGATTTTGGCAGTAGACAGAATTTTAAAACAACGCACTCATCGATAGGGTCTATCAGTGAGAATTCCTATCATTGAGGTTACATCGGTGAGGATTCACATCGGTGAGAATTTTACATCGGTGAGAATAGCTACCGATCAAGGTTAAACATACCTAACTCGTGTCTAATGTAACTTAACCTCTCCGAACTCAAATGTTTAGTGAAAATATCGGGTAATTGATATTCAGTACCTATAAACTCAAGAATAATATCACCCTTTTGATAATGTTCTCTCAAGAAATAGTGTCTTACATCAATGTGTTTGGTCCTAGAGTGAGACACAGGTTTCTTCGAGATTTTTATTGCACTAGTGTTGTCACAGTTGATAGAAACATGCTTAAAGTCATATCCATAGTCCAAAAGAGTGTGTTTCATCCATTTAATTTGTGCACAGCAACAACCAGCAGCTATGAACTCCGCTTCGGTAGTGGACAATGCTACATAATTCTGATTTTTACTGCACCAAGATACTAAGGATTTTTCCAATAGATGACATGTTTCTGATGTTCTTTTTCTATCCAACTTGCAACCAATAAAGTCAGCATTTGAATAACTCATTAACTCAAAGGGTTGTCCTTTTGGGTAAAACAAACCTAAGTTTACAGTATGGTTAAGATACTTAAAAATTCTTTTAACAGCAAGTAAATGAGATTCTTTTGTATTATCTTGAAATATTGCATACATACAGACACTAAACATAATATCTGGTCGACTAGCAGTAAGGTTATGTAAGATTCCAATAATACCTCTATAATTGGTTTGATCCACTGGTTTCCCAGTTTCATCTGCATCCAATTTACAAATAGTACTCATAGGAGTATCACTTTCCTTAATAATATCCAAACTAAAACATTTTAAAAGTTCCTTTGTATATTTACTTTGATTCAAAATAATACCATTTTCATTTTGGAAAACTTGAAATCCAAGAAAATATTTGAGTTCTCCCATTTTAATCATTTCAAATTCATTTTGCATACTCTTTGAAAAATCAGTACATAAAGAGTGTTTGGAAGATCCAAAAATAATATCATCAACATAGATTTGAACTATTAAAACATCTTTAGAAATTATTTTGATAAAAAGAGTTGGATCAACAATCCATTTAGTAAGACTTTTTGAAATATGAAAATTACTAAGTCTATCATACCAAGGTCTTGGAGCTTGTTTTAAACCATATAAAGCTTTAGAAAGTTTAAAAACCTGATTTGGAAAATGAGGATTAGTAAATCCAGGTGGTTGTTCAACAAAAAAAATCTTCGACAATAAAACCATTTAGAAAAGTACTTTTAACATCCATTTGATATAACTTGAAATTCAGATGAGTAGTATAGGCAAGTAAGATCCTAATAGCTTCTAATATAGCTATAGGAGCAAAGGTTTCCTCATAATCTATACCTTTCTCTTGACTATATCCTTGTGCAACTCGACTAGATTTGTTTCTAACTATGATTCCAGATTCATCAACTTTGTTTCTAAAAAACCATTTAGTGCCTATTTTTAAAGTGTCCTTAGGTCTATCAACTAATTCACAGACTTTGTTTCTTTCAAATTTATTTAACTCTTCTTACATGTCCATTACCCAAAATTCATCATTAATAGCATCATTGACATTTTTAGGTTCTAGCTGTGAAAGAAAGGATTGATGTTCAACCTAGTTTCTTAGAGAAGCTCTAGTCTATTTTCCTCTATCAAGATTACCAACAACGACATCTAAAGGATGATTCTTTAGAATCCTTGTTGATCTAGTAAAGGTAGGACTAGAAATTTCAGGTTCATCTCCAAGTTCGGGTTCAACAGAAGCAGATTCCGGAATATGTCCAGAACTTGATATTTTTACAGCAGGTTCTTTAGATTTATCATTAAGGTCCAGAACACTCAAATATTATTCAAGATTTTAAAGAGAAGTTTTAGGCTCATGTGGATCAGTTTCATCAAACTTGATGTGAACAGATTCTTCTACACATTTGGCTCTCTTGTTAAAGACTATATATTATTTTCTATTTAAAGAATAACCAAGAAAAATTCCTTCATCACTCTTAGAAGAAAACTTTTCCAGATTATCCTTTGTATTAAGAATAAAAACTTTGCATCCAAAGACTCTAAAGTAAATAACTTTAGGTTTTCTATTCTTCCATAACTCATATGGGGTCTTCTTAAGAACTGGTCTAATTAAGACTCTTTTAATAATATAACAGGCTATATTTGCAGCTTCAGCCGAAAAGTAAATAGGCAGATCATACTCATTAAGCATGGTTCTAGCTATTTCTTGAAGGGTTATATTTCTTCTTTCTACTATACCATTCTGCTGAGGTGTCCTAGGAGAAGAAAAGATGTGACTATAGCCATTGTGTGAGCAATAAGATTCAAACTCTTGATTTTCAAACTCACGGCCATGATCACTTCTCAGGGTTTTAATCTTAAGTCCACTAAGGTTTTATACAAACTTAAAGTATTTAACAAAGTAAGAGAAAGGTTCACTTTTTTGAGATAAGAAGTATACCCAAGTATATCTAGAAAAGTCATCTACCAAGACATAGATATAGTGATTCCCATTTAAAATAGAAACTCTTGAAGGTCCAAACAAGTCCATGTGAACCAACTCAAGAGGTTGAGAAGTTGAAACTTCTTTCTTTGATTTAAAATAAAATTTATGTTTGTTTCCCTTATGACAGGGATTACAAACTTTGTCATTTGGGAATTCAAGTTTAGGTAGGTCTCTAACCAAGTTTTTCCTAGTCAAATTTCTAAGTGAATAGATGTTGGAGTGTCCTAATCTTCTATGCCACAACCAATATTCTCTATGAAAAGCATTTAAACAAGTAACATTTTGTTTAGCTAAAGCATTTAGATCAAAAAAATAAACATTTTCATTTCTTAATGTAGAAAACACTAAAACATTATTAGAATTAAAAATATTACAGGAATCATTTTCAAATTTCACATTAAATCCATCATCACATAATTGAGAAATACATAACATGTTATATTTAAGTCCATCAACAAATAAAACTTTAGAAATTAAAACTGAATCAGTGTTACCAATCTGGCCTAGGCCAATGATTTTTCCTTTAGAATTATCACCAAAGGTGACATGGCCTCCATCAAACTTTATTAATCTTTTGAATCATGAATAATCTCTAGACATCTGTCTTGAACATCCACTATCCAAGTACCATACCTTCTTGTGAGAACTCTTCAAACATGTTTCCTAAAAAATAGGTTTAGATAAGAAATGATTTTGGTACCCAGATCTTCTTGGGTCTAGATAGGTTAGAAATCAAAGCTTTAGGTACCCATATTTGTCTTATGGGTCTCATATAATTTAAAAAATCAATATATTTTGAAAGATAAACTTTATTTGATCTATAACCATATGAATAACTGGTTGAAGCATACAAATTTCCAGAACTGGAATAAGTAGAATTTTGTCTAGACTTTGGAATAAATCAGGTTTTAGTGAACTATCTTTTTCTAGGTTGGTATCCCAAACCAATAGTGTATTTAGGTGAAACTTGATTTCCTAACATTTGTGTAAGTGTATATTTTCCATTTGTGAAATTTTCTAAGTCCTTTATAAGTTGCTCATTAGAAATTTTCAATTCAGTATTTTCCTTTAATAGCTGAGCATTATTTTATTTTTCTATATCAAAGGCAGATTTAGTAGTGACAGTGAGAGAATGTTGTTTCTTTAATGACTTATATTTGCCTTTAAGTTAATTACATGTTTCTTACAAAATATTTTAGTATTAAAACATTTCAGCCTTAGACATATTTCCATCATTGTCTGAATCACTGTTATTTACAGAATAATAATCATTTGGAATAGGGGAAGCAGGTACCTCAGATGTGTTGGTCATGAAGCACATGTTGGCACGATTCTTCTCATAATCAGAAACATCAGATTGAATTTTGCTATCCTCCGAAGCACTCCAAGTAGCTTTCATAACTTTCTTGTACTTCTTGTCCTTATAATCATATTTCTTTTTGAATTTCAGTTTTGGACAGTCAGCCTTGATGTGTCCTTTCCTTTGCACTCATAGCAGACTATATCATCCTCCTTGTCAGGATTTTTCCAATCCTTTTTCCAATTTCCCTTGTTATCATACTTTCCTTTGTAGTTAGATTTTCTGAAGAATTTCTTCTTCCTATAGAACTTCTTGAATCTCCTGGCTATTTGAGCCATTTCAGCATCACTTTCTGAATCATAATCTTCACTGGTTGAACTTTCAGTTTGTATTTTCATTGTCTCCGTGTCTTTTATCTTATAAGCAGTAGACTTGAAAGCTATGGATTTTCTCTTAGGTTAATCATCTTCCCCTTTATTTACCTTGATTTCTTCTTAATACATCATTAATTTACCAATAAGCTATTTTACAGGCAGTGCTCCAATGTCACATTACTCTCTGATTGAAACAGAAGTGCCCCTCCATCGATCTGGTAGACACCTCAAGATTCTCATAATTTATTCCTTATCTGGAATATCTTTTCCAAGTGAACTCATTGTATTGACTATCTCAGTAAACCAGAGATACATATCAGAAATAGTTCCATCAGTATTTATTTTAAAATTGTCATATTTAATAGTATAAGTATTCAATCACATTTCTTTAACATTGGTTGTTCCTTCATGATAAACATCCAAAGTATCCCATATTTCATAAATAGTTTTGCAAGAAGATATTATATTAAACTATTCATCTCCTAAAGCACAGTACATGGAATTCATAGCTTTACAATTATTATTGTAAGCAGTATTTTTAGGTTCATCCCAAGTTGTTCTTTTAGTTTCTGGAATTTTATATTGAGACTCTATAGCAGTCCAGATATCAAAACCCATACTTTCTAAATGAATTTTCATCTTAAGTTTCCATTGGGCATAGTTGGTGCCATTAAAGAAAGGTGTCCTGTTGGAAGCATCACCCTCTACTCTATTGTCCATAACTAGATTTTAGAAAATAAATTTTAAAGAGATAAAATTTAGAACTAACAGAAATTTAAGATCTTTAAAGATGCAACTAAAATCATAGTAGAAAAACAGAGTATGTTAACAACCCTTAAAAAACAAATCCTCTGATACCAAATGTTGGTCGGAGTGGATACTCAAGAGGAGGGTGAATTGAGTTCCAATAAAAATTTCTGTTAAAAATATTTCTCTTAAAATCCCCCAATTTAAAAAAAAGTTAAACTGTAGTGAATCTATACAGAGTGTAAATGTTCAATCAGTTTCTCAAAGATTAATTAGGTCTCAGTTGACTTAATCTGAAGATTAAATTAACTTTTGAAACTAACTTACTGGTTTACAATAAGTATAAACAGTTTCTAATTTAACTATCAAAGTAGCTTTAAAATAGTATTGTATTTCAAAGTAATAGCAGCGGATTATGAAATAAATATATATAGTATGCTTATGACATAAAATAGAATGCCCAGTAGAGATAACCAAGAGGTTCAGTCTCAATCCGAGAATTAGTCCTCTCAACAATTTATATAAATTAATCCACACCCTGGATCGAGGGTAAACAACAGTACACTACTGCCCAAGTCCAAAGAGCTCCACCACAGTTCTACTTGGGAAACACAAACAACAACACATAGGCTGTCCAGGTCTTACTCGACCTCTACCACTATCCATGGTGGGAAACAAAGAGTTATGAAGTTTGAGTGAGTATTTAGGAATCCTCCAGTTTAGTTTAGGAGATAGTGTGTGTGTAAAATAAACAGGGTACACACACTGCTCGAAATGTAAAGATAGAATTACTATAGAAAGTGAGAAAGAGTTTAGAAAAGCTTTAGTGATTGGAAGTGCAGCTCTGGACTCGTTTGGTTGGTCAGAAAAACTTCTGAGTCCTTCTCTGGTTTCTGCTCAGAAAATAGAGTATCGTTTTCTTCTTTGATTCTTGGTCCAGCTTGTCAGCTTGAGTGCATGAAGTGTTTTTGGGGGTTCTTCACTCGAGGTGCAGCTTGTGTTCTCCTTGAAAATGAGTAGCTTTGTGTATGTCCAGTGTTCTTGGAGTATGGATGTAGTCCTGCATGAATGCTCCATGTTTGAACGATGTTCCGCCCTTTTCTTTTTCACCTGTTTGCCTTCTTAATTCCTTGATGCTTGTCGTATGCACACCCAGTGTTCTCTACTTCACATGCTGTTCAGCTAGGTCTTTATCTTTACTTTTATAGCTTTTAGCTCTGGCAATTGGGAATGATTACCTTTCTCATGGGTACTAGGTATGATTCCCTGACATGGCAATAGAGATCATTAAATAACATTAACTGCATTAAAAACATCCCATGTAACCACTAACTTAATAAATAAATAGTATTGAGAGTATAGAGTTTGACTGGTTGGTAAATCATTAGTAGCCCATGTTAGTAAATGTGTACGATGGTCTTTTGTGTAGCAGAACCTTCCATCGGTAGCTCTTTGAACTTGCATCGGTAGCTTGTTGGTATCGATAACTCTAGGTATTCGTAACTCCTTCTATCGGTAGACTTACTCTATCGATAGCTTGGTAGACTGGTTTTATCAGTATCTCTATACTTGTATCAGTAGACTATGTCAGTCGGTTTATATCAGTCGCTAGTCTGTGTATTAGTAGGCCAGTCGGTAGCTCGTATCAATAGCTCTTAGTGTTCTATATCGGTAGACTGAATCTGTCGGTAGACTTGCTTACCGGTAGCTCGGTAGCTCTAGTCTGTTCTATCGATAGACTTGGTGTCTGTTGATAGCTCTTGTACATATCAGTGACCTTTGTGTATCAATGACTCTGTCTATCGGTAGACTAAGTCTATCGGTAGGCTAAGTACCGGTAGCTCTATATCAGTAGCTATACCTAGATCAGTGACTTAACACTTGTCTGTTTTATGTGAAGCATATCCAAATGGGTTATAAGAACTTCAGAACTCATATAAACATAGATAGACATGAATTAACATATCACAAGGATTATTTTAATATTATTATCATCTTGATCACAGATTGAAAGAATTAATATATAGAAAAACATTAGATTGAGATTATCAAAGTATATTAAAGCATAATTGGGATTATCAAAATAGGTGAGGTCAACAGATAGAAATGAAACCCAACATATATGCTCATAAACAGACCCAGGAAAGATAGAAAGGGGATCTCTATCTCTATAACCCAAGTAAGAATTATGAGTTATCCTGAAGCTCCAAAGTTTCATCTCTAATTACCAACACCATGTGCAACCTCATGAGATACTGAGTGATGGGGGATGTTCCTTACTACTGCACTCCATAGTCGAGGGATAAATAACTGCTATGGAGGACGAGCTCACCTTCAAAGATCGAAGGAGGGAGATTACAACTCCATAGATAGATTACCTACACTCTGTTCTAGTATGGGGTAGTAACAACTATAATTTTGTAAAAAGTATAGGAAGAGCATGCACTAGTGTGTGAGGAAGGCTTTTAGCCCCGGTGTCTCTACGATAAACCGATCCTATCACAACTATCGTTCAATCATCACTGGAAGAAGTTTCATGCTCATAAAACCATGTTTTATATATCTGATTCCAAAATTAAGGATTCCATCATGTCCTACATCAAAAAAAACTTAGTATTTACTACTCATAGTCCCATATCTACCTCATGAAAAAGGAGATGCAAAAGTTGGATGATTCTAAGAGAGTTACATGGCATGTTCCTAGGGCCACACAACATGTGACCTTCTTGGACACCTAGTCATGTCCTTGAATTTACATGGATTGTATTGTCATGTGTAACTACATGACATGTACTAGTGGTAAGTGGAATATAATTGCTTCTCAAGGGCCTCATATGTCTCTCGAACCTTACCTATATACTTCAACCCATGCCCGTGTACTTTGGCCATGCCCATGTACCTGGTCGTGTCTGTGTACCTAGTCGTTTCCATGCCCATGTACTTCTTAGGTATACTCCAAACCAGAAATACATGATCACATGAAATGTATAGGTCATACATGACGTTTGATATTTATCTCTACCTGAAACCCTAGCTGATAAAGCCAGAGTACCACACATCATGTGCTCATGAACTACAGGCCGTTTAATTCAGGATTCTCCAAAAACTCAAGAAATCTTTGCACATCTCTCGCATACTACCACCACTACCATATTCACATAGATTCATACTAGGGAACTTAAATCTATGCATGAACATGGTTGATCCATCACCAGTGGTCAGATTCCAGTCTCTTAATCCTCATTCTTCTAATCTTGCTGCACCATGCCTCTCCCATGGAAATAGCATGAAGAACCATCCTCTGATCCGTGTCACTTTCACCCATAACACACATCACATCATAATCCATTCTCAAAATAATTATATATACATCATGCACACATATTTAATGAATCAAGTGGTTCGATCACACTTGAATTCAACCTAGAAATGTCAATCTATAACCTCATTGTCCAACATCAAAGTACACGATGAATGGTGTGGGAAATAGACAAGAATATAGAGAATATATCATTTTCCAAAGTGATCATCATGATGATTTCATATTTCTGGTATGTTTGAGAAAAAACAATGTGCAACAAGGGAATAATTGGATCAAGAATACAAAAATACAGCTAGGCTCATGTAAAGGATATAAATCATAGTGAATAGTAATAAAGATATAAAAATACATGATTATCAAATAAAATAGGGTCAAAAATAACAAAATAACGTTCCCTAACACAAGATTGGATCGATAATTGGTGAAGAACATATCTGTTAGCAATAGAGAATAAGATATGGTATATTTTTTTGTTCATCTCATGATTTACGTTGATCTGTTCATTGTCGTATTTCAGTCTTGATCCACTAATGAATAATTATTCCTACTCATCTCTAATCTACTAAGGTTTTGTGGATAAACCTATAAATTTACTATAATAACACATTTATAGATCGGGTAAAATGTTAGGTTATTAAATAAATAAATTAAATTCAAAAATTAATTTACTTAATGTACCCAACATAGACCGTCTTCCATGGAACACCCAATGCCAATAAGGTTTATATCACATATAGGGCAAAACACATGTTCTAGAAACAACCACGATCTTATATTTTCAATTTGATGTCCAAAAAATCGGAAAACAATTTATTTTGAAAATATGTATATCTGTGATATCATATATTGAATATTTTTAATATATCATTATTGAACCTCTCTATGCTCTGTAATCTTAGGTTTACTCAACAGATGACTCTAAAAATATTTTTTAAAATATTTCAAATTCTTATAAAAAAATAACATATTCATTGTATTGTTATTTTAGTATGCCAATTTTTGAATGAAATAGATGCCAAGATTGGATGTTTAGTTATTTTTGGGGTAATTTGAGTAACAATTTCCTAATTAAATTGTTCCTTGATAATGAAATGAACCCAGTCAACTATTTTTCAAGTCATCCAATCATAAAACATTTTTTTTCATTTTCCCGAGACCTATTTCCATGCTCTTTCTTCCTCCAGTAGATGGATGGAGACAAAAACCACATATTCTTCATGTTTTTCCAATTTGGATTCTACAAATTCAACCATGTTATATAGTTTGTCCTTGAATACAAAGATAAATTAGATATTATGTCCCTAAATCTAGTGATATGAGAAATAATCAAGGTGGTCATTATGATCAACTTCCATTGGTTACCTGTTTTTTAGAATTTTGAGAAGATTATTTTTTAGGACTATGATAAAATATCCCATAATATTCTCCCTCATAAAATAATAGTCCTTATTATTTTTTTCCTAAAAAATATAATGGATCTACTCCTTCATCCATTCTTTCAGAGGACATTTTTATTGTTTGGGTTATTCTGGGAGAGTTTTCACGCAATATTGAGCAGGTTTTAGAGCTAGACCCAACACTAATATTAGTTTGAGTGTGGTAGTCACTGCTTCTTCCTTACTAATTTTCCTTTCCTAATTAGAAGAAATCGTCCAAGCATTTTCCATACTATAGAAGAGAGTATCCTCCAACCATTGGGTTGTTAAATTTAATTCTCAAAATATAATGGGAAATTTAAATGGGATAAGGGGTGTATGTATCTCATTATGGAAATTTTATTCACATAACTCTTCTAAATACTCCTATAAAAACTATAATTATTCAGAATTTGTGAGACCCTACCACCTAACAATGAAATATGAGTCTTTTATGATCATGTTTATTTCAATTTGAAAGTTTATCTATTTTTTCCTTTCTTAGTGTAGAGAATAATTGTTACAAAAATTATAGACATAAATATTCCTAATTCATAATTGACCTAGAGAGAGGGTTATTATACTAGGAAAAAATTGGTCCCTCCAATTTATACACAAAGAGTATATATTTTTTTGCTTCTTTCTACCCATGTGATCCCATCATGGGTCTATAACAGGATATAAAATTCATCATAAGTTATTCCAGATCACTAATTCCATTGAAGTCTAGAAAAAATGGAATTCTAAAGTTGGTTAGAGGAGGGTCCATTTCCACCCAATTAGGGTATGATTTTCTATCTGTTTGTACAAGATTATGATTCCCCTATATAGCCTCCATCATAATGATAAAGAATTGGTAACATGAAAATAAAACTTTTGGTATCATTGACTAAGGGGAAAATTAATTATTGATAGTTTGTAAGGAATGATATAGCATATTTTCTAATGTTATTTATTGAGACCCAGTTTTTATTAGTTTGGGATAATTGGAATGAGGTGATGATCTCTGATTTCAAATAATAGGTAAATCTTAATTTTCCATAGTTTTTAGAGTCATTTAAACTAGTGGTGTGGGTCTAGAATAGATATGATGATTGGACTCTTCCTAAGTATGTGTAGTGGAACAGTCTTGTATTGTAACTCCCACTAAATGGGATATAATAGTTCCCACCATGGGTTTATATTCAAGGGGATTATTACTTTATGAATCTCATCTTTGATACATTTCAATTCTTTTCCATTAGATTCATATCTCTCTAGTTTCTCCTCAATAAAAGGTGCATCAGTCTATTTCGGGAGGGCTTAGGATAAAACCACTAATTTACCTTTATATTAGTTAATTCACATTGTGGTTGTGATAATTGAGTGATTGGGTGTTCCAAGTTTTGATTTTTCCTTTAATGTAAAGTACAAACACCCTCCTCAGATTACTCAGTGAAAAATTCATGTTAGACAGGAAAATCTCTATCCTATTCCTTTATATCAGTATTTTCATATGTAAAATTGGTATTGATGACATTAAATGAAGAATATCAGTTCGTCAAAATCCTGTAAACATCCACCTCTAGATTATATAAAGTTATATTTTCATCTAGATATTCATTAATGGATGGTTCATATTCAGCATTGTCCCTCTCCTTCTTGGAAGGTTGTTTTGTATTATGACTCCATTAAGGATTGAAAATTCCTCTAGTTGATCCTTGAGGAGTGGTTTATGGAGAGTGACCATTAAGGATCTAACAACAACTTTTTTCAAGCGTATCCTGAATGGTGATGATATTTCATGCATTATTGTGAATGATGGATATACTTATAAGGATAATTCTCTCAACCAAGTGAAAAATAACTCCATTGATGGGGAAGGTGGTAATGATATAAATTCCCCCATCCCTACTAGTGGGTTTTTTTTGGATATTTTCATTTTCGCATCTATATATCACTAGGTATTTGATGATCCCAAGGGTTGTAGAAGTAGGGGTGATGATATAAATCCCCCCATCCCTACGTGTTCGGGTTGTCTTATCCATTCCACTATTATATCCTAAATTCATTGGGGATTTTATTATCCCATAGATAAAGGAAGTGGTAAATTTGATTAAAATTACCCCATCCCTATGGATTGAGATTATTCATTATTTTCCACTCTAGAATCTACTAAGTAATACTTTAAAATTTATTATGAATTTTAATACATATAGGTTTGGTGAAATATACATTTTAAGAATTAGATACTTTCATCATAATCTCTCTCCATAGATGGGGGGGGCTATATTTCTCAATTGGAAAGACTTTTAAACTTTCTTGGAAGTCTAAACTAGAAACATGATAATGAATCATTCACATCAAGTGAACTATTTCTTGGATTTATAAATAGCAGGATTTTGTTAGACTGAACTATTGGAATATAGACCATGTAGACCTATGAATTGTCCTTAGGTAATAAGATTTCAGGATGTCTCCCATAGAGAGATCTACTGACTTTGGTGTAGAGTAAAATGTGGTTCCCAATATTCACCCCATACTTTGATGTACACATCAGATGAAGAATTCAAAATTACCTATTGGAGTGTCTTCAAGCCATCAAGACCTGAATTTTAAAGATTTTTAATCTTCTTTTCAACCTTTGGGGCCCGTTCTATCAAAATGATTATTGACTAGACCTTATGGGAGATCTCACTTAGAAGCTTAATATGATTATCATATCCATCATATGGCATGTTTTTTGTGTTTATGTGATGTTTATTTTTCCATATGTTGAGACCTAGATAGTGTATACATTCTACTTTTACTTCTTGAGAAAGGTCAAAATGGGAGGTAGTTATGGGTTAAAACATCATCGAAATAGCCCACTCATCCAGAACTCACTATATATACATTTTATTTTCATCATTATCTAATTCATATTCCTCTACTTGATTAGACAAAAAATTCAATTTTCTAATGATGATGACATATAGCCTATGGGAGGTAGAGGTTATTTCTACTACCCTCATCCATCCATTGACCACAGTGAAATATTATTAGTTGCTAAGGGGGTGATATATGTAGTTAAACCAGATATTTCATGTACCTATCTACATGAAGTTTCTTTTTCATGGTGAGATATCCTTATCTAGATGATATATCTCTTTGGGGAGGATTTACACATTGGATATTAGCGGTAGAGTTCCCATAATCAATCTATATACAACTATGGTTAGAACTTATATGGAAAATATTGACTCCTCTTTATAATGAGGACTTTCTGGATCCTTGGTCTATTTTTTGATAATATTTTTATGGCCTTAATAATTATAGAATTTATTTTGGTCAGAATATAATTTTTATTTTTAACGATATATGATTCTTGGTAATGATTTTATTTAAATGCTCTTCATCATAATACTTGGGTCATGCGCAGTTGGTATAAACCTTTATAAATTTGAACCCCCCTAGATAGTCCTGGAGTTACTATTAAAATATATCTAATACTATCTATAATATTTTTGGGGTATATGCTCATTGGTCAGTAGCTTTTGTAATATGCTGATAATTTTCAGAGTTGTTGCTATGGATATGAGCCTTCCTCAAAGTAACTATCGAAATATTCCAATAAACCTCCGCTAGAATGAGAATAAATACCCAGTACCAATATTCATTAATATTAAAATTATGTTAATTATCCTAGAAAATGTGAGAGTTAATATACACCCCCTTTTGTATCACCTCAAAGTTTTGATGATGTGATCCTTCATCTGTATGAGTAGGAATATGATACTTACTCCTTTTGGCTAGAAAAATATACCAAAAAACCTCAGTTGTAAATCTTAATCAAAATATATTGAAAACTCTGTATAATGGGGGATGTAATATAAACCCCTTATTTTATCACCTAAGTGGTGTGTTGTTGTGATTATTCATCAACATGAGTAGGAATATGGGCCTAAATTTTGTTGGCCACTAAAATATGGCAATGATCATTCCTCACTATCATTGAAAGAGTATTCTAGGAACATGATGGAATACGGTTAGGGATATAAGACTAACCTTAATCATACATTGGAATATACTAATATCTCTTAGAAATAACTTTGATAGAGATATATTTCTGTCATTAGGTGACTGTCAGAATATATTGATGAACGAAAATTGCAATGGGGATATGAGCTTGATACTACGTCTCATCCTTTATAGAAAAATGTATGTGATCCTCTTTTATAGGAGAAATCATATGATATTTGTCTTGAGAAGCTATCTAAATATGTCAATAAGATAATATGGTTATGTTAATATGAATATGAACCTATCCATTATGATTTTTTGAATATGATGAAATAACTCTTATGTTGATTCCAGAATGTTCTAGTAGTTCTAAAGAGTTTTATCATGGATATAGGTCTTCCCTTATGATGTTTATGGGATATGAATGAAGATGTATTTTATTAAAGTGTAGATATCTTTCTACTCGTGTCCTCTTTCTACTTCCAGGGTATGCTGACAGGCCTAATACTATATAGTAATAATATGTTCTTTCCCATCCATTTCCACTGTATAAGGGTGAATTTATTTAGTGGGAGCCAAAATATGGGCTACCTCCTGGGGTTCCTCCATGATATATGGGTAGTATTCATCTATGGTAACCATAATTTGCTTCACTTATAAACTAGTACCTAGAATGTGATGACTATATTGCTTGAAGGGAATGAGGGTATGAGCCCATCCTTTTTATGTCACATACGGCTACCCACAAAGATGAATTAGTGAAACCCTAACATAATTAATTAGTTTAGAGGTCTAGTGAACAACCTTCTTAGTTGGTTACTAAGGATTAGCATTTGTGTGGTGTTGGTAGTTTCATATAGTAGATGGATACCTCCATTACACATCCTAAGTAGTGGTGACACAGAAGTGTTCTCCCATCTCTCATATGTATGCTTGGTATAAATTATAACATTATGGGAAAAAGTATCAAAAAATGATTAATGGTGGAAATGGTTCTATCCCTGTTTATCCTTTATCTTCCATTGATGAGTTAGGTTATTGGAATTTATAATGAAAATAATCTCCCAATAATCCTTTAGAGTCAGGATGGTACCATTACGATGGTACTCCCTAACAAAGATTTTAACAACCAATCATAGGAGATACTTATTGTGTGATAACTCTCTCTCACTAGATAGTACCACATATTTACCGATAGAAGAGGCATAATAATGAGTATCCAATTATGATGAAATTACTTTTCATTAAACATAGATCCAAAGTACTTATGGAATTAATATAGAATCACAAATAATAATACCTGTCAGTGCAGCATCACAGATAAGGATTTAAATATAAATACTAACCAAATGTAATGTTTTTTAATTATAGTCAACCTTTATCATTATTATACGATTCATGTGGGGTTTTCCATTTTTATTTTTATCATGTATCATATCAAAGGGTGAAGCTGATGGTGGTGATGTTATTTTAACACAAACTATCTTCATGATTATAAGATTCACATCAGGTTAACCATTTTTATTTTGGATCACATATTTTATAAAAGGATGAATAAGATATTATTTTGACACAAATCATCTTATGGATTATAGGATTACCATCAGTTTCACCATTTTTTATCAAATATTAACTCCATATAATTTATTTCCACTTTATGACCCTACTTTACAAATGTAGGTGGTCATTGAGATATATCAATGACTCCATGAATGAAAATCAAAATAAGAGGATGGGAGATCTGGATCATCCACACATTTTTAGCATTGTTATTTTCTACTTGAGGTATCTCTTATAGATTTAATACATATTCATTAATGTTACCTAGTAATGTTAATAATGCTACTAATTTTCCTCAATCAAGATGTTTGATTAATTATTGGTTTTAATTAATGATAACACATATGTATATATTAAATCTTTCATAAAACATCTATAATCGGGTAAAGGGGTGATATTTTAGTTTAATACCTCATTATCAAACACACTATATTTTAAATTAATTTAGGGAAAAAATTAGTGATTCATTGTTGAGATTGGGCCCATAAAACAGGATTCTTACATATCACTATTAGTGTAATCATAACCCACATAGTTTAGTTTCACTTAATGGGGAAATCATACCTTCTATGTTCATGTGAAAAAGAATAATCCCATGTTGTTTAAAGTCATACATAATATATTTTCTAATACAAATATTACTAGTAAAGATTTTGTGGTACTTACGCATGGATGACATGTTATAGTCAACCTCAAATGGGTTATACCTAAATGAGGATGGGTGGGTTAGGATAATAGAAATATAACCAATCAAGAATATGTATGATTTCATTAAGGATATTTCCTAATAAAGGAGATATGATGATACCAGGATGAAATATGGCCCTATAGTTGGCAGAATTTATTTATCCGGGATATGGCCCGATGAGGAGAATTTATATGGAATAAAAATCTATTTAAAAGATGGTAAGTTTTAGATGGAATGTGTCTCTCTAGAGGGGGTTAGAGGAAATTTGGGATATATCCCAAGGAAGGAATATTGTTGTCCTTGGTGTATATTCTATAGGATTATTTACAAAGAAATCGAGATATGGGAATATTGGGTTTTATCCTCAAAGAGGAATCATACATTTCATATTGGATATGGGAATAATAGCCTACATAATTTGATTCATACAGTTTAAATTCATATACATGGACTGTACCAAGTAAATTAACATCAAGAAGTAAGGATGTATGTTTCATGAATGGTATGGGATTAGAAGATTAGCTGGGTTTTATGTATATGGAGTTACCCTGGTGAAATATGTGTTTGTGGATTACACTTAAGTAGGAATCCCATGATTGATAGTTTTAATTATACTAATGGAAGAATCAAATTAAATCTCTACGCCAACGTAAGTCATGATCCATGTGAGAAACCAGATATAATAGAATACCAAGTAGATTGTATAAATATATTTGGATGGGACTTACACTTGAAGATGAATTCCATATTGATTTTGTTCTATTGTTCTAATGGCATGCTCAACCCAAATATATAATCCCACATGAGTCATTCTAGGTATGATAAATAATAGATAGTTGAACATTGGGCACATTCCATGGGAATATATGATTATATATATGTGGGAATTATCCATTTAGGATGCCTAAAAGAAATATGTGTTTGGATATTACACCTTAGGATAAGGCCTACTACCAATTAAGGGTTTAGAACTGCATATGTGAGGCTTACACCAGATTTGGATACCTACCTCACTAAGTATACTCAGAAATATAATAATTACTCAAGCCGATCTACCTCAATTCATGGTCAACTAGATTGAATTATATGTCCTAAGGATGGTCTCAATGATATACTTATGATGGGGACCTTCATTATCAAGGGAATTCTTGATTGTATAATATTTGAGGGCCCTACCAGTTAAAGAGGAAAAGCGGGAAAATTACTTTATCATGGGAATTCATCATCGACTGTGGGGTACTCTATAAGATCCCAGATCTTGGGAAGGTATGTTCTCATTTAATTTTTGGTTTTAATCCCTTTTTTGGTTTATTGAGTGCTTACCCAAGTCTTTAAGGAGGCTCGGGGGTGTTCCAAGGGTTTGAGACACACAAATAGAGAAAAAGGGGTCTTCTATGTAGGTCACAAGGTTTGTGAACGGTTAGTGATAACCCTGAAGACAACCCAAGAAACTATGAGGGAGGTGGGACTTTGGACAGTGTCCTCCACATAGTTTACACATGGTTTGGAAAACCATATGGTTAAACCGTGCGGCCTAGAAACTTTTAAAAAATTATAATTTTCCACTTCGGGATTTTTAACCTTTCTCGGGATTTCCTCACATTTCTCCTGACTTCACCCTAGGGACAATCCAAATCTCCCAAGAGCTCCAAGATATCAGTATCCTTCTTTTCTAAGGCATTTTTGGTGTTGTTGGTTGTAGATCAATGCTCCGGGTAAGGCTAATACCATCCTTGATTCTCTTTTGAGTTTATGGTTTGTACTTTCTTCTTCTCTCTTTATGAATCCCTAAAACCCTACTCTTTGGGTGATTTTTCAGTTGAAGGCTCAAATCTTGGTTGATGTAGGATCTATGGGATTTAATAAGAGTGTGTTCACTCACGGAATCAAGCTATGTGGTCTACAAGTTATATCCCGTGGTTAATTTCTAGATTTGTGCATGTGTGGTTTTTTTCTTGGGTGTCTCTTGGTATGTTTTGATCACCCTTGGCATGTTTAAGTAAAATGGTTCGTAAAAAGGTAAATAGATACCCTCACGATCCCCATGGGATGAATCGAGGGTAATGATACTAATATAGTCCACCCATGGGGTGTTCTGACTTTCCCCAGACCAAGGGATTTGTGAAGAACAAGTGAGATTTTGGTGTATTCTTGTAGATCCGTTGATAAACATGTTAATGTGATTGTTGTATTGGTTTAGAATCTAGGTGATGCACCTAGACTTGTGAATAACCTAAGGGATATTGGGTTATTATGTGTAAATGATTAATGTCCATAATATAATGGATTGTGAGCATAGTAATGAATCCTAGTGAGATAGACATAATGCACAAAGCCTAGTGAGATAGGAACAATGAATGAATGCTTAGTGAGATAAGCATAAGAAAATGGACTTGGGATAAATGGATAAATGATGTGAAATGTGGTAAATGTGCTAATTGGTTATGGAATGGTGTTAACCATCCTGTGATTTTTATGGATTATGTTTGCCTTAATAATTGGTTGTGATGTTTTGTAAATAGTTAATGGTTACATATATGTATATCATGTGCACATAACTTGGTAGTGTGGGGTATTCACTAAGGTTCTACACCCATGTGTTGAGTTATAATAAGGATCTAAACTCCACCCCAAATGCAAGGGGTAGGGATATGACTTGTAACATCCCGGTTCTAGAAGCCACCCAGAGGTGCCCCATACCCAGTTGGTCACATGGCCTAAAGAGCATTTCCCTGAACGCTAGAGGCTGCCGACTAGCAACGAGGGCCTTGGGTGTGACCATGGTGAAACTATTCCCTCATTGGTAGAGTAAAACGGTAGAAGAGAAACAAATATATAATAGAGGAAGAAGTAAATATCCAACAACAGTAAACAGTGGAAGACTGAGATGTTAAACAACTGAAGCACATATATATATATATAAAATTACGCATGGTACATATGTCTAAGAAAATAGCTAAACAAGTCACAATGCTTAATATAACTAGTACTAAACCAAATTACAAAAGAAATATATAAATAGATCCTCAGAATCGCAGGCCTAAGATGGTCCCATGCTCTCCAGATCCACAACAAGTCAAGTACTTAAAGTAGAATGGCGCTTTCCCTTGTCTATAACTGCAATAATATAATCTGTTTGGGCCCAAAAGCATGGCCCAAAAAGAGTGTGAGATGAATCCCAGTAGGAAACCACCATGATATATGTGCCTAATAGTCAAAGAGTATATGGCAGGCAAAAGAATAGAAATCACTAAAAAGGAAAGTACCCAATAGTAAATAATCAACAGTTCAGTATCAAGCAATAACTAGAAAGTAGGTAAACAAACAGGTAACCCTCTCGGAAGCACTCTCAGTCTAACCCCTCTGGTCCTAACTAACAAGACAAGAAAGTATCTAAACACAAAGGTAACCCTCTAGGAAGTACTCACAACCTATCCCCTCTAGTCCTACCTAACAAGTTCAAGCAACCCTCTGGGTAGTACACTCAGGATAACCCCTCTGGTTCAGGTTAATCATAGACTCTCTAAGGAAGCACTCACTGTCAATTCCCCATATAGTCTCGTATAGTAACTAAAGGCTCTCTAGGGAAGAACTTACATCACATTACCTCTATGGCCTGCGTCAAGGAACTACAGACACTCTAAGGAAGCACTCAACATCAATTCCCCTCGTGGTCTCACATCGTAAATTATAAAGACACTCTGGAGAAGCCCTTAACGTCCATTCTCCCTATGGTCTACACACAAGGTTCTCATGGCACTGTGTAAGTAAAGAAAGTGTAGCAGCGCGTAACTGCCAAGGTAAACCTCAAGAACTACTTGGCTAGCATTCTACATCACAACAACATAACAGAACAACAATCACATTATCCTACAATACTAGGCATGGAAAAGTAAACAACAGCCTAACAAGAAATCAATACCCAAAGGTCCAAACAGGAAAAAAATGCATGGAAAATACATCCAAAGCACAAAAATTCACCCTGTTCACAAACAATAAACATCTACTCAGGAATACCAGTATAGTATATAAGCAATAGGGCTAAAACGGTAAACACACAATACCCTATTCATGGGTATTGGGAAAATTTTCACATGAAACTCAAATAATTTCAATAGAAAGGCACAAATCACATACCTTTGGGTTAGTAGATCGCTATATGTGAACCTCGAATATTGAATCTCAATAAAATGTCAAATATCTACAAAAATGTCTAAAACGTTCAGCCCGTGATAACTTGGAAAAAGAAGAAGAATCATGGGACGAGGCTCCAGCAAAAGAGAGAACTCACCGATGTGATTCCAACGCAACCAACAGAGTTTGATTTGAAGGACAGATGGAGGCTTGGGGGCTCATCGAAGATCCACAGCCGTACCCTCACTCTCAGATGAACCAGACCTAGAAGAAGTCAGTTTTGTCCATCAGACGCAACCCCGATGCGTTTAATGAAAAAAAATATACGGTATGAAATTTTGGAGTACACGAATTATACTTTATATTTCCATACTCTGCATTAGGTGGCCTCCAGGTCATCACACATGGCCGTGTGCAAGGCCGCTACATGGACGACACATGGCTACCCACGGTAACCGAGTACACGGTGTGTACTCATAAAGTACACAACGTGTACTTCAAAAATTTCCAGAAACTCTCCTTTTCTCAAAAACTCTAGAAAAAAGAAAAACATACCTGAAAAGAAGATCCAAGTTATTACAAACTTCCCCCCTTAAAGAAATTCGTCCTAGAATTTACCTATCAAAGCAGCATAGAAGATGAAACCCTGAACAACTCCAGCCATTGGGCTCATACATTGGCCTCCATCTCCCAAGTCTCGTCCTGTACCCGCATGTGCTGCCATAACACTCGCACTAGAGGAACAAACCAGCCACGAAGAACCTTTGTACTGTGATCGACAATCCGGATATGATTCTCCTCGAATTATGCATCTTCTTCCAACTCAACCTACCTCTGAGGTAACTGCAACTGATAGGCAATCAGCCCAATTCTCTCCAACAACTCAAACAGCCCGACATACCTCGGTGAAAGCTTACCCTATATCCCGATCGTCTTGTGTCCCAACCTCAGTGTGACACTCATGAAAAACTGATCCCCAACCTCAAACTCCAGAGGTCGTCTCCACTGATCATCATAAGACTTCTGTTGAGACCATGAAGTAGCCATACTCTTCCGAATCAACTCTATCTTCTCTGTGGTCTCCTGAACAAGACGAGGTCCCAGAAAAGCTGCCTCTCCTACCTCCAGCCAACATAAGGGTGATTAGCATGGCCTACCATACAAATCCTCATAAGGTTCCATCTAAATATTTGCTTGAAAACTATTGTTGTAGGAAAACTCCACAAGAGGTATGTGCTTCTCCTAAGAACCTCCAAAATCCAAGATGAAAGCTCAGAGCATGTCCTCAAGCACCTGAATCGAACGCTTAGATTGGCCTTCTGTATGGGGATGGTAAGCTGTACTCAAAAGTACATGTGTACCCAAAGCCTTATGAATCCTCTACCACACCCGAGAAGTAAAACGCACATCCCAATCTGATACAATGGAGTGTGAAACTCCATGTAGATGTACAATCTCTCATATGTACAACCATCCCATATCATCAACATTTAAGGTCTCCTTGGTCGGAAAGAAGTGAGCGACATTCATGAGTCTGTCAATGACAACCCAAACTACGTCATTCCCGCGAGGTGATCTCAACAACCCTATCACAAAATCCATCGCAATGTCATTAAACTTACACTCAAGAATGGGTAACTACTATAAAAGATCTTATGGTTGTTGATGCTCCACCTTCACCTACTGACAAGTGGAATACCTCATGACGAAACCAGCAATGTCCCTCTTCATACCTGGCCACCAATACTGATAGTGTAGATCATGATACATCTTGGTAATGCCAGGATGAACTTCCCAAAATGAGGAATGAAAGTCCCACATTAGCTCCTCACATATATCTACTGGAACCCACATGCACCCTTGGAAACACAAGATATCATCCTCACCTAAGGTATATCCAGGAATAGGGTCCTCTCCTGACATGGTCTCCCATAGGACTAGGCCTTCATAATCTGATAGCTTCCTCATTCGTACTCAATCAAGAAGGGTAGAGGTAACAGCTACGGAAGAAAGGAAAGTTTTCCCCTGTGTATCGTGCACCTACAAATGCATCTCAGAGAACAGATCCATAAGATGCCACTCACTACTGGCCTCCTGAACTTCCTGTCTCTGAGTCCTCCTACTCAATTCATCAGCCAATGTGTTGCCCTTCCCAGGCATATAGGTAAGCTCAAAGTCAAAGGATTGTAGGTACTCAAACCACCTTCACTGTCTCAAATTAATATCACACTGAGTGAAGATGTACTTCAGACTCTTGTGGTCGGTGAAAACCACAAAATTCTCTCCTACAAGATAATGTCTCCAACATCATAAAGCATGAACAACTACAGCCAACTCAAGATTGTGCGTCGGATAGTTCCTCTCATGTGGTCACAACTGTCGAGACCCGTACACAATGACTCCATCTCCCTGCATAAGCACAGCTCCCAACCTCATACCTAACACATCACAATATACAATATATTTTTTGCCCGACTCCAGCAAGACTAGTATCGATGCTGAGTTCAACCTCCCCTTCAACTCTTGAAAGGATGACTCACAAGAATCTGACCATAAGAACTTCACACCCTTCTTAGTTAGACTTGTCAGTGGTCCTGCTAAGTGTGAGAAGTCCTGTATGAAGCATCTAAAGTATTCAGCCATCCTTAGAAAAATATGTACCTCAAAGACATTCTTAGGATGCTCCCAAGAAACTACAGTTCTCAATTTCTTTGGGTCTACTGATACTTCTGCCTATGAGATGACAAGACCCATGAAGTGAATCTGATCCATCCAAAAGCAGTATTTTGAGAGCTTAGCATATATCTGATGCTCACTCAGTGTACTCAAAACGATCTCAAGATGGGTAGCATGGTCATGTCGAGTGTGATATTACACCAAGATATCGTCCACGAAGACTACGATGAAGGAATAAAAGTATGGATGGAACACTCGATTCATCAGTGCCATGAAAACTGCAGGCGTGTTCGTGAGGAAGAACGACATGACCATATACTTGTATAGACCATACCTGCTCTGAAAGGCTGTGAGAGGTATATCTGATGGTCTAATGCACATCTGATGATAACCAGATCTCAATTCAATCTTAGAGAACACCCAGGACCCTCAAAGATGATCAAAGAGATCATAAATTCTTAGTAATGGATATCAGTTCTTGACCATCAGTTGGTTCCACTTCCCATAATCCACACAAAGCATGGGGGTGCCGTCTACCTTCTTCGCAAACAGTACATGCGAACCCCAAGGAGAAGTACTAGGTTGGATGAAACCCTTTGCCTGCAACTCCTCCAACTGCTTCTTGAGCTCCTGAAACTCTAGTGTAGCCATCCTATAAGGAGGAATGGAAACTAGTGTCTCTCCTGGCACAAGCTCAATAGAAAAGTCTACCTCACGCTCTGGAGGAAAACCTGAAAAGTCCACTGGAAAGACATCCCTGAAACGATCCACCACTGAAGGTAAGTATAACTAAGAAGTCCCCTGATCATCTAGATATAAAATAGAAATATGGGTTGTAACTCCTCCTAACCCATGATGCTCTGGACCCTCTTTTCTTGTATGGACATCCCACTTTCCCTTATGAAGAAGCGATATGCCCTCTGGTGATGTGAAACTCACCCTACGGTGATAACAGTCGATGAATTCCTGGAAGGGAACCAGCCAGTCCCTTCCCAGAATGACATCATAGCCTATCATATCTAGGACATAGTGGTCCCATATAAAGTGACACCCACCAACCTCTAGAGGGAACTCCTTACACTGATGTACACTTGCCGTTCTAGTCCCCAACAATGTGTCTAGTATCAATATATCAGCAGAATAAAAGATTCATAGACCGAGTCTCTCAACGATAGCAATAGATATAAAGCTATGGGAAGCCCCTGTATTGAAAAGAGAAGAAGCTAAAACTAAGGCTACTAAGATCTTACCTCGAATGGTAGAATGTTTGGGATCCTGCTTCTGCTAGGTCTACTCCACTGCAAAAGTCTGGCTTGAACCGTGGCCCTGTGACCATACTTGACCACTCTGAGCTGATCCACTTTGCTATCGCTGAAAGACCGACAACTGACCACCACGACCATGACCTTCACCTCGGCATGAACAGTTAGAAGGACTCAAGTTCTCTGATTGGTGAGAAAATGGTGGTGGTGCTCCCAAACGAGGAGTCATAGAAGAACCCCTATCACCAGCTGCTGGTGAAAAGATCTGACAGAAGCACTGATGGTGACCCAATTTGATGCATGATCGTCACTCCATAGGGTCTCTCGGGAAGTGTGGCCTCGTATTCCCACTCCTTACACACTAGTAGCACACCACATGGATACTAGAAGAAGTGTCTCGTCTTGTCGAATCACTGTGCGAAGACTCCCTGTGGTGCTTCCTACTGTCAGTAGAAGGAATGATAACTCAAGATTTCGAGCCGCCCAAGCTCGAAACTCTGGAATCCCTCAGATTGTGCTCCATGATCAGTGCTTGGTTGACGATAGAAGTGATATATGTCAACCAGAATATGTTCACCTGCGATCGGATGTCGTGCCTCAAACCATCCTCGAACTTCCTTTCCATGAAAAACTGATCAACTCCTGGAATAGGCTTGAAGCGCTGAAGCTTGGTAAAGTGAGAGGAATACTCCATAACAGAAATTGTACCCTGCTCCAGACTCATAAACTCTCAGGGTCGATTGGCCCTCAAGGTCTCTGGATAGAAGTAGTCATAAAAGATGCACTGAAACTCATCCCACACCATAACCTACTGGCGTCCTGTATGTGAGATCACATCCCACCACCTCTTGGAGGAGTCCCGAAGCATATATGTAGCAAGATTAACCCTCCTCTCTGGAGGTATATCTAGATGCTCAAAGATTGTCAGCATGGATTCGATCCATGACTCTGTAGCCTAGGTTCCTCCATCACTTGAGAATGTGGGAGGATGTTGCTGCTGAAAAACCCGTGTCAAATCAACCATCGATGGGGAAGGTGGCAGCGTTCCCTGAAAGTTCTACATCATCCACAAATCCCTCCCTAAACTATGTGTCCACACCTATGTCAGGTACAACAGTAGGTTCCAAGGCTGGCACAACTGGAGAATCTGTAGTTAATCCCGGATCAGCCATGTCCGGTGTCTGATCTCCGTCTGGAAACTGGTGCACAAACGGAGGATGTATCGGTGGAATGACTCTACAAGGTCAAGCACACACCTTTAGATCAAGGTCATAAAGGACTGAAAACAAGGAGAGTAATAAGGGAACAAGATAAAGAATGCATTAAAGTTGTAAAAAACATGACTACATGGTGTGTACATTTCCTACACGGCGTGTTCCCTTAAGTCATTTACATGGGCGTGTACTCCTGCCTAAACTGATTGTGTAACACACCAAACACACGTTGTGTTCTCCTATCACACGGTGTGTACTTGAATACTCTTCCCCATCCCGAGACCTTCTATATGGTTAAGCCACACGACTCTCCTAAGGCAAGACTACATGGCGTGTTCAAGATGGCCACAACGTGTACTAGACAAGCTTCACTTGGCCCGTGTAGTTAGTGACACGGCCTACACATGGCTCACACTACATGGCATGTTCAAGGTGGACACGATGTGTATGTGAAGGGATAACACCGACCCGTGTGGTTTGTGACATGATCAAGGACCTAGGTTAGACCACACTGTGTGCTCATCGCAGACATGGCACGTATAGCTTAAGGTTTTATTCATCTGTGTTGTTGGTTACATGGGCGGACACATGGTCGACACTACACGACGTGTTCTACTAGTACATAGCATGTTCCCACTATAATTTCCCCATCCTGTGTCTCTACCCACACAACCTATGACACGGTTAGAGACTACACAACATGTACATAAAGTACACAGTGTGTAATTAAGAAAAATAGTTTCTTCCCGAATAGAAGAACACACAACATTACTTAACACTACATGTCGTGTATTCTAGGTTTTTCTGGATAGTAAGCCTCAAGAACTACTCTGGAACCCAGAAAAAACTGAAACAAACATTGAAAGTGCCAAATTCTGATCTGTGAGGGCCCATACTCCCCGAGAATCAAATTTTGTCATCTTAAACATGTTATAACAAGGTAACAAGTCAATGATCCACCAAATTCTGGCCCGTGAGGTCCCATAACACCTCAAGAACCAAATTTTGGAATTCATTCAAAGAAAACCTTACACAAACAATACCCTTTCAAACAACATGTATTTTATCAAGGCATATATCACAACAGCATGCATATTCTACATAACATCTATCACAAAAACATGCAATCACTAATGCATCCTAAATGGCATGGAAAGAATGCATGAAATGTGTTTTCTATCAAGTTCCTATATGATTCATGAGATGTAATACCCTCATCTCATCGGGTTGAGACAAAAATAGAACCTCGATAACATCAACAGTAATAATACATAACATGTTTGTCACCCAACAGTGAAAATAAGATCAACTGTAAATCACAAACCATAAAAATTGCAATAAAAGAGGTAGATTGGTTTTTCCCTATACATGAGTTAGCTAATCCCATGCACAACTTATTACCAAGTACCTATTTCTTCCAATCCCTAGCTAAAGGCTCTAAATAGTAAGTCAAGAGAAAAAAATCCCTCTGATACCACTTTGTAACATCCCAGTTCCAGAATCCACCTAGAGGCACCTCGTACCCGGTTGGTCACATGGCCTCAAGTGCATTTCCCCGAACACCAGAGGATGCCGACTAGCAGCAAGGGCCTTGGGTGTGACACTCTATAAATTATTCCCTCATTGGCAGAGTAACACAGTGGAAGAGAAACAAATATACAATAGTGGAAGTAGTAAATATCCAACAACAGTAAAGAGTAGAAGACTGAGATGTTAAACAACTGAAGCACATATATATATAAAAGGATGCATGGTCCATATGTCTAGGAAAATAGCCAAACAAGTCACAATGCGGAATACAACTAGTAATAAACCAAAGTACAAAAGAAACAGATAAACAATTCCTCAGCATCGCCATCCTAGGCTTGGTCCCATGCTCTCGAGCACCACAACAAGTTAAGTATGTGAAGTAGAAGGGTTCTTTCCCTTGTCTATACCTACAATAATATAATCTGTTTGGGCCCAAAAGCATGGCCCAAATAGGGTGTGAGGAGAATCCCAATAGGCAACCACCACAAGATCTGTTCCTAACAGTCAAGGATTATATGGAAAGAAAAAGTACAAAAAGCAGTAAAAAGGAAGGTACTCAATAGTAAAAAATCCACATTTTAGTATCAAGCTATAACTAGAAAGCAGGTAAAAAAATAGGTAACCCTCTGGGAATCACTCTCAGTATAACCCCTCTGGTTCTACCTAACAAGAAAGGAAAGTAGCTAAACACAAAGTTAACCCTATGAGAAGTACTCAAAGCCTATCTCCTTTGGTCCTACCTAACAAGTTCAAGCAACCCTCTAGGAAGTATAGTCACTCTAACCCCTCTGGTTCAGCTTAACCATAGACTCTCTGAGGAAGAACTCACCTTCAATCCCCCCTATAGTTTCGTATCGTAACTAAAGGTGCTCTAGGGAAGCACTTATGTCATATTCCCTCTGTGGCCCACATCAAGGAACTACAGACACTCTGAGGAAGCACTCAATATCAATTCCCCCTGTGGTCATGTATCGTAAATTATAAAGACACTCTCGAGAATCCCTCAACATCCATTCTCCCTATGGTCTACACACTAGTTTCTCATGACCCCGTGTAAGTCAAGAAAGTGTAGTAGTGTGTAACAGACAAGGTAAACCTCAAGAACTACTTGGATAACATTCTACAACACAACAACATAATAGAACAACAATCACATCATCCTATAATACTAGGCATGGGAAAGTAAACAACATCCTAATAGGAAATCAAGACCCAAAGGTCCAAACATGAAAAACATGAATGGGAAATACATCCAAAGCACTATAATTCACCCTATTCACAAACAATAAACATCTAATCAGGCATACCAACATAGCCGGGAAAATATTGGGCTAAAATGGTAAATGTGCAATACGCTGTTCATGGGTATTGGGAAAATTTGCACATGAAACACAAAGAATTTCAATAGAAAGGCACAAACCACCTACCTAGAGGTTAGGATATCTCTATATGTGAACCTCAAAGATTAAATATCCTTAGAATGTTGAATATCTACAAAAATTTCTAAAATGTTCAACCCATGATAACTTGTAAAAAGAAGAGGAATCATGGGATGAGGCTCCAGCAGAAGAGAGAACTCACCGATGCAATTCCAATGCAACTGATGATGTTCGATTAGGAGGATGGATGGAGGATCAGAGGCTCTCTGAAGATCTGTAGTTTTACCATTGCTCTCAGAAGAACCATACCTAGAATAAGTCGGTTCTGTCCGTCAGACGCGACCCCGGTATGTTTAATGAAAAAAACATGGCGTATACTTTTTGAGTACACGATGTGTACTTTCTATTTCTGTACTCCACATTAGGCAGCCTCCAGGTCATCACACATGGCCGTGTGCAAGAACGCTACATGTCCAGTACACGAATACCCAGGGTAACCAAGTACATGACATGTACTCATAAAGTACATGGTGTGTACTTCAAAAATATCCAGAAACTCCCCTTTTCTCAAAAACTACATAAAAAAGAAAAACATGCCTGAAATGATGATCTGGGTTCTTACATGACTAATACTCTTTTTCCTTATCAGTTTCATCTACCCAGACTGATGCTTCGAGGTGATGGTATGGTTGATATCCACCCAAACTGATGATTGGAGGTGAGGTTACAGTTTATATGAGGAAGTTGATCCTAGTGAGATATGACAACTGTGTGTTTTCCTCATCAATGTAATTGCGTACATTAATCTATGTAACTTATTGTGTTTGATGAATCCATGATAAATGTGTTGGAAATGGTAAGATATGAAAATGGTAATAATTGTAGGTAATGAACCTAAATTGGCTAAGGGAACTTAATATTTCCTTATAATTTATTGTTTATTTCACTTTTTCATGCACATATATTTATACAAGATATTTTGTAGACACCATTGGTGGTGGCCTACTGAGTTCTACTCACACCCTGTTTGGGGCGCTGTTGGGTTCTCAGGTAGAGATCATGTTTGGAGTTTAGGAGAAGGGAAAATCCCCTTTCTAGATAGTTAGGTTGGCACGAGTGTGTGTAGATGAGGACCCAGACTTGGTGTTAGGTCCATTTTGGGGATTTTGTAGTTTTTCTTCATTTTGGGTTTTGTTCGCTTTTGCACTTGTAGTATGGAATGACATATTTACTATTGGACACGGTTGAACCCCATTTTGGGGAATGTTTGTTTATACATACTCTCATATTATTTGTTTTTATTAAGAAATTTTTTTATATTATGTTGTGGATTACTCTAACAAAAAGGGGGTATAGTATCCCTAATTGACTATTTTGACCCCCGTTTCTAGTCAGAAACCTTTTGGCATGTGGGGATGGGTGCTTAAGGTCATGTAACCACCCATCTTAGAGCATTGGATTAGTGTCTTTTGGGTCGGGGACATTTCAAAGTGGAATCAAATGTGGTATTTCTTCTCCTTCTCTGAAATATTTTTATTTGGGATGGTATATGGTAGTTATGATGTGTCAAGACCTGGTAATGAGATCATGCTTGGGAGTAGCTAACCCATGTTTGAGGCAAACTACAAGTCACCTAGGGTGGGTATTGTTGTTCTTTATTGTGAAATGTTACAGTTGATGACATTTGACTATTGGGTGATGCACATGTTGTTTGATGTGATTGTTTTATGATATTTGGATTGTGGCATTAATGGAACGAGGTTGTACACTCATGCATAATTTTAGGAACCTATAGAGATAGGTAGAATGAATCATGGTAGGCACACATGGGTTGGGTGTGTGAGGCATGAAAGATAGAATGCACCTTGAATCTTGATAATTGAAAATGAAAAATGTTGTAAATGAAACAATGCAAGGGGTTGAAGATAAAATAATCATAAGTGATGTTTATTGAAATATGTGTAATTAATTGTGTAATTAAATAAAATGTTATTGTAACATGTTTTGTGATCCTTATGGTGGTTCATGGTTGTTTACCTTTGTGGACCATGTCCCACAGTAGGTATGGTCGGGGTGGTGTTTTTTTGGAATATTAAGGGTTGTTTTGGTTGGTGAAGATCCTTCTTGTTATCGAGTTGTGAAAGTTTTCTGGTATGTGTTCTAAACTTCATGATTGGAAATGTAGAGAAAATCCACCATGACATCGTGCACTAGTTGGGAAAAAGAGGATGTTGCTAAGAACACTCCTCCAGTATAGGAGCAAGAGAATGTGGTGATCTAGGAAAGTGGGGAAGAGAGGTTCTGAGAGAACTTCGCTTGTTTTATATAGATGATGGATCAAGACCTAGGGGGGGGGGGGGGTCACACCGAGTATGTTTGAGCTGACCAGATAGTTTCAACTGCTGCACCCTCCGACCTTCACCGGAGAGGGTGGCCAGAGGCAGTAGAGTTCTGGATAGAGTCTATCCAGATGATACTTGATCATCTAGAGACTCCTGTTGGGAAGTGAGTCAAGTTGGCTGCTTATATGTTGTGAGGCTAGGAAAATCACTAGTGGGACATCATGGATCAAACTGACTAGGCTGAGGGGATGTTGAGGAAATATTTTAAAGAAATGTTTCTAGAGAATTTTTACCCAGAGACTTTAAAGAATGAGAGGCCTCTAGAGTTCATGAGCATGACTCAGGGATCAATGTCATTGATAGAGTATGTTGGCCGCTTCACTGACTTGTGACGCTTTGTTCTAGCATTGGTGGGGTTTGAGGCAGTAGGTACGAGGTGTTTCCAGGATGGGCTGAGATATGAGATCAGGTCTCAGGTGAATATATTTCGCATGAAGTGGTTTACAAAGGTGGTGGATCAAGCATTGATCTCAAAAAGAAACATGAAGGGGGATTCAGGTAGTGGGTTTTTCATGAGAGATGGGTAGACAAGTGGTGTAGCTTCTGAGGAAAGGAAGTGTCGTTTTGGAAGTTTTTAGCAGGGAGGACGATTTCAAGGTGTTCAGAATAAAGGGTCAGCCTCTCAAGGTGGTGATCGGGTGTTCTAATATCAGTGCGGTCAGTTGAGGAACATGTGTGGACACTGTCCTCAACCTCCAGTTGAGTGTCGATCGTGAGGAATATTGAGACACGTGCATAGGTTTTGTAGGAACCATCGGCATGAGAGTATAAATGTTGGTGATAGACATATGCCTAATGGAGGGAAGGGATCAGTTGGTCCATATCAGGTAGGCAGTTGGAGCTCCACGGGTCATGCTGGTAGGGGCAGTGGTTGTGGAACTCTGGGGTAGGATCACCCATGTCAGTAGGTCATTGCAATGAAAATCACACAGGTTAGAGCCCAGGGTAAAGGGGTAGGTCAACTTCATGCAGGCCAGTCTGTACTTGGTGATGGCGAGATTGGGCCATCAACTATCTGAGGTATGATCTGTTTGGATTCTACGCTTTCTAGTACGTTTTTTGATATATGTTCCACACACTCTTTTATTTCTTCTCAGTTTGTGGTAGCGTTCGGTTTGCCTCTAGAGAGTTTGTGCAGTGTTATATCGATTGACACTCCGTTGGGGGTGCGAAAGGAAGATATCAGGAAGTTTAAGGGATGTGCTCTAAAATTTGGTGGGTATCGTTTCCTGTGGGACATGTTCATACTCAAGATATCAGGCTTTGACCTGATCATTTATATGGACTGTTTGGTGTTGTATTAGGTTCACATAGACTGTTATCGTCGTAGGGTATCATTCAGGTCACTTAGGGGTGACAGTTTCATCCATCACGGAGAATGGGATGTTCATGCAGGTCGTGCGGGGCTGTTTTGTCAGCAATTGGGTAGGATCGTGGCTCAAGTATCTTGCCTTTTGATTGATGATGAAAGAGTGGAATAGTCTTTCTTCCCTCCAGTAATGGATCAGTTTCATGATGTGTTTCCTACGGATTTCTCAGGGTTTCCACTTGAGAGGGATTTTGAGTTCACGATTGAGCTGATGCCGGGTTTAGAGCCAGTTTCTATTCCACCATACCGAATAGAACCAGTATAACTCTAGGAGTTAAAGGTTCTTCTTGAGTAGTTGGAGAGTAAGGGGTTCATACATCCTATTACATATCCTTGTTGATCTCATGTGATTTTTCAAAGAAGTTTTACTGGTCATTAAGGATATGTGTTGATTATCGAAAGTGAAATTAGATGACGGTGAAAAATCAATACCCTATTCTATGAATTGATCACCAGTTTGATATGATGAGGGTTTCATCAGTGTTTTCTAAGATTCACCTGAAATTGGGTTATCACCAGTTGAGGGTGAGGCCTTCTAACGTACTGCTGACAACTTTCTAGAGTAGGTATGGGTTTTTTGATTTTGTGGTGATGCCTTTAGGATTGACCAATATGCCAGTAGTGTTAATGGCTTTGATAAACCGAATATTTCATCCTTACCTAGATCAGTTTTGGTTGTCTTGGTTGATGAAATTTTGGTGTAATATAAAACTCATGATGATCATTCCCAACATCTTGACATCGTCTTTAGTACACTAAGAGAACATTAAATTTACGCCAAGCTATAAAAGTGTCAGTTCTAGATTATAGAAGTGTATTTTCTAGTTCACATCATCTCTGAGGTAGGTGTGTCAGTGGATCCAGATAAATTGCAGGTTTTTTTGTCTTGAGAGCATCCCAAGAGTGTTTCAAAAATTTGGAGTTTTCTCGGTTTGGCTGGATATTATCAGAGGTTCATTCATGATTTCTCTCATTTGGTAGCACCACTGTTGGGATTGGAAAAGAGGGGAATCAGGTTTAAGTTCTCTAAGGATTGTGATAATTCCATTCAAGAGTGGAAAAAGTGATTTAAGACTGCGCTGATCGTGGTCTTACGTGAGCCAGGTAGGAAGTATGTCGTATTTTGTGATGCTTCTAGTATCGAGCTTGGGGTTGTGTTGATGCAGGATGAATGGGTCATGGCTTATGGGTTGAGGCAATTGAGATCCCATGAGTGGAATTATCCCACTCATGATATGGAGTTGGATACAATAGTATATGTATTAAAGTTATGGAGGCACTACTTGTTGGGAGAACGGTTCACTATGTATACTGATCACAAGAGTCTAAAGAATATCTTTTCACAGCGGGATTTGAATCTTCACCAGTGAAGATGGGTTCAGTATCTCTATTCTTTCGACTTTGAGATGGAATACACACCGGGAAAAGGGAATAGTGTTGTTGATGCCATTATATGTAAGGCTCAGAACCAGAAGGTTTGGGAATCCATCACCGAGTGGAAGTTCATGCCTTTGTTTGCAAAGATGAACCTGGAGGTGCCGGAGGAAAACAGTTAGGCGACTCTTGCTTTCGTAGCTGTTTAGTCGATGATTTTGGGTCGAGTTAGGGAAATTCATCTCAACAATCTTGAATGTTTATCCATAAAGGAAAGACTTAAAGGTGGGGAGCCACCATCAGGTTGGGACAATGGTATTGATAGGGTTGTTTCTGTGCATGATTGTATGGTTCTTCTAGTGTACATGTGGGAAGAGTTGATGCGTGAGTTCCATAAATCAAAATAGACAGTGAATCCTTGTTTGACCAAGATGTATCGTGATCTCTATAGGTAGTTTTGGTGGCTGAGAATGAAAAAGGAAGTTGCGGGATTTGTGGCATGGTGCCTAACCTGTCAGCAGGTGAAGGCCGAGCATCAACTCCCAAGTGGTTTGTTACATCCATTTCCCATTAAAGAATGGAAGTGGGATGATGTGATGAGGGATATTGTGGGGGGATTTTCCAAGTAATCCTTGTAATAATGATACAATATGGGTGGATTTTGATCGTCTAATGAAAGCGGCTCATTTTCTATAGATTTAGGAAGACTTATACAGTTGACCAGTTGGGTGAGTTGTATGATCGAGAAATGGCATGGTTTCATAGTGTGCCACCGACTATAGTTTCATATCGCGATCATTGTTTCACATCGCACTTATGGAAAGGGTTTCATAAGGATATTGGTACGCAGGTGCCTTTGAGTATGGCTTTCCACCCACAGATGGATGGGCATTCAGAGCGTATAATCTAAGTTTTGGAAGACATGTTCGGTGCTTGCGTCTGGTATTTAGGTGGTTCTTGGGAGAAGCTCCTTTATCTTGTTGAATTTGCCTACAACTCTAGTTTTTAGGATACGATTCATATGGAACCATTTTAGGATCTCTAAAGGAGGCCCTATAGGTCTCCGTTGGGTTGGTTGGAGGCTGGTGAATCTGAGCAGTTGGGACCGAGTCTCGTGCATGAGACTTTAGAGAAAGTTGAGTTGATTCAGAAATGGATGAAAATGGATCAGAGTAGGAAGAATTCATATGCATATCAGAGGCATAGACCCCTTGAGTTTGAGGTGGGTTATAGTGTGTTCTTTCAGGTGTCTCCAAAGTTGGGTCACTAACGGATTCAAAAGTAGGGAAAGTTAGTACCCAGCTATGTGGGGCCACTTTAAATTGTGGAGAGGATCAAACCGGTGGTGTACCGATTGGATCTTCCACAGTGGTATAGAGGGATGCATGATTTTTTTCATGTGTCATAGCTTCAGTGGTACCACCCTAACTCAACTCACATAGTGGATATTGAGGATGTTGATCTAGAGGTTGATGCATCCTTTGAGGAGCATCTGGTTCGTGTCATGGATCATATTGAGAAATCTTGCGGGGCTAGGTAGTTCCATTAGTGTGAGTACTATGGCATCATGAGAAGTTTTAGGAAGAAACTTGGGATCAAGAATCTGATATGTGGGTTCAGTGGAACAAACTCTTTTACTATGATGTGCAGTGAAGCATGGGAGGATAGCTCGAGGACGAGTCATTATAAGGTGGGGAGGTTGTAAGATCCCGGATCTTGGAATGGTATATTATCATTTATTTTTTGGTTTTAATCCCTTGTTTTTGTTGATTGAGTGCTTACCCAAGTCCTTAAAGAGGATCAGGGGTGTTCCGAGGGTTCGGGACATGAAAATGAAGAAAATGGGGTTTTTTGGGTAGTTTGCACAGTCTACGTACGGTTAGTGCTAACCATGCGGACAACCCAGGAAACTGTTCAGGAGGTGGGACTTTGGATAGTGGCCTCTGCAAGGTTTGGGTATGGTTTGGGCATGGTTTGGAAAACAGTGCAGGTAATCTGTGATTCCCAAAAACATCTAAAAAAATGAAAATTTTCCACTCAAGGATTTTAAACCGCAACTCGGGATTTCCGCCCATTTCTCCTCTCTTCATCATAGGGATGAACTAATTCTCCCAATAGCTCCAAGATATCAATCTCCATTGGTGTCGTTGTTTGTGGATCAAAGCTATAGGTATAGCTAATCCCATCCTTGTTTCTCTTTTGAGTTTAGGGTTTGTACCTTATTCTTCTCTCTTTCTGATGCTCTAAAACCATACTCTTTGGGAGAGTTTTATGTTTAATCATGAAAGGTTGGTTGAAGTATGACTTAAGGGCTTGAATACGAGTGTGTTCACCTATATAATCGAGGTCGGTGGTCTACAAGTTATATCCCATGGTTTATTTGTGAATTTTTTCATTTTTGGTTTTGTTCTTGGGTGTCTCTTTGTATTTTTTGACCACCCTTAGAATGTTTAAGTAAAATGGTTCTTAAAAAGATAAATGGAGAGCCTCATGATTTCCATGGGATGTGTCGAGGGTAATGATATTAATCTTGGGCCACCCATGGGGTGTGCTAACTTTCTCGGACCTAGAGATTTGTGAAGAACAAGTGAGATTATTGTGTATTCATGTAGATCCCCTAATAAAAATGTTAGTGTGATTGTTGTGTTGTATTGGAAGCTAGGTGATGCACCTATACTTCTAAATAAACTAAGGGATATTGGGTTATTATGTAAAAATGATTATTGACCATAATGTAATGGATTTTGAGCATGGTAATGAAGCCTAGTGAGATAGGCATAATGAACAAAGCCTAGTGAGATATGCATAATGAATGAATTCTTAGGGAGATAAGAATAAAAAAATTTAATTGGGATAAATGGATAAATGATGTGAAATGTGTTAAATGTGCTAATGTGTTAAGGCATGGTGTTAACCATCATGTGATTGTTATTTTTTATGATTTCCTTGGTCATTGATTGTGAGGTTTTGTAAATGGTTAATGGTTACATATATGTATAGCATGTGAACATAGCTTGGTAGTGTGGGGTATTGAATTTGGTTATACACCCATGTGTCATGTTGGACTGAGGCTCTAAACTCCACCCCTAATGCATAAGGTAGGGATAAAACTGACGATCTATTACCCTATCGTTTGCATCCACCCTCACTGATGCTTTGAGGTGAGAATATGGTTTACATCCACCCAAAATGATGATTCGAGGTGAGGTTGTGGTTTAAATGAGAATGTTTATCCTAGTGAGATAGGACAACTGTGTGTTTACTTGATGTATGTAATTGCATACTTTAAGCCACATAACATGTTGTGTTTGATGAACCCATGATAAATGTGTTGGAAATGGTAAGATATAGAAATGGTAATAATTGTTGGTAATAGACATAAACTGGATAAGGGCACTTAATATTTCCTTGTCATTTATTGTTCATTTCCATTTTTCATGCACATCTATTTATATCAGATATTTTGTAGACACCATTGGTGGTGGCCTACTAAGTTTTACTCACACCCTACTCAGGCCACCATTGGGTATCCGAGAAGAATTCATGTTTTCAGGTCAAGAGAATGGAAAAGGACCTTTCTAGATAGTTGGGTTCGTATGAGTGTGTGTGGAGAAGGACCTGGACTTGGTGTCAGGACCAATTTGGGGATTTTTTAGTTTGTCTTCATTTTGGGTTTTGTTCGCTTTTGCACTTGTAGTATGGCATGACATATTTACTATTGGACATGGTTGTATCCCATTTTTGGGGAATGGTTGTTTACACGTACTCTCATATTATTGGTTATTATTCCACTATTTTGTTTTTCTTCTGTTGTGTCTCATTCTGATAAAAAGAAGGTACAGTCTCCCCAATTGACTATTTGGACCCCCCCCGCTACTAGTAGGAAACCTTTGGTGTACGAGGAGGCATGCTTAAGGTCATGTAACCACCTAGCTCAGAGCACCGGTTTTGTGGCTTCCGGGTTGGGAACGTTACATACTCTAATGTTCTTAGTGACCTGATTACGCATGTCTAGTGGCCTCAAATGAGGCCCTATTACCTTGTACCCTAGGTAAGAGACTGGGGTTAAGGAATTATCTAACATTGAATCCAATGTTTTTATGATGCCTTTTATAGGTGTAGAAGTGGATTTCATCCATATGATACTAGGAAACAAGTTAGGTTTCACCCAAGTGATACTATGGTGAGAAAAGTGGTTCTCCCTAGTTTGGGAGACCAATGTGGTTTTCCATAGTGTGGGAAAAAAATTATCTTCTACCAAGTGATTATTAAGAGGAGCAACAGACTATTGTTAATATAGAGAGTTAACACTATGTTTGACAAAACTTGAGTGATTTTTCTCCCTAGTTATGGGGGGTCTCTGTATATGATTTTGGAAGAATAGAATTCACATATATTTATTAAGAAGGATCTTTCACCCCAGTATTGATCAACTTGGAAAGAAGTGTCTCTTCACAAGGGTTCTTAGTATTTAAAAACCTTGGATAAATAAATTACCTTCTCTCATGGTTAATTCCCCTTGATTTTAGCCCTAAATAACCTACCTTAAGAGATTTTTGTACTTGGGTGAAACACTTGAGCATAAGGATTCTGCATGGGATTTGGGAGAGAAAATCATTGAGTTATCTTTTTATATTATAAATGATACAAATGATAAGAAAAAGGATCCTATTTATAGGAAAATATATAATCTTTTAATAATGTGTTTTGCCACACAAGTGTTTCATATATGTGTTACTTACATGTGAATTTTGCGTTTTCAAGTGGTGCACACTATGTTGACTTGGTCACACATCTTGGTAGAGCTACAATGATTTGTGTAAAATTATGGTTCCTTCTTCCTATTAGTTTATTTTATGTATTTATGGAAATCCTCATTAAAATTTTTCTCCTAATATAATAAAGTGAGTTCTAATTGGAATGGTGTGCCTTAGTATCATTATTTAGAAACCTTTTTCATCTTCCATCATTGACCTTCATATGGGAACACTTACTTTTATCACATTTACTATATCCAAATATACATCAATACCAACATACAATAGATGAGATCTCATATTTTTCTTCCATATTTGATAATTTTATCAATCAAATAAGGGTACTCCATTTTTATATTTAATAATATCTATGGGTATCGAAATCTATCAACACATTAAAGAAAAAAATAACTAGTGGCTATGATAGTACTTTTTATATCATGTTACCACTATACACTCTAAGAGGGTGGGTGAATTAGGATGAAAATATATTTCTTATCTATAGATAAAATTGGTTCTTGTATTTGTGATGTAAAAGGAAACATGAATATGATTTTAATTATAAACAAATGTATAAATATTAATGGAATAAAAAAACTGATTTTACTTGGTTCACCTATAAAAGACTCCTCCATAGAGAACACATAAATTATTTGTTTATATTTAGATTAACCACTACTTCACTAGTATATGATTACAACTTTTAGAAGAGATCACTACTCCAGCTAGTTTCATGGACTCTTCCTATCTTTCAGTCACTACTTTCAAGAATCGTACAATGATGAAATAAACTCATAGGTTTATCTTTAAAGATTTATTTCATAGATAAATAACACTAAACAGAAAGGGTGTTCATTATGATATTCCAATATTTACTTCGATACCTTCATAGATAATACAAAAAAGATATTATTTAAATCCTGATCTTCAATTAACTTTATTCTAACCACTCTTTACCAATATATATCATATATCCAATATTTTCATCACATTAGATCCTCGAATCCCCTTATCTTAAAAACTGCCAATTTTTCTCTATTATTTGTGATACACCTTATTTAATACAATAATATTCTCTATATCATTATATTTTTTAAATTTCAAATTTGAAATTAAAACTTAAAATAAATTCCTTATTTCTTCTATTTGAAATCTTTCCCTTGATTAATATTTCCCCAAATCTCCATCATTAAATTAAAATTTTGTAGTTTCATATATTTAACTAATCAAAAAACCTCCTAGATATAGACATATAATAAATATTGTTTCAAATCTATAGAATTTATATATTATTGTGAAACATACACCTTTAATTCATGATGAGACAATTTCATGTTAACTGTTTTTTAACCGCCATCATGGATATGGTGTAAAACAACCCTTAAAAGCCTCATGAATTAAAGATTTAGTGATGAATACAATCATCCCACTTCCAAATAGAGTCCCCTTAACTCATAGAATAACCAATATGGTGTGGATATTCTCAATCTTCCAGCATCACTGAGTCCTAACTAAACATCACTATGGTGTGGATACTACTTCTATAGTGTAGAGGTCTCCAAACATCACATTTGAATAAAATAAACTCATTAATACTCTTGCAGAGTGGGATTATGTATTTAATCATAGCCCACATTTTTCTTAAATCTCAAATTTGAAACCACTTCACACTACCACTCATTTATCCCCCCAAGACTTTCTTTGGTGCTTTGACAATTTATCAAGGACCTACCCCGACTGGAAGGTCACCGTGCTACCCTGATCAGTGATTCTTTTCCATGATGAAGCCTTAAATTGTGCTTCTACATCCTTTTTTAACTAAAACATTCTAGTATCATAACTTATACCATGCTAAATTTCTTTATTTTATGGTTTAACTTGGTTCTACCTTACGATGACGCATTTCTCTTATGATGCTTCAATTTTTGTCCTATTTTTTGAACTGCTAACACCATTATAGAGTGTCTTATGCTATTTCAGTGTTAACTACCTAAAAAATACTAAAATGAATGTGAAAATATCCTTAATAAAAAAAAGATAAACCATATGAATATTCATTGCCTTTAAAAAAATTTTAATATCCAAAATGATCACAGAATGGTACATTGAATGTACCATGGTTTCAATATGTTTTTCATAGAATTATATATTCTTCTTACCATTTAAAGATTCTTCAATGTCCTTTATAAGACATTAAATCAACTCATAATATAAAAAAATATTTACTTTAAATGCAATCAATAAATTCATTTGGTTGTAATAATTATAATATATAGAGAAAATTTAATTTTAGAAATTTATCAGTATATTTCATTGTAATACTTGGTTATACATCTCAAGATTAAAATTATATAATTTGTAAACCACCCAACTCCACTTGGTCTTCACTCAAATCAAACCCAGTTCACTTTTTTGTTTCTTTTCTCCCAAGATTATCATCCATCTCATTACAATATTTCAATAAGGTCTCCTCATTGAAGGGGATGTTATAAGCTCTAATAATGTTCCACTAATTGTTTTCCGAGAGTATAAACCCAAATTTTTCATCAAAATACCAAAAAATTAATCTTATTATGGACTTAGATTATAATTTATATCTATCCTTGGCATTGATATTGGAATCTATTATACATAAAATAAATTTTAAAACAGTAATGTATATATTTACTATATACTAGATGTGTTCCACAATTTATTTTCCCATTAGTTTCAAATAGATCTTAATTATGAGGTAAGACACATAGTTAACCACCTCCTTCTGAAACATCTTTGGGAATTCGAAACATAACCTCATGCTCCTAAATGTCTAATTCAAAGTATAATCTATTCTTCTATGACATTAATATTAGTAAATATACGTAGATATATATATATATATATATATATATATATATATATATATATATATGGAAGTTATAAAAAACATCAGAAAATATTTCCCCCATACTCACCACCATTATCAGAATGAATACATTTCACCCTCATTCTAGTATTATTTTCCATTATGGTTCTCCATATGATGAATGTTCGAAATAGAATGGACTTATTATTGATGGAAAACCCCACATTTTCTTCATGGAGTATTGAATATAAGTAAAATAGTATTGTATTCCTACATGAGATTGAATCGGTGTTAGTCCCTATATAACTATAAAATCCAGATCAAACTTTTGATTATTTGGTGTCTTTATGTCTATGAAGAATGAAACCTTATTATGATTTATTTCCATGAAACCCTCACATGATCCATACTCTATGACATAAAACATTATGGATCCTTTATAATATAAGGTATATAAAATTTTCTCATAAATATAACAAAGATAGTACAACCATAACTTCTTTATTATATAATTTACTACTTCAACATGCATGATTATTTTTAGAACCCAATTCAGATATAAAGTTTTATATGTCACAAATCAAGACATAAATATGGACACTTTTATTATTTTCTACACACCATCCACAAATATAGAATGTAATCCTACATAATCAAGCTATCTGGTGAAAATTATGTTATTTTGCAAATTAAGGATGTTTCGAACACCTTTCAAATTAAATTAGATGTTTTTACATTATTTGAATACTCACTTATTATTTTCCAAAAAACCTAAATTGAAACTCCCACCATAAGTTAATGTTTTATAAGGATTTAGTGTACATAGTTTTGATTGAATTCACTCTCGAAAGTTGATTAAAATATGGTTATTGATTCAAGAATCCATCACTCCATCAAACTCCTGATACATAGAATCATGGTGTCCTCCTTCACATTAGTTGTGGGTTTATAGATGAAATTGAATCATTATTTCTAAATTTAATAAGAATATCTTATCAAGACATTGAAAAGTGTCCCTTATTTACATATTTTCAATATATTGTCACCATGACTATCCAATTTACCTTATATTTTATCTCTTTTTCTTCCCCTCTATTCATTCAACTTCTATATGTGTAGTATCCCCTGCCTTCAGTAATAAATTCACTTCTGTTAGCACCTCAAAACTTATTTTTATAGATCTATTACTTCATGATTAGATCATGGATTTCATCTAGGACCAAGTCATTTTTACCATTTTCCCCATAGTAGTCACCACCACAACCTATGACTTAAAATGAAATGATAGAATAATTAAGGCCCATGTGACATTAATGAACATCACACTAATGAACTTTAGCTCATTATGGATCATATTGAACTTATTTTGATGGTCATACATCAAAATTTTATATAACATTCTCATGAATTTTTTTTACCACAACATAATCACTTTATTAAATCTAGATGTATTATCATATATATTCACAAGATTTTCCATTAATTAGGAAGTTTACATCATAATCAAGATGCTTACCAAAAAAATTTGGGAAAACATCATCTATAATCCACCTAGTTCCATCCTATCAGGTCTTTACCACTCCAATTTTTTCATTTCTTCTAGATCCAACAAAATATATAGAATATTGAGACACTTTTATAATAAGAATTCCTCCACCTGAATCATCCAAAATCTAAATTATGAACAATAAAAATTCTCTAACCAATAATTTACATCTTCTAGTGTTGTCTCCCAAAATATAATTTTCTAATTTTATTAAAAAACGGTAAAGGACTGATAACTTGAATTTTTGGGATTTATTGTCTGAGATTCCATTCAGAACTCCAAATCATTATCTCATGCCACTTTTTATCCTAGATTTATTAATTCTAAATCATCAACATCAAAAAAAAATAATTACTTTCTATACCTCAAACATGGAACTAGGACATTGAAATATTTTTGAATGCTCGACACCACAAATAGGTTTAACAGAAACTGAGAATATAAACCACCCAACCATAAACTTTATAAAACATTGTGGAACTCACAACACATGTACTAAATTAAATAAGAAATAAATGGAATTAAATCATGCAACAAATAAAAATAAGAATTAACAGGATTCAGAAATTAATCATATTCTATAGGAAAATAAATGATCAATAAAAGTGGAAAAAAGATATTATAGTTGAACACTAAAAAGAAAAATTTAATTGGATCTTGACTATGACTAATACTAGTAAAAATAAAATAAAAACACATCATCTTTTTATATATGATCATTTAATCTATATTCTAGTTGAATCAGTTCCACTTCCATATGACATTCACGGGAATTCATCCACTTCATCATGACCACCAATAAGGAACCACCACATCAAATAATCCTTATAGTGAATATTTCAATCATTTGGGAGTGTAACTCTTTACTATTATATATCATTAAGAAGAAATCGTTATGTATGCATTAATATCCATTAGGTTATTCTTATTCCCTATAAATACAGTTACTCTTATAAGAGAATTTCTTCTTAACTTTATCCTATGAAATCAAAAACTTATAGCCCCATAATGACATTGGTTTTTTTTCTATATTACATCTTTTTTGTATGTATTTATGGAAGTTACTATGTTATGGAAGCTAGGTTAATCAGTTGGAAAATAGATTCTCACAAAACCAAGCCTAACACAAAACAATTAATGAGAACTTGGTTGATGGTTTTTCACATTCTCTATTAAAAAGAGAAGAGTTACATGATACGTTAAAGTATTTTGTCAATTTATTTAGTAAAATATTATATAAAAATACTTTGATGGATGGTTATAAAAATAGATTATTTTCCTTAAACTACCTTACTAGAATAGTTTTTATGTTAAAAATTTCAAGATATCTAAAATATAGAGAAAATATTATGTCTTGATATAATCAACACATTACTAAATAAAAAATAGAAATATAAATAAATATTAAAGGATTGGTTAGACATGATTTAAATTGGAATCAAGGAAGATTTAGTGATAGTGAATGGGGGGAACTGAAATTTTTCCCTCCAGCAGCTTACAAATTTTTTAGCAAAGATAGATTCCACTTCTATAATTTTTTTAAAGGTGTAACGATTGCATATTGGTATTAATGAAATATTTAAAATGTTGGTTTGATGAATCAATTGAAGTTAAAGGATTAAAATCACATAACTCTCATGTTTTAATTCAATATTTTGTGCATTTGGAAATATGATTCATATTTTCAAAAAAATTAGACACGCAATAACCAAGAAATGTTTTCTTAAATAAATATTTAATAACATTTTTGTCCCAATGAAGTTAAAAATAATGGAAAAAGATATTGTTTTCATTTTAAATAAATCAGAGTTGTTATTTCCCCCATAATTCTTTGACATGATGGTTTACCGGATGGTTTATTTGGTAAAAGAGATATTACTTTTTGACCTTGTAAATTTCTTATGTATTTAACCTATTAAAATATATATAAATAAATTTAAAGGGTAAATCAATAGAAAGATGGTGAGAAGTTTATATTTTGGAGAGGTATATTATAGAATAATCAGTTTAATTATGTACTAAATTCATATCTGATGTGTATATCATTGTTATTCTAAAATCTCTCCATCATGGATGTATTGAAGATTATGAAAATTCAAGAATAGATGTAGTTATAATATCAATCACAAATTGGAAATAATATTACTTGTATATTTTCTATAATACTATTAAGGTTTTAATATATTTTCATACACATAAGTACATTGAAAGGGGGTTTAATCCAATAATTATTGAATGATGGATGTAAAATAAAAATAAATTATTTTTTATTACCTAGTTTTTTCACCATATTTATAAAAAGTAATCTAAAATACCTAAATCCTCATATGGAAAATTATTATGGTTAGCTAAAGGAATGAGTGCTCATTTATTATCTTGAAAGTCTATACAATTCATACTTATACATACTTTATAAATAAATATGATTAAAATGGTGTAATTCATAAAAGTGGAGTCACTATTGTAGGTGAATCTATACATATATCAGGATTCAAATATATAATTTTAATTTGCCTGAAAATGGCTTACTTTGAATTCATCGATAAAGTATAGGATTTGTGAAAGGTCCCTTTTCGAAAGTAATAATTCATTGATAGGGGGTGAATTAGTGAATTCAATCCTTTTTACATTTCTCATTCAAAATAACTTTCTAAAGCAGTTAATGTGTATGATGATGTCATTAAAGAATAGCTTCACACACTCTAAGGAACAAACACAATAGGCACAATATTTTTTTACAAGGTTCACTTCTCAAAATGATCAGTTACATACTTGATATGACCTGGTTAAACCTATGATCACACATTCTATTAGAATCACAATGTGGATTTTAAATGAGTTGGTATTATCCTTGAAATATTGATAAATAATATATCAATTTAACGGTGTACCACGATCCATCACAAAAAAAATATAGAAACATAATTTTAATAATGTGAGATTCTCCAATTGAGTTAGAATTTCATCAAGTAATCATTATGTTTCTTCCTCTTATCCTTCATCTACTTCCCCTTTCTCTTTTACTTTTACAAAAACAAGCACCCTTATCTATTTTAATTGTTCTATATATATTATCTATACCTTTTATTAAATAGAAAAAACTTTATCTCTAGATTTGTGAATTTATAATTCAAATTCAAAGATGAAACTTCCTTCAACTACTCCAGTTTCTTCTTTAGTATTTTGATCTTTATAATCCTTGAGGACATAAGGATTTTAGTTGGTGTAGACCATGATGTATAAAATCATCCAAATCATAAATATCTTGAAATCTAGACACTACATTAAATCCTAAAACTACTTCCTTAAATGTAATGGAATTGGTCAATTTACCTCTAACTAGTTTTCAAACTACTCTTACATTTGTGGCATGATCTAATTATTTTTAGTATAAAGTTTCACTTATTTTATCATGGAATGTATGATTAGTTAATGATGTCATATTTTATGGTCCAATCCATTTTCCACCTCAAAATATAATGGATTATAAATATCCAATATTCTCATCATCGTGAAACACCATACCATAAAATTCATGGATCTTTTTTAGAATGTGGTTTCCATATCATGATAGACCAGTTCTGAACATCATCAGATTGTATTCTTGAATCATGATTTTAACCTTTAGATTATAGTTTGTTTCATTCTTCTTCCAGTAGACTTGTCCTCTCCTTATATAAATTCTATTGTATAAGGGGTAGCCTTATATGGACTTATTTAATATTTGAATTAATCACACATAGACTTCATCATGGAATGATGATATATATTGTTGTATGATTTAATATACAGCTCCATAATCTATTCTAAACTTTAACCACAAAACCCTAATATTCTTCAATATATCTGCATAGTTCCAAGCATATTTCACTTCAAAGAACTTAATTTACTATGAGTTTAATCATGATTTACATATTAAAAAAAATCAAACATAAAAACCATTCCATTTCATATATTTAAAAATTATTTTCCCTAGAAAAACAAAAAATTATATATATTTTTTTAAATAATAATCTTTTAAAATTTTCCATAGGTCCCAATATACTCTTGAGGGTCAAAAAAATTCTCGACCTCAACATCTTCCTCAATCATCTCTTGGAATAAACAATACCCCACTTTAGATGTTTTTCAATAATTGAACATAAATCACTTTACAAATTCAACACACTTAGAAATAATTCAATAATTGTAACCCTATATGAAGAAAATTAGTAAAATAAATAGTAAAATTAAATAATAATGTCATTTTTTCATCCAAGTTACTTTCACCAAATTATTCAATGTACTTAATGCCAATTGAGATAAAATTCTTGAAATAAATATTCTTTCACTATTAAAAATTATTATTTGAACTAGTTTGTTACAATTTTCTATATGAATTCTCAATAAAATTTTTAAAATTGTTTAAAAATCATAAATGTTGAATTCACAAATTATCACTTTTAAAAACTCCCCCTAAATATGTACTCCCCCTTATGCACAGTCATATTCTTTGAATTTATGTTATTATACTCCCCATTTTAAATAAGTAAATAAAAATGAGATATTTATGTTTATTTCTCACTCTTTGATATTAAATATCTAACTAAGAAGTGAGAAATGGGGATAAGTCTCCATATATTTACCTTGTGTATAGAGAGGTTTAACTCCATCCAAAATGACTCCCCCAGTATTGGATTATTTAACACCTCAACAATATTATCCTTCGTAGAAATTACATAAAAATTAAACTTTAATTTCCACACCAACTCCTTAATGAAGTGATATTTTAAATCAATGTGATTTGACCATGAATTTTGAGATATATTTCAGGAAATATTTATAAAACATTTATTATAATATCGCATGATAAATAGAAACTTCACATACACATTGAGATCATCTAATTGAGTTTTCATATATATAAAATAGGCTATGTATTGAGTTACAATAATGTAATATTCCTTAATATTACCTTAGGACACTACAAATTTACAATTTTATGCAATATGACACACCTCCATCCAAAAATAAAACTCCATTGGTATTGATTTTATTTCATCCAAATTTACATCCCAATTTGTATTTTTATATTCAAATAGAGAAATATTTTATTTGTTTTCATATTTAATATCATAATTAAAATTTATTTTTATATATCATAGGATATTCTCTTTATCTATAATATGCTATTTTTAGGCTCATTTTTGAGATCTTGAACACTATGTAAAAAAAAGTAAATTTGGTTTTGAATCTGTCATCTAGAAAAAAATCCCAATAAATTTTGAAAACTCTCTTAAATAAATATAATTTATATATTCATCTTGGATATATTTTTTCCCACAAAAATTAGGGTTGAAACTGTCTTTGAATCCTCAGTTATAAATTTATTCAAATGTTCTTTTATGTACTTATCTTGAGATAATAAAAAAAGATTATTTTATTTAGAAACCTATGGACCCAAAAAATAACCCATCTCTCCAAGAATATAAATCTTAATTATATTATTAATATATTAATAAAATTCATTAAAAACAAAATTTTAATATCCATAAAATATAATATCATCAATATAGACAATAAAAATCATTGAAACTTCTTTATCTTCTTTGAAAAGGAGGTCATTTTCCACTCTCCCCTTCTTGAAATATGGAACCATAAAAATAATAATATATATATTAGTTCCATTACATTGGGGATTAATTTAAACTATAAAATACATTTTTTCAACTTGAAAACATATCTTTCATTTTATCAAAGAAAGAATTCAATCATATTCCTCAATGCACACTTCCCCTTCTAATTCTCTAATAGGAAAGGCTAACTTAACATCCATTAGAATTATCTTAAATGGTATTTATTCCATGTTATAAATAAATATTAATATGGTATAAAACCTAGAAACTAGTGTGAAATTAACATCTAAATCAATTCATTCCACTTGTGAATATCCTTTTAACCTGATAATACAATGGGTATGAGGTTTTTTCTTCCAAGTTCTCATATTTTAAATTAACTACTATTTACCTCTAATAATATTTTGAACCTCAACCCACTTTTCTAGTGTTGGTTTATATTATAATGGTTCCTCTATATCAATATAAATGGTTTAATAATCATCTCTAAATAACACTTAGTTTGAATTTATATCATTTTTAAATATCTCATCCTTCTAAAAAAACAATTTTTCCATTATCTTCACTTATATAACATTTTTTATGATTTGTAACTTAATTATTTCATTATTTCATCTCCATTATAGTGGATATATCTACAATTTTTCAATATACTTTTGGTAGAAATTATATCCTTTTTCATTTAATGGATAATGAAGGAATATACCTTCAACTTCCCTTTTTTCAAACTTCACTATATTTTCACCTTTCACCTATATAATACTAGGACATCCAAATAAACTAAATTATTTCAAGACTAGGGTATACTTATGATAAATATCATATTTTTTCATATTTTAATTAGTTTGATGTAAGAAATGGTTGTGAATATAAATCATTGTACTAATTTCATACCTCTAGAAGAATGGAGGCATATCATGCTCAAATTACATAATGCGAGAAATTTTCATTAAAAATTTGTTATTCATTTTAGAAATTATATTTTTATGGGTATTATGTCATACTGAATTTTTAGTGAATACTATGATTTCAAATTTATTCTTCTAAATTTATACTAGTGTATTCAACACCATTATCTTTTTGAAACTTCTTTAATGATAACCCACAATAATTTTATTCAGTTATTTTAAAATTCATAAACATATTTAGGGCCTCTAACATATGTTTCCAAAAAATAAAACATAAAATATGAGAGAATTAGTTAATAAAGGAAGTAAAATAATTATCTCCATATTTAAATTTCATTCTCATTATCTCAGAAACATATGAATTAACAAGCTCTAATGGGTGAGATATTTTAATCTCCACTTTCAGGTGTAAAGAACTAATAATATTAACCTTTTATCATTTAATGAACATTAAATTTATATATCTCTTCAGTATAAGGGAATTAAAAAAATTAATTCACTAGGTTAGGTTTCTCATATTTATTTTATCAATGTGTTCATGTTTTTATGCCATACCTAATTTTCTTCTTTCAAGATCATGTAGCAAGAATTTTCTGCATCACCAACCTAAAAATGGTTACCCAATGTTTTTATTCCTATAATAAATATAAATACACCATTAATTATTTTCAAAAAATATACACATATTTTAATAATTATAACTCATTTATTTTATCACATAGGTACACATAGCATGTTGTGTTTCGAACCATAAACAAATAAAGTGTTCTTTGGTGTTAGCTTGTCTTATCCAATAAGAGATAAATATAATACATTTATTTTGAGGGAAACATAATTTCCAAAGGTCATTATACCTTATTTATACCTTTTCAACATCCTTCAAGAGCCTCAAAACTACTAATATATGTAAATAACATCCACTATCCAAGATCTGTGGAAATTATTTTTGAGATACATAGATTGAAACATAAAAAAATAAAGCCTTATCCTTTATTCTTTCTTTATACTAAAAAAAATTTGAGTACTATAACTAAAATTTAGTTTAGTGGGTATTATGGTGATAAAATATTCAGAAAAATGTGTTATTTTGTCAGGACTTCAATAAACTTCTTCAAATAATGGAAATTTATTTTCAAATTTTACTATTGATTTTTTTGATTGTTTCTGAACTTTTATTACTTTGAGTAGGATGAATCTCTACCAATAGTATCCTCTAATCACATACAAGTATCGATAATTAAACTAATATCTTCTTTTTATTTTCCCAAAACGTATGTAATACAACTAATATCCTAAAAAACCTTCCATTAAATATTTAATGTTCTCCAAAAATATACCCCTTCTATTATTTCACCTTTTAACCATTATCCTTAGTCCCATTTTCCAAAAAATAGTATACACTCCCAACACTATATTATTTGATCTATAATTATTTCCATCCCATTTTAAATCATCATATTTAGAAAATTTCTCCCTAAATTTTAACTTCTATACTTTTTATATTTTTGAGAACTATATTGTTTTTCCAAAAAAAATATACTTTTAAAACCTATGTCTTTATATCAATATTTTAAATAAACCATTTATTTTTTCTTTGTTAAAATTTTTAAATTTAATTATGGTTGTTTTAATTGAACTTTCACAATTCCATTTCTATATTTATCAATTTAGTTTAGACAATATCTAGAACTATATTCATTTATTTATCCTCCTCTTCCATGTCAACATTCCATTACTTATCTGTAGTGAGTAACTTGTTCATGTATTTAATTTCATTCCCTAAAATTGACTTCTTTATAGCTTTTAAAGAATCATTGTTACTTAATGATTGATTTTATTTATTTGTATTCTTATTTTCTTTCCCCATGCATGAGATTTTTGAAATACATTCCTTGTGATCTCACATTATCATAAAATCCATTTGAGTTTCCTCCTAACATACATTTTCAATCCTCTCATCACTAGTAATTTCTTCATCATTAATCTTTTCAATAAGTATCCTTTAAAAAATTCCCTGTAAGACTCTATTTCATCATCATCATTTCTACTATGATTTCCTTCATACTTTGATGAGAAATTTCTATTTTTGAATTTATAAAAAGTCTTAAATTTCCTTGTTAAATAAATTATTGAATTATTAAATATTTATTATTTCATCCTTAAATAAATCCTTGTATTCTCATACACATCATCACACTATTAATCTTCTTTTATCCATGGGTGGTTCAAAAAATTACAATATCTCTACACTTAAAGCATTTTAAGGTTATATTTTCTAGATAATTTCCTTTAAACCTTGAAAAATTTCTTGAATTGAATGATATAAGTTTGTTAAATTTCATTTCAATATCCTCTTATTCCTCAAAATCATCTTTTCCAAAATCAAAATTTTTCATACTCTTGTCTTTTGTTATATATCTAAAGGATATTTCTCTATTATCCTTGTAATTATTCTTGAAATCACACTTTTTATGAATTTTATAAGCTATTTAGATTCAATAAAAAATATAAAATAAAGTGTTTTGGGATTACAGTATTTAGGAACAAAAACCTTTTCATCAATCATATTGGAAAAAATACATAATTTCTTCTCAAAAACAAAAAAAAATCATTTGGATTCTCTAAAAAAACACATATTGTACTCATAAATACCTTAACTCTAGTAAAGAATCCATATACTGTTTCATCATAATTCCTATTAAGATCTTCATATTTAAATATCTAAATTTTTATCTAATATTTCTTCACATTTTCATTACCTTTTTAGATATTTAATAATTTATCCGAAATTCCCTTCACTATTTTCATTCCTTTAACTTTGATAGACTTTATTTAAAAAAAATTAATAAAATAAAATTTTAAGCATGACCATCATACTACAAATTATTTATATCAACTACCAAAATCACAATTCTATCAATCGGATGAAAAAAAAATCGTTGAAATACTCTAATACACCTAGATGAATTAACAAAAGAATCATTGGATCTTTCCAAATATAAAAATTCATCCCATTAAAAGTAGAAATACTCTTGTTGTTAACTAAATTAAATATCACCATATTCATAATAATAATTGGGATCCTATAACTTAAAACACGGAGGAAAACATTCTCTTAAAACTCTAAACATATTATAATCTTATAATTGAATTTATAGGCTTGGTAACTAGTTTAAAGAGACCTCATAAGCATTGAAAATTCCCTATGATGGGGGATAAATAAGTAAATTCACTCCTTTTTATGTTTATCATTCAAAAAACACCTTCAAAACCTATTAAATTCTTAATGAGATCACTACATACAATATATACAAACTCTAAAGAACAAACACAATAGGTACAACTAATTTTTACAAGGTTTACTATGATAAATGTGAAACTACGTCCTTGGAATGATCCTGTAAAACTCATGATCACACATTCCACAAGAATCACCACGTGGATTACAAATTATACTGGATTATCCATGAACTTGTTATACTTAATGTGTCTCTTGAATTTTGTAATGTTCTCCTATACTAAAAAATATATAAATCTGAATTTTAACAACAAGAGATTATTTAATTAAGTTAGGTATTCATAAATTTATAATTATGATCCACCCTCTATTTCTTCATCTTATTCCACATCCTCTTCTACTTGAAAAACAAAAATCACTCTTCTTTAGTTCTCTTTTTTTCTATATATTCCCTCTAACTTTTTCATATATAACTAAAACAACACCTCTAGATTTCTGAATTTTAAATTCAAATTAAAGGATGAAACTTCCTCTAACTAACCACATATCCTTCAGTATTTGGATTTATCCAAGAATATTATTTATCCTTCGATTAATTATAGGATTTTAATATTCAATTTGGTGAAATACATGAAGAACCAAATGATCAAAATAATAAAAATTATTGAATTATAGATGATGTTTTAAATAATGTCATGATTTTTTTAATTCTATCATGATAAAATAGTTTTTTATTAATTTCTTAACCATTTACATCATTATAAACTTATAGATGGTTTAAATATTCTATTATTTTCTCAAGGTTTTAATTATTGCAGCTTTATTTCATATATTATAGTGTAATCCATCTTTTCAGCTCAAAATACCTTATAAATTAAATCTTGTGGATTCTTCTCATAGTGCAGAACCATTATGAAATCCACATATTATCATATATTAAGGTATGGCCTATTCAATGTGGCATGATTGTCTATCAATTCATAGTTCTAGATAAAAAATTACCACAACAAGTTTTTTTGTTGTCTCACTTTTTGGATTATGACATGATTCAATATTATTCAAGAAGACTTTCATCCTAAATGGATTTAGCCATATATTATAAAATTTTATTATGATGTGATTCATTCTCCCTTTAGAATATTTTAATCGTCCATAATATAAATATTATAAAGAATTAATCTCATGTGGATCTACTAAAACATGTTAAAAACATTTGTGTAATGAACAGAATTATCCTCTCCATATGTAATTTTATGTTGTATAATGATTAAACTTACATAGAGTTCATTATCATTTAAATTAATCACTCACAAATTTCATCACGGCATGATGACATCTATTGTGGAACAACCTATTATACAACTTAATAACCTCTTCCAAATATCAATAACCCAACTCCAAAATTATTCTAATAATCTCTTGAATTCCAAATACACTTCACCTCACATGATACTCCATTTAATTTTATTTTTAATGTGATTTTTTATTGAAAATAAAATTTTACACAAAAATAAAATCCACTTCATATATTCTAAAATTATTCTCCCTATAAAAGCACTACAATTCATGGGAATTATTAGTCAACTACTCATCTTAGAAAATTATCCCTATGTCAAAAAAAACTCTTAAATGCCCCCAACATTCTAGATGTCAATATATTCCATAATTATATCTCGGTAACAACATGTTAGACAAAAAAAATTTTCATGTGATAGTTTTTTTATATAGATGAATTGATTACATGATTATGCTAAAAGTTGATTAATATAGTTTTTAAAACTGATATTTTATAAGGAAATATGAAAATATGATCCCTTTATAATAGCATCACAAGTATTTCATATTTTTTAACCCGTGTCCATTTTGATGAAAATACGTCTAATGTGAATTTAAAAACAAAATCCAATACATAATTAAGTGTCAATTCATTGAAGGATAATCCTTTTCTTTAGAATTAAAACGAATTTAATGTCATACCAAGTGGAAATGACGTAATTTATATTTATGTTTCCATTAATTGTGATTTTTTATTGTCCATAATGTTTGAAAAACACTTAAACCATTACAGAAAAAATGGAATTGTAAAATTAATCCATATTATTACTCGAAATTTATATATATAATATTTGTTCTATTTATATGATTTGTATTAAATAAAAAATCATTCTTATTTATTTTCATATCTTGTGATATATAAAACCCCTTATTCACTTAAATATGCTACTAAACCCAATAATAAGATCATATTTTTTGTTAAATCCAACCACAACACCAAGAAACCCTAGTTCATTTTTACATGAATAGATCTCTTTATTGTAGTAACTATCATATATAAGAAGAAAAATATAACCCTTCATATCTTAAATATATAAAAAAATAATTATATCCAGGATCTCATATATTACGTACTGAGGGTTCCTAGGGAATATGAAATGATTATTGCTTCCCTAGTTTACCATGAAGTACCCCAAAACACCCGGAGAGGAGAGGGGTAAATTAGGGTGTCAAATATTTATTTTAAAGTTACAGATCTTTTTCTCATGTTGGTACGAACATATTAAATTTGTCTGATATTATTTTATAGGATTTTAAATATTCACATACCAAAGGACCACACAAAAATTTTACTTGGTTAAACATTAAGGGATAGTCCAAGACGAATACACTGACAGGTTGTCAGTTATACCAAAGTCTATTAATCTTCACTATTTATGGATTGTAGAAGTTTTGTATAGTCACTCTATTCCAAGTGAATTTTATTTACAAGGTTTTAGGGATATCACACAATGTACCTTGGATAACTTCCATTGAACCCCCTTGATCATTTTTTTGGGGATAATTTGAACATTGTTTATTGACTTAACGGTCAGTTGATTAGGTTGGAATTAATTCATGCATCCTTAATTGTAGATAAATGCCCTGTTGAAGTCATTTTTCCCATGTAAATGTAATATACTATTCCACATACTATTCATTCATTAAATTTTCCTATGTGAACTGGCCTTCTTTTTCCATGTACTGTAGCGCTCTGCGTTCCACCTTTGTGCACTTCCTCTACATACTGTGATTGCGTACCACCTTTGCAAATTGAATTCCCCTATTGCATTCTCTTCTTCTCTCATGCATTTCTTCTTTACTATGAACCATCATTCATGTACTAACTTCCTTTGCATAATTCTTTCCTCTATGTACCACCTCAATTTATCTGCATACTACAAGAGCACCATAGACTGAGTTCTTCCTCCGCATATTTACTCTTATACTTGGACATATCTTCCCTTTGAAAGCTAAAGAAAACCCTTTAGAAAAATTGCATATATGAAAACCTTTTTCAAGATTAGCTAAATTCTCAGAGAAATGAATTACTCGAATGAAATTTTCCCTTCTATAATTATCAATGATATTAGTGATTCTTATATAAGAAAATAGATCCAAATAATCATATAATATGAGATTTATCAAATTTTTTATGTGGCACAACCTTCATCTTATACCATGTATTTCCTGCAAAACATTTACATACGTAGTTTGTATACCATCACTCATCCCTTCATGGTGGCTGAACTCCTTCTCAAACCAATCTATGCTTCATTTTCCCCAATGAAAATCCATTCCATAAGACTTCTCTTCCTTAAACCTATCTACCTTGTTTTTGTAAATGAAACACCATCCCATGAACAGATTTCCTTCTTCAAACCACTTGTATTCACCATAAACCATTTTTTCTACAAACTATTCTCACAACATGGTTTGTGGTCCACCATTATCCATACCATATTTCATGATCTTTGAACTCTTCCCACCTTCAATACTTCTTTCAACCTCCATCGTAAGACCAAATTACTTAAAGACTTCTTGATTAACCCAACGTGGATTTACAACATACACAAGCCATACTCTATTTCCAAAAAGAACATCCCTAGTTCCAAAAATCTCCCCCTTTGGGTATTTTGGAATTCTGTAGATAAATATAATGAAGCACTAGCCACAAAAAAATCAAAACCTAATATAAGTGAAACAACTCAACCAACTCTCTAAGTCTATGTGAGCAATTATCGATGTATAAATAATTGGGGGATGCATGAATTGGGTTCTTACTTTATGCCCTGAACTATTTACTCATAACTATGAATTTTTTTCTCCTTTCTCATTCTCCCAACTCATCATTAAAACTCATCATTCTCCCCCACTATAACATTTTTGGATTTATTTTTTCTCCATATTCCTGCAAATAGAAAAAAATATTTCATTCTCTTCTGTTGTTCCACTGATTTTTTTTCATTCTTCGTTGTTCTCTAAACTATTTTCGAATTTATCTATTATCCCCCATCAACAATAAACCCAAATAATCACATTTTTCTCTTGTAGATCTTAAAACACACTCCCCATGGATGGTATCTCCTCCATAAACCTAAAAAACATCAATTAAAGGATTAATTTTTTTACAAAAATGGGGAGAGGGGGCCAATCAGAACCTCATCATGCACTGGGAGGTGGTTGAACACTAAGGTTCAACTGATTTTTCTCAAACACATGGGATAACAATGTCTTGGTTAGTATGTCAGCCACTTGATCATCAGTTCCAACATGATCCAATTTAATCATTCCTTGTTCCATCATTTCCTTGATGAAGTGATATATAATTTCAATGTGATTCATATGATAATGCTGAATATAAATCTTCATAAGATGAATTTCACTCTTATTATCACAGTTAATCACCATTGGTTGTTTCACTACATCACCAATATCAGTCATTTATTTCTTTATCCAAAGTAGTTGAGTGCAATCCTTTATTGGGGATATATACTCAACTTCAGCAGTACTAAGAGAAGTGCTTTCCAGTTTCTTAATCAACCATCCCACGCATTTCTTTCTAATGAAGAATGCTCCACCACTTTTGGATTTTCTATACAGCACATCTCTAGCCTAGATAGCATCAAAAAATGATGATACTTCATTATATTTTCCTATAAAAAATTATAATCCATTCTTTTGAGTACCTTGGAAATACTTCATGATCTATTAAACTCCTTCCACATTTTCATCCTTCAGATGGGTTTCCATATCGCCGCTTCCTCCCCTTCTCTCTCAGGTCAGCTCAGTCCACCTCGGTGCTTGAAAGGAGAGCTCGTGGCAGAGTCCTCCTTCTACGGCGGTGACGTGCAACCTCATGGGATCGGCCACCTCGACACTTCTCTCCAGTTATGTCCTTCTTCTCACCTCACTCCACCTATGCTGGATAGGGTTCCAAAGGCATCGCGGTGATGGTCTGCAGCTGAGATCCAGCTTCCACGTCTGAGGGTTGTTTCCTCGTCTCTCATGAGTGCATTGGGTGGTCCGTTGTAGTCTTCGAGGCATTCATATGCGGTGATGGGATTTGGGTGTGGGATTGTGGTAGGTTCCGGTGAGATTTGTGTCCAGATAGTCGTCGAAGAGGTGATGGTCTCTCGCTCCTTGATTTATACTCTCTATAGTTGGTTTGGATGGATCTTCTATTCATGTTTTGGTTTTGGTTGAATCGACGTTTGGGATATTGGTTCAGGATGATTTGTGGTGCTTGGGTCAGTTATTTTTGGTCCTGTTCTTAAGATTTTCTATTTTCTGGTTCGGGGAGACCTTTCATTCCCTTTTTCGAGTACGTTGATCTCTAGTTGGCCTATTTCTATTGATTGCGGCGTCTAATGACCCTTCTGTTGAACCTGTGATGGTTCATGGCTTCGTTGATGTTAGTTCCGAGCTCGATGTGTTTCTTGTCTGTTACTTGAAATTTGAATTTCGTTTGTGGAATTTGGGATTTTTTGGTGGTTATGTGATCTTCTTGACTCGACGATGGTGTTGGATGGCGTCAATGATAGTGGCGACGACAGTAGTGGCGACCTATGGGTGTTTTTTAAATTTTGAACTTTGAAGTTTGTATTTGGGTAATTTGGTTCTCGCCTGTTGTGTAGGTTACTGATCAGCCAAAAATCGGCTTTTGAAAATAAAATAAAAATCACTTTTCAGTCAGTCAGTAGTTAAGTATAGTAGGCTTCCAATTATTCACTTGTAGATGGTGGGATCTACAAAAGTCCTACCCTCATGCTTTCCAAGTTTAGTTCTAACCGCATTCAGAGTCAAAATTTGTCTGGATTCATGCATATTGAATTTTTTAACAAACACCCTTGGATAATTTTCTGGAGAAATAAAATTTTAGTCTTTACTCTAAATCAATTGTATCCCCACTAAGTATGTAAGTTCATCAATCATAGACATTTTAAATTCTGATTTAATGTGATTGGAAAATTCATCCACTAATCCCATCCTTCTTCCTCCAAATATAATATCATCTACGTACCATAGAACCATGAATTGTTCTTTCTGACAATTCCTTACCTAAATATTGTGACCCACTCTTATTATAAATTCAATCTTCTTAAGATAAGATTCCAGTATAGAGTACCATGCACATGGTGCCTGTTTCAAACCATATAGAGCCCTCTTTAATCTCCAAACCTTTATTTCATCATTACAAAGAATAAATCCCACCTGTTGTTAAATATTGAATTCTTATTAAAGAACACCATTTAATAAAGTTTCCTTCCAATCCATTTGATAAAATTTGTATCCTCGTTGAATTTCCATGGAAAGAAACAGTCTGATTGACTCCAGTCTAACCACAAGAGAGATTTTTTATTCAAAAACAACACCTTCAACCTATTAATAGCCTTTACACACTATTCTTTATTTATTTTTGTTCACATTTACATTATCATAAAAAAATTGAAAATCCACTTCATACCAATCACATTGTGGTTTTAATATTTATAACTAGATCCCATGTTTGATTATTATCGATTTGATCCAACTCTTCATTCATGGATTTAACCCATGATTCATCCTTTATTGCTTCGTAAAATGAGGATGGTTACATAACTAGTAGAAATTCATTTTGTACATTATTCCTCATTCTCCATATCTATGTCAGAGCTGTTCAATCCCTAATGGTGTTGTATTGATCAATTTCTACTCTTTGGTTTTTGTTGTGAGGTTTAGATGAATTTTATTTAGACATGCCTTCCTAATGTATGTATAATATCCTCTATTTTCAGAATACAAAATTTTTATTGTGCATCCAGTATCATTCTCAGTGATTCAGAAATAACTTTTCATGCAATCAATCAATTTATGTTTTCTATGTATAACCATCACACAATCCATTCTACTATAATCATAAATTAAAAGGACAAAGTACCTTTATCCATATGTTCCAGAAAAATTTATCAAACTTCATATTTCTGTATGAATGGGATTAAGATGATTTGATGATTTATTTTCTTATTTGGATGATATGAACTACACTCTAACTTTCCTCACATGAAAGAATCACAAATAATATCCCTTTCATGCTTTATATTTGGGATAACCATGAAAATCATCAGTTTAGATATATTTTACATATCTTTTTGATTAATGTGACCCAAACTTCGGTGCCACAAGTTGTTCTCTTCATCAAGTTTCATGTAACAAATGTTCTCTTTCCTATCAACTTGATATAGGTTTTCATCTATTTTGAAACCATTCTTGAGAGAATCCCATGTTCTTCCTTTTATAGTGCATCCATTTTGATTGAATGTCACTATATGTCCTGAGTCATAGAGTTCAATCACACTTAGGAGATTGTGATGGAACCAGTCCATATAAAGAACTGCAGTCTTCATCATCTCTTTATTGGAAATTTCAGTACTTCTATTAGATTTTATCTTCAAAGAACCATAATTACTAAATATCACTATTACATTGACTATTTTCTGGACATTTTTTAACAGGTATGCATTTACCATCATATGGGATGAGCACCCACTATCAAGAATCTAAGTGATTCTATTCTTGGTAGCTTTCAAAAATACTTCTTCAAGGTTATATTTTTCAATTTTCTTATTTTCCTTGCATGAAATATTAGTTTGAGTGAAGGATAAAGATTTATTTTCAAATATCTTTTCCATGTGCATAGGTTCATCATGATCACACTCTTTTTCCAGAGGAGATGACTTGTTTTTAAGAACAAAACAGTCTCATTGATAGGTATTGACATGTCTCTATGTTTGGTGTGAATTGTTCCTGTTATTCCTCTACCTGAAATCAAAATCTTTATGGCCAATGTTAAAACAATTAAAAAAAATATCCATAGAAATTGTGTCTTTTATAAGAATTAGGATAGGAATTTATTATCCTTTTTTTACTTCCTATATTTTATCAATTTAAATAGATCCTTTCCTCTTCATAGTACGACATGGTATGGCCCAAATAGGCATACAATTGACATTTCATGAGGGAAAATGTCTTTTCACTTATATTCCTCCTCATGTCAACATCCATTGAAGGATATTCTGACTTTATATCATCTCGAGAACCTTGAGGACAATTTCTAGTCCTCCTTTCAATATGATTTGAGAATTTCTTTGTTTTTATTTCAAGTCTATTTTTGATATGTATGACTTTCAAATTTCATTTATTTTTTCCCATTTTACTTCCAGCATTCGATGTTTCATCATTAAAATCAATTCATATTTTTTCCATGTATGAGGGCCTTTGATCATTCAAAACCTTTTTAACTCCATCAAAATAACACTAAACTCTCTCTTGATGTTATGCATCTAATACTTTTACAAACTAAATTTTCTTATTTCTTTATTTTGGAGTTGATTCATTTTAAAGTTTACTCCTAATATTAATAAATTATTCTTCAATTACCTCAATAGTTTTTCACTTCTCCTCCATTCTATATGTATGTTCATTAATGATCATTTCCTGTTCTTTAATTATGAGATTTAGTTCAACTATATCTTCAGAGATTTCTAAAGTTGTTGAATGTTTCTTTAAAAATTGCACAAGTTGAAAAATTTCATCTTCCAATATATCAACATATTTATATGACACTTCCACAATTTATTTCCACTTTTTTCATCTCTTTCATTGATTGTCAATCTTACCCAAAACATCCTTGAGTTGTAACTTGACATCGACATCAGTGGTCAACTGATTATATCTATATTCATATACCAATGGTTTAAATTTTTCAATGGTATACATCATTGATGCATGGGTTCTAGATTAAAATTATGGTTCTTATTACTCAAATAATTCAATACCATTATCTTCTTCTTCATAGATAAAAACCATTATCTGTAGTTTCTTACCAAAATGAAATCTACCTTTTTGAAAAACCTTTTCTGATACATAATTATATCTCCAACTTCACTTTCATCATCATAAAACTTTCTTTTGCAATTAGAGGCAATATTCCCAACTCTTCCACAAGGAAAATAATCCAGAGGTAAATTGCCTTTAAATATACCTTTTCATTTCTTGAATTTCTTGGGAACGAGAGAACAAATTCCATTTTCTTAATTGTCTTCATCAATAATATCTCCTGAAATTTCATGTTTTTCATGATTTTGAATGTCATTTCCTTGCTAAATTGAGTCGTTTCTTCTTTGGGGATGATTATCATCTCATATGCCACAAGGCCACTCAGTAGGTCATCAAGAGAAATTTTGGAAAGATCCTTTTCTTAATGGGATGACACCTTTGAATTTTAAAGTGGTGAAAGTCTTCTAGATATTTTCTTCACAATATAAATGTATTTGATTTCTTCACCAAGTCCTTGTATTTCTCCAACAACTTTAATATTTTGATTGAAAAATATATCTTCATTTTCGCCAGGAGGCATCATTAGATTACGAAATCTATTTTAAAAAACTTGTACTTTTTTATCCTTCACTTTGTTGAAACCATAATAAATATTCTCATGTTTTTTCCAAATAAAAAATTCTGATGTAAATCTCATCACCTATAGATATATTTGATCAGAAAGAGCTAGATTGAGGGCATTTTGTGTTTTGGCATCAACATCAAGTATTTTTCTTTCTGCATCAGTAATAGAAAACCTTGTTGGAATAGTGACCTATATTCCTTGTGCAGTGGTAAATATGACTTCCATTACAATATATCTTAAATGATATCTCATCCTATTCATCCATATCTGAAAGTTTCTTCCATCAAATAGGGGGAATCGACCCACATTCATTGTATTCCCCATGGTGGAAATGAGGGGAAAATTTAACACTAGAAACGTTTCATTTGTAATACCACTTGAAGGACCCTGGAATACCCTGAGAGGGGAGGGGTTAATCAGGGTGTCAAATTTTTATTTTAAATTGGTGTATATTTTTCCCACGTTGGTAGGAGCTTTATAAATTTGTCTGATTTTATTATGCAGTATTTTAAACATTCACATGTAGAAGGACCACATGTCATTTTTACTTGGTTCACCAACAAGGGTTAATCCAAGGAAAATATGCCAAAAGGTTGTTGGTTATACCAAACTCCACTAATCTTTACTTTTTTTGGATTGAAAAAAGTTTATCATAATCACTCTGTACCAGGCGCACTGCCTTTATAAGGTTTTAGGGATAGCACACTGCATCCCACAGATCACTTCGGTTGACTCACCCTTGCTCACTACATTGGGAAAAATCTGAACTTAGTTTATCAACTTGAAGTTCACTAAATTGGTCTGGCACAAAATCATGCATCCTTAACTATAGATATATTCTCTATTAAAGTCATGTTTTCCCTTATATATGTAATATACATTTTTTTGCATACTGATCGTTTGTGAACTTTCCCTTTGGGAACTTCCCCTCTGCAAATTAGCCTTCTTCCTCTACATACTGCAGTGCTCCATGTTTCATCTCTATGTACTACCTTTGAAAACTGTGACCTCATACCACCTTTTCAAACTGTGTTTGCATACTGCCTTTATTTTTTCTCTCACGCACTGTTTCTTCATCATAGACCAACTTCGACTCTGTGAACCATCTTTCTCATATCGCCTTTCTTTACGTACTTCCTTGCTCCATGCACCACCTCCATTTCTCCTCATATTTTAAAATAACCATATAATGAGTTCTTCCTCCACATACAGACTCTCATATAGAGAACTTTCTTCCCTTTGTAGGCTATAGAGAACCCTTTAGAAAAATTGCTTTCACGCAATCCTATTTTAGACTTAACTGAATTTACAGAGTGATGAATTACTCTAATGAAATTTTCTATTCTCTACTTAAAAATGGTATTAGTTATCATTATATAAGAAAATAGATTCACATAATCTCCTAATCCAAGATTTACCAAATCTTTTATGTGGCACCACCTTCACCGCGTACAACGCATCTCTCGTAAACCATTTCCTTATGCAGTCTGCACACCACCACTCATCCATTCATGGTGGATGACCTCCTTTACTTAAAAATATCTTCCTCATTTTCACCAATGATAAGCCATCCCATGATCCATCTCTTTCACAAACCTCTCAGCCTCGTTTCCCCAAACAACATGCCATTCTGCGAACTGATTGCCTTCCACAAACCTTAAGTCTTCACAATGAAACATTTTTTGTTCTATAAACATTTCATGTAACATAGTTCACAATCCACCATTCCAAATCCAATATTTTATAATTTGATAACTGTTCCCACAATGTTTTTTTCAGTTCACTTCCTTTCCCGAAACCCTTTCCTTTCAAAAAACAAACTCCTAATTTTGAGGCACAAAAATTTGACAAACATTGGGAAACTATGCCACACTCAAAACTGATTTTAGCCTCAATTATAAGACAGTATTCCTTGAAAACTCCTTGATCAACCCAATGTGTATTTACAAGAAACAAGAACCAAACACTATTTCTAACAAAGAATAGTACTGATTCTAATACCCCCGACCATCAAACCCCACCCCACTATAGGGTGAGATGTAAGATACATTGGTACCCAAGATTCAACTCTCCCTAGAGATTTAACCCCTTTCACCCACCCATATATTTTTCTATATTTTTGTGGTATTCTTATTTTCTCTAAGTATTTCTATCTTGACAATGGTATTCTCAATTTCCCAATCGCTTTATTGGAGTTCATGGAAGCTTTGTACCCCTTTATTACTCTCATGTGGTGTGTTTTGATTGGATTATACCTTCTATTTATGCTTTTGATAAATTAATCAATGTAGAATCGATATTGAAGGATACCATGATTTTGGGGTTTCTGGATCCTTTGAATTTATTTATTTGTTTCATGGATGATGATAACTTTGTTTTGGTCTTGTAAAGAGTCCGTATATTTTTTCAATGTCTTTTGGTTTTTCCTATTTAGATAGATAAATCTTTCCATTCTCATCATGACCCCTTGAACATGTTTGTTTAGGTTAATTTTCCTAGATTTCCCCTCCTTTATAAAATATATCAATCTTAAAAATTCTTGGTAACATTATTAGGTGCATTTTGTGTTTAGATAGTAAGACTAATTTAATGTTTTATCCCACTGCACATTGAATTTGTGTCAAATTTTATATCTCCTTAACACTTATATAATTTCTATAGATTAATATTGAATAAGAATATTGATGTAAACTATCTGTAAACTATGATTCATAGTGTTATTTATGTTCCACTTTTTATTGATTATTTTATCCACAATAAGTGTTCCAGTGTGTTTATTAATAAGATTTGATTTTATTCAAAGTTTTCTCCCAATATGAGGTTGTAGCATGTTTTTATGGGGATATTGAAATATTATTTTATTCTTGGATATTGGTGCATTTTGAATAACCCATTTGATTGTGATGATGATTGAATTATTTGTTTTCAATTGTTGATAACTTTAAAAAGTAAGGAGAGAGGAAATGTGAAGATTAATATAGATTAGGTTAAGGGTGTTTCAAAAGTTATCACTCTAGAAGATAGAAATAATATATGTCCACTGTTTCAAGGTAACACTAAATCATTATGATTTGGGATGATGAAAAATAATTTCTTTCCATAATTAATAAAGTATATTAAATATTAAGGATTAATTTGATGATAATTTTGTGTGAAGATGAATATTTCAGAACGAATAAATATCTAATGATTGTTTACCTTAACATAAGTGTGTTCAAGGACAAGTTTTGAAGGTTGATGAAAGTATTTCTAACTACATTCTCATGTTAAATATTTTTAAAGTCAATCTTTGTGCTTATAAAGTATTAAAATTTTTGTTCAAGGTTAAACTACACTTGGATAAGGTTAAAGAAGATAAGTTGCAGGAAAAGTGAGTTTGAAACATGTATTCTTAATTAATAATTTCATAAGTAATGAATATGGAAAATACGTGTATGTAAGAATTAGTAAGGATGCAAGAACTTATGAAGATTAAGTCAATAATCATGATTCCCATAATATTTATACATTAAATATCACCCATAAATAATTTCATAAGCTTTTTTCCATATGTTACTTGATGAGTAGTGGATACTAAGTTGTAGAGTATAATAAATATTAAAGGTTTTGATAAGTATATGTTGTGAATAATGAACTAAATATCATACATTGATAAATGATATATTTGATACATAGAGAATATTTTAACTGAGGATCATTTATAAATGTGGCAAAGTGGAAAACCTTACATAATACTTAAGGGTTAACAGTTTGAAAAATATGAATAACGTTAAGTGATGTTCAGGAAATATGGTTCATGAGATAAAATTAGCAATTATATATTGATCTTTAAATGTAACAAACAACATTATGTTTTGAGAAAAAAATTTTAATCAAGAAGAGATAATTAGTAAATACATGTGATTATCTATTAAGTTGTTTTGAAAATCCCATAATTCCAATGTATATTGAACATTGAAGGTGAAGTATTTAGATTTAGGAAAATTGAAAAGAAAAGATGAAGCTAAGATTATTAGAAAAGAAACACATAAGGGTCCTGAATTAATACATAAGATTTATTTATCTATAATATATGATACATTAGGTTATCTATTTCAAGTATATTTTGAAAATTGACAAGAATGTTTAATGGGGTTGGAACGTGAAATCGGAAGCTAGATCAATGGATGTTGAAGATGGTCTTGTAGAATTATGTATTGGAGGGAATATCTATATGTTGAATAAAATGTATCACATGATGAGGATAAATTATATTGATATAGATATGAATGTTTCATATTAATAAAAATACATTTAATTGGTGTATATCATCAAAAGATAAAGTAGAAGTTAAGGCTTATGTTGAAGTTGTTTCAGTTTTGTTTTGTGGAATTTCAAGATATAAAACATCCGAAGTCTGGAATATTATTAATTGAGGAATGTGGAAGATAAGGAAGTTAATATTTATGAAATATAATGATATTATAATTTTATTATGATCTAAAGATGGGAATATTATAAGTTGACCATATTGAAAGTTGAGATGATTAGAAGGTGAGATTTTATAAGCTATAGTTTTAATGATGTGTTGGAGTAATAGAATAAGAACAATAGAATCTAGGGAGGTATTTCATATTAATATTGAATATATAATGGTCATGTATAAAATATTTGAATTATTGGTTAATGTGGATGTAGTGTAATAATTTAAAGAATAAATATAATGAAGTCTTTATAATACTTTTCATTAGTCTGTGGAAGTTATGAAACCAAGATATTCCAAAATATTTTACATAACATTTATGTGAATTTAATTTTTGTGTGATTATGATAAGATATAATTTAAGATATTAATATCCCATTTCATAATCCATGATTCAAATATATAATTTGAGAATAGGTTAAGAATTTTTATCGAGGACTTGAATCTATAAACTCCATGGTTAAACATGATTTATCAAAACAAAAACTGTGAAAGTTAAAAATCACTATATTTCACAAAGGTTTCAATATATTGTGATATATATAAAAGGATAATAGCTTATTAGAAAATATTTTATGATTATGAGAGATTGGAGACTTTAATAAAAGACAGGCACAAGACAATATACAAGTTTCAAATATTTTTTTTGGTCAAAAAATTTGAGTATCTAGAACTCAAATTTTTTAAGTATCTCTCAGAGGATTTTTGAAATTGAGGAACTATAATTCAGTAATCAAGATCAAAGTTCAAGAAAAACCAAGCTAAATTCAAAATTTTTGTGTACTTGAAGAAGAGGAAGTTCAATAAGTATAAAATTTGGAATATAGTGATAAATGATAATGTTTTGGTCCTCTATAACATCTAAAAATTGATTTTCTTGAAGAAGTGAGAAAGTGTGACTTTATGATCATTTATAAGGTCTGAAACCTCAGTTATTGAGGAAGGTGGAAAGTATTAATTTATAATATTGTGAATTATTATGGTAAGATCATTATTTTTTTGGAATAAGATAAGGTGAGGAATAAACCAAAATATTATGGATCTTACTCACTTTATTTTAGATACTATTGTAAATTGATAAAAACTAATATAAATAACCATTCATAAGACTATAATACCTATCATGATATTAAACAATATTTTCAGGAGATAAAATATTTTGACTAACTTAAATAATATAGTGTATATATGTATCTCACACTCAACCCAAACATAGGAAGGATTAGATACCCACATTAGGATTAAACCTTGTAAAAATATTGTGTTTTGTGCTCAATTTACTTTCTATTTTTTATGGGGTGTGAATGCATGGTGAAAATATGAGATCTATTCATCCAGCAAGTGAAGGGGTTTGAATTCTAAAATGAGGGTGATTTTTAGAGTGAAAATATTTAATAAAAAATTCTTACATGGATCCCCCACCTAGTGTGATCAAACAATCCATTTTTTACTTTAATTCAAATCAAATTAAATTTTACTCCTCTCATTGGATATATATCCATCCCCCCATAATTATTTTAACAACTTAACATGAAGTGAATAATTGATTAAGTTATTAAGGTTACTTAGATATATTAAATGGGAGATATTAATATTAATATAAAAATGGGTATTATTTATTCTATAAATCTAAATAGTAGGAAGAAAAATGAAACTAATATATTAAGGAAGTAAAATTCCCTTAAATATAAAAAATAGAATGAACTATTATTTTCATGTAACCAATTTAGTGGTTTCTATAATAAATATATTGAGAAGGGTCGTATTTAAGAATCATATAATGAGAAAGAGTCTATTTTATCTATTGAGAACCTATATTCTAAAGTGAGGGATTAATTCAAGAAATATTATATTGAATTTTTCAATTATATATTTTTGTTTATTATGTACCTATATGATTATAAAATCCATATAAAATTGGAAGTTTTTGATATGTATAATTAATATTCTATGATGTTTCACAAGTGTAGCACTCACAAAACATGCTAAATCCAAGGAGCAATATGTATTACTTTTAAATGAAATTTTTTATCTAGTTGAAGAAGAATTAAAAAGGATTGTTTGTGAAAAATATATTATTTGGAAAGTTTTTGTGGATGAGATTCATGCTAAAGAATAAACCCAGAAATTTATCATTGATTTCAAGTATACTCAACTATAGATCAAGGAAAAAATAAATGAGCTTTATTGTTGCTTCTAAGAGAATAATTAGTTTCATGATGATCAATTTAGTAATATGATAATGAAATTTGACAAAAGAGAAAAATATATTGAACATCATAAATTTTCTCTAAATTTAATGTGTCTTAAGCTTGAAATAAATTTGAAAAAAATAGAAGTTACTCAAGATAAATATTATCATGTATATAAAAGAATATTTACATCCATTAAAGTTTCAAAAGACTATATTATATCTCAAAAGACTCATTCTAGTGGTACTAAGAGCTCGTACTTATTAAAAGTAAAATTCAATGCAATCTCACAAAAAATTAACCCTCGCTTTTTAAAAAATTTGTAGTCCCTAATTCTATTGAATTAAATATTATATGTTATAATTTAAAATCTAAACTAAATTTTGTGAATAATAATTTTGATAAACCCATCACTTTAGAAAGTTTGGATACGAACACATAGAAAAATAGGATCTCTTCACAAGGTGTCCAAAAGGTAGAAGGTTTTTCTCAAAATCATCATGATTTTCAGTCCAACTTGATTACAACATAAAGTATGAAATAAATATATATTGACTATTATTAGTTCTATGGAATGTTTATACATATATCCATTGATTGTTTTTATAAATGTTTAGTTATTAGAAGAAAAGTAAGGCCTATATTTAGTGGAATAAAAGATAAATCTAATATAAATATCTCTAAAATTGATCAATTTACATAGAAGAAAGTAAATCTGCTTACTTATAATAGATTTTAATTTCTATAGAACTTGTATGGAAGTCATAATAAAAGTTTTAATTGTAATTATAAGGGTTTTATTACACCTACCAAACAATATTTAATTATCATTAATGTAATAGAGACATAAAAATATTACAAACAAAAGAACAAAAGGATTGTTAATTTACTTTGGGGTGTGATACAATGTATATTACTAAACAAAATATTCCCAAGAATAATATAAAAGAAGTTTTCATACCAAACAAGAGATGGTTCTATTATAGAAGGAAATTACAAATCAGGGATAATTTCATGAAATCCATGAACATTAATGTTAAAGGAAGTAACCAGGAAAAGAAATAAAATCAATCCAAGAAGGAAAAAATTATTAGTTTTGTGGAATACATCTTTGTAGAAGAAGTTAAAAATTATGAGAATTTTTCTAAAGATAATAACTTATTTACTTCTAAGAAACTATGTTTAAGGTTAAAATTATTTATTAAATCTCCTGAATGTTTCAAAAAATTACAACTATGATAGGAAAAGCCTATGAGTAAATAGAAGAAAGAATCAAGGGATTCATGTACTACAAAGTTTGTTCTAAAGAAAAAATCTTCACCCAAGGTTAAATTATAAGATGTTCCTAAAGATTGTATAAATTTTTAGCTAAAATTGCTTAAAAATTAAAGGTATGTAGAGGAAAATATATATATGTATTACTTGATACCTATTATGAAAAAAAGTTCCACATGTCTTAAAAATTGGGAATATGAAGAAAACCATGCTTCCTAGAGAAATTAGTCTATAAAAAATAAAGGATGAAATAATGAGGAAAAGCGGAACTAAACTGAAATAATTTTTTAGGATGACAAATATGATTTAACATTTTTTATCAAACTTTAGAGACATCCCATGAACCACTTTATTCCTATAATTTTTTGTGTTTTAATGTGAAATTAATTGAAGGTGATACATGTATTTAAAGGGTGACATAAAGTAATGAGTTATGTGAAATACACTCAGTAAAATGGAAAATGAACATCATAGGTTGCACTGATATGAAAAAATTAGTTCCTATTATTAACATAACCAAAACATTTTATTTGGAGTGATCCATAATGAAGGAGATAGATAACGTTTAACCCTTAATGGGGAGTATATTTATATAGTTATTAGATATAAATGTATCATATAAATATAAAATTATGGAAGTTAGGGAATTTGTTGTTCCTGAAATATCATAAGTTGAGTTTTAAGGGTCTAAATATCTAAAAATGATAAATTTGATGTTTTAACATTATATATATAGATTTTAGGATTCTAAATAAATATTTTATATGTGATGATGAGATTATAGATGTTAAGATTATAGAATTGTGACATTTTCATTTATGAGTTATTTGATTATATTATTTTATCCTTCAATGAAAAATTAAATTTCATGCTAAATAGGAGAGATTGATTATTTGATGTTAAAAAAAAATAAGATCAATGGGGATAGTCCCACTTGGTTATGAATGTTATTAATCTGTATGTTGAGATGAATGGAAAATATCACTTCAAAATATTTTGAATAACCCCTAAATTAATATTTATGAGTTTTTATCAAATGATAAATTAATTATGTATAGATTTTATGTTTATATTAATATTTATTTTTTTCAAAACTCTGCATAGCTCGACTAGACTTATAGTTGATTAATTTATGTTTCATTAATTTATGAAAATTGATGTCATCCTACTCTAAGGTAAACTAGGTTTTAATTTCAATAAAAAGGAATATATTATTAGAATATGAAATTTCAAGTCAAGGTTATAATATGAGATGAGTGTGAATTTAATTTAATCAAGAATCTCATAATGAGGATATGAATGAATATTTTGATTTATTTTCCATAATGGAGAGATAGAAACATGATAAAAATTGATAGATCATTGAAATTTGTTCCAATTATATATTGAAAATATATCTAATTGGGGGATAGAAGAACCAAATGGATTGGGATGATGAAATTTGTATTTATTATTAATAGTTTATAAATTAAATATGCATGTAAAAAGAAAAAGTAAAGATATATATGAATATTCTAAAGGTTTTTTAGAAATTAACACTCTGTAAGATAGGTACAGTCTAGATATACTTCTGGAAGGTAACAATTAAGAATTGTGAGTTCAAATAATTAATATAAATGAAAGAAACAATTTTTTTTAACATAATAAATGAAGTTGGGTAAATATTTAAGATGAATTTAATGTTATTTACATATAAAGATGAATATTCCAAGAATTAAAAATATATTACTATTGTTGAGTTGAACTTAAGTGTGATCTATGAAAAGTTATAAAGGTTGATGAAAGACCTATAAACTACAAATTTCGGTTGAAAATTGTGAGAATCCATCCTTGTGATTATGAAGTATGAAACCTAATGTTTAAGGTTTAACTATACTTTAATGAGTTTAAATGAGATAATATAGAGGGAAAATGAGTTTAGTAGCTACATATAAAAGTAACACTTTTGTAATTCATACTTATTAAAGATATAAATGTGGTAGTATGATTAAGGATATTTTTACTTAAAAAGAAAACATTTAAAAGCACTATTAATAGAAGATACATATAATAAATATTATCCATAAATAATTCTGAAAGTTACTATCTAGAAATTACATGATGAGTAGTGTATAAATATCTCTAGTGTATCGAAAATATATAAGGTTTTGATAATTTTATGTTCTAATTGATTAAAAGATATTTTATGTTGATATATAATAAAAATAATGAATACAAAATATATTTTTTTTAATTTCATGGGAAATGTGGTAAAGTAAAAAACCATATATGATACTTAAGGGATAATGGTTTTTAAAATGTGAAGGAGTGTGGGTGATGTTCCTAAAATAGAATTATTAAAAAAAGATGATGTTATTATAATATTTTAATGTAAAAAATATTGTAATGATTTAAGAATGAATTATGAATCCAGATGAGATAATTGGTAATGGAATGTCAAGATACATAAGGAAAATATAAATTTTTCAATTTTTAGTTTTCACTGATGATGAAGTATCCATAAGTTTTAATGTTTTTAATAAGATTTAATAATGAGATTATTATAAAAGGAAACATGTATACTTATTTAATGAATATATAATAGTTTGTGAGATTTTATAGTTGATCTATAAGGGTTATCTGTTTGATGTGAATTAGAAAATTAAAAAAGGTAGAACAAAAATGACCAAAATGAAAAGAGACTAAAACGTGAATTTGGAAAATAAATCAATAGATATTTAGTATGATATTATAGTATCATGTACTAGAAATAAAATTTGGATTTGAAATAAAAATCTATAACTGATGTTGATAACTTTAGTTAATGTAAAAGAAAAATTGTTTGATTATTTTATGTATAATTGAATGTTAGGTATTTATAAATGAAAAAAATTGAAGCTAAATTTAATGTTTTTTGAGTTTTTTCTAGGTGGTATTTTAAACTGGAATCTTTTCTAAGTCCATAAGATCATAAGTTAAGGAAAATAAAAAGTTTAGGAATTTCATATTGTTGGAATATAAAGAGATCGGTATATAAAAATGATCAGAATCTAAGAAGACTGTAAGTTAAGAATACCATAAGATGAGATTATCAAAATCTTTGAAGACATAATCTAAATTTATAATTATATTTTGGAGTTATATAAGAAGAAAAATAGTATATTCATAGGTAATTAAAATTAATTATGAATATAAAAAGTCTATATATGAATGATCCCAATGATTAAGTCATGTGGAGGTAGAAGAAAACATAATTCTGGAGAATAATTAATTATTTATCTCAATTTTCATGAATATTTGAATGTTTAAAAATGATAATATACTAAAATATTTCACATAATATTTATGTGAATTAAAATTCAATGTTATGATGTTGAGTTAAAATTCAAGATATGAATATCACAATTTATAAGTTTTGATTCATATAAATATTTGAGTTAGTGTTGAAGAAGTTTGACTGAGGACTTTAATATAGATAATTATAGGTCAGGAGTGATTTATCAGAAGGAATTCCTTTAAATTCAGGAAGTATAGTATTTTATAAAAAAAATCTATGATGTTATTCCTATAAAACGAGACTGGCTCATCGATAAATAGGTACTGACTATGAGAAATTAGAGAGTCAAAGTGAATAAAGGGGTAAGTTGACCTTCACGTTTTGGGTATCTTTTGGGTCAAAGAATTTTTGGATTCCAAACATGATGTTTTATAGTATCTATAGGAGGATTCAAGAAGTAAAGAAACCAAAATTTATTGAGAAGAAAAAAAGTTCAACAACAACCTATATAAATTTCAAACATTAAAGTAATTGTAGAAGAGTATATTACACATATAGAAATTCTAGAAGATGGTGAGTAATGGAAATATTTATACTAGGTTTTAAATGATCTGAAAACAATTTTTAGACATAATGGATACAATTATGAAACTCAAAATTGTGATCTACCATGCAATAAATTGAAATTGTGAATATTGTAAATGAAGAAATAGAAGAACAAGTAAATGTGTACCTTAAATTATTGCATCCATCGAACTACCTTCTACCATCATCATATGGGTTTGATAAATATTACCAAGAGGTATCTAAATAACATACCTCCTTTGGAGGTAACAATGAGTTAAAATTGAATCACTCATCACAAGGGTAGGACCGTTCATTCTTCGATGGTATGATACAACCTCTCAAGGAAAAAAATTTGATTAAGAGAGCTTTAAGTTTGAGTGTATTTTCTCCATGTATAAGAAATATGTAACCATTGAATGGGTTTTTTTCTATTTATATACATCCCATAAGTATTCTCCTTGATTATTAATTCATTTAATCATGTGTTATAATGCATGAGTAAATGTATCATCCATTTCATTCTACCTATTATAGGAATACATTGTACCCCATGAATTTTATCTTAAGAAATTGTTCCATAGTTTATGTACAATTTTAAATACACATTAATGATAATTTTCATCATTTAGATTCAAAAATCATATGATATATGTCATACATTATGATACTACCCCATGTGATTGAATTTAATCATACAATAATATTGAAATTATATTGGAATTAAATATCATTTCATGCCTTATAGTATGCCTTATATCATAAAAAATGATAACCTAAATTGCATGTAAGTCATAGTCAATGAATTTTTATATTATAAAACATTATATAGTTCATATATATCATATATATAATGAATTTAGGGATTTATCCTTCAATATACTACTTTCACTAAATCCTGAAATACTTTATTCCAATTCACTTTATATCATATTATATATGATAACTTGTGAAATAATATCCAAAACTCCTTTTGAATATTTTCATAACACTTTTAAATCTATTTCCAAAATAAATTGTGTATCACATCATATGTAATAGCTTGTGAATATCCATCTAAATCACTTTTGTATAAAACATAAAACACTTTTAGAGTATCTCTATGAGTCAAACTCAATTCGCATTTGGTCAACCAAAAATTGTGACTCCCTGGTCTGTTGTAGAATTGAAAATAAATATTATTCATCATATCAATAAATGTAAATATATAGAGGCCTCTATAAACACATCAACACAATTCAAGCTACAAAGGGATCTTGTATGGTCTCTTTTGAACATGTGTGTCTATAGACTTGTTTCCACCAGTTGCATCACATGCCAGTGTCCATTCTCATATGTTACCTTTTTCAAATTCATCTATTGAGTATGGTGCATGGAGTATGTCAATCCAATATATCCAAATTTTATATTCTTTATTCTCTAAGTGTAGATTAACTAATCTAAGTAATACATCACATGTAAACCACTTTTATTAATGATAACATCACGTATAACTCACCCCAATATAAAATTACATCATATATACTATCTGTGTATATCCACACACTCTTCATTATATCTCAATATAGGGACCAAATGTTATATTCATTATATATAAGGGGAAATATAAACTTAGTTGGCCTCTAATCGATAATTGTTGGGTCAAAATGAAAAATTTGAGGACATGATGGAGGGGTGGATTGTGTTCCTTTGAAAAAAATTAATATAAGCAATACTTCCCTCTTGTTATTAATGTGATCCTTTATATCTCTCATAATGAAAAGTGAGAAAAATAAAATAAATTAAAGAATAGTACATAGAAATATATAGTGTTTTGGGGTAGATAAATCCCCTAGTACACTCCACCAATTCCATCTCCATGATCGTGTGGATTTTTACTAGTAGGTAATAATATTTTGAGACCAATAAAATTGAGTGTAGGTAGTTCACACATTTACAAAAAGGATTTTATAGGGATTATAGTTCTTTTATATGGAACAAAAATAACCAAATATTAGTATGAGAAACTGAAACTCCAATACAAATGACTACAAGAATTTGATGCCTCAATAGAAAATAAATGAGATATAGATTATTGTGAAATAGGTTCATCTTATAGTTGTATCAACAACTTAAAAATGTAGATTATCCTCAATAAATCACATCAGCAAAATAAAAATAATATTCAACATCAAACAGGATTCATTAAAATATATATAGATAAATCACTAAGGAGATGTTCAAACATGAGTGTCTCCAAACTATAGTTATTATAGATTCTTTAGACGAAGACACAAAATTATTTTCAAATGTACATATATCTCTCTTCTTGGGCATAAGAAAAAATTGGTATTAACCATGATTCTAGCATTTTTTAGGTCAAACAAATCTATAAATATTTCATGAAAGATCATAATAATAAAACCACTCATCTTGATTTGAACTTTAATTGAATTATAAGATAAAAATATAACTTCCCTTATAAATAGGAATGATTTAATTTAAAAAACATTAATTTGAATTGGTTTTTAAATATCTTTAAAAGATATATTTAATATATAAAAATCATTATAGAACTCTTGGAAATAATCCAAAATTTCAAAATTCCATATTTGACTAAGTCAAACGTAGGGTTTCTCTATATAGCGATCAAATTCAAAAGTTTGTTTGATAATGTACAATCGATTTAAAAAGTAGGGATAATGAACTATATGTTTGTACCTTAGAAAAAGAGTCACTTCCAAAAGTAGGGTTCCTAATAAATATGTTCACTCCAAACATAGGGTATGAAATTATGGTTCCCTATTGAAATTAGGATTAATAAAACATACATTCCACTAAAAAAATGGTTATAAATAGTTTTTATACAATCCTTTGAATTGACCAGAACTCTTAAGAAATAAAATAAACTTCCATTTGATTAAGGTTTAAAATTGATTCCGTAATAAAATAATTATTCTAGTGATCATTATCCTAAAATTCACATAATTTAACTTCATTAGTAACATAGATGTGGGTGTTTTTTAGTGTCATAATAAAAAAAATTAATGAAATTATTGTATCAACACATGCCCAAAAATCTCCCCATTTGTTATCTCAAAACCCATAAAACCAATATAAACCTAGATAAAAAATATAGTTCTAAATTAAATAACTAATAACATCTAGATATAAAATATATTTAATAACACTAAGATATAAAATATAGTTCTATCCAAAATTCTTTAATATAGAATAATTTTTAGGACTTGATAAAATGTTGTGATTAGACACCAAAAATATAACAAATATACTTCTCCATGATAAAGAAAAGTATTCTCACAATGAATTTTCTATCACTTATTTTGTACTATAATTTTTTTATAAAATTTATCCCATGAATTTATCATGTTTATTTTTCAAAAAAAACTAAAATTTTTTAGCATTTCTCCCCACACATTTATCCCCATTTTGTGACATCAAAAAAAGAAATAAACAAACACATTTTACTTAGTAAGATAGATAAAAATGATATTAAATTGATAAAAATTGTAAAGAGAAAAAAACAATATAATATATCGATTTTCGAAAAAATAAAGTGTTTATAAAGATATTCTGGCATTGATTTTAGATAGTATATAGTGGAGTGAAATAATAGAATTTTTTGAAAAGGTTAAATGGTTAATTTTTACACACTAAACTCTAAATTATTTCTCTCATAGCAGCTAGAACTCTCGATCAGAGTTCTATTCCTTTTGAGTATCTATAAATATTTGATCCATTGAAGAAGATGAGATCTATTTAATTAAAAAATAATTCACATAATTAATATATTATTTAGAAACAACTTCAAATTTAATCTTCTCCATTTGATTTACCATTTCCACCTTAAATGAATCATAATATTCATTAAAAATTAAGCATCTTTTAAATATTGATACTTATTTTGTAGAGAAAAAAATATTATTTTAAAATAGAAGAGTTTTATAGCTCCTAATAAGATTTTTTGTAACTTTTTAGATCTTCAGGAAGCATCATTAATTATCCTTTCAGAATATTAGACTTAGACACCAACTCTAAAGTGGGAATTCCACCATTATCTATTTGAGAAGATTGAACTTATATTACTTTTAAACTAATGAATTTTATAACTTTTCTATAATAATCTTCTATGGAATCATAAACAAAATAAACATATTGTTCACAAAATAGATCATTCATAGAATTGGGAAAATAATTATATTTCTTATAGAATTATTTTTACTTTACCTTATCAAAATAGTTAGAACAACTAAAAATAATCAAATAATCCAAATATTGATTGATTATAATTTGAAAAAAACATTTTTATGAGATTACAAGTCCTTGGATTATTTATAACACTTGGACTAGATTCATTAGAAGCCATTTAGTCTATAATTTCAATGAAGGAAGACAAAGGGATTGAGAGGGTTAGATAAAAAGTAAGGGTTCAAAAGATGAAGGATAAAAGTTTTTATTCTTATGGGTAATAGGATAAGATTCAGATTCTCATCCCAAAAAAAGAGTGTAATCATTTCAGATTTTACCATTGAAAAGACCTTTTTGGGTAAAAGAATATTGTGTGATAATAACTTCAAATAATACAATAAAATTTCTCAAAAAAATAAAATTTCAAATGAAATTATTATTATTATATAAAATATTAATTAGGAATACTATTTTCATTGAAATTAATTAAACCTATTTTTTTCTGTTTTAAATTAACCTAGGAAATACTACACACTCCCCCTTAATTATGGATTCTTCCAAAAAACATGTCTAATAAAGATATATAAAACATTATTTAATGAAATATCAATGGATTTTAAAATAATAAATGGTTTCTAAATTAGTTCCACATATTAAAATATTTTATAAAATTTATCAAACATCTTAATATATCATCCCAGTAAATTCAATTAAATTATTGGGTTATTATAAAATCTTTAAAGAGTATGCATGATGTTATATAAAAATTTCAAAAAATTAATTCATCACATTAAATAACATAGTGATAAATGATTTAATATTTTAAGAATATGGATAAAAAATTTAATGTAAAAAAGAAAAAACATTTAAATGTATTTCCCCAATATAAAATAGTTAATGTAAAAAAATGAAATACTTACTAAATATTAATATCTCCATATTTCATTTTTGAAAAGTAACTACTTAAGAGTTGATTAAAATAGACTAAATATAAATTTTCCAAATAAAAACTCATAAAAATAATGATGGAGTTCACTGGAATATATCTAAAAAATATCAATCACATGTTTTTTTAGTAACCATATTCTTTTAGTTCTAGTAGTGCTAGAAACTAAAGATTTATGTAACCAATTTTTTTTTTTGTTTTGAGCAGTGACTCCATAATTAATGCTAGATAATGCTTTAAAATAATTAACATGCTTAACACCACAACTTTTAGGTTTTATAAAATAACATTCATTATCATAATTTTCATTTATTCCAAAATGAAGACATTTAATAGTATATATACTCTTGATTTTTGAATCATGAAGAAAATAATTCCTCTTTAATTTGGATTTTTAACCATTTCTACCAATATAATTATTATCCATATTATTAGTATTATTTTTACCTATAATTTTATTCAATTGTTTTTCTCCCTTGATAATCATTCTATAGGTTGGATTTAAATTATTAACTTAATCTAATAGTTCCTTGTTTTATTTTCAGGAAAAGTATAATAAATATTGGATTAATTAAATCTTAAATCTGTAATATTTTTTTGAAAACATTATTTATCAATTTAAATAACATCATAATATTTTCTATGTTTTATATTAACATTCACAAAATATTTATATTTTTCTTAGGCAACAATTTTTTTTAATTCATCATAATAAAAATTTTCAGAATTATAACTTTGAGAGTAAGAATATTGTACCTCGTCAGTAAGATCCATAAGAAAAATATTTTCCATTTGATTTGCATGTTCAGCATCTAATTTTTTAGTGGATTCATTACATAAATCATAAGAGACACTCCATTTATCCTTTATTATTTTCTTTCCATTATGTTTGTAATTATATTTTCTTTGAAATTTATGTAAAGGATAGTCATATATCATATGATGATTTTATTTTATTTTTAGTATATATATTCTTTATTCATTTTTATTTTCTTGTTTCACTTATTTTACTGCTTTCCAAAAAAAATTAACAAGATATAATATTGTTTTACTTGAATTTGAATAAGTTGAATCAGAATATTCTTCCATAGTAATTTTTATTGCAGTATCTTCCTTTTAAAAGAGATATGGTTTGTAGATTTTTTTATATCTCAACTTTGTACATCATAAAGGTGAAAATCAGTTCTTTCATCCTCCAATATTTATCTAGTGTCTATTGATGATTATTATATGATATTCAATTCCACTTAAAATGTAAAACTCTATGTACCTTTAAGGTCTGATCTAGTTCTATAATATTTTCTCATAAGGGAGCAACATCATTGGAAAAAAATTCATTCTTTCATTAATCTAAGTAATGCCTTCATATTCATGAATCCTGAATATATCAATTTTCAATTATTCAGTATTATAACTTTTTTTAACAATATCAGTTCCTTCATTGAAAACAAAAAATGTTCTGCAAAATCCCATATGTAGAAATACATTGAGAAACTCTATTAAATTCATCAAATAATAATCCATATAAAACAGCATTCGTATCTCTAAAATTAAGATTATAATATTTCTCTTGATATTTATCTCACTTATCTATATAAATTCGAGTCGTTTCTTAGGGATTTAATACTTTAAATAATGCTCTAATTCCAATATTTTTAAAGTAAATAATCATCTATGCTTTCCAGCATCCATAATTTTCACCATTAAAATAAGTTAGATGGATCATTGGTATAGCTTGTCTAAGATCATCCATTTTAAATTTACCTTCATTTGGATATTTAACTCTAAATATTTGGAGTTAAAATAAATATAACCACCTAAATATGACATTTATATACCAATTGATGGTATTTAAAAGAAAAAATAAAATATTTAGGGATCTCTAAAAATAAATATCTCTAATATAGAACTTCTTATGATACCAATTATTGGTATTAGAAAGAAATGGTAGAATATTCAAGGATTTTCACAATGTGAAATATAAAAATACATCCCTTCCTTTTATACCAATTATTAGGTCAAACCATAAAAGAAGAAAACACGGAAGGGGGTGAATTATGTTCCATTAAAATTTTTAACAAAAACAATACTTCCCTCCTACTATTAAAGTGATCCTTTCCATATCAAATAAATATGTGTGGGTAATGAAAAAAAAAATAAAGGAAAGAACATAATATAGTGATTTATAGTGTTTTAGAACATATCAACACCCACCAATTTCTCTCTGTGAACTTACTAATTTTTAATATCAATTCCTCTTATCCATATGACTCTACATATAAGGCCCCAGCCTTAAAAATTACTTAATATTGAGTTAAATCAATAATTCACATTGATGATCTTTTTGGGTTTATATCTTTTAAGAAATATGCCATAACAATTACATTACATCTCAAAAATTACCAAGTAGACACTTCTAATCAGTTTCCACTTTTTTCATAAAATAAAAACTATATAAAAAAGAAACATGTCTAGTACCTTGTTTTAGACAACATGAATTTTCCTTGATCCCATCCTTGACCCTATTCATCTTTAAGTTATTTTAAAAACATTTCAAAACTTGGGATGATCATAATAAGATCAGTAAGGGTTATAAAATAAGGAATGAAAACATTAGTCCATAAATAAATATAGATCAATTAAACCACACTTTTCAATTATAACATACCTTATGAAATCATAATATTTATGAATAAAACACAGAAATAATAAATCATAAAGGTAACTTATAGAATACATAACATAATTACATTGTATATTTCACTTCTACGTAGGGAGTTAGCTTTGTAATATGAATCATAGTATATTCACTAAATATTTTAGGAGAAACATTTACATTTACCTTTGTTACGTTACCCAATGCATTGGAGATCTATCTCGGTCTCACCTTCCCTAAGCTTATCACGGAACCACCTGTGTATGTAAACAATGCCCAAGAACCAAAGAATATTCATAACACATTAAACAATTATAAAGTAAAGATAAAATTTCCCCATTGCAATCATAGTATATCATTTCAAGATATTGACATAATCAATGCTTTATCAAACCATTTTCAAAACGATTTAAAACATTTAATAAAGATATTTTTGAATCAAAGTGTCCCATAAAACTTCAAAATTTTTAATGGAATTAAAATTTTCAAATATTAATGTCCATATAAATAAATCCATAAAACCATTTTAAAAACATAGACATTAAATACTTATAATAATAAATCTTTAAAACATTTAAAACTATGTTTTAGTTAAAGAGTCTGTTACCACTTGAGAAAGTACTTGAATAAAATTAATTAAAGAATAACATAAAAAAATTATAATATCATGAGAATTATAAGAATCATGATATAATATTTAAAATTGAAGTATATACACCATATAAAAGTGAATTGGTTCATAACAACAAATAAGTCTTAATGGAATGTAAATTGAGATGAAATCCCTTACAAAGATTGTACCATTATATTAAGGATAAATTACTAAAATAATTATCTGTGAAAAATATAAATACAAACAATATAAGTGGATATTAATTGTAAAAAAATCAGAGTTCATTCACACATATTCATATCACGACATAATCAAGCATTAGAAGTTTAACCAAAAGAATAGAAATTGGGTTATGAAGTTCCCTTGCCGATTTGGTAACTTAGGAAACAAACACCACAGTAAAGAAGGTTCATACAATGAAGATGTAAATAGAAATATATTAAATTATATTACACAAATAATAGAATAATGGGTAGTAAATACACCACACAAAAGGAAATAGTGGAAGATATAGCATGAATCTCACGAGAATAAAAATTGAGATGAAAACCCCTTACCTCCAGTCTGACTTGTCTTATATGTTAAATGTTCTTCCTGAATAATAAACTTAATATAATTTATACTTCATTAAAAAACCTTTTCAAGTTTATTATTCCTTTTATATTACTTATTACCTTTCTATAACAATTAGTTAATTATTTGAGTTCATATCGTACATTTTGTCGATGTTCGAAACATGAGTTAAAAATGATCTTGTTATAATTATAAAATGTCCATGTCGTCGAAATTCCATTATCTATACAATGATATTAATGGTTTATATATAATATATATCAATTATATATATATTTATAAAAAACCATATCATTTGTATATGTGAAAATGAAATGCACTGTTCATGGAGATGGTAAGGCGTACGTACGCATGAACACTACTTCAATTTCATTTTTTTCATTTTAAAAGGAATTAAAACCAAATTATAAGTAGGTATATTATTATTAAAGTATAATATAATATTTTATATATGTTTATTGAGTTCATAAACACCATCATTTATATGTTCCATGTATGGTATGAACGAGTCATATCACTTTGAGGGGGGCGGTAGTCTGCACTTCCTCAAATGAAATTATCATATTTACCCATTATGGAAACCATAAAGGTGTGATATCAATGAAAAATAAAAAAGCATAGATAAAATATAAAAATAATATATATCATATATAAATACATTTCCATCATAATGGCCTCTATGAGAGGCAATTGGAGATATTTAAAAAATCATCGTTTAGTGAGGCAGTAGTTTGCCGTCCATAGAAACAATATGTTCATATCCATTAGATGGATGTGTGCGGAAGTATTGTTTGAATAATTATAATTAAAAAAACCTGGTATATTTAGTATACTTGTTTTGTCATAAAATAAATTAATAAAGATAGTTTGTGGGATTGGAGAAGTAAAATAAAAGAAAAAAACTTAAGAGAAGATGTTGCCTTTAAATCGGGTAACTCCATTTGGTTTGAACCAAAAGGAATCCTTGAAGTGACTTATACAAAATTTAAGGCTTATAGTTGGAATATAGGGAAGTAGGGAGCTTAATTAGGTAGTTTTTGGATGATCTAAACACATTTATAGGTGTGATTAATGGGTTAGAGGTGATGGATTTTTATAAGGGGGAGGAGGGGCTCTTTAGGAAAGTTTGAAAAAATTATTTTATTACAAACTGACTTTCGGTTTTAAAAATCCAAAACTCATTAAATTAGAAGATAAAATGAATCTTTTTTGAAATAAAATCATCCAATAAGAATTTTATAGGATTTTTATAGTTTTTTTAAATTTTATAACCTCATTTATTTAAATCATTTATCAATAAGGTAATCACTACATCATCAATGGGTCATAAATAATTTTATTTATTTGATGTCTAAAAATTATAAATAAAATACCATTATGTAATAAATATTTTTATCTTTCAAATTAATTTTTATAGTATAATATATAACTTATACTACCCCACGTAAAAATTTATTTACTTAAAGATCTATGTTAATGTAATTTTTGTCTTTACTTTAAATTAATTAATATAAAGTGTCATTATCACTCCTAAGGGGCTCCATGGGGTCCCAAAATAGACCAAAGGATGACCAAGGTCGTTCCTATATCCACCAATAGTATTAGGACATGTGTGAGGGTAATTTAATATTAATATAATATTTTTTTTACCCTTATCTAACAGATTTACCTTTTAACCATGGTAAATAAAATATTTACCAAAGTAAATATTCATAATGTCTAAAAAAAATTTCCTATTAACACAATTTGGATCTCATGATTCCAAATATAGAATCCATTTTTCCACATTCAAAAAACAGAAGTATAATGAATTAAATTAAAATTAATTCCAGTTGTCAAAACAAAAAAGCGTGTTTTTAGAAATAATTTATATCAAAATATTGAAACTTGTTTATGTTCAATTTAAGAGTAAAATTACTTAAAATGACCAAAATAGGAATTAATGGTAAAAATAGAATCCAATTAAAGTTTAAAACCAATTAAAATAATATTCTAACTATATAAATAAATTAGATTAAAAGGCAGTTTTGAATTAAAATGCAGTATTTTTCACTGTTCATTTAAAAATGAACATTATCAAAAAAAAAATCCATCCAAAGTAAATTTTGATTTCATGATTCTAAAGAAGAATATTATTTTGTAAAAGAGAACATAAAAAAGTAATGAAAACTAGATTTAAAAAGGGTTTTCATCAAAAGGCAGTAAATCAACATTTTAAAGAATATTAGAGTGTTTATGCTTAAAATTGGATTCATTTACATTTTTAGATTCTAAATTTTATTGGATAAATGTATAAAAATTTAAAAAACATGTATAATAATATTGTAGTTAATCCTATTTATTCATTCTAATACAATGACTATGTTTGAAATACCATTTAAAATAATAATAATATTATATTATTTTTCGGTATAACTTAACGTTGTGTGTAACGTAAGATTTAAAAGAAACTCGTTGTTGCATATCAGTTACGCCATAGAAAATGGCATCCACTTTAAATTAAAATTAATATTTAATTAAAAAATATTAATAAATATGAAAATTCCATATTCTTTATTCATTATGAATGTTACACTACAACTGAGTGCTGATAGTTGAAACCATTATAGTGCCTTATGGTTCTTAAAGAAGGAACATAAATAACCACAGCTTAGTACAAGAAGCTAACACTCCACCAAAAATGAGTATGAGTAGTCTAAAATTAAATAGAAAATAAATGAGATATATATTATTGGGAAATAATTTAACTTAATAGTTTCAGAAAAAATTGAAAAATGTAAGTGATCTTCAATAAATAAAAGAAACAAAAAAATAATCTTCGACATCAAATTAGATTCCTTTGAATATCAGTAGAGAAAAAATTAGGAATATTATCAATCATGTATGTCTCTAAAGTGTATATCTGATAGATGATTAAGATGATGCAGAAAAATTATTTTTGAACATGAATCTATCACTCTTCTTGAGAAGAAGAAACTCTCAGTATTTAAAAGGATTTTTGACTTTCTTCAGGTCAAAAAGATCCAGAAATATCACATGAAAGATCAAGATAATAAAAACAATCATTAATATTTGAATTTGAATTTTGATGCCCAGAAAAAAACATAACTTCTATTATAAATATGGATGGTTTAATTTGTTAAAAAATGATCCATTTAATTGTTCTTTAAAAAGATTTTAAAGAGATATTTAATCAAGAAAGACCACTGTAGAAATCATTGAAATAATTAAAAAAATTTAAAACTCCATAGTTGAATAAGTAAAACATAGGTTTTCTCTATATTGTTTTCAACTTAAAAAGTATATTTGTCAATGTACGGTTGATTACAAAAGTAGGGATGATGAACCGTATATTATTTCCTCAATCAAAGGGTTTATTTAAAAATTAGGGTTCTTGATCCATATGTTGGCTCCAAATGTAAGGTATGAATGTATTTTTCCATACCAAAAGTGGGGTTCACAAACCATACGTTCCACTCAAAAATATAGGGTGTAAGTAGTGTTTACATAATCCTATAAAATTAATAGAAATATTTAGATATCAAATAAACTCCCATGGGATTAATTTATGAAAATTATTCCAGAATAAAATAATAATTCCGTTAATCATTATCCTGAAATAAATTTATATTAAGTTCATTAGAAACAAATATGTAGGTGTTTGTGAGAAACAAAATTAAAAATAAATTAATGAAATTTTTGGATCAACACATACCCAACTAATACATGATCCGAAACATACCCAACCACCCCTTGATTAAATAACACTCTACGCATTCATAATAAAGTTAACAAATATGAAGTTTCTCATTCTCGGTATCTCTCCTTCCTCAAGTAGTGGGGACTCTAAATATGATTTATTCACCCCTATTATACCAAATACATAGTATATGAAATTCCATAGGGTATATTTCATGGTTCATATATAGTATAAAAATTATTTTTATGCCTCATTAGAATAATATGAATCTTTATCTAAGAATCATACTCATGCTAACCTTAACATTTCATTTAACCAATAATTATTCATAGAGAACATCAGTTAGGGATAACTCAAAGTTTTATATTGAGAGGTTAGTTTTTAATTTAATTCATAAAATTTATATCAATATATATATATATATGTTTCCAATATAATAGAATCATAATTTTTAGAATTAATTTTATATGATAATTTTTATATTCTTTAATATTTATTAAGAATAATTAACAAAACCCTATATAAGGACATATCTATCATATGCCTGAATTGCCCGAAGGCCTTCATTTTTTATTGATTTTTTATAACCCTCTTATAAGGGATGATGGGGAGCCCATAGAAGGCTCGTAGGCTTAGAGATTACATGGCCCGTAGGCTTAAGAGACATTACTTGAACCGAAGGTATTATAGAATTCAACAAGACTATAACTACGAGGAAATTCCCCTCCATAACATCTGCACCGTGATAGTAGATCTCTACCTTCACATGTCCGTCTGGATAAGCTTCTCATGCAAGCACAAGCTGGTCCCAATGGCGTATCCATACCCACTCATTCTTGAAATCCATTGGTTCTACTCTGGTGAGTGCACCTGCTCTAAATCCTCTTCTGGGGATGCTCGTTTTTTATAGAGTCTATCTGGGGCTACTACACTGATCATGGGGCTCGAAGGCCTTAAGGTGGAATAAAGGACTAATTCCTTGATGACCCGAAGGCCTAGGTGGCCCGAAGGCCTTAAAGACTCCAAGCCCAAACCGGTGGCCCAATTTAAATAGTTTCGGCTACTATAATACCAAAAAATACCTACTACAGTTCCTGCTACAGTACCTATACAATACAACTAAATTACCTGCTACTGTACTACTACATTTCCTTCTATAGTAACCTGGAATTATGCCTCTACCTGGTTTTGAACCAGGGTCTCTTGGATGCACATAGAGGGACATCACCCACTGGGTTGAGTCTCATGTGAACCTATCTGTCATATGATATATGATAGTCTTCCATGTCATTCTTATGTTTTCTATACTTTCTGGTGTTTGGTTAAATTATTATATTTGTATGTAATTCCAACCACATCACTATATGACTCTTTGATAAAATCCTCCCACTAAACTAAATAATGAGTAATATTTATAAATAATTTTTTTTGAAAAATAATGATATTGATGAATCATATTCCTAATATTGAATCATTTAAACATATTCTAACTTTTTAAATTAATAACATCAAATATTACAATGATAATAAATTCAAATTTCTACTTAAAACTTTTTAAGTATATCATCATCATTCTTGGAACCTATTCCATTAAGTATTTTCCTTGAAATATATTTTTAAATAATGTAACTATTTATATTATCACTTACAAACACATATTAAACTATTTTAGGATAAAGTGACATTCAATTAGTATTTTTACTACTATAATACTTTAAAAAATTAATTGTATTTACTTTCCTATAGTAATTAAATTATAGTCCTGACATTTCTCATTACTATAACATATCCTAAACTCAGAAAGATATTTAGTTAAATTTAATTTAATTTTAGACTGGTATAATATTTTATTTATTAAATTTGAACATATTTATGTTTAAACATACTCCCACAGTCATCATAGAAACTCTATTCTCTTATAAATATCATTCTAATGTACAAAAACTCCTTTGTTCTTAGAAAAAATAACTCTTATTTATTTTTTTATGAATATTTAAAAAATAAACTATTATTTCCATTTATATATTATTATATTCTATTTAAATAGTTTTTCTATGAAAATATTACTTTTTTGTTTAAAATATACCACTAATGAGAGGTTGGAACACTATTCCACATATATTAGAAAATATGTAGATAAATATTTTATTCTGGATAAATCATTTTTTATCCTTGTTTATTTTAAAAAACAAGTTATAGAATCTAATGTATCATTTTCTATGTGTGTTGAATTAATTATATCATATTTTTCATAATAATTCTTTGTTTATAAAGTAAATTCTTTTATCATATAAGAGAAATGATATAAATATACACATCGTTTACCTAGATCTATCTAAGCATGATTTATTCTTTTGTATTCAACTCATTAATATATCAATTATTTGTTTTATACATTGAATATAAAATAAATTATCTATCAATTTTTCTTATGAATTTTAACTATTATATACTTACAACACTTGTAAATTATATATTTGGTATCATATACCCATCAAAACCATTGAATTAATTTTTATAGAACTGATACCTAACATGGTTATTCCTTGGAGTTTCATAAACCCATTTATGTGTCTTGAAAAACTTCAACCTATAGAATCATTACTCCTTCCATCCTGATATTACCTTTAGGTTTCAATGAACTTGATTTTCAACTCGAATAAACATTTTTTGATTTTCCAACTATCATTCCTTCTTCTGGTTTAATCTTTTACCCGCTTATAGTATCTATAAAAAACCGTAATATAGGGATCATATACCCATTTAATCTTTTTCTCAAAAATTTTATAAAATTGATTAAGTGTTTAATGAAATAATTTACATTTTTTAAAATTTTCTATTAATGAAAATAATATTAATTTCTTAAAGTTTACATGTCTAATAATAAACAATTTTCCCCTCCAAGTCATTATCATACTCAACCATATTGAGAATAATTGATATACCCAATCATATTCAGTATATGAGACTAAAATACCATTGTTAATTTTGTATCTAATGATTATGAAACCTCAAGTGAATCATTAAATTCTTCTCATAAGCATCTAGATTCACCAGTTGAAAAACTTTAACACTTATTTAATCAAGATGGTGTTACTCTAATATATGGAATTTCCACTTTGTGAACTTTTTTTATGTTACCAGAATTAATTGTTAGGTACATTAATTTTATCCATATAATGGATTAGTCTCAATGTTTATGTTTAGTGATGATGATGTTATTCATCTATAAAATTTTTTTATTAGATATGTGTCATTTTTTAGGATCATTTCATAGGTAGTTTTATTAAATGGCATCCCACAAAAATTAATACCCATTTTAAATTGAACATTACCATTAGTGGGCCTAGATACATATTCTTTTAAATAATGAGTTCAATTAGGTGTTCCTTTCAACACTTAGTTATTTTTGTAGGGAATCATCCAAATCATATCATGTATTATTATTGGATAGTTTAGCATAAAACTCTATTTACAATTAAAAATATGGATAAACCCAATAGTATCCTAACTTTTAAGGTTTCCTAGATAAGTGTAAACCAAATAAAATTACACAAATGAGGTAAATAACTATTTGGTCCACTTCATTACAGTTTTTTCTTACACAATATAATCCTTGGACACCCCAATTTATCATGAACCTAGTCAGTTTGATGATCAAGGTTTTCTCAAGTGCCTCTTTGGAATGAATCTAACACTTAATATTTTAAAGGGGGTATGATTTTCACTTTATTATAACAAGTTATTTAATTTATGAAAGAATTTTTATAGTGATTTAGTTTGGAATATTATTTATTATACCAAATCAATATTTTTAAACCATAGTGAAGTTTAACACTTTACACAACTCATTTCTTGTTTTACTCACCCAAAAATTGAATCAGAATGTATTTACTCATATCAGAATGTATCTCATACAAAAGGTAAATGACTTTTTTGTGTAAATATTTACAATTATTTAAAATTATAAATCCCCACATGACTAATCCTGGATCCATATATTTCCAACTATCACCTTTCTAGAACAAGGATTAAGCCTCTATAATAGTAGGATGCCAAACCCAATGTCTCTCGACCCAGGTATACATTACTCAAGATGGATTCCAACTCAAAAAAACTCCAATACCTAATATATATACACTTAAATAAAAATTTAAATTCAAAGTAAAAACATAAATTAAAAACTAAATTAAAAAAAAATAGAAACCAAATCCATTATCATATCTAGCATAAAACTTCTTAGATGTGTGTATGATAATTTATTGATATAGTTTAAAATTTGAAACTAAAACATATAAATATTAAAAATATAAATGGTTTATATCCATGAATAATAAAAAAGTAAATAATTGTTAAAAAAATGAATAATTAATAAATAAAATAAAATAAAAAAATTTAATACTTCAACAATATTTTTTGGAAATTCAATAATAATGAAAAAAAATTTGTATTCGTTTAATAATATAAATTTATTAATATTATACATTATATAAAATTTTACTTAAATATATGATATTAAATGAAATATAATAATTTTATATTTAAATTTCTAAAATGTGATCTATTTAAAAAAATTAAATACCACATACGTGATGATACTTAAAGTTGGATCATATCATCAATACATACATCTTTTGAAGTGGTTTAAATAATATCTCATATAAGGCCATTAATTTGAACAATTAAAATTACGTATTATGATCAATTCATAATTTTAAATATAAACACTTTATATTTAGCCTTATTTTTTAATTTTTTATCATTTATAAATTACTCTTATTATTTATAAATAAATAAATTATTTATAAGTCGTATACAATTATATAAAATTTGATAAAAGTTATATTAATATTAATACTTAATATTATGGATTATGTACTAATAAATGTTTCATAAATGTTTAATTAATTAATGATAAACACTTACTAATTAATTAAATTGTAAACAAATTTATGAATTAATACATATAAACTGATAAATTTTATTATTATTTATAAATAATTTTTAAATAATATTATTCAACTTATAATTTAATTTAATGGAAAAAAATATCATCTAATCTTATTTAACAATTCATTATGAGTTATAGGCTTTGACTAATATGATAGCGGCATGTAAAATATAACACCCCACGTTTTAGGTATATAACCCTTTATTCATGTATTTTGAGTCTATGTATTTCTCAGGTTGAATTTTGGGAATTTTTGAGTGGTTTTAAAATGTTTTGGAATATTTCTAGATATGAACGATTTGTCTAATGATATTTGAAAACATACAACATCTTCAAGAAACCGTGTAAGGGAATAAAATAAAAAATGGGGTGGGGCATGTTTGGTTAAATCGTGAAAATTCCCAAGAGAAACCTTGAAACATGAAATACTAGGAAAATCATGGTTGGTACCAAAATTTTCTAACTGTGCGATCCAACCGTGTGAGGTGTGGCCTTATCAAAGTAGCATGACACGGTTGGTGCACAATTTTCCAAACTGTGTGGCCTAACCATGTAGTATAGAGGTGGACCTCCTTAAAATATGGATCTAATTTTAATTAACCCCATAATCCCCCTTTCCATAGTTTCTATATAACACAAATTTATTTTTCTCTTTAGGTGAGATAGATGATCCCGTTTGATCAGAGAGTGATCCTTAAGCGGGTCAAAGTGCGTTGGAGGATAGGATTCAATTTTAAATTACTTCTCTTTTTTATTATTCTTAGATCAAAAGTTCTTCCCTCTCTCAAAACCATATATATAGTCTATTAGGGATATATCTATTAATTATGAATGGTTTTATGATGAAATCTTGTTGGATCTAGTGTAGGAAACATGGGTTGTGATTGGATCTTGATGTTTCATTTTGTCATTATTCATTTTCACCAACCATTGTTAGGTAGGTTTCTTCTCTCCTTACACCAGTTGATTATAACTTGATGTATTGGTATAAAATTGATTTATTTTCTTGAAATTTTTCAGTAAATCAGGGTGTGATTTGATGGAAAGTCTCAATTTTACTATGATTTTTGAAATCATGGAAATTAGATGGCTTTTGGGAAAACTCTCTTTGGTGAAAATTTTGAAACGATGATTTTAAAGTTATGGTTTGGTTTTAGAACTTGTGAAGTCTTTGTTGAAATACTTTAAAAAATAAATGGGTTGTTATAATGGCTTGGCCTCAGTATTTATGATACATTGTTGGCATAACTTAATTTGCATTAGATGTGACCCTATAGAAACAGTGGTTTCCATTTGGGAACCGTGTGTTGGTCATCTAGTGATGACTTGGTGGATCGAAAAGAGACCACTCATGAGTACAGGAATATCACCTAGGAATGGATGGTGTGTTTGGAGACATGGTTATGGGTATTCCAAATAACATTGAATGGATTCAAAACTTGATAAATTTGTTTCTTTGAATTTTTTTATGTATTTGATATAATTTATTGAAACTAATTTTAAACTATTTTACTTAAATTTTTCTAAAATGATTTTCTGATTTTCATGAGTTGAGAAGTCATTGGGAAAATCCTATTGGGTTTATACTTACACCTACATGTGCACTATTGTTCACATTCATATTTCATCTATCGAAACACAAGTAAAGGAATGTTATCTCAGATATTTAGTGATTCTTCTTGATATTGGGGCATGGCATTTTAAGTTGGAGCTCAGAGTAGTTTGGGTGTTAATGGTTAATATCACATAGGAGTTTTGAGTTCTCTAGTCTTTGGTTTTACTAGAGTATGTATTTTTTTCATTGGAACTTTGATATTTTTTATTTATTTGGTTATCTTTTACTTTTAATTTCTACTCATTAATCATATAGAGGTTTGGTAGGTTATTGTTATATATTTTGGTTGTTTTACCTGTAAAAGGTAAACCATCACCCAAATGTTTTTAGGCCCCAGTTATTTATTTCCCAACATTGGTGTCTTGGATATGTCACCTAATGCCTAGTAGAAACTCCAATTATTCTCAATAAAATAAGGAGGGGTGGGATTCTAAAAATGGTATCAGATAATTTGGTCATTGAATTAGGAAATGGTATCATTCTTGGTCGTATCGTCCTTCATTTTGGGACAAATGTTGTATGTCTTTTTTGTTCATGAAGTTAGAAATATTGTTTGTATCTATCTTGGGATGGTGTTAAGGAGAGAGGATTGTTATAACATTAAATGTATAGAATAAAAAGGCATAGTTAACTACTTTATGCTGAAATTAATGTTACCATGATGTTTGAGTATATGATTGTTTTAAGAAACTTCTAGGAGTGTTAACCACATCATCATGGGTTTCGTCGATCAGAGTTTCATGAATTGCATTTATAGTAAATACTTACCACTAGTATTTCATTTTAAATTTTTAGTTAATGATTTATGATATTTTTAAAAGTGTTGATTTTTTAAAATATTTGAATTATTTTTTATTCTGAAAATCATGGTTGTAATATTATTAAAAATGGTTAAAATTTAGAAAATGGTTGGATTATGGAATGAAATGTTGTAATATGTTTTTCTATGGGAAAGTCATATTTTTAAGCCTTCAATTACTAATGAGTGAAATTAAATTGTGTTTCGTTCTAGATATAGTGAATGGAACTGGTAGTTATCATAAAATCCAACCAGAGGAGGCTGCTAAGAATGTGGTTTCACCGAATCCACAGGTGAACCAATAGTTTTTCCAAAGTATTATTCAATATTTTCAAGTTGTGGATAAAGATAATTTTTAGGATAAACCTCAAGAGGTAGACCATTCAGTTCAGTTCCAGAAACTAAATCTACCTATCTTTTGAGGGGATTCTTGGATAGATAAATTTAAATTCTGGTTGAATAGGATTAATTGAATCTTTAATTTCCTTGGGAAACTATCCGAGTTAAAGGTGAATTGAAAAATATATATACTAGAAGATCTTGCATGATTATGGTAATATTTAGCATTTTAGGATAAATTAGACTAAGGAACAACATGGGGGTATTTTAAATAATTTGTTAACAGGAATTTCTATCCTCACATATTTCAAATTTCAAGAACAATGACCTTATTCATTTTTAATAAAGAGAACATTATGGAGATAGAGTATGCTGATAAATTTATTAATTTAGTCCTCTTTGACCCAAAAGTTTCTACAAGTGTGTCCCTAAAGGTGCGCATTTTTTTTCAAGTTTGAGGTTGTATATTCACTCAAATATTTTCATTATTTTTATAACAGAATATAAAGAGATAGAAAATAGAGTGACTATTGAAAAAAAGTAATATCTCAAGAAATATGATGGGAGAAACTATGTTTATAACTATGGGAACTGGTGGGAACTCTAATGTTTGTAGTAAGTAGAAGAGGGAAACCAATTTCCAGAGTGGTGGGACACCTCATAATTAGACTATGTGATCAATTAACATTCCTCATTGACAGAAAGAAAATCTATGTTGTTTTCAATGTGGTTATTTTGACCATATGAAAAGATATTATACAAAACCACCAAGATCATGTCCTAATTGTAACTATATGGGACACCTTCAATGCTATTTTCATAGTGCTCCAAAGTTGGGTGATAGAAACACATCTCATTATTCTCAGGAATCATATTCATCAATGGTATGAGTGAAGAATAATAATTCTCATCATCAGAATAGAGAAATCTATGGTTATTCTAGTAACACCATGACTCCTCAATCAGTGTAATCTCAATAGGGTAAAAAGAGAAAAGTGCAGTGAGTAAGAAATTGTATGGGGCTGAGAAAGTGATCATGGATGATCAATTTGGACCTTCAATTATGAGAGGCACGATTATTTTGAATTATACTCTCATGTGATATTTATTTTATAAGGTTAAGTCCCACTCATTTATTTCTTATCATTTTATTCATAATATGGGTCTACATGTTAAGATAATGTATTCTTTTTTCAAACTTCAAACTCCTCTTGAACAAAGAGAGAGTAGATAATTTAAGTAGATAATAAATTTTGCATCATTTTTTGGAACCATATACTATCAGTTAGAAGCACCTAATTTTTCATCTATGGATGAGATTATGAATAGGTATTTTCTAATTGTTGTTTAATAATTTCTTGATGATTTCCTAAAAATTACTTAGGGTTACCACCCAAAGGATAAATGGATTTTACTATTCATATCATACTCGAGACTAGTCCAATATCACTTCCATATTGCAGGATGGAACAAATAGAATTGAGAGAGTTAACATTTCAATTGGAAGAGTTGGAAAGTAAAGGTTTCATTCGACTGAGTACATCTCTATGGGAAGCATCGGTTTTTTTGTAAAGAAGGCGGATGGAACTCTTATACTTTATGTGGATTATCGTAAGATTAACCAAGTTATGATAAAGAGTTAGTATAATCTTCCACACTTTTAATTTTTTTTGATCAATTGTAGGGAGTCCATTGGTTCTATAAAATGTACTTACGGTAAAGTCATCACCAATTTCTAGTTCGGAATGAGGATATTCCAAAAAAACAAATTAATATATGGACATTATGAATAAGTCATTATGCCTTATGGTATTACAAGTACACCATCCATCATTATGGAACTGATGAATAAAATATTTCAGAGATATCTAGATTCTTTTTTGGTGTTTTTATTGATGGTATACAGGTGTATTCTAGGATACAAGTGTATCATGAGAAACACTTAGTTATAGTGTTCGGTATCTTGTGGGAGTATCAATTGTATTACAATTTATCAAAGTTTGATTTTTGGATACAAGAGGTATGTTTAATAAAAAACTCATTTCTACAATAGATGTTTCTAAAGTTCATGAAAATATAGAAGATGTTATCTCTTGGTAACCATCAAAGAATTTTTTTCAGATATAAAGTTTCCTTGGATTAGTAGGATACTATAGATGTTTTGTATTTGATTTTTCATGTCTAGTATCGCCAATGAAAGCTTTGAAAAGAAAAGTAATTCCTTTATAATGGAATGATCATCATCAAAAATCCTTTCAAAAACATAAGGCTAGACTTACATCATCTCCTATTCTAACATTTCCAAAGTCTGTATAAGGCTATGTAGTTTACTTTAATGCATCAGGATCTAGGTTAAGGTGTGTTCTCATGCAGGGAGATCATGTTATTACTTATGTCTCATGAAAGTTATGATTGCATGAGAAGAACTACCCAACTCACAATATGGAATTATTTATTTTCATCCATTCTTTGAATAATTGGAATCATTACCTATTTGGTAAGAAATTCACAATTTTTATGGGTCATAAGAGTTTAAAATACATTTTCTCACAATTATATTTGAATTTGAGGTAGCGTGGATGGATGAAGTATTTTTAGATGTTGGAATTCAACTTGATATACACCATTTAAAGGGAACTATGTGGAAAATAAATTGAGTAGGAAGTTATATGATCAGTTAGAAAATAAGTTTTTGGACTAGTGGAAACTATTGTAGGTAATTATGCATATTCATCTTGAATTCTCAAAACAAGGTGATGCTGCAATTTTCATTTCAGTTTTGTTTGTTCTTGATTTGGTTGATCAAGTTATAAAGGCCATTAAATTTGATTCTGAACATGTTTCTATGATATAAAAACTCAATGATGGTGACCATTGAGGGATGGAAGCTGGATGAAAGTTCAATGTTTCAGTTAAGAAATTAGATAGTCATACCTTTTCCTTATCAGGAATAACTCCTTATTAACGACCACTATTTTAGATGGGCTATTCACCCTAAGATTCAAAAAAATATAAATCATTGAAAGAAAAATTTTTGTGGGTCAACCTGAAAAGTCTTGTGGTAGATTATGTCTTGTGATGCCTCACCTATTAGTAGGTTAAGGTAGAGCATCAACAGTTATCAAGTATGTTATTGTCCTTACTGATTCCCATATGGATATTGGAGAAAATAACTATGGATTTTGAAACAAGTCTACCAAGAAGGGTTAGTATATATGATTCCATATAGATTATAGGAGATCGACTCACAAGGTCAGATCATTTCATTTATATTTTTAAATTCAAAATAGTAGAAGAATTTTCAGAAATCTATATCTGAGAGGTGGTAATATTTCATGGAATACCAATATTGATTGTATCTGACTGATACCCAAGATTTACATCACATTTTTGAAAATCTATGTAGAATTCCCTTTGAATATAGTTGACTATATGTATATATCATCATCCTCAAATGAATGAAATGTCTAAATGGATAATACGAACATTGGAAGACATTCTTAGAGATTCTGTAATGGATTTTGGTGGATCATGGGTGGAACATTTACCATTAGTGGAGTTATCTTATAACAATGTTTAGTAGTCCTTGATAAATATGGCTCCTTTGAGGCATTTTATGGTTGAACTTCCCATTTTCCACTTTTGGGAGGAAATATGAGAGGCTTCACTAATTGGACCAAGCCTTGTGCAAGAGACAACAGAGATGATTTTTTTGATCCGAAATAGGATAGATATGGATCATAGTCATTAAAAATTATATGCAAATCATTTTCTATGACCTTTGTCATTTTAATTGACCATTCATGTGTTCTTGGGAATCTGTCCAAGTCTTGGGCATCATCATTTTGGTAAGAAAGGAAATTTTTCACCCTAGTACATATCCCCTTTTGAAATACTTGAATGAGTTGGTGAGGTGTCATATCAGTTGTATTTTTCACCAAGGTTTAGTTTAATACATAATATGTTTCATGTAACTCAGTTAAAGAAGTACTAACCTAATCTTGACCATGTGATTTGAAGGGATAACATTGACATGGATATTTATGCTATGTTGATTCATGTTTCAATATTAATTACGGATAGGTAAGAGAAGATATTGTATGGGAATATAATTGGTCTAGTGTTGTTTCTACAGAAACATTGTCAGATTCATGAAGAATCATAAGAGAGTGAGAAGGAAATGGTGGAGTGGTGGCCCAAACTCTTCCATGGAAACAATTTTTTTAATTTGAGAGGATGGAAATACCAATGGTGGGTAGAATGTAATACCCCCAATTTCAGGTACATTACCCTTTATTAATGTATGTTTTAGTATATACCATTATAAAGTTGAGTTTTTTGAGGTTATTTGGGGTCTTACCATGTTTTAGAATATATTTTTAGGTGCACAGTTAGATCATAGGTAGAATAAATTGTGCATCATCTCTTAGAAACTGTGTTGGGGAAGACAGTGGGCACTAGGGTGTCATACAGTTTTACCAAACTCTGAAAATCACAGGATAATCCATGTAACTTGAAATAGTGGTAAAATCATAATTGGTACATGGTTTCTCTAACCGTATGATCTAACCATGCGAGGTGTGACCTTAAGATAATAACACTCCATTATTGGTGAGAATTTTTTCAAACCGTGGAACCTAACCCTATAGAATACAGTTGACCCTCGTTAAAATGTGGATCTAACCCAAATTAAACCCTTAATCATTCATTTTTCCCTAGACTCTCCACAACCCGAATTCCATTTTATCCCTAAGAATTAGAGATAATCCCCTTCAATATGAGAGAAATACTTAGGCTGATCAAAGTGCAATGGAGACACAAATTCGTTGGTAAGTACCCATTCTTCAACATTCTTCTTAGATCTAAAGTTATTATACTTCTCTCCAAAAACCATAGATCTAGTAAGTTATGGAGATATCTATGTTATATGAATGATTTTATGAGGAAATATTTTTATATATAGTGAAGGGAACATTGGTTGTGATTAAATCTTAAAGTTTCATTATGTTGTTCTTTATTTTTTCCAACCATTGTGAGGTAAGTGTCCTCTCTCTCTACTCCACCAAATTAGAACATGAAGGCTTGGTTTTAAATTGTTTTTTTATTTTTTTTGGAAATAATTGTTTTATTTTATGGAAATTCTGTCTTTTATTATGATTTTGGAAATCCTAGAAATTTGATGGATTTTTGTAAAACTCTCTTTGGTGAAAATTTTGAGATGGTGATTTTAAAATTCTTGTTTAGTTTTGGAACATGTTAAGTGTTTTTTGAAATAATTTAAATAAATAAATATGTTGTTGTAATATATTATCATGGGTATTTGTAATACATGGTTGGAATGAGTTCATTTTCATTATACGTGGCTAAGTGTAAGGGGTGTGTTCTATTGGGGAACCTGGTATTTGTCACCTTGTAATGACTTGTTAGATCGATGAGTAACCACTCATGAGTATGGAACTGTCACCTGATCATGAATGATGTGCGTGGATACATTGTTATGGGTACTCAAAATAACATGGAATGGATTTATAATTTGATATATTATTTTCCTGGGAAATTTTTTTATATATTAGATATATATTATTTAAACATCTTTTAAACTAATTTATTTAAATTTTGAAAAAACAATTTCCTAGTGGTGTGAGTAAGAAATTCACTAAGAAAATTCTACTGAGTTTAGATTCACCCCCTTCATGGGAACTATTGTGCCTTTGTAGATGTCATCTATCAAACCGTAGAAAAAGGAAAGGTATATCAGTTCATTAGTAATGATTATTGATATCATGGTCATGGAATGTGAAGTTTGATCTTGGAGTGGGATCAGTGTTTCTTGTTGATATCTCTTAGTAGTTTTGATTTTTGATGTATTTGGTTCTCTTAGAGTATGTATTTTTGTTTCCTCTAGTACTCTAATATTGTCTATTAATTTGATTTTATTTGATTTGTAATTTGTACTCATGCATCATATAGAGGTTTTGTTGGTTAGTATTTATGTAGTTTGGTTGTTTTACCTATAATAGGGAAAATAATCACCCAAATGTTTTGAGTCCCGAGGAATTTATTATAGCCTTTGGTGTATTTGGGATTTCACCTAGGCCCTAGCTTCACCCCCACCTCTTCTCAAGATAATGAGGAGGGGTGGGATGTTACATAAACTATTTAAATGATATCAGTCATACTTTATGATTGATAGCCACATCATCATACATGATATTTATATACATATTATTTTTCTTGTTTTACTGTAAAGGAAAAAAGTATACGTATTGGATAAAAACAATATGTTTGAATCATATTTTAGGATTTACATGGGCATAAAAAAGGCGATGTTATATTCTATTTTAAAAACCAAAAAACAAAATATCCTAGGATGTGATATCCAAGACTCATACCCTATAACTAAAAAAATTAAAGGGATTTGTACTCAGTCACTAGAAATGATATCTCATATCATAAGTTATAACTCAACTGAATAGAATAAAACTCTATATCATATTTTGTGATAGTGAATATGATATATAATATCACTATAAAAACATCATTTATTATCATGTTTCCATGAATTTAAAGATATGTTAAGACTCAGATAATACTTCTAGGTTTCAAATAATCTAAAACAAGTTATTAAGCATAAATGAATCAATTAAAACCCAAAAAAGAAGATCTATGAAAGAAACTAATACCATACATAATGTAAATTAATACATGGAGTAACCAATAAATGTGTTACTTGCACCATTGTTGAAATTTCACCATCTTAAAACATATTTGTATGAGTTGGGTTAATATAACAAAGTGGTAGGTGAATGAAATCCCAAATCTATAAGTATCCATGGTTTTAAATTTAATCACTCATCACATCAGTTATATCCTTTTTTATCTATGGTAATCTAGTAGCTCTATAGGAAAAATATGATAGGATTAAGAGAGATTTGGGTATGAGAGAGTTTTAGAAAATAATATACAAGAGTCACATATAAACATTGAATTGGTGTTGTGTCTTTATGTATATCTATCAAGGACTATCCTAGAGTATTCATTAATATACTCAACCATTATAATCCTTGGGAAAATGACTCAACCAATTCATCCAACCTATTTTATGAATTCATCAGACTCCCAGATGATCAATATTTTGGAAGAGTTCACTTAATGATAGTCGTATTTGAAGGATATATAATAGTACCATTTATAATTTATCTATCAAAATCATATAATGTATATCATACCTTATAATATTACTCCATACGATATCATAAAATCATACAATACAACTAAAAATGAAGTGTCATGAAATATTATTCCATGCCTTACAATATAACTTATATCATATAAAATTATATATCCTAAATGTATGCAAGTCATATTAAATGATTTTTTATATCATACCATATGATATAAATTATATTATATATATAAAAAGGTTTTGGGGCATATCTCCTTCATTTATGATCTAGTATATGGTTTGAATGTTTAATTCTCAAGGAAATGAGAAAGTATTGATTCATATAATTATGAAGGCTTAGGGGAAGATCATGATTTGTTATAAAAGAAGCTAAGTGAATAAATAACCTAAATATAGAGGATCTTACTCAATTTTTTTGAGTTACTATTATAAACTAGCAAGAGAAAGTATAAAGAACCAAACATGAGACATTAAAATAATTATTGAGATAAAAGAGGTTTTTTGAGATATATCCTATTTGAATTTTCATGTGTTATATAGTGAATATTTGTGTCTCAAACTCAACCCAAAAAAATAAGGTATTGATGCACAAAATAGGATAAAAAATTCTTAAAATATCATGTGTTGTTCTCAATTTACATTCCATCATGCATGTGATGTGAATGTGTGGTTGAGAATGTAATATACATTCATCATAATAAGTATATTGTTTCAAATACTACAAATTTGGTAAAAAAACTAAGGTTGAAGAATTCAGTAAAAATATTTTACACTTATTCTACCCCACCCCTCTTAGTCTAAATTCACAATCCACTAGGTATTTCACATTTTAAGTCTCATTTGAGGTAGAATTCCAGGATTGGGGAGGTTGAATACATTCCAAAAGTGAGTGTAGGGACATTGATAGTGTCTCTGATGTAGGATACTAGATGGTGAAGCCTAGGATAGATCATACCTATTTATGTAGGAGAAATAGAGGTAACATACATTTATGTAGATTTCATGAGGCTCTTTTGTCACCAAACCAAGCTTCAAAGGTGAGAAATAATACATCTAGTACTAATATCTCTTCCCCTGGTGTTAGATTCAATGTGTATGTGTTAACTCCAAAATAGGAAAATGGCCCATATCTTACCACAGAGAAATTGTCTCTGTCCTATGAATGGTGGTCTAATAATTTGTATCTTGTTCAAAAATATTCTCTAAGTATTGAGCTAAAGAATTAGTTTGACTATTTTAGGGTCGATATCAAGGACAAGGATAAGAGTTGGGAACTCATAATTTCTATAAGGATGAAGAAACCGTTTCATTATATATTACCTAAGGAAAACACAACATCAAATTCTTCTCAAATAGTTAATAGTAATTATTACATCATTGATGGTATAAAAAAATGTTGCTGCTTAGTCTTCATCAAATAATGAGGAGGATTCACAGGCTGGAATTTTTTTTATTCTAGTATAGAAAAAGGGAAGAAATAAATTTTTCATTTAGAGGACTACAAAATAACTCTATATATGAAGCCAAGAATACATAAAGACTACTCTAACTAATCTAAATTATTGAAGACTAGTTCTATGATTAAATTAAATGCTATAGAGGAACATAAAAATGTGATATCTAAAATTCTTGAGGAAATAACATCAAAACATATAACATAATAGGAGAAACATACACCTTCAAATATTTAGGTCTTTATACTAATTATTGTAGGTGGTATATCAGATGATCAATCCCCAAAAACTTTTTTTTATCCTATACATTTCATTAAAAGGGTAAAACAATATTTTATAATTTTGGAAAGATATCTATATGTGAATTTGATTCAGGTAAGGAAAAAAATATTATGTCAAGTTATAATAAGAAGATCTTATTAGTTCCAAACTGAATCTATAGAGACTACCTCAGGGCCTCTATAATGAGATCTGAGACTAGGTTGACCTATAGGCGGAATCTATCTATGAGAAAAAATGTAATCAAAAGTTTTTATCTATAATATATTCCTTACAGTATTTGATTTCTAATCCTCCATAATTAAAGACAACCTACAGACTAATATTGAGCTTAGCATAAGGGATTTATCATGAAATATTGGTGAGATCCTTCCAAATAGAGATATAACGAATCTTTATGTACCTTTCATTTTAATAAGGTATTGGTTGTTTTTCTTCGAAGATGTTATTGTATCAGTTCCCAATAAACCTCAACATGGATTTTAAAAATCTAAATATATAGAAACTGAAATTATAGTAACCCACTATATTACCATCACTTTTTGGTTCCGAAGTACCACTATAGTACCATGGTAATTTACCCCTAACGGGATTTTAACAAAATTTTCATGTAGGACTATGGGGTGAAATTACCACTAAGATAATCCCCCAACTTCTTTTTAATAATAACTTCAAGTATGATTATGTTGTGAAATATTGAAATTTTTTTATATGTATTTTTTCAATTTAGGTATGTTTTATTTTTATTATGGTGGTGATTTTCTTATAAATTTATATTTTTTTCTATTTCTTGGGCTACTTCAACATTGATTATTTTTGTAGCTGTCTGGTGGACCCTTTCATAGAGCTAAGAATCTATGAGAACAACTTTTTTTCCCTCTTTGTTTATCCCAGATAATGGGTACTTTTCTCAAAAAAAATTAATGATAATAAATCAATTTTATATCATTATAAAAATACATTTGTGTTGCTTTTATGATTCATAAATTTATAATAAATATTGATATATAATATTTATTTTAAAATGTTTCTTCAAAAAAATATTATGGTATGTTGTTTTAAAATAAATTATTTTTTTCAAATATTATTATATATCCAAAATCCACATCCACCACTCCCTCTCCCCACCCCCACAATAAATTACATTCCCATAATATACCACCCAAACCAAGTGAGTACCAGAACCTAGGTATTTATTACTATTCTTAAATAAATTGGAAAAAATCATCTCCCCACTTTTCACTATATTGGAAAAGAAGAAAATCAATAGGTGAGTAATTAGGAAGTTGAAGGAAAACCCATGGTAGTTGAACATATAACCTAAAATAATTGCGCCCCCAACCTATTCCACTAGACCATTCCTTGAGTGTATTTAAATAAAAAATGATTATTATAATTTGAAAAATATAATATAATAGTTTGGAATGTAATATCCAAGAAATTCTTATAATAGATAAGAATATTTTTATTTAAAAGGAATTTCACAAATAAAAGGTCCAAATTTATTAATATATCTATAACTAATAATGGATAATAAATAAAAATTAATAATTCAAGTACAATGTATATGTATAATGTATCATATTTTCTAATGAACATCATAGATATAATAATAACACTAAAAAAGAAAAATAATACAAGTCGTGGAATCAACATACTAAATGAACTGAAAATAAGTAGTATTTTATAAGTGATTGGTTTAAATGAATTTATATGAATTAAGTATAAGGCCCTGGCCTTAAACATTACTTAATATTGAATTAAATGAATAATTCACATTGAGGATCTTTTCAGGTTTATAGTTTTAGAGAATTAGAACAGAACTATTACATCTCAAAAGATTACAAAGTAGACACTTCTACTAAGTTTCCATAGAATAAAAAAACTCTTAAAAAGAAACATGTCTAGTTCCATGTTTTATATAGAATGACTTTCCATTTATCCCATCCTTGAACCTATTCCACATTAAGTCCTGTGAAAAACATTTCAAAAAAACTTGGGGTGAGCATAAAAAGCTCAGTAAGGGATACACAAAGAATGAAAACTGTTAGTTTTTCAAACATCTAGTAAACCATGTATACTTTATCAAAGTAATACCTTCACCTTTATGAAGTAGTAAAAACTCTCATGGAATAAAATATCATTACTTACCCTTTTGTAACCAAAGTATTACCATAAAAACCATATAAAGAACACATAACAGATAAAGGTAACTTGGGACATAAACATACTTAAGTAGAATAACCATACGTTCGACTTCCACACATATCACTTAATGGAATAGTCATACGACCAACTTCCATACATACTTAATGGAATATCCATATGGCCGACTTCCATACATACATAATGGAATATCCATACGGCCGACTTCCATACCCAATGCATTGGAGGTTATAACGTAACCGCCTGTCCTGGTATTCACGGCACCACCCATCATATGGTTCATCACGTAACCACCCGTCAAATGTCCAAGTACCATTATAAAATCATAAGACATAAAACAAATATAATAGAAAGAAAACATTTCCACACTATGATCACAATATATCACATAAATATATTGACATAAAAAATCCATTATAAAAACCATTTTCAATAACAAAATACATAAAAGAGTATATGGTATTTATTTAATTTTAAAAACATTACAGCTTGTTGAGGAATCCAAAGACCAAATAATACTCGCTGTGGTGGAAAAGGTCGTTGTCACCGCGTACATTAAAAGAAACATTCCTTTTTGTCGTTTTGTAAAATGATTCGTAGAAAAATATTCCTTTTGTATAAAAGTAAAATTCAAAGGGGTTTATACACCGTATAAAAGAAAGTTGTGTATAAAATGAAATATGTCCCAATGAAAGGAGATTGAGACGAAGTCCATTACCTCGGGTCCGACATGACTCGATCGTTCTTTAACGTCCTGAATAATAAACTTGAGTTAATTTATGTTTTCTTAAGAACATTTTTAAAGTTTATTATTCCTTTTATATCACTTATTGCTATGTTATAAGCATTATGTAATCATTTAAGTTAATAATGTTTGTTTTTTCGATATTTGGTTCTTAAGTTGAAAGTGAACTTCTTACAATTACATGTTGTTCGTGTGGTCAAAGGTTCCTTATATCCAGAATGACATTCATGATTTGGATATCATATATATCATATATATCCATCATATAGATGTATTTATAATATTACATAATAATTTATAGGTAAGAAATGAAATGCACCGTTCATAGAGACGGTAAGCCGTACGTACGCATGAACGCTACTTTCATTTCTTTGTCATATTAATGGAATTAAAACTAAATGAGAGGTATGTATATTTTAATTCCAGAATTATATTCATCATTTAGATGTATCATTCATCATATATATCCATTATATACATGTACTTATAATAGTACATTACATTTGGGGATAATAAATGAAATGCACCATTCATGGAGACGGTAAGCCGTACGTACGCATGAATGCTACTTTCATTTCTATCTCATACTTTAATGGAAAGAAATTATAATGATATATAGGTATATTATAATTCCAGTATAACATCATATATAATAACTTTAAATCCATCCTTTATACGTCCCACATATGGCATTAAATAATCACATCACATTGAGGGTGCGGTAGTCCGCACTTCCTAAAATGAAATTATCATGTTTACCCACAACGGAAACCATAAAGGTATACCACAAATGAAAAATAAAGAAGAATAAGGAAAACATAAATATAATATATATCATATATAAATAGAGTTACATCTTAATGGCCACTATTAAAGGTGTTTAAAATAAGATTGAACAATCATCATTTCGTGAGGCAGAAATTCACCAACCACAGAAACAGTAGGTTCTTTAACCATTATATGTAGATGTGTGTAAGTGTAGATCAAAATATTCTTATAAAAACATACTAGTATATTGGAGATACTGGAGTTGTTACAAAATAAATGAATAAAAAGAATTTAGTGGGTTGGAGAAGCAAAATAAAACAAAAGAACACAAGTGAAGACATCACCTTAAAATCTGGTAACTCCCTTTGGTTTGAGCTCAAAGGATTCCTTGGGAATACTTCTGACCAAAGTGAGGATTCTAAGAGTTATATGGGGATGTGGAGAGACAATATTGGCAGGGGTTGTCCGAGTCAAATTCTTTGGAAGTGTGGGTAAGGAGGTAGAGGTGGGGGCCTTTTATAAGAGGAGAGGAGGGGCACTCTAGGAAAGTAAAGAGATGTTACTTTATTTTAGAATGAGTTTCGGATTTTAAGGGTCCCACATTGACGTGTTTCAAGGATAAGGTGATAAGGGTTAGAAATACACTCATTCAATAGGTTTTGGACATGTTTAGGTCTTAGATTTTACATTCTCTTTCCATTTTATTTAAATCGTTAAATAATGAGGTCATCGCTGCATCATCATGATGTCATAAATAATTTAATTTATTTAATGTCTAAAAATTATACAAAAAAACTATGATGTAGGAAATCTTTTTAGATTTCCAATGACTATTTATAGTAAAAAATATTACTTTTATAACCCCATGTAAAAATTATTTTAGTTAAACAACTCATGTTTGTGTCATTTTAATTTTAACATTAAATAAAAAGGTATTTATGTCATTTTCCAACCAAAGTTGCTCCATGGGGTCCCCAAGTTGATCCATGGATTTTCTTGGTCTACCATGACTCATCCAATGGGGGTAGGACATGTTTCTAGGTCATTTCATATTATTTAAAAATTATATTTACCTTAAACGACACTAATTACCTCTAATCGCGATTAAAACTTAATAAGTTACTATTCACCAAAAAAGTATTTTAATCTCATTGAAACACATTTTACTTCTTAATGACAACCATGTATGTCAGATTTTTTAAATTCAAAACACAAAGGTGGGAAATTTTCATTTAAACGGAAAATCAGTTTTTATAAGTACCACTTAGTGGTTTCACTATTCATAAAAAATTAATGTTTTTCAGAAAATTACCAAAAATTCACCCTAAGCTATATTTGATATTCCAAATTCGAAAATTATGTCTATTTTACAAAATTCATAACATATAAGTTTCATTAATTAATTTAATAATTAATTCCCGTTGTCATAACAAATAGCGTGTTTTTATGAAACAATATATATCAAAAGATTGACACTAGTTTAAGTCAAATTTCAAAGTGAAATTAATTCCAATGACCACTATTTGATTAAATGGTAAAAATATATTCTAATTTAACTTTAAAATAAATTCAAAAGATAATCTAATAATATAAATAAATTAGATTAAAAAGAGGTTTTGAATCCATCGAACAATCCTTGGACTCAGCTTTCCTTTCTTACCAAATCTCATCACACTTTTCCATGGAGAAACCTTGAGAAAAACATGATCACCTAACACGAAAGATAGATCCATCCTCCGGTTATCCGCATAACTTTTCTGTCTACTCTGAGCTGTTCTCATGTGTTTCTGAATCAACAGAACTTTTTCTTCCATATCTTCTAACAATTCTGGTCCCATCAGCTTCCTTTCTCCCACTTCATCCCAAAAAGATGGAGTTCGACACCGCTTCCCATATAACGCCTCAAACGGTTCCATCTGTATACTGGAATGAAAACTGTTATTATAAGAAAACTCAACCAAAGAAAGATGTTGGTCCCAACTTCCCTGATAATCCATCGAACAAGCTCGTAGCATATCCTCCAAGGTCTGAATTGTTCGTTCTGGCTACCCATCTGATTGCGGATGAAAAGCTGTACTAAAATTTAATTCAGTACCCAATGACTTCTGAAGGCCTTTCCAAAAGTTAGAAGTAAACCTAGGATCACGATCGGACACAATGGAGAGAGGAACTCCATGTAACCTGACTATCTCTTTAAGATACAAAGGGTAAAGTTGATCTAGGTAAAAAGTATCTCGTATAGCAAGGAAATGAGCAGATTTAGTCAAGCGATCAATAATAACCCAGATTTCATTATTACCTCTAGATGCCTTCAGTAATCCCACGACAAAATCCATGGATATATTTTCCCATTTCCACTCTAGCACTGGTAAAGGATGAAGCATACCTTTCGGTAACTGCCGCTTTGCCTTAACCTACTGACAAGTCAAACACTTCACAGTAAAATCAGCAATATCTCTTTTCATTTCATCCCACCGGTAATACTCCCGCAGATCTCTGTACATCTTAGTACTGCTAGGATGAACTGAAAACGGGGAACTATGAGCCTCACATAACAACTCATTCTTCAACTGTGAATCACAAGGCACACATAATCTCTCCCCAAACCTCAAAACACAATCATTATAAATGTTGAATTCAGGAAACTTACCCTGTTGAACCAGCTCTACCCTTTTATGCAACTCGCTGTCTTGCTTCTGTGCTTGCTTAATTCTATCTGATAGAGAAGATTTTACTGATACCTGAAACAAAACAGAAGGACATCCTGCACCAACAACTTCTACGCCAATGTTCATCAAATCCTTAACCAAAGGATCACGTTCCAAACGCAACATTGTTAATGAAGAATTACTTTTTCGACTCAATGCATCAACCACTTTATTTTCTTTTCCCGGATGGTAATGAATTGTAAAATCCCAATCCTTGATTAATTCCAACCATATCCTCTATCTCATGCTTAATTATTTATGAGTGAATATATACTTTAAACTTTTGTGATCAGTATATATTTCACACTTTACTCCATAAAAATGATGCCTCCAAATTTTTAAATCAAAAACAATAGCAGCTAATTCCAAATCATGTGTAGGGTAATTTACCTCATGAGTTTTCAACTAACGTGAAGCATATGCAATTACCTGATCATTCTGTATAAGGACACAATCAATTTCCTTCAATGAATCATCACTGTATATAATAAACTAACCATTCCTGGAAAGAAGTTCCAAAATTGGATCATTCACCAATCTTCTTTTCAACTCCTGAGTCAATTGAGCCATCACTGCAACAAACTGTTTAGTTCTGATTCTGACCATCTCAGGATACTGATTTGAAAGGTCATTTCCCTCTGTATGCCTTCCCAAAAAAGATGTTTTGTTTCCTCTATGAAAAACCATTCTTAACACAGAAATATCTTAGTAAAAGCAACATGGTAATCTTTAAATGCTATATCATTTCAATCGTACCATAAATTAACTTATAATTTTACACTTTTCTAACTCCTAAAGTTGTCTAAACCGACCTATGATACCAACTATAAGGCCTCGTCCTTAAACATTACTTAATATTGAATTAAATGAATAATTCACATTGAGGATCTTTTTAGGTTTAGAGTTTTAGAGAATTAGAACAGAACTATTACATCTCAAAATATTACAAAATAGACACCTATACTAAGTTTCCACAGAATAAAAAAACTCTTAAAAAGAAACATGTCTAGTTCCATGTTTTATATAGCATGACTTTCCCTTGATCCCATCCTTGAACCTATTCTACATTAAGTCCTGTGAAAAACATTTTAAAAAAACTTGGGGTGAGCATAAAAAGCTCAGTAAGGGACACACAAAGAATGACAACTATTAGTTTTTCAAACATCTAGAAAACCATTTATACTTTATCAAAGTAATACCTTCACCTTCATGAAGTAGTAAAAAGTCTTCACTGAATAAAATATCATTATTTACCCTTTTGTAACCAAAGGATTACCATAAAACCCATATAAAGAACACATAACATATAAAGGTAACTTAGGACATAAACATAGTTAAGTGGAATAACCATACGGTTGACTTCCACACATATCAATTAATGGAATAGCCATACGACCAACTTCCATACATACTTAATGGAATAGCCATACGGCCAACTTCCATACATACTTAATGGAATAACCATACGACCTACTTCCATACCCAATGCATTGGAGGTTATAACATAACCACCCGTCCTGGTATTCATGGCACCACCCGTCATATGGTTCATTACGTAACCACCCGTCAAATGTATAAGTACCATTATAAAATCATAAGACATAAAACAAATATAATATAAAGAAAACATTTCCACACTATGATCACAATATATCACATAAATATATTGACATATCAAATCCATTATAAAAACCATTTTCAATACCAAAATACATAAAATAGTATATGGTATTTATTTCATTTTAAAAACATTACAGCTTGTTGAGGAATCCAAAGACCAAATAATACTCGCGGCGGTGGAAAAGGTCGTTGTCACTGCGTACGTTAAAAGAAACATTCCTTTTTTTCGTTTTGTAAAATGCTTCATAGAAAAAGATTCCTTTGGTATAAAAGTAAAATTCAAAGGGGTTTATACACCTTATAAAAGAAAGTTGTGTATAAAACTAAATATGCCTCAATAAAAGGAGATTGAGATGACGTCCCTTACCTCGGGTCCGACTTGACTCGATCGTTATTTAACGTCCTGAATAATAAACTTGAGTTAATTTCTATTTTATTAAGAACCTTTTTCAAGTTCATTATTCCTTTTATATCACTTATTGCTATTTTATAAACATTATGTAATCATTTAAGTTAATAATGTTTGTTTTGTCGATATTTGGTTCTTAAGTCGAAAGTGGACTTCTTACAATTACATGTTGTTGGTGTGGTCAAAGGTTCTTTATATCCAGAATGACATTCCTGATTTGGATATCATATATATCATATATATCCAGAATATACATGTATTTATAATATTACATAATCATTTAGAGGTAAGAAATTAAATGCACCGTTCATGGAGACGGTAAGCCGTACGTACGCATGAACGCTCCTTTCATTTCTTTGTCATATTAATGGAATTAAAACTAAATGATAGGTATGCATATTTTAATTACAGAATTATATTCATAATTTAGATGTATCATTCATCATATATATCCATTATATACATTTACTTATAATAGTACATTACATTTGGGGATAATAAATGAAATGCACCATTCATGGAGACGGTAATCCGTATGTACGCATGAATGCTACTTTCATTTCTATCTCATAATTTAATGGAAAGAAATAATAATGATATAGAGGTATATTATAATTCCAGTATAACATCATATATAATAACTTTAAATCCATCCTTTATACGTCCCACATATGGCATTAACGAATCACATCACTTTGAGGGGGCGGTAGTCCGCACTTCCTAAAATGAAATTATCGTGTTTACCCACAATGGAAACCATAAAGGTATACCACAAATGAAAAATAAAGAAGAATAAGGAAAACATAAACATAATATATATCATATATAAATAGAGTGACATCTTAATGGCCACCATTAAATGTGTTTAAAATAAGATTGAACAATCATCGTTTCGTGAGGCAGAAATTCGCCAACCATAGAAACAGTATGTTCTTTAACCATTAGATGTAGATGTGTGTAATTGTAGCTTGAAATCTTCTTATAAAAACATCCTAGTATATTGAAGATACTTTAGTTGTTACAAAATAAATGAATAAAAAGAGTTTAGGGGGTTGGAGAAGCAAAATAAAACAAAAGAACACAAGTGAAGACATCACCTTAAAATCGGGTAACTCCCTTTGGTTTGAGCTCAAAGGATTCCTTGGGAAGACTTCTGACCAAATTGAGGCTTCTAAGAGTTAGAGAGGGATTTGGAGATACAAAATGGGCATGGGTTGGCCGAGAAAAATGCTTTGGAAGTGTGGGTAAGGAGATAGAGGTGGGGGCCTTTTATAAGAGGGGAGGAGGGGCACTCTTGGAAAGTAAAGAAATGTTACTTTATTTTAGAATGAGTTTCAGAATTTAATGGTCCCAAATTGATGTGTTTCGAGTATAAGGTGATAAGGGTTCGAAATCCACCCATCCAATAGGTTTTGGACATGTGTAGGTCATAGAGTTTACATTCTCTTTCCATTTTATGTAAACCGTTAAATAATGAGTTCATCGCTCCATCATCATGATGTCATAAATAATTTAATTTATTTAATGTGTAAAAATTATAAAAAAAACTATGATGTAGGAAATATTTTTAGATTTAAAATGACTATTTATAGTAAAAAATATGACTTTTATAACCCCAGGTAAAAAAAAATTTAGTTAAACAACTCATGTTTGTGTCATTTTAATTTTAACATTAAATAAAAAGGTATTTATGTCATTTTCCAACCAAAGTGGCTCCATGGGGTCCCCAAGTTGACCCATGGATTGTATTGGTCGGCCATGACTTATCCAATAATTGTAGGACATGTGTCTATGTCATTTTATATTATTAAAACATTATATTTACCTTAAACTACACTAATTACCTCTAATCGCGATTAAAACTTAATAAGTTACTATTCGCCAAAAAATTATTTTAATCCAATTGAACCAAATTTTACTTCTTAATGAAAACCATGTATGTCGGATTTTTGAAATTAAAAACACAAATGTGGAAAAATTTCATTTAAACAGAAAATCAGTTTTTATAAGTACCACTTAGTGGTTTCACTATTCATCAAAAATTAAAGTTTTTCAAAAAATTACCAAAAATTCACCCTAAGATATATTTGATATTCTGAATTCAAAAATGATGTCTATTTTAAAAAATTCATAACATATTAGTTTCATTAATTAATTTAATAATTAATTCCCGCTGTCATAACAAATAGCGTGTTTTTATGAAACAATATATATCAAAAGATTGACACTAGTTTAAGTCAAATTTCAATGTGAAATTAATTCCAATGACCACTATTTGATTAAATGGTAAAAATATATTCTAATTTCACTTTAAAACCAATTCAAAAGATAATCTAATAATATAAATAAATTAGATTAAAAAGAGGTTTTGAATGAAAATACAACATTTCTCATAATTCATTAAAAATTGAACTTTTTCGGAAAAATACCAAAAATTTACACAAAGTAAATTTTGATGTCCCAATTATAAAGAAGAATTTTATTTGGTCCAATAGAATGTATAAGAGTGACGAAAACTATATTTAAAGAAGGTTTTCCATGAAAAGGCGATAAGTGGACCTTTAGTGAATATTAGAGTATCTATGCCTAAAATTGAATTATTTTCTTATTTTAAGCCTTTATCTTTTATTTGATAAATGTAAAAACAATTAAAAAACATATATAATCATATTTTAGTTATTTCTATTCCTTCCCTCCAATACAACGGCTACGTGTTAACTACCATTTAAAATAATATTATTTTATTACTAGTGTGTAACGTAAGATTTCAAAGAAACTCTTTATTGCGTATCAGGTACGCTATCGAACATAGCAACCCCATTAAAGTAAAATTAATATTTAATTCGTAAATATTAATAAATATGAAAATGTTTTATTCATTATTTACTTGGGATGTTACATTAAGAGTAAATATTTTATTTACATGTATATTGGGAATTATAACCACTTTTAATTGTGATTATCAGAAATTAAAACTATTGGGCATTATGACCGTTGGTAATATAGCCATTATAAAGTGACTTAAAATTAGTGTATATTAAGTGTAATGATCAGAGAAAATTAATACATAATGGAGAAACACTAGCCTAAAAAAATAATAATATCCCTTTTTAATTTCATTTATCTAATCTTGGGAAGGTAGTAGCATCACTTTTGTTCTCCCTTGACCTTGCTGAAGCAGATCTTCAACAACTGAGGCTCGAGTAGAATCATCCATTGGAGAAGTTTAAGTCAATGGAAATCAGACCAGATCAATGTTTTTTAAACCACCCCATTAAATAACAATAATTTAAAACCTTATCCTTATGTCTTATGTTATTGTGATGAGGGTTCATGTATCTAAGGTATCAATATTTTTGATTTGTAAATTTATTTAGAAATGAAATGGTGGTTACTTTGACACCAAATTCTTATCAAATATTTCACACACATATAAAAGTAAAAATTTACATGATTTGATGATGAAAAAGATAAAATAGACTCTATATTAGGAATCAGGATTTCAAAATTATCAAAGGAGTAAAATATTTTCATTTTTGAAAAAAATATTAAAATACTGTAAAATTAATGAAATGTGATAAAAAAGAGTAAATATGACATAATATATGTGTAAAAATGAATCAAATAAAAAAGGAAATTATATTCCACATTTTGTAACAATCCATTATATGGGATAATTAAAGGATGTAATGTGGCACTATGGGGGGGTAGTGGAGCACTTAAGTTAATGGAAAAATAAAATATTCATTACTTTATTCCATGAAATCCCACTCACCACACCAAAAAATACCCACCCAAATATCCCATTCATCCCACCCCAAATTTGGATTTTTGACATTATATTTATTTCTAGTACTCTATCACAAATATATTTCTTAAATATTGAATAGTTTGATTGGTTATACGCCTCAACTCTAGGCTACGAAGCTCAAGAGGGCTAAGGGTTCTTGATCCTCCTTCCTTATATTCCAAATGAAGTTATTTAGTTTCAATTTCATTCAAAATTGAACTTTATCAATTGTAATTGTAAAAAATATATGTTATTATCTTACCTTCGATCTTATATACATGATATATTATCTTATTCATATCATATTACCCTTTTCATAATTTATTACCATGCCAAAGTAATTGTCCTTTTTCTCACTCATCTCAATTCTTATTTGCATTTCTATGGTTGTTTCCTTTTCAGTGTCCAAATTACTATTCCAATAATTTCATAATATCAATGTAAGTTCTATATATATGACATTCTATATATTTTATTCATAAATATTTATATTTTCTCTGGATAAAAATCTTATATATGCTATTTATTTTTGGTATTATGGATGTATCATCTCTAAAAGGCAGCCTTTGTATAAGGAAGGGTTATAGTGACATAACTGGTGGAGCCTTTATTGGGTCCAATGTGTATTAAACAAAACATTATCACAATTTCACATTTTCCATAAATTCATACTTAAATAGAAGTATTTACTTGAGAAAATTTTATATCCCTAATGTGTATCAAATATGTGTGATTACATACTCTTTATGATGAGATTTATCCACAATTGATTTGGTCTCCTACCATTGAAAATGAATGTACTTGATTTAATAAACACATTAATCATCTTAATCTCTATATAAACCCAATAAATACTATTTTATATTCTTCACCCAATAAGGGTACTTATTTGAACATTGAAAATCCAAAATTATCCATAATATTTTTTTAGGGAATTCACCTAGACATCCTTATTAATTCATTGACTAGGTAAATCTATTATCATATCCATATAATAATTTGTTTCATACATTAAAATTTTATATGATAAGTTTCAATGATAAATTATGTAATTATTTCTAAGTTTTCCATTCATGAATGTTATTCCATGTACTGCATATGAACTTATAATATAATATGGAATACATATTACTTTTATGTGATGGGCGGGACTTGTAAGACCCTAGATGCATCCCCTGCCATCAACAATATTGTCCAATTTTGGATATAGTCCTTTAAAATTTTTCTATCATGGACTCCTTTTATGAAAATGCCTTTTTTATGTGTAGGGGAACATATGGGTCTTTTATACCATGATCAAAACCCTCCATGCCCCGATCTAGAACATGGGAGGATGTTTCATGGAATGAAACCCTATAGTCATGTTGTAACACCTAGATACCACATAGTAGAGAGGTTAGTCCCATGTAATAGTAACATTAGGGAATGTGCTTATTTACATGGGCCCCACAATATCCTTCTCAATACTTTCCCTATAGACCGAGGTAGTCCCTCTGCTCTGATACCAATTATTGGACCCCAATAGTAGTCCCTACCATCAACAATATTATTTTCATTATAATGTAGTCCTTCTGGGTTTTTCTTTCATTGGTTTCTCATACGAAAAGGTCTTATTTATAGATAGGGGAACATATGGATCTTATATACCATTACCAAACAACTCTATGTCCCGATGTGATAGTTTGGAGGATTTTTTGTGGTGTGAAACCAAATTTTCACACTATGACACCCTATTGACAAATAGTGGGGCGGTTAGTCTCATGTCACAATCACATTAGGGGATGTGGTTCTTTATGTAGGTCCTATATAGATAAGTATTATATATCTCATTAGTGAAATGGTGGGTATCCTAAGAAAACTAATATAGGTTAATGGGGGTGTCCTTACTCTTTATATATTCTGTCTTGGGACAAAGCATCCATGGTATGTTTATAGTTTATGAAATTATGTGTTATCATCATTTCCATCATTATGTGATCATTTAATTTTTATCAATTTGATTATTATGTACTTTTTTATCCATGAATTATGTTATGTTTTAGTATTCATTAATATTTCATATTTTTTTCCTTCCATATTTCTTATTCCATGTTAACTTCTGATTCTAGGTATCCATTACTCAGCATTCAACCTCACCCATTACTTTTTTTTCATTTCCCCGAGTAATGAAGTGGAATACCATATACAATTAGATCTATGGGAAATATTATGGAATAATTATTTTTATTCAAATGGTGTAATATTTAATGTTCTAATGTAATGTACATGTATCTAGTCTCTTAAGTATTGTTATACTTTGATCTGTAATCTCATGTAATTTGATTACCATGTAATAAAAAATCCACCAACTCTAAGTGACTAGGGTTTTGGGTGTTATAATTGGTATCAGATCAAGTTTTAGCAGAAACCATATGAATTATATGTTTTACATCACTCCCTCATGTGTTTTCATGGTCACATACACTCTCCTATATTTCTAATGTTTTTATTTGATTGTTTTTTGGAATCCTCATTTTAACTTTAATTCATTTTATTTAATGGATTCCTAAATATCTTAAATTCTTTTCAAGAGAAAATTAATGACCATGTTAAAGGATTTACCCAATAACTTTTCATACTTCAAATCCATGGATTGGATTTAGAAGATCCACTGATGGAAATAGGAGGAAGCAGTAGAGGCTCCACCTAGAGATGAAGTTGTATAGGTTGCATCGGTCGACCGATTCCATGTGTCTAGAATCCCTAGTGAGAAGAAGACCCATTTACTAGCTAGTGATGATAGAATAACCAACCCCTTCCCACATAAATACAATAGTAACCTAGAGAATTTTCATAGACTACATGGTGGAGGACATTCTTCAGTACCAAGTTCTAGGTAGTTCACTAACTACCCAATAAACGATATTGGGTATCTTGTGGTGTCAAAGCTACGAGTCCAAGAATACATTAAATGTGGTTAAATATGCATTATAGTAGTATTCCTCAACTTCAATTCACCTAAAAAATTATAGAATGTTCTCAATCATCCTAGGGAATATAAAAGGAGACCCTTAGTATCTTGGAAGATTTAGTAGCTACCAACAACTTAAATCCCAACAATACAATCTTATTGAATTGATGTTGAATTTATACAATTCTAAAAATCCTCTCAAATAACCATTATTATTTATTAATCACACAAAGGATCTCACCCTTTCTCACAAATCTCTCATCACAAATTGCAATTATCCATACAAGATATTTTTGGGTGACATTGTAATGAGTTTTCACTAAGAAAACATATATCTTATAATCACCTTATCTAATGGTTTCTCACTCCAAAAAAGTGAGGGATGAATTCGTTGGATACCCAAAAAGATTAATAGGGATATCAAAAACAAAAATTGTGAGTTATGAGATTCTTGATCACTATTAGGATCAATGGATTGATATTATTGACCTCTTGAGTCAAGGGGTTGAGACTTCAATGCTCACATCATGTTTTTTACTAAATCATTATAAATTGTGTTTCCTATAACATTAATTTATCACCTACATAATTTATAATCTATTTTCATACATTCATAAGTTCAATTTGATCATATCTAATATTATAAAACTCTTAATTTACTTTCCTCTTAACCTTATAACTATGATAGAATTTATCAATTATAATTTAATTGATTTCTATGCTTTATTCATTAAAAATTATTTAATTTTGAATTAAACTTATCTTCTACTTAAAATTTATAAAAGGTAAATCCCCCCTTCCATATTTATCCAACAAATAACTGGCATCCAAGGGGTGGTTTTTGTTTTTATCAAAAAAAATATTTTACAAAAATTATCTTTTTTTACAAATATTAATTTATTTCAATGTTTTATTTTAATATAGAATCAAATTTTAATTCACATGCTCCTATTTTTTATGGAAACAATTATTACTATTGAAATAATTAGATGCACAATTTTCATGGTAGTATTAGTTACCCTACATATAAAATGGTAATGCATGAATACATTTCAATAAATTAATTTGAAGAAAATTGGACACCTAGATATGTTAAAATTTTCAAATTAGTAGACAGACTATGAATGCATACATTTTGGTCTTGATCGTAATGATTTTAGTCATGTTTTTTCCTGTAAAATGGCTTATGTAAATTTGGATATTATTAGAAGTCACACATAAAGGCATAAATAAATAAATAAAAAGACACTATATTGGTTATGTATCATCAATATTTTGAAAGTTTCTCTACGAATAAAAATTATTCAATTACTATCATGGTTATGAGATTTATTAACATTTATAAAATTAGAAATTCACCCAGTGATGATATATAAATTGGAAATACCATAAAGAAAATATTATGGGTTTTACCAAGATTATGGGATCTCAAAGTCACAAAAATTCAAGAATCCAAGAATTAGAAGAAAATGGTGGTTGAAGAAATCATCTGATCCCTAAATATATATAAAATGATGGAGAATAGGAAAGATGAAAGAGAGGAAAAATAATTCAAATATACAAATAAAATAATTACCTTCAAAGAAAACAATTATGGATGATCTAGAGGTGAGGTGCATGATTTTTATCAGCTCTCCAAGAATATGGACAATTTCTTCAAGAATACTAAATTCTCCAACTTATTCGAGAAGGTAAATCCAATGGAAAAACAAGAAAGTACATGCTACGAATGTAAAAAAAGAGAGGTCACATCAATATGGAATGTTTGATTTACAAAAAATAATATTATATAAAATAAAAAAGGTAAAGAGGATTTAAAAGTCATGACATGGAGTGCAAAAAATTACTACATGGACTCAACTTCCTCAACCACTTCAATAAAATAAAGTCCTAAGTTACATTTGGAACATGTAGATGAAGACTTTGAGGTTAATACCCATATTATTATTTCTTATTATTATTCTTATTTTCTTAATTATTCCCTTTCTTTTTAGTATTATTACACCTCAAGTCACCTTAATTACGAAGACCTAAAATATACTCACAATAAACTGAAAAAATTCATCGGCATGATTCATTATATAAATATATTGAAAATAAATATATGAAAGTGATTATCTTCAAAATGAAAAGGATCTTATCTTCAAGGAAAAAAATGATTTATCCATGAATGTTGATAATCAATCATATGTTGATAAAATCAACTCCATCATTAAGGGAATCAAAATTTATATTTCAAAATTCACCCTAGGGTAAAATAATATAAATAAAACTTTAGTCTCTCAAATATATGGAAAATAATTTATTGGTCTAGGTTTATCAAGTCATGTAAGAACCTCTAAGAATCCCTTGAAAACTACTTTTCTTAGAGGTTTCTCAGAAGATATTTTTTTTATTATTATAAAACAATCGTACGTTTAATATATGAATATTGTTATTAGAATTATCAATATGAGAGACCATAATCAATCTACCTTTCTTAAAACTTTCCTAAGAGAAAATCTGATGAAAAAATAAATCTGGATTCCAAAATCAATATTGGGTAACATTAACAAACACAATTCTTTTGGTCACCAAAACCTTTAGTTGTTTGATTTTGTAGTAAAAGTGACTTCCAATAAAAATTTATGAAGCACCATTGTACCTATATAGTGGTTTCTCATGACACGTTTTTGGTTACCTCTCTGAAATCAATCAAATTGATAAACTAGAAGGAGTTCACATCACCTTGGTGACAACTCTAAGGGTAAGATAATTGTTGAAGGTGGAATTAGTTTTCATAAATAAAATATTATTAAAAATGATTTATTTTTCAATGTATTAAGACACAATTTTCTAAGAATTATTAAATTGTGTGAGAAATTTTTTAAAATTTCTTTCAAAACACACTTTATCAAAAAAATCAAAAAAATTATTTTTTTAGTGTATCTCAGTTTCAAAATATTTATACAATATATTTAAATATTACACTATCAAGAAAGTAAAATTATTTAGTGATAAAGTTATTGAGTAGTGTATTTGGAATATATGTCTCTGTCATTATAACACATACTCAATAATACCCTGCTCTTTAACAAGCACCTTCTCTCTTTAAGTCCCCTGTTAAATCCCTTTATTTTTATTTTTTAAAAATTAAAAATCTATAAATGATCCTTGTTACTAGTTTAAAATTATTTTTTAGAAGTTCTTAGGGAATCAAAGGAGGTAGACTAGTGAAAGATAAATTTGGAATGTAACAATAAAGATGTTGTGGTGCCACTAGCTAGCTGGTGCAATACATCGAATAACTGGTGGACTGGTCAATAACTCACCAAAAAAATAAGTGGTCAACCAACAATCCAATTGATCCTTGGAATAATGGGTCTCTTATATGAGATCCAATATCCTTCCAGTCATGTTTACATAGGTGTAAACACATTTTCATACTCCATCGGCTAGTCGATGATGTTGTCTAGGCAAGATTAGTAAGAGGTAAAATTCTATTTTATACCATATAAACACCTTCTTAAATTTTAGTCACCCCTAATTCAAACCTAGATCGATATTTACATTTTTAATGGTTTTACAAGGCTTCCACATATTTTTTGTCATGTTCCTTAATCCCTTGATATGTTCTTCAATTTGAATGTCTATTTTCTTTGAGTTTTTCTTGGAATTAGTGAATTTATCTTGTTTTATTCTAGGATATCCTTTTTCCATTATTGATGTAGTGAATTTATCCCTGTCGATGGAGTATTTTTGTGTTTCATGTCAATCTAGGAATTCAATCATTAGATCAATATTCTTGATCATGAGCTATGTTGTCATAAACACACACACACACACACATATATATATATTGACTGTTTTGGTTTCTAGTATGTATAACATTTATGATAATGTGGGCACACAATGCATTAGGATTATTCTAATTTTAAATAAGTAATATTTCTTTAATCCTCATGCATTGACCTCCCATGGATCCCTTTGGGTCCGTTGTTGAATGAGATATGTACTTTTGGCCAATCGAGAGGTGTTCCCGCCCTTCACCTTGTGTTAGAATATGGAATTTATAAACCTAGAATGTTGTAACTGAATTAAAATATTGGTTGTGGGAATGTATTAACTCATTAATTAGTAGTATACTTGGTTTTTAAATAGATAAGTTATATGGAATCATTAAATGTAATAATAGCATTATGACATGATTATGTAAGAACTATGAAATAGAAATTAGGATTAATTGGAATATGAATAGGAATTTTTATAATTTTATGAGAATTGGTAACTTTTCATGTAACTATAATTAGAGATATAATTAGTAATTAACATGAATTAACTAGTATATAATTTATTTCACGTTTTTCATGTTTGGTACCTTTTATAAATTGTATCTTGCTTGTACTTGATGAATGGTTACTTAATACCTAGAATGGGTACTTTTCCCTTAGCATGGATAATGGTCCTTGGAAACATGTACATGGATCTAGCAAGGGAATTCACATAGAGTCTATTGAAATATATAATGGGTACTTTACCCTTGGAATGGGTATTTCACCTTGGGAACATATAAGTGGCTCTATCATTGGAATTCACATAGATTCCATTAAAATGTGGAATACGAAATTTACCCTTGGCATCAGAATATGACTTAGGTCAACTATGAATTTATTATATGTATTTATCATGGAAATACATTGGGACTTAGTGATATGATTGGACTAATATATCTATCATCATGTCATAGAAGGTTTGGGATGAACTCAATTGTCAACCTAGAGCACGAAGGTTGGTGGGTTTATTTGAAAATCTACATTTAATTTATGAAATAAAGCCTCTATTTATCTTATTATTTTATGAAATATTATTCATACTTGTTTTTTAGACACTATTGGAGTTTTCCTACTATGTTTTAATCACACCTTGTCTGATTCAACATTTGGTACTCATGAAGACTTTATTGATTTAGGTCTCGACAAGAGATATGGGCCCTATGTTTGATTGATTTTATTTATTAGATGGGACTATAGAATAGATATGGGACCATGCATGGGATTCATGACCAGTGTTGGGAGTATTTATTTTTCAACTCTATGTTTTATTTATTTTCTTATATGTATTTCATTATGAAATTCAGTTCGAAATACAATATCACATTAAATGGATTATTTTTTTTGTATTGTTCTGTAGTTATCTATTATTCTATTACAATTTTTTATTACTAAATTTTTAGCATATTTATGAAATTTTTATTGTTATTTACCATAGGGTATAGTCACCCCTCTATATATATTATAAACTCGCCACTAGTTGGTAAAATCTTTTATATGGGGAGGCATGTCTGAAATCATGTACTGACCAGTTTTAGTCACACAAGGGAGAACTCGGAAAGGGAATTTACAAAGTGGTGTCAATGGAGGTAGTTTATTTTTCATTTCTATTTTAGGTAAGGTTTAAAGGAGGATAGTATATTTCGGGTCTTAGTAATGAATTCGTACATTGGAGTATCTAACTCGTGTATGAGGGGAAAATCCAATTTTATAAGGATGGGGTTATTGTTATTGAGATTCTCTTATTATATTTGTGTTACTATTTCACCTTGGGTGATGCACTTTTTGTGTGATATTACTTTTTTATGATATATTACTCATGGGAAGGTATGGGAAATGGTTTATATACATGAATCATAGTAGGAACATATGAAATTGTGTTATCATTAATTTATTATGCAAGTGATTCATTCATTGCACATGAAATTGCATGAAATTCCTGATAAAAAGTCAAATAAAAGATAAAGTATTAAATTATGATTAATTTACTTGTTAAGACACATAATGATGTGACCTTGTATATATGGTTAGTTGTTTTATTATTTTACTTTCATGTTGAAATTTTCATGAACCCTCTCATCTAAGGAGAGTGTTGGCTCTTATAGTGGAATGAAATTGCATCATCTTCTAGTTGAGCTCTAGGATGTCGGTAATGCATACACACCTTTTGTATTATAATATGAGATTTATGAACCTCAAGGTAATCTGATGGATGATCTTATCTATGATATTTACCTATAGGTTATGTGATCTGTGGAGAGGGATACTAATAAAACTGTTCATTCTTTTTATGATCTGATGAGGGGGTTTCAACTATATCACCCACAAATGGTTTTTTGGGAGGGAGGCCCATAGGTAGCATAGTTCTGGATTGATTCCATCCATATGATATTTACTTAAATAGAGACCCACATAGAGATAAAGGTTAATATTTATACTTATATTCTATGGGGACAAGTAAAGTGATAGGGGGATATCATAGAACTAGCTGGACATTAAGAGAATCTAGCCTAGAAAAGATTATAGGAATAATATTCAAGTACATTTTTTAAAGAGACACTTAATGATGAAAGGAATCATGATTTAAGGAACCTGACACATGGTATCATGTATGTGATGGACTATACTAGTAACTTCATGGGACATTTTCATTGTTATCCATCACCATAATGATATGAGATAGTTAGGTCAAAGTTCTTCCATGATGGGATTCAATGTGAAATCAATTCATAGGTGAATGTTTCCCACTTGAGAAACATCTATGACATGATAAATAAAGTTCTCATAATTTAAGGGAACCTGAATGAGACCTTGAGTGGTGGGCGGGTAGTCTTAGTGGTACAATCGGGGAGTTCCTCTTTTGGGGGAAATAAGCATCACTATAAGAACTTCTTCTAAGGCGGTAGTGAGAAGAGTGTCTAGGGAAGTGTACAAACATCTCAAGCCCATGTATGGTCATGATTATTTTAGTTTGGTAGGCCCATCCATAAAAATTGTAGCATACTTTCTTAGCAATGGAGTTTCAATCTTTCGATAAGATAGGAAACCTACATAAGTTCTTTCATAACACTTATATGTCAAGTGGAGGAGGAGAATCATGATAGGTACATGTATCTAGTAAATACTCAACTTACCCTAAGAATAAATGATGCTGGAGTTATACCGATCACTTAGGTCGGGGTAGGGGATGTGGTGCTTCAACAGAGAATTGGTTGTATTAACAAGAAGGGGGACTCATGGGATTCAGGGTGGAGCTTATGGTATAGGGGAGAGTCAAATACACACTGTGAAGTATACTCCTACTAGTATGGATGTAGTTACTTCCACTTTCAGAGGTATAATTCCTATGTCATCAACACTTGATTATATTTTTTTGATACATAAAAATCACATTAATTTTTATCTAATATATTTTCTAATATCTTGGGGTTGGTTGCATATTGTGAGGATGGGTTTATAACCATTAACATGCCACTAGGGGTACGATCATAGGGTATCTGATGTTGCAAGGTGTGTTCTCTCAAAAATGGTGACTACCATTTCCTATGAAATCATTTTGTGCTAGATATGGAAAGGTTTAATTTTATTCTAGCAATGGATTTTATAGTCCTGTACCAAACACATATCAACTATTATTCAAGGTGAGTAACCTTTATATCACTATAAAGGTAAGATATATGCATCATCAATAATGGTATATTCATTTTGGTCATCCAAGTCCAATTTTGTATAGATTTTATTATATTATGGCCTAGGTAGCAAGATTCATTATTATTGATGCTGAGTTACATTAGAGTATCATTATTTCAGTACGGGAATCCTTTCATGACATATTGTTGGAAGATTTATTTGTATTACCACTAGATAAGAATACCATGTTCACTATTTAGTGGGTTCCAAGAACCAAACCTATTTCTATCCCACCCTACGTGATGGTACCAGTTAAGATTCATAAGTTGAAAGTGAATTTTGATGATGTAGAAGCTAAGGGGATAATATGGCCTAGTACATCATGGTGGGGTTCTCAAGTGATATTTTTCAATAAGGTAGACAAAACTTGTAATTATGTGTACTAGAGGTTGAACTAGATTGTGTTCAAAAATTAGTATCACATTCCACGCATTGATAATCTCTTTGACCATATGAGAGGTTCTTGGAATTTGACCATGATTGACTTGAGGTCGTGGTACCACCAATTGAGGGTGAGATTTTCTGACATAACCATAACATATTTCAAAAGAATGTATGGATCGTATAAGTCTGTGATGATTTTTTTTACAAAAACACACTATAGATATTAACTGACTTGATGAATAGAATATTTTATCTGTATCTAGATAACATTTTGGTTTTATTTGTTGAAGAAATATTAGTATACTCCCAATATAGATATGATCATTTCAAACATCTTAACATCATCCTAAGTACATTAAGAGAGCTTCGACTATATGAAAATTGATCTTAATGTTATTTTTTTATTAAAAAAGTTCACTTCTTAGACCATAGTATCTCAGAGGATGGATTTTTAGTGGACCATATAAGGAGTATACCGTGTTTGGGGACATATTTGGAGTCAGAATAGAAGTAGTTATGATGCAGGGGTTATTGTTTTCTTGAGAATATAGAAATTTGAGACCACATGACTAGAATTATCTCACTTGTGATCTAGAGTTAGTTTTATAGGTACATTCCTTGAGATATTGGTAGTTTTATCTTTTGGGTGAGATAATTGTGGTGTAAACTAATCACAAGATCTTGAAATAAGTTTTTTCTTGGTGACAACTGAACATTTAGTAGAGGAGGTGGGTCAAGTATATGTTGTATTTCAACTTTGAGATGATATAAAATCCAGGAAAGGGAAACTTAATTTTTACCACATTGAGTATGAAGATATAGTTAGAATTAGTGTAGGAATGAAGTGATGAGTGACTGATTATTGTTATCTTTATAGATTTGCATCTCGATGTTCAGGAGTCTTAAGGGAAAGTGTCTTTGACCTTGAAATTTTTTATTCCCAAACTTTAGGATCAGATAAAGAGGATACATTAATCTAATCTAGTGGTTTTATCCCCAAGGGATAGAATTTATACTATGGACCCACCATTGATCAGGTTCCCTAATAGATAGGAAGTCCTTCATTTTCATGGTCATATCTAGGTTTTTATGGGCATTTGTGAGGACCTAGTGAGGGAATTCAATTATTTGAAATGTGTGGTACATAATTTGTTGATGAAGAGGTATCATGATCTCTATAGGAAATACTAGTGTCCAGGGATGAAGAAGGAGATAGAATGCTCATTGTCATGGTGCTTCACCTATCAACTGGTGAAAGTCGAGCATCAACAACCTTCTGGGTTATTGTTTTCTTTTCCTATTCTAAAATAGAAGTGATATGATAACACCCTATTTTTTGTGATAGGGTTACCTAGTAAACCACAAAATAATGATGAATTATGGGTGTTAATTTATAAAATTACAATGGTATCCCACTTATTTCTTATTATGGTGACCTTCACCATCGATGATTTGGATGATTTGTATGTGTGTTAGATATTTTAGATGAATAGTGTTCCACAAGGTATCATTGTTTTCTCTAAGCACAAACCACTATCCTCATACTAACATCCAATCTAAGTAGACAATTCAAATTTTTATAGAATTGTTTTGATCCTACGTTTTGGACTTTGGTATATCTTTTGTGAATAAATTTTTTTCTCATAGATTTCACATATAATAACATCTTCCTTTAATTGATCCAAATTAATCCATATTGGGATTTATATATAAGGTTTTTCTATTCACCTTTGTTCTTGTTAGAGGTGGGAGAGTCTCTGCTCATTAGACATAGTCTCATGTATGACACATCTAAATAGGTTTTGATAATCAGAAAGTAGTTTCCAATTGTGAAAATAAATAAGAAATATATTTTTGACCATCAATGATGAACTTTGGATTTTTATTTTGGCCACTAAGTTTTTATTTGGGTGTCCCCTAAGTTGGGGTAACACTGTATCTAGAAGCAATGGAAGCTAGCACTCATGTTTTTCAATTCCATTTAGATCATATAGAGGATCGGTCTAGTAGTGTACCAATTGTCTCTTATATAGAAACATATTTCCATTCCCAGTATGTCTTACATGTTTCAATATCAAAGATTTATTTCTTATTATTATCATGTGAAAATTTTTTATGATTTTGATCTTTATTTTTATTTTGATGCGTCCTTTCAGAATCATTTTATTTGTATCATAGATCATAGTGATAATTTTTTATGAGGAAATAATGTTCCACTAGTGAGAGGGTAGTGGAAATATGGTAAAGTTCAAGATGAGACATGGGATAGAGAGTCTAATATGTGAGTGTAGTAGCCTAATTCTTTTACCATTACCTCTTAGTGATGCATGAGAGTACATCTTGGGGATGATCTATTATATGATGGGGATGTTTTACAACCCCACTCTTTACCAGGTATATTTTCCATTTAATTTCCCTATTAAATCTATTTTTGTTTTTAGTGAACCATTAGAACTTTATAAAATATCCCTTTTCCTAGTTTAGCATGATGTTTTAGAGACACTCAGAGGATCAAATGAGGAAAACTAGTCAAAGATAGCAGTGGAATGCATCAATGGAGATGTTTTAGTGTAGCTAGCTAGCCAGTGTAGTCCACCAGCTAGTCAATGGACTAGGTAATAGCTCACTATACCTACATGAGACCCACTAGCCAGAAAGTAAGACCCACCAGCTCACCAATAAATCCCTAGAAGAATGGTTCTACAACATGAAACCCGCCGTCTAGGTGTTTGGGTTCTATAGTTGTAGGCATGCTGCCTGGACCCACCAACCAACAGATGTCTGCCATAAAATAGCCAGTGTCACTTGGTTGGGATGGATTAGTAAGGGGAATAATTGTATTTCCCCCCCTAAAACCCCATTTAGCTCCTAGTCACCCCGGATTTGATCTTAAATATGTAATTATGATTTTTAATGGTTCTATTAATCTTTCTCAACTTCTTAAATTTCAAACCTCGATCCCTTGATTCATTTATTAATTTAAAGATCCATTTTAGTTAGTTTTTCTCATAATTGGTGAATTACTATTATTTTCTTGTTGTATATTCTTCTTCTAACCATGATATGGTTAATTTATCAACATCTATAAGTTATTTTGGTGTTTCATGTTGATCCAAATATTTTATAGGGGTCCTACATCTTAATATTGATGTAGGTGGTCTAAAACATATCCTTATAGTCTATTTCAGTTTCTAGTATGTGTAAATTGTATGATCATTCTATCAGACCTTGTGTGTGAATTCTTCTAATTATAAATCATTATTATTTCTTGAATACTCATTCTTTACTCCCACACATATTCTTAGGTCTTTTGTAGAATGAGGCAATGACTTTTGGCCACCCGAGAGGTGTGTTCACACTTGAACTTGGGTCGGGACATGGAATATATGAACCTAGAATCCTATAATAGAATTATAATATTGATTATTGGAATTTATTAACTTGTAAATTAGTAATTTACTAGGTTTACTTTGTTTTTAAATGGATAAATAGTATGGAATTGTGATATAAAATAATATCATAATGACATAATGATGTAATGACTATGAAATAGAAATTAGGATTAATTTAAATGTGAATGGGAATTTTTTCAATTGTTATGAGAAATATTAACTTTGTATGTAACTATAATTAGAAAGATAATTTTTAATTTCATTGAATTAATTAATATGGAATGTTTTATATGTTTGGCATGTTTGGTAATTTGGATGCATTATCTATTTCTTGTACTTGTTGTGTGGTTACTTGATACCTAAAATGGAACTTTTCCCTTGGAATGTTTAATGAACCTTGGTAACATATAAGTGTGTCTATAATGATAATTCACATATATTCCATTAACATATGGAATGGTTACTTCTCCATTGGCACAGGTAATTCACCTTGGTAATATGTATGGTTGTTATTTAATATGAATATAGACCATTAAAACATGAAATATGATATCAACACTTGGCATGGGAATGTGCCTTCGGTAAAATTTGAATACACGATAGGTCCTTATCATAGGAATATTCTAGGACTCAATGATGTGATTGGACAGATATATTTGGCATTGTTTCATAGTAGGCTTGTGCTGACCCTGGGTTTCAACCTAGAACTCATGGGTTGGAATGTTTAGTTTATGTTCTATATTTAATTTATTAAATAATAAATTAGTTTATCATATTATTTCATGAATTATTATTCAGACTGGATTTATTTAGACACTATTGGTGGTGGCCTAATAAGATTTAATCACACCCTGTTTGTACCACAATTTGGTACTCGAAAATACTTCATGGAAGCATGTTTAGACAAGTGAAAGGGGCCTTGCATTTGATTGATTTCAATTGCTGGCTAGGACTGCTACTTGAATATGGGACCAAGCATGGGTTTCTAGACCAGTGATGGGAGTTTTTTTTGAGTCTTTCTTTTAGTTATTTTCTTATATGAATTTTAACATGATATTTAGTTTGGAATACAATATAGGATGACATGGATTATTTTGATTGTATTGTTTTATAATTTCCTATTGTTCCATTATAATTAATTATTATAAAATTTTTCCCATGTTTAAATTATTTTTATTATTCTATATCAGAGGGTCCAAGCTCCTCCACCATATATATTAGACATTCATCACTAGTCAGTAGCCTTTGGAATATTATGAAGAATTCATGAGGTCATATAATTATCCATTTCGGACATATGAGGGATAATCGGGCTAGATATGTTTCACGCTCACTTTTCAAAGTAAAGTGTCACCAATAAGTGTGAGATCTACCCCAATTTAATTTCAAAGATGACATGGTGTTTTGAGTATTCCAAAACGATAAGTATTATAAATCCTCTTTTAAAAAATAAAAAAATGTATTGCCTCTTCCAAATCCCTTTAAATAATTCATCTTTATTTATTTAGACCTTCTCAAATTGAAATTCTAGGAGGAAAATAACACATTTTCATAACTTCTAAAAACATTACAATATTCATATGTTCTTATTTATTATCTCATAAAAATGAATCTTACAAATCCTTCATCATGTTTTCTAAATAAAATTAAAATAAAAAATTGTAATTATTTCAATTCAAAGAAATCATGGTGGAGAATTTGACAACAATGAATTTGATTATTTATGTTCTTCTGAAGGCTATAATAATTTTTTTCTACTCCTCAAACCCCTCAACAAAAATAATAGTAGAGAGGTGAAATCAAACTATCCAAGAAATCTCTCAAACTCTTTTAAATTATTTTAATCTTCAAAAATATTTTCTTCATGGTAATGGAAATTATATTATTTATAATTAATCAGGTTCTTGTAAGACATTTTCTTCAAAATACCCCTTATAAACTATTGGAAAATAAAAAAACCCAAAGTTATATTTAAAACAAATGTTGTAAATTTCATATTTTAAAAACCAAAGTAAATCTTGGATATTTTGATTATAAATATATTGAATGTATTCTTCTTGGGTAGTCCAACTCAATAAATGAATACCTAGTCTTTAACAAAATAATTAAAATGCTTGAAGAATCAGTCCATTTTGTTTTAAATGACTATTTTTTAAAATATATTTCTCAAAATGGATTCAAAAAAGATGTTGTAAATAAACCTTTTAAAACTAAATAAGTAGAATAAGAACAAGAATATTTTAAAAATTCTTTACATAAAGATTTTAATATATATATATATACAATCACCTTGAAAATTTTATTGGATATATATAAGTGGGAACTCATAGTATAATATCATCCCTAAATGAGGTTTCATATCTTGTCAATGTATCTCACCTAGAACCCCAAAACCTTAATCATGACCATAATGATAAATATTGGGTTCTCTCCATGAAATAAGAACTAAAAAAATTAAATCAAAATGATGTATATAATCTCATGGAAATACTAAACTATAATCCCATCATAGGATCTATATGGGGTTTTAAGAATATGTTAGTTGGTCTTATTAATATCACTAGAAATAATGATTTTTTAGTAACTAAAGGAAAACATGATTCAACTCTTTTGGTATGAATATATTTCAAATTATCTTTTATCAAATAGTTTTAAAAAAGGAAAACATGATTCAACTCTTTTATTAAAACACATATAAATTGATTTTTCACATGTTCAAAATTACACTGATGATGTGATTTTTTTCTCTACTAATGAATCTATTTGTATTGATTTTTTTTATTTAATGATAATGGAATTTGAGATTTGATTTATGGTTGAACTAAAATTATTTATTGGTTTTCTAATTTATCAAAGAAATGATATAATTTTTCTAAACCAATTAAAATACACTAATGACCTCTTAAAATGATTTAGCATGGATCGTGATAAATAAATTAGTAATACAATCAGTAAAAATTGTAATCTTACATTCATTGAATCCAATAAACCGGTTGATAATAAGATTTATAAAAGTATGATTGGTAGTCTACAATACATTATTGTGACCTAGCCAAATATATTGCTCTATTTTCATCTCTATTCTTGTTCTCATTCAATTCTAAAAGAATCTCATTTCAAATATATTAAAAAGATTTTTTATCATTTAAAAAGAACTAAAAGTTTTGGTTTTTTATACAAGAGGAAATTCTTTTGAATTAAATTTATTTTATGACGCTGATTTTGGGGGATTCAAACTAGATAGAAAAAGTAATAGTGTAAATTCTCACCTAATTATAAAATCCCTAGTCTCATGAAGTAGAAATTAGTAGAAATTAGTTTCTATTTATATATCTGAAGTGGAATACATGGCCACAATGAGTTTTTTCCCCCCAAATAATATTAATAAAACACACTCTCTTAGACTTTGGGATTAAATTTAATCATATCCATATTAAGTGTGTTAACAAAATTTTCCTTAATATTTACAAAAAATAAATATAAAGCGATCTCGCACCAAAGACATGGACCGCATGCACTATTTATTAAGAGATAACTTCAAAAAGGGTGATATCTTATTAGAATTTGTTCAAACGAGATATGAATTCATTGACATTTTCACTAAACCTATATCCCTCGATCATTTTGAATTCATTAATTGTGTATTAGGAATGTTTCACTTGTGACACCTTCCATTTGACCCATGTCCATCTTGAGTTATCCATTTAAAAAAAATATTTTTAGATATTGATATTATTTGAAAATATTTTTTAAAATTGAAATTATTATTATTTATTTATTTTTTAATTATTTATTTTCTTTATTCATTTTAATCCCTATATATATCATGTACATTCATTTTAGGGGGATCCTTCTCTCTTTTTGAAATTTATTTCCAAAAATTTAATCTTGAAATTTATTTTTTATCTTTTTTTATATCTTGTTGTCTATGATCCTTTAATCTCACATGAAGTATCTCTTGAGTGGGATGCTTATAATTTAATTTTAAAATTTTTATTAAGAGAGATATTTTTTTAAAATGTTTTCTTATAAAAAAATCAAAAACATATTTTAAAATTAAGTATTATTCTTCATATTTTTACAATTCTAAAATATTTTTTATTTTTAAAATAATTTTTTAATTTATTTTCAAAACATATAAGAGATTTATGTATATTACCTCTTAGTTTTAAATTTTTTTGTATCTATTAAATAGAGATTAATGTTCATTATAAATTTATATATACTTGTTTCTCAAACAATATCTTTTGAGTTTTATTCAACTAAATGAAACTAAAAGGATTATTATGAAGTATGTTTTAACAAAAAAGAAACTTTATCAGTGTTTTTTCAAAAAATAAATCAATCAATAGAGTTAAAACCATTACTTTAGGAAATTAGTGTCATGGAAAAGGTATGTACCAATTTTAATTTCTTATTTTTTATCATTTTTCCTTTTCTTATCTTTTTCTTCATTCTCATTTTACTATTATTTTATAAATATCTTATTGTTTTATTATATTATTTTTACATTCCAATCTATCCCTCTCTACCAAAAAAATACACTTAAAAAGGGCCTTTATATATTAAAATATGTTTTTAAAATCCCATTTTTCTTACTTTCAAATATTAAACTCTCTTGAACTCTATTTTCAAAATTCCTATTTTTTTTCAAAATCTCCCTTGAGTTTATCATAAAATCTATCTTAAGTTTCTATTTATAATCCTTGTTTCTATTTTTGATAATCACAAATCATGAAAATGTTTTGTACTTTTAAAGGACATGTTCTTGAAAAAAATTCATCTTTTCAAAAAGGGGTTGAATTTTCTTAAAAATAATATTTATTATGTTAGTGATTAATTATTTTAAAAAGGGGGATTTATTGGAATCAATATTTATTATTTTCAATGAAATTATTTATTTATTTTATCCTTGACTTAATTGAATATTTTTTTAACCCCTTGAATTTATTTTTTATCTCCCATATTCTTCATTTTCTCTTAATTAATCTTTTCTATGTTGAGTGTTTGTGTTCATCTACAAGGGGGATATTTTTTTACCTCTCCATCTAATGTGTCTTCATGATAAGAAACTATCATATGATTCAAATTTTTTTTATAACTCCTAATTTTGACTTTAATTCATTCCAATTAATGGATTCTAAAAGATTGTAATGTCTTTTCAAGAGAAGATCGATGACCATTCTAAAGGATTCAACCAATATATTTTCATTATTAAATTTCATGGAGTTTAGTTAGAATATTTAATAAAGGTGATATAAGGATTCAATGGAGGATCCACAAGGATATGGGGAAATATAGGTTTCACTAGCCAACTGGTGCCTTGTATCCAGAATCCCTAGTGAGCAGAAGACCCACCAGCAAGCCGGTGGTGATTGCAGAACTAACCAATTTAGGTATCTGTATAAAGGATTTATGGTGGAGGTGCACTGACTACCTAATAGAGGAAATTTAAAAGCACTGATTTCCAATTAGTTCACCAGCTACCATATATAGTCTATAAGGTATCTAGGGGTGTTGAATATACTAGTTTTAGGATGTGTTAAAGGTGGTAAAATATACATTATGGTGGTATTCCTCATCTTCAATGCACCCAATTAATTCTATAATGTTATCAATACTGTTGGATACTATACAAGGAGCCACTTGGCTTCTTGAAAACGTCAAAAATTACCACCAAATTTAATCCCAACAATGCCCTCTTTTCAAATTTATTCTAAATTGATGGCATTCTAAAAGTCCTCTCCAACAACAATTTTAATTTCTCAAATCTCTCAAAGTCTCACACCCTTCCCCTAAAATATATCATCACAAATAGTAATTCAATCTATAAGGGAATTGTGGGTACATTTATAATTATTTTTTTCTATGAAAACCAATATCCGTTCATCACCTTATCCAACAGGTTTTAACTCCGTAAAAGTGACAGACGAGTTCCTCGTCTACCAACGAAGCTCAATAGGGTTCTCACAAACCAAAATTGTGAGGGATAGGTTTATTGATAAATTTTAAGATCAATGGATTGATATTATTGACCTTTATATTTGAGGTTTGGAGATGTAGGGGCTCACATTGATATATGTATGAACTCCTTATCAATTTTGTTCACACTCTATTTACTTCCCACCTTGCATCATTTATCATCAATTTGCATACATGCATAAATTTTACTGGATCATATACACTGTGAATAAACACTTAACTTTATTTGAACTTAACTTTATAACTTTGATCAAATTTATCAATTATTACTTAATCAATTTATTCACTTTATTAATTCAAATTCATTTAATTTTAATTAGCCTTTTCTTCCACTTTATATTTTTAAAAGGGCAATACACCCCCACATCCATATTTATTCAACTAATTGTATATTTAAAATAAAAAAAATTGAGAATATATATTTTAACTTTAGGAATTTCTAGGGATAATTCTAATTTTATTTTTATAGATATCTAATACATAAGACCTTATTTAAGGAATACAAGATATATATAAGTCATATTTTATACATTAGTAGTTTATAATATTTAAAATTAAGTCAAAAAATTTATTAGATAATGAAACCTTTCATAATGAATGGAAACCAAGAAAAAAATTATGGATAATGTGGAAATTATTTGAATAATCGGGATAATCAAGTTAATGTTGGTTATGAACAAATTGTCACTAACCTAGGGAAATTGCCTTAGTTTATGAAAAATAATCTTTCCCACATAAATAAATCAGTTACCTCTCAAAATGGATCATCCTCCTTATATTTCATTATGAGTAAAAACCCTCCATTATTCTGTGGGTCCACTAATCCAATGGTGGTAAAGAAATAGAAAAAGTCTTGAGAAAATAGATTTATAGAATTGGGGTGTGATAAAATAGAAAGTTTTATGATGGTTTCATATCATTTAAGGGGATATATTTACCAATGGTTGTACCTAATTTAAAATACTAATAAGTATGATAAGATAGAAGAAATGGATCGGAAAGAATTTAAGGTGGTTTTTTAGAAAAAAGAATTTTCTTGGGAGCAACATGTTGAGATAGAAAGTAAATTATTAAATTTATGAAGAAAGTAATAAGTGATAGTATCTAAGTATGAGGTTAATTTCACAAGGATATAAAGGTATTTTATGGATTATCTATGTATCTAAAAATCATAATCTATTTATTATTTTTTTAAAGCCATGTATTCAAATATTATTAGTCTCTAAAACCTTTTTAAAAATGAAGAGATAGTAACGAGATCTAGAAATATTATTAAAGAGTTTTATAAATCATTAATTTAAAAATGGAAACCAAATAATTAGGGTATGGTTTCTCTCCATAAATAAATAAGAACTGAAAAGGAAAAGAAGAGAAAAGTGGAGTTCCCCATATTTAATAAATTGTGGAAAGAAACACCTTTGGGATTTCTTAAGTGGATTGGTTGTATGATTTAAATTTATAAGTAATGTTCATAAATATCCTTATTTTATAGGTAATAGAAAATAAAAAAATTCTCAATGATTTAACTAAAATAAGATAGGACATTATTCTAATCAATTTCTCAAGCACTAAGAGAATCTACCCTAGAAGAGGCCTATGGATTAAGTATAAGTGTTTTCAATAAAAGTGTATCATGTTGAAGGTCCAAATGATATGATTGAAGGTACTTTTATTATACACTCAAAGTTATCTAATATATTATTAGATTCTGTATATACACACTCTTTTATATCATCTATATTTTTCAATAATATTTAATCTCCCTTTTATTTATTAAGTAATATTTTATCAGTTAGAATACCAAGAGGAACTTTGATTTGAACAAATATATATTATGATGTTCAAATTAAAATACATGGATGTTTCCTAGTAGAAAATATAACCCTCATACCTGTGGTGGATTTTGATGACACCTTATGGATTGATTACCTCTTGAATTATAAATAAATAATTTATTATAGTGAAAAAGAAGTTATAATTGATGAGGAAAGTATGGAATTAATTCTTTTTTGAGGGTACATTTCATTACCATAATATTTTTAAGAAGAACCCCTAGTAGATTGAATTAATGGAATCTTTGCAGAAGAAATGAATGAAATTAAATCCATAAAGGTTAAATAGGTTTTGGGAATGTTTAAACCTCTCGAGGATGAAATTTTATTTAATTTCAGTAATATATAAATATGAAGACTATAATGATAATATTCAAGTCAAAGATATGTGTCAAGGATTAAAGAAACACAATCTTTTCTTAAATAGAGTGTTAGAGGAAAATATGCTATAATTGGTGTGTAATCATTAGTAATAATGATCATTATTTTCATAAAAAAATTTCTATGATAAGAGTGAATTCATTATCATTGGTGATGGTGATCATAATTTTCATGCAATGATTTCTATTGTTACCTTCAATATCAAACCAAATATTCATCACTTTTTTATGAATTCTTTGGATGTGTTGAGGTTAGTTGAAGAAAGAATGAGATTGAATTGGATTCCATGATTTATAAGGCATCTATTAAAACTATAATAGATATAAAGAAATATTATTGGATCACATAGAGGGTGAAACACACTAAGAGGGGGGTTAATTAGTTTGTATTTCAATTTTAAATCATGTCACTCAAAATTAATATTCAATATATATTTCTCAAGTTATTCACTAATTTAGAAATAATAAAGACACAATAATTTTTTTAAAGAGTTTTTCCTCCTTGTAGATAAAAACTGCCCTAGTGAAATGTGGTTATGAAACACAGAGAATAACCATAGGAGAATAATATGAAATGAAGGGGAAGATTATCATCATATAAAGTGTGTGTGGAGGCTCATACACTTATTGGAAATCATTCTTCAATTGAGATTGGTAGCACGAATCACTAGATCAAATATAAGAAAAACTCCATGTTGTAGATATTAATCAAATGGATTGTGGGATGTATGGTTTATTCATTGATTTATCTCATCAAGCATTAATTAATATTTACTTATTTACTTTTTTGCAGATAGTTCTATCATATCCATTAGAACATGTTATATCTCTATGGAGATTAGTTCAATAGTTGTCAGACATAACATGTATTGAAAAAAATTCAACACCATCATAAAAAAGTACTCAACAATCTAAATATTAGGATTTTTTGTCTTACCTCAAACTTATCTCCCCCCATATTACTAAAAAATCAATAAATTAATTATTAAGGTTCAGAAAAAATCTTTGAGAAAAGGAATCATGAATCAATCATATCTAAGTCTTGGTGAGTAATCTATATGTATAAAACAATAGTTATTAAATTAATTTTCAATGTTTTAAACAAACAAATTAGATAAACCCTATCATATATTCATGAAAAATAAATTATAATAAGAATAATAGAGTTTTTTTACTCTTTCTTGTACCACTCAGCATAAACATCAAAATAAATCATAACAAGTGGTGAAAATTTTACCCCTTGTAAACAATATCTCCTTAAGATTATGGATAATAAATAATAGAGGAGGAAACTCAAATAAACAAACCTCAATGATATGGTGTGGGATTCACTCCCATTTTAGCCTAATATTTTCAAACTACTTATTTTTTGAGATATTTGGTTAGAATACCGGTAATTGTTTCCTTGTATGGAACATATTTCAGCCTCAGAATGCCCTCTTAAACCTTATTCTATAAATAGAGATGATTTATGTTGATGTTATTTGACATAGAGTGTTACAAAAGATTTTTTTATATGTCTATGGAACTATAATTTTCACATACCAAAATCAGAGGATAAGTTTCTTCAACACTAAAACATTTTTGGTGTATCTTCACCCATATCAATTATACTACTTCTTATGATGTATCCACATATTCAGACTCAGTAGAGCTTAGTGTTACTGATTTTTTCTTATTTTAATTCTATAAAGAATATCTTCTTCTAATAAAAAATGACCCACCATATATATATTTTAACTCATAGATAGTCCCTTCCCAATAAGCATCAGTAAATCCATTCAGTTAAGCTCACATGTCTTCTTGTACATCAACCCATTATTGAGAGTGTTTGAGAAGTGTCTCAAGATCCACTTTGCTGGAAAATGATTTTTTCCTTTGGATTGGATTGATACCAAGAACAAAGGGTGACAACATATATAATGTTAGGTTTTGATATTTTCATGTACAAAAAACTTATAATCAAACTGTTGAACTTCCTCTCATTAATAGTTTTTCCTTCATCATCCTTTATTAGTTTTATGCATTCCAAAATTAGTGTGGAATCTACACTAACATCCTATATATCAAACTTTTTCAAGTACTCATCTTCCAAATTTTTCTTATAATAAAAAAAATATGACCAGCAATTGGAACAAATTGTATCGCCAAGAAGAGTCTCATGTATCCTATCCCTACACCAAAGCAATATTTTAGCAATGATTTTTTTTTCATTTAGCATGGATTTTAACCACTACTAAATCATTCCATGACAATTTTGAAAAAAACTACTAAATATTTTGTTGATAATCATTTAGTAGTGGTTTTTCAAAACTGTCATGGAACGTTTTAGCAGTGGTTTTTTAAAGATCGGGAGATTCATTTATCGACATTTTAAACCATTTTCAAATCATTTAGTGGTGATTTTTTTTTCTAAATTTTTTATTTTTTTATTTTTTTATTATTATTATACAAATTTCATGTCGTTTCATGCATGCATACATATTCCATGAAAGAAATCAGAAAATATATGTGTTGTGTGAGATTTGAACCTCTTACCTCTTTATTATTTCACAAAGACTTCACTACTCCAGAAATCCCTTCATGTGGTGAGTAAACCAAATTTTGTATACTTATATATATATAATGCAAACAATAATTGTAAAGAATAATAATAAGTAATAGAAAAAATATTACATAACAAATAAATAAGAACTAAACAATTTATAATTTATAATTTATAATTTATAATTTATAATTTATAATTTATAATTTATAATTTATCATTAAAAGATTAATTGATGATTAATAAAAAATTAGTAATAATTAATTAATTAATAATTTATTACTTAATAATAAATAATATTTAAATAATAAATATATTAAATATATAATAATTATATAATAAATACAAATAAATAAATAATATTAATTAATTAATTAATTAATACATAATAAATAAATTATAAATTGTAAATTAAAAATAAATACATACTAAAAATAAATAACAAATTAAAAATAAATACAAATTAAATAATTAATCATTAATAGTCAATAGTTAACAGTTAATGGTTACAAATTAGAAATTGAAAATTAAAAATTAAATAAGTAATAATAGCTAATAAATAATAAATAAATACTAAATAAATAAGAAATAATGTGTTAATTATAAATTAATAATAAATTTTTCGTAAATTAACAATAATATGTAATAATATATTATTAATAGATATAGATATCTATAAATATATATACATATAACAAAATTTACATAAATATTTATAAACGTACGCATTTATGATACATAAATATATACATAAACGCAAACACATATATAATTATATGTTTATATAAATATATATAAACATAATTAAATATAAATATTTATTTATATACACATATAAGATATAAAAATACTTATAATTAAATATCTATAAATATTTACAATTGTATATAAATATAAAAATATATTCATAAATACACATATATATATATATATGTGTGTGTGTGTGTGTGTGAATCACCAAAAGAGGGGAAACTTCAACAATTACGACAAAATAAAGTTAATATGAATATAAATCCATGGAATAAAATCTTAGATGACCCAACAAGTATATGAAGTGTCACGTCTCAGACCTAGATTCCACTTAATAGGTGCCCCGATCCTGGTGAGCCACATTGCCTCAAGCGTATCTCCCCAAAAACCAGAGGTTTCCGACTAGTAGTGAGGGCCTATGGTGTATCTGTGGGTAGACTATGCCCTCATTACAAGAGTGTAGAATAGGGGATAAATGAAAAATATAGGTAAATGGTAGAAGCAATATAAATATACAGAGGAATCAGTAAAAGTAATAAATAGATAAGGATAACAATAAGGAAATCAACTGGATTGATGATATGTCATGTCACTATAAAATGGAAAACATGGATACAAGGAAGTAGGCATAACATGTACTAAAAAATTATAAAGAAAATCAATAGACTATCCCAAGCATTTCGAGCTTCGGCTCGGTCATCTTCTATCAAGCTTCATCCTAAACAACAATCAATCAAGTGTTCAAATCTATATGATTCCCTTTATCAACACATTCATTCATGTAATATACCTCGGGTGCAAAATGGTTCCATGAGAGGGTGAGAGATAAATCTCATTAGGCCATCACCAATGGTGTCTATAACATTCGGAACATGTAATAGAAATGTAATAGTGTTAAAGCATGCATATATTAATTAAAACAGTATAATGTAACTAAATACCCAAGTTCCCACTTCAACCCTCATATGGTATCTAAACAAGTAACCATAATTATTTGATTATTACCAGTTAATTAAAAAGTCACATGTTACTAATAGTGAAGGTTCCAAGATGTAACTAGGAAACTTGTAATGATATTTAATAGTGAAGTTCCAAGGTAATAACCAAGGAAATGTAGACCTCAAGGGTCTCCAAATCAGTAATTATTGTAGCCTGGCTATTGGTAAGATTATAATACAGGGATTATAGTCCAATCCATTCCTCAATAAGATGTTTACCGAGTCCAAGGAGTTCATCCAAGATAAAATGGGGCTAAAAAAGGACTGGTCCTTATGGGTTGTAACCATGACACCAAATTTTCAATGCTGGATCCAAGGAGTTTATAAAAGGAATCCTATAATAATATTGAAGGCTATCCAATGGTGTTATACCGGTCATCCAAAGTTAAACAAGGATCTGGATTCAAGTGAGTCTCAACCAAAGCAAGTCGCATCCTTGATTTGGAATGGGGTTCCCGAGTGCTCTAGGCATTTCCAATAGACTCCATGGTGAGATCGAGTTTGGAAACTCTTATTTGATAATGATGTCATATAGTATTTCTTAAGGTTCAATCCATTAACCTTCATTAGTGTGACAAGGATAATTGAGCATGAAACCATTTAATCAAGTCTTAATTAATCAATAAGTCTATTTGGTCCAAGGCTTTCCTTTCCTTAGTGTGACAAGGCCAAGTATCACGAAACCATTCATTTTATCCATCTAAGAAATTTTTAATAATCAAGGTTCACTCTGCTACCTTCCATTAACATGGTAAGGGGTTCTATGGATATTCAACCTATTATTCAATTATATTTAATAAGGCAAAGTCATATACATAATATACTTTCCAATATCCATTTCACATTTAATTATCAATATGAATCACTTACCTTAGTTGGGTCAAGTGGTGAGAAAACATGGTAATTTCCATTATGAAATTGAAAACATAAATTAGCTTATTTTATATAGAAAATATTACCCTTAGAAAGGTTAATCCAAGGAACACTTGAACTGAAGCTCCAACGTTTCAAAAGACAAAACAAAAATTTTCGAAAAATAATACTACATGGGATGGATGCATTTGTGGGAATAAACACTAAAAACTAATCACATATTTTAAAAAATAATAATCATATAGTTCTAGTGATTTTAAACATGTCATATAAATTCAATAAACGACACCTAATGAAATTGGCATGCCCCATTCGATAATTCAAAAATCAACAAACTTGAGGGATGAGTTATAGAACACCCACATTAGGGTTTTACTACTCTCTTACTCTAGTATTAGCCTATAATTTGGATTGTAATGGATTATATATAAGGGAAGGTAAAAATTCTTACACCTCGATAACTAGGTCGAGATTAAGAGAGAAGGAGAATGGATCAAATGGACTCGAGTAATTACTGATGTTCATCCAACATGATGAACAGAAGATCAAATAGATCCTGGAAAAAGAAGGTATCTTGTTCCCCATATTAGTCCTTTAAAAAGATCCAAAATGAGAGAAAAAGGACCTTCTTCCATGGGAAAATAGTATAGGAGGAAGGAGGAGGTAAAATTGTATAATTACAAAAAAAAATTCTTGTGCCTGGTTAGTCCGTACAGTTTTCTAAATCATGTGCCAACCATGCATGGGTACTTAGAGAAAAGGGGCATACCGCGTGATTAAGGAAACTGTGTGCCAACGATGTGAGATGGATCTACCCTAAAATGCAGACCATCTGCATGGATAGAACTAACAATGAACCCTACCCACATGGTGTACTCTAACCATGCGATTGGCCCATTATTTCCAAAAATTCGGGTTACAGGATTTGAAAAAGCCCCAAACACCCTTACTACCTTCTCTAAATCGCTATCTGTCAATATTAAGTCCAAAATAAATAATTAAACTGAAATTTAAAGGATCCATACCCGAGTGAAAAACTAGGTTCTTACATTCTTCCCCAATTTAAAGAACTTGCCCCTGAGTTCACCTTACAAGGGTAGTGAAACACTGTCTAAGAATAACTTTGGCCACTGGGCACATATGTTAACCTCCCACTATCAAGTCTCATCATGCACACGGCCATACTACCATAACACTCATAATATAAGGATAGCTTAGACTCATATATCCTTCATTCTCTGGTCAATGACGCATACTCGATACTCCCCAAAGATATCATCGACATCTAACTCATCTTCCTTGGGATCAAAGGTATTAGATGGGTCAGTATTATACTGGAGAAGTTGTGAAACATAGAAGACGTCATGCATTAAATGGTACCTTTAAGATAATATAAAATGATAGGATATCAGCCCGACTCACTCCAAAATCTCAAATGGTCATACATAATGAGGTGACAACTTCCATTGATTCTATAAACATATATTCCCTAGCCAGATAAATTCATAAAGGAAAACACAATCCCTGACCTTGAACCGTAGATGTCATTGACAGTGATTGGCATAACATTTCTATGTAGACTAAGTAGTAGTCATGAACTTTCTTATTAAATAAACCTTCTCTGAAGTCTCATGAATGAGATGAGGGCTTATTAGGGAAACCTCAACTACCTCCATCCAACATAGGGTTGAATGAAATAGCCTACCATATAATGCCTCAAAAGGATGCATTTGAATCATCACCTGAAATCTATTATTATAAGAAAACTTGAAGAGATGAATTTTCTTTTCTCCAAAACCACTAAAATCAAGGACACTTTCTTAGAGCATATACTCTAGAAACTTTTTTGTCTATTTTTATTTTCCATCAGCCTGAGATTGAAAATATGTTATTAGAAGAACCTATGTTCCCATAGCTTTCCGCAATCCCTTACAAAAATGTGATGTGAAATAAGATTCTCCATCTTAAATGATAGTATGAGGTACCCCGTGTAGTTTTATGATCTCACGAACATACAGTCTTCCTAGTTCATCAACTGATAAAGTCTCTCAAATAGGAATAAAGTGATCCACTTTCATAATTATTTAATTGAAACCCAATATATAATCACAACCTCTAGGAGACCTAGGAAAACCAACTACAAATTATATTAAAAAATATTCCCATTTCCATTCTAGGATAAGAAGTGGTTGTAACAAGCATGCAGGTCTCTGGTGTTCCACATTCACCTGATGATAGGTGGAACACTTAGTGATAGATCATGTTATCTGACGATTAATCCCAAGCCACCAATATTAGTGTCACATATTTGGATAATTATTAGAGATACTTGGATGAAATGACCATTTAGAACTATGGGACTCATGCATAAACTCCTCTCTCATATCTGTAGTAACCCAAACACGTCCATGAATATGCAAGATGTCATCTTTGTTCAGAAACTATTTCAGAGGTGGTTTAGCTCCTGATATACTCTCACATTGAACCAAACCCTCAGGATCTAAAAATTGTCCACCCTTCACCCTATCAAGGAGGGAAGAGGTTAGTATCAAATATGAGAGGTGACACTGGTCATTACAATCTTGAAACTATAGATGCATCTTAGAAAAGAGGGCCATTAACTTCCATTCATCACTAGATTCTCATACGATCTGTGCCTTATTTTTTTGATTTGGTGCATCCGCAACTACATTTCCCTTCCAAGTAATATATGCAAGCTCAAAATCATAGGATTGTAGATATTCGACCCATATCCACTATCTGAGGTTCAATTTACACTCTGTAAAGATATATTTGAGGTTCTTGTGGTCCGTGTACACCAAAAATTGATCACCTAATGGATAGTGTCTCAAGAAATGTAAGTCATGTACAACTACTCTAGCTCAAGGTTGTGTGCTGGGTAGTTTCTCGCTTGATTTCTCAACTACCAAGATACATACGTAATTACTCTATCCTCATGCATCATAAATTCTTCAAGGATATTTCCTATTGTATCATAGAAGATGGTATAACCTCTTCCTAGATCTGGAATAATCAAAATAAGTGTCGAGACAGGCCTCCCTTTCAGCTCCTGAAAGGATTTCTTTCCCACTTCTGACCATAAGAACTTAACACCAATATTTTTAAGTCTAGTAAGAGGTGAGGAAATGCAGGAAAAGTCATATATGAAATGCATGTAATATCCTTCCAACCCTATGAAACTAAGTGTATAAAACATTTTCTTGGGTTTCTCCCAGTAAACTAAAACACTAAACTTTTCTAGGTCAATAGATACTCTTGATTCTGATATGATTTTACTCGAGAAGTGATCTTTTTCAATCTAGAAGTGGTACTTAGAAAAATTATCATAAATATGATTCTATCTCAATGTACCTTAAATGATATCAAGATGATTGGAATGGTTTCTATGAGTGTGATAATACACCAAGATTTCATCCATAAAGACTATGATAAAAGAATACAAATAGTGGTGAAACACCTTATTCATTAGATCCATGAAAATTATGTGAAAGTTCATAAGACCAAATGGCATAACAAGGTACTAATACAGACCACACCTATTATGTAAGGTTTTTCAAGGTATGTTTGATGGCCTTAATCTCACATGGTGATATCCCCATCTCAGATAGATCTTAGATAAGACCCTCGTTCCATGGATCTAGTCAAAGAGATCATGTATTCAAGGTAGTGGATACCAGTTCTTGATCTTAAGCTGGTTCAACCATCTGTAATCCACATATATACATAAAATCCCATTCTCCTTCTTGGTGAAAAGAACAGGTGAACCCCAAGAGGATGTATTGGACCACATAAATCCTTTGGCCTATAAATACTTTAACTGTCACTTGAGATCCTGAGGATCTATAGGTTCCATCTTATATAGAGGAATGCACAATAGATCCACACATGTAAAACACTTAGTCACAAACTCTACCTATCTCTAAAAAGGTAATCCAAAAAATCATTGGGAAAGTCATCCCTGAAACGATCCACTACTATATGTAAATCATCTTGACGTAAAACCTAATACTCTATGAATATATTTTCAATATAAGAGATCACTCCACCTATCCCATGATGCTCTTGTCCATCTCTACCATCCTGGAAATCCCAATGACCTTTATGTAGATAACTTCTACCCTCTGGTATGAAAACAATACCCTGTAGTGATAGTAGTATAAAAATCCTGATATTGAACTAACCAATCCATCTCAAGAATGAAATTAAAACCTATCATATTGATAACAAAGAGGTTCTATAAGAAATGGTAACTACCTACCTCATGGGGAGAGTACCTATATTGGCATATGCCCTCTGACCACACTCCTAACAGAGTACCTAGGGTCATTACACTATACTAATACTATATCTCTAGTTCGAGACTCTCCACAATAAATATAGAGAATAAATAGTTTGAATCACCCCTATTACATATAACATATACTATAGTTGATGCCACTAGAATAATACCACATACCATAGATGGTCTCGTGGACTAATCCTCGGGTATCAGATGTAGTGCATGTAACTGTCCTAATCCATGGTTCTATGTAATAGGGGACTACCATGATAAATACTAATATTCTAGCACTACTGGTGATCAATATTATGACTAATACGTCCATGAATTCCACCTCATCCATTCCTACTGGTGCTATTCCAACTCCCTACCTGACGCGGTGCAAATGAACCCGCTCCATAAGGTGGAGGTGTCACAAATCATTTTCCACTTGAGGCTAGTTGAAAGGTCTTATAGAAATGAAGAAGATTCCCCATATGGCTAAAATCTCGATACTCCATTGGTTCTCTATCACACTAAGTATTTAGATGCCACCATCATCCATACTAATGAAACACCATAGAGTTATCAAAATGGGTACTCTGGTTGTCAGTGTCCTGATGAGAAACATCGAGGAGAAATTTCCTACCACTGAGAAAACAAATGTCCTACCACGAACCTAATCCTCTATGCCCAACACAATTTTTGTCTCTTAGTTTTTTCTCAATAATATCATCCTAATATATTATTTTATAAAAATTAGGCAGGAAAAATACATTCATGTGCATACGAATAGCATACACAATCCCATCCTCGAAGTGTCTAGCACATGAAATCTCATCACCAGCTAAATGTAGTGAAAAGAATTATAACTCAATGAAATGTGCTGAATATTATATAACTATCATATAACTATTCTTGATATGCATGATCTCTCTGGCTCTATTATCTCTTAGTATCTGAGGAAAGAAATGATCATAAAAGGCAGTCTGGAAATCAACCCACAAAATACCCTGATGATGACCGACCTGGGTAATCACATCCCACTAGTGCTTGGATGAATCACACAAAATTTAATTTTCATGTTTTACACTCCACCCTGGAGGAATCTCCAGATTATCAACAATAGATAATGTGGACACTAGCTAAGACAAAGCGGCATATGGACTGCCATCCCCTAAGAGAAGTAGAAGGATGCTGCTGATGGAACTCGAGAGTCAAATCAGTCATCGTAGGTGCACCATGTGGAGAATTATGCATTGATTGCATCAAACATAGGAAACTACCATGAACATAAGAATTATTTTCTAGATTAGGTAAAATTAGTGGTTCATGTAGTTTCACTCCTAGAGGTAAGACTGGTTGCTTAAATCCCACCATAATAGAGCATGGTCTTTGCCATCTTCCTGACATATGATATGTGGATGTCATGGCGGCATTGGTATAAAAATTCAAAGCACATGACTCAGAACAAGATTTATATTGATAGACAAAAACACTTATGAAATATAAATAAGGAAATACTCCCTATAAAAGGAATATTACCCCAACTACCTTCTTAGATGGTCAGGTATCAGTAAGTTCTCAAGCATAAGTTTCATTTCATTTCAAATTTATTTAACTAGTTCACACTTTTACCTTTCATGAAAATGACAAGGTGGGATAAGGAAATGAAACCATTAACCTTTTGATGTCATGTTTAACTTTATAATGGATATACACTCCAATTGAGTCAGTTCCCATACACCTTATCACTAAAAAAGACATCCATTTATTTATATCATAATGAATCGACTTGGTAAATTACCCATCCCTACTGATGAAGGTCCATAAACCTCATGAATTGAGACATTAAATCACTAAATTACAACCAAAATTAATTAAATAATAATCTAACTATTACATCATCACTCAACAATCATAGGTATATCAAGTAATGCAATTTTTTATATGAACCTATATAGCATGGAAATATTCATGAAATTCAAATTCTAGGTGCCTATAATGATGCATTTAAAAATTATCCTTGCCCTCATATCATTGGGACAAAGATAAAATAATAATCTCAATCATAGAAATATTCAACAACACCACATAACATGTGTTTCACCAAATAGTGAAAAGATATCAACTGTAATAGGAAAAATCATAACAAAAATTATAATTTTGGTAACTTGGTTTTTACCCTGAACATGGGTTCATGACACTCAATCATGGATTATGACCAAGTTAAAAGTGTTCATAATCTCCAAAATAATGTCTCCAAATAGTAAATATAGAAAGGAAACCACTCTAATGACACTTTTTGACATCCTGGACCCAGATTCCACCTAATAGGTTCCCCAATCTTGGGGGGAAATATGGCTTCAAATGCATCTCTCCAAATGTAAGAGGCTACCGACTATCAGTGAGGTTCTAATTTGTGTATGTGCTGAGACTATTCCCTCATTTCCATATTGTATCATAGTGGATAAATATAAACATAGGTAAATAGAAGAAATAGTATAAGTAAATAGTGGAAGCCGTCAAAGTAATAAATAGAAAAGGATAATAGTAACTAAATTAACTGGAATGATGATATGTCATGTCACTTGAAAATTGTAAAACATGGATACTAGATAGTAGTCATAACATGTTACACAAAAGTAAAAAAGGAAATCAATGGACTATCCCAAGAATCCTGAGATCTATCTCGGTCATCTTCTATCAAGATCCATCCCAAATAGTATGAAATCAAGTGTTTGAAGATGTATTCTTACCTTTATTAACACCTATGTTCATGTAATCTACCCCAAGTACCAAATGGTACCTAGAGAGGGTGTGAGATAAATCTCAATGGGCCACCACCAATGGTGTCTATAATATTTGGCTCTTGTAATGTAAATTTAATAGTGTGCAAGCATGAATATATAAAGTAAAGAAGTAAAGTGTTACTAAATACCCAAGTACCTATTTTATCCTTCAGGTGGTGTCTAAACATGTAACCACCATTACTTTATTGTTACTGGTTAATTAATAACTCAGATGTTAGCAATAGTAAAGGTTCCAATATGTAAATAGGCAACCCATAATTATTTTTAATAGTGAAGTTTAACGTTAATAACCAAGAAAAAATATACCTAAAGGGTCGACAACCCAGTAATTATTGTATGCTGGCTCTAGGTAAGAGTGTAATCTAAGGGTTATAGTCCAAGTAATTCCACAAAAATATGCCTACTGAGTCCAAAGAGTTCATCCAAGGTAAAATGGGGCTAACAAAAGACTGGGCTCGATGGGCTGTAACAATGGAACCTACTTATCAATGATGAATCAAAAAAGTGTATCAAAGGCATCTTGTAATAATATTTAAGGGGATACTATAGTGTCATACTAAGAATCCAATGTTAGACAAGGATCATGATCCATGTGGGTCTCAACAAAAGTAAGCATCATCCTTGAATTGGAATGGGGATACCGAGCGCTGAAGACATTCCTTATCAAATCCAAGGCTATCTTGAGTTAGGACACAACTATTTGATAATGATTTCATATATTATTTATTAAGGTTCAATCCATTCTATTTAATTAGTGTTCTAAGTCAAATTGAGCATGAAACCATTTAATAAAGTCTTAATTAATCAATAATTCCATTTGGTTTAAGCATTCACTTTCATTAGTGTGATAAGGACAAGTATCCTGAAACCATTCATTTAATACATTTAAGTAATTTTCAATAATAAAGGTTCACTCTAATACCTTCCATTAACATGGTAATGGGTTCTATGGACATCTAACCAATAATTCAATGATATTTAATTAGTCGAAGTCATGTACTTAGTATACATTCCAATTTCTATTTCACATTTAATTATCAATCTGAAGCACTTACCTTAAGTAGTTCAAGTTTTGAGAATACATGGTACTTTATATTATTAAAATCACAATATAAATCAAGTTATTTAATATAGAAAATCTAACCCTTAGAAAACTCAAACCAAGGAGCATTCCAAAATGAAAATTTTGGAAAAAAAATACAACATGGGATGAAAAAGGTTCTGGGAATATCCACTAACAACTAATAACATATTTATAAATATAATTATCATATAGTTTTAGTGATTATAATAATGGAATAGAAATTCAATTAATAGCACCTGATGAAATCAGCGGGCCCCACATAACAATTCCAAAATCAATGAACTTAAGGGATGAGTTATAGAACACCTGACTTAGGATTTTATAAATCACCTCCTCTAGTATTTATCTATAATTCATATTATAATGTATTATATCTGAGAAAAGGTAAAAATTCTCACACCTCGATAATTATGTCAAGAGTAAGGGAGAAGGAGAACAATGCAAACAGACTCGAGTACTTACTATTGTGCGTCCAAAGAGACAATCGGAAGCTAGAAAAGATCTTAGATGAATGATATATCTTGATCCAGAGATTATGCCATCAAAAAGATCAAAAAATGATAGAAAAATTAGTTCATTCTTCTAGAAATCGTATAAAATGGAGGAGGATAAATTTTATCATTAAGGGTGAAATGGTAAAATTACCCAAAATTGAGCATGTGTATGGTTTGTTGGCATGATTTTTCAAACTGTGTGCCAACCATTCAAAGGTACCTAGAGAAAAGGGGCATACCACATGGTTAGGGAAACCGTGTGCCAACCATGAAAGTTGGATCTTCTCGAAAATAAATACCAGGTGCATGGTTAGATCTAATAGTGCGCCCTACCCACACGGTTTACTCTAACCATGCGACGATGCCATTTTTTCAAAAAATTAGGGTTCCAAGATCTAAAAAAGACTCAAATACCCTTGGGGAAATCTTTATATCACCAGGAATCCATATAAGGTCCAAAACAATAATTATAATTAATTTTAAATGACCCATACGTGAGTGAAAAATCGAGTTCTTACATGAAGACACCCTTAAACGAAGCTGAAATATCATAAAATGTTTTTAAAAATCATGGTATCCAAACTAAAAAATCAATTTTTGATGCCTTATATGCCTTTTAAAACTCAAAAAAATAGTGATAGGGGTCCTGTCGAGTCAACACATCATAGATCTCATCATATTATTTGATATTTTATATGGTAGAGGTCAAACGGACACCCAGATCAAAAGTTATGGTCAATTGAAGTTGATGTTAAATTTTCAAATTATCTTAAAACATTAATAAATTTTAATCAATTAATTATTGAAAAATTATTTTCTAATTTAATTTTATCCCATTTCTTAAGCTTCAATTTTTACTGTTTGTGGAGCTAAAATGGACACCTAGGTCAAATAATTAATTTAAATTTCAAATAACTATTAAATAATAATTATAAATAACTAAAAATTAACACAGTATAATTAATTAAGACTTTAAATAATAAAAAATAAATGATTATATATAATAATTAATCATTATTAAAAATAAATCATAATTAAATATTTAATAAATAATATTTTTCATTAATTTAGAGGCATTTTTTATAAACTGACGCTAAAAATTAATTAATTTTCCAAAAAAAAAGATTATTTAATGGTGATTTTTTAAAAAGAATCTCTGGAAAATATTTCCAAAAAAACCATTTAGAAATAGTTTTAAAAACTATCATTAAATGTTTTTCATAGAATATTTAGTGGTGGTTTTTGAAACCGCCGTAAAATATCCTCTTTCCAAAAGTGTAGCATTCAAATTTCAAAGTGTTCTTTCATGTAACTTGAGAACTCCTCATATGATCTTTCTTCATTACTGGAAAATATTATATCATCAACATAGACAAACACAAAGAGTGATTTTTTTTTTGGTCATTTTCACATATAGTTTCTTATCCACCTAGCCTTTATAAAACTTCATTCTTTTTAGATACTCATCAAGCTTAAAATACCAAGATCTTCTATCCTACTTCAAACTATAGAGAATTTTTTTCATATTACATAATCTACTTACATCTTAATCAATCATAAATCATATAGGTTTTTCCTTTCATACTTCCTCTGCATGCTCACTATTCAAAAAAGATGATTTATTTTTCATTTGAAATATTTGAATAATTTTCTGATATTATAGGGCTAATAATATTCATATAGACTCAACTCTGACCATTGGAGTAAAATTTTCATCCAAATAAACCCCTTAAATTTGTATTATACTTTTCATACTAGTCTGGATTTAATTCTGGACATTTTTCTATTTTATTGTTTCTTGTTTCTAATGATCCATTTTTATCCAAAAGCATTATTTTATGTGGGTTTGTGAATAATTTATCATGTATAATTATTTTATATCTGGTCAAGTTTCTCATTCATATCCTAGAATCACTCATTATGATCCAAAATTCTTCAATAGATTTTGGATCAACAATTTAATGAAAATTAGTGTGGCTTGTTTCTATTAATTTACTCCTAGTTTTCACACTTTTATTCTGATAACCAGTTATGTTTCTAATATCTATGAATCTTATTTATCTTTAACATACACCTATTTTCAAATGATCCTCTATTTTTTACAAATAAAAACTTCAATTGACTTATGAATCTATTCATCATCACTCAGTAGATCATAATATTTTCCTTCTACTTTAGATTTTATGGTCTCAATTGATTCAACTATAAATCTGGATCTATCAGATTCATCCTCACCAGCTAACAAGATAATTCTTTTAAATACACATTCTACCTCAAGAACTATAACATCATCACTCTTAACAATTATTTCTGACTTATTGTTGTATAACCTATAGGAACTTCTATTTGGTGCATAACTAAGGAAAATTTCATCTTTTTCCTTTTCATTAAATTATCAACCACCTCTATATTTTTTATTGATAGTACATGAAATACCAATAACATTAAAGTTTTTAACATTTCATTTTTTTAAAACTACATCTTATAAGGTTTCATATCATAGTTTAGTATCAAAATAATTCTATCTTGAATGATTCCATTAGTTATTATGGCATATATCCAATAACATTTTGATGTATCGTGTTTTTTCAACATTGTTATATCCATGTCTATCAAACTCATATTCTTTATTTTATCTACTCTATTTTTCGAGGGTGTGTTAGGATAACTGAATTCATTTATGGTGAAATTTTTATCGTGATATTCAGTAAATTTCTTGTTTTTATACTCAGTTCCACCATCTGATCTCAACTTCTTCATAGACAATATTATTTTCTTTTCTGCAAGACTTAAATAAATCTTGAATCTCACTGAGGACTATGATTTGTTTGAAATAAAAATGATATGATCCATCCCATATAATTCACCAATGGATGTAACAAAATACATGTATCACTGGTTTATTGTTTTTTCATAGGTCTACACACATAAAAATGGATTGAATCTAAAGGTTATGATGTCTGAATTTCACCTCCTTTGTGAGATTTGTTTACCTATTTTTACTTTCTTGTAAGTTTTAAAAATGTAAGTAGTATATTCCTTAAATATGGGAATATTTCTTATATATTTTTCAATAAGGATATTATTCATACTCTTTTGGTCATTATGTTCAAGTCTTTGATTACATAAATAACTTTCTGTTTGTAAATGTAGACAACAGTCAGTACATAACTCTTTAACTTGAAATAGTTTACATGGTGTTCCCAAAACATTCATCACAATAGATCCATCATTAAATAATTCAAAAATGAAACCATTTCTCTTAAAAATGACCTTATTTACAACTTCACATTATTATGGCACACTCAATATATTTTAATTTAATTAATCAACAAACAAAAAAATTTCAAAGATGATTTGATTAATATCAATATATTCTGTTATAATGAATTAAAATTTGAGAGAGTTATCATTACCAAATATCATATCTCCACCACTATATTTTTTTATCATTTTTTAGGTTTCTATGATCACCTATCAAGTGAGATGAGAATTAACTATCCATGAAACAAGGATTTTCAATGTTACAAGATTTAAATGATACTTCAAATAAATTTTCATCTTGATTTAATTATATTGATTTTAATTATTCCCAAACCTATGGTAGATAATTATCTAAGTTGGAATGAATTTTACACACACATATGATGTGCCACCTTCATGATCACACCTTTCACAAACTTCTTGAAAGCTTTCAAAATTGTTTCTCCCTTCATCCTTCTTTTAAAACTGTTGAAGCCTTTGTTGAGTTCTCACCTATGCTTATTGTCTCCCCCTTCATTTCAACTCGCTTCTTAGTCTAGGAAGAGATATTTTGTACTATCAATTATATGACTTATACCTAAATATTCCACCACACCATCAGTTCCCCGAAAATATTCTGTTCTGATAAAAATTATTCTATGTAGTGGGTAGTTGGATTTCTCTATTTCTAGACCATGAATGAGTAGAACTCATAAGGAACTTTTGTGAAGTTATTAATTTGATATTGGTGATAGATAAATTCATTTTTTGAATTTATTTATTTTCATATTAGATAATATTTTTTTCCTTATTCAGAATAGTCAATTATTCTAAATTTCAATTTATCATATGTTTTTTCTATTCAAACAGTATCACTTTGTTCCAGAACATTTATAAACTTTACCATTTCATATATTTCATATTTATTAGCGTAGTCAGTTGTTTTAGGTTTCCAAGATCATTTTAAAATTTCTTCAATATCATTATTCTTACTGCACTTAATTTTCTCATTCTTTTACTTGTTTTTATCATTCTTCCTTTCAATTTTTTGAATTTCATTATCTCTTAAGATAATGGTGTAAGTCATGTCTTCAATGATTTTACCCTTTTGAAAGTATTAAGCTTCTGTATCTCAATTTCTTTGACAAGATTGTCTTCTTCATTATAAATATGAATTTTCTTATTTGATCTTCTTTTAACCCAAGTGTTGTCTTATCCCAACCTTCCAATTTCATTCAAACACATCTTGATCTCCATTCACATGGTATATTCCTTAGGAGTCTCTCCATACTCTACTGTAAACTGACCATTGTATTTAGATTCATCTTTTTATAAGTTTACCACTTTTTCTTCTTATTTTTACATGGTAACTCTCTAGGATACATATCTATGAACTTCCTTATCACCACTTTATTCACTATAAAGCACACCTTGTTCACCAAGACAAAAGTTATATCTGAAGGAACTAGGTGAATTTTTTTAATTTTAACTTATTATATGAGAGATATATAGTATTTATTTTTCTAGAATATTATTAAATGTAATTTTCTCTTCCATGTTTCAAGGGATTGTTAGAAGATAAATGGCCAACCTTTCCATAATTAATAAATTTTAAAGTTATTTTACCTCTATACTTACATCTTCCACTTCTTGTGAATTTTATTATTATAAGAGAGAGTTTTTTTATAATATTTCATGTTATATCTTTCATTTGATCAGTCATACTTCTCTTATATCTTCATAACTTTGTGGTGTTTAAAGGAAACTTTATATTGATTCTTATCTATTCTATTAATTATAGGTAAACTTCTCATTTTTTAGAATATGAGTGTACTATAGAGCTTATCAATGGTGAAATTATCAAGATATCTATCTTATGGATCTAATTTCTTTTCATCAGATTTATCAAGAAATATTCTCCTCTATTTTTTTACCATAATGGAATCTTATAGAGTTTTTTCAAACCCTCTAATTATGATGAAAAATTAATTTAATCAGGTGAATAACTCAAAAATGGTCTCATCATCATAAATCTTGATTTCTTAAAACTGTCATCAAATAATTTAAAGATTCTCAACCTTTACCTTTTTTATTTCCCTCATAAATTATATGAATATTATTCTATATCACATTAATGGTTTTTCAACCTATGACCTTTGTTGGATCTTTTTCAAAAAATATGACATTATATAATTCCTAAAATTGTCATCATTTTCAATGATCCTTTTTTAGTTAGGTATCATGTTGAGTGTTCGTCCCTATTGCACATAGTCAAGAACATCAATCACTATAGAGAGTATGTATGGAACCATTCTTTCTTACCATGAGTGAAATTCATTTCCATAAAACATTGGAATGTATTTTAAATTAATATAATTGTTTTGATACATCTTGTGTGCTTATTAGATACAATGGAGAGTATATACATTCTCTGATACCAATTATTTGATTACAAAAAGGGTGAAGCACACTGAGAGGGGGGTGAAACAGTGGTTATGGTAATTTAAAATCCCTTCACTCTCATGATTTATCATAACCTCTATGTAATTTTATTTATACAATGTAAAAATAAAAAAGAAACAACAAGTTTTTTAATGAGATTCACCTCTTTATGTATGAATACGTCCCTAGTGATGCATGGTTATTATCACACATGCATAGTCCCATCCTTATTATCAAAAGAAACTCAAGAAATTTGACCTTAAACAAGTAAAATTTCTAGAGCCAACTAGTTACAATCTTATTCTAATAAAAAATAACTTCTTCTAGATAATTATAAGCAATGAGTGTATGAGCCTCCACATAGGCTCCAAATGATGATCTTATCTTCCTTCATTACAAAACAATCTCATGTGGTTATTCTCAGTGTTTGTTATTCTTATTCAATATAGCAGTGTATCAGTTCTATTTTATAGAATTCTCTACATTCTATATTTTTTTCATTTTTGGATATTTTATATTAAATAAATATTTAATGATATTGTTTCCATATTGAATTATGGAAACCTATATTGATTTTTTCGATTTATTCAACCTCATAAACATAAATATTCACAATATTCAATTGATCATATAAAACTTGTTTAAGACTCAAGTTTTTTCCTCTATGTGATATTTAAATTATCACGATATTCCACTTTATTTAGAACTCCCACAAAATCCACAACATTAAATCAACTTGATATTTACATGAAGGAATGGTGACATGAAATGTGAATCTAAAACATGGAACTCTTTCAGTATGAACTTCTTCTTTATATAGTGAATCCCCTTATATCTTAGTAAGGATCATGATCATGTGTTTTATCATGATGTTTGATTCATAAAGAACATTTCATTTTTGACATCTGAGTAAATTCTCCACTTATTTATTCATAATATAACTTTTGGAATCCAAAATTTTTACCCATTAGATCTCTCATAAGTTATCAAGTGTGTAAGTTTTATGACCATTATAGAGTCTTATGATGAATACTTACATCGCACTCAAATTTATATGATTTTTCAACTAACTTAATCTGAATTTGTAGATTCAACTTAAAGAAATTTCCTCTAAAGTTTTATGATGAGGATCAAAGACTTATGATGGCCACAACCTTAAATTTGGCACTAGAACTCAAAGTCATACATTCGGAAATACTATTCTCCAACCATGTGATGAAGTATTATATTAAATCCTTTTCCAATATCATTTTCATTTTCTTCTCCATTGAAACTCCTTTAATCAGGATCGATCACATGAATAAATTGATAGACTATAATAAAAAATCTATGTTGTATACATTATTCAAATGGATTATAGGATGTATGGATTATTAATTGTGATATGTCATAAAAAATTAATTCAACCAAACCTCTTTAATTATTGAATATGGGGATCTCAAATCCATGAGAACACGTCATATATTTATAAATGTCGGTTCAAAAACCATCACACTTAACAGTTGTTGAAAAAAGTACATCACAATCCTCAAGAAGGACTCAAAAAATATTTCCAAGACATTGAAGAGGATAGTGTTAAAGGTTGGTTTAGGTATTTGTAAAGATGATAAATTTTATCATTATGGTTGAGACAACCACTGATATAAGGGTTAGAAAATTCATTATAAGGTTAATTCACAGCCTTTGTAAGGTTGAGATATAAAATTTTATAAGGTTAAGGTGCGTCACTCATAAGTTTGAGATATCTTTATTGTAGGGTTATGATATTAGGTCATGAGGTTGAGGTAGGGGATTTATAAGGTTGATATAATCCCTCATATATTTAAGACAAACCATGACTTTATGAAATTATTAGATGTTATAGATCTACATAAATGGATTTTCATGTAAGGAGATTGACCTAAGGGGTTATATAAAGAGAGTCATTGATATAAGTGGATTCTATATCCATGTTTTTAGATTCATGGGAAGTTAATTCATGTAAGGGAATTGATGTAAGAATCATCAATATAATGGTATCTATATGAAAGAAGAACCATGTATGGGGATTCAAATATGATGATGCCATGTAATCTGATCATTCAAATCCTAAAATATCAAGAGTTTCATACTCTTAATTCATTAAATTATGTTATAAAAAGTTATGGAGAACCTTGGGCCACTACATGAGGCTCCATGATTGTACTAGGTGGGAAACCTATCCTCATACAGTTTCACATGTGGTATTTTAGGAAATAAATAAATGATAAATAAAATCTCAAGATAATTTTTTGAATATCATGTGGAAGTTATGATGTTGAGCCTCCAAGAGAATTTATGTGAAAAGAAATTTGGATATTATATTATTGCTGTTTTAGTGAATATATGAGAAAGGAAAGAGAATAAATATTGGTGGGAAGTGTTCTATAATTTTGGTTTTCAAAAGTAATAGTTTTTCTGAGTATTGAGAATGCCCATGTAAGGATATGAGGATAATAAAAATAAGATATTATTTTTTAATAACTCTAAATCTTGTGATATCAATTATTAATTCTTCTTCAAAAATATATAGTTTTTTACTTTAATCAAATTAAACATCACTAGTTGGTACATTAATTTAATAGTAAGTACAAGGTTTATCCTTTTTCTATAGCTATCCTTGATAATAAAATAATAGATGTGTTTGAGTGGGATTAAACCCACCATACATATGGGATGTAGTCATCCTTAAGGAGTCAAACCTCATTAAAAAATGTGTTGTACTAATTATTTATTTATTCATTAATTTCATGACGAGATCATTGTTGAATAATGAATAGGGATTATAAGATTTTAAAAATAAATATAATAATTCATTCATCCCCCCTATCTGTTCTTTCCCTACTTGTTTGATCATTTTTAGAGTATAGAAAATATACCCATTGTGCAAGATTATATTTTTTTCTGGTGAATTATCATGGCTTCCCCATAACAAGAAGTTGAATTCTCTATTCATATTATCTTGGATGAAAAACTCATATCAAATTCACCATAAAGAAAAGTACTAGGTGAGATAGTTTAGTTAAATAATAAATTAGAATATTTATGTGATAAAGGTTTCATTAATCCAAGTTTTTATCCCTAGGAATCACCTATTTTATTTGGGAAACAGAAGGATGGTTCAATGTGGTAATATATATTATAGAAAAAATGATAGAATTACTATAAATAAAAAGAATCAATTACCATGTATTGATAATCTCTTTGATCAACTTTAAGGGGAACCATTGTTCTATAATATTGATCTCCGTTCTAGTTATCATCATTTAAAAAGTTAAGGAGGATATCATAAATCCAACATTTCCTATGAGCTATGATTATTAATAGTTCATAGTAATACCTTTGTAGTTTAAAAAATAACCCTTTGTGTTAATGGATTTGATAAATAGGGTATTCAATGAGTATAATTATATATTTGTTGTGATATTTATTAATAATATTATTAAATACTATAAGAGTTATGAGGAACAGAGACATAATTTAAAAATTATTCTTGAGGTTATGATGAAAAGGCAGTTATATAGTAAATTTAATAAATATGAATTATGGATTCAATAAGTGGGTTTCCTTGTCCATATTGTGTCTAATGATGGTGTATCTATCGACCCCACCAAAAAATGTTGGAACAAATGGAAAATACATATCAAAAAATTTAAATACATTGTTCCCTTGTCTTAAAAGATACTATCGATTATTTTTTAGAAAACATCACTCTCTTAGTTAATCTATTAACAAATTTAACATGTAAAGCACTTAAATTCATGTTGAAAAAGGAATTTGAAGATTTATTTGGGGAATTGAATAGTATATTGGTAAATTCACCTATATTAACACATTCACCTAATAAATATGGTTTTTTTATTTATAGTTGTGCATCATGGAAAGATCTTTTATGTATTATAATGAAAAATGATAGAGTTGTGGATTATGAATATTGATTGTTTAAACTCCATGAGATAATTATCCAACTCATAATTTAGAGTTACAGGTGGTGATATTTTCACTAAAAATATGGATACATTATCTTTATATAGAGAGAAATTATATATATACCAACACTAAGATTTTTAAATATATCTCTACTTAGAAAGGTATTAATATGAGGAAAAGGATATAGTTATAACTAATCAAGGATTATGATAGTGTTATAAATTTACATCTTGTTAATGAAAAAATGTAGTAAATGAATTGAGTATAAAATACAATGGTATAATATCTATGATCAGGGTGGATAAGGATCTAATTCTAAAGAATTTATTAATAATTGAATTAGGTATTATAATGGAAAGATAAATGTGATTATTATTCAATTTAATTACTCAATATTCTTTATTATAGATGATAAATAAATTTCAACATGCTGATAAGGAATCATAAAATAAGATGGATGATTTGAGGAGTGGAAAATAACCAAAGTTTGAGGTCGATGATGATGGAGTTTTAATATTTCATAAGAGGTTATGGGTTCTATAAATAAAAGAAGTGAAGAATGGTCTATTGGATGAGAATCATAGATCAAAATTATCTATACATAATTTAAGTACTAAGATGTTTAGGGTATCTGAGATCAATTTTTGTGGGATAATGAAGTAAGAGATTGAAATTTATACTAAAATATTCTTGGTTTTCCAATAATTGAAGGCTAAAAGACAGCACACCAAATGTGTTATGAATCATTTAGATATAATAGAGCAGAAGTGTAATAATATTACTCTACATTTCATCACTAGTTTAACTAATACATCTAAGGGGTATAATATAATATTGGTCATTATAGATCTCTTTGAAAATTGATCTCATTTCCTTGAAATTCGAGAGGATTTACTTCTGGATCATCTGGTTGGGTTGTATATAAATGAAGTTATGATACATAATGGTACACCCTTATAAATTGTTAATAATCATGCCTAAGGTTAACATAGAAATTTTTTAGGGGTATTTTTAATGTTTTAAATACACATATTATTCATATAATGACTTATCACCCACAAAAGGTCAGACAGTCTAAAAGGACTACCCAAAAATTAATAAAACTGAAAATGTTATTCTCTCTTGAATTACAAAGAATTTTGGATCAATAATTACCTCTAGTGGTGTTTTTAAACAATAATAGTTACAACCACATCATAAAAAAGGAACCATTTGAATCCTTTTATAAAAAGACTTGTATAACTCTCAAATGTTGGGATGATTTTGGAGAAAGGGAGTTATTGGGCCCTGAACATGTGGAAGAAACATAATAGGAGGTAATATCTATCTATAAGAATATCAAGGTAGTTCAAAATAGATTGAAAATTTATGTTGACAATAAAAGTAGGGATCTTGAATTCCATGTGGGAGACCATGTCTCTCAAAATATATCTGCATCAAAAAGGGTTCTGATATTTTGAAAAAATGGAAAGTTGAGTCCAAAGCACATTAGGCTATTTGAAATATTGTATTGGATATGATCTATGGTATAACATTTATTCATTCCACTAAACATATACCAAGTGCATGATTTATTACATGTATCACTACTAAGGAAGTATATTTCAGACCCCTAAAATGTTATTAAGGTTTATCAAGTTCATTTGGAGCCTAAATTATGATATAATGAAGATTTAATTCAGATTCAAAATATAAGAGGGAAATTGTAAAAAAATTGGGAAACTCGGTGGTTGAAGCTTATTTGGAGAAATCACTCGCTATAAGAAGTGACATGGGAACCTGATCTTGTAATAATAAAGGATTATCCAAATTTATTCATGTTTTTACTTATAATTTCACAGAAAAAAATGTTATAATGGTAGATAATTTAATACCTAGGAAATTTTAGTAATAAATAATCATATCTTCATTATAAAATATGTACTAAAAATTAAAGGTATAAATTTATTAAGACTTATATAAATAATAATGGAAAACAAAATAAATAAATAATTATATTGTAATGTAAATGTAACATGGATCATATTTTCTGATGAACATTACAGCTATAACACAAAAAATACTAAAGAAAAATTATAAAACCCAAATAATTGATATATTAAAAGAATTATAAATGATAATAATTATTTAGAGGGTTGATTTTAAGTAATTTATAGGAATTGAGGAGAAATATTTTGTTCTCATGAAAATTTGGAATTATGACCATTGGGAATTATGACTATTGGGCATTATTAACATTGGGCATTATGACTATTGGTAATATAGATGTCATAAAGTAAACGTAAGAATTAGTGTATATTAAGGGTAATGATAATAGCTAAATGTAGAAGAAGTGAGAAACCATGGACCAAAACAATAGTAAAATCCTTTATAAAATTCATTCATCTTATCCTGGGAAGTATCTAGCATCCCTAGGGCTCTCCCTTGATCAAGCCAAAGCAGAACAACAACAAATGAGGCTTGAGTGGAATTGTCTATGGGGTTAGTTTAAGTTAGTGGAAATCACTACCAGATCAATTTTTTCTAAAAAACCCCCAAAAAATTACAACTATCTCAAACTATAACCTTACGGATTATACTAGTGTGATAATGGGTTATGTTTCTAGGTTTTAAGTAGTATTGAAGTGTAAATCCTTTTATAAATGAAATATAATTTACTCTGATACCATATTTTTATCAAATATATCAGCCTTAAATAAAAGATAAATTGTGCATGATTAGAGTATTAATATGAAAAAATTTATTGGATATTTTAAATAAGGATTTCAAAATTATAAAAGGGATGAAATTTGGTAATTTTGGTAAAAATAGTAAATACGATAAAATAGTGAAATATGGTAAATATGACATCATATATGTGTAATCATTACTTAAATCAAACAAGGTAGCATTATTTTTTCTAATTTTGTCAATAAACATTATATAGGATAATTAAGTGAGGTAATGGGGAACAATTTATGGGTATTGGATCACTTTATATAGTGGCAAAACAAAAAATTCACTTCTTTTATTATAGGAAATTATGCTCACCACACATATACATAAACACCCCCTCATCTCATTAATCCCACTCCAAATTCAAAATTATCTCTTAATATCTCACTCAATGAGTATCTCACATAGCTATATATTTAATCGTGAATAGTTTTATTTGTTATATGGTTTGACTATATGTTAAGAATGTCAAGAGAGGTAAGGGTTCTTAATACTCTTTTATTATTTTCCAAATATAATTAGTTATTTATAATTTCTTTCAATATCCATCTTTATATGTTATACTGGTTAAAAATATATGGTATTATCTCCCATTTAATCTTTTATCCAAGATATATTATACAATCCCTCTCATATTATGCATTCCATAAGTCATTACCATGTTGAAGTAAGCATCATTTTTTCTCTCACATTTAAATTCCAATTTTCATTTCCATTATTATATCCTTTTCAATTTCCTTGTTATTATTCCAATACTATCATAATATCAAAGAAAAAATTAATGATGATATCATATACATGTGATTCCTCATTTCAATCACATTATATTCCTTTCATGAGCAATTATAAGGCCAAAATTCTCCCAAGAGGCAAAAAATGCTATATTGTGTCATGATAAAAATCCTGATGCATGCCAAATATTTGTGGTATTATAGATGTATCATCTCTAAAAGGAGTAATTTTTATAATAAAGTGTTACATAAATGTAAATTTTTGATCCTATATCAAGTCCCAAGTGGATTAGACTCCATTTTGGTACAAGTTCACCATTTTTTCAATTCATATCAAATTGGATGTCCCTCCTCAAGGAAATTGTATTTCCTAAATGTGCATCAAATATGTTTAATTATGTGCTCCTTATTTATATAGGATTTTTTAAAAATTGGTTTGGTCTCCAACCATTGAAAATAATTGTATTATATTAGATAAACACATTGATCACCTTAATATTTGTATGTACTTGATTACTACTATTCCATATTTTTTGATAAGGGTAATTATTTTAACATCATGAATCCTTGGTTATTATTAATATGTTTCAAGGTAATTTAATAATACATCCTTATTAATTCATTGATTAGTGAAATATATTGAAATTCCTATATAATAATTTTTTCCATATGAGAAAATTTTATAAGATCTGATCCATTGATCAATTATGTTGGGTATTTTTAAGTTGTTCATTATTTAAAATTATGCAAGTATTTCCAATGTACAGTTAGTTTATGTTGGAATGATTTTGACTTTTATTTTGAAGGTGGGACCTAGAATAATATATCCCCTCGGTTCACTGGTAGGTCTCATAAGACAACTAAGATAGGGTAATGGGAGTTTCCTTTCCCTTTACATATGCGTCTTGGTACAAGGCCACCAAGATATGTTTATGATGTCTAACATTATGAATTATCATCATTTCTATCATTATGTGATCATTTAATCATTATCAATGTGATTATTATTGTTTTTTTCAACCATGGATTATATTATGTCTCATTATTCATTGACGTGGTATATTTTTTTCCTGTTATATTTCTTATGTAATTATTATGAAATGTTAAATTTTGTTATATATTATCCATTTATGGGTGTTTAAGCTCAAATTTTTTGTTTGTTTCACATTTATCTAGGTAATAAAGTATAATAATATGTATGATTGGATTTATGTATAACATTATGGAATAATAATTTATACTCAAATAATATAATATTTCATATTATAATGACTATGTATCTAGTCTCTTAAGGACTGTTGAACCATGAACTTCAGAATGTAATCTCATGTAATATGATTTATATATAATAAAATCTAAGTGATAGGGGTTGGGGGTGTTATAATGTACCTTTATTCTAGTTATAAGAAGATGAAAATTATTTTCATATTTCTAAAAAGAAATATTAATCATGAAGATGTCAATGGTGGTGGTCGCTAGTGAGTAACACCAAAAGTTGACATCTAGTTGGGTCTCAAATATTCAATGTGAGGAAATTGGTTAAAACTGACTCCCACGTCTTGACCTATATTTTCAGAGTGTTAAATCACCAATTATTTAATTATTACATTAAAGGAAAACATATGGGATTCGAACACCTAGCCTCAAAAACTAAGCCTCTAACCCCTTCCACTTGACCATTCTGAGTGGGACTTCAAGAAAACATGATTTTAATTTGAAAAAATATAATATAATAATCATAGAAAATTATTCTAATTATAAGGGAAAAAATTATTCTGATATCGCTAAAAATAAAGATAAATGACCAAGTTTTCAATGGTGATATCGCCAATACGAAACAAAAAAAATTATTAGTCGATTTCATAGTCATGTGAAGCGAGGCATGTAAAATTAATTTTTTTTATAGAACATGAGACCTACCTATTTAAGAGAGAAATATATACTACTATAAAAATTAGTAGTTTTTCTTATGGGAGATGGTCGACCAAGAAATGGTGGTCACTAATTATATTTACAATGACTGCTAAATGGCCACTGTCATATAATTTCCCACATTACCCAAAAATCAACCAACATGCTCTTTATTCTTACTCCCACACCCTAATCTATGCCTCCACCTTGTATCCCCCACTGATTCCCCTTTCCCCCATTTTGAATACCTATATCAATTATTTTTCACCAACTGATGTCCCTCCCTACCATTTCAACCCCCCCCCATTAACTCCCCTTCCTTATCAACTAACCTCCACATCTGCCTCCACCTCTACCTCCACCCATTCCAACCAACCTTAACTCCTAACTCTAGAAGATCCCAAAAACCATTCCACCCCAAGAGAACCGTTCGCTCATGTCCCATATCATTGTTTTTTCTTTGAGCTCTACTCATATAAGCTAATGGTAGGAGATTTATGACCTCCACATCTGATTTTAGATCCTCTAGGTCTAATTTTGGATTTACATTTTAAATTTTTATTCCCCTTCGTCCACAATTTTGACACAAAATTTGTGTTATTAATCTTTTTTTATCTAATAAACAAGGTCTTACCAATTTCATGTTTCACTATTAGTTATTATATTATTTATTCTATTTAACTTTTAGGGGGATTATTTATTTTATAATTTTCACAATGATATGATCTTATAGATGTTTGAATACAAAATTAGTATATTTTCTCATTATAGAATTGATCTTCAGTTCCTTTTAAATGATCTTTAATTGGTAGTTTACACCTGTATTCTCTTAGTTTTTTTTTTGTGTTTTTAGGGGAATTGACTGGTATTGGTGGAGTGATAAGGAAAGGCAATCTCAAATACCTACAATTATTTTTCCTTATTCTATTTAACAAATAAATCATATAAAATAAATATTTAATTTTAAATTCTATTATACTTATACATATTTCTATTTAATTCCAACTTTATTAAAAATTATTTTATATTATATCTACTAAATCATGTGCCAATGTGATTTTCATGAATTTTAGTACTATTCAATTTTTTGTAGAATCCTTTCGAAAAAGTTTTTTTTGAAATATATATCTTCTTTTTTGTTATTCTATTTTAATTAATTTATATTATATTAGAAAAAGGGACTATGAAATCATCAATCTTAAAGAATTTATGATGATAAAAATGTGACTAACGGTTAAACGTTTAAGAAAAATAGCCCATGACTGATCATTATGAGCTTGTAAGTTTCTATTATTTAATCATGATTTTCTCATTTCTATAATTTACCTGAATTTTCCCCTTTCAACAATTATGATTTGTTTACCTAACTATAACTGGTTTTATGTACAACATCAAGATTTGGGATATCATAGTTAGCCATGTTATAGACATAGAGTTGTACAACTAAATTCAATAAACAGTAAATTTATTAGGCATTGGGAATGAATTCATATTTCAATGTGATTTTTATAACAGTAATAATTTTACCTTTTGGGTTTTAATATAATTAAATTAAATTAATAGTTTATCTTATAATTTATTCTTGTCAACTAATTGATTGTATTAATTTTCAGGTTTCTCCAGAAAGATGAATTTTGGAGATTAATTTTAGATGAGGCATAGATCGATACGATCTATAATAAAATTTTATAACAGTATTCTGGTAAATATCTCTATATATACACTACTTCTGATTATAAATTCCATTATATTTGTTGTTCCAAACATAACTATTTTTTTGCATGTGTGGTGGAGTTTTTTTCCAAAACTATAATGAAATACATATTAAAAAAATTCAAAATTTTATAATTTCCTTTTATGAGGTTATCCTTGTTGTTTCCTTCCATGTTATTTTAGTGGGTATGTATATTTTATATACAGTATATTTGTCTATTTTGAATATAAGGAAAACATATATATGTTATGTATATAAACATGACATGTCTATTATAAATTTTATTTTTAATTACTTATAATATATTTTATTTTTAAAATTTCTTTTCTAGATTTTATCCAATTATTCAACAACTTGCCTCTTCAATTTTCACAGTTCCATTATTAATGTTTCTTAACTTTATATGGTTTTTCCTATTATAATTATAGAATTGAGGTATTTTAAATGTGAGAAGTAATGTCAAATTGTAATCATGCCCCCAATAAAAAAAATTCAAGTCCCTTTTCCTATTTTAATTGGATCTCTACCTTAAGGATGACAATGATTTAGGTGATCCTTGAGTTTGAGGTGCCCATTCCATATTGTCTTTATCTTCGCATTCTTTTTTAACCAATGGTGATGGGTTACTACTATTGTTTATCTTAGTGAATTTTCTTATAAAGGGTCACTTTATACCGTATATATACTATATTGACCATATATATAAATCACTAATTATTTCATGTTTCTAGGTGAACTAAATGGGAAGTAAAACATTCTTGCGGCCTTTCCATTGTGTATTAATCTGACTAACTAAATATGTAGTTTTTAAATATTTGAGTCTTTAAAAGCATGATTCAGTAGGACAAAACCAAGAAAATAATCTCATACTTCCATGAAATTATAGGATAAGAACTGTAAATTGATTTTTTTTAAAAAAATAGGAACTAACACCACACCATTCAGAGTATTTGTTTGCTCAAGATTATAGGAAAACACATTTTTAGTGTTTTGAAACTCTAAAATGTGGGTTTAGTGGTAAAAACCATAGAAAAAACCTTATATTGATGTGAAATCATAATAAAAATGTCTTTAACTTATTTATAAGATGAATGAGTAGCTGACACATCAATCTGAAAAGCAGTGTGCTCTAAATGACTAAATAAGTAGTTTTTAATTGTTTAACAACCTTTAAAACTATACAACATGGGGTAAAAACCAATAAAATAAAATTGAATTGAATTTAAATCATAATAAAACAAATGTTGAATGTTTTTTTGAAATTTTGGAATGGAAATTACATCAATATGGTGTTTTGTTTACTCAGTATAACTAAAAACACACTTGTAGTGTTTTAAAACAGTAAAACATGCATGTAATGGTCAAAATCCTAGAAACGGCCTCACAATGACTTAAAATTTAAGAAAATTATTTTTTATTGTTTTTTATGTGTACGGGCATACAATATGTCAATATAATTTTTAGTGTTCACATGTTGACATAATAAGTTGTTTCAAGAGGTTTTATAGCTTTTAAAAACATGTATGAGGGATTCAAAACTATGAAAATGACATATGATCACCATGAAATCATAGGAAAACATTAAGGTTATTTGTACATTTTTTGGACCGAATACACATAAATATTATGTATTATTTTCCGAGATGATCAAATAAGAAGTTTTTATTAGTTTTATTCCCTTTAAAAACATACTTCTAGGGGTCAAAACTAACCAAAAGACTTCTGAATGTTGTGAAATTAGACGAAAACAAACATACGGTTAATTTTGAAATGATTGAGTAGAAAGAACTTCAATTGAAGGTGTTGATTCCTCGATATGACCCAAAACACACTTTTGTAGTTTTAAAATATTAAAAAGTGTGTTTAATGGTCTGATCTATGGAAAGTGGCCTCATAATGATCTGAAGTCATGGGAAAACCATCTTAGTATTATTTTTGATGTGTATGAGTGGAGGTAACATCAATCAGACATTTGGTCTCCCTGGAATGACTAAATATGTAGTTTTAAAATGTTTAATTCCCTTTAAATACATGAATCAGGGAATCAAAACCACCTAAAAACCCCATAAAGGCTATGAAATTAGATAACAACAACAATATGATTATTTTTGAAATAGTGGAGTGGAATAAATGTAAATCTGATGTGTCATTTTCCTGGGATAACCAAAAACATGCTTTTATTGTTTTGAAACATGAAAACAAATGTTTAATAGTTATATCCATTGATAAAGGTCTCATAATGACATTAAATCATAAAAAACTATCTTAGTATTACTTTTTATGTGTATAAGAAGATGAAACATCAATTAGATGTGTGATGTGATCAGAACAAACAGATAAGAAGTTCTTCGAGGTTTGTAACCCTTTTAAAAAGCAATCATCAATGTTTCAAAACCCACTCAATGGCCTATGAATGTTGTGATATCATAAGAAAATAATTATATAATGAATTTTGAAATGGTTAATCAGAAATACTTTCAATATGAAGTGTTGTTTTCTTAGGATGACCGAAAACATACTTTTAATATTTTAAAACACCAAAATGTGAATTTAATTGTCAAATCTATTGAAAAAGACTTTATAATGATGTGAAATAACAGTAAAGTTATATTATTTATATTTTTTATGTGTACGAGAAAAATTCATGTCAACCGTGTTTGTGATCTTCCAATAATGATCAAATATTCAGTTTTTAAAGGTTTGCCGCCCTTAAAAAACATGAATCTGAGGGTCAAAACCAACTGAAAAACCTCTAAATGAGATGAAATTAGAAGAAAACAAACAAAAAATTATTTTTAAAATGGTTGATCATTTAGATCATCAATCTGAGACACTATTTTCTTAGGGTGACCCAAAACACATTTTTGTTGTCTTAAAACAACAAAACATGTGTTTAAAATTGAGATCCATATAAAACCATCATTGAATGAGTTTTAATCATAGGAAAACCAAATTAAAATTATTTTTTACATATTTGGGTAGAAAACACATCAATAAATCTTGAGTTATACCCATAGTGACTAAATATACATTTTTTAAAGGTTTGATGCCCTTTAAAAATGTGCATCAGGGGGGAAAACCAACTGAATGATCTCTGAATGACATAAAATTAGATGATAAAAATCATATAATTAATTCAGAAATGGTGGATTATACTGAACATCAATATATGATTTTATTTTCCCAGGATGATCTGAAATAAATTTTTATTGTTTTAAAACATCAAACTGTGCGTTGAACGACCATATTAATAGAAAACAACCTCATAATGATGTAAAATCCTAAGAAAACCATATTATTATAATATAATAATATCAGTATCATTATGATAGAACCCATAGTACAATTTTAATCCTAACAAGATCAAAGTAGCACATATGGATCACCAATATAGGGGATATGCTGATATGTATGAGTAGACAAAATATCAATAGGACATTTGGTCTTCCCAAACGAGTGAATTTGTGGTTTTTAAAAGGTTTGGTGCCCTTTTAAAATGTGAATAAGGGGGTTAAAAAAACAAAAAGTCCTCTGGATGTTTCGAAATCATAGAAAAACAATAATACATTGAATTTTTTAGTGTTAGATTATAAGTAAAATCAATCTGATGGGTCATTTTCCTAGAATGATTGAAAATTCACTTTTATTATTTTAAAACACCAGAATGTGTATTTAATGGTCAAATCAAAATAAAAAACTCTAAATGAGGTAAAATTAATGTAAAATGGTATTATTATTATTATTATTATTTATTTGTATGATTAGATAGAACATCAATCAGATGTGTGTTATGCCTGAAACGACGGAATAATCAGTTTTTAAATGTTTTATGCCCTTCAAAAACTTAAATCAGGTGGTCAAAACCAAACGACCGACCATCGAATGAAATGAAATCATCCAATGAAAAATGTGAAGTGATTTTTAAAATGGTCGAGTAGATGGAAAATCCATATGAGGCGACACTTTCCTATGGTGACTTAAAATGCATTTTTTTTGTTTTAAGATACCAAAACATGTGTTTAATGATGAGATTCATAGGAAAAAACCTTAGAATAATGTTAAAGAATATAAAAAGTGACTTATTTTTTTTACAAGTAAATGAAACATCAATCAGACATAAAATATACCTAAAATGATCAAATATGCATTTTTTAAAGGTTTGACGCCCTTTGAATATGTGTGTTCAGGATTAAAAACCGAACAAAGGACCTATGAATACTATAAAATAAGATAAAAACAAAAATTAAATGAATTATGAAATCGTCTAGATGACATAATTTCAATCCATTGTTTTTTCTCCATATGACCCAAAACACATTTTTTTTAAACACCAAAACATGTGTTTAACAATGAGATCCATAGGAAACAACCTGATAATGAGGTAAAATCCTAGAAAATCCATATTATTATTATTTTTGATGTGTAAAAATAGAAAACATGCTAATCAGATGTGTGGTCTACCCTGACCAACTCAGTAATCAATTTTTAAAACTTTTATTCCCACTAAAAACATGTGTATGGGGATCAAACCCAATCAAACAACTTTTGAATACTGTGAAATCATTGGAAAATAACTGTATAGTGATTTTTGAAATGGTTGAGCATAGGAAACATCAATTTAGGGCACCATTTTCCTAGGATTAACTAAGAAAAAAAATTAAAAAACCCCAAAACGTGTGTTTAATAGTGAGATTCATAGATAATGACCTCATAATGAGATGAAATCATAGGAAACTATCATATTATTATTATTAACATGTAAAAGTAGTTTAAATGTCAATTAGATGTGTGGTATTCTCAGAATGACTAAATAAGTAGTTTTAAATGTTTGACACCCTCTAGAAACATGTATTTAGGGGTTAAAACATAACAGGTGACATTTGAATATTTTGATATCAAATGAGAAAAAAAATATAGTGAATAATGAAATAGTTGAGTATACAAAACATCAATCTAGGGCATCATTTTTTCAGGAGGACCTGAAATGAATCCTAGTATTTCAAAACACAGAAATGTGAGTTTAAGGATGATATCCATAGAAAATGAAATTTTAATGAGGTTAAATCATATAAAAACATTATCACTATTATGTTTGAGGTGTGTGAGCTGAAATCATAGCAATAAGACCTGTGTTCTACCCTAAATGACCGAATAACCAGTTTTTTAAGGATTAACGCCCTTTAAAAACATGTGTAATAGGGTCAAAACCAACCAAATGAACTTAAAATTACCTGAAATAAAAAAAAAACTTTGAAGTGAATTTTTAAGTGGTGTAGTAAAAATAATGTCAATCTAGGGCATTGTTTTCTTAGGATGACCTGAAACACATTTTTTGTTGTTTTCAAAAGTCAAAAAGTGCCTTGAATGGCTAGATCAAAAGAAAATGGCCTTAGAATGACCTAAAATCATAGAAAATCTCTATTATTAGTATTTTTGAAATTTAATAGGATATTGAGCATAAATTGGATGTATTTTATTCTCAGAATGTTTAAATATGCACTTTTTAATGTTTTGAAGCCTTTTAAAAATGTGCATTAGGGGGTCAAAACCAACCAAACAACCTATGAATGTTGTAAAAATCATAGGAAAAAACTGTATAGTAAATTATGAAATGGATGAGTATAAAAAATTTCAATCCAATGTTTCATTTGAATGAGATGACTGAAAATAATGTTTCTTGTATTAAAACACCAAAACATGAATTTAACGGTCAAATCCAAAGAAAACGATCTCTGAATGAGGTGAAATTTTAGAAAATCCATCATATTATTATTTGTGACTTGTATGAAAATATGAAACATCAATTAGCCATCCATCCTTCCTAGAATGATTGCATAAGAGGTTTTTAAATGTTTTTTGCCCATTAAAAACATGTGTCGGGGGACAAAACCAACCAAATGAACTACGTGTCATGACCTAACCCAACAGGGATTGATCTGAAACTCTTTAAGACCACCTCCATAAGACAGGGGCTAGTGTCCAGTGTTGAGTAGGCTACCACACACATGGGAGGCCATAGCCTAAGGTACCTATATGCATGCACCCATATACACCTCTATGAAATAGTGTATGTATATATATATATATAAAGTGAAAAGAAAATTCATGAGTACATGTATCCCAAATTAGTGTACAGTAGAAGTAAAAAAATGGAAAATATTGTCCCACCAAAATAAAATTTTAAAAGCATCCATCCTTCTCAGAAGGTGGGTATTACTATCAAATACACCCATTGGAAAGCTCCTCGGCCAAGCACTGGTAAACACCCTGGTCAGTCAAGCTCACTATGCTCCACCTACTCCGGGTCCTCCTTGGACTCTGCCAAAAGGCATATGGTCTTCATAAGAAACAACACGTGTAGGAAAATCTTGTGTAGGGGTGAGTATAAATATTCATAGTAGGAACCCCAAAATCCCAAAATAAAAGAGAGAAATTGAAAGACAACAGTTCACTCAACCTTGCTAGAGGGAACCCAAATGAGAGAGAAACTCCATCTCAAAACCATCCTCAGCTACACATGATTAGTCAATTCAAACCAGATTGTGTTTCAACCCGAAAAGGTGAAAAAATAATTAGAAAACCCATAAATACACCCATATATACACTTATCTAACTCCAAGTCTCATGATATTCTGACCTCAATGCTAGCAACAGGTTCTTACTTGAGGCTCAAAGGCACACTCGACTAGGATAACACACTCTATGAGCCATATCATCACATATGAAACTCTTCTGAGATATATCACTACATTGGGTACAACCCATCCATCCTTGATGGCATAACCGAGAGTTACCACTCAATTGGGTATCACAAAGTTAATGGAATAACATCGCCATCCCAAGGGGCATACATTCAGAAGTACACACTCATCGAATAATTCCACTAAGAACATCATACATGAACTCATAAGATATCGATACCCAGATAGGGGATCTCACACCTCCCTAATGTGGGATTCTACAAACCCTAATGGAAACACAAAAGCACTCATTCTTCATAAAGGGAATCACTTCTAGGATCCATTGGGGGACACTACAAACCCGGTCTGGAAAACCACAAACCACATCCCCTCGGGTAGAGGATCCCTCCAAGGATTCTCTAGGGGACACCATGAACACAATTTGGAAACCCATAGATATCACTCAGATAGGGTATCACTCCCAGGATCTATTGGAGGACACCATAAACTGATATAACATCCTATAGATCATATCACTTGGATAGAGGATCGTCGCCTGTGTAGTGTTTGTCACAATGATTCCACAAACCCTGTCTAGTATAACTCAAGAAGTAGGATATCATATAACTGATGATTCCTCAACCCTACTAAAATTTCCTTATGAGTGGGGGATCTTATATCTAATGATGTCGCAACCCTACTAGAATTTCCTTCTATATATAGGATTGTACAACTGATAATACCACAATCCCTACAGGTCTATCCTATTATATATGGGATCATTGACTACATAGTTTTGGTCATGATTAAACCAAGAACCTGGTCTAGGGAAATGATATTCTAGAGGATCCCACCCCATCCTCTCCGGAGGGATGCTATGATGCTAGAAAATTATAGAGGATCCCACCCTGGCCTCTTTAGAGGGATACCATGCTCTATATAAGATTATCCTATTGAGGGGATAAAAATATTATACTGAGGATGTAATTCCATATGTAACCTCATAGGGATAGACCAAGGGAACTCACTCAACCACTGCTAGTCCAAACACTGATAACCTAAGAGACCCACAAAAATCACCTCATCTAGAATCTCCTAGGCCCAAACTATGGACATCATCATGTTATATGTGGAAAACTTCCCATGATTAGCTACTTGAAACCCTGAATCTAGGCCCTAAAGATGAAGATACAATGTGTGGAAACTCCTCCAATAAGAGAATACATGACATTTAAGGGTGTCTACACGGTGTGTGACCCTGCCTGAACTCCCAGTTGTTTCCTCTAAATTCACGGCTTGGCTGAGCATGTGGGCTACATGGTGTGTATGGGAGGTACATGGCACGTTTGGCATCACCCAGGTCACATCCGTGTCTCCCCTTCACACGACTTGGCCATTTTTTTCTCATACATGTCTTGTACCCTAGGGTAAATAGTGTTTCCTAGCTGCACGGCCCCTTAGACATGTCATCATCATGCGTCCATGTCTGACACCTCATGCCCGTGTACTTTTACACACCCTTGTGCATTCACACGCCTTCCCTAGCTTTGTCCCTAGGCCACACGACACAGGGTTACTACATGGAGTGTAATCATAGTACAAGGCATGTAGTCCCAAAAACTCGTCTTCCCTAAATGGAAAGAATAGATGACATGATCTACTATACTAAACTCCATGTAGATGGTAAATTCATAGGAAATTTCCCTATGAGCAGCCCAGATCATCCCCGTTTACCCTGAAACACACATATCGACCCTCAAAGGGTACCTAAAAATAATATAAGGGATCAAAAACCTTAAAATGATAAATATCAAGGGGGTTTAAGACTTAAAACTGAAAACCACCTACCTCATGATGAAACATTGAATCTTTAAGGTCGAAACGATGCATTAAAGTTGATGCAAAATGATTTGGGGTCGATAATCATCAAGATTGGAGATCAGCAGCACCTTGTTTCCCCTATTTGGTCCTTAGGTCATCCTTTACTCAAAGAAGAATAGGGGGAGGGTTTTCTACCATTGTGAACACCAAGGGGGAGGGAGTTAAGGGATATTGTTTTAATTTTATTAAAAAGAAAATCCCCAACTTAACACCCCACTGCCAACATACCTCTGACCTGACACCAGGAACTAACAAAGTTTATATTGTTACTAGGGTAAAAAAGATATTCTAAACTCAACCGCGGTCTCATAATTGAAATATGAGACTCTTCTCGGTACTTATTCATGTTTCTAATAGAAACTATTCATGGGTGATAAAATATATTTAAACTTTTTAATATCACTTCATCGAGGCTCCCTGGGCCCCATAATCTGGCACCGATTCAATGTATGGAATTAGAAATCTTCTTATAAATATTCCAAATTCTTACAATTAAAAACTTGAGTCACTACATCCTCCCCACATTAAGGATTTTTTCCCCAAAAAGTGAAATCCCAGGGACATGGGAAAGAAACTAAGCTCTCAACTAGGACTATCATGCCAACAAGCTCACTAAGACAACCTCAAAGGACATTAAGGTTTTTCTTGCTACCTACAAGTATCCACTCAAGGGGGACTCAAGGATCAACCATGCCCAACATCTAGCTCAACTAAGTCAAAAATTTGAAACAAAGCGGGCACATGTATCCTTAGCTACAATAGGTGGGGAAAACACCAAACACCTATTCCATCTATGGTTATAGGGTCTAGAAATACAACACCTCACTAACCTAATATAGAGACCAGCTAACCACTACTTTGAACACACATGTCAAAGGAACTCATCCACCACAACTTCATACAACATTATTTGGGTGGAACTACCTTTCCTGCATAGTTTTACATCACATATCTATAATGAATCTTAGTGGGGAAAGCATTCCTAATTTGTTTGATTCCACATCCATGTCAAACCGCAACACTCCCTCCTCAATAGTCTTATGAATAAAGTTGATGTCGAATACGTGAGGGTAAAAATGAGAAAACAAGGATACCTAAGTTCATACACTGGGTCTTACTAGGCCCTTCCTCAGCAAACCACCAACACATAACTCAACCCTAAATGCATAAGTGATAGTGACTTGTTAGCCTCACCTTGACACTATCTTCTTTGGGTGGATCTAACTTTCCCTAACAGTTTCAATTGCATCAGAAAAAGACTTCTCGGTTTGGGAAGGATCCCTATTAATCATGAATTCAAAGATATGTCAAACAACACCAACACAGTGCCTTACTAATGCCCTGTGTCACCCTGGAAAAACCTCAAGCAAGAAGTATAAAGAAAATATCACATCATGACAGTGTATATCAATACTACTGAATAAAGTAGCAAGTTCAAAGAGTGCACCTCTATTTGTCCTTGGAGCCTCTGTGTCAATGGACAATATAGCCTACAGCTATTCTCACCCCCACCATCTAGCTCCCTAAGTCTGGAAAGGACCACCTTGGGCTGGTGGTAGCAACTTGTACCATCTACCAGCTCTTTCTAATCTACCTGATCATCCGTCACGTCTATTACCCTATAGACCTTCATACTCTAAATTCTTCCTCATACAAGGAGGTATTTCAATCATATCCCTCTCTGCCACTTGATGGGTCATTAAATCTCCAAAATAAATTCCCCATCCATCGCAAGTGTAACACTACCTCTTATGAAGCTGACCCAAACCAGCCTAGAAGACATGACCCTCAGACCCTCCATCCTAGGATCACCTCCTAAAGAATCTAGCATTCATGGATCCCTGAGCCTTCTATTGACTACCAGCAACTAAGTTGTTAGCATTCACGTTCCTAGAACTAATGCTCAGAGTCTGCCCATCCAAAAATCTCTCCACCACGAAGTCCCAGTAAAGCACCCCAGTATAGGTGGGGATGCATTGTGGAACCACTAACACATTGATCTCCCAGCACAATCCCTGATAAAAGTTATATTCACTGAAAATTGGATCTTGAATTTTATCCATGGATTAATGTGATAGGTCTGTAAACCTAACGGAAAACTCTGCCATGGTCATGTTATCCTACCAAAGCTGCAGAAGCGCTTGGATATGCACCAACCTCAACATGGATGGATATAACTCTTCTGTGAAGAGTTTACCAAACTCTACCCAAGTGAGTGTCACCTAGTTTTGTCTCTGTATCACAAGACTCGACCATATCACCCTAGAATCCTGCATAAGTCTCTCCGTTAGGACCACCATTTGATTGGGAAGTTTCCTCATAATGAAGAAAACATGCGTGTCTGCCTTGATATAGTCATCAGATACCTTGGGGTTTGGATAAACCTAGTACCACATAATGATATACCTCTAGAACTCATGTTTTGAACTCACCCTACACGCATCATCATCCTGCACTATAGTAAAACCCATTGCTCGATGGATGGTGGAGAAACTGGAGAACCAACCTAAGGTACTGTGTCTGAACCAGTGCCCTTCAAAGAATACTTATCTTGGGGAAGATCATCACTAAAATTCCACCATGGAACCCTTTACAGATTTCATCATGGAGGAATCCTAAAACATAATCAAGATGCACCACTGTCAAAGATATAATTTGAGGAGCTAACTCAAGAAGTACAATAAAAAACCCAAATATTTTCTTATATAATGAATTTACCTTTATTTTCCCATGAACAATGTCCTAATGTACTGAGTATAAAATGAGGTTATAAGAGTCTTGGTGAATGGATATATTAGCCATCACACCAACAGTGGAACCTCTGGCCTGAGATTCGAACTCAAAACACCATAAAAATACCGCTATGCAACCCAATCCAATCTCGTGACATTTCAGTTCCAAAGAGGAACCCAATATAATGCCAATATATCATGATTTGACCAAATGGTGATAGGTTAGGGGATGGAATCCAACACTAAGTAGGCTATCACACACATGGGAGGCCTTAGCCTAAGGTACTTGTATGCATGCACACACATATACCTCAATGAAGCAGTGCAGAGATATATATAAACTGAAAAGAAAATGAATGCATACATCTATCCAAAAATAGATTATAACATAAGTAAAAAATGAAAAAATACATTCCCACCAAAAGAAAATTTTAAAAGCATCCAATATTCTCAAAAGGAGGGGATCACTGTCAAATTCACCCGCCAGAAAGATCCTCAGCCAAGCATCAGTAAACAGCCCGATCAATCTATCTCACTAAGCTATGCCTACTCTGGGTCCTCATAGGACTCCGTCAAAAATCCTATGGTCTGTAAAAGAAACAAAATGTGTCAGAAAATCCCATGTACGGATGATTATAACAATGCATATGATCTTTCCCAAAAACCCAAAAGAAAAAGGAGTAATTAAAAGGAAATATTCTGCTCAACCCAACCAGAGGGAACACAAATGAGAGAGAAACTCCATCTCGAAACCATCCTCAGCTATACATGACTATTCCTCTAAAACTACATGGTGTGTCAACCCAAGAAGGTGAAAAAACTGCAAGGAAACCCATAGATACACCTAGATATAATCGTCTCAGACTCCAAGTCTTAGAAGGTCCTGACCTCATAGCTAGAGATCGGTTCCTACTTTAGGCTCAAAGGAACACTCGAGCATGAGCATGTACTACAAAATACCTATCATCCTAGATGACACTCATTTAAGTGATATAACTCCATAAAGTACAACCAATCCATCCCTGATGGAATGACTGAGAGATACCACTCAATCGGGTGTCACAAAGTCGATAGCACAACACCGCCATCCCAAGGGGCATACATCCGAGAGAACAAACTCTTTAGATAAATCCACTAAGAGAATCATGTTGTAACTAAAAATATCAATACCCAGATAGGGGATCTCACCCATGCCTGATGGGGGATACTAAAAACCAAGCAAGAAACACAAAAGGTTTCATTCCGCAGAAAGGGGATCACTCCAAGGATCTGTTAGGGGAAACTAGAAACCTAGTTTGTACAACAATAAACCACATCTCCCCATATAAGGGATCACTCCTAGGATCTACTAGCAGACACCACAAATCCAATCTGCAAACCCAAATATCTCAATTAGATAGGGGATCACTCCCAAGATCCTTTGGGGGACACCACAACCCAATTTGACATCCTGGAGATTATATAACTCAGATAAAGGATTGTCGCATGTGTAGTATTAGTCACGATGATTCCACAAACCTCATATGGTATAACTCACGAAGTAGGGGATCTTATAACTGATGATTCATCAAACCTATGGAAAACATCTTTTGAGTATGGGATCATACATCCAATGATGCAGCAACCCTACAAGAACTACCTGCTATGTAGAGGATCGTACAACCGATGATACCAAAAACCCTACAGGGTTATCCTACTTGTAAGGGGATTGTATCCCATGTAGTGTTGGTCACGATGATGCTAAGAACCCAATATAAGGATGTGATATGATAGATGATCCCACCCCTACTTCTCTATAGGGATGCTACAACTCGAAAAAATGATAGAGGATCATGACCTAACCTCTTGGGAAGGACGCCATAACTCTAACTAAGCTCATTATATTGAGGGGATCACAATACTATACCAAGGATATAATTCCAAAATTAATTTGATAGGGATACACCAAGGGAACTAAATCAACCACAGCTGGTCAAAACATTTATAACCTAAAAGACCCACAACATAGCCTTACCTCTCATATCCTAGGCCCAAACTATGGCCACCGCCATGTTCTATATAGAAATCTACCTAACATTGGAAACATGAAAGCCTGAATTTGATACATAAAGATTGAGATAAGCTGGGTGTAACCTCCTCCAAGAGGAGACTATGTGGAATATAAGGGGGTCTACATAGTGTGTGACCCCTCCTGGACACCTTTCCATGTCCTCTAAATTCATTGCTTGGCTGATAATGTGGGCTACATAGAGTGTATAGGAGGTACCCGGTGTGTTCCGCCTCACCTAGGTCTTGGACGTGTCTTCCCTTCACATGAATGAGATATTCGTGTCTCACACATGCCATGTACCCCAAGGTACATGGAATGTCCCAAATACATGACCCCTTGGTCATGTCATCTGCTCATGTCTATGTCTGGCACCCTATGCTCGTGCACTCTGGTCTTGTACTTTAACACGGACCTATATGTTCACACATCTTCCCTGGCCATGTCCTCAGGCCACACGACATGGGGTCACTACACATTGTGTAACCACAGTACATGGCATGTATTCCCAAAAACTAATCTTCCCTAAATGGGAAGAATGCATGGTGTAATCTATTACACTTTCTGCCATGTAGATGGGAAATTTTTCAGTAATTTCCCCATGAGAAGCCCTAATCACCCATCTTTACCCCGAAACACACATATCAACCTTCAACGGGTCCTATAAAGTGTCTAAAGGATCTAAAACTTTAAAAATATGAAAAACAGGGGGGATTGGGACTTAAAACTCTAAACTTCATACCTCTTGGTGAAACTTTGAAGCTTCAAGGTTGAAATGTCACTCGTTAGGTGTTGCATCATGATCTGAGAGTGATCACTGATAAGATCGGAGATTAGTGGCACCTTGTTTCCTTGATTCGGTCATTGGGTCATCCTTCACTCGAAGAAGAAGAGGGTGAGTGGATCATGTTGTCATGTGCACCAAGGGGGAGGGAGGTAATGGGTATTTTTTAATTTTATTAAAAAAAATATCCTCTACTTAACACCCTTCTCCCAAATCGCCTCCGACCTGACACCTAGTGCTGACAAATTTTGTGCCATTACTAGGGTAAGAAGAAAATTCTAAACTCAACTCTGGTCTCATAATTATGATCTGACACTCTGCTCATTATTTATTAAAATTTCAAAGATAAACTATACACATGTGATAAAATATTTTTAATATGACTGCATTGAGGCTCTCCGAGCCCCAAAATCCCACACCGACTCAGTGCCTAGATTTAGAAATATTATTAGAAATATTATAATGTTTTACAGGGAGAAACCTAAGTAACTAAAATCTAAATTATGTGAAATAATCTAAAAACAACTATACAGTGAACTATGAGATTGTAGAGTGTGTATAACATCAATATGAGGTGCATTTTTCTGGGCATGACCCAAAAACACATTTTTGAAATTTTAAAACACCAAAATGTGTGGTTGGCATTGAGATCCATATAAAATGACCTCATAATGATGTGAACTCATTGAAAATATTAAAACATCTTATGTTTCTAGATATAAATATTATTTTCGATAGCATAAAAGATACACCACACCAATCTTAAATGAACAATATAATCTTATTGTTTAAATGTGACTATTATAGCCTATTTGTTAAATTGGTGGGAATGAATAGTATTAATGGAATTAAGAAATATATATGTTTCAAATTTATTTCTAAACTATTAATTAATTATTTTAAATAGGCACTCTAATTTATAAAAATGTAATTTTATTCTTCAAAAATATGTTTTCTTCAAAAATAGTTCTTTTTTATTTTCATGAGTGAATATTATAATTATTTTATAGAAATTTTAGAAAATTTATTTGACAAAATTAATCTAATTTTTTATTCATAATGTAAAAATTATCTTAAAATAAATTTTTGATAATTTTCTAGTAATATTGATTTTTCAAGGAATAGTGAAAATACTGATTTTTATTTGAAACTATATTTTCTTTTAAAGTATTTATGAAGTAAAATTATATTTTGGATTTTTTTTAAAAATTATTTAGTTTATTTTTATTTAAATCAATCCAATTATGGTTTTTCAAATGTATTTTATACATTAATTTAGTATTAAAACACTTTATATTTAAAAAGGGAATTTTTCTGAAAAAATGGTTTTCACAGCATTTTCCCGGTTTAATTTTAAATTAAATTATAAAACTTTTTTGTTTTAAATTTTGAAAAAAGGATTCCATATTTGGAATCATGGTTTTTAAATTTATTAAATATTTCCATTTTATTTTTTGGAAATACGAATAGGAATTTAGTAATTTTTATTACCATAGTAAGGGGTAAATTAGGTAATTTAGGTTCAAAAATAAAATGATAAGGGATAGAAAATAACCTTAACACTTGAAAAAAATATTTTATTAGTAATATTCATCCATAATAATTTAATTTTCGATTATATGAATATTTATATCAATTTGGATGATATTATTTCCATTATAGTATTTTATTTAAAGAAAAGTCAAACATATCACACTCTTGTTTTTAGTAAGTACGATATTTTTAATATGGGGTTATCCAAAAGATATATTAGACAATAAATATTATTTTAAAATATAAAATATTTATCTTCATCTTCGTAATTTATTTTAATTTTCGTGAAGAAATAACTACCTTAAATGCTCGCACAATGTTGATGAAGTTATTATTCAATTAATGGAAATATCAAATAAATGATATTATAAATATGAAAATAAATATAATTTGATATAATTAATGTAATTAATTAATTATATAGATTAATTATAAATGTTACTAATTCATTAAAAAATGATGTTATATTGTCTTATTGATATTTTTAAAATTCAATGTAATGAATAGAGTCAAAATTGACTTTAATGAAATTTTAAAATAAATAATATTTTATTAAATGATATAAAAATCATAAGAATCATAAATTTATCCAATTAATTAGGATAATGTTTAAAATTTTATCTATGGTATATTTATTGGTATTTTTTCATTTTATTGTAAAAATATAGACCCTCAAAAGTAAAAATCAATGTTGTCATGATAAGTGTTAAAGGGATTAAATAAGGATTAATACTAATTGATAAAGATAAGAATGTGATATAATATTATCCAAATATTATCGAATTATATTATTTATACCCTTACTCATGTTAACTTCTAAATAAATTAGTTTTTATCCATTTTTAATTAAAAATTTATTTATATTAATTTAATATTTTGAGAAATTCCAAGAATGTCCCTCCCCACTCTAATAAAAGGGCATCTCTTATTATCATTTATTCACACATAAAAATCATTTTTTTCTCCCAATATCTTCCCATATATGTTCCTATAATCCCTAAACACATTATATAATACTTATTTTAAGTAAAAATCTAACCTTAGAAGGCTTAAGGTTCTAATCAATGGAGGTTTTGCAAAGAATAGTTATAGTTTTTATCCACTTCTTTTAGTTTTGTTTCTTCTTCCGACTCCTTAAAATATTCGTCAACCATTATAAAATAATAAAACCATCATAATAAAAATACTAATATGTGATTATTTTTATAACATAACCTATATCAATCTCCACTTCTATCAAATGTGAAATGAAGATATTGTTCGTGTGTACGACAGACTACCGCCTTGCGAATCGATGTGATTCATTTTCAATCACCATCTATCATGATTGGTTATAAGGATGAAATTTATTTTTATATATGATATTCATTAAATATTTATCATTCTAAAAATATATTATATCACTTACATTCTTCCCTTTCTTTGCATAGAAAAATGATAATGTCGTTTGTGCATACGTGTGGACTACCACCTCCAAAAAGCAATGTGATTCATTTTTCATCTCTATATCATATGGATGATAAATATATATATATATATATATGTTTATGTATATTTAAATAAATAATATGATATATATTATATTATTATCATTCTTTAAATATAAAATGATACTTACCTTCTTTTCATAATGATCATTGAAAAATGAAAATGTTACTCTTGCGTACATACGGCCTACCATCTCCATGATTGTAACATAATTCATTTTTCCAAAAAATATTTCATGTTTGGATTAAAAATTATAATTAATGTATAAAAGTGATAATTATTTCATGAATATGATTTTTTATATGATTTAATTCTGATCTCTTTAACCACAGTTAACTAACCAAAGTCATTCTAAACTTATGAACCGAATATCATCAAAGCATCCAACGTGAAATCAAATAATTAAGTTATTTTTATAACAAGTTTATAAGTGATAAAAATTAATAATAAACCTAAAAAATAAATTATAAATTAGCTTAATTTTATTGTTCAGGAAGATAGATAATTAATGTGATCATCCTGACTCAAGGTAAGGGACTCTTTAACTAAATAACCTCATTCAAAATGTTTTAAATATTTATTTTCTAAATCATTATCTTTTATGTAAATGTTTTAAAAATTATTTTTATAAAGATATTTATATGGAAATGAATGTTTTAAAATTTTAATTTTCTAATTTCTCTAAAAAAATTCAAAAAGTATAGTTTTTAAGGATTTATGTAGGGGCCTTTTTTAAAATCCTCTTTTAAAGTTCCTATTTTAGATTTTTTTATAAAAGTCAAAAGGAATTTTTTTAACATATATGGAATGAGTGGATTTTACCACATCTTTGATGATTTAATTGTTTAATTTTTCCTTTATATGTTTTTATAATTCTTTTCAAATAAAATGGATTCATTATTATGTGTGCGATTTTTAATATTTTAAAAATGATTTTTATAAGAAAAGGGTATTTTTGATATCCGAAAGTGTTTCAAAAATGGGTTTAAAATATTTTTCAAGGGATTTATTCATGAGGTGGTCCTTAAGAATTATTTATAATGGGTTCACCCAGATAGCTTTGAGTTATTAGGTTATAGCTTATATGATTGGTGGGACCAAATAGAATTGGGTGAGAATGTTATAGCTTGTACGATGGGTGTTCCCATATTGCGCTCCAATGAATTGAGTAATAATTATGTTCTCTAGATAGTTATATTGTAACTTGTTTGTATAGATATTCTTAATTTTTAAGGGTTATATAAGGACTCTATGATAACTATGTCCCAAGGAACTTATATCACCTTTATATGCTTGCTAATAAGTTTTCAAGAAAATCATTTTATTTTAAAAAGGTAAGATAATGATCTTTTTAAAAATATGATTCTATTTTGGGGTAAAATAAATGTTTTTAAGAAAATGTTTTTATGGGTTTTCATTTGACAAAAAGTTTTATTTATTTATGTCCTTTACTAAGATTTTTTTGTTCATTCCACGTTCTAAAATCGTTTCACTAGGTTTTAAGGAAAATTATGGACAAGGATGAGGTCAAGATAAAAATTTTGAATGTATGTCATGAAAAATAAAACATGTTTTATTTTAAAATGGTTTCATTTAGTGAAAAATAATGGATAATTTGTATCAATGTCCACTTGTAATGTCTGTTATTATGATGTAAGAGTTTCTAATCATTATCTAAAACACCAAACCTAAAATATATTTGGGAAAAAGAAAGTGATTTATAGTTTTAAAATAACTAGAATTGGTATTTTTTATGGTTTGGTCCTTATAGTTAGTATCAAATCAAGTTTTAGACATATTTTGAGGTTAGGATATTTTCATGAGATTTTATATTAAGATTTTTGGATACCATCATGGGTTTATATTTTTAATATTGACTATAAGTTCAAAGGTTTAGACACCCTTTTGAGGTTTTAAGAGATGGATTTTTAGGTAATTGATGATAGTTTTGGATATTGGATTTAGAATTAAAATATAATTAGGTATATATATTTTAAGGTTAAAGTATTATAGAATTTGTATGGTTATTGTCTTTATAGGGTCTATTTTCATTTTATCATGCTTTTCATATTTTAATATTGATCTTGTATATATATTAAAGTTAATTTATCAAGATGGAAGGATAAGGATCTCACATAGCCTTCTTATTCATTCTAAATGATTTAATCATCACTATTGTGGAAAAAAATTCTTTATATGATCTGGAATTCTTTTTGGGAATCCAAATCATATGCAAGAAACTATTTTATTTTTAAAAAAGGTTAGTGTTTCTTTAAAAAAATTATGGATCGTGTTATTTCTATTATTTTATTTCAAATACTACACCCATCTATGACATTAGGAAAGTGGAATACAATTAAGGACTTGGATATTTCATTTTTGGAGATTTGTACTACCTACTGGTAGATAAAGGGGAAATAGATTGCATAAAATAAGACCCTGATATCTATATTTAATGTGTGAGTTATTTTTTTATGATCTAAGTTTGAATTTTTATTGAGTTATATTGAAAAAACATAAGGAATTTTTTGATATATTGACTTATAAGAATTATGTATTATGGAATAATAAAAAGGATGTTTTTTTGTATAATGTTTTCAAAAAATATTATAAAGTGGTATTTCATCAATATTATGATAATTATGAAACACCTAAGTAATATTCAATAGTAGTTTTTTTTTTAAATTTGGAAAAATATGTTAGATGAAATCAGTACCTATAAAAATTAGTGTAGTGAAAGGGTGATAATTTTTGGGAGACATTCTTTGGGTGTTGATAAATGGTTGAGGTATATTTTACCCTTAAGCTTATGATACGAAAAAATAATAATTGAGGAAGAATGCCTTTATTTTTGGTAGTCATAATTTTAAATGAATTGGTTGACTTTATAGTTTATATGATCTCTAGTTTTGAGGTAATTATGGCTTGATACAATTTTGGGAACATATGTTTTATTAGAGAGATAACCATGATATTAAAAAGTGATTTAGTGATTAGGATATTAATGTAATTTTTTAATATTTCCACTATTTTGGTAAATTTATATGATTAATGTAAATAGAATATTGTGGGATTTTATTTTACAATAAAGATATAATTATCATTTGGATTCATATTTGATTTTATTGTAAAATTATTGTGATTCATTTATTTATGGAAATGTTAAGAATACTAAAAGATTATGTGATTTAGGAAATTAATTTTTTGGTATGAGGTTATAAGAGCAAATAATGTTATTTTGGGAGAAAGATTTTTAAATTAGCTTGGAATATTATATGATCAAATACTTATAGATATTGGGTTTCAACCTTAGTATGTAATATTTTAAGAAAAAATAAGGATATTTATTTTTTAATTATCTAAGTTAAATTTTTTGTATTACTATTGAATTCTGAATATTAAAAGTAGATTTTATTCATTTTAATTTTTGTAAATTATCTTATATGATTATAAAATTTCAGGTCTTTGTTAATTTCTAAGGATATGAGGAATATATTTTTAACTTTTTGAGGATTTTTTAATCTATAGAAGTTGATTCCAGTGCTTCAGGAATAAAAAAATCATACTCATCATTTGGAGAAAAGGATAAGTTTGTGGTAAAAATTTATTAAAGGATAAAACTATACTTTTCAATTAAGAAAAACTCTTCATGTTCTTATTCTAGGAAGTAAAATAAATTTTTAAATATAAGAAAATGATTTTGAAAAAATTTTATTCGTTAACTTTTCTTACCGAGTAAACAATGGTCTTTTAACCCATTATGGATATAAGGTTTTTTATGGTTAAATTTCTCATGAACATATGATTTATCATTATCCTTAAATATTTGGGAGTTAGGTTTTTCTTATATATCAATGTATTAACTTCCCAATAATGTTCCCATACATGGAAACCTAGTATTTCTAACTTCAAAGTACCTTTGTACTTCCCTTTTCTCTCTTATTAAGTGGAAGTTTTATTAACGATGTGAGATTTCAAGAAATGTATTTTGAAAAGATAAACCCAGGTTACCGACCCCATGTTCAAAATTATGAGGATGTAATTTCCAAAAATTGGGGAGAATGTAACAACTCAATTTTTTAAAAGGAAATACTATGTTCGATAGCATACAAGATATGCAACACCGATCTAAAACAAACAACAAAGTCTTATTATTTAAATGTGACCGTTATAACCTAGCTTTCAAATTGAAGAAAATTAATAGTATTATTGAAATTATGAAATATATATTGTTCATATTCATTTATAATTTATTAATTAATTCTTTTTTAATAATCACTCAAATTTTTAGTAATGTCATTTTATTCTTTAAAAATATGTTTTTTCAAAAATGGTTCCTTCTTGCTTTTTATGAGTGATATTATATTTAATTTTTATAATTTCTAGAAAATTTAACTAAAAATAATAATTTTATTTTTTTAATTCATCATAACAAAATTATTTTAAAATTAATTATTGAATATTTTATGAAAATATTGATTTTTCAGGGAATAGTGAAAGATACTCTTTTTTATTGAAAAATGTATTTTATTTTAAAGTAATTATAAAGTAAAATTTTATTTTGGATTAGTTTTAAAATTTATATAGTTAATTTTAATTTAAAATAATCCAACTGTGTAATTTTAATTGTATTTTATAATTCAATTTAGTATAAAAACACTTTATATTTAAAAAGGGCATGTTTCATAAAAATTGTTTTTTATTGTGTTTTGCTGGTTTAATTTGAAATTAAAATTTTCAAATTCTGTATTTTAAATTTAAAAAAAAGGATTCCATATTTGGAATTTAGAGGTTAAAATTTATTAAATATTTCCCTTTTATTTTTGGAAAATATGAATAGTTACCTTAGTAATTTTTATTACCGTAGTAAAGGGTAAATATGGTAATTTAAATTAACAAATAAAATGATAAGGACTATAAAATAATCCTAAAAATTTCCAAAAATTTATTTTATGATTAATAATCATCCATAATCATTCAATTTTCGGTTATATGACCATTTATAGATACTTTAATGAGATTATGACCATTATATCATTTTAATTAAAGAAAAGTGAAACATGTTATGCTCTTGTTTTTAATTAGTATAATATTTTTAATATACTATTATACAGATAATATTTTCAACTATAAATATTATTTTGAAATATAAAATATTTATCTTCATCATGGTAATTTATTTTAAAATTTCAGTGTAGAAATAATTACCCTATATACTTACACAACGTTGATGGAGTAATTATTCAAATAATGGAAATATAAAATAAATGATATTATCAATATAAAAATAAATATAAAATGTAATAATTAATGTAATAAATTATCTTTATTGATGAATTTTACATTTTATTGATTCATTATAATATTTATTTTTGAATTTATCTTGTTTTATTGATATTTTTAAAAGTCAATGTAATCAATAGTTTTAAAATTGACATTAATGATATTTTAATATAAATAATATATTATTAATTGATATAAAATTTCTAAAAATATTAAATTTGGAAAATTAATTAGTATAAGTTTAAATATTTCATCCATGTTCAATTTATGGGTTGTTTTTCATTTCATAGTAACAATATTGACCCTCAAAAAGTAAAAAACAATGTTGTCGAGGCAAGAGTCAAATGTGTTAAATAAGGGTTAAAACTAAATGATGATGGTAAGAATTTGACATAAACACATAATAGAGTTATTGTATTATAGGATTTAGACTCTTTATAATCTTATCTTATAAATAAATCACTTTTTATCCATTTGAAAATAAAAAATAATATATATTAATTTAATATTTTGAGAAATTTCAATAGTGCCCCTCCCCTCTCTTATAAAAGGGAACCTCTTGTTCTCATTATTCATGCTATAGAACTATTTTGGTTCATCCAAGATCTACCCAAATAACTTCCTAGAATACCTAACCACATTTTATATTCCTTTTTGTATGCAGAACACTAACCTTAGTGGACTTAAGGCATTAATAAAAGGAGGTTTTACAAAAAAGAGATATAGTTTTTATCTACTTGTTCTTCTTTTATTTCTTTTTCCAACTCCTTAAAATATTTTTAAACCATGTTAAAATAATAACAAAAATGTACTTAATATACTGAGATGTTATCATATGTATAGAATTGCCAATATTTATCTCCACTTCCATAAAATTTGAAATGAAGATGCCATTCGTGTGTACAGTGGACTACTGTCGTGTTAACAGATGTTATTCATTTTACATCATCATATACCACAATTGAACTACTACAAAATAGGACTTCAAAATGATAAAAATGGCCTTTATTAGCACTAGATAATTTTTTACTACTGGAGTGAGATAAAAATCCCTTGTCTTTTTTCAACACTAAAAAATGCTGATAAGGGGGTCCTTTATGATGCTAAAAATTCTGATAAAGGGTTCATTTATCCGTGATTTTTTAGTGATGAAAAAGTACCAAATTATCAGTGATTTTATTTAGTATTGAAAAGGGTACCTTTATCATAACTTTTGAAAACACTGATAAGGGACTCATTTATCAGTTCTTTCCAAAGCACTAATAAAGTACCTTTTTATTGGCGATTTCAAAAGCACTAATAAAGGGGCATACTGTAGTGTGCAGTAACAACACACTGCAACATGAGTAAAATTTACTATAATAGAACACCAAAACACCAAAAACACCACTAGATATCATCAAAATCAAGTATAAATACATAATTTATATGAAATAAAATTTACAAAAAAAAATACAGGAAAAAAACATTATATTATAGACATTTCAAACATTGGTTTATACAATTAAAAAAGACCAAATTTTTACATAAAATCAAAAGAATAAATATTCCTTTTATATTTTGATCCTAACCCTGACTCATTCTATTTTTGAACCAACCACACCTTCTGGAGAAAAATAACTCTCCTATATAAGAAAAAAATTCGTATGTTAGCAACAATATAAAGAAATAAATTAACGAAAGTGTTAATTTTAAAATAAAATTTGAGTCATACCACAAACATTGTTTATTGAATTGAGTTGTGGTTGATTCTTACATGTCGCACCATTTCGTATTTTTATTCTTGAATTATCTTTGTAAAAATTAATTAAACTATTATAAGATAAATATCGAGCATGTTCGATCAGTTTTTAGTGAGTGACACTTTTGGAACTAAAATGTTAATTTTAAACTGATAAAAAAAATTGAGTCATATTGTGCACATTATGTATCAGATTGAGGTGATGCTAATTCCTACACATCAAAGATGACTTATTTATAATTTCTATAAATTATCAAAACAATCTAAAAAGTGTTTTCTAAGTTTTTAGTAGGTCATTTTCCCATTTTACTGAAATTGATGTCAATTTTAGATAAAAAGATTTACTTTTAGTCATATCAATCACCTCATGCATCAGAATAAGGTATGAATGATTTATACACATCTTAAATGACATAGGGATCATTGTAATAAATTATCAAAAAAATATCAATGCTTTTTATTAGTTTGAGTACATCACTTTTCTTTTTTACTAAATAGTCATTTTAAACTAGAAACATACACTTCCACTCATTATAATCACATCATATATCTGTTTGTAATGAAACCAATTCTTATATGTTAAAAATTAATTATGAATCATTTTCCTAAATTATCAATAAAATATGAGTGTGTTTGATTGGTTTTTAGTGATTGAAATTTTTTAAACTAAAAGGTTAATTTTAATCTGATAACGGACACTTTGAGTCATACCAGGAACATCATGTATCGGATTGAGGTGAGGACAATTTATAAACATAAAACGTTACTTATAGATAATTTACATAAATTATAAAAACAATATGAATGCATTTTCTTGATTTTTATTGGGTTAGTTGTCTATTTTACTAAAATTGGTGCCAATTTGAAATAAAAAGACACACATGGAGTCATACCAGTATCATAGTGCGTCAGATTAAGGTGAGAATGATTTCTACACATCTTAAATGACTTATGGATAATTTTATTAAAGTATCAAAACAATATGAATGTTTTTATTAGTTTTGAGTATGTCACTTGTCTTTTTTTACTAAAATGTCATTTTAAAATGGAAACAAACGCTTTGACTAATTCTAACCACATCGTGTATCAGTTTGATGTGAAAATAATTCATATGTTTCATAAATGAATTATGAATCATTTTCTTAAATTATAAAGAAAATATGAGCTTGTTTGATCAGTTTTCAGTGAGTGGCATTTTTTGAACTATAATATCGATTTTAAACAGATAACGGACACATTGAGTCATACTGGGAGATTTTTTTGTTATATTGAAGTTTATATGATTCCTACACATCACAATGGACTTGTGGATCATTTTAGTAAAGTATAAAAATAATCTGAATGTGTTTTCTCATCTTTGAGTAGGTTAGTTTTCCATTTTACTAAAATTGATGTTGATTTTAAATAAAAAGGCGCACTTGGAGTCATACTGGTCCCACCATGTGACAGATTGAGGTGTGGATGATTTCTACACATCTAAAATGACTTACGGATAGTTTTCCTAAAGAATCAAAGAAATCTGAATGTTTTTTCTTAGTTTTGAGTACGTCACTTGTCTTTTTTTCTAAACTGTCTTTTTAAATTGGAAATGTGCACTTTGACTCATTATGATCACATCATGTATTAGTTTTACATGAAACGAATTCCTACACATCACAAATGACTTATGAATAATTTTAATACATTATCAATAAAATTTAAGTGTATTTGATTTGTTTTTAGTGAGTGGTACTTTTTTAACTAAAATGTATATTTTAAATTAATAATGGAAACTTTGAGACATTCTGGGAACAATGTGTATCAGATTGAGATGTGGCTGATTCCTAAACATAACAAATGACTTATAGATCATTTTTTTAAAGTATAAAAATAATATGAATGGGTTTTATTAGTTTTGACTAGTTCGGTTTTCCATTTTACAAAAAATGATGTAAATTTTAAATAAAAAGATTTACTTTGAGTCATATTGGTCACACCAGACATTGAATTGTGGTGCGGCTGATTCATACACATTTCAAATGACATGTGTATCAGTTTTCAAAAATATCAAAAAACTGAATGTTTTTTATCAATTTTGATTACATCACTTGTCTTTTTTACTAAAATGACATTTTAAACTAGAAACACACACTTTGACTCGTTATGATCACATCGTGTATCAGTTTAATATGATATAAATTCATACATGTCACAGATGAGTTATGAATAATTTTCCTAAATTATCAAGAAAATATGGACATTTCTATTGGTTTTCAGTGAGTGCCACTTCTTGAACTAAAATTTAAATTTAAATTTGATAATGGACACTTTGAGTCATACCAGGAACATCGTGTATCGGATTGAGGTGAGACTAATTCCCACGCATCAAAAATGAATTATGGATCTTTTTTCTAAATTATAGAAACAATATGAATATTTTTTATTAGTTTTGAGTATATCAGTTGTCTTTTTTTACTAAAGTTAATATCAATTTTAAATAAAGAAGAATCAATTGGGGTATATCTGATAGGTAATCAGTATAAAATTCAATAGCTTCTTCAAAAATATGTCATTCTGAAATATAACCTTATAAAAGACATCAATTATGAACATACCATTTCAAAATCATCATATATAATTCAATGGGGTACATCCATATGTAATGGACATGACCAAATATTTGAACCTCTCTAACCAAGTGAACTATATGTTGGAACATTATATCAAAGAATGATGTTGGGAATAAAATATCTAATTCACATAATATAACAGTAACCTCCTTATTCATGACTATAAAATTCATCGTGTCTATAACTTTAATGCATATGGTTTTGAAAAAAAATGAACAGTTTGGTTAATTTATGTTGTAAATTTTGATGTTGAATGCAACATAAAGTAACAAACATCAAATCTTGCATCAAAACATGATAATTTTGTTATTTTAGTCCTTGTAACTTCATATTAGTAATTGACACGACATTCTTGATATTTGATGAATACCCTTGTGGAAGATTTACACTATTAAGGAAAAGGAAAATTTCAATTTTTCTACCTGGATAGAGTGTAAGCGGTGGGACAAATAAGACACTCCCTTTTACCCTTCATCGATGCCAAATCTTCCCTTATCCCCATTTCAATCAATTCCAAACAATCCTTGATTCCATATTTTGTTTTTTATAGGAAAATTTAGCAACGTACCAAAAACATAATCAAATAATTTTTTTCTGTATACATGAAATCAAGAAAATGTATGATATAAAAACATTTCCAATATAGTAATTCAAAGAAAATTGATCTCTTCTTACAGCCTGATTTTGTAAGGTTTTTACAAAATGGTTTACTGAAAATAGTGTCAATATAATTTAATTTATTTCATATTTGATCACCCATTACTGGAGACAGTGCTGTAACTTTTTATATATTCCAATCGAATGTAGTCATCCCAGATCGGGATTTATTTCATTGAGGTAAAGATTTCCAATTTCCTAAAAAAATACATAGAATTGAATTGAGTTTGTGTGTTTTTCATATATGGGACACCCCAACAATCCTTTAATGTGATATCCTGATAAATTTCCATAAGTAGGGAATTCATTTATCATTCCACAAAACATAGACCTCAATGTGAATTATTCACTTACACGAGCATCATACATTGTAACACATGTATCCCACATCAATTTCAGATATTTTATCAATGGATCTAAATAGATATCAATATAATTACTAGGTTGTTTTGGTCTAGATATAAGTTGAGACAACATAATTTATTTTAGCTTCATATATTACCATGTCGGAATCTTAAAATTTACAAACATGACGGGACATGTACTGTGAGTACCACTATTTGTAAAAAAGGGATTTATTCCATCTGTAGATAAATCAAGAGGAAAGTTTCTCAGCTCATTTTTAAATTTTGGATACTCTTAATCAATTTTCTTACACTAAGGAGAATCTGTTGGATGACGCAGGTTCCTATATTTAATTCTTGTATATGCATGCAATATAAATTTTCTCATGTTTTCCAAAGATCTATATTGTCTTCTAAACCATGTAATGATTGGAAAATACAATACATGTTATGGAGGAATTGATTTGTTTTTATTGTATCAATTTGTGCCACACATAGGGAATTTTATGAGTGATTCATGGACCTTGTGAAAAAATATGAAATCATTTGGAAAAGCATGAATTTTTTTAGATCATTCCCATTGAATGTATCATTCGTTTAGTGCCATATGTTTGAAATAGTAGTTCATTTTCTTATTGTATCATATCATTCAGGAGAACAACTAGTTATGTAATGCTTTTGTCACTCCATCTTCTACCAGCTTTCAAATTATATAATTTCAATATAGCTAAAAATGTTGTGTATTTAGTAAAATAGGTATACAATGGTCTCATTTTATAGATATTTAACTTCACAAACAACTTTGGAAAATCAAGAAGGTCATATTAAATATTCATTTTCATTTATTCCATGTGATCTCTATCATCATTTACACTTTTATTCATATCAAATGTTCTATAAACCACATTATCATCCCAATCGGTGTGAACATTCAGTTTTTCCCATGTTTAGTCCAACATTTATAGATTTGATCTATTCTTTGACAGATCAAATGTTCTTCCAACCCGTATGGGCTTATTTTTCTAGAATAAAAAAACATAAACATAGAAAAAGGATTTGAGAAGGTTTGTAGGCATGTGCTCTTGAAAACATGATGAACTCTTTAACTCCATATTTATACTCTTTTTTTAAATGATTAGAATGTATCTATTTTCAATTCATATCCATCCTATTGGGTTCATAAAATATAAATTTTTTATAATAAATAAATAAATGCACATAATATATTCATTATCAAAGGTGAAAGTTATAGGCAACTCTAATAAGGGAAGCCCAACATTCGATTCTTTCAAATAATTTCAGTATTCATTAAAGAAAATGGGTAATTTAATTTAAGAAAATAATTTCTCCACTATGGTAGGATTTATCCTCTGAATTAATTCAACATTTAAAGTTATAGAGAACTTTAATGCTCATCATCTAATCTCCCAAACATTTATCATTGAATTTTGTTGTTTGACACACATCCTCCATCTCTTCTATACATCTAACTATGTTTCCTGAAATACTCAAATCAATATTCATCCATGGGATGACTACTTCTATGATTTGTAAAAGAAACATAAAAGAGATTGGGAATGAGTCTTAATCAAAAAAATGAAATAACTATTCCGGAGATGAAATTGATGAGAATGATAGTTGTCTATAAAATAGATGGGGGATGGGTCTCAAGAAACAAATTAAAATAATAACTATTTTTTGACACAGATAAAGTCTTTATTAAATCCCATAAACAAATGAAAATATAATATAGGCAATTAAGGGGCAATAAAAAACCCAAATATGATAAACAAGAATAATAAACTCTGATTAAATCAACTAGAAGATATAAAAATGTATTGATAAAACATTTTAATAAATAAAGAGTGAATTCATATACATGGATGGTAATCATAGATTCTTAGGGGTAGAACCAATACTTGTAGACCTAAAATGATGAATACCTAAAAATAATTTCTAATATATAGCATTTCATAACCTACATTCTAATTTTTGGAACAAGTGGTGTCACAACCTAAGTAATTATTACATTTAATATTAATGGTATTTTAAATATTTGAAGAAATCTCAAGACTCTTGGGATGTCATATCGCCACACTAACCCATCCTAAGGATTTTAAGGAGGTCATCACATCAGATCTACCCATCTAAAAGATTCTAAGGAGGTCATCTAACACACATTGACCCATCATTGAGATTATAAAGATGTCTATAAAGATTTTTTGAAAAAGAAATAATGCACATAAACAATATATATCAAAAATTAGAGAGAAAAACACACCAAACATTGTAACATCTATTCCATACACACTAGCTCTTTCGAGACAGAACAACTCTCGTGAGGTCACATTTTCTAAGTGGACTGCACTTAATTAACTCAGAAATCTAAGTGGAATCACAAAATCAAAAGGTCTATAAGAAATAACTCCCCATATAAAGTCTTTACTACAAAAATATGAAAATAACTAGTCAATTTAATTTTCCAGGAAGCAGTCTCAGAGGCTACCAAACCACCATCATGGAAATTGATAAATACAAAATTATATAAAAAATGTAAAATGGGATCAGACTTCTACCATATGGTTAATTATACTATTTATCCAATGAAAATAAATCATGATTCATCCACACTTTCACATAAATAAAAGGGTAGCTCACAAACCACCTATATTAATTCACAGATGCAATTGAAAAGGAACGAGATGCTCATATGGACTAGGATCAAAGATGAGAAGGATCATAGTATAGGTGTTTCACACTCTAAAAACTCCAAGAATCAAAATGGACGATCTCCATAGCCAAATCTCCAAAATGGCTAACTCACCACACTCATAGTTGCAAAACAGCCTCTACCAGGGCCAGAACCATTGATGTTTTAAACCTAAAGTTCCCCAAGAGAATATATAGAGATACTTAAGTTTAAGAGAAAGAAGAGAAATACATATGTTAAATCCTTGGATTATTTTCACCCTTGAATCATTTGAACCTTATATTTGAGCCTTGGATGTTTTTTGAGCCTTGATTCAAGCCTTGATTCTAGCTTCGATTCACCGAGGAGTAGCACCAGTTGATGGTGGCTTCCATAGAAAGCTTCGGATAACATGACAGGTTTGTGGTTGGTTAAGGTTTTTTAAATAGATCAGGACACTTTTATCAGTGCTTCCAAAAAATCACCGATAAAGATAACTTTTATCAGTTCTTAACTAATAAGCACTGAGAAAAAGCATCTTTTTCAGTGCTTTTTTTGCGCTAATAAAGGATTTATAATTATGATAATAAATAAAAAAACTATAAATATATATATATATATATAATAAATATATATAAATATAAATATATTAAATATATTATTTATTTAAATATAATTATTTTAATTTTATAATTGTTTAAATATATAATTATTTATTTATAATTGTATAAATATTATTAAAAAATAATATTTATAACTTTATATATATTTATATAATTATACATATATAGAGTAGATATATATAAATATAAATATATTAAATATATTCATTGTTTAAATAAAATTATTTTAGATTTAAAAATTATTTAAATATATATAATTATTTATTTATAATTATATAAATAATTTTTTTTAAATAATATTTATTTATTTATAATTATAAATGTAAAAATATTGTAAATGTAAATTTATAAATATATTTATTTAAAAATATTTTTTGAAAAATATAATTCTAACATTATTAATGAATATTTAATATTAAGTGCATTCATTTTAAAAATGAGTAAAATTTAATAAATTAAAAATCAGTACACTTTAACAATATTAAAAAATGGATAAGTTTTGTTTGTATTCAGTGTACATAAAGTGCATTATTTATGCATATTTGAAATCAATATAACCCACGTTTGGTCTATGCTAAATTGAAAAATCAAACAACATTCAATTATGTCCATTACTCTATGAAATTAGTCAATATTTTTAATTCATATTAATTTTGAATTATAAACCATTATTCACTAAATATATGACTATTTAATACAAAGAATAAATATTTTGTATTATCTAAATTAAATTAATATATATTCATATATATCTATATATTTAATATATACTTTGTATTAACATTATCAATAATTATCTAATTAATAAAATGTTTAGTATTTTTCTCAATTTACTTAATTTTTATTTTTGTTTGTTTAATTTTAATTTTTCATATATAAATATATTTAATATATACTATTTATTGGTATTTATAATTTATATATAGTATAATCAATTCATTCATTTTAATCAATAATTATTTGATTAATAAAAAATTTAATATTTTTTTAATAACCCATTTTTTATTTTTTATTTATTTAATTATTTCTTGTTATTCATACCTTTATGAGTGCTAATAAAGTGATGATAAAGGGTACACTTTATTAGTGCTAAACAATTCTATTAAAGGGTACCCTTTATCAGCACTCAAAAAAGTGTTGATAGTGGATACCTTTTATCAACGCTAAAACAAAAGCGTTGATAAAAAAATACAATTTATCAGCGCCTTTTGCTAGCGCTGATAAAGAACAATGCTGTTAAAGGCCTATTTTGAAGTAAGTTTTGTTATAATGATAGAATTAATGTTATATATGATATTCGAGGAGTATTTATCATTCTAAAAATATAATATGTCACTTACATTCTTACCATTCCATGAATAGAAAAATGATAATGTTGTTCATGAATACATGTACACTACCACCTTCACGAAGCAATGTGATTCGTTTTAATCACCATATCACATGGATGATATATATAATTATATTTAAATAAATAATATGATATATATGATATTATTATTATTATTATTGAACGATAAAATGATACTTACCTTCTTTCAATAATGATCATTAAAAATGAAAACATTTTTCATGTGTACGTAGGGCTTATTGTATCCATGATTATAACGTAGTTAGTTTTTCAAAACCGTATTTCATGGTTGGATTTAAAAGTATAATTCATGTATAAAATTGATAATTATGTAATGAATATTATTTTTTAAACATGTATAAATTAAACATGGTTATTATTCAGGAAGGTAAAGAATATATGTGACGAGTCAGACCCGATGTAAGGGATTCTTTAACTAAAAACCTTCTTTTAAATGTTTTAAAGATTTATTTGATAAATCTTTATATTTCTTGTCCATGTTTTTAAAATGATTTTTTTAATGTATTCATATAGAAATGAATGTTTTAAAAAGTCAATTTGTAAATTTCACTCAAATTATTTCAAAAATGAATCTTTTTAAGGTTTTATGTAATAAGATTTCTTTTAAAAATCTTCTTTTAATGTTCCTCTTTCACTTATTTTTTAAAGTCAAAAATGAATTTCTTTTAACTTATATGGCATGATCAGATTTTACCACCTCTATAATGATTTAATTCTTTAATGTTTCCTTTATATGCTTTCATAGTTCTTTTTAAAGAAAATGGTTTCATTATTATGTATAAAATTTTTAGATTTTAAAAGTGTTTTTACAAGAAAATTGTATTTTTGATATCTGAAAGTGTTTTACAAATGGTTTTAAAATAGTTTTCAATGTTTTTATTCATGATATTTTTCTTGGAGATTATTTATGATGGGTGTGACCAGATTTCACTGGGTGATCCCCTTATAGTTTATACGATGGGTGCACCCAAATAGCTTCAGGTGATCCTATTATAGTTTATCTGATGAGTGCACCCAATGTAACATCCCAAGTAAGTAATGAATAATAGATATTTTTATCTATGCCTATTAATGAATTAGATAGTGTTTTAGAGGCTTAAAATGATAATAAATCAAATCTTAAGCATGGAATACACTAATATTTTTATTAGATTGTTTTACTGCCTTTTGATGGAAAACCATTTTTAAATCTATATTTTGACAATTTTATAATCTATGTTTGTCAAAATAAACTTATTCTTTATTATTGGGACATCAAAATTTACTTTGTTTGAATTTTTGGTATTTTTCTGACAATGTTCATTTTTTTAATGAATAGTGAAAAATACCGCATTTTACATCAAAACTGCTTTTTAATCTAATTTATTTATATGATTAGATTATATTTTGAATTGTTTTTGAAGTGAAATTAGAATATATTTTTACCATTTAATCCAATGGTGGTCATTGGAATCAATTTCACTTTGAAATTGGACTTAAACTAGTGTCAATCTTTTGATACTTATTGTTTCATAAAACACGCTATTTGCTCTGACAGCGGGAATTAAATATTAAATTAATTAATGTGACTTATATGTTTTTAATTTTGTAAAATAGATTTCATTTTTTAGTTCAGAATATCAAATATAGCTTAGGGTGATGTTTTGGTATTTTTTTTGAAAAACTTCAATTTTTGATGAATAGTGAAATCACTAAGTGGTAGTTAAAGAAACTGATTTTTCATTTAAATGAAATTTTGCCACCTTTGTGTTTTGAATTTCAAAAATCCGACATACATGGTTGTCATTAAGAAGTAAAATGTGGTTCAATGGGATTAAAATAATTTTTTTGGTGAATAGTAACTTTTAAGTTCTTAATCACGATTAGTGGTAATTAGTGTAGTTTAAGGTAAAAATAATGTTTTAATAATATGAGATGAGCTTGACACATGTACTACCCTCATTGGATGTGTCATGGCCGACCAAGAAAATCCATGGGTCAACTTGGGGACCCCATGGAGCGACTTTTTTTGGGAAATGACATAAATAACTTTTCATTTAATGTAAAAGTAAAAATGACACAAACAAAATATGTTTTACGAAAACAATTTTTACATGGGGTTATAAAGATCAGATTTTTGACTATAAATATTCATTATAAATCTAAAAATATTTCATACATCATAGTATTTTTTTTATAATTTTTAGAAATTAAATAAATTTATTTATTTATGACATCATGATGATGCAACGATGACCTCAATATTTAACGATTAAAATAAAATGGAAAGATAATGTAATATCTAAGACCTATACTTGTCCAAAAACTATTCGATGGGAATATTTCGAAGACTTATCATCTTATCTTCGAAATATATCAATGTGGGACCTTATAAATTCGAAACACTTTTGAAAATAAAATAATAGTTTCATGATTTCCAAAAGTGACCCTCCTCTCCTTTTATAAAAGGCCTCCACCTCTACCTCATTTCACACACTCCTCAAGCCTTTGGCTCGGCCATCCCCTGCCCATATACACTCTCCACATCCCTCTCCTCATCCTAGAGTATTCCCTTTGGGCATAATCCTTTCAAATGAAGCCTTTAGGCTCAAATCAAAAGGTGTTACACTTTTAAAGGTAATTCATTCTCTCATGTTCATTTGTATTATTTTGCTTCTCCAACCCCCTAAACTCTTTTTATTTACTTATTTTGTAAAAAAACCAGTATCTTCAATATACTAGGATGTTGTTATAAGATTTATTCGAGCTACACTCTCACACAACTACATCAAATGGTTAAAGAACATACCGTTTCCGTGGATGGCGAAATTCTGCCTCCCGAAACGATGACTGTTCAATACTCATTTAACACCTTCAAAGGTGGCGATTATGATGTCACTATTTTTATATATGATATATAATATGTTTATTCTTTCCTTAAGCTTCTGTATTTTTCATTTATGGCATACCATTATTATTTCCATTATGGGTAAACGCGATATTTTCATTTTAGGAAGTGCGGACTACCGCTCCCAAAAAGTGATTTGATTCGTTAACACCATATATCGGATGTATAAAGGATAAAATTAATGATATTATATATATTATTATACTGGAATTATAATATACTCTTATATAATTATGATTCCATTCCAGAAAATACGAAATAGAAATGGAAGTAGCGTTCATGCGTACGTACGGCTTACCGTCTCCATGAACGGTGCATTTCATTTCTTACCTCAAAATGTGATGTAATATTATAAATACATGTATATGATGAATATATATGATATATATGTTATCCAAATCATTAATATCATTTTGTATATAACGAACCTTTGACCAAATTAACAACATGTAAGTGTAAGAAGTCTATTTTTGACATAAGAACCAAATACCGACAAAATGAACATTATTAACTTAAATGATTACATGATGTTCATAACATGGTATAAAAGGAATAATGAACTTGAAAAAGGTTCTTAAGAAAGTAGAGATTAACTAAAGTTTATTATTCAGGAGATTAAAGAACGGTCGGGTCAAGTCGGATACGAGGTATGGGACTTCATCTCAATCTCCTTTCATTGAGGCATATTTTGTTTTATACACAACATTCTTTTATAGAGTGTATAAACCCCTTTGACTTTTTCGTTTATCCAAAAGGAATATTTTTTATACGAAGCATTTTACTAAATGACAAAAGGGAATGTTTTGTCGTACATATGCGGTGACAACGACTTCTCCGCCGCCGTGACCATTATTTGAGTTTCGGCTTCCTCTACAAGCCATACCTTCTTTTTTAAAGAAAAAATAAATACCATGTTTTACTTTTCTTATATTTTGGTATTGAAAATGGTTTTCATAATGTTTTTATATCAATGTTTTGTATTGATATCTTGTGATTGAAAGGTGGGAATGTTATGTTTCCTTTATGCATGTTTTATGTGATATGATTATGTTGAGGTTCTTGGGCATTATTATGAAGATGGGTGGTTCCGTGACAAACTAAGGGCGGGTGAGCCCGATATAGCTCTCCAATGCATTGGGTAACGTGAAGGAGTGAAACGTTCAGGTTTATCCGAAGATATTTAGGGAATATACTGTGATGGGTATTCCAAACGTAACCAAGAGGGTTACTCCCTACGTAAGAATGTTATGAATTCCTCAAGTTACCTTTATGTCTTATGATTTCTATGATTTATTCATGATTTGATGAGGTATGTTAAAGTGCTTATGTTTTATGGGTAAAGTATGATCTCATCCTTATTTATATATGTACCCATGTTTCCTTTCCATATTTTTATATCCCTTACTGAGCTTTTTATGCTCATCCCATGTTTTTTGAAATTTTTTTCACAAGTCAGGGGAAAGGTACATGATATGATGATAGTGTCAAAGAAGTTTCAAGAAAGAATCCATGTTTATTTTAAATATGTTTCCATTGATGGGAATGAAGAATACTATCTTTATGTAACCACTTTGTTTATATGTGGAATGTAATGCAAGTTTTATGATCTAATTCTCTAAAACTCTAAACCTAAAAAGATCCTCAATGTGTAATCTTGTAATAACTCAAGATTAAGTAAGTTTTAAGGCTGGGCCTTACAGTTGGTATCAGAGGTCGGTTTAGATAACTTTAGGAGTTAGAATTATATAAAATGATTATCCAAAAATATTTTTTTGGAAATGATATAGCATTTAAAGATTACCATGTTGCTTCATCTAAGACATATTTGTTCAGAATGGTTTTCCGCAGAGGAAACAGGGAAGCAGTGCTAGGAAGGCATACAGAAGGAAATAACCTTCTGAATCAGCATCCTGATATGGTCGGAATTGGAACTGAACAGTTTGTTGCAGTAATGGCACAGTTGACTCAGGCTATAAATGGTGGTGGTATCCATGCACAAGATCAGCCAGATCAACCGCAGAGGAACATGTCAGTGGTGGAACATTTCATGAGGCAACATCCCCCATCATTCAGAGGATCATCTGACCCTATGCTAGCTGAAGGGTGGATTAAAGCACTGGAGAAGATTTTGGATGTCATGGGGTGTGCAGACAATCAAAAGGTTAGTCTTGCTATTTACCGTTTGGAGGGTGAGGCAGATCAGTGGTGGTCTATGGTTAAAAATATCAGGGACGGTGATGAGATTGATGCTCTCGACTGGGATGAATTCAAAGGTATTTTTCTTGAGAAGTATTTTCCTAAGGCTGTTCGACTTAGGATGGAAAAAAAATTCCTAGAATTGAGGCAAGATGAAGACTCAGTGGCTGCCTATGAAGAAAGGTTCACTCGATTGGCAAGGTATGCTCCAAATTTTATCCGAGAACTTGATAGTAAAATCAATCGTTTTTACTCAGGATTAAAGCCAAAATATCGAAGGGCATTAGCTTCTCATGAGTTTAAAAGTTATGAGAAGCTTGTTTTATGTGCTGAGAAGGTGGAAATGGAGTTTGTTGATGATCAAGTGTTCTATAACAACCAATAGAAGAAGAGGCCGAGGTGGCAGGAGAAAGGTAAGAATTCTTAAAAAAAGTCTGATGGTAAGAAAACTAAGTTTCCAGTTTGTGATAAATGTGGAAAAATGCATGCTGGGGAATGTCTTCTGAATTCTGGAAAGTGCTACCGATGTGGTAAGATGGGACATAAGGCTCGTGATTGCACTGAAAAGGATCAAGGTGAGGGTAAGACCAAATTTGATTTACAGTTAGTGAAATGTTATAAGTGCAATGAGATGGGTCACTATGCAAACGAGTGTCCGACAAAGAGCTTGAGTGATGGGAAGCAGTTAGACTACAAGCAGAAAGGGGTGGTGAAATCATTTGCAACTACTTCAGCAGATTTCGGGCCGTCAAATGAAGTTATATCAGGTACTTTGTTTGTTTTTTCAGATTATGCCAGTGTGTTGTTTGATTCGGGGTCTACACATTCTTTCATCTCTGAAACCTTTTCTAGTAAAATTCGAATACCATCTCAAGAAATGACTCCTGAACTTTTGGTAAAAACACCTGGGGGAAAAGTTGAGGCAAAAAGAATTTATAAGAATCTTTCGATCCTTATCTGTGGAAAGAACCTACTTGCAAACCTTATTGTTCTACCTCTAGTAGAGTTTTATGTTATCCTGGGTATGGATTGGCTCTCTATTTACCATTCTAAGATTGACTGTAGAGCTAAAGAAGTTTCTTTTCAGAAAGACTTTCAGTTTGTGTAAAAGAATGAACCCTTACTGTTGATAACTTATCAAGAGGCCAATAAACTTGTAAAAGATGGAAATGAATGTTACCTTGCACACATCATTGAAAATAATGGAACTGTTTAGATTAATGATGTGCCAGTGGTAAATGAGTATCCTGATGTTTTTCCTGATGAGTTTCCTGGAATAATACTAGATCGAGAAGTTGAGTTTACTGTTGACATAGTTTCTGATGCTAATCCAATTTCAAAACCCCCTTATCAAATGGCTCAAATTGAACTGTTAGAGTTGAAGGAGAAATTGCAAGATTTATTAGAGAAAGGTTTCATTCGACCTAGCACATCACCATGGGGTGCCCCTGTTTTATTTGTTAAAAAGAAAGATGGTTCTATGAGACTTTTCATTGATTATAGAGCCTTGAATAATATCACTGTTAAGAAAAAATATCCTTTGCATCGTATCGATGATTTGTTTGATCAGCTCCAGGGAGCTCAGTTTTTTTCAAAGATTGACTTGAGATCGGGGTACCATCAGCTGAATGTAAAGGAGGCAGATATTCCGAAGACCACGTTCCGTACAAGATATATCCATTATGAATTTGTAGTAATGCCTTTTGGGCTAACCAATGCACCTGCTGTATTCATGGACTTAATGAATAGAATTTTCCATGAGTTCTTGGATAAGTTTGTGGTGGTTTTAATTGATGATATTTTGGTGTTTTCTAAAAGTAAAGAGGAGAATGAAAGACATTTAAGGGTTATCTTGCAAACCTTAAAAGAAAATAAACTGTATGGAAAATTCAGCAAGTGTGAGTTTTGGTTGAAACAAATTTCTTTCCTTGGTCATATTGTTTCTAAAGATGGGATAACTGTTGATCCTGCAAAAAAAAGTTTTGGAAGACTGGCCAAGACCCACAAATGTAACCGAGATTCGTAGCTTCCTTGGTTTGGTAGGCTATTACCAAAGGTTTGTTAGAAAATTTTCACGGTTATCTTGTCCAATGACTAAGCTAACTCGGAAGGGTGTTAAGTTTATCTGGACAAAAGAATGTGATGATTGTTTTCAGGAATTGAAAAGAAGATTGGTGAATGCTCTAGTTTTGGCACTACCTTCCAGGAATGGTGAGTTTTTTATCTACAGTGATGCTTCATTGAAAGGACTTGGTTGTGTCCTACTGCAGAATGATCAGGTAATTGCTTATGCTTCACGACAGTTGAAGACTCATGAGGTAAATTACCCTACACATGATTTGGAATTAGCTGCTGTTGTCTTTGCTTTAAAAATTTGGAGGCATCATTTTTATGGAGTAAAGTGTGAAATATATACCGATCACAAAAGTTTAAAGTATATATTCACTCAGAAAGAATTGAACATGAGACAAAGTAGATGGCTAGAATTAATCAAGGATTATGATTGTAAAATTTATTACCATCTGGGAAAAGAAAATAAAGTGGCTGATGCTTTGAGTCAAAAAAGTAATGCTTCATTAGCAATGTTGCGTTTGGAACGTGATCCTTTGGTTAAGGATTTGATGAACTTTGGCATAAAATTTGTTGGTGTAGGATGTTCTTATGTTTTGTTTCAGGTATCAGTGAGATCATCTCTATCATATAGAATCAAGAAAGCACAGAAGCAAGATAGTGAGTTGTAGAAAAAGGTAGAGCTGGTTTAGAAAGGTAAGTTGCCTGAATTCAACATTGATAATGTTTTTGTTTTGAGATTTGGGAAGATATTGTGTGTGCCTTGTGATTCACAGTTGAAGAGGGAGTTGTTATGTGAAGCTCATAGTTCTCCGTTTTCAGTTCATCCTGGCAGTACTAAGATGTACAGAGATCTGCGGGAGTATTACTGGTGGGATGGAATGAAAAGAGATATTGCTAATTTTACTCTGAAGTGTTTGACATGTCAACAGGTTAAAGTAGAGTGGCAGTTACCGAAAGGGATGCTTCAACCTTTACCAGTTCCAGAGTGGAAATGGGAGAATATATCCATAGACTTTGTTGTGGGATTACAAAAGACATCTCGAGGTAATAATGCAATCTGGGTTATTGTTGATCGCTTGACTAAATCTGCTCATTTCCTTGCTATACGAGATACTTTTTCCCTATATCAACTTTCCCGTTTGTATCTTAAAGAGATAGTCAGGTTACATGGAGTTCCTCTCTCCATTGTATCTGATCGTGATCCCAGGTTCACTTCTAACTTTTGGAAAGGCCTTCAGAAGTTGTTGGGTACTGAATTAAATTTTAGTACATCTTTTCATCCTCAATTAGATGGGCAGTCAGAACGAACAATTCAGACCTTGGAGGATATGCTACGTTCTTGCTCTATGGATTATCAGGGAAGTTGGGACCAACATCTTTCTTTGGTTGAATTTTCATATAATAACAGTTTTCATTCCAGTATACAGATGGAACCATTTCAGGGATTATATGGGAAGCAGTGTCGAACTCCAGCTTTCTGGGATGAAGTGGGTGAAAGGAAGCTGATGGGACCAGAGTTGGTAGAAGAGATGGCAGAAAAAGTTTAGTTGATTCAGAAGCACATGAGAATAGCTCAGAGCAGGCAGAAGAGTTATGCAGATAACAGGAGGAAGGATCTATCTTTTGAGGTAGGTGATCATGTTTTTTTCAAAGTATCACCATGGAAAAGTGTGATGCGATTTGGTAAGAAAGGAAATCTGAGTCCAAGGTTTATTGGACCATATGAAATTCTGGAGAGAGTTGGATTAGTTGCTTACCGAGTGGCTTTACCTCCGAGTTTATCTCAGGTACACAATGTTTTTCACGTTTCGATGTTAAGAAAGTATATGCCAGATCCATCTCATGTTTTGAGTCCAGAGGAAGTTCAGCTAGAAGAGAACCTATCTTATGAGGAACAATCGGTCTAGATTCTTGACCACAGGGAGCAAGTGTTACGGAATAAGGTGATTCACCAGGTAAAGGTTTTGTGGAAAAACCACATGATTGAAGAGGCAACATGAGAATCTGAAAATGCAATGAGGGATAAGTACCCCCATTTATTCGATAAGTAAATAAATTGCAGGGATGCAATTTTCAAAAGGGGGGAAGGATGTAACATCCCAAGTAAATAATGAATAATAGATATTTTTATCTATGCCTATTAATGAATTAGATAGTGTTTTAGAGGCTTAAAATGATAATAAATCAAATCTTAAGCATGGAATACACTAATATTTTTAAAAGATTGTTTTACTGCCTTTTGATGGAAAACCATTTTTAAATCTATATTTTGAAAATTTTATAATATATGTTTTTCAAAATAAACTTATTCTTTATGATTGGGAAATCAAAATTTACTTTGTGTGAATTTTTGGTATTTTTCTGACAATGTTCATTTTTTTAATGAATAGTGAAGAATACTGCATTTTACATCAAAACTGCTTTTTTATCTAATTTATTTATATGATTATATTATATTTTGAATTGGTTTTGAAGTGAAATTATAATATATTTTTACCATTTAATCCAATTGTGGTCATTGGAATAAATTTCACTTTGAAATTGGACTTAAACTAGTGTCAATATTTTGATACTTATTGTTTCATAAAACACACTATTTGCTCTGACAGCGGGAATTAATTAATGTGACTTATATGTTTTTAATTTTGTAAAATAGATTTCCTTTTTGCGTTCAGAATATCAAATATATCTTAGGGTGATGTTTTGGTATTTTTTTGAAAAACTTCAATTTTTGATGAATAGTGAAATCACTAAGTGGTAGTTAAAGAAACTGATTTTTCGTTTAAATGAAATTTTGCCACCTTTGTGTATTGAATTTCAAAAATCCGACATACATGGTTGTCATTAAGAAGTAAAATGTGGTTCAATGGGATTAAAATAATTTTTTGGTGAATAGTAATTTTTAAGTTCTTAATCGCGATTAGTGGTAATTAGTGTAGTTTAAGGTAAAAATAATGTTTTAATAATATGAGATGAGCTTGACACATGTCCTACCCTCATTGGATGTGTCATGGCCGACCAAGACAATCCATGGGTCAACTTGGGGACCCCATGGAGCCACTTTGGTTGGGAAATGACATAAATAACTTTTTATTTAATGTAAAAGTAAAAATGACACAAAAATTATATGTTTTACAAAAACAATTTTTACATGGGGTTATAAAGATCAGATTTTTGACTATAAATATTCATTAGAAATCTAAAACGATTTCATACATCATAGTATTTTTGTTATAATTTTTAGACATTAATTAAATTAATTTATTTATGACATCATGATGATGCAGCGATGACCTCATTATTTAACGATTAAAATAAAATGGAAAGATAATGTAATATCTAAGACCTATACTTGTCCAAAAACTATTGGTTGGGAATATTTCGAAGCCTTATCATCTTATATTTGAAATATATCAATGTGGGGCCTTATAAATTCGAAAAACTTTTGAAAATAAAATAATAGTTTCATGATTTCCAAAAGTACCCCTCCTCTCCTCTTATAAAAGGCCCCCACCTCTACCTCATTTCACACACTCCTCGGGCCTTTGTATCAGCCATCCCCTGCCCATTTACTCTCTCCACATCCCCCTCCTCATCCTAGAGGATTCCCTTTGGGAAGAATCCTTTCAAAGGAAGCCTTTAGGCTCAAATCAAAAGGATTTACACTTTTAAAGGTAATTCATTCTCTCATGTTCATTTGTTTTATTTTGCTTCTCCAACCCCCTAAGATCTTTTTATTTACTTATTTTGTAACAACACCAGTATCTTAAATATACTAGGATGTTTTTATAAGATTTATTCGAGCTACACTCTCACACAACTACATCAAATGGTTAAAGAACATACAATTTCTGTGGATGGCAAAATTCTGCCTCCCGAAACGATGATTGTTCAATACTCATTTAACACCTTCAAAGGTGGACATTATGATGTCACTAATTTTATATGTGATATATAATATATTTATTCTTTCCTTAAGCTTCGGTATTTTTCATTTATGGAATACCATTATTGTTTCCATTATGGGTAAACACGATATCTTCATTTTAGGAAGTGCGGACTACCGCCCCCTGAAAGTGATTTGATTCGTTAAGACCATATGTGGGATGTGTAAAGGATAAAATTAATGATATTATATATGTTATTATACTGTAATTATAATATACTCTTATATAATTATGATTCTATTCCAAAAAATACGAAATACAAATGGAAGTAGCGTTCATGCGTACGTACGGCTTACCGTCTCCATGAACGGTGCATTTCATTTCTTACCTCTAAATGTGATGTAATATTATAAATACATGTATATGATGAATATATATGATATATATGTTATCCAAATCATTAATATCATTCTGGATATAATGAACCTTTGACCAAATTAACAACATGTAAGTGTAAGAAGTCTATTTTTGACTTAAGAACCAAATATCGACAAAATGAACATTATTAACTTAAATGATTACATGATGTTCATAACATGGTATAAAAGGAATAATGAACTTGAAAAAGGTTCTTAAGCAAGTAGAGATTAACTCAAGTTTATTATTCAGGAGATTAAAGAAAGGTCGGGTCAAGTCAGATACGAGGTATGGGACTTCATCTCAATCTCCTTTCATTGAGGCATATTTTGTTTTATACACAACCTTCTTTTATAGGTTGTATAAAACCCTTTGAATTTTTCGTTTATCCAAAAGGAATCTTTTTTATACGAAGCGTTTTACTAAATGAAAAAAGGGAATTTTTTGTCGTACGTATGCGGTGACAACAACTTCTCCGCCGCCGTGACCATTATTTGAGTTTCGGCTTCCTCTACAAGCCATACCTTCTTTTTAAAAGAAAAAATAAATACCATGTTTTACTTTTCTTATATTTTGGTATTGAAAATGGTTTTCATAATGTTTTTATATCAATGTGTTGTATTGATATCTTGTGATTGAAAGGTGGGAATGTTGTGTTTCCTTTATGCATGTTTTATGTGATACGATTATGTTGAGGTTCTTGGGCATTATTATGAAGACGGGTGGTTCCGTGATAAACTAAGGGCGGGTGAGCCCGATATAGCTCTCCAATGCATTGGGTAACGTGAAGGAGTGAAATGTTAAGGTTTCTCTGAAGAGATTTAGGGAATATACTGTGATGGGTATTCCAAACGTAACCAAGAGGGTTACTCCCTACGTAAGAATGTTATGAATGCCTCAAGTTACCTTTATGTCTTATGATTTATATAATTTATTCATGATTTGATGAGGTATGTTAAAGTGCTTATGTTTTATTGGTAAAGTATGATCTCATCCTTATGTATATATGTACCCATGTTTCCTTTCCATATTTTTATATCCCTTACTGAGCTTTTTATGCTCATCCCATGTTTTTTGAAATGTTTTTCACAGGTCAAGGGAAAGGTACATGATATGATGATAGTGTCAAGGAAGTGTCAAGAAAGAGTCCATGTTTATTTTAAATATGTTTCCATTGATGGGAATGAAGAATACTATCTTTATGTAACCACTTTGTTTATATGTGGAATGTAATGCAAGTTTTATGATCTAATTCTCTAAAAATCTAAACCCGAAAAGATCCTCAATGTGTAATCTTGTAATAACTCAAGATTAAGTAAGTTTTAAGGCTGGGGCCTTACACCCAAACAGCACTTAAATACATTGGGTAATGATTTTTTTCTCCATATAATTATATTGGAAGTCTTTTGTATAGTTATTCTAATTTTTAAGGGTTCTATAAGGGTTTTATAATGATAATGTCTCAAGGCACCTACATGAATTTTATATGCTTGCTAATAAATTTTCATAAAAATCGCTTGATTTTCAAAAGTTAATATAATGATATTTTTGAAAAGTGGATTCCCTTTTTGGAGTAAAAATGAATTCTTTTATGAAAATTTATTTATGATTTTTCACTTCACTAACAGTTTTCTTTCTTTCTATCCCTTACTGAGCTTTTTGTACTCATCTCGCATTTTAAAATGATTTTATTGGGTTTTAAGGAATATTTTGAACAAGGATAGGGTCAAGATCAAATTTGTTAATATATTTCCTGAAAAGAAAACATGTATACTTTTAAAAAGGGTTTCCTTTGGTGGAAAAAATGGATACCAAGTATAAGTGTCCACTTGTAATGTGTCTAGTTATTATGTAAGAATTTTTCTTAATTCTATAAAACTATAGAACTAAATGATATTTGGGAAAATAAAGTTATTCATAGTTTTAAAATATCTATAAAATGTATTTTTTATTATTGGTTACTTACAAAAGCATATTATTATTATTATTGACATGTTTGAGTAGAAGGCACATCAATCAGACATATGGTCTTCCTAAAATGACTAAATAAGTAGATGAAATTTTAAAAAAAATATTAGAAACTATTAATATATTAAAAATTAAATTACCTAATATTGTTTTAAAAAGTTTTAATTGAAATATTATACGTCATTTCAATTATTATTATTTTTGGTATTTTTCTACTGCAATAATTATTTTATTAATTTTTTATATTAAGTTTTATTTGATGATAGACATAGAGCTTATAAGTTATTAGACAAAGATATTTTTGATTCTATGATTTTACATGTCAGGAATATATTTATTGAATTTTTTAATTATGGTGGTTTTTTGTGGTTTTTAAAATTATGGTGTAAATTTTTGAAAAAAAATAAAACATTTAAGGATCGTATTATGGATGTTAATGTGGGAAATAATAATGGGCCAAAATCATCTACCTTTTAGAGGTAGGTGTGTGGGCACTAAAGGAATTTAGTGATGAATTTTTTAAATCACTAAAGTCCTTTTTTCTACTAATAATATGTCAATATGTTGACAGTGAGGGAAGGTAACACTTACATAAATTTTAGTGTGGAAAAGATGATAACATTTAAAATGTGTTAGGAAATAAAAAATTGGTGTCGATTGAAATCAGAAAGCATTTAAAAATAAGTAGTGTCGTGTTGATCGGAGTCTGAAGTTACTATTGAACAAGTGCAAATACTACACAACACACAGTTTATTTAAATATTGGAACAATAAAATAAATTAGTGATAAAAGTTACTACAAAAAAATAGATCTTAACAGCAGTTTTTATCTCTACTGGTGGTGGTTTAATCCACCACTGCATTGTTTAGAGGTGGTTATAAGAACCATCATGTATTTGATGGTTGGAAATAATTTAGTAGTGAATCTCATTATTTACTGTGAGTTATTAAATTTTTCATATTGATCAAATTTATAAGAAATATAATATTTAATTGGAAGATTTTTTTTTTGAAAAAAACATTGGAAATTTTACATAACCACCACTGAGGTATTTAGTGGCGGTTTTATTTTTTGGAAGGAAAAATAATCAAAACTAGAATGACCACTAGTAAAATAATTGGTGGTAGTTATGTTTAGTAACTGTTGTAAAAAAACACCACTAGATTTATTAACTAAATATATTTTCCTGAAAAACTATTTAATAAAATATAATATGAATATCATACAATAAACTAAACTATAAATACAAAATAAACTCATCATACATCCACATATATAGTCATACATCCACTTTCATAGTCATACATCCACATATATAGTCATACATACACATCCATACATACCGAATCATTATTCAACCATAAGATCCGGAATAATATATATACATATAAAATATTTCCAACATCCACCAACAACCATGAACAATACGTCCATCCCATCACATCCACTACATCCAACTACCTCCTTATCTAGATTCATTATAGGTGAAACCGACCACATAATGTCATCAACTAAAACGAAGAAAATATAGAAATTAAAACTGAACATAATAAATAAGAATTATAGTATAATCATTAATGATATTTAGTCACACCATAAAAACTATAATCTATCACGAATGAAACATCCCAACCCAAACCACTGGGTCTGAGTCGGAATTCCACATGACCTCAGCCATTCATCCATGTATGCTAGAGGTTGTCGGCTAGCAGTGAAGTTCTTGAGTAGAACCATGGGAAGACTATATCCTTTGTATAATACCATGGAACCAATAAAGAGTAATACATATATATAAATAAAATAAATAATCAGATACATATCAAAAACTAAATATGGAATGCATGATATAATAACTAAAAAAACAAGGATCTCAGGTATATGTAAATCTAGTAAATAAAGGTATCATCCGACATCCTTCTTGAACATCATCTTGCAAGGACTGTATCCTCTGGATCCACCTGCTCAACCATCCACCATCGGGTTATTTCCCTTCACTGGGTCTCTGGTCATAAAGTCTATAAGCGCACTGAAATGCCCGACTAGGGTGTGATTACAAGAATCTGTAGGACACCACGAACAACCATTAACATCAATGCATAAAATATATAAGTGCATTTTGTGATCATAAATAGGGTATAGATATAAAAAAATTTATCACAAAAGTACTAACCACATGTCAGATCCTCAGGGACCAACTCTACCTTCTTCGGCACCATATAAAGAGAAAAATATCTTCTTCGACATAATATCGATAAGAATGTAACCAACCATGTCTAAAACACCACCCTCCTTGATGGGATGGTTTACAAAACTCATTTGACGCATTCCTTAGAAGGGATATCCCATTTGTGTTCTAATAAATACCTCACACATCCCTCTCAGAAGAGGATAGTCCATATGGCAACACCTGCATCAACTATAGTGAAAAAACAATACACAAAAACATGTATACAATATAGAGGATCAATACCACATCAAACAAGAATTATGATAATCTATAATAAGTATGCGCTAAAAATTAGGGGCTTCCTACACATTGGTTTCACACTATGCTACACACGTACACAAACAATCATTTGAATAACTTATATAAACCATACACTAATATCAAGGAATTTCTACCTTAGGTGCAATGACGATTGATTATAATGGATGACGTTTGAATTTAACTACACCACTAAAACCAAGTTTCCTTCAGAAAAAAAAATTATGTTTAAAATTCTACTCAACGAGATGAACCCAACGACGCCAATGACGTGACATTCCAATAAATATTAGAGATGTTATATAAGATATAAGTTTGGACTAAATAATTAAAATTAAAAAATATTAGATAGGGAAGGAAGTGATGTGATGAAAAATCATGGGTGCCTCCTGTATGTTCCATTTGAGTTCCCCAAAATCCAATTTATAACATCTTTTTATTATTTAAAAAAACATTTATTATTATTTTTAAGAAATTTAAAGAAATGTTTTAAAAACCATTTAACGCCCAAGCCCCCATCTTCTTTAATTAGGTTATTCACCCCCATAAAAACATCAAACGTTTTTTTTTCAATTTAGTTTCCACTTTTTAACCCATATGAATATATATTTAGGTACATATATATTTAACCCATATATATACATGTTATATATATATACACACACACACATCCATATATAAATTTATACTCCCACACATGTATATATTTTACATATATATTTACCAAAAATATATATACATGTTATATATATATATATACATCTGTATACACAGCTACAAAACAAGCCTTTAACAGCATTGTCCTTTATCAGTGCTAGAAAAAAGCAAAGATAAATATTCCATTTATCAGTGCTAAAACAATTTCTGATAAAATGTACCTTTTGTTAGTGGTTTTATTAGTTCTGAGAAAAAGGAACCTTTTATCAGTGCTTTTTTTAGCACTGATAAATGGTACCCATTATCAGTGCTTTATTTTTAACATTGATAAAGAGTCACTTTATTAGTGCTTTATTTCTAGCACTGATAAAGGATACCCTTTATTTGTGATTTATTTTAGTTCCCATAAATGGAACCTTTATCAGTTCTTTTTTAGCACTCATAAAGGTTTGGAAAAATGAAATAATTAAATAAATAAATAATAAAAATGTGTTTATTAAAAAATATTAAAACTTTTATTAATTAAAAAATTATTGATAAAAATGAATAAACTTATTTTTATTATATATAAATTATAAATACCAATAAATTTTATATAATAAATATATAGATACATGTAAAATGAAAATTAAACAAATAAAAATTAAAAATAAGTAAATTATGAAAAATACTAAACATTTTATTAATTAAATAATTATTGATAATGTTAATAAATTATATTATATATATATATGAATGTATATAAATATTATTTATATAATACAAAATATTTTTTCTTATACATTAAATAGTAATATATTTAGTGAATAATGATTTATAATTAAAAATTAAAATGGATTAAAAATACTGACTAATTACATCGAGTAATGGACATGATTGAATGTCTTTTGATTTTTCAATTTAACATAGTTAAAATGAATGTTATATTAATTTTTCATACATAGACATAATTAATGAACTTTTATATATAACATACATACAAAAATATTTACACAATTAATGAAATATTATATAGAAACACATATAATATTTATGTAATTTATTCAAATTTTAGCATTCCTTTCAGAATTTGATTATAACAGGACCAAATTAATATATTATTCTTTGAATCAGTAAATTTTATTTATTTATTTTTAATATTATTAAAGTTAGGTGTTATTTATTCTTTTTTAATAAATTTTTTTTTGCTTTTTTTTGGAATTTAATCAATTTCTATTAATTATTTTATATATAATTATTTACTAGGTTTTAATATTTTAAAAATATGTTCATATTTATTTCTATATATATTCATAGTTTTAAATAATTTATATTTAATTAATAAAACATATCCATTTTCTCAATATTGTTAAACTGTACTCATTTTTAATTATTCAATTTCACTCATTTTTAAAATGTATGCACTTTAGTTTAAATATTACTTAATAATTTTAAAAATATATTTGTAAATAAATATTTACAAATAAATTTATTTATAAATTTATATTTACTATATTTATGTATTTATAATTATAAATAAATAAATATTATTTTTTTAGAAGTATTTATATAATTATATATTTATATATATATATATATATTTAAATAATTGTAAAATTATAATAAATTTATTTAAATATTGAATATATTTTCTCTAAATATATTTGCATATATCTATTAAATATATATATATATATAATGGTATAAATATTTTTTTTGAAAATTATTTATATAATTATAAATAGATAATTATATATTTAAATTATTATAAAATTATAATAAATATATTTAAATAAATAATATATTTACTATATATATTTTTTAAATATATATATATATATATAATTATATAAATATATTTTAAAAACATATTTATAATTATAATTATAAAACTTTTATCAGTGCTTAAGTAATATGCTTTGATAAAAGGAATCTTTATCAGCAATTTTTTAACACTGATAAAGATTCATTATATGTCAAGACCCATCCCCTGGGGCTCGTGTCGTTACTTCCCCAAGCCCGCCTTCCATAGGCTAGGGGCTGGTGACTAGCACCGAAGGCATATTCCGTAAAACTGTGAAGGCATTGCCTTTATAACCTGTAACACACACAACCAAGCACACAACAAGAAACAAACTCAAGTAAACTAAATAGTAAACAGAGTGAGTACAATAAGTAAAAGGGGCCAGAATACAAGCCCAACTGGAAGGTACAAGGAAAGTGAAAGTACAAGTGAACTGGAATAGCTCCTGGATCGTCCCCCATGAATCATACCTAAAGGGTAGGTATAGGTCACGAACAACCGTCTTTGTGGTTCACCTCGTCTAACGTCCACCTCCGAGATACCACCAGTCCTGGTACTCTCGTCCTTAATCAATGATGTCTGTCGTCTGCACCAAACACAACAGGGTGTGGGCATAGCCCATGCAGGGGTGGGTATAACGATACTCAGTAGGGACCCCAAGACCCTCAAGGTCTCACAAAATTCACCAAGGATAAACCACACAGCATAGAATCAACTGAGAACCCTACTTAGGTATAATCCAATACATATACCTAATTTATCAAGTAAACCTATCTCAATCATGAGGAAAACACAGAGTCCAACTCAATGCTCAAAGCTCAACTGTTCCACAATGGAAGGAATACCAACAAGGTAAGTACCACACAGGTACACAACACAGAATAATACCACCAAAGTATTACCACAAAGGAAAGTACCACAAGGTACATACTTATCTCACATCAGGTATTTTTTAGGTATAGTAGTAGAGATGATTAGGTGTAACTGCTGAATCATCTTACTCTGTTAAGAGGCTCTGCTGCTGACCCACATAGGATAGCTCGGTGGTGACCCACACAAGATTTCTAGGTGTTGACCCACACAGGATCACTTTGTTCTGACCCATGCAGGATCGCTAGGTTCTAACCCACACGCGATTGCTCAGTGCTGACCCACACAGGATCACTATTCATTCTTCACGTCACAACTAGCTACAGGGTTCCCGCACTATGCTCACTTGTCTCTGGAAGGATCCTCTCCACAATCCACTATTTGATACACCATTTTCTACAAAGTCTCACAAATAAGTATCTCAAAGGACCGCCATGTCATAGTATTCTCAACGCAACAGATGGCGCATCAATCGGATGCCCGGTCTGTGAGTAATTAGACTTTTAGTCCCGAGGGCCCGGTTGGATTCAAGATTGATCCAACCCAAACATACTCCAATTTCATCCAAATCTCTAGTTTCGTATACTCAAATGGACCGTCTCGATCCACGGTTTCCAGCACCACTGACAATTCATCAATCGGACGCCCAGTGCCAAATTTATGGCCTGTAGAGCGAAAAGTTCAAAGTTGGCCAGGGTCTGTTCTGACCTGGTCGGACCAACCTGATTCGACCAGGCCTAGGCCGACCCAAATCAATTTGGTTTGACCCGGCCCAATGGGTCCGACCTAGCCACACTGGGTGGCCTGGTCCACGCTGGCCGGCGTAGAGGCCGTGAGGGAAGTACGAGGCCACGGAGGCCGCAAGGGTAGAGTGAGGCCATGGAGGCGGTGAGGGCTGCGGGGCCACGAGGCTGCGGGGGGCTGCGAGGCTACGGGGTGGTGAGGCCACTGGGTTCTTCATGGGTGGTGAGGCTGCTGAAGTCCACGAGGGTGGCGTGAGGCCATGAGGGCGGCGAGGTCGCAGGGGCCACGAACGGCCACGGGCGGTGAAGACCGTGGAGGGCCGCTGGGAAGTGAGGCCGCGGGCGGCGCAGGCTACGGGGTGGCGCAGGCTGCGGGCGGCGGAGGCCAGGGGTGGGGCGAGGTCGCGGGGTGACGGTGGCCATGGGGCTGTGTCGTTGCGTCGTCGCCTTCGTCGTAACCAGTGGTGGTGCCGACCACCATTCTCGTGCCCCACCGAGGTTGGTTTTCGTTCTCCTCCATCGTGAAGAACACAATAATTAAACACAAGATTTGCGGAGAGGTAGGGCCATGTTTTTTTGGCTTTCACTCTCCGTGTTAGAGTGGTAGCAAGCAGATATAATCTCAACCCAATTTTTTATGATGAATTATCAAGAACGGGTGAGGGGAGGAAATTCAAACAACCACCCTACCTCAGAGATTTGTCGACGGAGGTCATGAGGAAAAAGATGAAGTCGTTGAGGATAGATGGGCATCAGTGACGTCTATGTTTCCTCGATCATCGGTTCGTTGTCATTGAAGAAATTCCTCTTGAGCGTGAGCGTTCTTCATTGGAGAGTGCGTTCTTCGTTGAAGAACGCATTCTTCGTTGGAGAGAGTAATCCTCCCAAAGGTTCTCCTCTCCCAAATCCACCAAAATGAAAATTAACCAACATAATAGAATATGTTGTTTAATTTAATATTGTCACAAAATATGTTGGATTAATTAATTAAAGGAGAGTTGTCTTAATTAATTAAAGGAGATTTGGAATAATTAAAGTAGGGAGTTGAGAGGTTTTTCCCCCATAATGAGGGGTTCAGGTGGTCCCCACCACCAAGCTTTGAATTGGGGGTTTTACTAGCTCGGGTGGTCCCCACCACTGAGCATGCAAGTTGGGAGGTTTTAACCCCTCATGGTCCCCACCTCCATAGCCATCACATGGGAGGTTTATTATAAATAAAATAAAAGTTTATTTTATTTTATTTTTCATTCCCATGAAAAAAGACCCAAAAAACTATCTTTCACCCTCGACCTACTACGGTCAAGGTGATGGTCTCCTTAAGAGAATATCGGTGCAATGAGTTCAATGGTGTCCTCAGATTACAATTCCGAGCACCAGTTCAAAATTTACAAAATCCTGCTCGTATGTTAACTAAACATACCTGAAAAAAAGTTCAAAATTTCATTCCAGGCATACCGGGCCTCAGAATCACGCGCCATTAGTTTTCACAAATTTTTAAAATTCCCATATATTAAAAACAATTACATGGAATTTCTGGGCCTTTACATTATCCCCAACTCAGGGATTTGTATCCCCGTAAGCCACAACTCAAACTAAGGGAACAAGTGGGGGTACTGAACACGTATCTGAGCCTCGCGCTCCCATGTGCTCTCCTGGAGGTCCCTGTGCTGCCAATGAATGCGCACCAGAGGTACCGACCATCCATGAAGTACCCACTCCTGTTAATCAACAATCCTAACTGAAACCTCTATAAAATTCACCCCATCATCGATGTCCAGCTCGCCATGTTTGATTATGTGAGAAGGGTCATGCACGTATCTCCTCAACTGCAATACGTGGAAGACTTTGTGCACCTGGTGCAACTAATGGGGGATTTCCAGGTGGTTAGCCACCTCACCAACTCTATTGAGGACCTGGAAAGGTCCTATGAACCTCAGAGATAACTTTATGCCTCGGCCAAATCTCCTTAAACCTCATCGGGGTGAGACCCATAGAAAGACATGGTCGCCATCCTCTAACTCTAAAGGTCTCTGTCTCCTATCGGCTTATGACTTCTGCCTGTTCTGTGTAGTCTTCATCTACACCTAGATGATCTACACCTTCTCTATGGTATCCTGAACCATCTCTGGTCCCACAAGTGCTGACTCCCATGGGTCAGTCCAGCAAAAAGGTGATCTGCAAGGTCACACATACAACGCCTCCAAAGGTGACATACCAATGGTGGAGTGATAGGTATTGGTGTATGAAAACTCCACCAGAGTAAATTGATCCTCCCAGCTATGACCGAAGGCAAGGACGCAAGTATGTAGCATTTATTCTAGGGTTTGAATGGTTCGCTCAGTCTGACCATCTGTATGAGGATGGAAGGAGGTGGTCTTAAGAAGTTGCTTCCCGAAAGCCTCCTGCAACCCCTTCTATAGCCGGGAAGTAAAACGTGCATCATGATCGGAGACAATTGTTAAGGTAACTCCATGTAGCTGCACAATATTTTTCACATAAAGTTATCCCAAGATCTCTAATGAATCATGCTCGCTGATTAGTATGAAGTGGGCCGACTTGGTGAGTCAGTCAATGATCACCCAGATAGAATCATGACCTCTAGATGTACCTGGAAGTCCTGTCACGAAGTCCATGGATATCCCATCCCACTTATACATTGGGACCTCTAAAGGCTGAACCAAGCCTGCTGGTACCTGATTCTACGCCTTCACTTGCTGATAAGTGAGGCACATAGAGACAAACTCTGCTACTACTTTCATTATTACCAGCCATTAGTGTTGTCGTAGAAGATTGTGGTACATCTTCACCACTCCTGGTTGTACTGCTAGAAGGGATGTGTGGAACTCTCTCAAAACTTCCCCCTGAAGTGAAACTGATATCATGGTACGTCCTCTGAAGAGGATGACATGCTCCCTACCTTCAAAAAATCTATCAGGTTCCTGTCCTGTGGATATCTGAGCATGTCGAGCCTCACAGTCAATGTCCCCACGTTTCGCCTCCCTAACTCGCTAAAGAAGTGAGGGAGTGACTGTAAGAGACTGAAGGAAAGATACTCCATCTCGATCCACAAAGAATATCTACAATGCGGCCAGCTACTTCGTTGCCTCACCTAGCAGCTGTATACCAGATCTCCTACTGACTGCATCTGCTATAACATTCCCCTTACCAAGAGTATAGACTATCTCGAAGTCATAGTCTTGGAGGAACTCAAGCCAACGTCGTTGTCTCAGGTTTAGGTCATTTTTAGAAAAGATATACCTGAGACTCATGTGATCAGAGTACACTATAAAATGCTCACCCATCAAGTAATGTGACCACATATTCAAGGTGAAGAACACTGCTGCTAACTCCAGGTCACGGGTAGCGTAGTTATGATCATGTGGTCTTAGCTACCGAGAACCACATGCGATCCCTACTAGCTCCGGTATCAGGACACATCTGAGTCTTGTCCCTGATGAGTCATAGTAGACTACGTACCCTACACCCTCCTTCGGTAGCCTCAAGATGGGGGAATTAGTCAGCCTCTACCTCAGCTCCTGAAAACTCCAATGGAATCTCTCTGACCACACAAAGGGTTTCCCCTTCTTCGTCAACACTGATAGAGGTGCTGAAAATCTAGAGAAATTTGTCACAAATCTCTGGTAGTATCCAACCAAACCCAAGAAACTGTGTACCTCTATCACACTCCTGGGTGGCTCCCAAGTAAGTACCACCTCAATCTTCACTGGATCTACTACAACTCCGGCCTCCGATATGACATGTCCCAGAAAGTGAACCTCTTGGATCAAAAACTGGCACTTCGAGAGCATACCATAAGGACAGTTCTATTAGAGTGTTTCCATTACTACCCGCAAATGATAAGCATGATCCTCCTTAGTAGTCGTGTAGATCAGAATGTCATCGATGGAGACTACTACAAAGTGATCATGGTATGGATGAAAGATTATCTTTATGAGTCCCATGAACACTATTGGAGCGTTGGTTACACCAAATGGCATAACCAAGAACTCGTAGTGTCTGTACCATCATCTGAAATTCATCTTTTTCACATCCTCATCTCATACTCTGAGGTGTGGATAGCTTGATCTGAGGTCTATCTTCTAGAACCACCATGCTCCTCTCAGCTAATCAAAGAGGTCGTCAATCCTTGGGAGTGGGTACTTGTTCTTCACGATCACCTGGTTCAGGCGCTGATAGTCAACACAAAGACTCAAACTCCCATACACCTTTTTAGAAAATAGAATCGGGGCTTCCCAAGGAGAAACACTGGGCCGAATGAACCCTTTCCCCTATAAGCCCTTCACCTATACTCGTAGCTCATGAAGCTCTGTGGGAGCCATTCGATACACTGGTGTAGATATCAGTGTCATATCAGGGTACAATTAAATGTAAAAGTCCAACTATCTATGAGGAGGTAGACTCAGAACATCATTAGGGAAAACATCAATGTACTGGTACACCAATACAGGATAGCTCAGACTCCCCACATCAACCGCTCTGAGGGTAAGGCTAGCGAACTGATGAGTGATCAGTTGCACTCTCCCTCGGGTAAGTCCATCCTGTGATGCAAAGGCTTTCTTCTCACCAGTGAAGGTAAACCTGGTCCCATATGTGCGAACACACCGAAATTTGTGCCTAATACATTCAATATGAGCATGAACTATAGATAATATGTCCATACCCACAAGATTATGTCATAAGGCCTTGACTCTTCTACTAGGAGATCCCAGCTGAAGCTCTCGCCTCTTAGAGTAAGCTCACACTGTCGGAACCAATGTGTAATCATTGAATCCTCTCCCATAGGAGTCTCTATCCATAAGGATCAAGCCAACAGCTCCGTCGGAATCTCCGAGATCCGAACGAGGATAGTGGCAATAAAAGAATGACTGGAACTTGTGTCTATAAGTACTGTAGCTAAGGCGGAGTAGACATAGATCATACCTCATATCATATCCAGAGCGTCATGATTGTAGACCTCAGCTACCTAGAGCTGGGATCTCCCATGTACACCTGCTCTATGTGGTCGGGGTGGACCTCCTAGTGGTGGTGGCTGTAACATCTCGAATCATCACCAACCACCAACAGCACAACCAGCTCCTCGACCACGTCCGCCTTCTCCCTATGGACCTCCTCAGTCAAATCTCTGTCTCTGCCTGGGAGGTCCTTCAACCATCGGTTCATCATCCATACGGTGGGTCAGGTAGTCACGAGCCATGTGACCCTACCCACCGCATGTGTAATACTGCCCACTCCTGGAATGAATCGCTCTGTCTCTGGTGCCCCGCACAACTGACCATGAATCCTATGGTCGTCGACCAGAAGGTCTGGTCCTATTGGACCTCTGCGACATTTGTCTTTTTCTAGCTATAGAAGACTCTTCTACATGAATATCGGTGGTGGGTATCACTGCTAGTGACTTCTCAGCAAGGAAACACTCCACTAAGAGGTATCTTTCTAACAACCACACATGCATCGGGATGCTAAAAGAAATCCTCAAAGACCTGATCTCCCATTTGAGTCCCTGATCAAAGGTCTGGGCCTTGAAGAAAGGGTCTCGCACGATATTAGTGGACTAACCTGAGAGGTCAGTGAACCTCACTGAGTACTGAGCTACAGTCATGCTGCTCTACTACAGATGAAGAAGCTTATGTATGCGCACTGCGTGAAGAGTCGCTGGGACAAACTCTGCCCGAAATAGGCTCTCAAAGTCTGCACAGAGAAAAGTCACCTCATCGTGAACCTGAAGCATCAAGCTCCACCATCTTCCTGCTGATTCCTGTAGAAGGATGGCGGAAAAGATCACCATGAGATCAGCTGGTGTCCATAATAGTTGGAATACTCTCACCACGGCCTCCAGCCAATCCTCAACTGCCTATGGGTACATCTCTCCCCTGAACCTGGGTGGCCTCTGGTACTGGAACTCATGAAATGCACTCAAGCATTGTGCACCCTCTACTACTGGGGATGGTAGCACCAGTAACCCAATGAGTAATGGTACCGTTGGTGCCTCTGCTGGTGCCTCTACTTGAATAGGGCCCTGCAACGAGGCCTCATCGCTTGGTGGGCTATCAGTACGTACTACTCTTAGAAACCTAGTTGGCATTCTGTGTGGAGGCATCCTGAAAAAAAAAGCAGGTGCACCACGGTCAAAAGTTATACCTGGTGGGATGACTCAAAGAGATCACAAGGAAAACTCTTCAAAACACACACGCAATCAGTGTTTTTGTGCACTGAGTCAGAAATCAAAACTCAGGGTCCTAGTGTATGGATACATCAACCGCCGCACCAACACTGGATTCCCTAAACTAATAACCACACTCACTAAACTTAACATTATTGCCGTTAAAAAGATCAGATTCTAATGTTCTATGCTATATTCGGCTCCTCTGATATAAATTTGTCATGCCCATCCCCTAGGGACTGTGTTGTGACTACCCCAAGCCCACCTTCCATAGGCCAGGGGCTGACGAAGAGCACTGAAAGTGTATTCCCTAAAATTGAGAAGGTGTTGACTTTATAACCTGTAACACGCACAACCAAGCACACAAAAAGATATGAACTCAAGTAAACTGAATAGTAAACATAGTGAGTACAGTAATTAAAAGGGGACATAATAAAATCCCAACTAGAAGGTACAAGGAAACTGAAAGTACAAGTGAACTGGAACAGCTCCTGGATCATCCACCATGAATCCTTTCTGAAGGGTAGGTATAACTCATGAACAACCGTCTCTGCGGTTTGCCTCGTCTAACGTCCACCTCCGAGCTACCTCCAGTCCTGGTACTCTCGTCCTCACCCAGCGTTGTCCGTCGTCTGCACCAAACACAACAAGGTGCGGGCATAGCCCATGTAGGGGTGAGTATAATGACACTTAGTAGGGACCCCAAGACACTCAAGGTCTCACAAAATTCACCAAGGATAAACCACACAACATGGAATCAACTAAAAACCCTACTTAGGTATATTCCTATACATATACCTAAGTTATCAAGTAAACCCATCTCAATCATGAGGAAAACACAGATTCCAACTCAAATCCCAAAGCTTAACTATTCCACAAAATAAGGAATACCACCAAGGTAAGTACCACACAGGTATTCCACAGAGAAGAATACCACCAAAATATTTCCATGAAGGAAAGTACCACAAGGTATAGACTAAGCTCACACCAGGTATTTCCTAGGTACAGTAGTAGAGATGATTAGATGTAACTACTGAATCATCTTACTCTGTTAAGAGACTCTGTTGCTGACCAACACAGGATCACTCGGTGCTGACCCACACAGGATAGATAGGTGCTGACCCACACAGGTTCACTCATTTCTTACCCACATAGGATCTCTAGGTGTTGACCTACACTGGATCTCTCGGTACTGACCCACAAAAGATTGTTATTCCTTCTTCATGTCACAGCCAGTGACAGGGTTCCGGCACTACGCTCGCTTGTCTCCAGGAGGGTCCACTCCACAAGCCACTGGTCGATACTTCATCTACCACAAATTCTCACGAATAAGTATCTCAAAGGACCGCCACGTGATAAGTGTCTCAATGCAACAGACGATGCATCAATCAGACGCCCATTCTGTGAGTTATTAGCCTTTTAGTCCCAAGGGGCTAGTTGGATTCGTGCTCGATCCAGCCCGACCATACTCCAACATTATCCAAATCCCCAGTAGTGTATAATGAAAGGGACCATCTCACTCCACGGTTTCCAACACCTCTAGTGGTTTGTCAATCGGACGCCCAGTGCCAAAGTTATGGCCAGTAGAGTGAAAAGTTCGAAGTTGGACCGACCCAGTCCAACCCAGTCTGGGCCGAACCGACTAGATTTGAGTCGACCCGGCCCACTGGGTCTGGTCTGGCTCGCTGGGTCCAGCCCGGCCCGCTGGGTCGGTCCCTGCCACGCTAGGCGGCCCGGTCCACGCTGGGAGGCGCAGTCTGCACTGGAAGGATAGGAGGCCGTGAGGGCAGCGCGAGGCCGCGGAGGCCATGGAGGCCGCGAGGGGGGCCGTGAGGGTCGTAGGGTGGCGAGACCATGGGGGTCCGTGAGGCCGTAGGATGGATAGGCCATGGGGGGATGCGAGGGCGGCGAGGCCGCAGGGGTTGTGATGGGTCGCGGGGCGGTGAAGGCGGCGGAGGGCCACTGGGCGGCGTGTCTGTGGGGTCCGCGGAGGGCCACAGGTGGCGGAGGTCATGGGCAGCACGAGGCCATGGGGCGGCGGTGGCTGTAGTGTGGCGTCGTTGCGCCTTTTCCTTCATCGCGGTCGGCGGTGGTGTCGGCCTCCGTTCTTGTGCCTCACTAAGGTTGGTTTTCTTCCTCCTCCATCACAAAGAAAACAACAATTAAACACAATATTTTCAGAGAGGTCGGGCCATGTTTGTTTGGCCTGCACTCTCCGTGTCAGAGTGGTATCAAGCGGCTATAATCTCTTCCTGATTTTTTACGATGAATTATCATGAACAGGTGAGGGTAATAAATTAAAACAACCACTCAACCTCAGATATTTGTCGACGGAGGTCTCAAGGAAAGAGACAGAGTCATTGAGGATAGAAGGATGTTGGCGACGTCGGTGTTTCCTCGATCATTGGTTCATTGTCGTTGAATATGTTCCTCATCGGCATGAGCATTCTTTGTTGGAGAGTGTGTTCTTTGTTGGAGAACACGTTCTTCATTGGAGAGAGCAATCCTCCCAATGGTTCTCCTCTCCCAAATCCACCAAAATGAAAAGTAGAAAACATAATAGAATATGTTGTTTTATTTAATATTGGCATAAAATAGGTTGGATTAATTAATTAAAGGAGAGTTGGATTAATTAATTAAAGGAGATTTGGCATAATTAAAGTAGGGAGTTGAGAGGTTTTTCTCCCATAATGAGGGGTTCGGGTGGTCCCCACCACCAAGATTTGAATTGTGGGTTTTACTAGCTTGGGTGGTCCCCACCACCGAGCATTCAAGTTGGGAGGTTTTAACCCCTCGTGATCCCCACCTTCATAGCCTTCACATGGTAGGTTTATTAGAAATAAAATAATAGTTTATTTTATTTTATTTTTCATTCCCATAAAAACCTCCAAAAAACTATCTTTCACCCTTGACCTACTGCGATTGAGGTGAAAGTCTCCTTAAGTGAATACTGGTGCTGTGAGTTCAACGGTGTTCTCAGATTTTAATTCTGAGCACCGATTCAAAAGTTACAAAAACCCGCTCGTACGTTAACTGAATGAACCCGAAAAAAGTTCAGAAGTTCATTCGGGGAATACCGGGCCTCAGAATCATGCACCATGAGTTTTCACAGACTCGTAAAATTCCTATATATTAAAAAAATACATGGAATTTCTAGGTCTTTACATTATATCAGAACTTATTAACTTAGCTCTAATAAAAGAGTCTTAATCTATTTTAAGAAGCCTAACCATCATGAACCAGTTTGTGATATCTGATGCTCTCTATAGACACCACCTACTACTGGTGCTCCTCTTTCTCGAATCCACAATTGAATCTCGGATAGAATCAATGATACAACTATTCCAAGGCTCAAATCCAAGGCTCAAACAATTCAAGGGTCAAATGAAACCAAGGTTTGAATGAAATCCATTTTTTTTGATATCTCTACTTTACCTCAGTTATCCACTGAACATTATCAGCCCACATTTGTGTATCCCAACAACTCCAGTTCCACTATCCTATAATAAAACATCCCAAAATTCACTATTTTTTAGATTTATTGAAGTATCATTTTCCTCATTTTCATGTGGCTCTTCTTGGGACAACATTTGTACTCTGAGACTTGAAATATATCAAACCCAATGTTGTGTCATGTTTTTGTGATGTTTAATTGGATCCTAATACCTATATTCCATGACATCTATCTCTTTACAATCATTAACTTTTAAAAAATTCATCCACATAAAAGTTGTTGTTGTCATTGGTATAGAATATTCTATTTAAAATCACTTGTGAGAATCATTTTCTTAATTTTTTTGAGAAATTAATGTGTTGTAATTTCTTTTATTCATCTATAAACCAAGCAAAATGTTTAACTCATAAATCATAAAGATCCCAATATTATACCTCATATGATCCATAAAAAAATTTCATTGTGCTTTGTCTAATCCTCAAATATTATGTCTTCTATATATATGAGTACCAACTTCCTTCGATCATTCTTCTTCTTTATGTGGAGGTTGTGATCAACTCTACCTCTCTAAAAAAAGCTTCCTTAGGTACTTGTAGCACCCCTAGTTTCAAGTATGTAACCCTTTATTAATGATTTTTAAGAATTCAAAGTTTATGGGTGATGTTTTTGATTATTTTGAAGATTTTTTGGAATGTTTTTTTGATTTTTATAAAGATTCATGGTTGGTGAAAACCATTCAAATCATACAGAAAATCATGCAAGTCAAGATAGGGGCTTCTGGGTAGTCGCACAGTTAAGGCACATAGTTTTTCCAAACTGTGCAGACACCAGAAAAACCCATACAATGTTGTAAAGTAATATTTTGTACAGTTGGCGCATGGTTTTTCTAATCATGTGGTCCAACTATGGGAGTCCCTCTTTTAGGTAGAAGCTAGTACATGGTTAGTGTATGGTTTTCTTAAGTGTGTGGCTAACTATGCAAGGTTTAAAAACAAGATCCTATAATTGTGGATCTAGGTCATGATTATGTTTCAAACCAGTTTTGGAACTCAATTGATCCTAAATCTATATTTTTTCCTTACAAAGGTTGTGTAACCATTCCCTATATAATTATATGTGATTTAGGGGCATTTCATGATGCGTTGAAGCCAGATTCCCTTGGAAAGTGTTCACTTATGGTGGTTTTGGTGATTTTTCTTAGATCTACTTCCCTCCCTCTCTCAGTTTTAAAGATCTAGTTCCTATGTGGATATATATGAGGATTTTTATTCCAATTATGGTTATATTTGGATTTTTTTGTGATAGGGGAAGATATCTAAGGCGTGTGTTTTGAGGTTCAACCCATCTTCATTGGCATTTTAGTGTCGTTCTTCGTTTTCACCATAAATGCTAATGTAGGTGGCATTACTCTCGACTCCTCTAATTATAAATTGAATTCTTTATTTCAAATTGGTTTTTTTATTTAAATTTATTGTGAATTTTTTTATGGGAACCTTATTTCATAACGGTTTGTCAAATTGTGAAAAATTGGGAGTTTTAGTGAAAAGTGAAAATAGTAACTTGATTTAAAAATAATGATTCTAAAAAGATGATTTGGTTTTGATGCATGAAAATGGGATTTCAATAAAAAGGTGGCATTATTGAAATGGTTTTTCAAAATTGTATTAGCATGTGGTTGGATTAAATTATTAAGAATCTGTGGAATGGGATAGATATTGGTCGTGATGTACCACCATCAAAGGGATGGGTTGTGGATGTGAAGTTCCACCGTCAATGGTAACACCAATCTTTTCTGTATGGATGTGCGTGGTTTTGTTAAATTTAATGGATAATGCCAATTGAATTCATGAAATGGTATTAATGACATGTTTGATTGTTTTCCTTGGGAATTAGTTTATTTGGTATGGAATTATTTGGCTTTTTTATAGATTGTGGAACTGTTTTAAATGGTTTTATATAAATTGTTTAATATAAATATGCTGACTTGTCCTATCTTTGTGTCCTGGGTAGGGAAGTCATTTTATGAAAAGCTATAGATTTTCATTAGTCACCCCCTCTTTATCACATTGGGGATTTTTCATATATTATTTACCGAGACATAGGAAACATTAAATTATCATACTTATCTAGTGGATCATGGTGATACTTGGGATATTTTTTGGATATTGGAACATGAATAATTTTTGGAGTTATCAAGTTATGTCTTTTCAGTCTTTGGGTTTTATTAGTCTTGTCTTTCATTGTGCACTCTGATGTTTTGCAGTCTTCCATTTTGGTACTCATTTGTAGTTTGGTTTTGATATAATGGAACTACTGAGTTGTTTTACATTGTGATATGTGATCTTATAGTATCATTTTGGTTATGTAATGTTGGTTGGGATATTTTATTTTCAAAGGTAAAATTTTCTCTTATCTGTTAATAAATCCCTTGGCATTTATTGTCAGCCTTTGGTGCCTTGGGTATATCACTTAAGGTCAAGTGATATCCTTTTGTCTTCTCAAGAAAATGATTGTGGAAGGATGTTACAAGTAGTATCAATCTTCATCCTTCAAAAAATATTTGTGGAACAAGTTGTATATATATTTGTTCTTCCAAAAGTCATTGTGGAACAAGTGGTATCATCTTGTTTGGTCCTTGAATAACAAGTGGTCTTCAGTTCTCTCAGTCTTGGAGTTGAGATTCATTTTGGTCTATTCATTGTGTCGAGTTGATATAAAGGAGTAAGTTTTTTGGGACTTTAAATTTAAAACATAAAAAGATGTAGCTAACCTTTTTATGTAGAACTTTAAGTTTCCAGATAGTTGGGTACATAAGTGTTTTGGAGACACTTATAGGAATTAAAATCCCATTTTCATGGGTTTAGCCAATTAGATGAGCATGACATGCATTTTAGAAATGACTTCCCACTAGGAGTGTATACTTCATTTTGATTAATGATTCCTGAGTAAGTGAAAATGTCTTGATTTTGGAAAAATATTGAATTTGTTTTCAAATGTATCATTTTGAAAAGATCATCATTGTGGTATTTTTGAAATGGTCTAATTTTCACAAGCAAGTTCAAATTTATAAAAAATGGTTGAACATGGGAATATTTAATATTAGAAATCAATTTTGTGAAAGTATATTGTGGAATAATTTGAAATTTTTAAGCCTTAATTTACTAGAGAGTGAGAATTATAGCATTTTTTGTGTTTCTAGAAAATGGCACCCAGTAGTCGTCATAGAAACCAACAGGAAGAAGCTACTAAGAATTTGGTTACACCTAAGCCACAAGTGAAACAATAGCTGGTTCAGAGTATGCTTCAATATTTTCAATCTATGTATGTAGGGACCATGAGGGTTGGACCAAGGAAAGTGGATCATTCCATCCAATTCTAGAAGCAGAATCCACCCATCTTTTGGGGTGACTCGGAACTGGAGAAGTCAAAGGTGTGGCTGAATAGAATGAATCATGTCTTTAATTTCCATGGCACACCAATAGATATGAAATTCATTCTGGTGACATATATGTTGGTTTATCTTGCACACTAATGGCTGGATTTACCAATTCAGGCTAAATTGGACCAATGCCTTATATGGGAGAATTTTGAAGAATTGTTTAACAAACAATTCTATCCTCGTGTGTTTGGGATTCCAAGAATGATGGGCTTCTTTATCTTGAAGTAGGAGATCCTCACAGTGACATAGTACATGGCTAAATTCATGAATTTAGTTTACTTTTCACCCAAAGTTGCTGCTAGTGCATCCATGAAGGCATGTATTTTTTAATCAGGGGTGACACTACTACAAAACAAGCCATTAAAAATGTTGGTATTTATCAGTGATAGAAAAAAATAACTAATAAAGGGCATATTTATGAGCATTAAAGAAATCACTGATAAATTTATCCCTGTATCATAGCTTTTTTTAGCGCTGATAAAGGCAACCGTTATCATAGATTTATTTTTAACATCGATAAAGGGTATCCTTTATCAGCACTTTTTTTAGCACTGATAAAGCTAATTCTTTATCAGCACTTTATTTTTAGCACAAATAAAGGGTACCTTTTATTAGTGCTTTATTTTTAGCACTGATAAAGATTTATTTTATCAATGTCTTTTTAGCATTGATATAGGCCCGAATAAATAAAATGAAATAATTAAATAAATTTAAAAAAAATTATTTTATTTAAAAAATATTACAAATTTTATTAATTAAATAATTATTGATAAAAATGAATAATTTTATCATACATTATTAAATATTAAACATATTATTAATTATATAATTATTATAATTAATGTTAATAAATTAAATATATAGATATATATTAATGTATATAAATATGATTTATATATTACAAAATAGTTATGCACTTTATATTAAATAGTTGTATATTTATTGAATAATGGTCTATAATTTAAAATTAATATGAATTAAAAATACTGACTAATTGCATAGTGTAATAGATATATAATTGATTGTTGTTTGGTTTTTAAATTTAACATCGATCAAATGTGTGTTATATTGATTTCACATATACGTAATTAATTAATTTTTATATACAATGCACACACACAAAATATATCCATTTTTTCAATATTGTTAAAGTTTAATTATTTTTAATTTATATAATTTCACTCATTTTTAACATATATGCATTCACTTAAAATTAGACATTCATTAAAAATGTTAAAAAATATTTCAAAATAATATTTGTAAAATAATATTTATAAAAAATATTTATATTTGAACATTTTCTATATTTGTACAATTATATATTTATAATTATAAATAAATAAATATTTTCTAAAAAGTATTTATATAATTATGAATAAATAATTACATTGTGACGAACCAGACCCGGATACCACTTAAGGGGTGCCCCGAGCATAGTGGGCCACATGGCCTCAAGTGCATCTTCCTAAATGCCAGAAGTTTCCAACTAATAGTGAGGGCCTAGGGTGTGTCTATGGGAAGACCATGCCCTTATTAGCAAAGTGTATCATAATGTAAGGAATATAAAGGAAGAGTAAATAGAGGAATAAATATAAATAAACAGTAGAATAAAACTGATACAATAGATAAATTAGAACAATATAATTGTAACAACTAAACAATGATGAAATGTCATGTCACTAGAAAATTGGAAAGCAAGGATATAAGATAACAGGCATAACATGTTCCACAAGGTAAAAGAAAACAAAGACTATTCCAAGAATCCTGAGATCCTAATCGGTCATCTACTATCAAGCTCCATCCTATCAGCATGAAATCAAGTGTTGGAAGTTTTATACTTCCCTTAGTCAATATTTTCAACCATGTAATCTCCTTTGGATACCAAATGATGCTCGGAGAGGGTGTGAGATAAATCTCAGTGGGCCACCACCAGCAATGTCTATAACATCCTTTTTGTGTAATGGAAAGTATCAGTGTGCATGCATGCATATATAATGTAAATAAAACAATAAAATGTAACTAAATACCCGAGTACCTGCTTCATCCCTCAGCTAGTGTCTGAACATCTACCCAATTCATTGATTATGTAATTACCATTTAATGTTAATAGGTCACATGAGGAATATCCAGCACTGAAATCACATCATGATAGTATATGCAGTGAGGGTCCCAAGATGTAACAAGGGAACTTGAAAATGATATCCAGTGAGGGAGTTTCAGGGTAATAACCAAGGTAATGTAAATCTCACAGAAAGTGAACTCTGTAATATCTAAGTCAAGCTAGGGGTAAGAGTGTAATACAAGGAGTGTAATCCAAGGCATTCCATAATAAGGTGCCTACTGATTCCAAGGATTTCATCCAAGGTAAAATGGGCTAAGAAAGGAATGGGTCCCATGAGTGTATCCAAGGCAACTACTTGTCAACGATGGATCCAAGTATTGTATCTGAGGTATCCTGGAATAATTAAAGGGGACCCTACGGTAGTATACTGGGCATCCAAGGAATATAAAAGAACCAGAATCTAGGTGGGTATAAACCTAAGAAAACCACATCCTTGAATCGAAATGGGTTCCTTGGATCCAAGGTATTATCCTCTCAGAATCCAAGGTGAGCTCGAGTCAGTCCATTCCAATTTGATATTGTAATCATGAGATAATTCATTTGGTTAGATTCTTTCCTTCCATTAGTGTGTATAGGTCATGTATGGTTGAAACCATTTATTTATTGATTCAAGCCTTGTCTTCCATTAGTGTGGATAGTACAAGTAGTGTTACAACTATTTAATTAAGTATTAGTTAACCATTAAGGCTTATTCAATTACTGAGGTTCACTCTGCTACCTTCCATCAACATGGAAGGGGTGCTATGGACATGAAACATTTATTAAATATCTTCTAATAAGGCCAAGTTATATACTTAGTATACTTTCTATTCAAAATTTCACATTTAATAATCATTTGAAGCACTTACCATCGGTGGGTCAAGTGGTGATCATACATGGTACATGCCATTATGAAATTCTAATTTAATAACAAACCATTTATTATAATAAGACTCACCATTTGGAAGGTCAAGCAAGGGAACACCCTAATGGTGGCTCAGACATGTCAAAATACTAAAAATCCAATTATGGCATAACTTTTGACATGAGGCTGATTGAGTTGTGGGTGTAAAAATTAGTCACATATTTTGAAAGATCAATATCATACAATTCTAACAAGTATAAGCATGTAATTTAAATTTAAGATATGGTCCGTGATGGGATCTGTGGGCCCCACACAAGAATTCCAAAATCAACGATCTTTATGGATGAGTTATATACCACCCACCTTATGGTTGTACGATCCTCCTCCTCTGGTATCGGCCCTTGATTTTCCTCGCATCGAAGTAGATCTAATAAAACGTAAAAAAAATCCCACATGGTGATACCTATGTAGATAGAGGAAGAGAATAATAATGACTAAAGAGGACTTGGGTACTTACCATTATGCATCCAACTTGATGAACGGAAGCTCGATCAGATGTCGGATGATGGAGATCTCTTGATTCCAAGTTTTGATCTTCAAAAATCCCCAAATTGAGAGAGAAATAGGCCAGTCCCACGTAAACTTGGATTAGTGAGAAGGGGTGACATAAGTAAATCATTAAAGGAAAACTGAAAAATTACTAAGAGAAATAGTATGTGCATGGTTTTTCCACATGGTTTGTCAAACCGTGTGCAAATCGTGCAAGAACGTTTTACTCAAAAAGTCATCCCTCATGCAGTTTGATCAAACTATTCGCCATCCATGCATGGTTACCTTGGAAGAAGGGGAACTTTCATGGTTATAATTCACGGTCGTGCACCAACTGTGTGAGGTGGCTCTATCCAAAAAAACAAAATATGCATGGTTTTTTCCAAACTGTATGGAATTCCGCGCAGTTTTCTCTAAACCATGCTCCAGGTCTGTTTTCTCCAAAAATATGGGGTCTGGGATCCAAAAAATCCATAGAAACCCTTTTAACCTTTACTAACTCATTAGGCATCCATATTTAGTCTAAATTATTGATTTAGACCAAAAATTAAAGGATCCCTACCCGAGTGAGAAACTGGGTTCTTATAGTCTTCCCCCATTAAAATAACTCGCCCCAGAGTTCTCCTTCCAAGGTTAAAGAAACACTATCTGAGAAAAACTCTGGCCACTGGGTATGTACATCATCTTCTCTCGCCCAATTCTTCTCATGTACTCAATTGTGTAGCCATAGAACCCATACGAGAGGGACATACTTTTGTCGGAGAACCTTCGTGCTTCAGTCAATGATTCGTACTGAATATTCCTCAAAGGTAGAATTGACATCTAACTCAATGTCCTCCATATCAAAGGTATGAGATGGTTCAGCATGATATTGGTGAATCTATCAGACATGGAAGACATTGTGCATAGTACGGTACCTCTGAGGTAGTAACAACTGATAAGCTACCAGCCCGACTCTCTCTAAAATCTCAAATAAACTGGCGTAACGATGAGACAACTTTCCTAACATTATTAACAGCATATTCCCTAGACTGGGTGATACCCTAAGGAAAAAATGATCCCCAAACTCAAACTTAAGAGGTCGTCGATGGTGATTGGCACAAGATTTCTGTCTATACTGAGTAGTATTCATACACTTTCTGATCAGCTGAACTTGTTTTGAAGTCTCCTGAATGAGACAAGGCCTAGTAGGGCTGCCTCACCTTCCTCTATCTAGCATAATGGTGAATGGCGTAGCCTACCATATAAAGCCTCAAAAGGATACATCTGGATCGTCTCCTAAAAACGGTTATTATAAATGAACTCGATGAGAGAAAAATGTTTCTCCCAAGAACCGCCTAAATCAAGGACACATACTCAGAGCATATCCTCTAGAACCTTTATCGTCTGTTTCGATTGTCCATTAGTATGAGGGTGAAAAGTTGTTCTTAAAGGAACCCGAGTCCCCATAGATTTTGGCAAACCCTTCCAGAACTGTGAAGTGAAATGATCATCACTATCTAAAACGATAGTTGTGGAACCCCATGTAGTTGTATGATCTCACGGACATACAGTCTTCCCAATTTATCAATTGAGTATGTCTCCAAAATATGAATGAATTGGGATGATTTGGTTAATATTTCAATGACTACCCAGATATCCTCGCTACCCCTCGGTGACCTAGGTAATCCGACTACAAAATACATAGAAATATCTTCCCATTTCTATTCTAGGACTAGAAGATACTTTAACAAGCCTACAAGTCTCTGGTGCTCTAACTTCACCTACTAAAAGGTGGAACATCTAGTAATAAAGCCTGCAATCTAATGTTTCATACCAGGCCACCAATACTAGTGTCGCATAACTCGATACATCTTTGAGATACCTATATGAACTACCCACGGAGAAGTGTGGGACTCTTTTATCAACTCCTCTCTCATATATTTAGGAAACTAGATAATTCCATGTAGGCACATGATGTCGTCTCTGACCACATACCAATCCAGAGGTGGGTTGTCTTTGATATACTCTCACGGAGAACCAAACTTTTAGGATTTTAAAACTAACTATTGTTCACCTTTTTAAGGAGGGAATAGGTAACTGTTAAGGATGATAGGTAAGACTGATCATGACTATCATGAAACTCTATATGAAGTTCCTAAAAGAGGGACATTAACTTCCATTCATCACTAGATTCCTGCATGGCCTATGTTTGATTTTTCTGATTCATTGCATCTGCGACCACATTTCCCTTTCCTGGCATATAGTTAAGCATAAAATCAAAAGATTGTATATATTCGACCCGTCTCTATTTTTTGAGGTTCAAGTCACACTAATAAAAGATATACTTGAGGATTTTTTTATCTTTATACCCGACAAAGAGCTTACCCAACAGATAATGTCTCCAGCAATGTAAGGAATAGACAATTGTTGCTAGCTCGAGGTCGTGCATTGAGTAATTTCTCTCTTGAGGCCTCAAATGCTGAGATCCATACCCAACGACTATGTTTTACTACATCACCACTACTCCTAGGAAAATGCCTAATACATCACAAAAGACAATATAACCATTACCAGGTTCTAGAAGAATCATAATCAGTGCCGAGACAAGCGCCCCTTTCAGCTCTTGGAAGGATTTCTTGCATGCTTCTGACCATAGGAACTTAACACCCTTCTTTTTAAGTCTAGTAAGAGGTGAAGAATGATGTGAGAAGTCCTGTATGACATGCTTGTAATATCCATCCAGCCCCAAGAAACTCCTAATATCAAACATGTTATTGGGCTGCTCCTAAAAAACTACAACACTAACCTTTTTAGTGTCAACATATACTCGCGATTCTGAAATAATATGACCCAATAAGAGGACTTTATTGATACAGAAGTCACATTAAGAAATATTGGCATAAACATGATGCTCTCTCAGTGTACTCAAAATAATCTAAAGATGTTTGTAAAGATTGTTACGAGTGTGAGAATACCCCGAGATGTATTCCACAAACACCACAACAAAAGAATTCAAATAGGAGTAGAAAACCCTATTCATCAATTCCAAGAAAATGGTAGGAGGGTTCATAAGACTGAATGGAATGAAAAGGTACTCATATAGACTATACCTACTTTAGAAAGTTGTACGAGGTATGTATGAGGTTCTGACTCGTACTTAATGATAACTCGATCTCAGATCGATCTTAGAGAACACCTTTGCTCCTCAGAGCTAATTGAAGAGATCATCTATTCAAGGAAGTGGATATTAGTTCTTGAATATCATCTGGTTCAACCTTATGTAATCCACGCATAGACAAAGAGTCCCACCCGCCTTATTAGAAAAAAAAATAGGTGGACCCCAAGAGGATGTATTATACCATATAAATCCTTTGGCCTCTAGGTCCTTTATATGCCACTGAACTCCTGAAACTTAGTATGTTACATCCTTTATGGAGTAATGGAAACTGGAGCTACTCTAGGAACAAGCTATATTGTAAACTCTACCTCTCTCTTAATATGTAATCCAGAAAAGTCATCAAGAAAGACATCCCTAAAATGATCAACTACTATAGGGAAATCAATTTGAAGAAAACCCTGATCCTCCATGAAAATATTTTAAATCTGAGCGGTCACTTCAGTTATACCATGATGCTTTGGTCTAACTCTCCTAGCCTAGAAATCCCATTCACCTTTGAATAGATAACTTATACCTTCTGGAGATGTAAAAGAAACCCTACGGTGATAGTAGTCTACAAAGTCATGATAGTGGGATAATGATTCCATACTGAGAATGATATCAAATCATGTCATCTCAAGAATAAAGAGATTCCACAAGAAAGGGTAACTGCCTACCTCAAGGAGATTGTCCCTACAACGATGTATACCCTCCGTCCGTATTCCCAACGGTGTATCGAGGTTCATTACACCATAGTCATATTGTATCTCTAGTCCGAGACTTTCCACAATAGATACAGAAATGAAAGTGTTTGAAGAACCTTTTTCAAAAAAAGTAGATACAATATTAAAGGATACTAGAATAGTAGAATGTACTATAGATGGTCCCACAGCCTGATCCTCAGTTATCGGTTGTAAGGCATGAAAATGACCTAATCCATGGACCTGTGAAATAGATGGATTACCATGATCATGACTAGTCTTCTAGCACTGTTTGTGATTAGGCATCAAACTACCATGGCCATGACCTCCTCCTCAGCCAGAAATGTCGGTGCTATTCCAACTCCATGCCTGACGCGGTGTAAAAGAACTCACTCCTGATAGTGGAGCTGGCACAAACTCACGAAGCTAGTGGAATGGTTCTGCAGAAATGCTGAAGATGACCCATACATTCACAATATCAGCACTTCTATAGGGTCTCTATCACATTGGTACTTCTTATTCAATGATTTTAAACACTGGTGACACACCACAAAGCTATCAAACTTGATACCCTGGCTACCACTACCCTCATGAAAAATCTTGAGGTAATGTTTCCTACCACCAGAAGAACTACTGGCCTGACGGAACATTGATCCTTTAAATCTGGTACTTTCTTTTTCCCTCAGGTTACACTCATTAATAAGGGATTGATCAACTATTGTAGAAAAGCTAAGAAGGTGAAAGACATTCACTTGAGTTCATATAGTGTACTGGATCCCATCTTTAAATCTTCAAACACGTGACATCTCACCCCAGTTAAAACCAGTGCAAAGTGATATAAATTAGGGAAACATGATTAATATTACATAACTAAAATAGAACCCTACTCGATATGCATAAAATCTATGGCTTGGTTAGATCTTAGTTCATGAGGAATGAAATGATCATAGAAGGAATTCAAGAAATCAACCCATAACATTCCATGGTGACGACCGTCCTAAGTAACCACATCCCACCAATGCTTTGCCAAATCTAGAAACATGTATGTATAAATCTTGACTCTACTCTAGAGGCATTTCCAGATGCTAAAATATAGACAACATGGCCTCTAACCAAGACTCAGTATCCTAAGAACCGCCATCCCCTGAAAAAGTAGGAGGATACTGATGTTGGAACTCATGAGTCAGACCGGTCATCATAGGTGAAACCCATGCAGCACCTTTCATGGACTTCATCAGACATAGGAAACTGTTACAGACTTGGGAATTAGTTACCGTATCAGGTACAACAGGTGTTGCCTCAAGTGGCACTCCTGGAAGTAATATTGGAGGTTCAGGACCCACCATGTCTAGATCATGGTCATCACCACCCTCCTAGAGAATGACATGAGGACGACGTGGCGACATTGGTTTATAAAGGACAAGCACACATCTTAGAACAGTCTTAGGCGAATAAGATATAATCACTAGTAGAAACTGAACATAATAAAAACTCACTCCCCAATCCATACTACCCAAAACACCCGCTTAGATGGTCAACCATCAGTAATTTCTTAAGTATATGTTTCATGTCATTTTATAGTTAATTTACATATTCACTTGTATACCTATCATAATCATGAAAATGTGGGATAAGGATGTGAAAAAAATTGTTTAAGATTTTAGGATTCACTTTATAATGGATATCCATTTTCATATGAATTAGTTCCCATACACCTATCACCAGAAATGACACTGAATTCTTTATAGTATAATGGGTCGAATCGGTAAGTTACTCATCCCAACCCATGAGGTCCCATAAACATCATGAATTGAGATCAGAAATCACTCAATCGGAGCCAAAGTAATACAAGTAAAGTAAAACTATCACAACATCCCTCACTCTATTGAAAATTAATCCTTTACCAATGGTTTGAAACCGTTGGTAAAGGCTGCAAAACCATTGGTATATTATATACCAACGGTTTGGAAAACCATTGGCAAGTAAGGTGTGGCAGTATCCCATTACCAATGGTTTTTGTAAAAATTTTGGGGAAGGCATTGTAATTGGAGTATTGCTAATGGTTTTACAAACTGTTGGCAATGCTGGAGGTGTGTTCCATGTTTTACCAATAGTTTAAATAACCATTGGTATATAGGATTATTTACATGTTTTACAAAAGGTTTACTAAAATCGTTGGTAAAAATATGTACAACACTATCCCAACGGTTTAGTAAACCATTGGTATAGTGTATTACCAAAATTTGACAGCACCTAAAATCCTCCACTATGCACTCAACTACACACCTTCATACACTCTTTACAGAAAAAAAACTCTAGGTATAGCAAAAAAAAGCACATAAAAACATGAAACTATTATAACCATGGAATCTAACACAATTATAATCATGTATATGAACCCAATTACCCTATATAATACAAAATTCATAATTGAATTCTCAATTGAATACATGAAGAATGAATTATGTAATGAATTCTGAATTATGCATCAACAACACATAAAAAATTAATAATTTTTCATTCAAAATTATGAATTATATATAACACATATATAATATGACATACAAGGGGTTGGGGGTGTCTCGGGGGGTGGGGGTGTCCAGGGGTGAGGGGCTGTCCATGGGGGTGGGGGTGTCTAGGGGGGTGGGTTATACAGAATTAAGAATACATAAAAATTTGAATTTTCTATAACACATACATGATTTAATTAAGAGATTATAAGCTAATAACCCCAAAATAAAGTATTATCACAATCATAATATGTTTGGTCGGTTTTCCGTATACCAGTTGTTTTTATATAAAATGATGTTCATTTTTAACAAAAGGCATACACTTAGAGTGATACCGGCCACACCATGCCTTGGATTGAGGCGAAGTTGACTCATACACATCAAAGATGACTCATGGATAGTTTTTATAAAGTATCAATAGAATCGGAAAGCGTTTGGTTGGTTTTTCGCATGTTAGTTGTTGTTTTCACCTAAAATGTTTTCCATTTCAAATAAAGGTGAGACGCTTTGAGTGGTGATGGCCACACTGTGCCTCGTATTGAGGTAGGGTATACTTTTACACATCACATATAACCCATGGATCATTGTCCTATATTTTCAATAGAATCCGAATGCATTTGGTCAGTTTTCCGTATGTCAAATATTTTTTTCACTTAAAATGATGTTCATTTTAAAAAAAAATAGAGACACTTTGTGTTGTACCGCCCACACTACACTTTGGATTGAGGTGGGGTCGACTCATACACATCACATATGACCCATGGATCATTTTCAAAAAGTTTCAACAGAATGTGAATGCGTTTGATCAGTTTTCCATATGTCAGTTGTTGTTTTCACATAAAATGATGTCCATTTTAATCAAAAGAGAGACACTTTTAGTGGGGTCATCCACACCACACATCGGATTGAGGTGGGGTTGACTCGTACATGCCACAAATGACCCTTGGATTATTTTCCTAAAGTATAAACATAATATAAATGTGCTTGGTGGGTTTTCCGAATGCCAGTTGTTGTTTTCACTTAAAATATTGTCCATTTCAAATAAAATTGAGACAGTTTGAGTGGTGCCGGCCACACTGGCCCTCAGATTGAGGCGGGGTTGACTCATACACATCAAATACGACCCATGGATAATTTTCCTAATGTTTCAACAGAATACGAATGCGTTTCGTCAGTTTTTCGTATGTCAGTTGTTGTTTTCACTTAAAATGATGTCTATTTTAAACAAAAGAGAGACACTTTGAGTGGTTTCAGCCACACCGCACCTCAGATTGAGTAGAGGTTGAATCTTACATGTCAAAAATGACCCATGGATTATTTTACTATAGTATCAACAGAATCTAAATGCGTATGGTCATTTTTCCTTATGCCAGTTGTTATTTTCACTTAAAATCTTGTCCATTTCAAATAAAAGTGAGACAGTTTGAGTGGTTTCGGCCACATCAGCCATCATATTGAGGCGGGGTTGACTTTTACATGTCACATATGACCCATGTATTTTTTCTGCTAAGGTTTCAATAGAATCCTAATTCGTTTGGTTGGTTTTCTATATGTCAGTTGTTGTTTTCACTTAAAATGATGTCCATTTTAAACAAAAGAGAGACACTATGAGTGGTTCTAGACACACCACACCTCAGATTGAGGTGGGGTAGAATCTTACACATCACATATGACCCATGGATATTTGTCCTAAATTTTAAACAGAATCCGAATGCCTTTGGTCGGTTTTCCGTATGTCAATTGTTGTCTTCACTTAAAATGATGTTCATTTTAAACAAAAGAGAGACACTTTGAGTGGTTCCGGCCACACCATGCTTTGTATTGAGGCTAGGTTGACTTTTACACGTCACATATGACCCATGTATTGTTTTTATAAATTTTAAACAGAATCTGAATGCGTTTGGTTAGTGTTCCGTATGCTGGTTGTTGTTTTCAATTAAAATGATGTCCATTTTAAACAAAAGAGAGATACTTTGAGTGGTGTCAGCCACACCGCTCCTAGGATTGAGGCGGGGTTTACTCATACAAGTCAAAAATGACCCATGGATCAGCTTCCTAAATTATCAACACAATCTGAATGCATTTGGTCAGTTTTCCGTATGCCAGTTGTTGTTTTCACTTAAAATCATGTCCATTTCAAATAAAAGTGAGACAGTTTGAGTGGTTTCATCCACACTGACCCTTATATTGAGGTGGTATTGACTCATACACGTCACATATGATCCATGGATCATGTTACTAATGTTTAAACATAATCCTAATGAGTTTGGTCAGTTCTCCATATGTCAGTTGTTGTTTTCACTTAAAATGATGTCCATTTTAAACAAAAGAGAGACACTTTGAGTGGTGCCGGCCACACCACACCTCTAATTGAGGCGGGGTTGACTCTTACACATCACATATGACCCATGGATTGTTTTTCTAAATTTTCAACATAATTCGAATGTGTTTGGTCAGTTTTCCATATGCCAGTTGTTGTTTTCACTTGAAATGATGTCCATTTTAAACAAAAGAGAGACACTTTGAGTGGTCCCGGCCACACCAGCCTTCAGATTGAGCTAGGTTTAACTCGTACATGTCACATATATCACATGGATCGTTTTTCTAATGTTTCAATAGAATCCTAATGCATTCGGTTTGTTTTCTGTATGTCATTTGTTGTTTTCACTTAAAATGATGTCCATTTTAAACAAAAGAGAGACACTTTGAGTGGTGTAGGACACACCGCACCTCGGATTGAGGAAGAGTTTACTCATAAATATCAAAAATGGAACATGGATCTTTTTCCTAATGTATAAACACAATCTGAATGCCTTTAGTCAGTTTTCTGTATGCCAGTTGTTGTTTTCACTTAAAATCTTGTCCATTTCAAATAAAAGTGAGACGGTTTGAGTGGTGCCGGCCACAACGACCCTCATATTGAGGCGGGGTTTACTCTAAAACATCACATATGACCCATGGATCTTTCTTCTAATGTTTTAACAGAATAAGAATGTGTTTGGTCAGTTTTCCCTATGTTAGTTGTTCTTTTCACTTAAAATGATGTCCATTTTAAACAAAAGAGAGACACTTTGAGTGGTGTCGGCCACACTGTTCCTCGAATCGAGGCGGGGTTGAATCTTACAAATAAAAAATGACCCATGTATCATTTTTCTAAAGTATAAACATAATAAAAATTCATTTGGTCAGTTTTCTGTATGCCAGTTGTTGTTTTCACTTAAAATCATGTCCATTTCAAATAAAAGTGAGACAGTTTGAGTGGTTCCAGCAACATCAGCCTTCAGATTGAGGTGGGTTTGAATCGTAAAAGTCAGATATGACCCATGGATCATTTCTCTAAAGTTTAAATAGAATCTGAATGCCTTTGGTCAGTTTTCTGTATGTCAGTTGTTGTATTCACTTAAAATGATGTCCTTTTGAAACAAAAGAAAGACATTTTGAGTGGTTCCGGCCACACCACACCTTTTATTGAGGTGGTTTTGACTCATACACGTTAAACATGACCCATGGATCATTTTACTAAAGTATTAACACAATCCTAATGCGTTTGGTTGGTTTTCCATATGCTAGTTATTGTTTTCACTTAAAATCTTGTCCATTTCAAAAAAAAGTGAGACAGTTTGAGTGGTGCCAGCCACACCGGCCCCTAGATTGAGGCGGGTTTGACTTTTACACATCAAATATGACCCATGGATCATTTTCCTAATTTTTCAACAAAATCATAATGCATTTGGTCGGCTTTCCATATGTCAGTTGTTTTTTTCACTTAAAATGATGTCCATTTTAAACAAACGAGAGACACTTTGAGTGGTTCCAGCCACTCTGCACCTCAGATTGAGGCAGGGTAGACTCTTACACATCACATATGACTCATGGATTGTTTTCTTAAATTTTCGACAGAATTCAAATGCATTTGGTCAGTTTTCCGTATGTTAGTTGTTGTTTTCACTTAAAATGATGTACATTTTAAACACAAGAGAGACACTTTGAGTGGTTCCAGCCACACCGCACCTCATATTGAGGTTTGGTAGAATTTTACACATCACATATGACCCAGGTATCATTTTTTTAAAATTTTCAACAGAATCTGAATGCATTTGGTCAGCTTTCCATATATCAATTGTTGTTTTCACTTAAAATTATGTTCATTTTAAACAAAAGAGAGAAACTTTGAGTAGTTCCAACCACACCGTGCTTTTTAATGAGGTGGGGTTTACTTTTACACATCACATATGACCCATGGATCGTTTTTCTAATGTTTCAATAGAATACAAATGCGTTAGGTCGGTTTCCCGTATGTCAGTTGTTGTTTTCACTTAAAATGATGTCTATTTTAAACAAAATAGAGACACTTTTAGTGGTGTCGGCCACACCGAATTTCAGATTCAGGTAGGGTTGACTCTTACACGTCACATATGACCCATGGATCATTTCCCTAAAGTTTCAACATAATCCTAATGCCTTTGGTTGGTTTTATGTATGTCAGTTGTTGTATTCACTTAAAATGATGTCCTTTTGAAACAAAATAGAGACACTTTGAGATGTTCCAGACACAACGCACCTTTTATTAAGGCGAGGTTGACTCGTACACGTCACAAATGACCCATGGATCATTTTACTAAAGTATCAACACAATCCGAATGCGTTTGGTCAGTTTTCTGTATGCCAGTTGTTGTTTTCACTTAAATTCATGTCCATTTCAAATAAAAGTGAGACAGTTTGAGTGGTGCCGGCCAAATGGGCCTTCGCCTTCCTCCCCATTAATTATGGGTGGGTAATGTATCTAAAACTCTATCATGGTATCATACATCGAATTCTGACAGGACTGCGAATCACCGTGATCTGTCATCCTGGAGCAGGGCCAAATCACGACATTACCGCGGCGTGACCGCGGTGTGACGGCGGCGTGACTGCGGCGTGGCCGCGACGTGACTACATCATGACTGCGAAGTGACCGCGGCGTGACCACGGTGTGACTGAGGCATGACTGCGGCATGTTATCCCAGTCAAGCGACATCTACAGGGAAGTATCTTCCGGCCAAGATCGAAGGGAGCGGGAGGAAGTGGGGAAACATTCCGATCGTCACCTCCCTCCCCATTAACTATGGGTGGGTAATGTATTTAAAACTCTATCTAGATATCATACATAAAATTCTGACAAGACTGCGAACCGCCACGGGGTTTCATCCTGGAGTAGGGCCAAATCACGGCATTACCGCGGCGTGACCATGCCGTGACCGTGCCGTGACCACGGCGTGACCGCGGCATGACCATGGCATGTTGGCCTGGTCTAGCGACATCTACAGGGCAGCATCTTTTGTCCAGGATAGAGGGGAGCGGGAGGAATTAGGGAAACAATCTAGTCATTTCCTACCTCCCCATTAACTATGGGTGTTAAATAATGACACCATCAGTGTTTTTAGATATATAGGCTCAGGTAAACACCCAAAGGGGTGGCCAAGAGGCCAGGAAAACACCCGAAAGGGGTTTCGTCATAAGATAAGGTCACATTGTACATGATATAACAAATAAACTATTTAATATGTTATAAAAAAGGGATTTTTTGAAGGTTGTAGTGAGTGGCACAATGACGCAACGTCTAAAGGGAAATGAAATGATGGAAAATAATCATACACCCTAAACTATCACAATGAGTTTTCGTAGACAGCGCACCTCCGTTGGAGGGGTTTAATTATAAAAACATGAATTTATTTATCAAATGAAACAATTATATTAAAGAAAAATTATTCACGATATGTAATTAAATATAATTAAGTAGAATTAATAAAGAAGATAAATTTAATTTAAAGCATTCTTAAATTAAATAGGCTACGAGAGGGACTCTACCTCAAGGTGGAACCAAGCCATCCACTTTGGCTCTTGGAGATTTCTAACGAAAATCTACTTCTACTCCACTGGGTATATGCACCTTCACACACATGCAAGGACACTTAGACCATATGCACACACCCGCATGGCCATGAGCATGTGCAAGGGGATCCTTGCACATATTCTTATATGCATATATCAGTCTCCACTCACCTGCGTATGCATTTAAATATATATTCATGGGAACACCTAGCCCCATACATGCATAATCACTTCCACGAGGGACTATACATGTAATGGGGGAACCCACATACATATACTTACTTACCTATGGACACATAGGCGAGTCACCCTTGACTTGGAGACTCGAAACAAATGAACAGGGATCAACACACTACACAAAGGATATTAAGAATATTAAAACACATAAAGGATGCTACATAACCAGTGAAAAACCAACTAATGGAATTAATTCCTTACCTAGATTGGCAGCGGAGAACAAAATCCACCCAAACCAACACGAAACGATCCAACTCCCTACTGAAAACATAATATGGAGTCAAAAACACTAAAGCCCCAAATACATGAGGTGTGAGACAAGTAGTAACCATAGAATATTACCTCGGATCAAATCCAGTGGACTAAATCAATCTATACTCCTTCCGGCCCCCTTCACAGAATATAACTGCCCTCTGTCCATAGAAAACAGTCAAAGATCTAAGTGACCAATGAAATAAAGAAAATAAAATAAAAACTAAACTAAAACATACCTGTCTCCTGTGACTATACCTATCACCACCCAACATATAAGTACCACAACACCCCATGGGTTAAATCATGTTCCTGCAAGCAAAGGGGAAACAGATCAATGTTTCATAATGATACTATCAAATAGTACATTCTATTAATTAACAATTACTCTTCCTATTAACGATATATAATCAATTTGACCTGAGTTTCAACTTATTTAGGTTTTGTTCGATACAAGGGATGAGGTCTTATTATTCTTGGTTTTTATGTTTACGCTTGAGATATTTATTTAAAAATGATGCATGTATTTGGCATTATTATTTATGGTTTTAGTTCTTAGCCTGTTGCTATGGGGCCTATCCACTAAGATGGTGGTCATACCAATAGGTCGCATTCCCTCAAATGTGCCACCATGTACGCTAGAGTCTACCAGATACTAGCGAGGGTTTATTGATGGTACGGTGCAGAGACTATACCCTCTAGATCAGAGTAGCACAACATTTTAACATATAATAAATAACAAAAAAGTTTGAAAGTAGTAATAAAATAATGAAAAAAATTAGTATAATAATATAATATTTTAATAAAATATGGACAATGGAAATTTATAGCAAGAATGTATTATAGATGAAGATACTAGTATAATATGTAACAAATAATATAAGCAGTACAATGAAATAAATGAAAAACTACCAAAAAAATCGCTCCACGAGCATCTCGAGCTCCAGAGAGGTCTTGTTTCTCCTAAATCCCATGTAAAAAAGAAAACAACACAAGAAATCAAAATATGTCCTACAAACAAAAGGAATTATCTGGTACCCTAGTGCAATGGCGGCTGGGGTAGGGTGTGAGACATAAATCTCAGTAAGTTGGAATCGTTGTTGTGTAGCCCAATCCATATAGTGCAATATATATTAAGACAGTGTTTCATTTGTTGGAAGTGTAGAGAAATGATAAGTAAAATGACAACAACATGGTCCAGGTTCCTAAATGGTCCCACATCCCTTATCGCCTACATTGGCCTAAGATGGATATCAGAAAGGAGTTACATGTGTATGTCATAATACATATAAAATGTTTCAATGTAAACAAGGTAACTAGAAAAAGAATTCTTCTAATCCTGTGCTCTTTAATGGGGTCTCTAATCCATTTCAAAACATTAATAAGAAAAATTATAAGAGAAAATTATCAATAAAGGGAACAATGGCATCATAACATCAAAAAAATATTCATCTCATAAGAGAAAACAATCAATCATTCAAATTTGTTAAAACCTATGGGGGAGTCTCGTGCATGTCTAATGCGATCTAAAAGAATCCCAAGTATCAGAATTAAAAAATATGATAATACAACACCAATAATTCCATCCATAGAGATCCAAATGGATTCTAGTGTATAACTACGATGTATGGTAACTTATAAGTATGTCCTAAGTATCTCACAAAGGGGAATGAGTGTCACCCATGGTATAGCCTAGCCATCTGGCCAAAAGATCTATCCACGATTGCTCCCCTATAGAACTATTATTACTGAGGAATATAAAAAACCACTCAGTAATCCCTTACCCATAAAACCAAAACATCTCCCTCGGCAGGTCGTGGTATAACCACCCAAGCATCAGAGTACATCAATGAATCCTTAATATGGAACACATGTTCTCTCCCGGACCATTTTAAGAGAGATATATCAAAGTAATATAGTACAGGTAAATTCATTTATAATATTACATTCCACTGAATAAACATCTCGTGTCATCAAGGTTATGGAAAGATCCGAAGCTACCAAGCTAGCCAAAAGACACAATTCAAGCCATCAAAATGGAATACAGAATTTATCAAAAAATCAAGAATGTAAAAATTACATGGAATTACTAGAATTTAAATATCTCAAACCAACAATATTAGAATATATATGAATCCACTAAAAATTACATGGCATTACATGGAATTACATGGCATTACTATCATTTATCCAATAATTCACCACACAATGAGTTGAATACTAACCAAAACTTTAGAAAATGTGTTATTAATATGAACGGTTATCCTAACTATGAACCTAACAAATCATTCCTTATTGCATCATTTTTTTAAAAAATAAGACTAATTATTAGCTGGAAATACCGATCAAAAACCCTGACAGGAGGAGAGGGAGCTGAGAGGGGGGACGTCCCGTGGGGTGTTCGGACATGGGGGGTCTTGTGCGCGATTGGAGAGGGGGCTGGGGGCGTCGTTGGAGGAGATTGAGGGGAGGGGGATGTCTCCAGGAGTGGGAGATGAGAGGGTAGGGGGGAACGTCACCATGAGCAGAGAGGGGAGGGGGACGTCATCATCAGAGAGGGAGCTGAGAGGGGAAGGCGAACGCTGCCAGAGGATAGGGAGGGGCCGGGAGGCAGAGGTGGAGGCTGGGAGGATATCGAGATCGGGGAGGGGGGAGGGGACCGGGAGGTGGAGGTCAGGGGATGAGGATCCCTAAATTGGGTCGTTAAAATTATTCTTTCCCAATGGTTTAACAAAACTATCGGGAAAACCCAACATAAAATATTATCTATAATGGACTACTAATGATTGGAAACTCTATTTCACAATCCCATGGAATAAGAAACATATCTCTCGACCATTATCTAAAATGATAATGAATGGTAACCATACCATAAAATGGTTTTATGGGTGAAAACCAATTAATTGATCAAACAAGCACTAACCCACAAAATGATATATTGGGAAATGATGCACTAAATTTTACAATGGGAACCATCCCATTAAGTGGTTCAATTGTCACTAAACCAAAAAACATTTTGATGTCAACCATCTTACCAAAAGATGTCACATCCCAAGGAGGAGCATTAGTTTTCCTCCATCACAATCAATATGATTTAATCTATGTCTAATAAATTTTGACCAGGTTCTAATGACTGCACTCTTGATATAGATGATGAAACATGTCTTTTGACATATAAATATTAACAAGTGGTCTAATTCTATTCTCTTAGTATTGGTGAATAAGAACATAGTTATATTAAACATGACACTAAATAAGTTGTTATCAATCCTATTGAAATATCATAGTGAAATGTTGATAGATCAAGCACCATGTGTCAAAAGAAGTTCCAGTCATAAGGTTCTACACCAAAACTACCATTATCATACACTAATCATATCATCATAAAAGGAAAGGGTCTCATAAATTCCATTGGGTATCTACTACCCAAGGATTATAGGATAATATCTACTAAAGAACATATAACTATATTATAGTTGTAAAATTAAAAGATCTTCAGCATGATGAAATAGTTGAAGTGTAGAACAAAATCAGAAAACAAATAAAATTACAATTATTGTATATACCATAGCGCACGGACCTCTCGTTTAAGACAAATCAAAACATAAAACAAAAAAATAGATGAAAAACATCGAACCAAAGGTACCACTTACAGATTTAAAGTGCATAACAAAAAAACTATCTGGTTGAAGGGTGGAAGAATTTTCCGATGGAGAGAGCTCTTTGTATCATGATTTAGGTCTGTAATTTGTCAGATAAGGGATTGGGGTTGGCAATAATTTTATGGGAAAGGTAATCTTTGCCAATGGTTTTTTAAAACCGTTCGAAAAGGCTTCCTAAAACATCACATATCCCAACGTTTCTGTATAACCGTTGGGTAAAACTCATCTAAATTACTCTATTCCAATGGTTTATTGAAACCGTTGGGTGAAGACCTATCAAAATCCATATTCCAATGGTTTTCATAAACCGTTGGGAAAAATCCGTTGGTAAATCCTCCATTTCCAGTAGTGTCAACAATCCCTATCATATCAAGCAATGCAAAGCAGTGATATGCACCTATATAGCATGGAAATATGCATAACATGTAAATTATAGGTGCCCATAATGATGCATGTAGTAATTATTCTTGGCCTCATATAATTGGGATAAGGATGAAATAAATTATCAATAGATTAATAATAAACAACACCAAACAACATAAGCATCACTAAAAGGTGAAATAATATCAACTATAACTGGAAAAATAGAACAATAATTGTATTATGGGTAACTAGGATTTTACCCCAAACATGGGTTCTCAACTCCCAAGAACGACTTATGAACAAGTCCCAAGCAGTCATATTCTCCAATCTATTGCCTCCAAATAGTAAAGAAAGAAAAAAAACCAACTCTGATACCACTTTGTGATGACCCAAACCAGGATACCACTTAATGGGTGCCCCGAGCCTAGTGGGCCATATGGCCTCAAGTGCATCTTCCCGAACGCCAGAGGCTGCTGACTAGAAGTGAGGGCCTAGGTTGTGTCTATATAAATATTATTCCCTCATTAGAAGAGTGTAGCACAGTGGAAGGAATATAAAAGTATAGTAAATAGCTCAAGAAATATAAATAAACAGTGGAAGAAAACTGATGAAATAGATAAATGAGAATAACATAATTGTACCAACTAAAAAATGATGATGAAATTTCATGTCACTAGAAAACCGGAAAGCATGGATACAAGACAGAATGCATAACATGTTCCATAAGGTAAAAGAAAACAAAGACTACTCCAAGCATTTTGATATCCTACTCGGTCATCTGCTATCAAGATCCATCCTCTCAGTATGCAATCAAGTTTTGGAAACTGTATGCTTCCCTTTGTCAATACCTGCAACCATGTAACCTACTCTGGGTACCAAATGGCACTCAGAGAGGGTGTAAGATAAATCTCATGGGCCACCACCAGTGGTGTCTATAACATTCGGCCCGTGTAATGTAATATATAAGTGTACAGGTATGAAAATATAAAGTAAAGAAAAGAGTAAATTGTAACTAAATACCCATGTACCTGCTTAAGCCTTCAGCTGGTGTCTAAACATGTAACCAATTAATTGATTATGTAATTACCATTTAATTTTAATAGGTCACATGAGGCATATCCAACACTGACATCACCACATGATAGTATAAGTAGTGAGGGTCCCAAGACATAACAACCTATCCTGAAAATGATATCTAGGGAGGGAGTTCCAGGGTAAAAACCAAGGTAATGTAAATCTCACAGAAAGCTAACTCAGTATTATTTGATTCTAGCTAAGTGGGTAATAGTGTAATCCAAGGATCATAATCCAAGGCATTCCATAATAATGTGCCTACCAAGTCTAAGGAGTGCATCCAAGGTAAAATAGGCTAAGAAAGGACTGGGTCTCAGGAGTGTATCCAAGGAACCTATTTTTCAATGCTGGATTCAGGGTGTGTATCCATGGTATCTTGTAATAATGAAAGGGGACCCTACGGTAGTATACCGAGAATCCAAAGAATAGAAAAGAACCCAAATCTCGATGGGTATCAACCTAATCAAACAGAATCCTTGAATTAGAATGGGGTTCTCAAGACCCAATATATTCTCCTCTCAGAATCAAAGGTGATCTCGAGTCAGTCCATTTCTATTTGATATTGTAATCATGAGATAATTCATTTGGTTCAAGTGTTTCCTTCCATTAGTGTGGATAGGTCAAGTAGAGTTGAAACCATTTATTTATAGGTCCAAGCCTTATCTTCTATTAGTGTGGATAGGCCAAGTAGCATTTTAGCCATTTAATTAATTCTTAGTTAACCATTAAGGCATGTTCAATTATTGAGGTTCACTCTTATACCTTCCATCAACACAGAAGAGGTGCTAAGGACATGTAAACTTTATTAAATCTCTTCTAATAAGGCCAAGTTATATACTTAGTATACTTGCCATTTCACATTTAATAAACATTTGAATCACATACCATAGGCCAGTCAAGTGGTGGGAATACATGGTATATTCCATTATTAAATTATCATTTAACAACAAACCATTTATTATAGTAAGGATCACCATTAGGAAGGTTAAGAAATGGCACACCCGAATGGTGGCTCAAACGTGTCAAAACGCTAAAAACCAAATTATGGAATAACCTTTAACAAGATGTTGACTGAGTTGTGGGTGTAAACAGTAATAAATAATAACATATTTTTAAATATAATTACCATACGATTCTAAAAATTATAATCATGTCATGTAAATTTAAGAGAGGTCCCCCAATGGGATTAGTTGTCCCCGCACAAACATTCCAAAATCAATGAACTTTTGAGATGAGTTATAGACCACCCACTTTATTGTTGTACGATCCTCCTCCTCCGGTATCGGCCCTATATTTACCTTGTATCAGAGTATATCTAATAAAATGTGAAAAAACTATCACATGGCGATACCTAGGTTAAGAGAAAAATAGAAGGATAATGACAAAAGAGGACCCAAGTACTTATTGTTGTGCATCCAACGTGATGAATGAAAGCTATATCGGATGTCGGATGATTGAAATCTCTTGATTCCAAGTTTTGATCTTCAAAAATACCCAAATTGAGAGAAAAATAGGTCAATACCTCATAAAATAAGATTAGGGAGGAAGGGGTGACTTAATTTGATCATTAAAGACAAAACTGAAAAATTACCCAGAGAAATAGTTTGCACACGGTTTTTCAAACCATGCAAAAACCGTGTGAGACGGTTCTTCCTAAAAAGTATTCCCCTAGATGGTTTGATAAAATTGTGTGCTAACCATGCACGGTTACCATGGATAAAGGGGTGCTCATACAGTTATACCACACAGCCATGTGCCAACCATGTAAGATGGCTCTGTCCTAAAAAACAAAATCCACACTGTTTTTTCCAAACTATGCAGAATTGTGCACGGTTTTCTCTAAATCATGTGCCAGATATTTTTTCTCCAAAAAGATGGGTTCTGGACTCCAAACAAGACCTAGACACCCTCAAAAACTTTACTAACTCATTATGAATCCATATTACGTCCATAGTATAGATTTAGACCAAAAATTAAATGATTCATACTTGAGTGAGAAACTGGGTTTTTATATATATATATTTAAATAATTATTCATTTTATAATAAATTTACTTAAATAATGAATATATTAACTAATTTTTTATTTATATATATTTATAATTATATAAATATAGATAATGATATAAATATTATTTTGTAAAAAATTTCAATAATTATAAATAAATAGTTATAAAATTATAATAAATATATTTAAAAATGAATATATTTTTTATATTTATATTTATATATATTTAAAAAAATTATTTATAATAATAATTATAAATCCTTTATCATTTCTTAATTAATAAGCGCTGATAAAAGAAACTTTATCAATCCTTTTTTCAAGTTGATAATGTTGAGGCTTTATCATCACTAAAAAAAGTTGTGATAAAATGAATATTTATGAGTGATAAAGCTTTAATGATGATAAAGTAATACCTTTATTATTTCTAAAAAAGAACTGATAAAAATTTCTTTTATCAGTGCTTATTACTTAATCACTAATAAAAATGTTCCAATCTATTTAAAAAAACCTAACAATTTACAAACATATCAGGATATCAGAAGCTTTCTGCATAATCTACCCACTATCAGCACTTCTCCATGGTGAATGGATGCTCAAATCATACCACTCAACTGCCTCGAGTTTCTCAAACGTCTGGTCCGACATCCGATGTTCGGTAGCATTTAGGGTTTCTAAAGAGGGTCTCAAATTTTCTTCAACCTAGTGAGGTAGGCCTTTTGATTTTCTTTTTGTATTTTTAGTTTTATTTTTTATTTATTCATAAATGATGTTCTTAATTGTGGTTTGTTTCTTGTATACTATTTTTCATTTAGATTATTAATATAATGATTTGTTTATTGTCTATTGTTTGATTGACTATCGATTCTTGGGTCATTCTAAATTGTTGTTTTGAATCAATTTTCTTCATTGTCTATTGTTACATCTAAAGAGAGAACCACATACTAAGGTCATATGGTTACCCTTAGATCCACTATCCTAGTTGACTTTAATCAAACCTATAAATTAAGGATACCTAAAAAAATCAAATGTACCAGTAGGAGGAATGATGTTATAAGTAATATTAAGAAACCATGGAATAATGAAATCTGGAATAGAGCTATGAAATTAGCCCCTTTAACAGGAATTGGATTCCCATATAGTATAAATTAACCCTAATAACGAGAAATGGATATTGAATTTGGTTTTTAAATTTAAAAAATCATTTTGACTTCTCCAAATGATAAGTATTATTTATTTTACAGATGCCTAAAATTTGTTATATATCTAATCAAACATCTGAAATCTATGCATCTGTCTCTTAATAGAATTTGGGAAATTATATTTCCTTATAGAAACACCATGTAGGAATGCTTTAGCTACTTCATAGGGATATTCATCAAATATTTTGACTGAAATTTTGTGTTTTGACCATCATAAGTGTAGGGTACACATGTTCTTCAATTTTATATTCATCGTGGTATTTTTTCATAACATGGATATCATGGTTTGGGGATTCATGTAATCCTCCACTACCAATATAAGTTTTATTCCATGCAAGGAAAATTACCATCTGTATAATATACATTCAATACATCAAATAATTCTTGAATTTGTATGCAAAAGGATGAAATAATGTATTTTGTAACCCCGGTCATGATAAATTGTGTAAAACAATTTCTGTGGCATTAATTATTAATTAAGATATCTTAAATAATAATATAATCACATAATATGATATAATAAATTTTAACATAATTTTTTTTGTTTCATTGGGTTTTGGCATATCATATAATTCTATATGGATAATTATAATATATTATGTGATAAAATACACTATTTTCATTTCTCAAAATAGAGAATCAAATAATATTTCTTATATCGACCAATATTTGAAAATATGAGTACCATTTAAAGTGAAATTTTTATTTTTATGTGAAGATATAATAAAATATGATATATAATAATGGATTATATATTTTATTTTTAGGGAACACCAATTTTAAGGAATTATATAGATTTAAACTATATTATTGATTATGAAATAATGTATATCCTTAAATATATTTTGAGGAACAATATTATTTTTCTAATCATAATTTATAAACAAAATAATATAATTTATAATATGATTATAAATTTTTTAAAAATATATTTTGTGAAATTCAAATAACTTATAATTATTATATATAAAAATTTTTAATATAGTATTTATAATTATTTATCACTATATTATAGAACATTTATAAAATACATGTCATTAATATTAATTAATAATATTAATATACCTTTTTAATATATATTTAACATCTTTTGATTTTGATAATGAATTTCTTGTGTGTATTTATTTATATATTATATAAAATTAATCTTTTATGAATCCAATAGAATGGATATAAACTAAAAATGTATTCATGCTAATCATTTGACAAATGAATATGAAGATAGAGTTAAAGAGTTCATCAACTTTTCAAGAGAGCATGTGGAAGACCCTTTTAAAATCTTATGTTCATGTTTACATTGTTGTTATTCAATACAAATTAGTCCTAAATAGTTGTAAGAACAATTTATTTTTCACATAATAGATCAAAAATATAAATTTTGGACTAAACATGGGGAAAAACTAAATGTGGACATTGATTGGGATAATATTATGGTTTATGAATCATTTGATGTGAATACCTTTGTAAAAGATGATGGAGATCGCATGGAACAAATGAAAATTGAAAATAAAGACAACCTTAGTGATTGTCCAATGTTTTTTGAGGAGATAAATAGTTGTTCCAAGAAACCATTGTATACCTGTTTTACTAAATACACAACATTGTTAGCTGTATTGAAGTTATTTAATTTTAAAAATGGAAGTGGATGGAGTGACACTAGCTTTACATAACTACTTGGTCTTTTGAAAGATATGCTACTAGAAGATAATAAACTACCATTCCAAACATATTATTCTAAAATAATGTTTTGTTTAATGGGAATGATCTCTAAGAAATACATGATTTTTTAAATTATTGCATTTTGTTTTCAAAGGACCATGAATCACTCATAAAATTCCCTAAGTGTTGTGCATATCGATGTAAGAAAAAAAAAATAAAGTCCTTAGAACTATGTATTGTACTTTCCTATCATTCCATGGTTTATAATACTATATGGATGTCAGGTAATCGAGAGACAATTAACATGACATGAAAACACAAGAATTAAATATGGGAACTGACGTCATCTAGTAGATTATCCTATGTGGAAGATAATTGATTATGAGTTTCAAGAATTTGGAGATGAGTTGAGAAACTTTCATCTTGAATTATCTATAGATGGAATAAATCCTTTTTTGTACAGAGTAGTACTTATAGTATATGCACTGTCATGTTGGTAAATTATAAATTTCACCCATTGTTATGCATGAAGCCTAAATATAGTATGTTGTCTCTACTTATATCTAGACCAAAGAAACCCGGTAATGATATTGATGTCTATTTGGATCCATTAATCGAAGATTTGAAATTGTTGTGGGATACATGTGTTACAGTGTATGATACTCATAGAAGTGAAGAATTCACATTGAGGGTCATGTTGTATGGAACGATAAATTACTTCCCCACATATGGAAATTTATCAAGCTATAAAATAATGTTGGGGTGTCCCATTTGTGAAAAATGCACATACTAATTTTGGTTGAAACATTCCTCAAAGAATATTTTTAGGACATTATAATTTTTTAACTAGATGACATAAATATCGATTCTGGATAACAACATTCTATGGGAATATCGAACAAGGAACAACACTATCTCTAGTAATGGGTGATCAACTGTACAAAAAAGTAAAAAATATTCACACTATTTTTGATAAACCAATTTAAAAAAACCATTAAAAACATATTGGAAGAAGAGATCAATTTTCTTTGAATTTATTTACAATAATTGTTGTATTTCAGACATTTTTTTGATGTCAGGCATATAGAAAAAAAATGTATTTGATAGTATTATTGGAACATTACTAAATGTTCCAAAAAAATGAAATATGTAATCAAGGATAGGTTGGACTTGATTGAAATGGGTATAAGGGAAGAGTTTGCACCTGTAAATGGTAAAAGGCACACTTTTCTTCCTCCAGTAGCTTACACTCTATCGAAAAAAAATTGTAATTTTTTATTTTCATTACTATAGTAAATGTTCCCTAGGAGTATTCATCAAATATCAATAATTTCATGTCAATGACTGATTTGAAGTTACAAGGACTAAAATCATGTGACTGACATGTTTATATACAAGATTTAATGCATGTTTCTTTCTATTGCATCCTGCCTCAAAATGTATGACATACATTAACTAGACTCTGCTTCTTTTTTAAGGCCATGTGTAGTAAAGTTATAGACCCGATGAAGTTTTACATCCTGAATAATAAGATTTCAGTCATATTATGTGAATTAGAGATGTTCTTACCACCATCATTATTTGATATAATGGTCCACCCAATGGTTGACTTAGTCAGAGATGTTCAACTATGTGGTATTGTCCATTACAGATGGATGTACCCCATCAAATGGTATATTAAGATTTTGAAAGGATATATCAAGAATAGAATTCAGGAAAAAGTTTGTATTGAATAATGATATATTGTTCAATAAGTTTTTTAATCCAATACTGATTAACTATCAGATGTTTAAATCATAGGTCTCCCAAAGTCTCATCACAGTGAACACCTTATAGGTGAAGGGATTTCCAGAAGATATTTTTTTACAATTACCTTGAAGGAGTGGGAGTAATCACATCTTTATATATTATATAATAGTGAAGATATTTATCCATACATTTAATCCCATAAATAAATTCTTATAGATTTTAATCCATCAAGGGATGAATTATGGATATCAAATACACATAATCAATAGTTTATAGGATGGTTTAGAGATCAAATTTATAAGTTGTTATCTGAAAATCCGAATTCAGTTGCTGAATGACTTCAATACCGAGATAGAGGACCGAATGAAAATGTTATATCTTACAATAGTTTTGTAATCAATGGTTCTATTTTCTATACAAAATAACACGATGACTTTAGTATGATGAAAAATAGTGGTGTTATGCTTGTGTCTAAAGTGATGTATATATCTGGTTCCAAGGATAGAAATCTAATTTATGAAATTTTTTCATATTTTGTCATTATCGAACAGATATAAGAGTTTAATTATATAACATTTCAAGTGATTCTTTACCATTGGGATTGATTTTATAATATCAATGGAGAGAAAATTTATGAAACAGGGTTTTTGGAGGTGAATTTCAGTATTGAAGGGGGAAAAGATGATTCTTTCATGATGGCATCACAAGCATTGCAATTATTTTATATATCTGATCCAAAATACAGTAATTGGTCAATTTTCATACTAGAAACTAAAAAAAATGTTGAGTTAGATGAAAAATAAATCAAGGATGGACCTTTAATTAGTACATCACAATCATGTCATGTCATTACCAATGTAGACAATGTCTTGTATGTTAGAGGAGATCACAAAGAGGGGATTTAGGTTCTTAATAGAGGAACCAAATCCTTAAAACCTTTAAAAAAGAAAGATATTTCAATGAGGAGGTAAAGGTTTTTTTTAATATATTATGTTTTTACTCATAATAATATATATTATTTACTAGATTAACATAATCTAAATTAAATTTGTGACTAATCATGTTGAAAATGTCCTTTGCATATGGTAATGTTACCAATCCCTCCAAAGAACAAAATATAAAGAATGGAACCCTTTGGAAAGATGTAAAGGCAATGTTATGATATAATTTCTCTATTTTACTGAAAAATTATATAATAGAATGTCAATTTAACTTTCATTATTCCATATAGATTTCATTTATTTTAAAAGATTTATGTCCATGTGTTATGCGTTTTCAAGAAGAGAAACAATGTTGTCTCTACTAAATCATAGAGGTAATCTTGATGTTTACACAGTAAAGTTATTGTCCATTGAATTAATGTATTGTTTCATGTTTATATTTAATTTATTTATTTTTAGTATTACTCACATAATAATTTTTTTCTTAAACATGTGGATTCTTTTGTTCGATTTGGGGTGTCCTATCCATGTTTCATATCTTTCTACAGCAAAGCATCTATATACTTCTTCTCCGTCAAAACCTTTTCCCCCATGTAGTGTTTCCTTTATCACTTTATTTCATGTTCTTTCCACTATCGTTACAGGAAGAGAAATGACACTTCCTCTTCTCAATGATAGAGATAATTTTTATGTTTTTATTGTAAAATCATTGTCCATATAATTAATATATTATTTCAAATTTATGTTTAATCTATTTATTTTTAGTATTACTCACATAATAATTTTTTTTATTTTATATGTGGATTATTTTATTTGAGTTGGGGTGATCTATCCATCTTTCATGCCTTTTTACACCAAAAATTCCACATACTTCTTATCCCTCAAAACCTTTCCACCCATGAAATGTTGCATTTATCACTTTCCATCAAGTTATCTCCACTACCTTTGCAGGAAGATAAACAATGCTGAATCTACTCAATAAAAGAGCTAATTTTTATCTTTGCATAGTAAATTCATTGTCTGTATAATTCATGTATTATTTCATATTTATGTTTAATTTATTTATTTTTTGTATTACTCATATAATAATTTTTTCTTATATAAGTTGGTTTTTTTTCGAGTTGAGGTGTTATATCTATTTTTTATGTTCTTCTGCACCAAAACTTCCACAGACTTCTTCTCCATCAAAACCCTTAACTCCTACAGTGTTGGCATTTATCACATTCCTTCAAGTTCCCTCCACTACTCTATCAAAGAGGTAATATTGATATTTTCATAGTAAAATCATTATCCATAGAATTAATGTATTATTTCATATTTGTGTTTCATTTATTTTTTTTAGTATTACTCATAATAATTGTTTTCTTATATAGGTGGATTCTTTTTATTTTTAGTTGAGGTGGTTTGTTTGAAACTTCTCGTGGAGGGTTGGTAGTTAGACAAAGAAAATCAATGGAAATTGTGGTAACCTTGATAGTTATGATTGTTTTGAGACTTTTGGATGTGTAAGAAACATCCACACCTCAATATGATACACGATGTGACTGGTATGAATCCAAGTACTTCTTTCTATTTAAAATTAACATTAATTTGAGTAAAAAATATAGCAGGCATACTCAAAACTAAGAAAACATATTCATATTGTTATTATACTTCAATAAAACAATCCATAAGTAATTCGTGACATGTATGAAAAATCCACACCTCAATCTGATTTACAATGTGCTCGATATGACTCAATGTGTCTGTTATCAATTTAAAATTGACATTTTACTTCAAAACGTTTCACTCATTAAAAACTGAGAAAACGAGTTCATATTTTCTTAATAATTTATACAATCTATTTATAAATTTTTTTTGATGTGTAGGAATTGGTCTCACAACAAACCGATACATGATGTGATCTGTATGAGTCAATGTGCATGTTTCGAGTTTAAAATGACATTTTAGAAACAAAGACACAAATTATGTACTACAAATCAAGAAAAAACATTAAGATTTAATTGATACTTTAGGACAACAATCCATAAGTCATTTATAATGCGTAGGAATCATCCAAACCTTAATCCAATGCATGTTTTTACCGGTATGACTTTAAGTGCATCTTTATTTAAAATTCACATCAATTTTAGTAAAAAAACAAAATATGTAGCTCGAAACTGAAAAAAAACATTCATATTATTTTGATACATTAAGACACTAATCCATAAGTGATTTTAGGCATGTACAAATCAACCACACCTCAATCTGATGCATGGTGTGACCAGTATGACTTAAAGTTTCTGTTATCATTTTAAAATCGATATTTTTGTTAAAAAAGTGTCACTCATTGAAAACTAACCAAATATGACCATATTTTCTTGATAATTAAGTAAAAATATTAATAAACAATTTTTGATTTGTAGGAATCGATATCACTTCAAACTGATACACGATGTGATCAGAATGTGTCAAAGTTTGTGTTTCTGGTTTAAAAAGGCATTTTAGTAAAAAAGAAAATGGATGTACTAAAAACCAAGAAAACACATTCAGGACGTTTTGATACTTTATAAAAACAATCCATAAGTCATTTGAGACATGTAGGAATAAGTCACACCTCAATTCGACCCACAGTGTGACCAGTATGACTGAAAGTGCATCTTTTTATTTAAAATTGACATAAATTTTAGTAAAAAGGACAACTGACCTACTCAAAACTGATAAGATGAATTTAGATTATTTAAATACTCTATTAAAATGATCCATGAGTCATTTTGGATGTGTAAGAATCATTCGCACCTCAATTAGATACATGATGTTCTCATTATGACTCAATGTGTCCGTTATCAGTTTAAAATTGTCATTTTAGTTCAAAAAGTTTCACTCACTGAAAAACGATCAAACGCACTAGGATTTTCTTCATAATTTAAGAAAAAAAATAATATGTTATTTTTGATGTGTGGGAATCATTTTCATGTAAAACTGATACATGAAGTGATCGGAATGAGTGAAAAGTGTGTGAGTTTAAAATGACATTTTAGTAAAAAATACAAATGACATACTAAAAATCATTTAAACACATTCAAATTTTTTGATACTTTAGTAATGATCGAAAAGTCATTTGAGATGTGTTATAATTGTTCTAGCCTCAATCTGACACACGGTGTGATTAGTATGATTCCAAGTGAATCTTTTTATTTAAAATTGATATGAATTTTATTAAAATAACACTTTCTATTAATTTATTTATTTATATTATTACTAAAATAATAATAGTTTTCTTATATAGGTGTGTTATTTTGATCGATAAATGGGTGGTTTGTTCAAAAATAGTAGTATTCATATCAAGATTAAAAGAAAAAGGAATATTGATGTTTTTAAATGTATGTAATAATTTTAATATATGTAATTGTATAAACTAATGTTCGAAATGTCTACAATATAGTGTGTGTTTTTTTTGTATTTGTTTTTTAAATTTTATTTAATTTAAATTATGAATTTGGACTTGTTTTTTTTATATCTGGTGTGTTTCTATTGCTTCTAGTACTGCAGTTTGTTGTTATATCACATTGTAGTGGTTCTACAATGTGCTGTTACAACACACTATAATATGGCCCTTTATCAATGCTTTTAAAAGTGCTAATAAAGGACACATTTATCAACACTTTTAAAAGTTATAATAGAGGACACATTTATCAGTTCTTCTAAAAGAATTGATAAAGGTCTACTTTATTAGTTATTTTTCAATGATCATAAAAGACCAGGGCTTTTAACATCACACATGTAGTTAGCACTTTTCTAGCGAGGATAAAGTCTATTTCTAATGCTGTTAAAGGACTATGTTATAGTAGTGTGATGTAACGACCCAATTTTTTCAATGGAAATTCCCTTCTTATAAATATATCATAAAATCACATGAAATCACAACATAATAATAATAATTTCTAAGTGACTTTTTAACAAAAGTTTGTCACTTTTGTGTTTGGAATTTCTAAAATCTGACATACATTGTTGCAATCAGCAAGTTATTTGGAGTCCGATAAAAAAACTTAATTTTTTGTGAATAGTAACCTACCCTTATGAATAGTAACATACCCTTATGAATAGTGATATTCCCTAAATAATAGTAACCTTACCTATGATAGTATAAAAATAATATTCAATTTGAAAGTACGATATAACTTTATTTTAGAATAAGTAAATGAATGTTTTAAAACTGGTTTTCAAAAAAAATTATTATTTTAATTAAATATTAAAATAATCATATTTATAAAATTATTTTGGAAAAATGGAATTCATTTTTAAATTCTACACGTCAAAAAATGGTTATGGTAAATTTTTGAGATTTTTCTGAAATACATGATTTTTTAGTGAATAGTAAAATACATTAATTTACCGAATAAATACATTATAATTCAAATCCACTATTCCTAACATCACAAGTGATGTAAGAACCCAAATCTCGAACTCACATTAATTTATTTGTATTCTTGGTCATGGAAGACTCATTATTACTTATCTTGTGGGGATATAATAAATTAATTAATTTTATATTGAGAAATCCCCTCTCTCCTCCACTATAAAAACCACCCTCACTCCCTCTTCTCATCACTCCTATAAAGCCTTATTCCTTGCCAATATTCAGCCCAAATCTCTCCCCAATATCCTCCCCACGTCCAAAAGCTCCTATCCTCTTCCAAATACCAAAACCTCTCCCATTAAGAGGTTCTCAAAGGAGGAAGTCTCAAGAGGTAAATTCTTCTTTCCAATTCCTTCATTTCTTTGGAGTTCTTTTCTTTTTGTTTCTTTCCTCATATCCCTTCACTATAATAGTTTGATAAATCCAGTAATATACATGTACTAGAATATTTTCATGCTAATGGTATATTTCATTATATTCTCTCTTTTCCCCACCCTTTATTTGAAAGAAATGAAAGCACCATTTGAGATGTACTAATTTAGGACATTCAAGGACAACGGTTTATCAATTTATATTATAATCTTTAATTATGTTCATGAAACCATTTTTGTTATGGTTGAACCAGACTATTATATATTTAATATATCCTATTTTTAGTTTTTTGATCCTTTTTTACAAATGGTATTAAGATATAAATAAAAACATGTTCTTTGTAATCAAATCCACCGAATAACAAAAACGATTATCACTATGGTTATATATAATAGTTAGACTTCATTCTATGTAACCAAATTAAATTTAAAACCATTTAATCTTATGTATGCTTACTAATAGCATATAACTTCATTTCTAGACAACCACTTCCATCTTTCATGTTTATCTGAACTTGAATATAAGTGAACAAATCTTTTAAATCCAAGTAAACAAACGAGCCCGAACAATGAAATGGAACCTTATAACTAATAAAAAAGGCCTTGAATTAACTGAAAAGGTTTATAATAAATCAATTACATATATAATAGGTTCTGGAATTCTTAATTAATAATACTAATTTGTTTATTCAGGTCTTTAATAATAAGTGGATAACACCAACAGATGAAAGGTAAGGGATCCTCTCTATTTCACTCTTAATCAAGATTGTCCTCTATGTTTTGACTTTTTATGTGTAATAGAAAATGATGGGGTATGTATAGGCACCTCCCCCATACTAACCTCTTGATTTATAAGTGATGAGAAACCCCTTTTTTCTCTCATCAATCCCTCTTAATTACACCTGATACCATGCTGATAAACCGTAATGAATTCTACCTAAACTTCCTTTATTCCTTCGGGTTGCTCTATATTTCATTTTACCAAAATGTAGTTGTCCTTTATTTTTATGTAAAAAATCTAAATTCTATTTATATGATCCAAAATAATGTTCCAATATCAATCTATCATTCTTTTTATGGGATATACATGTTTTTAAGTGAATCCCTCCTCGATACTTTCTAATAAGCACACTCATTTTAAGGGAACTTCCCAAATTTTTACCCAATTTCAAGTGAACTATATCCTATGTATTAATCCACCATTGTATTTACAAAATCATTATTTTTATTTTTAAAACATTATTGGTTTAATTCTGGTTTAATATAAAGGTTTTTCCTCTTTTCTATTTTAAAATCTTTATAGTATTTTCCTTAAAAGCGCACAAAAATGTTTTGATGCTAATGTTTCTCAAATACATCCTTTATATATTTTCATTTATATTTGACATCACATACCATTTTTTAAGCCTATTTTACCATATGAATGTCCATGTATATTCTAATCCCTTTCTTTCATGGACACTTTCATGATACTCTCATTGGTTATGACTTATGTCATGATTGTGGTAGCTAATTCTTTCTAGGGGTACCCATATGTTTATTTATGGTTGATTATGTATGGTTATTTATGTGGTAAGAATATTTATGTGGAAATAATATTCATTAAAATGTTGTGATGGTTAGGCCTAGATAGTGCTCCAATGCATTGGGTAAAGTTGAGTCTCATGTGTTGCGATGTGAAATGGGATTGGCAGCTAGCCTTAACCCGTACTAAAATAGGAAATAGGATCGGCAGTTATCATTGACCCATACTAAAGAAATGTTTTATTATTTTGCCACATTTTTATGATTTCATGTTTATATGATCCCATGCATATATTAAAATATTTTATAAGTTTCATGCTTCGGATATCATTATTCCATGCCTCCTAACTCATGCTCTTAAGATGTATCCTTATGTTCATTCCTTTACTAGGCTTTTTAGCTCATCCCTTTGTTCATGTGTTCCCTAGGGTACCCTATGCAGATGTAAGGGCTCAAATGAAGTTAGGATATGTTTATGTAGATTAAATAAAGAATTTTTTTTTTATCCCCATGTTTTATGTTATATATACCTAGTCTTCCAAGACACTAGACTTAATGATCCTTGGATTGAACTATGATGATTAATTATACTTTAAATCATGAAATGTTATATGTAAAAGGATTGGGTAGATATATGTGAGGTAGGATATTCTCTCAAATATTGTTGAGATTTGTATAACAGATTATATGGAGATTTTTAATATAGAAATAGTTTCTGACAGTGAAATATTTATATCTACAGGTGGAGGTATCATGTTCATACCTACAAGAAATGGTGGGAACTATATTTCTGGGAAAAAGTGTAAGAGAAACATATATTTCCAAGGGGGAGTGTGGCTCAGAATTAGATATCTAGATCAGTAAATATTCCTCCAAGATCCAAGTGTAAGCTAGGATGTTTCCAATGTGGTTTTTTGGATCTTGTGAAGCGAGAGTCTATGTAACCACCTAGAGCATGTCACAATTGCAATCATATGGGAATATTTGTCATTATTTTCATAGTGCTCGGAGGTTTAGTGTTCAAGACACTTCTTAGGTTCCACGGGTATCTTATGATTCAATGGTATGAGGGAAGAAGAATGACTCTCATCGATAGAATATATTTAGCCATGGTGATTCTAGGAATACCATGACTCCTTGGTAAGTTAAATATCAATAGTACAATAAGGAATAAAGTATAGTGAAAAAGAAATTATATGGATCTGAACAGGTTATTGTGGATGATCAGTCTTGAGAATGAATAGTTTCAGGTATGCCTCTTTTGAATTCTAACCTTATGCAATATTTTTGTGATATGGGTGTGTTCCATTTATTTATTTCTTCTCATGCTTTTGATTTTTTGGGTTTGAGTGTTGAGATGATGCCTTATATGTTAAAACTTAAACTCCTCTTGGTAAAAGATAATTTCAATACTTTGTGTGTAGATCATGTCCTATAAATATTGATGGAGATAAGTTAATATGGGATTTATTTGTTCTTGAAATAGGTGTGTATGATATAATCATGGGTATGTGTTGGTTGAAAATGTACAAGGCTCACATCAATTGTTATAACCGAAGGGTTAGTTTTACAAATGAAGATGGCATCGAGCATATTTTTAGAGGGGAAAGGAATTTAAAGGTATGTGCAATGGGATTTATGGAACAATTACTGGGAATGATCTCATACTTGTTGGTGCAGTTGACCTTGGAATCTATGGAAGAGATCGAGAATAGTAGTTTTCCAGTAGTGCTGGATCAATTACCAGATATTTTTCCCAAAAATTTCTTAGATTTTCCACCTATGAGAGAAGTAGATTTTACTATTGATCTTATTTTAAGGACCATTCCAATTTATTTTCTATAATAATTAATGGAGCCAACATATTTAAGGTAAATGAAAGTGTAGTTGGAAGAGTTGGAAAGTAAAGGTTTCATTTGGCCGATCACGTCTTTATGGGAAGCACCAGTCTTGTTTGTCAAAAAGGTGTATGAAACTCTTCAATTATGTGTGTATTATCATAATAATAATTATGTTATGATAAATAATCGGTATCCACTTCCATGAATTGATGATTGTTTTGATCAATTGAGGGGATATCATTGATTTTATATGGTTGAATTGCAATCAAGATATCACCAATTACGGGTTCAGAAAGATGATATTCTAAAAACAGCTTTCATGAGTAGATATAGCCATCATGAATATGTTGTAACGTCTTTTGGTCTTACAAATGAATTTTTCATCTTTATAGAATTGTTGAATCATATATTTCAGAGGTATATGGATTCATTTGTGGTGGTGTTTTTGGATGACATATTGGTGTATTCAAGAACAAGGGTTGAGCATGACCAACACTTGGCAACAGTGCTAGAAACATTAAGGGATCATCATTTGTATTCCAAATTATCAAAGTGAGAATTTTGGATACAATAGGTACGTTTCCTAGGCCATGTAATCCCTAAAAAAAGTGTTCCTATGGATCCAGAAAAGATATAAGTGGTTATCTCTTAGAAATCACCAAATAATGTCTTCAATATACACATTTTCCTTGGATTTATTTGTTATTATTGAGTATTTTTTTGTGATTTTTCAGGACTAGCCTCACCAATGACAGCTTTAACAAGGAACAATGTTCCATTACAATGTATTGAGGAATTTTAGAAATATTTTAAATAGCTTAATGTTCACCTTACATCAGCACAAATATTGTTTTTTAGGAATCATAACAACAGTATGTGGAGTATTGTGATGCTTCGAGATCTGGGTTGGGATGTGTTCTCATGAAAGGAGGTGATATTTTTGCTTATGGATCAAGACAGGGACGGTTTCATGAGAATAATAACCCAAAACATTATTTCAATTTCGTTTCCTTATTACATGCTTTGAATAATTTTCATAATTATCTCTTTAGTGAAAAATTTACTATCCTTACAGATAATAAGATCTTAAAACATATTTTATCACAAATTGATTTGAATCTTATACAAAGAGAAAGAATAAAGTATATCCTAATGTTTTTCCTTGACTTTATTTATGTATCAGGTAAATTCAATATAATGGTAGATTCATTGATAATAAATTCATATTCTCAGTTATAAAAAGAAGTTTATGATGAGTGTGAGTTGATGTTGGTCCTAGCTGACATGCACTTAGAATGTGAAGACTGAGGTGAAGTTGGGGCCTTCATTATAGTTTCATTTGTTCCTGATTTAGTGAAGATGGATAAATAGGCATAGAATTATTATTCTAGATTTGAGGTGATAAGTTCAAAACTCAATGGTGGGGAGACCATTGAGGGAAGGAATTTTTATGAGGGTTTATTTTTTTTGAGATCATATATTTCTAACAATGGCTTGTTAGGAAAAGCTTCTTCATACTTTCCACCATTCAAGATGGGTTGTTCATCATGGAATACAAAATATGTATAAGGTTTTTAAATCACAGATTTGGTGGGTCGGTATGAAAAGGAAGGTGGTTGAGTTTATTTCAAGATGCTTATCTTGTCAGTAGATTCAGGAGGATATCATTGATTAGTGGGTATGTTGTAGTCATTACCTATTACTATGTGGAAATGGGAGCAGATAGCCATGTATTTTGTAATAGGTCTCCTAATAATGGTTCAAAAACATGAGTCCATGTGAGTGATAGTGGATCATATCACAAAGTTGGCCCATTTTATCCCTATTTGTGAATCTCATACAGTGAAGGACTTGTCAAAAAATTATATCTTAGAAGTGTTAAAGAATCATGGAGTACTAGTTTTGATTATTTCTAACAAAGATATGAGGTTTATATCTTGTTTCTGTAAGTACTTACAAAAATACCTTGGGAATTAGTTGACTATGAGTATGGAGTATTATCCATAGATGGATGGGAAATATGAAATGATGATACAAATGTTGTAAGATATATTACGGGCTTATGTAATGGATTTTGGTGGCTCATGGGAGGATCATGTAACATTATTGGAGTTCTTATAGATCAAAAGTTTTCAAGTCTCGATATATATGGATCCTTTTGAAGCATTGTATATAAATCCTTGTCGTTCTATACTTTGTTGGGTGGAAATAGGTGATACTTCACTAGTTGGGCTGAGCCTTGTCCCAAAAACAACGGAGAAGACTCGGTTGATCAGGAAAATAATGGAGAGGGCTCAGAGTCATTATAAATCATATATGGATCATCATAAATGACCATTGTCATTAGAGGTGAGTGATCATGTGTTCTTGAGGATCTCTACAATGCTGGTAAATTATTGTTTTGGAAAGAAAATAAATTTATCTCCCTGATACATATGCCCTTTTGAGATACTTGAACAGGTTGGAGAGGTGGCATATCAATTGGAATTGACACCCTGGTTCAGTGATGTGCCAAATTTTATTCATGTATCTTAGTTGAAAAGGTATCAACCTGATCCTAACCATGTGATTTTTTGGGATCATATTGAACTAGATTTGGATGCTACATTGGTACATGTGCTAATTTAGATTTTGGGTAGGAAAGAGAAAGTCATGCATGGTAAAAGAATTGATCTAGTTTGGGTTTTTTGGAAACATGGTTAGATTCAGGAAGAGACTAGGGAATGGGATAAGTAAATGGTCATGTAATGGTCAGAACTCTTTCATAATAGCAATGGTTTTCTACTTTACAAGGAATGAAAGTACAATGGTGGGGAGAATGTAGCACCCTCGATTTCAAGTAAGTAACCCTTTCTTTATGATTTTTATGTATGTGAAGTGTATGGGTGAAATTTATGAGGGTTTGAAAGACCTCTGAAATGTTTTTTGTGTTTTTATAAAGGTTTATGGTTGGTGAAAAGTTAGTGAAAATTTTGAAAATCCTACAGGAAATCATGAAAGTTGAAACAAGGGTTCTGGGTAGGCGCACGGTTAAGGCGTACGGTTTGTCCAAATTGTGTGGACACTGGGTAGAAACTATGTAATGTGGCACAATGAGATTTTTCACAGTTGTAATATGGTTTGTCTAATCATCCAGGCCAACCATGTGAGGTCCTCTTTAAATCATAATCTAGCACACAATTTTTTTACATTTCATCTAAATGTGCGACTAACCATGCACGGTTTAAAAACAAGATCCTATAATTGTGGATCTAGGTCAGGATTATGTTTTAACCCCTTTGTTTTTTATAAATCAACCCCAAATTGATATTTATCCCTCCCAAATTTTTTGTAACCCTTCTCCATCAAATTATAAGTGATCCATAGGTGTTTCTTGGTTCGTTAAAGCCAGATTACTATGGTAAGTGTTCGTTTATGGTGGTTTTCTTGTGGTTTATCTTAGATCTACTTACCACCCTATCTTAGTTTCTTAGATTTAGTTTTATTTTGGATTTATCAAAGGTTTTTATACCAATTATGGTTATATTTGTCTTTATTTATGATAATGGAATATATTTAAGGTGGGTTTTAGGAGATTCAACATGGTTACGTTGGTATTTTACTATCGTTCTTCATTTTTGTCATAAATTCCAAGGTGGGCGGCTTCACTCTCGACTCCTCTATTTAAAACTTATTGAATTGATTTAAATTTGGTTTTTTTATTTAAATTTATTGTGAAATTTTTGTTCAATTATTGTTTGGAACCTTCTTAGGTGATGGTTTGTGGAATTGTGTAAAATTGGGTGTTTTGGTGGAAAGTGAAAATGGTAACTTGATTTTAGAATGATGACTTCAAAATGGTGATTTGGTTTTGATGCATTAAAATGGGATTTTAATAAAAAGTCAGATTTATAAAAATGGTTTGGAAAAATTGTATTGGAATGTGGTTGGATTAAATGATTATTCATGTGTGGAATGGGATGGAATTGGTCATGAAGTACCACCAATAAAGGGATGGGTTATGAACATTAAGTCCTGCCATCAATGGTAACACCATGATTTTGTGTATGGGTGTGTGTGGTTGTGTGAAGTGGAAATGGTAATGATAATTGAGTTCATTAAATGGTTGTAATGACTTGTTTGGTTGTTTTACTTGTGAATTGGTTTATTTGGGAAAAACTACTTTGGTATGGAATTGTTTGTATTTTATATAGATTTTTGAACAATTTTAAATGGTTTTATATAAATTATTTTATATAAATGTGATAACTAGTTTTATCCAAGAGTCATGAGTAGGGAATTCAATTGGGGAAAACCTACTGTGTTTCATTACTCACCCTTTCTTCAGCATGTTGGTTATTTTGAAAATATTGTTTATTGAGACATAGGAAAAGGTAACATATCACACTTATTTAAGGGAATGTGGAGATAATTAGGTTGTTTTGTAGAGATTGGATCATGGATAATTTTTTGAGTTATTGATTTATATATTTGGAGTCTTTGGGTATTATTGGTTTTGTCTTCCAATGTGAACTTTTATGTTTTGTAGTCTTCCATTGTGGTACTCATTTGTAGATTGGTTTTGATATAATGGTACTACTAAGTTTTTTTCATTGTGATCGTGCATCATGTAGTAGTTTCTTGGTTATGGCATGTTTGGCTGGGTTGTTTTATTTTCAAAGTGAAAATTATACCCCATCTTCTAATGAATCCCTTAGAATTTATTTCTAGTCTTTAGTGCCTTAGGGATGTCACTTAAGGCTAAGTTATATCATTATACCTTCTCAAGCCAATGATCAGGGGTGGGATGTTACCGTATTGATCCAACGTTAAATACCAGGTCCTTAGTGATTTCTTTATCTTATACAAATAATTATTTTAACTTTCACACCTTTATATAATTTTCATTCAAAATAAACCCATATAGTTTCTCAATGTATGCCCCCCCCCCATTAAGAATTCCATTGAGAAACATAGATTTGAAATCCATTTGGTATAATTTTTACTACTTTTTCACAAAAATAACTAATAAAATTCAGATAGTTCCCAACTAGGATATGGGAGTAAATTTATCGTAAATATAAATTCCTTTGATCTAGGAATTCCTCTGGAATAATATCCATTATTTATTGTGAGCTAGTTTTTAATAGTCAATGAGTTTATTATTGAACAAACACTTGGTTCTGATAACATTTCTATCTTCTAGCCTTGGAACAATTTCCCATGTCACATTTTTCTTATTGATATCAAGCTCCTTGTTCATAGATTTGATCCAATTATCATCCTTTTTAGTCTCTCTAAATGATAAATACTCTTGTTGGGGAAAAATGGAGTAAAAATTTCATTCTCATTAGTTTTATCTCACAAATGGGAGGAATTTCCCCTTTTAGAGAAAACAATGGAGTAAAAATGTCATTCTCATTAGTTTCATCTACCGAATAGTTATTATTCCAATTTTTTTCTTGGGACTCATCCCCCATATCTTTTATGTTTCTTGTAATAAACTGAGCAGTATTCATCATATGAATGATTACTGATTTGAGTATTTCAAGCAACATAGGTTCATGTCCACAAGAGATGGAGGGTGAGTTCCAAACAAAAAATGAAATGATAACTATTCAGAAGATGAGATGTTAAGAGTGAAATTTATATATAACTTTAATCTTTGGATGAATTGAGAGGATAAAAACTACCAAGTGGAGTAATTATTTTCTTAAATTCAATTACCCATTTTCTCTAAAGCATACTAAAATCCTTTGAAACAATCAAATGTTAGGTTTCCCTTATTATAATTATTTATAACATTCACTTTTGATAATGAATATATTGTGTGTATTTATTTATTTATTGTAGAAAATAAATATTTTATAAACCCAATAGGATGGATATAAATCAAAAATGAATGTATGTTAAATTTTAGACAAGAGATTATAAATATGTAGTTAATGAGTTCATCAAGTTTTCAATAAAGAATGCATATAACCCTTCTCAGATATTTTTTCCATGCTTATGTTGTTGTTATTCAATACAAATTAGTTCGTAAAAGTTGTAAGAACATTTGATTTGTCATGGAATAGATCATATATAGATGTTTTGGACTAAACATGGGGAAAAACTTAACATTAACACCTATTGGGATGATATTGTGGTTTATGAATCATTTGATATGAAAAAAAGTGTAGATGATGATAGATATCACATGGAAGAAATGAGAATTTCAATTGAAGATGACCTTCGTGATTGTCCAATATTGTTTGAGAAGTTAAATAGTTGTTCTAAGAGACCATTGTATACTATTTGTACTACACACAAAATTGTCAACTATATTGAAGTTATATAATTTAAAATCTCGCAGTAGATGGAGTGACACCAACTTTACATAACTACTTGGTCTTCTGAATGATATGATACCAAAAGAAAATGGACTACCATTTCAAACATATGATGATAAATTAATGCTACATTCAATGAGAATGATCTCTAAAAAATACATGATTGTCCAAATTATTTCATATTTTTTCATAAGGATCATGAATCACTCATAAAATTCCCTAACTGTGGCGTGGATCGATACAAGAAAACTGAATCAAATACTTTGAAATATTTATTGTACTTTCCTATAATTATATGGTTTATAAGAATATATGGATGTCTAGAAACCGCAAGATAATTTATATGTCATGCAGATACTAGAATTAAATATTTGAACCTACATAATCTAGTAGATTCTCCTCAGTGGAAAAAAATTAATTATAAATATCCTGAATTTGGAAAAGAGTCAAGAAACATTCATCTTTCATTATCTATAGATGGAATAAATCCTTTTCATGTACAGAGTAGTACTCATAGTACATGTCCCATCATGTTAGTAAATTTTAACTTTTCATCAGGGTTATGCATGAAGTGTAAATACATTATGTTTTATATGCTTATATCAGGACTAAAGCAACTTAGTAATGATATTGATATCTATTTGGATACATTGATCGAAGATCTGAAATTGATGTGGGATATAGATGTTACAATGTATGATGCTTAAAGAAGTGAATAATTCACATTTAGGGACATGTTGTATAGGATAATAAATGACTTCCCCAATTGTGTAAATTTATTAGATTATACCATTAAAGGAATTTTGGGATGTTACATTTGTAAAAAATGCACACAATCACTTTAGTTGAAACATTCCTTGAAGACTGTGTTGTTAGTACATTGGAAATTTTTATCTCAACAACATAAATATTGATCCTAGAATATTCCATTTAATGGGAATATCGAACAAGGTACAACACTATCTTTAATAATGGGTAATCAACTGTTCAATAAAGTAAAAGATATTGAAACTATTTTTAGAAAACCATTTTTAAAAAACCATATGAAATCAAGTTGGTAGAAGAGGTCAATTTTATTTGAATTACTGTATTGGAATTTTTTGTATGTCATAAATTTTCTTGATGTCATGCATATAAAAAAATATATATTTTATAGTGTTATTGGAAAATTACTAAATGTTCTTGGAAAAATGAAATATGGTATAAAGGCAAGGTTTGACATGATTGACATGTGGATAAGGGAATAGTTAGAACTGGGGAAGGGTAAAGGGTGAAATTTTCTTCCTCCTATAGCTTACACTCAATCCAGATAGGAAAAAATAAAATTTTGTCTTTTATATAATAGTGTAAAATTTATAGATGGGTAGTCATCAAATATCAAGAATGTTCTTTCAATGACTAATTTAAAGTTATAATGACTAAAATCACATAACTGTCAGGTTTTGATGTAAGATATAATGCTTGTTTCTTTATATTACAGTCTTCCTCAAAATCTAAGACATATATTAACAAGACTATACATCTTTTTCAAAGTCAAATTCAGTAAAGTTATAGACCTAATGGATTTTAGAATCCTAAATAAGGGAGTTTCAGTAATATTGTGTGAATTATAGATGTTATTCACACCGTTATTCTTTGATATAATGGATCACCAGATGGTTCACTTGGTTAGATATTTTCAACTATGTAGTCTTTTCCATTATATATAAATGTACCCCATCAAAAAATATATGAAAATTTTGAAAGGTTATGTCAATAATCGAAGTTATACAGAAGATTTTATTAAAGAATGATATATTTTTTAATACTCTATTGAATTTTCTATTGATTACCTATCAGATGTTGACAGAATTGGTCACACAAAGTCTCGTCATATATTATGCCTTATGGGTGACGGGTTTTCTAGAAGAGATGTTGTTACAATTACGTTGACAATGTGGGAACATGCATCCCTTTACATTTAACATAATAGTGTAGATTTTGATCCACACATTAATTCTCACAAATAATTTCTTAGGTATTTGAATTCATCAAGGGATAAAGGATGGATATCAAATAAACATAATCAATGGTCTATATAATGTTTCTAAAATCAAATTTGTAAGGAGTTATCTGAAAATTTTAATTCAATTACTGAACAACTTAAATGGATTTCTAGGGCATTGAATGAAATTTTTATACATTATAGTGGTTTTGTAATCAATTGTTATATTTTATATACAAAAGAATACAATGACTACATTACAATGAAAACCAATGGTTTTAGGCTTAAGGTGGAAGCAATTCACATATCTAGTTCCAATGATAGAAATCCAATTTATGAAAATATGTCATATTTTGGCATTATCGAATAGATATATGAGTTATATTATACAACATTTCAAGTGTTAATTTTCCATTGCAAATGTGTTGAAAATATGAGTGTAGTGAAATTTTATGAAATGGGCTTCGTGATGGTGAATTTCAGTGTGGAAGGGAAAAAATATAAGTTTTTCATAATGGAATCACAAAAAGTGCAAGTATTTTATGTAGATATCCAAAAGCAAGTGATGAAATGGAAAGAAGATAAAACCCAATTGGCGGTGAGGGTTCTCCCCCTTTGGTGACAGTGGTAGATTCCAAGCCAGCCCCTCCTCCCTCTTCAGGGGAGGGACCTACGGCCTTTTTTTGCGGGAGTGCCTTCATCCTTCTCACCTTTCTCGAACCCTGACTCTCTTCACCCTTTTCCCTAGGTTTCTCTTTGCCCTAATATACCAGATTTTCTTAATGGATTTCAAAACCTTTTTCTCTTGACCTCTGAGTTCAATGAGGCTTCGGGCCTTCTAAATCATTCCCTAATTGTGCATTTCAAGAATAGGCGTCCTTCCGTGGATTCATTCGATAGATGCATCTTTGGGTCATGGGGATTATAGGATAGAGCAACGGTGGGTTTTCCTAACTCGAGACACATTCTGATTCGATTCAAATCAGAAGAGGATTTGGTGAAGGATTGGTCCAGTGCTCTGCACAGCTACAATGGCTGTCGGTTATACCTCTTCTGATGGTCGTACGATTTCCACATGAATCACAACTCTTCTACAGTTGTGATTTGGGTAAGTTTCCCATAACTTTCCTTACTATTTCAAAACCCCACGATTTTGAGAATTTTAGGGAACCTTGTTAGAAGATTTTTGTGTGATAATTATAGAACCAAAGCTCTCTGTCACCTGGTTTATCCCCGGATTTTTGTGAAAATCTATGTCTCCAAAATTCCTCCCAAGTTCGTGTGAATTACAGTGGAGGAAGAGTTCTGTCACAAGCAGCCGATGGTCTATGAGTCATGGTTCAACTTCTTCTCCTTCTGTAAAAAACTGGGACACCCTATGGATGTCTGCAGACATGGGTGGAATAAATTATATCCTCAAAAAGATATGAGTTTAGGAGACAGTGGAAAGGGGTTGGGTGTTAGTGAGGGTGTTTCTAGCCAAAGTATATTAGTGGTTCCAATTAGAGTTAAGGAGGTGCAAAGTGGGTCACAGGGGGGAAATCCATTGGTGGCCAAGGTACTCCAATGCTTGCACAAGGACCTGAGTCCTAATGTTCTTGTGTATGATACTTCGTAGGAGGAGGGCCCCGATGTGATTCTGGTAGTGAATGAAGGAGGTTTGTGCTATGTGACAATGGAAATTCTCTGGATATTGAGATAGTGACGGTAGAATATGTAAGATCTATGACTCCCTTGACTTCTTCTTATGTAGAGGAAGTGCATGGAGGAAGTGGTTCTAGTGAAATTGGTGGATCTCAGATGATTGGAAGGGAGGGAGAGTTATTTGGTGGAAAGGGACATGAGAAGAACACAAGGTGTGGTCTACCGATCCATTATAGTCCTACGAGATAGGGTACAACAATTAATATGGGCAACCACTTTGAAGGTCTGGTGAATGATGAGCTGGTACGGGACTTAGATTCACCTCGGACTGATGATTAGGGGGTGTCCAGTGATGAGTATGTTTAGTTCTCACCAGGTGATACTGTTTAAGATCTTCATGATAGAAGGACTCCCAAACCAATGAGGAGTAAAATCATGAAGGGGAAAGGGTGAAAGTAATATTCATACTTACCTCTCCCAATGTAAATAAGGTCTTCCAAAAAGTCGAAGGACATGATGAATGCAGGTGACTCCAAAACCTATAGTGTCCATGATAAGTATGTGGATCATGGTGCTGCATCCTTTCAGCTACGAGAGTCAGGTGTGGCCCATGAGCAATCCTTTGAGATGCTATTACATTCAGATGAAGAGATAGTGGAAATCATTTTGTTGATTAATGCCTCTGATGAAGAAGCTAACAAGATGATGGGAAGAATGCTTAAAGTAGCAACCAATGAAGAGAAGAGTGCATGGATTGAAAACCAAGACCTTATACTAATAAGGGGATACAATTAAGGGAAGATTAATCAAGATGATAAAATGACAACTTGTGACAATATGGAATCTCGTTTTGAAGACTTATTAGAGGGTGTTCCAGACACACGAGTATCCTCTTTCTCTTAGAAATTTTTTAGGGACAATACTTCTAGCAAGATAAAATTTCTTTTCAATGGTTCTGTAATTTCTCATGATGCTTGAATTGGTTGGTTTCTCACTTTTACCTTAAAAGTGTTTTTGAAATTTAAAAAGTTACTTTGGACAATTATTTTATGTCTTAGATCCAACAAACAAGAATTGGTTGATTTTCTTGCTGAAGTCTAAAAAAAATTCGGGTCAGATGAAAATTCAATCAAGGATGGCCCTTTCATTGGGAGATCACAATTAGTTCATGTCGGTCCAAATATAGACAATGTATTTTACATTGGAGGGGACCAAAAATTGGGAATTTGGATCCTCAATAGAGGAACCAAATCCCTAAAACCTTTAAAAAAGGAAAGAGAGTTTAATGAGAAGGTATTTTTTTTAAATATATTATGTTTTTCCTCATAATATTATAAGTTCTCTAATGCATTAACAGAATCTAAATTAAATTTTTTACTAATCTTGCAGACAATATCTTATGCACATGATGATGTTACCAATTCATTATAAGAAAAAACTATAATAAAGGAAACCCTTTTGGAATATGTAAATGTAATGTTACAATATACTTTCTATATTTTACCAAAAAACTATATAATGAAATGTTGATTTAATTTTAATTATTACTTGCATAGTTTTTTTATTTTAGATGATTTATGCGCATATTTCATGCCTTTATTCACTAAAACATTCACATACTTCTTCTCCTATAAACCCTTGTCACCCCTACAGTGCTGCATTTGTCACTTTCCTTTAATTTTCCTCAACTAAATTTGTAGGAAAAGAAATGAAATTACCTCTGCTCAATCATAGAGTTAATATTGATGTTTATATTGTAAAATAATTATCTATACAATTTATCTATTGTTTCATATTTATGTTTAATTTATTTTTTTAGTTTTTCTCACCTAAAAATTGTTTTATTATATAGGTGGATTCTTTTTTATGAGTTGGGATGGTCTATTTATATTCCATATCATTCTACACCAAAACATCCAAATAATTCATCTCACTTAAAAACTTTTAACCCTTGAAGTGTTTGAATTTATAACTTTCCTTCAAGTCCCCTCCACTACTCAATCACAGAGGTAATATTGATATTTTCACAGTTAAATAATTATTCATAGAATTAATTTATTATTTCATATTTATTTTTAATTTATTTATTTTTATTATTAATCACATAAGAATTATTTTCTTATATAGGTGGATTATTTTGTTCGATACATAAATTGAGATAATTAAAACAATGTAATAAGTCAAGAATGCATATAACCATCATAAAAATGTGAATTACTACTAATTATTTAATTAATTTTTCCATCATTTTATCTGTGATTTTTAAGTTAATTTCCTTATCATTTTTTATAATACTTATTTAGTTATTGTGAAAAAAATTGGGAAGTCATGTTTTTATTTCAACTATCTGTAACAAGTCACAAAAGAGATAAAATGTTTATAATAGACAATGTTATTGTAATTTTCATTGTCTTTCTTTATCGAACTGCCAAACTGTATATTGACTCGATGTTCTTAGCCAAAAACCCTTTCCCATTATTTAAATATATAAGATTAACTGAAGATCATGTGCCCATTTTGGTGACTTCTCGTGATATAATAGGCATATGATCTTCATATTTTCTTCTAGATTTCAACAACAAGAAAGGTTTTTAAACTAAGAACATCAATTCAATTTGCATTGTTGGAAGTTTAATTAAAAAAAGTGAAAGTAAATAATGGTAACATTGGCATTTAGGATTGTTTTGAGACTTTGGGATATGTAAGAATCATCCTCATCTTAATCCGACAAACGGTGTGATTGGTATGAATCCAAGTACTTTCTTTTATGTAAAATTGATAATAATTTTAGTTAAAAATGAAAGTTACATACTAAAAACAGAGAAACAATATTCTTATTGTTTTGATGCTATAATAAAACGAGTCATAAGTTATTTTTGATGTGTAGGAATTTTCTACGTGACAATCTGATACACGATCTACCCGGTATTACTGAAAATATTTTTTATCAGTTTAAAATTGATATTTTATTTCAAAAAAATTCACTCACTAAAAACTAAGAAAAAATTCTAATAATTTATTTATAATTTATGTAAAAAATTCATAAATAATTTTTGTTATGTAGGAATCGATCTCATATAAACACAACACATGATGTGATCAGTATGATTCAAAGTGAATGTTTTTAGTTTAAGATGAAATTTCAGTAAAAAAGAAAAGTGACATATTCAAAACCAATAAAATTAATTTAGATTGTTTTGATACTTCATAAAAATAATACATAAGTCATTTGGGATGTGTAAGAATCATCTTCACCTCAATCTAACGCATGGTGTCACCGGTATGACTCCATGTGCATCTTTTTATTTTAAATTGACATCAATTTTAGTAAAAATCACAACTGACCTACTCAAAATAGACCCAAAATATTCATATTGTTTTGATACTTTAGGTTAATGATCCATAATTCATTTTTGATATTTAGGAATTAGCCACACCTCAATCTGATAAATGATGTGCCCAGTATGACTCAATGTGTCTGTTATTAATTTAAAATTGACATTTTAGTTTAAAAAGTGTATGTTTCTGACACATTTATCGGGGGCACGCGCGTCCATATAATTCAAGGACTATGTCACTGTTTCTTGCCCCACATTATCACTTTCCAAATGCGGGGCGACATCCATCGCTTGTTCAGGGAGTTTACTCCTTGATCAAAACGAGATGAGGGGATGCTGGTTCCTCCTTCTGTGTATTTCTCCTCAAAACTCATCACCTATTCTGGGTCTCCCTTCTTGATTTAATACGTTGTTCATGAAAATCTTCCCAGTTCCATATCTTCATGGATGTCGATTAATTATGTTTCTTCTGTCATGACATTCCAAGGAGTCTAACCAGAGAAGAAACCTTCGGTCAGGGGAGTAGTCACGTTGGACATCACTAGCGTTTCTGGATGCTGGAACACTGAATCGTCTGGGTTTCTTCCCCTTATTATAGGGGTTCTTGAGGGCACAGAAGCCCGAGGCATCCCACATTGGATGCAGGGAATTATATTCCATAGGCATGTCTTTGAGGTTTTCCTCAGCTTCCCATGTTTAACACAGGGTATGTCGCGAGTTTAACGTCTAGTGGAGATGGATCAGACTAATCGGAACACTGACTAGATTGGATCAGATAGGTGTATCCCTTTGAGGGAACACTAATTTTAGGGATAATGCGTGGTTAGTTACCTAGTTACTACTAGGAGCAATGAAGAGGTGAATTGGTATGATCTCACCAGAATGTGGTGGCCTGAGTAAGAAAAATATGGATGATGGATGATTAAGTAAAGTGGATAGAGAATGAAATGGAGTCGACTCAAGAAAGATGGATATGGTGGGATTGAGCCTCGAAGAGACTTCCTACGTATCCTCGTGGTGGGGAATCAAAGTCCATGTAGTTCAGGATGGGGTATTGGATTGGGGTGTGCGCAAAAGATAGAGACCTGATGATATACTGGGACTTACGCATGGCTAGTAGCCTGAGTTTTATCTGATGCCACTAGGACGAACCATAGATATGGGTCCTAATAAAGGGGACGGCAACAGATTACCGCTGGGTTTAGGTTGACAACAGCTTACTTCTAACTGAAGTTGACAATGGCTTACCGTTGAGTAGGGATCACAAAAGGGTCATACAGTTTAACGTCATGCAGGATGGGGGGTGGACCGACGTGAAGTGGTCGGGACCAGTGGTTGTTAGGCTCAAACCTCAAGGAGGATTCATACATACCTTTCCTTGGAAATGATCAAAGTCCACATAGTTCTGGAAGCGGGAGTCGGTGAACCGACGTGAATGAGGACCAGGGGTTCAGATGGATGGTGGGCTTGTAACTCAGGGAGGCTTCCTGCCTACCCTTCCTTGGCAAGGATCAAAGTCCCTGTAGTTCGGGATGTGTGGGTGAACAGACGTGAAGGGGTTCGGAATGATCGGGTGTTGGAATTGATCCTCAGGGAGACTTCCTAGGTACCTTTCCTTGGAAAATAGAAAATTCCACATAGTTCGGGATGTGGGGTCAGTGAACCGATGTGAATAAGGACCTAGGGTCGAGGTGGATGGTGGGATTGAACCTCAGGGAGGCTTCCTACATACCATGCCTTGGCAAGGATCAAAGTCCTCGTAGTTCGGGATGGTGTGTGGGACTTATGCACTGGTCTTCCCAAAAAATATATCATGGTTGGTGCTTACTCTAATCCCACGTGAGTCATGATTGGTGTGAGAAACAAGAGGTAGCAAAGACCTGGCGATCATGTCACGAAAGGTGTGTCTGTGGGAGTGGAATGGGGCTTACACATGGTTAGCGACCTAGATGGCAATAAATCCTAGAGGGAGAGGTAAGGGATAACAAAATCCCTATCCTCATCTATCCTATTAGTCTTTGGCATGGAAGAAGAAAGGAGTAGTAGGGGTACTGCCTCCTGCAAGAAAATCTAGGGGCTTACACCAATATGGTTTCCCTTTTCCCATAGACAGACGCCGCTCTGATTATGAGGATGTCATTCCTTGTGAGAAATGTTCACACTCCCATAGAGACAAGTGGGAATAGATAATTTCCTATATGGGGTGACCCATGTAGATTGCGTGGGGTGAGGTCACAGTTTAATGTCGTGTGTTGAGGATGATGGTGCTTGTCAGTTTAACGTCCTGCAGCTCGGACGAGGTGGGTTTATTCCACACCCCTAGGACTTACATGACTGGTACCTCCTGCCCCTTGGGGAAGGGAAGGAATCAGAAATGCCATGGATTTGGGGTATTATGAATTGATTCCTTAGGGGTCCACGTTAGTGTGGCTTTTCAAATAAGCAATAGTCATTAGTGTTCCTATGCGAAGAATCATGAGGGAAAGCAACACAAGGGGAAGTAGCGTCCAAGGGACTTTGAAATCACTTTGTGAAAACCTAAAAGGTTGCATGGGGAAAGGAATTTCAGAGTAGAGGGGTTGATAGGCAGGGGCCTTGCAAAGATCTGGTACTCCACATAGTGGACGGTCTTTGTTAAGGGGTATGCTTCGTGAAGTGTAGTGTACTAGCCTAAGCATAGGGCATAGGTGCATATGGAAGGAGCTTCACGAAGTGGAAGGGAATTCACAGAGAAATGACTCATGAAGCAAGGGAGCCTCGTGAAGTGTAGTATTGTGAAGTAAGGTGCTTCTCAAGGTATAGTGGCCTTGCCTTAGCATATGGGTCACATATGCTTGAGGGGTGTTTCGTGAAGCATAAATGCTCCGCAACGACCCGAGTCCCCTTGGGGATTCCCTTCCTTCGTGGAGGCACATAGGCTCCACGAAAGGCATACCTCTCTAAATAGGGGATGAATTAAAGTAAGGGGGGGATTTCGCGATGCAAAACTACCTCGCGTATCTCATGGTTCGCAAAGAAGAGAGTGCTTCACGATTTGGGATCTATGAAGTTGAGGGGTCGGGTGATCCCTCCTTTAGGCTCAAGGGGAGCACTATATTTATAGGCAAGAGGCATCGCAAAGCAGATATCACTTGGAATGAAGAGGAATCTTGCTCTGTGGCAGGTTTGTGAATGTCAAATTGGCTCGTGGAGCCTCTCACCTCCTTGCTCTGCAATGGGTTCGCGAACGTCAAATCGGATCACAGAGCATCCCGCCTCTTTGCTTCGTGACAGTTTCGTGAATGTCAAATCAGTTTGCAGATCCCCCTACCTCCATGTTTTTTTGTAGGTTTGTGAATGTAAAATCGCCTCACGGAGCCTCCCGCCTCCTTTATCCATATCAGTTGTAGGTCCCTGGGGGCTCTGCAAACGGTCTTCATGAGGTAGACTTCTAGTATTTTCGTTTCTTCTCCTTCTTCCCCAATTTTGGCCCAAAAAAATGCCCCCCTCCCCATTAGACTTGGATCTAAGGGGAAATAAAGTGTCAAAGTCTGAGTCTCAATCGCCAAAATCCCTCGATTGTTCGCGAAGCTACCTCATAAAGGAAGTTCATGAAGCAGGGAGGTGATGGGTCAGCTGAGCGCTCCACGGAGCTCGCCGAGGTTTAGACGCGTCGCAAAGCTCCAAAGGTCTTCACCTATAAATAGGGAGGATGACCTATCTTTTTTCCTTTCTCTCCTTCTCAATTTTGGCCTTTAGCACTCTCAATTCACGAAGCTCCGCGTACTCTATGATCGTTATCCACAAATTGGGCCTTCTGATTCACGGAACATAGCGAGTCTTTGACTTCACATTGGAGCTCTTTGTAATTTTGTGCATGAAGGCTGGGGGGTAGGGCTCCGTGAATGGCCTTCACGAACACGCTCCATGAATGAGATTCATGAACCAACCTCCAACGATCACCCAAACATAAAATTGAATGACTCATTAGGAGGCTGCTAGGGGGTCCTTGCAGATGCTGCCCGAAGGGAGGAGATGGCAAATAGTTTGGGCCTAGGGGAGTTAATAAGGAGCCACTCTGACCATGGTTTGTTGGTGGAGCTTGTATCGGAGAGACAGAGGAACCATCCACTGTGAAATAGATTTCCTTTGTATGGCTTCGGTCTGATGGACGATGTCTTCATCCCTGAAGCAAGTAGGTATGAGCCAGCTTACTAGTTTAGAAGCACATCGTGCCAGCACCAATGGTTCAGGGTGGCTGATGGCCACGCCTGAGAAGACTTCCCGTTCGTCAATGTTGATTGCCTGTAAAACAACTTTAAAAATGTGTATGTCAAGGAATTACAGCCGGAGACCTCCCCCCTCTGTATCAGAAAATCTTGAAGGCAGCCCTGGGGAACCTAGAAAAGGGATGGTCTGAAGAGTGGGACCTACACTAGGGTGAAACTTCACAGATGATTGGGCTTGGGCCTACTGGGTAGGTTCTCTGTGTGAGGAGTTTGGGGTGGAGCTATAAAGGTTGGGTCTGTATGAGGTGGCTTGGTCCTCCCAATTCCACATCTATCAACCAAAGAAGCTAATGCCAGAGTTACTGAGCAAGTGGTCCTTGAGGACCAATACATTCCACCAACACAACGGAGAGGTCGGAATCAGTTTGTGGGATGCGCACCAGTTCTCAGGGTTCCCTATATTGGGTGAGATGTATGATGAATTCCTCCCCTTCATGAGTGCATGGTAAGATCTAGAGAAAATGTCACAGCAGGTGATCGCATTGATGGAGCTGGTGTTGGGAGAGGAAAAATTAGCAGTGGGATGTCAATTTTAGGTGGTGGTTCAAGAAGTTTTTGAAATTCCTGGAAGATAGGCAGTTTCAGGTGAGGCCTTGGACTTTCCCGAAGGGGGATCAGTGGGGAAAGGAGCACTCGTACTGGTGGATCTTAGAGGACATCCAGTGGAAAACCTAAGGATTTAGCATCAGCACTGACCAGCAGCCGATAGTCAGGATGGCGGCATTCATCACAGCTCTCATTTGTGGTTGGATCCTACCAGTGAGGGATACAAACATGGGTGTGTGACCAAGCACATTCATACTGGAATTCAAGTTTTCAATAGGAGGGAGAGTCAACCTCGAGATCCTGATTCTCGCCAAGATATACAAGATGTTGTGGCACATCAGCGAGGGGAATATGTCACAGAGGATATGCGAGTCATTCCACCTCTTGTATGGGTGGATAGCAGCGCATGTTAGGGGGGTTTATGAGTACCTGAACCCCATATTTCCTTTGGGGTCAAACTTCTACCCATCTATTTTGAACGTCGTGGGAAGCTTTCCGACCAATCTAACCACACTGTTGGTACTGAACTGAGTGTGGAAGGTGGAGGAATTAATCTTTCACCTATTTTTGTTTCCAGTGGGTTCTTTTACTGATGATGTCCAAGGAACAGAAGATCTCCAGTCCTATCTATGGGAATTTCAGGGTGGAGTTTTAGGGGAAAGGGTGGATCATGATCCCCTCTACAAGCCGTACACCCCACATCGATTTGCCCAGTAATTTCGGTGCTTCCAGCGACTGACCCTGCAGGTCTATCTAGGGGTGCACAAAAAATAACACCCATGTGTGATGAAGTAGATGTGGCTCATGTTAACATGGGAATACAGTAAGATGTGTAACGAGCTACCTACACCTACTGTTGTCTTTGGGTTGGTGAAGGAGTATGCCTAAAGCTAGGAGGTGGCATACCTGGGGGAAATGGTGAAGCAGCCAACGATTCAAGTTAGTGATGGTGACATACCCAACCTTGGAGTCGGGATCAGAAGGCGGCAAGGGCATCTCGTAGTGGCAGGTCTTCCATGGCGGCGAGACCCACACCCATTGAGGGTGAGGCAACAGCGATAGATCCAACAGTACTAGCATACCGGGTGGTTTCATAATAACAGAGTCATCCAGAGGGGATACCACCGAGAGGATTCCATAGGATACCCACCCAAGCTCTGGGGAAGCAGTTGCGCCATATAGACATGTAGAATAATGATGTCTTCATAGAGGCCTGGGAAATCTGGGAAGTCAACCGGAAATTCCTTAGCCCGTCTGAGATGTGGAAACACTTGAACCATCTCAGGATGGATTTGCTGGAGATATGCCCTATTAGGGCCGGCTTTGCGGTGTCTCGAGCAGAGGGGGAGAATTAGCTGGCAGAGCTGGAGGATTTTGTGCATTCTCAGGGTGCCCCATGTCCAATGACAGACTGTGTGAAGGTGCTGTTGGATCATACGATCCATCCACAATTGTCGGCCGCTGAACTAAGAGAGCGCTTCCCTCTGCCGGAAGAATCAGACGAGTCCTCCTAGGGGACGAGGCCGGTAGAGGGATCCCGTTGGAGGAGGTCCAATTCGGCGATCAATCCTCAGGCTTTGAAGAGTTCATAGAGGCCCTAGAGTTAAAATCTAGATCCCCTTCCTCAAGGTCTTCTCCCAGGTAATTCTGGACTCCTTACTAATGTTTGAATTGTGAAGGACGACCTCATACACAGAACCCATTCTCATCCTTCAGTGGATGCATATGTGGGGCTTTCAAGATCCATTCCTATAGCCGCATCAATTTTCATGTCTGGCAGGGCCAAGACACTCGAGGTGGTCCTTCCTAAACTTTCAGATCTTCCGATAATGTACAGGGGGCCACATCTTTGGGTCCCAAGGTCATCAACCCAAGAACGATACCGGGAATTCCATCTCTGTAAGTCCCCTCTACCAAATTTATGATTGTCATACCCTGACCATGTTAATTTACATTCATGCCCCCTTTTTTGATGTGAATAGTTCTTCAATTGGCATGGGTTGTGACGGCAAGGTTGGTTGGGACTTCTAGTAGTGCCTTTCCTAGGGTAATGTTGGTGATCATGGAGGCAGATATTTAGACCGACTGAACTGCGGTTCTCCCGATCACTGGTGGGACCACCAGCGAGGTTGTACCTGAGATTATTAAGGTGGTATATGATGATGAGGATTAATCAAATAGCCCAAGTCTAGTTGTGCCTAATCAAAAACTAGACGTAGACCTTGCTAATGAGTTCCTGGGGGCATTCCCCACATATGAGCCTGCCTACCACACTGACTGGGACAAGACAGCCTCTGATGAAGAGGATGGAAAAATAGTTTGTCGTTGATCATGGAAGTTGATCAAGTGCTTCATCGATGCCACCCCCAAGAAATATGGCTGAAAGAGATGGATAGACTTCGCTCATAGTTGCATGAAGTGTATGCTGGGGGAGTGGATGCCCAGTTTCCTCACATGATTGTCCGAGATCTTATGGTAGAGAAGATCTGGGAATACGATCATGGGCTCGATATGGGATGGAAGCGTAGGAAAGCGGTGAAAATAAAAAGTCTTTGGAAGGATGAAAAAAAATTTCATAGGCCGGAGGTCCTGGAGGATGAGCACTCAACCTCCCTCCAGGTGAAATCTGAGCTAATACTGCGATTGAAGGCCCAGCTGGTAGAGGCCGAAGAGCACATGAAGAAAGCCTCCGAAGAGATGGTTGTCATCCGAACTGACATAGAGTGGGCCTAGATTGTGGCTGATGAATTGCACCCCATCATTGTCGAGGAGGAGAGGGAGCTAAACAGGTGTCAGCAAATCCTAGACTCCATAAGCCAGAGGGTGGCGGAGCTGCAACTTTCTTTTTATGGGGTTAACCCATCCATTTAATTGATCGACCCTCAGGTGCTGTAATTCATGTGACATTTTAACTTACTTTCACGATTTGATTATTTTATGCTAGTTTCATGAATGAGTTCCATTATTTTTGTTGGTTTATTGCATTCATGTGGAATTCATGGAGTGTTCAGTGATCATTCCCTAAGCTCACATGCGTCGGGCCCGATGTGAGAAACAAGGGATGACCACCTTATTACTCTATTCAAATATGGGATTTCAAACCAAGATTACAGTATCTCAGGGTTTGGAAAAACTATTCGGATTTCCCAAAAGAAATGTGGGAGGCCTGATTGGAGGATTAAGACCTCAGAACAATCGATGTGTCATTCTTCCAATGTGCTCTAACGCACGAGCAGGGTAATGCTAGGGGTGTTAGAATTAATCTGAACATAGGGGAGTGGAACGTGTGAATCATGATACCCAAGATTCTAAACACTGTAGGGGTGGTGTGACAATAAAGGATAAATTTTGACCGTATTCGAAACACAGTATCTTTACTACATTATCTTGAAATGGGGATAACAAATGAGGGCCAACCATTGACCATGTTCAAAGCATAGGTCCTGACTCAAAAGCGTTATCCATTAGTCTTATGTAATGTTAGCCCAGGATAGTAGGAAATCCATAGGCCGATCATCCATACTGTTAAGGGGTTCCTTTATACGTGAAAGGGGAAGAGGGTCCGAATAAGGGGCACACAAAGTGTGTAGGGTAGAGTGATGGGTTGTTCAAATGGATTCCAACACTCTTGAAATTACACCACCATGGTGTAAATACATTAGGTGGGAATATATGTCCGATTAGGGATCGAACATGCTTCTAAACAAGACTTATTTGGTAAGGACCTGGACGGACCTATATTTTTACGTCATATAGTAAAGACGGTGCATATAGTTTAAAGGTCATACTACATGGACCAAGATTGGACCCAAAGAACCAGGAGGGTTAATGACCCTGAGACTGGGCCTAAGATGAAATTCTTGGGTGTCACTACGTATCTCATGAGGATGAGAATCAAGACAAACATAGTTCTAGAAGCACGACGTGGTCAGAGACCGATGCTGGTAGGGTAAATCCTCTTTGGAGAGGAAACAAAGGCATCCCATGATTAACATAGAGCATCCTGAACTTGTTCAGGGTAGAACCATAGTTTAGTATCATGCGTTGAGGACATATGGAATCATGTAGTTTAACATCATACGATAGGACTAAGAGTGAAATGGAATGTTATATGAAGGTATTATGTGGTGCGGTAGCTATAAACCCAATGTGAATAAGGACATAAGGAGTCTTCACCACACAACGTATCCCCAGAAGAAGTTCTTTAGGAAAAGAGACCCAAAAGTTAAAATTAGGTTAGGCCCAAAGAAAAGTGGTCGGGGCATTCCTATGTACCCCATTAGGATGGGAATCAAGCTACACATAGTTCTAAGAGCGCAGTTTAACATCATGTGGGATGATTAATGGAATGGTTTCACCAGTACACATCCTAACAAAACTACTAAGCCCACGTGAGTCATGCTCGATGTGGGAAACAAGAAGTAGTGGTGGTAATTTCTTGATATATGAAGGAACATGTTAGGGGCGAAGGGACACTAGGTGAATGTCATCCCAATGATGCTAACTCATCCATGTAATGCACCTACATGCGTGAATAAGTAAATCCGATTATGTTGGAAATCCACTTGAATATAAGGAATTGGAAATATGGGAATAATGATGCTCGAGATCTGGACCACAATGATGGCAGCGTGATGATAGGGTATGGCTATTGACCATGTTCAAAACACAGTATCCATATCGTGTTAGCCTAATATGAGGATAAACAGATGAGGGTTGACCGCTAACCATGTTCAAAACACGAGACCTGTCGCAAATGTCATATGGGGTCTTTAGGGACATTGGGCCGAGACATTAGGTGAGCCGAGGTGGCATGAGACCACACCGTGAAGGGAGTCCCTTCGTATTTGGAAGAGGATTAGGATCCAAATAACGGACTCACAAATCTTGGAAATGGAACGAGGGGAATGTCCCCGAAAAACTCCACACTTAGGGATCTTTATCAAAACACATATGAGTATGACAAAAAGACTTATCAGATAGAGTGGGTCGAGTCCCTTCCAAAGGACAAGGATCTTGGGCTTGCATGATTTCAACTTAAGGTACTAGGGTGGACCATTAAGGGGGACTGATTTAATGGATGGTTTACAGGGTGGCGAAATAGCCAAACGTGGCATGTAGTTTCCATAGGGAGATCTTAGTTTAAGGTCATAGAACTCGAACCACATTGGGAAAAGATATGGGAAGCACATGGTGAGAATATTGAAAAACCTAACGTGAATGAGAACCCAAGAGGTACTCGCCACACCACATGTTCCTTTAAGGGTTTGGGCCAAGGGGCCAAAAAAGAGGGGTAGGATTATAGATTCCTGGGGATGGACCTGGAGACAAGATGTTTGGGAATTCCTACGTATCCCATGAGGATGGGAATCAAGTTGTGCATAGTTTTGGAAGATGTCATGTAATTTAATATCTTGCGGCAAGGATGTGGAGTGGTCTTAGTTTATCGTCATAGGGCTCAGACCTTGAATGGTAGGAAATGCGGGAGACACATGGTGATGTAATTGCACAACCTGGCATGAATGAGGACTTGGAGTCCGGATCACCGTGTGCTTCTTGGGAGAGGTTTTAGGTTGAGGGACTGAAAATAAAGGTCAGGTTAGGCCTGAGACAAAGTGTATGGGCGTTCCTACGTACCCCATGAGGATAGGGATCATGCCACACATAGTTCTTGGGGTGGCATGGAAAGATACCGGTGCTAGGGATAATTAGGTTGTGTGGGTCTAAAACTTGCACCAAAAGAAGTGGTATTTGATAGATCATGTTCATCTTTTAGGATAAATGGGTGTTTTTTTTGTGAAGCGATGGACATAGGATAGAATGTCTAGGAATCTCCACAAGAATCAAGTAATGTGTGGGTGTTGAAAAATGGTATGGTTTGTGACTAATAACAAACATGATGTCCCCTTGAATGAGGACACCATGATGTAGTGTCATTTTTTCATTTGTGTCCAGGACAATAATGTCACAGTTTAAGGTCATGTGATGGGACTAGGTGACATAGTTTAATGTCATATGGCCTGGATGTATATAGGAGAGATGAGGTTTAGGAGGGGAATGTGCACGATGCGATAAGTTATACTTGAAGTGAATGAGGACAAGGTCCACACCACACCATGCACGATTTTGAGATAGAAACCCCAGGCTGAGGGGCCAGAAAAGATTAGAGAATATGGGAAAAGGGAGGCTAACTCTCGGTTGAGATGGACCCAGAGAAGAGATGTCCGGGTGTTCCTACATATCCTATTAGGATGGGAATCAAGCCACATGATGTTTTTGAAAGCACCTTTTAACTTTATGTGGGATATAAAGAGATCACAGTTTAAGGTCTTAGAGCTCAGACCATGGAGAAGTATAATTCTTCCAAATAGGTGAAGATCTCGGTCCAATCCCTAAGACTACGTGAGTTAAACTCGGTGTAGGAAACAAGGGTGGATGAGATCATAGCAATACATGGACTGCACATAAAGGGGAAGTCTGTTCAGAGCCCCTAAGAATGTCGTACCATGGAATTGTCCTCCTAACGTGTGAATGTTCACTGAGGGATAACACCTGGAGTGTCGAGATTCTACTTGGACATGATGGGGTGGAAAATGATGTGAATCATGTGACTGACATTTTGGGCTTAATGAGGTTGGTGTGACGATAGCAGATGACTGTTGACCATGTTTGAAACATAGTATCCATATCATGTGACCTGAAATGGGAAAAACAAATGATCGTCGACCACTGACCGTATTCGCAACGCGGGACTTGTATCAACTTGTTGTTCAAAACCCTTGAGGACGTTGGACCGTAGTGGTAGGAGGGACCTTGGGCCGAGCATCCATGCCATTTGGGGGTACCTTTGGATGTGAAATATGATGGAATCCCTAATGAAGGGGAACATGTGGCCTGAAAGGTGGGTAAGAACATGTCTGGATTGAATTCGACACTCTGGGTGCGGGACTAGAGTACTCTTGGGCACATTGGAGAATCACCAAAGAGGGTCGAGGGACCCAAATAAGAGTTATTCAACTCAAAAAGATGAGTATAGGGAACAGGAGAGACGACCACTCAGGATATAGAGGTATGAGGTGTGGTTGTTGTAAACCCATCGTGAATGGGGATATAAGCCCATACCACACCGTATATCCCTCTCCTAAAAAACGATGGGCAAGGGGACAAAACGATGAGGAGATTTCCAAGAAGTGGGGCATGACCCAAAGACAATATGTTCGAGAGGTCCTATGTATCCCATAAGGATGGGAATCAATCCACACATAGTTCTAGAGGATTTCGTGTGGTTTAATGTCTTGAAATAAGGAAAAATATAGGGGCAAGGAATCCCAATGAGGGATGTGTATGGAAAGACGAGTAACTCATCGTGAATGAGGAAATATGTCCATTTCACACTGTACAATACTAAGTGAGAACATGGACCAGGGGCACGAAATGGCCTTGGGACCTGAGGCTGGGCCGCAGAAAAAAGGTCACAGCTAGCTTTCATTTTAACGCCTTGTAGGGACGACGATAGTGATATTATTTTAAGGTCATAGATCTCAAACTTTAGATGCCTATTTTAATGTCATATGCATGGGATAGGTGAATGAAAAGGGTGAATCATCATGCCTATATAGGACCACAGGGTTGAAACAATGATAGAGGATAGCTATTGACCAAGTTTGCAACAAATCATCCCCCCTTATGTGAAAGAGGAAAACAATTGGGAATCAACCGTTGATTTTATTCATAACACTGGACTTTTACCAATTTGTCTCTCAAAATCCTTGGGGACTTTGGCCCAAAATAGTAGGAAAACCCTTAGGATAAGTATCCATGCCATTCGGGGGTCCTTTTGGATCTATAGGATAATGGAAACCCAAATGATGGGGCTCGTGAAACATGGCAGGGCCTATGTTCGCAGAAGGGATGATAAATGGTGGGAGGAATGTCTCATGGGGATGTGTGGGGCATGGAAAAATAGCCTGACATGAATGAGGACATGATTCCTCACCACACCACACACATCCTGAATGAGAACTACATCCAAGGGTCCAAAAGGGTCAAGGGACCAAAAGGGTCGAGGGACCAAAAGGGTCGAGGGACCAAAAAGGGTTGAGGGACCTAATGCTGGGCATCCCAGCCAACTGTAACCATATTTCCCCTCATGCAGCCATTGCCTCATCATATCTCTTAAGACCACATGAGTGATGCTCAGTGTGTGAAACAAGAAGTATGACTAGACTATTCCCATTACATAAAGGTCCAGTAGCTGAAATCACACTCCTTCCCATGGTGGACCGATGCTTAAAGAGTTGATGGGGTAAGATTAACCACTATGCTCCATGTTCGAGACATATGGGGTAGTGACAACGACAACAGATATTTTTTGACCATGTTTGAAACACAGTGTATGTATCATGTGATATAAAAGAGGGAACAACAAATGAGCAGCGACCACTGATGATATTCACCATGTGGGACTTGTATCAAATTTTTTTTTAAAGACTTTAGAAGATTATGGGGTCACATGGAAAGGAGTGAGTGAAGAACAGACGCACCCATGCAGTTTAATGTCAAGTTGGGCGGTGACAGGGGTGAAAGTCTCCATGGGGTGGGATGTATGGTGGGGTTATGATGAACTCGACATGAATTAGAGATGAACCCAACACAACATCATGTGTTCAAACCTGAGGGGAGGTTCTAAAATTTGGGCTGGGCTGATAGACAAAATGTCTGGGAGTTCCTATGTATCTCATTAAGATGGGAATCAAGCCATGTATAGTTCTAAAAAGGTGCGGTTTAACATCTTGCGGGATGATGTACATTTTAATTTCGTGTGGGACATGGCAGGTTAAGGTCCTGTAGGACCAACAGTTTAGGGTCATGCTGGACCAAGTGCAGTTTAAGGTCGTACAAAACCAGATGTAGTTTAAGGTAATGTAAGACCAAACAGTGTATGGTCATGTCAAACTAGGTGGCTTAGGAAAAGTATTGCTTGAGGAACTTGGCATTGGTGGGAGGAGTTATACGCTCACCATCCATGGTTACTAGTGAGTACGCACCATTGGGGTAAACCCTGTGAACGATGAAAGGTCCTTCCATTATGAGCTCCAACTTGGGTGGTTTCCTACAAGGTATCATTATTTTCATGAGGGCCAATACCAAATCACCTTGCAAGAAGGAGCGGAGGAAATCCTTCTTGTTGAAAGCTCTTTCTATCTTGTTCTGGTGCCTTTCTAGATTGTGCAGAGCATGAAGCCTATTCTCGTCAAGTGCTTCCAATTTGGCCATACGGACTTTAGCTAACTTATCTGGTGCCTGCTGGTTATAGACCATTGTGCGTAATGATGGAAACTGAATCTCAATGGGCTAGACGGCCCCAGTTCCATACACCAAGGAATATGGATTCACCTGGGTGGAATTATGATTTGTTGTTCGATAAGCCCAGAGGGTGTTGGGGAGATTGTTCGGCCAACTCTTCTTGTTCTGACCAACCATTTTCTGGAAAATGATATAGATTTTCCTGTTGAACTCCTTGATCTATCCATTTTCTTGCACGTGATAGCGAGAGTTATGGTTATAATGGATGTTGTACTTGGCATACAATTTCTTCAACTTAGCTACTCGGAAGTTGGTGTCGTTATCGGAGAGGACGACATGAGGGACTCCAAATTGGTAGATGATATTGGAGCTCATGAATTAAATGATGGAATGGGCCTTGACCTCCTTGAGTGGAACCGCTTATGTCCACTTGGAAAAGAAATTCATAGCGGTCAGGATGAAGCGGAACTAGTGAGCTGTCGTTGGTGGATATGGTCCCACGACATCAAGTCCCCAGACTGTGAAGGGCCAAGAGTACATGGTAGTTTGGAGAGGCTCCAGTGGCCGATGCACAAAGATGGTGTGAATTTGGAACACGTGGTACCTCTTGGAGAACATGATGTAGTCATGGATCATGGAGGTCCAAAAGTACCCCAGTCACTGGATCTAGTGAGAAATCTTTAGCCCGGTCTGATGATCCCCACAAGAACCAGCATGAACCTCTTGTGTGAACTGATAAATCTCAAATCCTTGGATGTAGCAGAGAAGAGCACCATCGAACCCATGTTTGTAGAGGATCTTCTCATGACCCGAGCCATCCTGGAGGGTGAACTACAACACGCTGCATTAGATTCTATCACGCTAGTCCCTGTCCACCTAGAGATAACTGTGTTGGAGGTATTGAACCAAGGGTATCCCCTAATCGGGAGTTACTTCAATCATTGTGTATGGTGGTCCGGGGGGTCTTGATGTGGAAGTGCCAATGGTAAGGTGGATTACCTGTGGCATGTCATCGTTATGTGGAGTGATGGGAGAAATGACCCTTCGGTGCGCCACATGGATAATAAGATCATCCTTTCTGGGCTCTCCAAGTGATGAAACTAGGCCTTCCAAGGTGTCTCCTCTACCATTTTGTGATCGAGGGACATGGGTAACCTCTATCTGAGATGGGAACTGGGCCATTGGATGGAAAGTGTGCTCCAAAAATGGTATGAGCTCTGGATTTCTGAAAATATAATCATCGTTGATTCTCTTGATGACTAATTCAAAGTCCCATTTCACATTAAAATGGGTCACGTCAATCTCTATGGCCAGCTCGAGGCTAGTAATGAAGGCCTGATACTCTGCCTTATTGTTGGTGCAACCTCCTGACAGCAAGAATGGGTATGGAAGAATGGTCTGCACCGAGGTAATGAAGACAATAACCAGGCCTACTATATTGAGTATGGGGTCATTGATCCTTCTACCGGTGGGGATCCGATAAGTTCCATCGAAGTGCATTTTCCAACACGGGATGGGATGATCCACTGAGAGGATTGACTCATCCGAAAAATCTAGGTTCGGAGACTGGTCAGCAGGAGATGGATGGGCAGCAAGGATGTCTGAAAATTCTTGTCCCTTATAGACTTCTGAGGCACGAACCTGATGTCAAACTGTTGGAGGATTACCACCCACTAAGCTAGATGGTTTATCAACATGGTAAATTCAATATGTACTTCAGTGGATCTACCCGAGACACTAGCTATACCTTGTGGTGTTGTAGGTAATTTCACAACTTTTGTACTATGAATACCAGTGTGAGGAATCTCTTCTCGATAGGGGAGTATCTGGTCTCTGTATCGAGGAGCATACAGCTGAGGTATTAAAGGTTATGTTTTGTCCCCTTATTGTTCTTCTGGGAGAGAAGGGTTTTGAGAGATCATTCTAGGGTGGTCACATAAAGGACCAAAAGCTTCCCAGAGATAGGTGGCATTAAAACCAGAGGCTGGAGAAGATACTGCTTGATTTCCTCGAACGCAGTCTGGAATTCTTCATCCCACTCATAGAGTGTGCCTTTCTTCATGAGCTGAGAAAAGGGCTTACATTTGCTGGCCAGATTCGCAATGAATTGACATGTGCAGGATAAGTGGCCTTTAAAACCTCGAAGATCACAGATATTGCTCAAGGGAGACATTTGTCTGATGGACTTGATCTTCTCCGGGTCAATCTCGATGCATTAGTATCTGACATCGAAGCTGAGAAACTTTCCAGAGGTGACTCTGAAAGCACACTTCAATGGTTTCATCTTCAGGAGGTATGAACGGAGGAAGGAAAACACTTTATCAAGATCCTTGAGATGGTCCTGGAAATGGAGGGATTTGACCACCAGATCATCCTCAAAAATTCCACCAATGTCATGAGGATTGTCTTAAATATGCGATGCATGGCCCGCTGATAGGTGGAACCTACATTCTTTAAACAGAAGGGCATGACTTGGTAACAGAAAGTACCTTGTGGTTCCCTGAAGGCTGTAGATTCCTCATCCTCAAGGGCCATTTGTATCCAGTTGTACTCGGAGTACCCATCCATGAAAGAGAGGGCTTGGAACCAAACCATGGAGTCAATCAAGACTTCCTTCATAGGAAGGAGAAAATCATCCTTCGAACAGTGACAGTTGAGATCCCAGAAGTCGATGTAGACTCTGGTCTATCTTTTCTTCTTCATAACTAGTACGATGTTGGCCAGCCATTTGGGGTACTAGACCTCCTTAAAAAAATTGGCCCTGGTGATCTTGTCAAATTCGGCCTCGACCATGGCATTGTGAGATGGGTTCATCTTTCTGGGAGGCTGCTTGAACCCGCAGTGATTTCCCGAAAGACCAAGGTGATGGATGACTACCTGAGGATCTAGTACTTGAATCTCATCATAACTCTAGGAAAACACATCATGGTGCTTTTTAAGGAAGTCAACATACAGTTGTTTCTCCTTGGGGGGAATGGTGGAACTGATCAATGTGGGTCTCAGGTCCACCTTGCTACTGAGGTTCACATGTACCAATTCATCAACTATGGAAGAGACACCCTCTTCAAATTCAGGGGGATCATCCTCTAAATCCATTTCTCCCCTTATGGAGAAGAGGTCCTCAGTGGGAGGAGTTTCTTCCAAGCCGATAGACCCTTATGAGAGGCTGGTAACAGCCTAAGCGGTAATGGATATTGTATCGGAGGACTCTTGTGCTGCTGCAACCATAGTGATGAAGGATATCAATCTAATCCCATCTAGCCTTCGGCCCAAAGGGCCACACTTGATGATGTCAAAGCAGTAATGGCACCTCGTCTTGATCTGGTTTATCCCATCTTGGAAAAATAAGAAAGTAGGACATATTGTTGTTGCCATGGGGTAGACATCCCGATATCTTATGGGAGTAGGAGGCTCCAGGATCACCTGAGCCTGATTTTTATTGGAATATGATGTGATTTTTCGTCATTGCTTAGACTTGGGAATATGTTCACCCCTCATTCCAGACATAATGAAGAATTTTCCCACATCTGGGGTTGTATCATTCAATCGGTGGATTGGAAATATGTAGGTATCATCTAGATCTATCTACAGGTCGGTCGCAGCTGTGGAATGCTCGACCTTGTTGGTCTGAATCTTCTTGTCCTTACTCTTGTAGTAGTCGACATCCAGATAGCGGGATTCACAAGAGGCAAAGGGAGATGTGTCACCTTGAAGCACGCCCACCCGACCATTGAGGGAGTACTTAAGGAACTGGTGATACGATGAGGGATCTACTACATGCATGTGGAGCCATGGCCTACCCATTTAACGCATTGTGCATGGTGTCCTAGGAGACAAACATAAACTCGGTGCTATAAACTAGGCCACTGAATTTGGTCTTCAAGCGGATCTTTCCAACCAATGTCTGTTCCATTCTATCATAAACCTGGATTCTTAGGTCAAAGGTACTCAAATCATCTTTATACAATACCAATTTTCACAATGTCCGTGTCGGGATTAGGTTGATCCAAGATCCCATGTCAACAAGACAACGACGGACCTCCACTCCATTAAACTGATCGATGATGTACTATGGGTGAATGTGCCTCGGTATAGGAGATCCTTAATCTTCTCTATAGAATGAGATAATGTCCTGGCATTCATCATTCTCAATTTCCTCAGCATGGAAGGCTTCTGCGGCTGCTACTTCCATCTCAAACTAGATTGGGGTTTTTAATGCCTCGACGAGGGCCTCATGCATGTTTGATGACATGTGAAGATCCTCAAGGATGGAGAGTCTTGCTGGAATGTTGGAAAGATGTTTGATGATGTCGTACTTCCGTGCCATGTGAAAACTTCTAGTTACAATATTTCACTCTATGACAGGAGGTATGGGGGGTCCTATCGGCTAGACCGGTGGATGACTGGTGTTGGGAATGTCCCGCTACTCACTAGTTGAAGCATGTAAAGTGACTACCAAATGAGGACCTAATGACTGTAATCAGTCCGTGGGGAAGTGAAATTGATCTCGAAGAGGTCCGGGCAGCTCTTCCTGATCTAGTATCATGAATAGCGGTGAAGGCGGACTTGATGTCACCATATTGGAACGTTGTGCTTGCTGAGCTCTGCGCTGAGCCTGCTTCCTGATTTCGGTAGAATGTACAACCTGGCTTCAAGTAATGACTGAAGCACTCCAACGACCCATATAGCCACGACTCCATTGATGCTGATGACGGCTGGGGACATTGGGAGGATCTGCCTAGCACTACTCTTCATCTAGATTCATATAGGGGTTTACCAGCTCTACAGTATTAAATGAGACATACCCAGGGCTATCACATGAGGATTCATCCGCTACTGGGCATATTTAGGGAGTAATTTCCATCTATGGGGCCATGAATTCATTGGGATTATAATATGATGATGTTATAGGTGGGGGACTTTGTTTTCCCTTGTGTCTTCGATGATTTATCTTTTGGGAAGAGGAAAGTTGAGGCGACGATGGAGAGGTAGTAGCTGTGGATTTTGAAGGCTCTGACCAGATCAGGCGTGCACGGATGACACCATGGGCATAGGCAACCATTTTATGAGCCAACCAGTCGTTGTACTTCTGGGACCCGCGATTAGAAACCTGCTGCCACTCGCCCTCACTGTCACTACTACTGTCTGGCCTTACGAAGATACATGCCACCTGTTCCAGGGCTGGTCCTAACCGGACTATGTTGTTATCTACCTGGTCATGGATCTGGTCCTTGAACACATAGAATTGTTTGAGAGTGTTACCCAATATCTGGTGATAAGGTATGTAGTTAGGGTGATCAGTGAGGCTCACCTCTTTGAGCCTTCTGCACTCAGAATAATGTACAATTCCCTGCTCTAAGGCACTGCGGAAGTAACCGGGGACATAAGCCTCGTTGAACGAGTAGGTCTGGTTTCCCTTTTCTGGAAGGGGGGGCCTTGGAGCTTGGCCCTAACAAGGAGCTAGAGGAGACTGTCAAGATGGTGGAGCCAGGTTGTCTCTCTTAGACGGCGGCAACGCATTATGTGGGGGAACCTGCTGATTTTGAGACGGACGTTGTTGGGCTAGAGGTTTCACCTATTGTGGCGATCCTCTGTGAGGCTGTGGATTCGGCTCCTCTTGTTACAATTCCAGTTGTCTGGGGGCCTCTATTTGGGCCACAAGGGTAGGTTCAGCTCTGGCGGTACTTCTCGAAAGAACTACGGGAGGAAATGGATGTACCTGGCTAGCCTATTGCAGTGCTTCCTCTAGGCACTGGGCCTTATCAGACAAGCCTCATAATCCCATAGGGTAGTTCTGGGTGATCAAGGAGGGGTCCAGTTCAGTCTTGACGTTCCCAATGCACATCGTCAGTAGTGTCTCCTGAGTCAGTGGCATGTCAAAAGAGTATTTGAGCCCTTTCCATCAGGCGACAAAGTCCGAGACATGCTCATCAGGCCTCTTCTTTTACTTGAAGAGGTCCTCAATACTTGTCTTCCAAGTGGTGGAACTGAACTGGTAGGGTAATTTCCTATGGAGGTCTTCCCAGCTGGCTACTGATCCGATGGGGAGTTGGTTGTACCAGACGAACACCGGTCCCTCCAATGTCTGCACAAAACACCAGAGTTTCATAGCTTCATACTGCGCTGGACTCCCCTACATAGGCCCACACCTTGAGATGAAGTGGTTCAGGTGCTGCGGAGGTCCCCCTGTCCTATTGAAGGGAGATAAAGTGGTATTTCTGAAAAATAGGGGTGCTGGCATATCATCCACCCATGCTGGATATGGCTTACCATCAGGTGGTAGTTCCACCTGTTTTGTTTCCAACACCTCTAGGAGGGCAATGAGTACTACCATTGGATAATCTGGGAGGGGGTCCCTGTCATGATGGGGATCCCTCACCACCAATGCATTGTCGGGTTCTTCAACATGGTAAGCAGGTCTAGTGGATCATGGAGCAGCTGGAGGAACAACCTGTGGGGAACCTGGGGGATCCCGAGCTAAGTTCCAAGGGTTGTTACACCATTCAAGAGGATTTGGAAATATGTAACACACCCTCCTTCCGTAGTCCTATGCCTCAACCCTATCTATGTGGACCGGATGATCAGGGTCACCTGGGGGTAGCTCGCTGAGGGGAAGTTGTGTCTACCCCTACTGTCCTGGATGTGGATCACCATAGTCTGGCCATTGTTCCGTAGTGCGTTCATCCAGGAGGTCTTCGACCAACTTTTTTTGTTCGGAAAGTTTCTAATGCAATGTGGATTTTTTCGGGTCTTCTTCCATCTTCTGCACTGATCCAGAATGATCAGAGGGTTTGGTGGCTCTGAGGTGTTCTTTACCCTTTCTGTGATTCCAGCTAAGAACTAATGCCTCGGTTGGAACAGGGAGACCCAGTAGGTTTCTCTGTTGGAGAGTAACCCTTACTGATGGATCCAATAGTGGTGGCACACCCTCGGGGGGAAGGTACCCATCAAGGAGTTCTAACTCATTATCCTCTTCTGATAGGTTGTCCATATTGACCGCAACTCTTCCCGGGGGAATGTCCTCGATATCACATGGAAGGTCGGGCTGCCACCGGATAATATTGAAGAGGAGGTCGGCATACTACCCCCAACCACAGATCTATATGTGGGGGAAGAATCCTTGATAATATTGTGGAGTAACTTGAATCTATGGATGCGTCTTTGCTAGACATCCTTATAGTGACCTAGTGACTCAGGGCGTTGGGCAACGGGGAGTGCGGCCAGATCAACCAGACGACATTGTTCGTCAATTTCCTCAAAGTGTGCTCGAATATTTGGATAAGACACTTGCTGGTGGAAAAGGTGGAAGTGCGTCACCCATAGGGTTTTACAGAAACACTCAACTTCCTCTGGGGTGAGGGATTCCGGCGCTCAAAAATTTGGCACGGTAACGGGACAAAACAACTAAGGGAAGTGGTCTGCTGTAAGGATATTCCATAAGCTCCTTGGATTGGATTCATGGTATGGCCCTTCATTGCCCAAATTTTAAGCTTGAGGCAGCTAAGGAATTGGTAGTGGTACCGAAGCAGACCGTTGGGATGGTAGGCTGGCCGGTGGAGAATATGACGAGCGAGCTGAAAAACCGCCGCATCTCGGGATTTCCTCTGAAGAGTGTAGTGACTTAGCCACCACATCGCGGTAGGATGGTCTAACGGCCGCAGTTCCTAGTGCAGGGACTTGGGATTCTGGTGATGAACCATGCTGCTGATCTTCCACCAGTGGTCCCTAAAATAGCTCTCCATGATCTCTAGTCGAGGTATATAGTGCTTATGGTGATGATGGTGGTGATTTCACAATCGTAATCTACAGAATTTATAGGTTTTATTCCTCCTGGATATACCTACGGAGGGAGGTGGGAATCCGGTGGACTTCACTTTCTAGAAGTATGAGGTTGATGTGCCTCATTCCTGCCCCGGCCCTTGACACAGAGGACCGAGGGGATGGTTTTATCACTGAGTCGTACTCTGATTCAAAGTCTGAGAAACAAATTGTTTTGATCTCAGTCTGAATCTTCTCAGTGCTCTTTTTGTGGCGGTGACGACCTGACCTCCTGCCCCAGGATGGTTCTTCAGGACAAGGTAGATTTATGACATGAGGAAGATCTTTGTCCATACTGGGGTTGGGGTAGAGAGTATTTCCACCTGAGTAAGCTGGGGTATGAGGAGAACCGAGGCAGATATCAAAGGGGACGTGGGGAGGACCTCTGTGGGAAGTTTTGGACTGGGAAGGAGCTCCGTTGGAGCTGACAAGAGCACGGGTAGGGCCTCCATGCTTATTTCTCTTGGTGACATCAATGTGAGGAAGGCCCTCGTACTGGTCGAGCTGAACATGGGTAAGACCTCCATGCTGGGCATTAGTGAAGTGAAGCTAACCTCAAACCCTCTGATTTCCAGGGTGAGGAGGACTTTCTCCAGCTGCTACGATAACATGGGGAGGCCCCCCATGTTAGAGAGTGACCGGATGTGCAACGCCCCCGCACCGGTGGTCTGTGGCAGGATTAATGACTTCGTAACCGGTGTAATGAGCGTGGGAGAGACTCTCATACTAAATGTTTCCTTTCTGGGGGAAGACCCTTGTTTGGGTTGAAGGTGGCATGATGTGGACCTCTATGTCGAGCCTAGAAGCGGGGAGGACCCGCACTTTCCATGGTGGTAGTACGGGGAGGACATCCGTACTAGGTGTTATCACTGCGGATTTGTCTACAGCGCCCACTGCCTATATTGGAAACCAAGAGAGTCGACCCAGCCTACCCATGGGGCAGTTGGGGTCTTGATCCAGGTCAGGCATATAAATTCCCCTGCTCAGCATACACAGGGGTCTGGTGATATACTTTGACGGTGGTTTGGGCTACAGTAGCCGCTGACGTTGACACCCCTTGGCGGGCATCCTATTCAGCTTATGCTCGACGCAGGCGTCAGGTCAGATGGAACGGGGCTGGTGGTGCAGGTACATAGCTTACCTTCTCCTCGGCTCGGGGAAATGTGTGGCGGTGTTGGCACGGCTCGGTGGGGGGCCACCTTGGGGGCCCCGGAAATGGGATCCCGGTTAGGCTGGCCCAGTCATCCCCTACCTCATTGTCATAGGTGAGAGAGTCATCGAGGAGTTCTGTGGAGAGTCTCCTGAAATGATTGTATGTCGGAGTGGGGAGCAGTGGATCCCTGCGCGGCCCTTAGGGCGGTGGTGGCGACGAGGCTCAGATTCCTCTAGATGTTGGTGGGCCATATCCCTAGTCGGGATAATTCCCTCCTCCTCATACCAGTGTACGAGGTCATCGATCACCCTTCGCTGGATGAATTCATAAGGGGAGATAGGGCATGGGCGCCTAACACCTATAGTTGTGGAAGTCATCACAGAAGTAGTGGAGTCATGCAGGGTTGCTGCATTGGTGTTTCCCCTACCCCTTTCATCGGTGGGCAGGTGGCGATTGGGATCCTAGTGCAGCAGCTTGGTTTATAAAAAGTAGGGATATTAGACTATTAGTGCTGAAACATAGAAATCAATGTCCAGTGCCCTAGCGCCATTCCGTATTCCATGGCTAGTAAGAGGGATCCACGCAGACAACATCGTAGACCGAGATGCCCAACATTTTGACTGCCCCAACTTCTCATGAGTTTCATGCCAGGCTCGCAATTTTCTTTGCAGGACCCATCGCCAGATAACTGTATCCATTGACACACTAGTCTAGGGATATCTCACACACTACTAATATCCACATTGTGGAGAAGACTTTAGGTCGAATTTACAATTTTTGTTTTTGATGTTTTTTCTAGGGCGCACGCGTGTCCGTCTTATTCGGGGATGACGGTGTTGTTTGTTTCCCCACATTCCTGCTTTCCAAAGGTGGGAGGCATCCGTCGCTTGTTCAAGGACGTTTGATCCTTGATCGAAACAGGATAATGGGATGTCGGTTCCTCCTTCCGTGGATTCCTATTCGAAACTCTTCACCTAGTCTGGGTCTCCCTTATAGATTTAATATGTTGTTCGTGAAACTATTCCCAGTGACCTATCTTTATGGACTATGGTTAATTGCGTTGCTTCTGTCAGGACATTCCAAAGAGTCCAACCAGGGTAACAACCTTCGGTCAGGGGAGTAGTCACGTTGGAAATCATTGGTGTGTCTGGATGCCAGAACACTGAGGTGTTTGGGTTTCTTCCCCTTATTATAGGGCTTCTCGAGGGTGAAGAAGCCCGAGGAATCCCACATCGCATGAGGGGAATTATATACCCTAGGCATGTCTCTGAGGTTTTCCTCAGCTTCCCATATTTAACACAAGGTATGCCACGAGTTTACCATCTAGAGGAGAAAAATCCTACTGATCGGAACACTGACTAGAGTGGATCAGATAGGTGTATCCCCTTGAGGGAACACTGAGTTCGGGTCTAACGCATGGTTAGTTACCCAATTACTGCTAGAAGTAGTGAATAGGCTAATTGGAATGATCTCACCGGAATGTGGATTCCCAGGTAAGAATCAGGATGGATGATGGATGATTAATTGAAGTGGATGGAGAATGAAATGGAGTCGACTCGGGGGAGACGGTGATGGTGGGATTTGGCCTCAAAAAGACTTCCTATGTATCCCCGTGGTGGGGAATCAAAGTCCACATAGTTCTAGATGGGGTATAGGATCAGGTTGTCTGCAGAGGACAGTGACATGATGATATACTGGGACTTACGCGTGGCTAGAAGCCTGATGTTGATTTGACACCACTATGACAGACCAGAGATATGGGTCCTAACAAAGGGGACAATAATGGCTCACCGCTGGGTTTAGGTTGACAACGTCTTACCTCTGACTAAAGTTCACTACAGCTTACCACTATGTTGGGATCACAAAAGGGGCATACAATTTAACATCATGCAGGATGGGGGTGGACCGAAGTGAAGTGGTCGAGACCAGTGGTTATTAGGCTCTAACCTCAGGTAGGCTTCCTACGTAACTTGCCTTGGCAAGGATCAAAGTATACGTAGTTCTAGAAGTGTGAGGCAGTGAACCGAAATGAATGAGAACCTGGGGTCCAGATGGATGGTGGGATTGAACCTCGAGGAGGCTTCCAACATACCATACCTTGGCAAGGATCAAAGTCCTCATAGGGTGTTGGGATTGAAACTCAGGGAGGCTTCCCACATACCTTGCCTTGGAAAAGATCAAATTCCACGTAGTTTGGGATGTGGGTTTGGTGAACTGATGTAAATAAGGACCTGGGGTCCTGGAGGATGGTGGGATTGAACCTCAGGGAGGCTTCCTACGTACCCTTCCTTAGCAAGGATCAAAGTCCTCATAGTTCAGGATGGTGTGTGCGGCTTATAATCTGGGCTTCCCAGAAAGGATTTCATGGTCGTTTCTTACTCTAAGACCACATGAGTCATGCTCAGTGTAAGAAACAAGATGCAGAAAAGACCTAATGATCACGTCATGAAAGGTGTGTTTATAGGAGTGGAATGGGGCTTACACATGGTTAGCAGTCCAGATGGTGACAAAGCCCATAGGGAGAGGGAAGGGATAACAAAATCCATGCCCCCATCTCTCCTCCTAGTCCTTGGCATTAAAAATAAAGGAGGAGTAGGGGTAATACCTCCTGTAAGAAAAGCTAGGGGCTTACACCAAGATGGTTGTCCTTTTCCCACGGACAGACGTTGCTCTGATTAGGAGGATGTCATTCCTTGTGAGGAATGGTCACACTCCCATGGAGATGAGCAGGCTTAAAGAATGTCTGAGATGGGGTTCCCCATGTATAGTGCACGGGGTGAGGTCATGGTTTAACGTTGTGTGTTGAGAAAGATGGGGCTTTTCATTTTAACGTCATGTAGCTCGGACGAGGTGGATTAATTCCACACCCCTAGGACTTACATTACTGGTACCTCCTGCCCCTTAGGGAAGAGAAGGCATCAACAATTCCATGGAGTTGGAGTGTTATGGAGTGATTCGTTGGGGGGTCCATGTTAGCATGGCTATGCGAAGAAGCAATAGCCGTTAGCATTCCTATGCGAAAAAGCATGATGCAAAGCAGTGAAATGGGAAGTATCATCCAAGGGACTTTGAAATCACTTTGTGCAAACCTAGAAGGTAACATCGGAAAAGGAATTGTAGAGTAGAGGGTTTCAAAGTTAGGGGAGTTGTGAAGCTCTGGTGCTCCACGTAGTGGAGGGGATTTTTTAAGGGGTATGCTTCGAGAAGTGCAGTGTCCCAGCCTAAGCATAGGGCATAGGTGCATATGGAAGGAGCATCGCGAAGTGGAAGGGCATTCGCAGAGCAATGACTCATGAAGCATGGGTGCCTCATGAAGTTTAGGATTGTGAAGAAAGGTGCTTTGTGAGGCATAGTGGGCCTACCTTAGCATATGGGTCACATGTGCATGAGGGGTATTTCGTGAAGCATAAACACTCTGCGATGACCTGAGTCCCCTTAGGGATCCCCTTCCTTCGCGGAGGCCCATAGGCTCTGCAAAAGGAATCCCTCTCTAAATAGGGGAAAAATTAAAGAAAGGGGGAGGCATTTTGGGATGCAAAAGTACCTTGCATAGCTTATGTTTTGAAGAGCAGAGAGTGCTTCGTGATTCGGGAGCTAGGAAGTTGAGAGGTCAAATGATCCCACCTTTGGGCTCAAGGGGAGCCCTATATTTATAGGCAAGAGGCGCCGTGAAGTAGAGATCACTCGGTGTGAAGATTGAGGTTTCTCCACTGTGGGTTCGCAAATGTCAAATCAGATCACAGAGCCTCCCACCTCTTTGCTCCGTGGTGGGTTCGCGAACGTCAAATCGGCTTGCAGAGCCTCCCACCTCCTTTCTCTGTGGCGGGTTCGCAAACGTCAAATTGGATCGCAGAGCCTCCCTCCTCCTTGGTTCGTAGTGGGGTCAAAAACATCAAATCACCTCGCGAAGCCTCCCACCTCCTTTCTCCACAGCGGTTGAAGGGCCCTGGGGGCTCTGCGAATGGTCTTTGCAAGGCAGCCTTAGATTCTTTACGTTTGTTCTTCTTCTTCTCCAATTTTGGAGCCAACAGTTTCACTCACTAAAAACTAAGAAAACACACTCATATTGGATTGATAATTTAGTATATTGATTAATAAGTAATTTTTGACATGTAATAATTAGTCTCACATCAAATCGACACACTATGTGATCAATATGAGTCGAAGTGTGTGTTTCTAGTTTAAAATGACATTTTAGTATAAAAGAAAAGTGAAATACTCAAAACAAAAAAAAACCCATTCAAATTATTTTTATACATTAGTAAAATGATCTATAAGTTTTTTTATATCTATGGGAATCATCCTCAACTAAATATGATGCACAATGTGACCTATTTGACTCCTAGTGTGTCTTTTTATTTATAATTGACATCAATTTTAGTAAAACAGATATCTAACCAACTCAAAACCAAGTAAAAGCATTCATGTTATTTTGATACTTTTATAAAATGATCCATAAGTCATTTTGGATGATTAAAATCACTCGAACCGCAATCTAATGCATGGTGTTAGTGGTATGACTAAATGTGTTTGTTATCAATTTAAAAATGATATTTTAGTTTAAAACATTTCACTCACTAAAAACTTAGAAAACACAGTTTTATTTTCTTGATAATTTATAACATTAATTCATAAATCATTTTTGACTTGTAAGAATCAGTCTCACATCAAACTGACACACAATGTGGTCTATAAGATTCAAAGTGAGTGTTTCTAGTTTAAAATGATATTTCGGTAAAAAAAAGATAAGTGGCATACTCAAAACCAAGAAAACACATTCATATTGTTTGGATAATTTAAAAAAACAATTCATAATTAATTTGAGATGTGTATGAACCAGTCTCACCTAAATCTGATGCAAGGTATGACTGGTATGACTCCATGTGTGTCTTTTTATTTAAAATTGACATCAATTTTAGTAAAAAAGACAAATGAACTACTCGAAACCAATAAAAAGCATTTTTATTGTTTTTTTTCTATAGAAAAAATATCCATAATTCATTTAGAATGTGTATTAATAAACTTCACCTCAATATGATGTATTGCGTGATCGGTATGACTCAAAGTGTCTATTAATAGTTTAAAATGAATTTTTAGTTTAAAAAGTGTCACTCACTAAAAATTGAGGAAACACACTTATATTTTCTTAATAATTTAGGAAATATATTCATAAATAATTTTTGACATATAGGAATCAGTCTCTCGTGTCAAACCAACACACGATGTGATTGATATGAGTCAAAGTATGTATTTGTAGTTTAAAATGACATTTTTGTAAAAAAGACAAGTGACATGTTCAAAACTAAGAAAATAAATTCTAATTACTTTGATACTTTATTTAAACGATTCATGAGTCATTTGGGATGTATATGAATCATCCTAACCTCAATCTGACACATGGTGTGACCGGTATGACTCCACGTGTGTCTTTTTGTTTAAAATTTACATCAATTTTAGTAAAAAGGAAAACTAGTCTACTCAAAACTGATAAAAACATTTGGATTGTTTTGATACTTTATAAAAATGATCTATAAGTCATTTGGGATATATAGGAATCATATTCACCTCAATCTGATGCATTGTGTGACTGTATGACTCAATGTGTCCGTTATCAGTTTAAAATTGATATTTTAGTACAAATATTTTCACTCACTGAAAACCGATAAAATGAGTTTTTATTGTCTTGATAATTTATAAATTTGATTCATAAGTCATCTGTGATGTGTAGGAATTGGTCTCACATAAAACTGACATATGGTGTGATCGATATGAGTCAAAGTGCATGTTTCCATTTTAAAATTATATTTTAATAAAAAACAAAAGTGTCGTACTCAAAGACAAGAAAATGAATTTGGATTATTTTGATACTTTAGAAAAAAAATCCATAAGTCATTTGATATTTGTAGGAATCAGCCACACCTAAATATGATGCAAGGTGTGACTGGTATGACTCTAAGAGTGTCATTTTAATATATAAGTGTTATTTTAGTTTTAAATGCACATCACATAGCCAAAACTACGCAAATGATCCTAGATTATTTTATCATCATTATATATGTTATTACTTAATTAATTTATTTATCATTTTTATATTATACTTATTTATTTGATTTTACTAGAGATAATTTTTGAAGATGAACAGGAAATGGTTTGATGTGCAATAATCAAATGTCACTCAATCTGATACACAATGTTCCTGGTATGACTCAAAGTTTTGTTTAAAATTAACACTTTCTATTAATTTATTTTATATATTATTTCTAACATAAAAATTGTTTTCTTATATAGGTGTATTTTTTTCTCGATCAGGGGTTAGGATCAAAAGACAAAAGAATATTGATGTTTTTAATGTATATAATAATTTTTACTTATGTAATTGTATAAATCAATATTGGAAATGTATATAATATAGCATTATTTTCTTGTATTTGGGTTGTATATTTTATTTCATTTAAATAATATATTAGAACTTGATTTTGCTGATTTTTTGGTTGCTTTTGGTGTTGTGTTGTGCTATTAAAGAACACTACACTGGTGATACAGTGTTTTGTAATCGCACACTACAACATGCCCCTTTAGAAGCAGTTATAAAGGCAAACTTTATCAGTGCTTTTAAAAGCGTCGATAAAGGTCTACTTTATCAGTGCTAAATAGAAGTTTTGATAAATGTTTTCCTTTATTAGTGTTTCTAAAAGCGCTAATAAAGGACCCCCTTTATCAGTACCTTTTTAGTGCTGATAAAGGGCCCATTTATCATTATGTTTTAGTGTTGATAAAAGACTAGGGATTTTATCCACGATTTAGCTTTCAACGCTTCTCCAGTACTAATAAAGGTCATTTTTAGCATTGTTAATGGCCTATTTTGTAGTAGTGATATACATATATACACCAGCACATGTATATACATATATATTTATTCCATATATATATTATATATATACACCAATATTTTTTTCCTAAATTAATAATAATAATAATAACAAAAATATTTTTTTATTATTATTGTAAAATCTCACATTATTTCCACCATTAACATTTGAAAAACAAAAAAAAAACATTAAATAGTTAATAAATTAATATTAACCATACGCTTTCATTTAATTTTCATAATTAATAGTATCACATTTATTACTTTGGCCGCTCATTATTTCCAATGTAACAAAATTATTAATTACAGAAATATAATTACATTTTTTTTCTTTGGTATATATAATAAAAATAATAATACTAATAAAATTTTTGTTATTATTTCTAGATACCCAATAAAATATTTATATACTAATCGTTATTAATCTTATGTGTGATGTAAATAAACACCTGACACACACAAAACTTATGTTTTTCATAGTGTAAAACCCACATTTTGGATTTAATGACCATCTCATATTTTCCATATGAGACACTATTCATGAGATATTCCATTATTGTCAGAAATTAAATAATAAAAATATTAAATAAATTATACTTATGTGTGATTTGACCAAACACCCAATACACACAAATTTTATGTCACACCTAGGGTAAATATTATCCTAGATCTAACGATAGACTCAAATTTCTCATACGAGACAATGTTTTAGAGTTATTTCATTTTTTTTTTGAAAAATCACATATGTGTAGAATAATATATTTAAATTTTTTTTATTTTATTAATATTGAGGCTCTACAGACCTCAGAATCCTATGATAATTCAAATATTAACTCTAAAAATATCTCATAGAATATTCCAAATTATTAATAGATATTTTACCATTTCATAAATACATAATAAATACAAGTATTTAAAATTAGATTTTTTACACTAAAAAAATACTTATAATTTTTTTACAAAATAGGTTTTTGTTATCATTTAAAATTTTGGATATTAAAATTATCCCCATAATAATTTATCTCATCCACAAGAAGAATTTCAGACCATAGAACCACTACTCTCCACCGTAGGAGTTTCCATATTAAAACATTTTTAATTCCACCAAAGATTTTTACAATTAGTGCATTTTAACTCCATTCAAACTCATTGAAAGGAACAAACAAAAAACGTACTGACTATTAAAATATTAAGTCCCAATTAAGATCATCTTCACATTAGTCACAACTAAATATATACACTCAAGCATAAAATACAACATGTTCAAATAAAATAATTCTAGAAATAATGCACTAAGGAATGTATCATAATTTCGACATGAATTTAATTATTTTGGCTCTATCTAATGTAAGAAACTAGTATATATGACATGTGAACCTACGTGCCTAACATGATGCACTAACACACAGTAAAACCCATAAATCTCATATCAACATCATGTGAATCACCCATGGTGAATTTAATCAATGATAATGACAAAAAATAATTTCTCAATCTTATGGAAGCTTGGAGGTCCAATATTCAGTGTTGATCAGACACTGACATAGTTCCCTTACCCGAGTCTCAATCGCCAAAAATCTTGTTTATCCTATACAAAATCAAGAAAAATAGAGAAAAATGTTAGTTAATCTTGATCCTTTGATACCATTTTGTAACATCCCAACCTGGGCAACTGGGTTTGAACCTGAATGCCACATGACCACAAACATGTCTCCCTATACACCATACGATTCCAAATAGTAGGGAGGTTCTCGAGTGGAACCATGTGAAGACTATACCCTATATATCATATCATGAGATCAATAAATAATAACATCAATATATAAATAAAAAAAATTAGAGTACATGTGGAAACCTGAAAATGAAAAACATGATATAATAAATGAAACAAAAAAAGGATCTCAAATACAAGAAAAGATAGTAAATAAAGGCATTTGTAAATTACCCACCCAAATTCCATCCAGAAACAACCAAATCCTATATCTCCAACTACTCAATCTTCCACCAGAGGGTCTTTTCCCTTCAATGGGTTTCTGGTCATGAAGTCTATAGGCGCACTAAAATGCCGGAGTAGGGTGTGACTACAAGACTATGTAGGACACAACCAACAGCCCTTAACATCAGTTCATAAAATATACAACTGCATGTAATGATCATAAACAAGGTATAAATATAAAAAATATATATTACAGCAGTACCGACCACATGTCGTGTCCTTAGGGAATTTATCTACCTGCTTCGACACCTTTCCTAGAGAAAAAATACATGCTTCAGAACAATGTCTATAATAATTTCACCATCCATGTTTGATACATCTTCCTACTCAAAGGGATAGTTCTCAAAAAACATTTGACACATCCCTTGGAAGGAAAAAACCCATGTACATGGCTATCAATATCTCACACATCCCTCTCACAAGAGGATATTTACAATGTCGCCACTTACATCAACTAAAGTTACAAAATAGTACATGCAAACATGTATACATATGAAAAATCAATATCATGCCAAATAAGCATGCCAATAATCTGTAATAAGTATGTGCTAAAAATTAAGGGCTTACGACACATAGGTTTCACACTGGGCTACAAACACATGCCAAAAATTATGCCAATAACCTATATAGATCATGCAATAATATCAAGGAATTCCTACCATAGGTTTAATGACGATTGACAACAATGGTTAACTTATGAATTTAACTTCACCACCAAAATATTGTTTCCTTTGAATGAAAAATTAGGTTTAAAATTATACTCATCGAGATGAATCCAATGTTGTTAACAACGCATCAATCCAATCAATATAGTAAAAGTTATAGAAGATATAATTTTGGACTAAATAATGAAAAAGAAGAAATGGATGAGAGAGGGAAGGATGTGACATAAGGAAAAATCTTAGGCACCTCTTGTATGCACCCATTGAGTGCCCCAAAATCTAATTTATAACATCTTTTATTATTTTAATAAATACCATTTATTATTACTTTCAAAAGTGTTAAAGTTATGTGTTAAATACAATTTAATGTCCAAGCCCCCATCTTCTTTAATTATGTTCTTCATCCCCATAAAAAAACTTCAATCATTTTTTTTCAAAAAAATATTCAGAAATCCATTAATATATATTAAAAATTCATCTATATATATATATTTATATTCATTTTATATATACATGCACCCGTATATATATATAAACACCCGTGTATATGTATATATACCCCCCCACACATATATATATTTATTTATTTAAACCCACAAATATATATATACATATACCTATATATTCAACCCATATATACACACATTATATACACACACACATCTATATATACATATATACTCCGGCACATGTAATTATATTTACATATATATTTAACTCAGATATATATACATGTTATATATATATACACACATACACACACACACATATTTTATATATATATACACTCGAAAATGTATATATATATATATATATATTCCACATATATATTATATATATATATATACACCAACATTATTTTTGCAAATTAATCAAAAAACAACAACAACAATATTTTATTATTATTTTAAAAAAATATCCCATTAATAGCACCATTAAAATTTTAAAAATAATAACCATTAAATAGATAATAAATTAATATTAACCATACATCTCCATTTAATTAACACAACTAATAATATCACATTAATAACTTTGTCTTCTCATTATTTCCACCATAAAACTATTATTAATTACGGAAGTATAATTCTATTTTTGTCTTCAAAAAATATAATAATAATAATAATAATACTTGTAATAATAATAAAATTATTATTATTTTTAACTAACCAACAAAATATTTATATACCAATTATTATTACCCTTATGTGAAATGTAACTAAACATCTGACGCACACAAAACTTATGTCGCACTTAGGGTAAAACCCCCATTATGGATATAATGGCAGTTTTAGATTTTCTATCTGAGACACCAGTCATATTCCATTGTTTTTAGACAATATATAATTAAAATATTAAATAAATTATCCTTACATGCGATTTGACCGAACACCTGATATGCAAAAATGTTATGTCACACCTAGGGTAAATCCCACATCCCAAATCTAACAGTAGTCTCAGATTTCTCATGTAAGATATCATTTAAGAGTAATTTCATTTTTTTTTTGGAAAAGAGACACATGTGTAATATAATATAATAAAAAAATTATTTTATCAATATCGAGGCTCTATGAACCCCAGAATCCAGCACTAACTCTGCTCCTAACTCCGAAAATATTCCATAAAATATTGTAAATTATTAACATAGATTTTACCATCTCATAAATGCATAATAAATACAAGTATTGAAAAATTAATTTTTTTACACAAAAAAAATACATGTAGTTTATTAAAAAAAGAGGGTTTTGTTACCATTTAAAATTAGGGATGTCACAATTAATACCTTATGAAGAGTATCATGGATAAAAATTATCAACCTTATGCCTACTATCATCATTTATCACCAAAAATAAAAAATAAAAAAATTAAAGAAATATTATACATAATATGTACAGAATATATTTGTAATCTTGCTCATAACATTTGTCATATTTTTAATAAAATAGCTAAAAATTTAACATAAAAAAATAATATATCATATATAACACTTTAAAAACATAAAAATACCTATTTAAGATACAATTTGACACTTGGTACTCAAAATAGATATGTATATAACAATCTAATTAATTTTAAACTGATGTGTAGTCTGGTTTAAATTATTCAATAAAAAAATTTTAAAGCCTTTGATATGAAGGCATTTCATATATTTCAAAGATAATTCAACAGATCTTGTCTTATGATTTCAGATTAATTTGAGGTCATATACTATGGTTATGACCGTTACACGCACATTTTTGTGTTTTAAAACATTAAAACATATTTATGTGAATCCTAGGAAAACAATAACTTGGATTGACATGGAGTCAGTTCCTATATTTAAAACAATAATCTATGGTAATTTTCCTATGATTTCACGGTCATATGACATTGCTTACTTGGTTTTGACCCCCCGACACTTGTTTTTAAAGATTTTAGTTTCTTTTAAAATTTCTTATTGAGTCATTATGAGAACATCACACATTAGATGGATGTAATTTCTACTTTTACACATCATAAATAATTTAAAAGTGTTTATAATAAGATTTCATATCAATCTGAGGTTTTCTACAATTTATTGATCATTAGATGCACATTTTAGTGTTTTAAAACACTAAAAACATCTTTAATGACGTCGTAAGCAGACCGCAACTCAGATTGATGCGGAATAAGTTCTTATATTTCAAAAATAAATCTACAATTATTTTCCTATAATTTCATATCCATATGACACCATTTTCTTGGTTTGACCCTCTAACACACATTTTTAAATATTCTAGTTTCTTTTAAACTGTGAATTGAGTCATTCTGAGTACACCGCACATCATATGGATGTGTTGTATGCCTGTACACATCAAAAATAATTTAACAGTGATTATATCATTATTTTCACATCAATTTGAGGTCTTATTCTATGTTTTTGACTGTTACACACATGTTTTGGTGTTTTAAAACTCTAAAAGAGTGTTTATAGGAATCCTGGTAAAACCATAACTTATATTCACTTGATATAACACTATTTTATTAGTTTTGACCCCCTAATAAATGTTTTTAAAGACTTTGGTATGTTTTAAAACTACTGATTGAGTCATTATAAGTACACTTCATTTCATATAGGTGTGTTATTTTCTTTTACACATCACAACTAATTAAACATTATTTTTACCCTTTTTTCACATAAATCTAAGATCATATTATACGGTTTTTACCATTACATGCATGTTTTGTGTTTTAAAAGATAGAAAATGTGTTTATAGGCATCCCAAGAAAACTATAACTCGAATTGATGTAGAGTAGGTTTTTAAATTTTAAAAATAAATATAAATACATTTCCATATGATTTCATGTTCATTTGATGTCATTTTCTTGGTTTTGACCCCTTAACGCACGTTTTTAATGCCTTTATTTTCTTTTAAAATAGCTTATTGAGTCATTTTAAGCACACAACATGTCGAATGGATGTGTTGTATGATTATAAATGTCAAAAATGATTAAAAATTGGTTGTATCATGATTTCAAAACAATTTTACATTGTTTACTATGGTTTTGACCATTACACGCACGTTTTAGTGTTCTAAAACACTAAAAAAACATTTACAATCATCTCAGGAAAACCATAAATACAATTAACAAGGAGTTAGTTACTACATTTCAAAAATAAATCTATGGTAATTTTTCTTTGATTTAATCTCCATCCAAATACATTTTCTTTGATTTTACCCCTAACACTTATTTGTAAAGACTTTGGTATCTTTTCAAAAAAATTATTGAGTTATTATAAGTGCACTACATATCGGATGGGTGTATTTCATGATCGTACATATAAACAATAATTCAAATAGATTTCTCTCATGATTTAACATAATTATGACCTCATATTCTATATTTTTTAACATTACATGAACATTTTAATTCTTTAAAACCATAAAAACATATTTATGAGCATCTCGGAAAAACCGTAACTCGGATTGATGTGGAATCAGTTTATACATTTCAAAAATAAATATAGAGTCATTTTATTATGATTTTATATCTATCTGACACTATTTTCTTGTTTGTATCCCCCTCACACATGTTTTTAAAGATTTTTATATCTTTTGAAATGACTTGTTGTTTCATTATGAGCACATCTCACTTTAAATGGATGTGTTAACTCCTTGAACATGTAATAAATAATTATACATCGCTTTATCATCATTTAACAACAATTTGAGGTTTTATTTTATGCTTTTTACAGTTACACACACATTCCAGTGTTCTAAAACAATAAATATGTGCTTACAAACATATCTATAAAACCATAACTTGTATTGATGGGGTGTTAGTTCCTATATTTCAAAAATTAATCTATAGTAGTTTTCTATGATTTTAAATCTATACAACATTGTTTTATTGGTTTTGACCCCATGAAACATGTTTTAAAGACTTTATTATCTTTTAAAATTTTTTATTGAGTCATTTAAAACACACTGCATGTTGGATAGACATGTTGGTGGCTCATACACATAAAAAATATTTCAACGACAATTTTATTATGACTTAACATAAATATTATGTTTCATGCCATGGTTTTTCCATTATACACACATTTAAATGTTTTAAAATAATAAAAACATGTTTACAATCATTCTAGGGAAACTGTAACTCAAATTGACATAGAATCGATTCCTATTTTTTAAAAATCATTCTATGGTCATTTTACTATGATTTCATGACTATCTGAAAACGTTTCCTTGATTTTGAACCCCTAACATGTGTTTTTAAAGACTTTAGTATCTTTTAAAACTACTTATCAGTACATTCCAAGAAGACCACCTTTAGGATGGACATTTTTAATGCTCGTACACATCAAAAATAATTCAAATACCTTTTCCCTAGGATTTCTTGTAAATATTAGGTCATCTGTTATGGTTTTGACCATTACACACAAGTTTTAGTGTTTTAAAACACTAAAATATCAATTACGGGAATCACAGTATAACCGTAACTCATATTGACCTGGATTTGGTTCCTATATTTCAAAATTCAATCCACAGACATTTTACTATTATTTCAAGACCATCTGATTATGTTTTCTTAGTTTTGACCCCATGATGCATGTTTTTAAAGACTTTGAGGTCTTTTAAAATTATTGTCATGTAACCAAAACCAAGAAAAAATCATAAACTGTTTTATAAAATTAGGAAAAAACCATAATTAAATTTTTATGTGTATGAATTGACTACACATAAATATAAAATTTGATTTAAGCAGTGTGACTTTAAGTTCATGTTTTCAATATAAAAATTTTATTTTAGTTTAAAACATTTGTCACATTGTCAAAATTGTTAAATTGATCTCGGATTGTTTTCAAACTTTAGTAAAATGATCCAAATTTCATTTGTGATGTGTAGGCATTGACGACACATCAATCTAACACACAAAGTGGGTGGCTTGAAAAGTGTGTGTTTTCAATATAAAAGTGTCATTTTACTTTAAAATGCATACCATGTAGTCAAACCCAAGTAAATGAGTTCATATTGTTACAAATATTTAAGAAAATAATTCATAATTCATTTTTGATGTGTATTAATCGATTATACATTAATCTAACACATGATGTGGTCAGTATGTCTCAAAGTGCGAGTTTTCAATATAAAAGTGTCATTTTAGATTAAAATGCCTATCACATTGTCAAAACTGAGAAAACGAGATTGAATTGTTTTAAAACTGTAGGAAAATTATCCATAATTCATTTTTTAGGTGTATGAATTGACCACACTTCAATTGGACACATGATCAGAATGCTCTTTCCATAAAACGATTGAAACTACATATTTCTGGAAATCTGATGATGAATGTGAAGGGTTCGCATCCAAAGATTCATGAATTTTAAACTATTAATACAACAATATTAACCATAACTTTTTATATTATCTTCACTTTATTTTTTTATAATTCATAAATGTTTCATTAATATTTTATGTTATTTCATTACTATAAAAATATAATAATGAAAAATAAATTATAACAATAGACAAGACTTAAACCTAATTAATTGGGGCTGACTACATGAATCAAACATATACAATATAGCTAATTGGAATTGTTTAATACATGTATTTAGACCCATTTAACTGGGTTTAAGGATTTTTTTTGTTATAATTTATTTTTCATTATTATTTTTGTATAATAATGAAATAATATTAAATAGTAATTAAGAGTACATACTCCAACGTCTTTGGTAGGTTTATTCACAAAACTATCCTCAGGTTTGCTACAATATTTATGCCACATCTCTGTCCGGCCAACAGAGTAACCTAACTCATTACCTTTTATAAAAAATATTCAATTTAGAAAAATACTCCGACTTATAAAAAAATAGTATAAATGATAATGGATAAAATAAAATCAAGATTTCTCTTTTTCTAGAAAAACTCTAAAACCCAACGATTCAAGGAATGACCTGTTTCTCACGATTCATAATATTTTTTATATAATTCCTACCAAAATTAAAAACACTAGAAAAAATTATAATTTTATTATGTTTATGTTATTAAGATGTTGTAAAATATTCAATAACCTAATGAGATGAATCTTTTTTAATATTGAAAATCATCTTACACTCTTCATGAGACACACCTTAAGACACTTTCTCTTAAATTTTTTGAGAGCTCAGAGATGTGTTATTAAACTCATTTTATAATCTTTATTTAAAATCTCTCTATTTCTTGCCCAATTTTTTCAAAATACATGGGAATTAAATTGAGGTAGGGACATCAAAATGATAAAAAATCTTGAAAAAAAACATAACACTTTATAAGTATATTAATAATTTTACTCATTCCTTTTATATTAGTTATCAATGATTATTAAATTAATATTACCTTTACTTGGTTATCAAACACCTCATTTTTTCAAGCTCTGGGGATATGTATCCAATATTTATAATTAACGGGAAAGCTCACTATCTTTTGAGAAAGTTTCCCAAAAATATATTCATAGATTCTAGTAGCATCACTGGTAAAAACCCTGAACTCATTAAATGAAATGATATTCATGAATTATTCTAGGTCCTGTATATCTATTGCATTCATATTTATATCTCTTTTGTTTTTATCTTTATTTTTTTGACAAATTAATTAAACAATTAATAAAATATATAGTTTTTATACAATGAAAAACATGCCAGTAATGGTAACTCGCCAATATCCCCTAAATGGGGGTGACCAACTGCTTCATTTCCAAAGGTGCATCAGATTCTACGCTACCAACAACATTTGGAAAAATTGTTATCCCTCTAGAAGTATCACATACAAAAAAATCACTCAGATCTACTAAATCTAACGATAGTGGTGGTGTTTTCTCAAATATTGATCAAATAGGATCTCAAAAAAATATTCGCAACATTTCTAAAATTCAAATGGTTCAAAATATAATAAATGTATAAAAAACAGAATTAGTTTTCTTTTACAAAAAAGGAAGAAATAGAAAAAAAAATATATGTACAAAGCACTTATAAATGAGAAATTGTTATTGTGAATTAATCCCTTATAACTATTGTTTTTATATTAAATTTGGTTTTAATTCCTACATCCATTTTAATTTCTCAACTCATGCTTTTACTTTTCTTTTATTTAATCAATTTTTTTTTCATTCCTACTGGATTTATTGTTTTTCATTGGTACTATATTGGGCTGCCATTTTTTTGGGGCCTCATTGTTTATCCTTCTTGGCATGATGGCAATCCTAGTTACTTATTTTCCCACCATTGATTGTCGCTGCCTCCCATTGATATATGGTCGTCCATGTGTTCTAGGTTTATTTGAGTGGCTGGTGTTCCATTTGGATATACAGTTACACCTTTTTCATAGTTGTAACACCCCAAGATTTCATAGTACGTTATTTCTTAAAGTAATTTAATAACTTGCACTACACTCAACACCGAGTTCAAGCGCACCACGACTTACCAAACTAGTCGTTCGAAAGAGGTTATGAATAGTATTAACTGAATTTTTAACTTTATATAATCCGTATAATTTTAGAATCCATATTATGAGTTTCTTAGACATAATATAAGAACAAATTCATTTTTTCAGATAAAAGTAGTATTTTTAAAAAAATGCAATTTTGCCACCTTTTAATGGAGAACCCTTTTTAAATCCAATATTTGAAACTTTTATATATTAAATTTGAAAAAATAAAATTCTTATTTAGAATCAGGTCATAAAAATTTAGTTTCAATAAATTTTTGGTGTTTTTCTGATAACTTTCATATTTGGGTGAATAGTGAAAAATACTATATATAAACTGAAAATAACTTTTTTAATCAAAATAATTTATAGAGTTCAATTATACATTTTAATGGTTTTGAAGTATAATTATATTACATTTTTACCATTTAATCTAATTTTGTTCATCGTAAGTAATTTCACTTTGAAATTGGACATAAACAAGTGTCAATCTTTTGATAGTTATTATTTATTAAAAATACGCTTTTTTGGTTTTGACAACAGGAATTAATTTTAAATTAATTAATGAAACTTCTATGTTTTTAAATTGGTAAAATAGAATTCATTTTTGATTTCATAATATCAAAATTATCTTAGGGTGAATTTTTGGTATTTTTCGGAAAACTTCCAATTTTTGATGAATAGTGAAAATACTGCGTTATTGTTTAAAACTGACTTTTTATTTAAATAATTAATTATTTTATTAAAATTTATTTTAGGTCAAAATAGATAAATAATACCTATATATATTCAATTTAATTCATTGGAGTCATTTTATAATAAGTTTAGATATATAAAATTTTATTGAACTTTTTATCGTTTTTTACCCACCTTCTAAGAGCATTTGAAAATTTGCATAAAAATTAATTTTTCCATTTTTGTGAGTTGAATTTAAAAGATCCAAGAGACACGGTTAACCTTAGTAATTAAAATGTGGTTCAGTAAGATGAAACTAATTTTTCATGAATAGTAACTTTTGACTTTTATTTACCACGGTTAAAAGTAAATAGGGTAATTAAGGGTAAAAAGGATATTATAATTACCCTAAAACATGTCCTAATTCTATTGGATAAGTGTAATTCGACCAAAAACAACCTTAGTAATAAAATTTAATCCTTTAGGTCCACTTGGATTAGATTAGGACATTTATTATTATTTAATTTAAAGAAGAGTTAAAAGTGTTAAATTCATGTTTTCATAACTAACACATTTTTAAAATAGATTTATACATAAGATAAATTCGACTATAAATATTCATCAGAAAGCTAAAACTATTTACTAAATAATTGTATTTTATTTGTAATTTTTAAACAATAAAAAATTAAAGTTATTTATGAAACAATGATGATGCAGTAATTACCTTCTTAATGAGATATTAAAATAATTAATATTATAAATATCCAAATAAATGTAATTTGATACTTTTGAAGAATTACACTAATTTTATAGGTTACTATGACATGTTATGTTTTATTATATTTTTTTTTTGAAGTGATAAGTTTTTTATGACTTTCACAAAAACAAAATATTAAATAGTGTCAAAATTGACATAAATTAATTTTTAAAACAAATACTATATTATTAGTTGATATAATATTCCTAAAAATATAATGTTTTGTTAAAGGGATTAAATAATATTATATATGTCATTAATGGACCACTTGTGGTTATTTTGGAAGTTTATAGTATGATTATTAACCATATAGTGTAAGAATATATGAAGACACGGTAAAAGTTAAACTATTTAACTAAGAGTTGAATCTAAAAGATAAGGTTAAAATGATAACTTAAATTTGTCTAAAACCTATTGGTTGAGAGGATTTAGACCCATCACCACCTTTTATTCGAAATAAATCAATTTGGATCCATTCTAAACCAAAAATGATTTTATAATAAAATAATATTTTAAGTTTTTCCTAAGGTGCCCCTCACACCTCTTATAAAAGGGAACATCCCCTTATCTCAAATTCACAACTCCAAATCCATTTTTCTCAGCCAAACCCTAACCAAATATCCTCCCAAATTCTATCACTTCATCCTAGAGGCATTACTTTGGTCATAAATCCAACCTAATGAGCCCTTTTGTTCAACTCAAAAGGAAACACTCGAAGAATAGGTAATAATTTCACCACCATCTTTCAAGTTATTTTTTTCTTCCACTTCTTCTTTATTTGTTTTTTCCATACTAAAGTAATAACTCTAGTACCTTCTACATACTTTTATTTTATTATAAATATGTTACAAACATATTCATTATTCTCTTTATCTTATAAATTACCAAGTCACCATACGTGCGTACGTATGGTTTACCGTCTCCACGTCATGGTGTAGTTTTTCATTCAACAATTCACTATTTGGATTAGTAAAAAATGAGTATCATTGATGTAAATAATAAATATAATATGTTAATGACTATATATATATCATATAACATCCAATTTCATACAATTTTATCATCAATATAATGATATTTTCTCTCGTGAATACGTACATATTACCGTCTCCACGGCGCGATGAGATTCATTTCGACGTTCACCATTCAACGATTATTATAAAAATATATATTATTAATAAGTATGTAATATATGACATAATAATTCTACTGGAAATATATATATATATATATATATATATATTTACATTCATCTCATTCACTTACTGCCATTTAATACGATATGAAAACAGAAACAATGTTTAGGCATACATACAACCTACCGTCTCCATAAATGGTGTTTTCCATTTCATATATCTATTTATTATACATATTTATATTCTAAATATATATGATATATAAATAATTTTTTATGCTGTAAGTATTTAAATCATGATCTAACTGATATGATCAAGAATAACAAGTTAAAATACATACAAAAAAGAAAGCGATTATTACCCGAAATGTTAATTTAACATGGAAATGTTTATTAAATGGGTAGTATAAAGTCATAAATGAATCATGTATGATACAATAAATATGAATATGGTTCTGGTATAATTTAATAACATACTATTTTCATTATACAAGATATTAAATGTACCCTCGACCAAAGGAAAAGTACAAGGTAAAGGTTAATTCTACAATCTCTTCATTATCAGAGGTTGTTTATACATAATTATCTACTCGGACCTCTTTATCATCCACATCAATGTTTCTTAAAATGTATTTCAAAACATTTTTACTATTTACTAGATAATGGATTAAATTCATTTATACCCTTATTTGACCTTATATGTTTTTGAAAGGAATATTTTCATCATTTTCCAAACAAGGTACTTTATAACCTTTGCGACAAAATTAAGGTAAGAATGTATTTTTTAACTTATACAGCGGGTGCAGCTATTTTCCACCATTATAACATCGTCGAATCTTCCCTTAAAAGACTATAATAATATTTTCAAAATAAATTTTTTCTTTATAATTATGTGACTCTTAAATTATTTCAAAATGGAAAGAGATATTTCTCTCAAATAGTTTTGATTTCATATATGTCAACATCCTTTGATAACTTTTACAGTTGTTTGAAGTTTATTTATTATGATAAAAATATTCCATGTTATATTTAAGGTTTTGTGATATGTTTTACTGTGGATGACTTATATTTATGCGATTCATGGTTTATGGTTAAAGTTTTGGCATTTTTTATGATAGTTTTAATACGAATGTTTATGTTATATTTCAACCTATTCTTAAGATGAATATGTTGGACTAGTATATTCCATGTTGGGGACTAGTAAAAGTAAGCCCTCCAGGTTGGGGTCTGGTTACAGTAGACCCTCCAGGTTGGAGTCTAGTTACAGAGGCTCTCTGGGTTGGAGTCCAGTTACAGAGGCTCTATGGGTTAGAGTCTGGTTACAAAGGATCTCTGGGTTGGAGTCCGGTTACAGAGGCTCTCCAAGTTAGGGTACAGTTACAATTAGACCCTATGTTTTAGCACGAGGTCTTGACACATAAATTAAAGTTTGGTACTATACATTCCCTCATTATGAAATTAGTTATTACATGTGATTATTCGACTAGTAGAATATCCATGTGCATGTTAATATGGTAATTTTTTGATTTATTTTTTTCATATTATGTTCATGTTTATGTTTAAAAGGATGTTGATTTTTATTACACATCTTTCCTTAAATGTTTACATCTTCTGCTAAATTATTTACCCTTACTGACAATCTGAGCTCACCCCATTCTTATGTTTTTTTCCCCAGGATCCCAAGAAGTATTTTATGATTGATATATTGGGTTAAGCTATGGGAAGAATAGCATTCTCAGAGGATTATTTTTTATGTGTTGTATGTTAGAAAGTGTAATGTAACGTTCATGTATGTAATCTATTTTCCATGACTACTAAACTGATTGGTCCTTCAAGACTTGATTCCTTGTAATCATACCAATGTATTAAAATAATGCACCAAATCTGGGTAACTGGGTTCGGGGCGTTACAGTTGGTATCAGAGGATCTTTTGTAATAACCTTAGAAACTAGATTTAGATAAACTCTAATTAAGGAACATTACCCTAATATAGACTCTTTGGATTATTATAGATGAACTTCCTAGAATTTTGGTAATGTAGAGATTTTGTGAGTTTTCCAAGAAAAACATCCTTTTCTGGATACGAGTAGGTAGAGGTGGCTCTGGCACAGATGTAGCTAGGGGTAAAACCTGAAAATAATGCTCTGAGCTAGACTTGAATAGGAACTAGTGCATGACAACGGGCCCTGCTACACTCTTGGTTACAACACTCTCGGGGGATATTCTTAGGACAATTCACATTTTTATTACAATCCATTATGAGGGATTTAGGAGTAAAAACTTCCTCAAAGAAAACGTTTTTATGATTATGGATTATATCCATAAACTATTCGATGTACATTAGGTATTTTACAAGTTTGGAATTATGCATTACGATTCATAAACTGACCTAGTGTATGCCATTGTTTAGAAATGGTGCCCAGTAGAAAGAATGAGAACTCTAGCAATACGTTTGATCCAAAGAGTAAGAAGGATCATATATTTCATGGTATTAAGCCAACATTTAGAAGGGAAATAGTCTCCCACATATTCTCAACATATGAAGAAATAGTATCATGTGTTAATAAGATAAGTAAATAATTCTCTGAGTCCTATGTCTTTGAAGGGAAGCAAGATAACAAAAGGATGGTAGAGAGAATAATGGATAAAGGAAAGCGGGGAAAGAAGGATTTTTCTATATGTGATAAATGTGGAAAGAATCACCTTGGTAAATTCTTTAAGGGAATGGGAGTTTGTTATAAGTTTGGAGAAAAAGGACACCAAGTACGTGATTTCAAGGGTAAGAAAAAGGTTTCAAATGAAAAATGCTTCATCTACAAGGTGTCTGGACACTACGTGAATCAATATCTGAGTCATCAGAGTATACCGCAAATGATGATATTGGATAATAATAAAGTTATGATACTATCATATATGAAGAGGAATGACTAGTTTTATTATGTTTTTATTAAAGAATTATGTCATTTCAGTGGCGTATTGATGATGTACCGATTATATGAATTATGGAAATAAATAAGGATTGTACAACAGTACTATTTCATTGACAATTTGAGATTATATGGTTCTATGAAAAGTGAATCAACAACAAGTTAAACTTTTTGGAAAATAAAAGGTTGGAGGAAAGATAAACCTTAATATGGTCCTGATACTGAGGTAGTAATTTTGGAATAATAGATGGTTGATTTTGGATAAATTATATTGAATATTCTTGACTACCTTGGAACAGATTAATGGTTTTTTTATTTCATCATTGTTGGAGTATTCAAAAATTTTGGATATAAGGAATGTATATTGTATTATATAAGGAATAAGGTAACGTTAATGTAATTAATAATGTTTTATGGTAATTCAGGGTATTTTTTGTTTTAAGAGTATACATGATGAAGGTAGTCACATGTTTTTACGTGGAAAAAAAGATCTTCATTGTGTTTAACTTCCTTATAAATTTTGGACTATGAGTTTAAACAGAAGTATTTTGGATAAGACTAAAGGTTGGAATGGATTAATATTAAAAATAGATATTATAGTTATGGTTAAATCATTTCTGAAAATTATTTTTAGATTGTTATAAAAAGGACAACCCAGAGGTCAGGCGACAACTTATCGCATCTGGCAAGGCTATGAGACTTGAACACACAACTGAAGGGTGACAAGCGTGCATCACCTAACACTGGCCTATATGATGTCCTAGATTGTATAATGTAGTTTCTTTTTTTAAAACATCTGATAGGTGAATTATAAATTCATTATTTCTGAAACCCTAAATGATTAGGATAAATAGAATATTTTTTGAAATCTTTTGGAGGGAAAGATGAGTTTGTGGTAGGAATTAGTTGAAAGTTGAAACTCTACTTCTCAAGTATATATATATATTTCCTCTTATTCTATGGATAAATTAATTCTTAAACATTGGGGAATGGATCTTAAAACCAAAAATGTGTTATCCTAAAACCTTATGTTTTGTTGAACCCATGGTATTTTAAATCATCATAGATTGATGGATTTGAGGCCCTCAATTTTACACATTCTTGTGATTGATGATCTCAATCACTCCCTATAAATATTTATGTTTTCCTCCAATTATGTGTCTCTAATTTCCACCAATGTTCTCCTAATCGCGATCATAATTTGGTGGTGACCCTTTCGTTTCCATTTCCCTCTTATTAAGATTAAATTTTATTAACCCAATTTCCGATGTGGGTTTTCCACAAAGGTATTTTATATTTTCAACCTTTTATTTTTAAATAACAATTTCAAATTGTGAGGACGCAATTTATTGAAGGAGGGGAGAATGTGACACCCCATGATTTCATAGTAAGTTATTTCTTCAAAGTAATTCAATAACTTACACTACATGCAATACTGAGTTCAAGCACACCAAGACTTAACAAACAAGCCGTTCAGAGGAGGTTATGAATAATATTAACTGAATTTTGAATTTTATATAATCCTTATAATTTTAGAATCTATATTATGATTATCTTAGACATAATGTAAGAACAAATTCTTTTTTTTCAAATAAAAGAAGTATTTTTCAAAAAATTGCAATTTTACTACCTTTTAATGGCGAACACTTTTTAAATCCAATATTTTAAACTTTTATATATTCAATTTGACAAAATAAACTTCTTATTTAGAATTGGGACATAAAAATTTAGTTTCAATAAATTTTTGGTGTTATTCTGATAACTTTTATATTTAGGTGAATAGTGAAAAATACTATATTTTAACTGAAAACAACTTTTTTAATCAGAATAATTTATAGTGTTTAATTATATATTTTAATGGTTTGGAAGTATAATTAGGTTATATTTTTTACTATTTGATCCAATGTTGGTCATTGGAAGTAATTTAACTTTGAGATTGGACATAAACAAGTGTCAATCTTTTGAAAGTTATTATTTCTTAAAGATACGCCTTCTGATTTTGACAACAGGAATTAATTATAAATTAATTAATTAAACTTCTATGTTTTTAAATTGGTAAAATAGAATTAATTTTTTAATTAATTATATCAAAATTACCTTAGGGTGAATTTTTGGTATTTTTCTGAAAACTTTCAATTTTTGATGAATAGTGAAAACAATACTTTACTGTTTAAAACTGAATTTTTATTTAAATAATTACTTATTTTATTTAAATTTATTTTAGGTAAAAATAGATACATAATACCTATATATGTTCAATTTAATTCATTGGATTCATTTTATAATAAGTTTAGATATAGAAAATTTTATTGAACTTTTTACCGTCTTTTACCCACCTTCTAGGAGCATTTGAAAATTTTCATAAAACTTAATTTTACCGCTTCTGTGAGTTGAATTTCAAAAATCCAAGAGACACGGTTAACCTCATTAAGTAATATTTGATTCAATAAGATGAAAATAATTTTTGGTGAATAGTAACTTTTGACTTTTATTTACCACAGTTAAAAGTAAATATGGTAATTAAGGGTACAAATGATATTATAATTACCCCAACACATGTCCTAATTATATTGGATAAGTGTAATTATACCAAATAAAACTTTAGGAATAAAATTTGATCCTTTAGGTCCACTTAGATTAGATTAGGACATTTATTATTATTTAATTTAAAGAAGAGTTAAAAGTGTTAAATTCATGTTTTCATAACTAAAACATTTTTAATGTAGGGTTATACATAAGATAAGTTCGACTATAAATATTCATCATAAAGTTAAAATTATTTCCTACATTATTTTATTTTATTTATAATTTTTAGACATTAAATAATTAAATTTATTTATGACATAATGATGATGCAGTAATTACCTTTTTAATGAGATATTAAATTAATTGATATTATAAATATCTAAATAAATTTAATTTGAGACTTTTGAGGAATTAAACTACTTTTATAGTTTAATATGACATTTTAGGGTTGATTAGATAAAAAAATTTCAAAGTGATAAGGTTGTTATGACTTTCAAAAAAACAAAATATTAAATAGTGTCAAAATTGACCTAAATTAATTTTTAAAACAAAAACTATATTATTGGTTGATATAATATTATTAAAAATCTAAGTTTCTGCCAAATGGATTAAATAATATTATATATGTCATTAATGAACCACTTTAGGTTATTTTGGTAGATTATAGTAAGTTTATTAACCATATAGTGTAAGAATACAAGAAGACGTGATAAAAGTTAAACTATTTAACTAAGAGCTAAATCTGAAAGATACGGTTAAAATGGTAACATAAACTTGTCTAAAACCTATTTTTTGAGATTATTTAGACCCATAACCACCTTATCTTATAAATAAATAAATTTTTATCCATTATAAATCGAAAATGATTTTATAATAAAATAATATGTTCAGTTTTTCCTAAGATGCCCCTCACCCCTCTTATAAAAGGGCACTTCCTGTTCTCTCAAATTCACACCTCCAAAGCCATTTGGATCGGCCAAACCTAGCCCAAATATTCTCCCAAATTACCTCAATTCAACCTAGAGTCCTTATTTTGGTCATAAATCCAACCTAAGGAGCCCTTTTGATCAACTCAAAAGGAAACACCCGAAGAAAAGGTAATAATTCCACCAAACTCTTTCAAGTTCTTTTCTTCTTCCACTTCTTCTTTATTTGCTATTTCCATAAAAAATTAACAACTACAATAACTTATTCATAATCTGATGTTATTATAAATATGGTACAACCATATTCTTTATTCTCTCCATCCTATAAATGATCAAGTCACCATACGTGCGTATGTACAGCTTACTGTCTCCACGTCGTGGTGTAGTTTGTCATTCAACAATTCACTATTTGGATGGGTATAATAATGAGTATAATTGATGTTAATAATAAATATAAAATTTTAATTATTTTTTAAATAGATATACCATCCAATTTGATACAATTTCATCATCAATATAATGATATTTTTGCTCATGCGTATGTACAGATTACTGTCTCTACGACACGATGAGATTCATTTCCACGTTCACCGTTCAATGATGATTATAAAAATATATATTATTAATAATTATGTAATATATGACATAATAATTCTAATCTTAATATATATGTATATATATATTTACATTCATCTCATTCACTTACTTCCATTCAATACAATATGAAAACAGAAACAACGTTTATGCGTACGTACGACCTACCGTCTCCATAAACTGTGTTTTCCATTTCATATATATATTTATTATACATATTTATATTCTAAATATATATTATATATAAATCATTTTTATATTCTGGAAGTATTTAAATCATGATCTAAATGATATGATCAAGAATAACATGTTAAAATACGTACGAAAAATAAAGCGATTATTACCCGGAATGTTAATTTAACATGGAAATATTTATTAAATGGGTAGTATAAAGTCCTAAATGAATCATGTATGATATAATAAATATGAATATGGTTCTCATATAATTTAAAAACATACTATTATCATTATACATGATGTTAAACGTACCCTCGACCAAAGGAAAAGTACAAGGTAAGGGTTAATTCTACAATCTCTTCATTATCCAAGGTTGTTTATACGTAATTATCTACTGTGACCTCTTTATCATCCACATCCATGTTTCTTAAAATGTATTTCAGAACATTTTTACTATTTACTAGACAATTGGTTAAAGTCATTTATACCCTTATTTGACCTTATATGTTTTTTAAAGGAATCTTTTCGTCGTTTTCCAAACAAGGTACTTTAAAAACTTTTTGACAAAATTAAGGTAAGAATGTCTTTTTTAACTTATACAGTGGGTGCGGCTATTTTCCGCCGTTATAACATCATCAAAGCTTACCTTAAAATATTATAAGAATAATTTCAAAATAACTGTTTTCTTTATAATTATGTGACTCTTAAAGTATTTCAAAATAGAATGAGATATTTCCCTCAAATAGTTTGGATTTCATATATGTCAACATCCTTTGATAAATTTTACACTTTTTTGAAGTTGATTTATTATGATACAAATCTTCCATATTGTATTTAAGGTTCTGTGATATGTTTGACTGTGGATGGGTTATTTTTATGTGATTCATGGTTTATGGTTAAAGTATTGGCATTTCGTATGCTAGTTTTAATACGAATGTTTATGTTATATTTAAACCTCTTATTAAGATGAATGTGTTGGACTAGTATGTTACGGGTTGGGGACCAGTAAAAGTAATCCCTCCGGGTTGTGGCCCAGTACAACAGACCCTCCAGGATGGAGTCCAGTTACAGAGGCTCTCCGGGTTGGATTCCCATTATAGATGTTCTCCGGGTTGGAGTCCGGTTACAGAGGCTCTCCGTGTTGGAGTCCGGTTACAGAGACTCTTTGGGTTAGTGTCCCGTTAAAGTTAGCCCCTAGGTTTTGGCATGAGGTCTTGAAACATAAATTTATGTCTGGTAATATACATTCCCTCATTATGAAATTAGTTATTACATGTGATTATTCGACTAGTATAATATCCATGTGCATGTTAATATGGTAATTTTTTGATTTATTTTTTCCATATGATGTTCAAGTTTATTTTCAAAGGGCTGTTTCTTTTTATTACACATTTTTTCTTAAAAGTTTATATCCTCTGCTAAATTATTTATCCTTACTGAGCATCTGAGCTCACCCCTTTCTTATGTTTTATTTTCCCAGGATCCCAAGAAGTGTTTTATAATTGAGATGCAGGGTCAAGTTAATGGAACAATGGCATTCTCAAAGGATTATTTATGTTGTGTTGTATGTTAGAAAGTGTAATTTAACTTTCATGTATGTAATCAATTTTCCAAGACTACTAAAATTATTGGTCCTTCAGGACTTGATTCCTTGTAATCATACTAATTTATTAAAATAATGCACCGACTCTGGGTAATTGGGGTCAGAGCATTACAATAGCACCCACGGATTGGTTATTCTATTCAGTGGAATCATAGAGTGTTAGGGGGTTTCATCACCCCTGCACAGTGATTCCCTGAAGGCACGGTCATTTTCATCCCCCCTCCGGAGTTGTGCTCTTGGTTTCTCAATAAAAACCCTAGCATGGCTCTCTCATTCTTCTTCCTCTACAGATATTCTTCTTGACCTTTTTCGCTCCCTCAGTTTTAGCTCATGGCTAGTGTACGGTGGAGTCAACATCCTTCCCTAACAGAAAAGTGTGGTTGTTTTCTCAGAGATCTAGGAATGGTGAAGGAGGAGTCTTTGGATGATCCACCAGATCTAGGTGAACTTGGATTCAACTCCATATTTAAGTGTTCAAGACTTCCATACAAACTATTATCTGGTGTTGTAAGTAAAAAAATTAGTTTCATTTTCTTTGAAAATTGTAATCTTGCTGGATTCATCCTTGTGTTTTTTTATTTTATTTGGAATGCTTCATTTGTAGTGTTTTATGGTTTTCTTTTGAGTTTTAGAAAAATGTGTGAGTCTGTTGTGTCCTTTCCATGCACTTAAGTCCCTTAAGGGACCAAAGCACATTAAATAGTAGTGTCATTTACTAATTTCTTCATTTATTGCATGCTGGAATTCATTTATGGTGTTTGAATTATCGAAGTACATAGTTCTATATTCGTTCCATATAGTCGACTAGTTGCTTGGTTCTGCTCACATCACCTTTCGACTACAACAAATGGTATCATAGCCTCTATGGCTTAATTTGTCCTTTTATTTGATTACTGCTTCCAATTATTTTAATTGAATTTTCTTACTTCTTATCTACATTTATATCTCAGTTTAATTCACATTTGGTTAATTGATTACTACTTTCTATGGAAACCCTTTCCTCTATTTGAAAACCTTTTCATTTTGCATCCCATTTTACATGCATACCTAGTGATATTGCTCAGTTCTTGGTGGCATAATCCTCATGTTTTCCCCAACCCCTCAATATCTATTTACTTGGATAAACATATCTATAATGAAATATAAAATCGATAAATTTGATGGAGACAACAATTTCAATCTATAGTGAATTAAAATTAGAGCCTTTATTGTACAATAATAATTAATTAATGCCCTATGTGGTCCCACAAAATGTGTCCCAACTGTTAGTGAAACTGGAAAGACTACTGTTGAATACCAACAAGTCCTCCCTGATGTACAATTTAAGGAACATAGCTCCCTGTTACTTTCCATAGGTGGTAAGGTCCTTAAAGAGGTTTATTATGAGTCTACCGTTGTAGGAATTTGGATTTAACGTGGAAAATTATACATGAATACTTCATTAGTATGAAGACTTCACAAGAAACATCGTATGTTTAGATTCAAAATGAAGTCTGTTAGTTCTTTAAAAACCTATTTAGATGAGTTTAATAATATCATTCTAGATTTAGACAATATTTATTTTTCTATAGATGATCGTTATAAGACAATTATCCTATTGATATCTCTTGAAAATAGTTATAGCGCACTTTTTAAGACTATGATGTATGGTTGAGACTCTTTAACATTAGAGGAAGTTAAATCATCCTATCTGTATAAATAACTACATTCCAAACCTAAGATAAAAGGTGAGGCTGAGAGTTTGTTCACCAGGAGAAGTCTTCAAACTAAAGGTAATAAGAAACAATTCAGTAGAGGAAAAAGTACTTATAATAAAGAATCCAAATCTAGAACCATTTCTAAGGAAAGAAATTTCACCTATTTTCAATTTAGTAAACCAATACACATTAATCATGATGGTATGAAACTCAAGAACACATTAGAATTCAAACATCCCACTGTCCAGTCTCTTTTGGTTGACTCAGGCTATGACATTGTTGATGTCTTGAATGTTCCCATCCATACACTCAAGCAGGAGTGGGTCCTCAACTCCTCTTTTTCTTTTCACAAGTGTCCATATAGAGAGTTGTTTCTAGAGATGGTTGAAAAGGTGGAAGTATATTTCCTCTTAATAAATAATAAGAGGTCCAAGGTTGAGGGAATAGAATCAGTTCTTATACAGCTATATGATCAATCCGTCATCACTTTAATTGGTGTAAGGTGGGTCCCCAACCTAAAAAGAAATTTAATCTCCTTAGGGGTAATTGATCAAAATGTATTTACCTTTAAATCTGAATTGGTTTGTCTCATGATCTCTAAAGGATCAAGAACCATCCTTAAGTGATACCTTACTAATGGGATGTATGTATTGAATGGAAAGACCCATTCAAGTAAATTGGGTAGTATATACAACACAAATACTAATAATACTATGTTATGTCATAGAAGACTAGGGCATGTCAGCTCTAAAGGCTTAGAGGAACTCAACAAGAAAGGGTTTTTGAGTGACATCACACCTATTAATCTTCCATTTCTTGAGGATTGTGTGATGGGTAAAACCAATAGGGTGAGTTTCAATTGGTCCTCTTTCAAAGTTTTTATCCCACTTGAATGAATCTATTTTGATTTTTGGGGGGAAACAAAGACCACCTCTCATGGTTGAGGGTCCTTTTTCATCACCTTTATTGAAAATTTCTAAAATAAATTTTGGATTTACATCTTAAAAAATAAAATGATGTTTTAAAAACCTTTAAAACATGGAAATCTTTAGTTGAAAATCAAACTAGAAATAAAATTAAGACCATGAGAATAGAAAATGGGCTAGAATATCTATCTACATAATTTGTTCAGTTTTGTGTGTCTTAAGTGATTAATAGGCACATTACTGTTAGGAAAACCCTTCAACAGAATAGCCTATTTGAGAGAATGAATAGGACTATTCTAGAAAGAGTTTGGGGTATGCTTTCATGCTCAGGCCTCCCCAAATTCTTTTGGGTTGAGGCCACTAGCAATGTTGTTTACCTTATCAATAGGTTTCCATCATCTGTAAACTAGTTCAAAACACCTAATGAGTTATGGATGGTTAATCCCTCTTCTTACTCATATTTAAGAGTCTTTTTTTCTACTTCCTATACTCATGACAAGACTGAAAAATTATAACCAAGAGAACTAAAATTCATATTATTTGTTTATCCCGAGGGAGTTAAAGGATATAGACTCTAGGTTGAAAATTGGTATACCAGAAATTCATCATAACAAGGTATTTGGCCTTCAAGGAATCATATTATCCTAAGATCAAGGTGGCCACATTTTCCAGTATTAATCCAGAACTTGACAAGGCTGATAAAGATGATCCCCGACTCATTTTGAGGCTGATGTTCAACCCACCCCTCCTCCTCTACATCCCACTGATGCGGCAAACTCTAAGTCTAGTTTTGATTCATATTCATATTATAAACCTTCTACCACTAATCAGGATTATCAATTGATCTATGATAGGGAAAGGAGGGTCCCTAAACCCTTTTCCCATTTCATCCAGTATGATATGTCTTCATATGCCTTTCATGTGGCCTAAGATCTTATTGATGATAATAATCAATTATATAGGTAGTAATTAAAGTAAAAAGACTCAACTTAGTGGTTATTTTTCATGAATGAAGAAATTAAATCCTTTAGGAAGAACCATACTTGGGATGTTGTAAACAAACCAACTAACACTAAAGTAATTGATTCTAAATGGATCTTTAAAAAGAAATTAAGACAACACTAAGTTAAGTAAAATAAAGTATAAATCTTGGCTAGCTTCCAAGGGCTTCCTTCAAAGAGAGTTAATTGATTACTCTGAAATATTTTCACCTGTTGTTAACCATTATTCCATTTATATTTTTTTATACTATGATACTTATAATAATTTTCATATAGAGTAGTTAGATGTTAAGAATGTTTTCCTACATGGTGATTTTAATGAGATGATTTATATGAAACCTCCTGATTTTTATCCTACTGAATTCAAATCAAATCAATTATTCCTTTTAAATTAATCCTTTTATGTCCAGAAACAAGCCTCTAGGTAGTGGTACTTGAATTTTGATTCATTCCAACTGGGTAACAAGTTCATTAAGAGTCAATATGATTCTTGTGTTTATTTTATATCAACCAAAATCTGCATCATTTATCTTCTATTTTATGCTGATGATATACTCATCATTTTCAAAGATATAAATCTAATCACTACTATTAAATCCAAATTGAAAATTAATTTTGAAATGAAGTACTTAATTAAAACCAAAATAATATTAGGTGTTGAAATAATTAGATATAGATCAAATAAATTACTCTATCTATCTCATCATTCTTAAATTTTAAATGTTTTAAAGAGGTATATGTTTGAATCTCTCAATACTATTAATATCCCTCTTACAAAACATTTTAAATTTTCTTTGACAGAATCACCTACTGTTGAAGATGATATTAAATTTATGTCTAGAATTACTTATGCTAACATTGTTGGTATCATAATGTATTCTATGATTTGAACAAGACCTGATATTTCATTTTCTATCTAATATTTATGTAGGTTTATGGACACTCCAGGTAATCCAAATTGGAATTCCCTTAAGTGGCTCATTAGGTATGCTTCCTATAATTATAATATATCTTTGTGATGTGGTAGAAATTTGGATACTACTGAACTTATTTCTAGTTTTTTTATATTGACTATGATAGAAATTTTAACACTCATAAATCCTTAACTGGTTATGTTTTAACTTCTTTTTGGGGTTCCATTTCCTTGAAATGAAACATGAAGTCTATTGTTTCACATTCAAATACAGAATCTGAATACATTTCTTTAACTAAGGTAGTTAAAGAAGCTGTGTGGATCAAAGGTGAGTCTTCTGAACTTTGTCTTTACAGTTAAGTTATCAATGTATATTTTGATAGACAGTTAGAAATTTATTTTTCTAAAAAATTAGTATGCCATGGTAAGTATAAGAACATAGATAATAGATTATATTTTATTAGAGATATTATATAATTAAGAACTATGTGTATCCAATATATACACACTGACATAAACTTGGCTGATAGTCTGACTAAATCTATGGTTATGTGTAAGTTTAAATTTTATTTAGATAGACTAAACTTGGTTCTAGTTATATGAACATAAGTGAAATAACATCAACAAATTCAATTGAAAATGGTGGAGATTTTTGAATTAAGTCTTCCCAGTTATTGTTTTAAAATTAAATTTGGTTTTAATTCCTACTACCGCTTTAATTTTTTTACGCATGATTTTACTTTTCTTTTCTTTTCTCAATTTTATTATTCTTACTAGATCTATTATTTTGAATTAGTTTTGTATTGGGCAACCTATTTTTTGGGGCCTTTTTTAATATCCCTCTTGATATTATGTAAATCCTAGTTACTCCTTTTCCCACCATTGATTGTGGTTGTCACCCCTTGATATCTATACATCCTTCTGTGCATGGTGTTTTTGAGCATTTGGTGTCCATTTGGATATGTTGTTATGCCTGCTTCGTGGCACCCATTGATTGGGAATTTTTTTTAGAATAATCAAGAGGTGTCATGGGGGTTTTATCACTCCTATGTGGTAATTTCTTAAAGGTGTGATCATTTATGGCTCCCCTATAGTGTTGTGCTCTTAGTTTCTTATGAGAAACCCTAGCATGTCTCTCTCATTCTGCTTCCTCAACAGAGATTCGTCTTGACCTCTTGTGCTTACATGGATTTAGCTCATGGTTGGTGTATGATTGAGGTGACATCCTTCCCTAGAGGAAGAAGTTTGGTTGTTTTCTTGATGATCTATGAATGATGAAGGGGGAGTCTAAGGATGATCCCCCGAATCTAGGGAAACTAGGATCTAGCTCCATCTTGAAGAGATAAGGACCTCAAGACAAACTATTTTCTAGTGTTGTAAGTACAAAATTTTAGCTTCATTTTCTTTGAAATATGTAATTTTTATTTCTTTGTCCCTATGTTTTTTTCCTTCTTATTAGAATAATTCATTTCTAGAATTTTTTGGTTTCTTGTTAAGACTTAATAAAATATGTTAGTATGTGGTGTTATTTCAATGCATGTAGGTCCCCTAAGGGACCGAAGATAGTTAAATAATCATTTCATTTACTGTTTTATTCATTTATTACTTTCTAGTATTTGAATCTATTGTTTTCATTATCAAAGTTCATACTTCCAAATTCAGTCCTTATAGTCGATTGGTTGCTTTATTCTGTTCACACCGCCTCTTGACCACAATAGTAAAATAATTTCATTTACATTTTATACATTCAATTGTCATCATCTTCATTGTATTAATTTTTATCAACCTACATTACAATGAGTAATTCATTTTTACCCACTCTTGAAAGTTCTATTGTTTCAATGTTGTCCATAAAAAACTATTTAATGTTTTTTCATTGATTATATTCACTATCACAAAGTACCAATTGATATTCATCACCCATATCATATAAGTATATCTATTTTAAGTGAAAAAATAACAATATAGCCTTTATGTATTTCATCATCCACATAATAAATCATCTTCACCTGTGAATCCAAGATCAATGAATCATTCTCTACAAGCTCTCTAGTATGGATCAAGTGAGAGAAGTTAACATAAGTAAAATATAAGGAATCTTTCATTATATCCCTATCAATGTTGACCAATTTTAAGTTGAATATGACAACTAAAAATTTAAAATGATAGTTTAACTTTATTATATTAATTATATTTCCATAGTATCTCGCCTCTTTAATTTTATGCCATTATTTTATGTTTTTAATCCTTCTTTATGATAAATTGTACGAAACTTGAAGTCATGAATATTGTAGGCATCTAATATATTAACCTTCCTTAAAGGCCCTATTTCCAAAAACATCAAATAATTTTATATTTTGGCTCAATTCTCAACATTAATTTTGTATACAAGAAGATATAAGGTTTTACATTTAACATAAACAAAATAACTTCACATAAATAATATGAATATGAGTATATACTTACACGATGGGAGATCCATTCTTCAATCTCATTATTAAAAACTTTTGTTAATTCTATATCATTTCAATATTAAATACTTAGGAATCTATTTGTTTGAAATCTCAATGATTCAATAAATGAATATGAAATAAGACTATTGTGTAGTAAATATCTATGTGCTTATATTAACTTCAATCCAATCTGTGTAAAATCTGACCCCTTTCCAACCGGTCATCCAATAGTTGGAAATACCAATGTCTGGTTTTTGGAATGAGAATTAGTGGAGATGTTATAAATATATCCAACATAATTATATATAGTCTAAATACAATCCAAATACCTAAAAAAAGGTCACGCACTCTTCAGTTATGTAACCATTAGCAATAGAGCCTTCTGATTGAGCATTATTCCTCACATGTGATTTCAAACGACCTAAGTACCTAATTAAAAAAATAAGAAACATATTAAAAAAAATTACACAATGATTTGATACAATTGAATTCATAAATGAAAATAAAAATAATATTAATGTACTTATTTATTAGATACATACATGAATAGTGTACCAGTCTACCAAGTTTAGCTTGTTCAACCAAATGAATAGTTAAATGGATCATGACTATGAAAAATGAAGGGGGAAACAACATATCCAAATGAAAAAGTGTTGAAATAATTATTTCTTGAAGTTTATAAATATCGGTTGGATTTATAGTTTTTCTAAAAATCTCTCTGAATATGGTACACAAATCAACTAGAAGTTTAGTTACTTATTCAGGTAACATATTATGTAATTCCAATGGTAACAACTAATCCATAAAAATATGTGATTCATGAATTTTTAATCCATGTAAATTTTGATATTTTAAGTCAACTCGCCTTGAAACCTTACTTGAATATCCATATAGCATTTTATATTCTTTATTGTTTAAAGGAATATGTCTTTCTCATGATTTTTCATTGTAAAAATGCTCAAAGGATACTTTCCATTCTCATTTTTCTACAAACCATGATTTATATTATTTGATTCTCAATCTTTACAATCATTAAGGTGATCCTTAAATTTATCCTACTCATTAAGAAATGTAAAAATTATATTGTAATATAAATTCTTCTCAATATGCATTATTTTAAGATTATCATATGTCAAATTAAACTCCCAAAAAGGAAGTTTGAAAAATAGAATCATTTTATTCCACTGTTTTGTTCCATCTACTTCGAATATCGTACTATATTCCTTTTCCCTCCATTATTTAAACTAAGTACTTTTACCAAATTCTATAGTGACATTCCTTAATTTTCCCAATATTTTTGAACCAGATAACCCCTTTGGTGACTTTCTAAAATCAATATCTCTAATGAATTGTGTCTTGTTAGAACTAAATTAATGAGAAGCATTAAGAAATAGATGATGAAACATAAAAACCCATTTTTTACTATGTGGGGATCATTTAGGTTCAAAATAAAAATTACAAAATAAATAAGCTAAACTAGTGTGAGTGTTCCAAAAGGATAAGTTTCCTAGTCCAGGAAAGTCACTAATTTTCCACATTAAAACATCATGAATTTTGAATATATTTCTTATTGAGACATCATGTGCTTCCATTAAATAATCTCATAATTCTCAAAATTATTTGATTTGAGGTTGAGGTTTACATCAATGTGATTTCAAAGAATTTTCTTTCTAAGAATGATCATCAAAATAACAAAATAAGTCTTCTTTATACACATACATGAAGGTAGATTATAGGGGATCAAAACAACTAACCATATGATATAATTAGTACTTAAATTTACAAAAGGATTAAACCACCAGAATACAATCTCAAACATACATTCATAGGATCCAAAAAAAATCCAGATATAATGAATCAAACACCTTCCATGATACTAAATATTTTGGATGTCTCATCAAGATATCATTGTTACTATATTGAGCATGCCACTTCATGTCGTATGTATTCTTAGATGACATGAATAATCTTTGCAAGCATGGTTTCAGAGGAAAGTAATGAAATACCTTTTTGAGAGTTTTCTTCTTTCGTTTCTTTCTATTGTTGCATTGATTTGTACTCTCATTGTTACTCATTGACTTCCATATACTTGTATGACATCTCATGAATTTTTCTTTATAATCCTCTTATCCCTAGTAAATTATGCATTAATTAAGGCATGCATGTATCTTTGTATAATCAAATCCAAGTATGTTGATGATTTTTTGTTCTCAAAGAATGATGTAGAGATATTAGCTTCACTAAATGCATCACGAAGCAACTCTAAAATCATGGAAACTTCTTTGTTAGTAATTTTATAGAGACGCTTCAAATGATACAACTTAAGTATAAAATTCAAATTCAAATACTTGATACACCATTCATGCAGATATTGTTTTCCATCTCAATCTAATACATAAAACTCATTTTTTCACTAAAATTAAGGGCAATATTAACCTACTCAGGATCAACTGAAAATTCTATTAATCTATTAAAATATTGTAAATTGTTTATTGAAAATCCAAATTAGTCATTTATCATGTTTCAAACAAAATTCTTCTATGGAGGCTCACTTTCTGTTTCATTGATAGGATAGTCATTGTTTTGAATTACTATAACATTCGATTCTCCATACCAAATCCAAAATGCATATCGAGAAAGAAACTGATTCGATATCAAGTGTTAATAAACATTGTTTATATTTAACCATCACTTGAATATACAACTATGACTCATACATTTTATTCTATCAACCATTAATCATTTTGAAATTTCATAAACTGAAAAATCTTCCAAACCCTTTGCATAACAAGGGGTGTTTCGAGGTAAATTAATCCAAATTTTATCCATAGGTATTGGATTGAAACTCTTCTCCCAATACATTCAAATATAAATATATAAATGTTTAATCAAACAAGTTAAATCAATTTTTAACATCACCCAACTTATTCATTAACTAGTATAGAGTCTTGATTCAATAGAATACAAAATTAACATGAAAATTATTTAATCAAAAATGAAAAATATAAAAAATAAAAATGAATAAAAATTACCCTTCATAGTAATAGGGTTTGATGTTTTGGAATAAGGTTATTTAGGTGAGGATAAGGCTACGAACAATGTAGAGGTCTGGTACATGATCCCAACAACGTCCAACTTGGACATAGAGAAGGGGAAATTGGGGATGAAGGGAGGTGGATAGGGTAGTTTGTAATGGCTTAGGGTTTGGCCTCTATTGGGGGTGGTGGTCAATGGGTAAAGGGTCACCATTTTTGGGAGAATATTTTTTAGTGGATGTCACCATGATCAGTGTCGAGGGAGGGGGGATAGGGATTGGTGGTCATCAATGAGGGATGGGGTTGGGGAAGGGGTTAGATCTTGGCCACCATTGGGAAGGTGTGGTCACCAAAAAAATAGGGAAGAGGGGTCACTCTTTCAAGGAGAAGAGTCATCAGGGGCATTTTCATAGTCAGCATCGAGGGAGGGGGGTCAGCATACGGTCGTTGGCGTTGAGGTAGTAGGGATCAAGTTTGGGGGTTGGGGTCGGGATGGGGGTGGGGTGGGGTAATTATGGGTTTTTATATGGTGGTAATGTTATTAAAACCTCCACAAAATATAATGAATATCGGTATTTTTATGAAACAGATGCTATATTTTAAATAATATTAAAAAAATACTTATCTATGGTTAGAAAAAACATTGTTAATAAACCACTTCTAACATCTTCTATTTTTTTATTAACTCTTCAATTTTTCTAAAAAAAATATTTATTATGTACAATTGTTATGACATGATAGATTAACAACCCATCATAATTATCAATCATGAAAATTTTAACATCTACATTTAATAATGTTATTTATTTATAAAAAATAGGCACAATAATATTTATAGTTTAAAAATTCATAATAATATATGCGTATTGGGTTCCCAAACAAGATGTCATTGTATTATTGCTTATTTAGGATGCCTATTAAGAGCAAGGAGGAAAGGGAAAGTATTTGACTATACTTAATATGACTACTCATATAATGGAATACGTCGTCATTAGGAAAATGAGTCACTCTAGTTTCTACTTCTTCCTCTCTAAGTACCCATAGTTGCGCTGGAAGTTCATCACCACCCAAACCATATATAAGGCCCCAGCCTTAAACCTTACTTAATCTTGAGTTATTACAAGATTACACATTTAGGATCTTTTCGGGTTTAGAGTTTTAGAGAATTAGATCATAAAACATGCATTACATTCCACATATAAACAAAGTGGTTACATATAGATAGTATTCTTCATTCCCATCAATGGAAACATATTTAAAATAAACATGGATTCTTTCTTGACACTTCCTTGACACTATCATCATATCATGTACCTTTCCCGTGACCTGTGAAAAACATTTCAAAAAAACTTGGGATGAGCATAAAAAGCTCAGTAAGGGATATAAAAATATGGAAAGGAAAAATGGGTACATATATACATAAGGATAAGATCATACTTTACCCTTAAAACATAAGCACTCTAACATACCTCATCAAATCATGAATAAATCATAGAAATCATAAGACATAAAGGTAACTTGAGGCATTCATAACATTCTTACGTAGGGAGTAACCCTCTTGGTTACGTTTGGAATGTCGCACCCCGACTTTTTTAATTAATTTTTAATTTATGATTCCTTAGTTTCGAGTTATCGCGCCGAGTTTTGGGTTGAGTCCCGATTTAAAAATTTTGACGTTTAACGTTTTTAGTTTGTTTCGGACCCGTGCGCGACCACTGCACGGTAGGCGGTAGCCCCACAACTTGTTCAGGTGACGTGCAATTACACATTATTATAAATTTTATTATTCTTATTGTTATTATCTTAATTGTTAATAAATTTTCTTAATATTATTTTATTTATTTATCTATTTAATTATTTTATTATTCATATTATTATTATTGTTATTATTTATATCTTAATATTTATATCACTTATATCATTATTTGTATTACTATTATAATTTTTATTAATATTATATTATTATCATTAATATTGTTATCACTGAGTTTGTCATTATTATTATTGTATTATTATGAAGGAAGTTGAATATTTTTAACGACATTAGTATTATTAAAGAATTATTAGTATTTTAATTATTATTACTATCTTAATTATTGTGTTTTATATTATTGTTATTATTTTAGTATATCATTATTATTAATATTTTATTACTATTTTTATTATTTTATTTCAGATTCTATTATTATTTTATTATAATTAAATGAAAAAAAAACAAAACAAACACAGCCCTAACCCTAGCGCCCCACGCCCCCTCTCTCTCTTTCCCTCTTGCGCCGCGAGCACCCCCTCCCTTTCTTTTCTTTTTATTTTTTTTTTCTTTCTCTTTTGCTGCTGGGCGAGCCTCCTGTTTCCCCCCCTGCTGGTCGCGGCCGAAACCCTCTTCTCCCTTCCCTGCGCGAACCGCCTCCCCCATCCGGCGCCTCCTCCTCCCGGCTGCGCCCAAGCCTCCTCTCTCAGCTCCCCTGCTCCTGCTCGGGCAAATCAGCCACCCCAGCCGGCTCCCGTGCCCCTGCTCACCCTCGGCCTTGCACCCCGCTGCCCTCGGCTGCATCCACAAGCCTCCCGTTGACGCCCCTGCTGCTTCGGCGACCCCGTCGACCTCCCGCTTCACCCCCAGGTCCTGCCAGCGCCGTCGATCCGGCGCTCCCTCCGCCTCGCCAAGCTGCCCCCCCCCCCCCCCCGGTGCTCCCTCTGCCTCGCCCAGCCGGCGGGCCCCGCCGTCGGCCAGCGGCCTCCGACCCCTTCCAGCAGCCTCCGGCTGAGTTCCGGCGAGCCCCCGCTCCGTCCAGCATCCTCCGCTCGCCCATTCCAGCATCCCGTCATCCTCCTGGTGGATCGGCCAACCCCTCCTCCTATCCGCCGGTCTCCGGCCTCCCTCGCCTCGCTTCACCCGGCCCTCCGGGTCTTCCCACGTATGTCCGGCCAGTCGTTTCGGTCTGCTGGCCCCTCCGCACCTTCGATCAGCCACGTTCCGACTTTCCACGACCCGACCAGCCACCTTCGCCTTGCGCCGGCTAGCAGCGCACCCGGTGATCGGTGTGCGACCCCCGACGGTCTCCCTGCTAGTGCGCGCCGCTCCTTCTGACTGGCACGCGACCCCGTGGGTCTAGCGCGTCTTTGCGCCGAGGTAGTTTTGTGATGTGTTTTTGTTTATGATACTTTTATGTCAGTGTTGGCTATTTTTTTTTGATTCTTTCAATTGTTGCAGTACGTTGGTAGGATAATTCCTCAATGCAGCGATCATCGGCTTGCACGTGCATGCGTGCCTGCGCGAGGCGTGTTGCTTCGTCGAGTTCAGACTGTGAATTGAGATAGGTTCTCTATGCCTTTCCCTTTACTCTGAAATTCATATTTTCTTTACTGTTTAAAAAAATATATGTTTTATATTTATATAGTATTTAAATGCTATGCGATATGACTGTGGTTGATAGAAATAGTTATTTATTTGTTATACATGTTTTTTTTTCTAAACCTCCAACGTGAATTTTTCAAAGAGTAATATGTCTTCGACCTGGTTTGGAAATTAGTGATGTTTTCGAGTGCTCATTTGGTTTTTAATGTTAGTACTTGAAAAGTGCTTTTCTAAATGGTTTTAGTGTGTGATAAGTATTTCCAATATAGTGCCTTGGTTATTTAATTGTTTTTTTAAGTGGTTTTGGGTGTCTAAAGTTGTGGGTTATTCTTTGGAAACTATTTTATAAGTTTTAAAATGATTTATTAAATAGTATCGATGGTGTGGGTTATGTTTTGAAAGTTTGTCGAGGTGGTTTTTGTGCCGTATGTTCATCTGGTTTGTTTTTAGTCAGTTGTGGTGGGTTTTTAGTTGTTGTGAGTTTGTTGCAACGTGTTGTCGGTGAGGAAAAGCCGGGATATTGCAGTCATCGACTAGTGCGTGCTTGTGCGTCTGTGCGGGGCGCGACGCACCCTTAAGTTTGGACAGTGAGCCGAGGTAGGTCCCCCATTGCACTTACCTTTATATTTAGAATTTATTAATTGCTTGTTGTTTTATTAATTTTTAATGAATTAGAAATAATATTAGATAATAAAACTTTAAATTATTATTTAGTGCGAAAAGAGCTGTTTATTTTATACCGAACACATGTGACATTTTCTTGACGGGCGAACACACAGTTTTGAAAGAATGCCAGTTTGGCCTTTAAACATAATTCACGGAACTTAAAATGTGATTCTAGTTCTAAAGATAAATAATTTCTTCTGAACAAGTGTTTTGAGCTTTTTGAGAAATGAGGTTTTACTCTAAAATTGGTGAAAGCCCGTTTGGCACTTTAATGAAATGGATTATCTTGGAAATCCCACTCGGGGGTGATCTTTGGTGTGCGTTGTTTGCGTGAGCTGTATGTGATGTTGGTACATCGTGACTGATTTATTTACATTGTAGACGCACCCCCTTTTTACTGCTTGTGTTGACATGGGAACCTGGCATATTGAGTGAATTTTCTGAGAACGATTGTTGCACTAGTTTAGACCACGCACTGGCTAGTGGCCCCATAGCAGGGGAATATTGAGTTATTGCTGCTATGGGGATTGGGCCCCTCGGTTAGGCCATGCAGGGCTATGCCGGGTAGTATTATGGGCGTTATGACGTCATCGAGTTATGGCATGCCTCAGGATGAGTCACACGTATAGTACGTTCTGGATTGTTCACGATCTCCTAGGTTCGACCCATGTTTCTTTTAGTGTTTATTTGTGTGTGGCGGATGATTGAGAGGTCGAGTTCGGTTGCTGACCCATGTGTGCCGCTTTTACCATTTCCCTTAGTGTGTGTTGTGTGTGATTCTCCTTTTGACTAAAAACTAAAGTTTGGATTTCTAAATTGTTCACAAAATGTTTTAAAAATGCAATTCACCTGTTTCTTCCAACATTAAACTTGTTCTAAATTAAGAAGGGCAATGGACTGTTACTTGTTTTAGAAATGAATGTGTGTGGAAACCATATTTTATATGATTTAGTTCAAACCTGGAATTGATAAATTCTTTATTTATTGGTATGTGCATTGGGAATAGAATTAGTTGGGCCTACCTACTGAGTTTTAATACTCACGCCTATAGTGTTTTTCTTGTTTTTAGTTCTATTGCAGGTTCCAGATTCAGTTGTTTGCCTTGAGCGATGTTGGTTGTGGTATTAGAGAGTGACCCATGGGGTCACCTGGATTTTGGACCGTGGTCAGGTTAGTAGTGGTGTTGGTTGCTCTTTCTTTATTCATTTTGTTGTTCTATTTTATTTTCCCCTGTTTAGTTTATTTTTTTTCATTTGGGCCAAATCGTTCCCACCTGTTTACTTTTGATGCCCGGCACTAGTTGCCAGCCCGTGGGGATCGGGAACGCCCCTCGGGCCATGTCGCGGGCCGACTCGGGTGACCGGTTCAAGGTCAACCCGGGTTGGTTCGTGACAAAATGGTATCATAGGGAGGTTCTTGTTATTTGGGATGTCTGGTAGAAGGAGATTAGGATTGTTGGAACTCGAGAGGTAGGTACGGGAATTATGTCATGAACCCTCGCCCGTTCCGCACCTCGAGTCGCCAGGGATAGTCCGGGAATTGAGTCTTTGTTTCATTCTGGCTTGTTTTGGATTGAGGGATGACAAAGGAGGTAAACCGATGTTACATCGTGATCTCACATGGAGTAGTGACCCATGTGGAGTTTGGGTACACGGTTTGAATTCCTCCTAGTGGTTGACGCTTACCTGGGGCATGACCCACTATCATGTCGCCATGTTAAGTGTGACCGCTGGTCCCTCACCCTGATGGTTTGATGCGAGTTGAGTGTCGTTTTTGTTTTGGTTAGTGTAAGTGCATTTTTGGAAGTGAAAAAGGGTCTTTGAAAAATGATACTTATTTCTTTTAAAGGACTTTAAATTTATGAAATGGGCTTTAAAAACTAAAAGCATTTGGTTTCGAAAACTGTTGTTTGCTTTGAAATTGGTCGAGAATGGTTTGAGGTGAAACCGCAGGTACCCCTTATGAACGTTTGCACATGTGAGAAAATGCATACAATTGCGTGCTGGTGCGTGTATGAATGGAATGTGGATAATGACATGTGCAACAGTTCATGAGATTACCTGGGTGTTTATTTGAAATTAAAGGCTTGACCATGTTTTTCTAAATTGGCTTTTAAAGAGGAAAATGGTTTTGGAAAGTGATTTTGGTTTGAAAAGGGTTTGGTATTTGGAAACTGGTTTTGAAATGAGAATTTAAAAAGAGGTGGTTTTGGAATCAAAAATGAAACAGGAATTTTGGACAGGGAATTTTGGGTTATGTTTGCGGTTGTTTGTTTCTATTGATCTGGTTGTTTTGGATGAAGCCACTTTCTTTGATGTTGCTTCGATTGATATTGGTTTCGTCTTGGTGTTATATATCTTGTTCAGAAATGTTGCCCAGAAAGATCCCTAGTGTTTTGATGAGTCCTGCCCAGTTTTTGGTATTTCTCGGACGTTGTCTGTCCTTCATAGTGATTGGAGTCTGTTAGAGACAGTGTAGAGGCTTGGTGAAGTCGAGCGTGTCTTCAGGGTATTGGGAACTCCCGAAGCGATCTGAGTGCGTATTGTTTTGGGTCTGTTTGAAGGTCCAGCTCTGGATGAGTAGGAGTTGTATGCCCGCCGTTTCTGCAATTTGGGATGATGTGGAATTTCTTTAATGTCGTCTTCATTCAATGGTTTATACTTGTGGAGGTGAGAATGAAGGAAATAGAAGAGCTCATGCGTGCTCAACATGGCCAGTAGATAGTGAGAGCATATGTTGACCATTTCAAGGATCCTGTGTCTCTTTATCCGGGGGTAGTGCTGCAGGACTGGATGAAGACTTCTCCCTTCATAAGGGGTCTTCATCCAGAGGTCATGGAGCGGGTCCTCCTTTTTAAGGACCATCACATTGAGAAGTTGGTGGATGAGGTGTTCTTAGAGGAGTTGGTCTTCGGAGTGGAGATGGTTGGCAATCCAGCGTATCAAGTTGCTCGTCAAGGTTCCCATCTGGTGAGTAGGGTGTGCCAGAGGGACCTATTCCTAAAGAGTCCTCTGCAGTGGTTCTAACCCCCAGTTCGTCGAACCGTCTAATGGTGTACCGTCAGTATGGACGGTTAGGGAATACGAGCAGCTATGTCACACCCCCCCCCCACCCCGAAGACGTGCCATCATTGCAGGTTTCTGGATCATCTAGAGAAGCTTTGCAGGAAGCGTCGCCTGAGGAAGACACTGTGACTAGAAGATTCTAGTGCCTGGCTGTGAGGAAGGAGATGCTTCAACCATCAGAGCCCCAACCACAGGACTTGGGGTGAAGCTCGCGCGCAGTCAGGAGTTGATGGGGGTGTGAAGCCTCAGTTCGGGTTTGGGTGTTTAGTGTTTCCAACGAAACATTTAATGTCCTTCTATTCTCGTTCATCCACTGTTAAAGTTGTGGCGTTGTTGTCGGTTCATTGTGTCGTCGTGAGGTTGGGATGAACATGTTCATTTGTAATCCAAATAGCTTTCATTGTCGGATCATGGTTTCTGAATCATGCACTTTTCTTAAGAGTACGTTTGTCCTTTATCTGGATTGATTTTTGTTCTAGTTGTGTTCGTTTGGAGATGTAAGTGCCTATTAATAATCGATATTTGTGGTTATTCTCGGGTTTACTGCTTGGATTAAGTTCTGCTTGGAGATTTTTCTATCGTCTTCGGGCTTTCTTTGGTCTGAGTCGAGATTTCCAAGTTTTAGCCGAGGTGTTGTTTCACTCGTGCTTTAGAGGTTAGCCTAGATCGGTTGGGAGTTCCTGTGTCGCCCCCCCCCCCCTCACAGGGTGGTATGTTTGAGTATTAAATTTCCACACTAGTTGAGTTTTGTGGTGGGGAGAACCCTTCCGTGTTCTCCCGTTCTCTTGTATTGTGGTTTCTTTCGGTTCCAACCGGGCATGGTTGCATGTTTGGTTTAGTTTTCGACTAGGTGACTTTCTGGGGGCAGAAAGTGTCTGTGGTGGGGAGAATTGTCGCACCCCGACTTTATTAATTAATTTTTAATTTATGATTCCTTAGTTTCGAGTTATCGCGCGGAGTTTTGGGTTGAGTCCCGATTTAAAATTTTTGACGTTTAACGTTTTTAGTTTGTTTCGGACCCGTGCGCGACCACCGCACGGTTGGTGGTAGCCCCACAACTTGTTCAGGTGACGTGCAATTACACATTATTATAAATTTTATTATTCTTATTGTTATTATCTTAATTGTTAATAAATTTTCTTAATATTATTTTATTTATTTATCTATTTAATTATTTTATTATTCATATTATTATTATTGTTATTCTTTATATATTAATATTTATATCACTTATATCATTATTTGTATTACTATTATAATTTTTATTAATATTATATTATTATCATTAATATTGTTATCACTGAGTTTGTCATTATTATTATTGTATTATTATGAAGGAAGTTGAATATTTTTAACGACATTAGTATTATTAATGAATTATTAGTATTTTAATTATTATTACTATCTTAATTATTGTGTTTTATATTATTGTTATTATTTTAGTATATCATTATTATTAATATTTTATTACTATTTTTATTATTTTATTTCAGATTCTATTATTATTTTATTATAATGAAATGAAAAAAAAAACAAACAAACAAACACAGCCCTAACCCTAGCGCCCCACGCCCCCTCTCTCTCTTTCCCTCTTGCGCCGCGAGCACCCCCTCCCTTTCTTTTCTTTTTCTTTTCTTTTTCTTTCTCTTTTGTTGTTGGGCGAGCCTCCTGTTTCCCCCCCTGCTGGTCGCGGCCGAAACCCTCTTCTCCCTTCCCTGCGCGAACTGCCTCCCCCGTCCGGCGCCTCCTCCTCCCGGCTGCGTCTAAGCCTCCTCTCTCGGCTCCCCTGCTCCTGCTCGGGCGAATTAGCCACCCCAGCCGGCTCCCGTGCCCCTGCTCGCCCTCGGCCTTGCACCCCGCTGCCCTCGGCTGCATCCACAAGCCTCCCATTGACGCCCCTGCTGCTTCGGTGACCCCGTCGACCTCCCGCTTCACCCCCAGGTCCTGCCAGCGCCGTCGACCCGGCGCTCCCTCTGCCTCGCCAAGCTGCCCCCCCTGGTGCTCCCTCTGCCTCGCCCAGCCGGCGGGCCCCGCCGTAGGCCAGCGGCCTCCGGCCCCTTCCAGCGGCCTCCGGCTGAGTTCCGGCGAGCCCCCGCTCTGGCCAGCATCCTCCGCCTGCCCATTCCGGCATCCCGGCATCCTACTGGTGGATCGGCCAACCCCTCCTCCTATCCGCCTGTCTCCGGCCTCCCTCGCCTCGCTTCACCCGGCCCTCCGGGTCTTCCCACGTATGTCCGGCCAGTCGTTTCGGTCTGCTGGCCCCTCCGCACCTTCGATCGGCCACGTTCCGACTTTCCACGACCCGACCAGCCACCTTCGCCTTGCACCGGCTAGCAGCGCACCCGGTGATCGGTGTGCGACCCCCGACGGTCTCCCTGCTAGTGCGCGCCGCTCCTTCTGACTGGCACGCGACCCCGTGGGTCGAGCGCGTCTTTGCGCCGAGGTAGTTTTGTGATGTGTTTTTGTTTGTGATACTTTTATGTCAGTGTTGGCTATTTTTTTTTGATTCTTTCAATTGTTGTAGTACGTTGGTAGGATAATTCCTCAACGCAGCGATCATCGGCTTGCACGTGCGTGCGTTCCTGCGCGAGGCGTGTTGCTTCGTCGAGTTCAGACTGTGAATTGAGATAGGTTCTCTATGCCTTGCCCTTTACTCTGAAATTCATATTTTCTTGACTGTTTAAAAAAATATATGTTTTATATTTATATAGTATTTAAATGTTATGCGATATGACTGTGGTTGATAGAAATAGTTATTTATTTGTTATACATGTTTTTTTTTCTAAACCTCCAACGTGAATTTTTCAAAGAGTAATATGTCTTCGACCTGGTTTGGAAATTATTGATGTTTTCGAGTGCTCATTTGGTTTTTAATGTTAGTACTTGAAAAGTGCTTTTCTAAATGGTTTTAGTGTGTGATAAGTATTTCCAATATAGTGCCTTGGTTATTTAATTGTTTTTTTTAAGTGGTTTTGGGTGTCTAAAGTTGTGGGTTATTCTTTGGAAACTATTTTATAAGTTTTAAAATGATTTATTAAATAGTATCGATGGTGTGGGTTATGTTTTGAAAGTTTGTCGAGGTGGTTTTTGTTTCGTATGTTCATCTGGTTTGTTTTTAGTCAGTTGTGGTGGGTTTTTAGTTGTTGTGCGTTTGTTGCAGCGTGTTGTCGGTGAGGAAAACCCGGGATATTGCAGTCATCGACTAGTGCGTGCTTGTGCGTCTGTGCGGGGCGTGACGCACCCTTAAGTTTGGACAGTGAGCCAAGGTAGGTCCCCCATTGCACTTACCTTTAGATTTAGAATTTATTAATTGCTTGTTGTTTTATTAATTTTTAATGAATTAGAAATAATATTAGATAATAAAACTTTAAATTATTATTTAGTGCGAAAAGAGATGTTTATTTTATAGCGAACACATGTGACATTTTCTTGACGGGCGGACACACAGTTTTGAAAGAATGCCAGTTTGGCCTTTAAACATAATTCACGGAACTTAAAATGTGCTTCTAGTTCTAAAGATAAATAATTTCTTCTGAACAAGTGTTTTGAGCTTTTTGAGAAATGAGGTTTTACTCTAAAATTGGTGAAAGCCCGTTTGGCACTTTAATGAAATGGATTATCTTGGAAATCCCACTCAGGGGTGATATTTGGTGGGCGTTGTTTGCGTGAGCTGTATGTGATGTTGGTGCATCGTGACTGATTTATTTACATTGTAGACGCACCCCCTTTTTACTGCTTGTGTTGACATGGGAACCTGGCATACTGAGTGAATTTTCTAAGAACGATTGCTGCACTAGTTTAGACCACGCACTGGCTAGTGGCCCCATAGCAGGGGAATACTGAGTTATTGCTGCTATGGGGATTGGGCCCCTTGGTTAGGCCATGCAGGGCTATGCCGGGTAGTATTATGGGCGTTATGACGTCAACAAGTTATGGCATGCCTCAGGATGAGTCACACGTATAGTACGTTCTGGATTGTTCACGATCTCCCAGGTTCGACCCATGTTTCTTTTAGTGTTTATTTGTGTGTGGCGGATGATTGAGAGGTCGAGTTCGGTTGCTGACCCATGTGTGCCGCTTTTACCATTTCCCTTAGTGTGTGTTGTGTGTGATTCTCCTTTTGACTAAAAACTAAAGTTTGGATTTCTAAATTGTTCACAAAATGTTTTAAAAATGCAATTCACCTGTTTCTTCCAACATTAAACTTGTTCTAAATTAAGAAGGGAAATGGACTGTTACTTGTTTTAGAAATGAATGTGTGTGGAAACCATATTTTATATGATTTAGTTCAAACCTGGAATTGATAAATTCTTTATTTATTGGTATGTGCATTGGGAATAGAATTAGTTGGGCCTACCTACTGAGTTTTAATACTCACGACTATAGTGTTTTTCTTGTTTTTAGTTCTGTTGCAGGTTCCAGATTCAGTTGTTCGCCTTGAGCGATGTTGGTTATGGTATTGGAGAGTGACCCATGAGGTCACCTGGAGTTTGGACCGTGGTCAGGTTAGTAGTGGTGTTGGTTGCTCTTTCTTTATTCATTTTGTTGTTCTGTTTTATTTTCCCCTGTTTAGTTTATTTTTTTTCATTTGGGCCAAATCGTTCCCACCTGTTTACTTTTGATTCCTGGCACTAGTTGCCAGCCCGTGGGGATCGGGAACGCCCCTCGGGCCATGTCGCGGGCCGACTCGGGTGACCGGTTCAGGGTCAACCCGGGTTGGTTCGTGACATGGAATACCCATCACAGTATATTCCCTAAATCTCTTCGGAGAAACCTTAACATTTCACTCCTTCGCGTTACCCAATGCATTGGAGAGCTATATCGGGCTCACCCGCCCTTAGTTTATCACGGAACCACCCATCTTCATAATAATTCCCAAGAACCTCAACATAGTCGTATCACATAAAACATGCATAAAGGAAACATAACATTTCCACCTTTCAATCACAAGATATCAATACAACACATTGATATAAAAACATTATGAAAACCATTTTCAATACCAAAATAAAAGAAAATTAAAACATGGTATTTATTTTTCTTTTAAAAGAAGGTATGGCTTGTAGAGGAAGTCGAAACTCAAATAACGGTCACGGTGGCGGAGAAGTCATTATCGCCGCATACGTATGACAAAAACATTCCCTTTTGTCGTTTAGTAAACACTTAGTATAAAAAATATTACTCTTGAATAAGCGTAAAAGTCAAAGGGGTTGATACACCGTATAAAAGATGGGGTGTATAAAACAAAATATGCCTCAATGAAAGGAGATTGAGACGAAGTCCCATACCTCATATCCGACTTGACCCGACCGTTCTATAATCTCCTGAATAATAAACTTGAGTTAATCTCTACTTGCTTAAGAACCTTTTTCAAGTTCATTATTCCTTTTATACCATGTTATGAACATCATGCAATCATTTAAGTTAATAATGTTCATTTTGTCGGTATTTGGTTCTTAAGTCAAAAATAGACTTCTTACACTTACATGTTGTTAATTTGGTCAAAGGTTCGTTATATCCAGAATGATATTAATGATTTGGATAACATATATATCATATATATTCATCATATACATGTATTTTTAATATTACATCACATTTAGAGGTAAGAAATGAAATGCACCGTTCATGGAGACGGTAAGTCGTACGTACGCATGAACGCTACTTCCATTTCTATTTCGTATTTTCTGGAATGGAATAATAATGATATAAGATTATATTATAATTCCAGTATAATAATATATATAATATCATTAATTTTATCCTTTACACATCCCACATATGGTATTAACAAATCAAATCACTTTCAGGGGGCGGTAGTCCTCACTTCCTAAAATGAAGATATCGTGTTTACCCATAATGGAAACAATAATGGTATGTCATAAATGAAAAATACAGAAGCTTAAGGAAATAATAAACATATTATATATCATATATAAAAATAGTTACATCATAATGGCCACCTTTGAAGGTGTTAAATGAGTATTGAACAATCATCGTTTCGGGAGGCAGAATTTCGCCATCCACGTAAACCGTATGTTCTTTAACCATTTGATGTAGTTGTGTGAGAGTTTATCTCGAATAAATCTTATAACAACATCCTATTATATTTAAGATACTGGTGTTGTTACAAAAGAAGTAAATAAAAAGAGTTTAGGGGGTTGGAGAAGCAAAATAAAACAAATGAACATGAGAGAATGAATTACCTTTAAAAGTGTAACTCCTTTTGATTTGAGCCTAAAGGCTTCCTTTGAAAGGATTCTGCCCAAAGGGAATCCTTTAGGATGAGGAGAGGGATGTGGAGAGAGTAAATGGGTAGGGGATGGCCGAGACAAAGGCTTGAGGAGTGTGTGAAATGAGGTAGAGGTGGGGGCCTTTTATAAGAGGAGAGGAGGGGCACTTTTGGAAATCATGAAACTATTATTTTATTTTCAAAAGTGTTTCGAATTTCTAAGGTCCCACATTGATATATTTTGAAGATAATATTATAAGGCTTCTAAATATTCCCATCCAATAGTTTTTGGTCAAGTTTAGGTTTTAGATTTTATATTATCTTTTCATTTTATTTAAACTGTTCATTAATGAGGTCGTCATTGCATCATCATGATGTCATAATTAAATTAATTTATTTAATGTCTAAAAATTATAACAAAAATATACTGATGTAGGAAATCTTTTTATATTTCCAAAGAGTATTTATAGACAAATATATGATTAGTATAACCCCTTCTAAAAATTGATTTAGTAAAACAATTTATGTTAGTGTCATTTTCACCTTTATTTTAAAAAAAGGCATTAAAGTCATTATCTCACCCAAGAGGCTTCATAGGGTCCCCTAAATCGACCCATGGGTTGTCTTGGTCGGCCATGACTCATCTAATAGGGGTAGGACAAGTGTCATGGTGTTTTCACATTTTTATAATATCATTTTTACCTTAAATTACACTAATTACCTCTAATCGCGATTAATGAAAAAAAGTTACTATTCACCAAAAAATTATTTTCATCCCATTGAACCACATTTTACATACTAATGACAACCATGTATGTCGGATTTTCAAAATTCAATTCACATTTGTGGTAAACTTTCATTTAACTGAAAAATCAGTTTGCTTGATTACCACTTAGTGGTTTCACTATTCATCAAAAATTGGAGTTTTTCAGAAAAATACCAAAACTTCACCCTAAGCTATATTTGATATTATTAATTCAAAAATGAAGTATATTTTAAAAAATTCAAAACATATAAGTCACATTAAATAATTTAATAATTAATTCCCGCTGTCATGACAAAAAGCGTGTTTTTATGAAACAATAAGTATCAAAAGATTGACACCAGTTTAAGTCCAATTTCAAAGTGAAATTGATTCCAATGACCACCATTGGATTAAATGGTAAAAATATATTCTAATTCCACTTCAAAACCAATTCAAAAGATAATCTAATCATATAAATAAATTATATTAAAAAGCAGTTTTGATGTAAAATGCAGTATTTTTCACTATTCATTAAAAAATGAACATTGTCTGAAAAATACAAAAAATTCACACAAAGTAAATTTTGATGTCCCAATCATAAAGAATAAGTTTATTTTGACAAACATAGTTTATAAAATTTTCAAAAGATAGATTTAAAAAGTGTTTTCCATCATAAAGAAGTAAAACAATCTTTTAAGAATATTAGTGTATTCCATGCTTAAGATTGGATTTATTTTCATTTTAAGCCTCTAAAACACTATATAATTCATTAATAGACATAGATAAAAATATCTATTATTCATTGCTTACTGGGGATGTTACACCATATCCCATAGTATGATCCCTGACCACAACGTCATCGACGAGTACAACTCGGACATCGAGGTCTACTACAATAAGAAGTTACTCAGTCGTGTCTCACCTGAATTCAGTAGCATGATGTCTAGATCAAGAACCACTACCATGTACATGTTCCTTTATAGGTCCTCCAAACAGACATTTTCCCTTCCCTCGTCATCCCCATTCACCCAAAAAAAGGACATCGTGTCGGCCGAGCCGTTGTAGGTCGGCGACTCCTCGGGTGCACCCTGTGGCAATGCCTAGTCTGTACACACTTGTATGGAGTGTGTTATCTCATTCGTGGAGGTGTATAGTAGGAAGACAACGAGAACCACTTGGGTGTTCTTTTAGGTCTTCTTTATGACCTAGTCCATGGCCATCATCAGTGGTTCGCCCACTAGCTTCAGATTTTTGGTGAAGTAGACCTTAAACCTGAGCTAGTGGAGTAGAACCTCCACCTCTTAAATATCATTCAGAATTACCTAGAAGAGGTTTATGAGGATCTCTACCTCCTTGGGTCACCACATGTAGTTGTCAATTTCTGAAAGTGTAGATGGTGACGTACTTTACCCCCAGCTCGTAGTAGTACTTGAGAATCCAGATAACGATGGCGAAGCTAGTGAGGTTTCCATTGTATGATGCGAGGTTTTGATTCTTGTATAAATTTATATTATCCCTCACAAAATTCAAATTCTCTATCATAACTTCTCTTCAAAACATCAGCAAATATTAAACAAAGGGAACATTCACCTTTGACACCAATTGATATTATCTAGTCATGATTCAAGTATCACTGAGAGGGAGAGGGGGTAAATTAGTGATATCTTTTTCTTTTATGTTTCCCTAATTTAGAAACAACCTTCTCATTTTTTTAAATATTTTATTCTTTTCTAAAAATAAATCAAACAAAAAACCATGGGAACAAAAGAATTTATAAGGTTCGCTACTCAACAAGAGTAACTAGTCTTTGGTATGGTTACAAAATAATCCAATACCACACATACACTAGAAAACAATCCTTTTGTGTGGAATACAATGAGTAGGATATTCCCTTACACTCATATAGAACTATGTTCAATACAATAGTGTATGTGCCTCAATTAGGATGAAATTATGTAATACAATTCTTGTTCTTCCTGGTCAACTTTCAAAAAAAACATAAACTTTCAAAAATAATTCTTCACTTTCTTACCCATAAGAAGGTAAAAACTTCTTGGACTTTGTAATGATACTCATTTTGATTCCCAAGTCTGATTTCCAAGTATAATTTCTGAATACAAAAATATAAATTTTTTATAATACCAATTGAAACAAATATTAAATTACTTCTTCTTTATTCCAGAAATCCTAGTCTAGTTTCCTAATACAGAAACTCTAATTAAAATATTTACTCTTCTCCTTTATTTCTTCTATCTAGAAAAACATCTACAAGAAAACACAAACCAGAAACTTCTTCTTGCTTAAATTTTATAGCTTCTCTCTCCTCATTCATGAATAATTCATGTAACTAAATACATTAAGTACTCTCCTCATATTTATAAGCTCATGAGAATGTTTTAAATAGGATCCTAAAAATGTTTCCCCTATTTATCAAAACACTTGAATCTTTAATCTTCCTTCAATATCTAATATTTCTTTGAATCAATAAATTCTCCCTGAAATCCATGTCTTTATTTGACTCATTGAATTCCCCTTGAAATCTGGATCTTTCTTTGACTTCTTCAATGCTTCGGACTTCCTAAAAAATCTTCAGTTTGAATATGATTCTCCATTCCAATTTCCTAATACGATTTCTTCATTGCGATTCTCCATACCACTTGCATATATAAAGAAATAGACAGCTTCAACCTTCTTAGAAAACTTCAGTCTGATTCCCATTCTAATTTTCCATTATGATTTCTTCATTATGATAAGGTCATTGGTCTCAAAAACTTCATTTATTTTCTTTATTTTTCATTTGTCTTAAAAATTCCCAATACGAACAATCATGCCTTCGATTATTCAGTGGCACTCCGATTCCTATGGACCGGTTCCATCATATTCATCTTCGTTAACTTCTATGAATATGATACCAATAAACTTCCTTATCTTTTCTGATTACAAAACTCATCAAATTCTTTCTCTGAAGATTTAAATATTTTAGATTTTGGTCTTTCTGAAAACTAGTGCCTTTGTTTTCTCTCATTATGATCAAGAAAACCTTCCCATCCATAAAAAAATTAATCATATACTTTGAGATTGGAAATCTTTAGCAACTTCCTTCTTTCATAAATATTATCTTTTAAGAATGAATTCCTTTATGACTTTAATTACATTGAATATTAGCTTTATTATCATCTGACCTACATTAAGATGTTTTATAACTTACTATTCTTTTGATAACTTTCTTTCCAACCATCCTCAAAAAAATTGGCCTAAATATTATTAGAAGCATAGTTTATCCCCCTTTATTTCATAATAATAGAATCATGAGTTTTAAAACTTACTTATGATTTGTGAGAAATAAAAAATAGAAAAGAGTTGTCAGATTTAATATTGGATCCATGTAGAATCTGATTCTGTCCCTCGATACGATCAGAACCTCATTCTAGACCTAAGGTGAGTCTGATGAACCTTTTATTCTAGAAAACATCTTTCAATTATGATGGAATTTCTTAAGCATTGTGGTTCTGATTTTCTGAATATGATGATCAATCCAATTTTTACCAAAAAACAAAGTGAGGTGATTTCTCCTTCTTTGATATTTCGTTGAAAAAAATACAATACCTGAATACAATAATATTCCTCTTCATCTTGACCCTGGCATGATTTTCTTAGCTGAAACCATAATATTAGAGGAAGGTTTTTTAGCTAATAAATCAACTCAATTTGTATTGTTGGAAGTTTGATAAAGAAAGACAATGGAAATCATGGTAACATTGGTAGTTCATATTGTTTTGATACTTGAATACATCATTATAAAATTAATTTGGGACATGTATGAATCAGCATCACCTTAATCTGACACATGGTGTCAATGGTATGACTCCATGTGTGTCTTTTTATATAAAATTGAAATTAAATTTAGTAAAAAAGACTATTGGAATACACAAAACTGAACAAATGAATTCGTATTATCTTGATAATTTAGAAAGATGATCCATAAGTCATTTTTGATATGTAATAATTATCTGCACCTTAATCTAACACATGGTGTGACCCGTATGACTCAAAGTTTGTCTTTTTATTTAAAATTGCCATTAATTTTAGTAAAAAAGACAACTAACATACTCAAAACCAGGAAAATTCATTTAGATTGTTTTGATACTTTAAGTAAATGATCCATAAGTCATTTTTAGGTATAGGAATCATCCTCACCTCAATATGATACATGATGTGCTCGGTATGACTCAAAGTGTTTGTTATCAGTTTAAAATTGACATTTTTTTCAAAACATTTCACTCACTGAAAACTAATAAAATGAACTCATATTTTTATAATAATGTATAAAAATGATTTATAAGTATTTTTTATGTTTATGAATTAATCTCATGTCAAACTGACACACAATGTGACCAGTATGACTCAAAGTGCGAGTTTCGGTTTAAAATGAAATTTTAGTAAAAAAAATGTGGCATAATAAAAAATGAGAAAAAGAATTTATATTATTTTGATACTTTAGTAAAAAAACAAAATTCATTTGGGATTTATGGTAATCAGCCTCACCTCACTCCAACACATGGTATAATTGTTATAACTCTAAGTGCATCTTTTTATTTAAAATTTACATTAATTTTAGTAAAAAAGAAAGCTAACATACTAAAAACCGATAAAATGAATTCTTATTATTTTTATACTTTAGGATAATTATCCATAAGTAATTTTTGATGTGTAGGAATCATCCTCACCTCAATAAGATACACGATGTGCCCGGTATGACTCAAAGTGTCCATTATGAGTTTAAATTTGACATTTTAGTTCAAAAAGTATCACTCACTAAAAGCCTATAAAAAGAACTCATATTGTCTTGATAATTTAGGAAAATAATTAATAAGTCATTTTTTTACATGTATAAAGAAGTCTCACATCATATTTATACACGATGTGACTGCTATGACTCGAAGTGCATGTTTCTAGTTTCAAATGACATTTTAATAAAAAAAAACAAAAGTGACATACTGAAAATTGAGAAAATGCATTCATATTGATTTGATACTGTATGAAATCAATCCATATGTAATTTTTGATGTGTAAGTATTATCCAAAACTCAATATGATGCAAAGTGTGACCGGTATAACTCCAATTGTATCTATTTGTTTAAAATTGACATTAATTTTAGTAAAACAAACAAGTGACATACTAAAAACCAAAAAAATGCATCCATATTGTTTTTATAATTTCTGAAAATGATTCATAAGTAATTTATAACATGTAGGAATCAACCCTACCTCAATATGACGCATAGTGTGACCAGTATAACTCTAAGTGTATGTTATCTGTTTAAAATAGACATTTTAGTTCAAAAAGTATCCCTCACTGAAATCCAAGAAAACATGATCGAATCATCTTGATAATTTATATAAATGATTAATAAGCCATTTTTGACATGTAGGAAGCATTATAACATCAAACTGATGCATGATGTTATTGGTGTGACTCAATGTGCATGTTTCCAATTACAAATTACATTTTATTAAAAAATATAAGTGGCATACTGAAAACCAGTAAAATGAATTAATATTGTTTTGATACTTGACGAAAATGATCCATAAGTCATTTTTTATGTGTTATAATCATCCATACCTCAATCTGATGCATGGTGTGACTGGTATAATTCCATGTGTCTATTTATTTAAAATTGACATTAATTTTAGTAAAAATAATAAGTAACATACTGAAAACCAAGAGAATGCATTCAGATTAATTTTAAAATTTATAGAATGATTAAATATATTAGGTGGATTACACCTATTTCATACTGGCTAAAATAGAATGTTGATGGGGTAGCCTCCGGTGCACCAGGCCCTGCTAGGTGTGGTGGGGTTTTCAGAACTTGGCGGGGCTTTGTGAAAGGATGCTTCTTCCATTATATTGGTTATACTCATGCGATTGAAACTGAACTGTGGGCGATGATCAAAGCTATCAGGTATTCGGTACGTTATGGTTGGCACGGAGTATGGTTAGAGTCGGATTCGTCTCTCGTTGTGCATATTTTAAAAGATAGATATCAGAATGTTCCTTGGAGGATGATGCCTGCCTGGATCTCCTGTCTTCGACTTGCTCAAAGCTTGTGTCTTGATGTCTCCCACGCATATCGAGAAGCTAACTAGGTTGCTGATGTTCTATATAAAAGGGATATTATCGATTTCAGTTCCAGTTGGTCCTTTGGCTTGTCCTTCTATTGTGAAAATTTGGTTTCCAATGATATAAATGGTGATTTGTACACAAGGTTTTGCAAGGCCTCCTGATCTTGAGTTGTATTGTACTATTTACTATTTTTTTTAATAAATTTGTTGGGAGCAGGTTTCAACTTATCTTATGGATCCTTTGGCTATTTTTAAAATTTATGAAAACAATTAATAATGAATTTATAATGTTTAGAAATCAACCCCATCTCAATACGACGCATGGTGTGACTGGTACAACTCGAAGTCTGTCTTTTTATTTAAAATTGACATTAATTTTAGTAAAATAAACAAGTGACATACTGAAAACTAAGAAAATGCATTCTTATTATTTTTTATAATTTATAAAAATTATCCATAAGTCATTTGTGACATACAGTAATTACCCTTAACTCAATCTGATGCACGGTGTGAATAGTATGACTCCAAGTGTGTCTTTTTATTTACAATTGACATTAGTTTTAGTAAAAAGAACAAGTGACATACTGAAAACCAATAAGACACATTTGGGTTGTTTTGATACTTTAGAACAATGATCTAAGAGTCATTTATGACATTTAGGAATCAACCACACATCAATATGATGTGCGGTGTGACCGGTATGACTCAAGGTGTGTCTTTTTACTTAAAATTGACATTAATTTTAGGAAAAAGAAAAAATGACATACAGAAAACCAAGATAACATGTCTGTATTATTTTTATACTTTATTAAAATGATCCATGATCCATTTATGACATGGATAAATCAATCGTACCTCAATCTGATTCATAGTGTCACTTATATGACTCCAAGTGTGTCTTTTTATTTTAAATTGACATTAATTTTAGTAAAAAGAAGAAGTGACATACTGAAAACCAAGAGAACATATTCATATATTTTTTATACTTTAATATAATGATCCATGGTTTATTTTTGATGTGTAGATATCACCCACACCTCATTCTGAAACACAGTTTAATTGGTATGACTCAAAGTGTCCATTATTAGTTTAAAATTGACATTTTAGTGTAAAACGTGTGTCACTCATTGAAAACCAAACAAATTCACTCTTATTGTCTTTAGAATTTAGGAAATCGATTCATAATTCATTTTTGATGTATAGGAAGAATTCTCGCATAAAATTAATACATGATGTGACCAGTATGACTCAAATTGTGTGTTTCCAGTTTAAAATGACATTTTAGTGAAAAACACAAGTGACATACTAAAAACCAAGTAAACACATTCGTATTTTTTTGATACTTTAGAAAAATGATCCATAAATAATTTGTGACATGAAAGAATAAACTGCATCTCAATCCCATGCATGATGTGATTGGTATAACTCCAAGTGTGTATTTATTTAAAATTGACATTAATTTCATTAAAAATAACAATTGACATATTCAAAAACTAAGAAAACAAATTCATACTATTTTGATACTTTAGGAAAATGATCCATAACCCATTTTTGAAGTTTTGGAATCAATCGTACCTCATTAAGATGCCCGACGTGACTAGTATAACTCCAAGTGACTATTTATTTAAAGATGAAATTTTATTAATGTATTATTTCATATTAATGTTTAATTTATTTTTTATAATATTATTAACATAATATTTTTTTATATTGATGGATTATTTTTCTCGGGTTAAGGCAATTTTTTTGACAACTGATACCATGAGTGGAATTTTTTAAGAGGAGATCTCAGGTTCCAAAGACGATGAAACATTAATGTTTTTAAATGTTTGTGGATATTAATTGTAAATGTAATTATACAAAACTTTTTTTTAAATGTATATAGGGATGTTTTTTGTATTTGTGATGTAAAATTTATGTCATTTAACACTACTACAAAAATGGGCAAGGGAAGTTCCACCTTTTATCAGCGCTAATCAAAAAGCGCTGATAAAGGAACTATGTATCAGCGCTAAAATTTTAGTGCTGATATAGGGAGGCTTTATCAGCACTTTTCTAGCACTAATAAAGAATCCCTTTATCAGTGCTAGAAAAGTGCTGATAAAGGTCACTTATATTAGTGCTAAAATTTTAGCGCTCATAAAGGGTACGCTTTATTAGCACTAAAATTTAAGCACTGATACAGGGAGGATTTATTAGTGATTTTGTAGTGCTCATAAAGGGACTCTTTATCAGTGCTAAAAAAGCGCTGATAAAGCCTCCCTTTATCAGTGCTAAAAAAGAGATGATAAAGCCTCCCTTTATCAGTGCTAAAATTTTAGTGCTGATAAAGGTTTCCTTTATCAGTTCTTTTTTAGCGTTGATAAAACCATAGTCCCATATTTTATAAAATCAGGCGCACAATATCCTCTATTTATTGCGCCCTCAAGCTCTCGCGGTATTGTACCCCTGTGATAACTCCCCTCCCCCCTCGATCTTCTCATTGTCGGACCTCCGCTGCTATCCCTGCTTCTTATCCTCCCCCTCAAACCCATTCTGCGGATCCCCCTCCCCTCAAACCCTACATATCCTCCTCTCCACTTGACCCTACTCCCCACAAACCCTACTCCTCAATTTATCAACATTTGGCGGATCCTCCCATGCACCACCTCCTCTGGCAATCGTGCCTTCCCCTCCCGACGTAGTGCAGAAGGCTCCCTGACCGCTCGACGGTTCTTCTCTCCCATGATCGCTGGTGTGATCTACTCTAGGTAAATCTACCACTTCTCCTTTTAGGTTTATTTTTGGTGGATTGTTTTTGAAGTGTAATTTTGGTTACTACATGAAGTAGTTTTTCCATGGTGTAAAGATCACTAGTTTATTCTTATATAGGGATGTCTCTAGATTAATCTGATATACACCCTTTTTAGTGTGAATTTCTTATATGTTTTCCTTTTCATGCTACTATGTATGGGGTATTTATCACTATGATTATAAGGGTGATGGTTGATTGATGTGTTTGGGATCATGTGGTATGGTAATTAATATGGTAGTGATGGATGTATTATTGTGTGGTTATAATAGAAATGATATGGATATTTAGGTAGAAAATAAGTGGTTTTATGGATTTTAGAATGTGTTTAGTGGTATTTTATGTCATGAAAATTTAGTTGTTATTGGGTGGTGTTATAGTTTCCTTTTGTCATGGAATATGGTAGGAATAAATGAAAATATTAATGGGTGATGGGTTGGAAATGTTAAATGATGGTTTGTTAAATGATTAATGATAATTATTAGAATAATTATGTTTAATAAATGGTTAAAGATATAATAAATGTTATTAATGATAAATTAATGGATTATAGTGGGTAGTGATTTAATGATTGATTTTACATTAAAATGGTTAACAATTGAAATGCATACGGTAATAAAAATCCAAGAAATTATAATGTTAAATGAAATGATAAGTTGGTAATGTGGATATGGATGATTATGTGATTTGTTGGGGATTATTTGTGGCATTATAATGGAAGGGGTTATTAGACGGTGGTAGTAACAAGGCAATGGTTGATGTGGGTGTTTGTAGTGTTAGTTTGTTGTAAAACATTAGGAAATATTTATGTGTGACTATATACTTATTATATTTTCTTATTATTTCTTACACACCACCACTTGAGTCAAGTAACCTGATTCAAATCCATATGGGTACTTTGGTTCTGAGTGTTTTTCTCAATATTGAGGTTATAGAGGGAACACATATAGAACCACTCCCTCTTCCATTCTCCCCCTTCACACTTAGTATGAGTTGTAATGGCTCACAGTGGGTGTATATATAAGACCTATAAAGATTTTAGGTTTTGTTGTATATATATTCTTGTTGATATGATTATGTGTATTTGGTGTGGATACATAGTGGGGGTTGTGCATTGTAGGAGGAGAGTATGATTCTTATGTCCTTCATGTTCACGATATCATACTGTGATGAGGATGTGATGTGTGGTTGTGATGTGGATATGGTTTTTTATGTGTTTGTGACATGTGTATGTGTGTATATATGGTTATGAGATTATATAGAAGGGGTTGAAGCATAATAAATATTCCATTAGAGTGTGAGAATGACCAGATTAGTGGTGAAGTGGATGCAGGGTAATTTATTAATATATATTCTTTTGATATTATGTTACTATACTTGAATGTGATATTGGGTGAGTGATCCTTGATGAGGTTGGGTGATATATGACTATATATTGGTGTGTATTAGTTCTTTTATTTATTCACTAAGGTATTAATATATTTTAGACACATTTTCATGAGAGGTTTTGGGAAGGATCGTACTGACTATACTTGTATGCTCACCCCTATTTATATAATTATTTTTATAAGTTTTTGAAGATGGAGTTGGTGACCAGGATGGAAATTACTATCTTGAGGCTAGGAGTTACCGCCAGATCCACTGGTGTAGGATTTTTTTTTGATATTTTATTTTAGATGCCTTTTTTATGTATGAAATTAACATAAATTATGGATTGGGTTTTATTTTATATTATATGGAGTTGATTGGTGGTTTATCTTTGTTCTTGGGATTTATGAGGGAAACACCTCCCATTTCTTTATTTTATACCCCCAATGCTAGTCTATAAAGTATGTCTTATTAGAGGTAGGATTCATTAATTACACTTATTTTCACTGCCATTTTAGGAGTGGTTCTTAGTGGTGGTGAGTTATGATAGTGTGGTGTCGGAGCTTTAGTTGAGAGTTAAGATGGAGTTTAGAATTAGACACTCATGAGGATTTAATGGGATGATAGGTCAATAATATTTGTTAAAATTTTCAAATGGAATAACATGGGAGACTATCTATGACAGAAGTGATTATCCCCCCTGTGATTTAAAGTAACATGAACTTACCAAAAATATTAGGCATGATGATATTGAATGTAGGGTAGAGACCTAGGAGTGGTAGATGTATGATTCTTGATTATTCTTGTATTTGGAAGTCTTGTTTTGTGTATTTGAACCATAAATACTAATATTTGAGATTCAAATAGGATGGAGATGAATAAAGATTAGATGGATTTTAATTGTTTGACAATAGAGTATCAGAACGGAGTGAAAGAGTTCATCATGTTTGCAAAGGATCATGCAAATGATCCTTTTCCAATCCTTTGTTCATATTTACATTATTGTTATTCTAGAATAATTACTCTAGAGGAGTTATAAGAACATTTGATATGTCATGGAATAGGTCGGAGTTATAAATGTTGGAATAAACACATAGAAAAGGCAAATGTAGCTACTGGCTATGATAAAACTACATTTTATAGATCGTCATATATCAATACAAATATGGATAATGAAGAAGACTGTATGGAGGATGTGATTACAGATGTCAATGATAACGAAGATCATATTGAGGAAATGAAAATGAAAATTGAACATGAACTTCGTGATTTCCCAAAATTTTTTGAGAAGTTAAAGAGTTGTGCAAAGACGTCATTGTTTGCTGGTTGCAATAAATATACATCATTCTCAGTTGTACTGAAGTTGTATAAATTGAAAGCAACCAATGAATGGAGTGATGTCAGTTTTATGAAACTACTTTCTCTCTTGAATGACATGCTCCTGAAAGATAATGAGCTCCCAAGCCAGACATATGAAGCTAAACGAATGCTACGCTCGTTGGGTATGATTTTTGAAAGAATACAAGCCTACCTGAAAGACTGTATATTCTTTCACAAGGATAAAAAATTACTTATAGAATGCCCAAAGTGTGGTGATCCTCAATACAAGAAAGATGAATCCATTACTTCAAAAGTTGTATGGTACTTTCCAATCATTCTAGGGTTTAGGCGTCTATATGGAAGTGAAGAAACTGCAAGAAAATTGTCGTGGCATGAAGATAAAAGAAATAAAGATGGGAAATTACGTCATCCAGCTGACTCTCATCAATGGAATAAAATTGATCATGAGTATCATGAATTTTGAAAATAGTGGAGAAACCTTCGTCTTGCGTTATCTATAGATGGAGTGAATCATTTTGGTTTTCAAACCAGCACTCACAGTACATGGCCTGTTATGTTGGTAAATTATAACTTGCCACCCTGGTTATGCATGAAGTGGAAATTCATCATGTTATCAATTCTTATATCAGGACCAAAATAACCAGGTAACAATATTGATGTTTATTTGGCTCCTTTAATTGAGGATTTGAAGTTATTGTGGGATTAGGGTGTTATATTGTATGATGCTTATAAAAGTGAATACTTCACATTGAGAGCGATGTTGTATGGGATGATAAATGATTTCCCTGCTCGTGGAATTTTTTTAGGATATAGAATTAAAGTAACTCAAGGGTTTCTCATGTGCGAAGAAGATACATAATCAATTAGGTTGAAACATTCATTGAGATCTGTGTTTCTAGGACATCGTAGATTTATACCTTGTCGGTATAAGTACCGATCTTGGACAACATCATTAAATGGAATTTCAGAACAACACACAACACTGTCTCCACTAAAAGGTTATCAACTATTTGAGAAAGTAAAATATGTGAACACTGTTTTTAGTAAACCATTTTCAAAAAACCTTATGAAAATCGGTTGGAAAAAGCGATTAGTTTTTTTTAATTACCATACTATAATTTTTTATACGTCATACATTTTCTTGATGTGATGCATGTGGAAAAAAATATATGTGACAGTGTTATCAGAACTTTGCTAAATGCCCCTGGAAAAAAAAGGATGGAATTAAAAAAAGGTTGGACATGGTTGACATGGGAATACAAGAAGAGTTGGCTCTTGTGAAGGGTGAAAATTGAATGTTTCTTCCTCCAGCTGCTTACACTCTTTCTATGGAGGAGAGATATTAGTTTTACAACTTCTTCGATGATTTATGTTTCTAGAGGTGTATTCATCAAATATCAAGAACATTGTGTCAATGAATTATTTGAAGTTAAAAGGTTTGAAATCACATGGCTTCCATGTTTCGATGCAATATTTAATTCCTATAGACTTACGTTGCATTTTTTCCAATAATTTTTGTCATACATTAACCAAACTTTGTTTCTTTTTCAAAGTTATATGTAGCAATGTTTTAGACCTTGAGAAATTTCCAGCTATGAAAAAATAAATTGTCATCATTTTATGTGAATTAGAAATGTTCTTCCCACAAAAATTCTTTGATATGATGGTTCATTTGATGATTCACTTGGTGAGAGAGATTCGACTTTGTGGTCTTATGCACTATATATGGATGTACCCCGTTGAACGGTATATGAAGATTTTGAAAGGGTATGTCAAAAATCAAAGTCAGCCAGAGGGTTGTATAGTGGAGAGATATATTGTTGAGGAAGCCACTGAATTCTGTACCAAATACCTATCTGATATGGAAAGCATCGGTCTCCCGAAATCTCGTCACACTAGATGCATTGAGGGTGAGGTAATTTCAGGAGGAGATGTTGTGATAATCAATATTACAGATTGAGAGCAGGCCCACCTTTATGTTTTACATAATATTTGGGATATTTCTCTATATATTGAAACTCACAAAGAAATTCTTAGGCAGTTGAATCCATCAAGGGCTGAAAAATAGATATCAAATACACATAATCACCAGTTTATAGGATGGTTTCAGGACTATATTTTTAAGGATTTAGATGAAAATTCGAATTCAATTTCATAACGACTTTGATGGCTAGTCGTCAAACCAAGTGTGTATGTATTATCTTACAATGGTTATATAATTAATGGTTATACATTCTATACAGATGAACATGATGAAGATAGTACCTTGAAAAATAGTGGAGTTACACTTGTGGCTGAAGTGATGCATGTTTCTGGTAGTAAGGAAAAAAATCCAATTTATGATAATATGTCATACTTTGGCATTATCAAACAAATATGGGAGTTAGATTATGCGACATTGCAATTTCTGATTTTTCAATGCAAATGGGTTGATAACAATAGTGGTGTTAAAATAGATGAATGGGGATTTGTGAAAGTTGATTTTAGAAAAGAAGGGTACAAAGATGAACAGTTTATAATGGCATCACATGCGGTACAAGTTTTTTAAGTTTTAGACCCAATAAACCGAAAGTGGTCGATTGTTCTGTTATTGTCTAAAACTAATAAAGGGTCTGATGAAAATTCAGTTGAGGATGATCCTTTCAGTGGTACGTCGCAATAATTTCGTAGCGGTCCCAATTTAGATGATGTTATGTATATTATAGGATACCACAATGAAGGGATTTGGATAATTAATAGAGGTGTAAAATCCATTCAGCCTTTGAAAAAAATAAAGAGAGTTTAATATACAGGTTATATATTTTTTATAATATAGATCTTGTTATATCATGTTATTATCTTATCATTAATGAATTTATGAAATCTAAATTAACTATTCAACCAATTTTGCAGATAATGACTTCTGCACATTCCGGTGCTCGTAACCTCGAGGCTGAACAAGTCTCTCAAGCTGTTATTGTTGTTGTTGTTGCTGCTGCTGCTACTTCTGCTGCGGCTGCTCACAGTGCAGAGCAACAACAAGTTTCTGAAACTATTGCTACTCCTAGTGTTGAGGTCCAACAACCATCATCACATTCTATTTCTACCATTCCAAATGAACATATAAATGATTTTGATATTGATGAAATGGTCAGGGATGAAGGGTCGATGTCACAGAAAACATAGGTGCATCATATTTTGACGGTGTTAGCTAAAGTTCTTAAGGTGAAAAGAAAAGGCATCAAATTTTATGTTAGATGGAATGCATGAGGCCAACATGTGAATCCCAACGTGGATATGTTTATTAGTTACATTTGAATTGTCACTCGGCAACATGTTCTAATTGACATAGATTCATGGAACCGTGTTGTATTCGGGCTGAAGGCTGTGATCTAGGAAGAAATTACGGTAACATTATGATATTATTTCTTTAATTTACTAGAAAATAAAATAATGAAATAGTGTATTACTCTTCTTAATATCTTATAGAGTAAATTTATAGTAGATTATTCACATAAGAATTATGTACTAAGGCTTTCAGGAAGGATTCATCGAGGTTTTCGCACTATTTTAACAAAATGTCACCTGAAAGATTCCAAAGGTAAAATAAACCTACACCAACCCATTGTCTATGCTCACCTGATATCCCAAGAAGAATGGGATGAATTTATTGGTTGTCGTGGGGATGAGAAGTTTCAGGTGCATTGTGGGTGATAATATGTTGTTTGAGTATACATGTATTCATAACTTTTATTGTCAATATTTCATTTATGATACCGAAACTCAATACTTAAAATAAAGAATGTGCATCAAAACCAACATACCCCTATCGCAGAGCAAGGATGGGGTACGCTTCTCTTGAAAATAAAATGGTACATATTTTAAATTTTTATTAATATTATTAGGTGCCAATAAACAACATCATAATTATATTTCTATATTTATATGTAGATTGATTAGTCTAAAACCAAAGACACTTCCATCCCACGTCATGTGCTATGGAAGGAGGCATGTGTGAATAAGGAAGGGAATCTAGTAGATGAAAACACACAAAAAGTGTGGGAAATATCTGTAAGTATGACATGATGATAAAAAGATTTGTTTTAAATTACTATGACATAAAAATTATTAGTTATTTTCCTATATCTGACAATCATAGGAATCAGCTACTCCTATAAGGGATGTAGACCTATTATCGACAGCTTTGAAGCGGCCAAAACAATACGGTCATGTCAGAGGTGCGGGTTTTAGGGTGACACCCCGAGTATATTATAAGAAAAAAAAGAAACAGATGATAGAGATGAAAAATTTAAATAATTGAGCGAAAGACTAGAAACTCTTGAAGAACGATTTCATTATTAGGGAGAGTTTCTAGCAACTTTTATGGGTGGGAAGTAAGGAGAAGACACAACTCAGGAACAACCAGTGCGTAAAGATCCCGCCCCACCCCCACCAGCTTTGAGGTGATCCATTCCCCTCAAAGAGATTTCTTAGTCGTGGTAATCATTATTCTAATAATTGCTCCCATGGAATGTGAATCAAACAAACACTGATATTTTTCCTGTACTGATCTTATATAGGGTGATAATGACCATGATTTATATCTGTAAACACCCACCTATCACCTTGTAGCAAGGGCTACAGTGTTCAATATCCCAGAGGACAAGCTGCATAATATACCCCTTCTGAAAGATCATCTAAAAGTAAAAATTACTATAGCTCTTGATCCAAATGCAGAGCTACCTATTACACTTGATGACGATGATATTCATATGGTCTAAAAGGCTATTGGGACATTCATTGCATGGTCATCACAACTTTTAAGAGTACATTGGGAAAAAGAGGTATTTATTTCCTTTTTTTTCAATCTAAACCTTTAACAATTAATGAAAAAAGGGTCTGAACCAATGAATGTAATTATAGACTGAGAAAGGGAAGGGGGTGAAAAGAAACATTGGCTCAAAAGAATCTAAAGGATTGATCAACTAATCCCAAAGAGCTAGTGAAATCACAATAACACCAACTTCTCTCTATCCACATTTTCTAGCATTGAATACTCATGTGGATACGAAGCTAAAAGGTGGTAGTAGTCATATAGTGATTTTTGAAAATAATATATACAGAGAGGAAAGTCAATATTTCATTTCTGCTAAAAATGTAAATGAGATCCTTGAAAATGGTTGTCTAGGCATCAAAATTGTAAATTTATATATGAGGTATGTTTTCATGAATTGATTTTCTAAAAGTTGATATAATCTGAAAATTATTACTAAATTCATTTTATATTATTGATAGACGTATACATGAAAAACAGTTGATGTAATTTTCCCATGATCCAAAATTGGGACTCGTTGGTCCTCATACCACATCAACACATCTAACAAAATTAGATTCATCAAAAAGGGATTAAATAGTGAACAGCTTGCTGAAAACATTTGAAATCAAGATTACAGATGACAGACTCTTCCTAATACCAACCATGCAGGGGTAAAACTCTACGATTAAAGCATATTAATTATATTTCTACATCTTTTATTACTTATTCCATTTTATGTTTCTAGGCAACATTGGATGCTAATTTCAGTGAAATTGGATACTCCAAATATTTATTTTCTGGATTCAATTCAAGGATATCCAACAAACCGACCACACATGATAGAGTTTGTGAATCTGTAAGACACTAAATTCTACATTTTTGGTCTAAACATCAAGTAATAAAATTTATATTATCTTTTACTGAGGATTTTGTTATGATAGAGAAGTGTATAATTATCATCTAAAAATAATAATGAGGACAGGGGCTAAGCATAAGGAGGCGAGCAAGTACTATATCTGGAAAAATATCATGGTATATATAATAAAATTTCACTATCCAAACACATAGCAACACAAGTTACTTATTATCCTAATGATAATTTTTTTCAGTGTCCAAAACAAACAATCAATAATGATTTCGGTTATTATGTTTCTAAATTTATGAAATAGATCATTTTTCATCAACAAACTAGCATACCTAAAGAGGGATTTTCAAAAACAACTACTATTTAATTTAATTTATTTATTAATTCTTTATTTATATATTTTTTGGTGCTAATCTTACTTAAAAAAAGCCTCATACTCACAATATGATTTAAATTTTTTCATAAGTGAGTGGACCGCATACCTGATGGAAGATTGTACACAAATAGCATGAAGATCTGACTTGGGGACGTGTACAATTGGTGGTCATTTTTAAGAGGGGTTAAGGGGGTCAAAAGATGAAACTTTGTTGTATGTAAATGTTCGTAGGAAAATTTTAATTGTTATTAAATAAAACATCATTTCTCCAATGACTCATTTTCCCATATTAACTGATGAAATGCACCAACAACATGAAAGAATGATGAACCACTTTTCTTTGGGCTTTGGATAAGAAAAACAAGTAAAATCTCAAAAATACCTTTATATCCAACCAAACGCATTCAAATTGTGTTGATCCTTTAGGATAATGATCCATGGGTGTGTTTATGACATGTACGAGTCAACCCCACCTCAATCCGAGGCACGGTGTGGCCGGTATCACTCAAAGTGTCTCTCTTTTGTTTAAAATGGACAGAATTTTAAGTTAAAACAACAACTGACATACGTAAATCTGATCAAATTCATTAAAATTGTGTTGATACTTTAGGAAAATGATACCTGGATGCATTTGTGACATGTATGAGTCAACCTCGCCTCAATCTGAGGCATGGTGTGGCCGGTATCAGTCAAAGTGTCTCTCTTTTATTTTAAATGGACATAATTTTAAGTGAAAACAACAAATGATCGATGGAAATCCAACCAAACACATTCAGATTGTGTTGGTTATTTAGTAGAATTATCCATGGGTCATTTTTGATGTATACTATTCAACCACACCTCAATCTGAGGCACGGTGTGGCCGATATCACTCAAAGTGTCTCTCTTTTGTTTAAAATGGACAGAATTTTAAGTGAAAACAACAAATGAAGTACAAAAATCCAGCTTAAATTCATTTTTATTGTGTTTAAACTTTAGTATAATGATCTATGGGTGTGTTGGTGATGTGTAAGAGTCAATCACACCTCAATATGAGGCACAATGTGGCAGGTATCACTCAAAGTGTCTCTCTTTTGTTAAAACTAGACAAAATTTTAAGTAAAAACAATAATTGACTGATGAAAATCCAACCAAATTCATTAGGATTGTGTTGATCCTTTATTATAAAGATCCATGGGTGCATTGGTGACGTGTATGAGTCAACCCCACCTCAATCTGAAGCACGGTGTGGCCGGTATCACTCAAAGTGTCTCTCTTTTGTTTAAAATGGACAAAATTTTAAGTGAATACAACAACTGGCCGACAAATATCTGACCAAAAGCATTAGGATTGGGTTGTTCCTTTAGGATAATGATCCATGGGTGAGTTTTTTATGTGTATGAGTCAACCCCGCCTCAATTTGAGGCATGGTGTGGTTGGTATCACTCAAATTGTCTCTTTTGTCTAAAATGGACCGAATTTTAAGTGAAAACAACAACTGACCGATGGAAATCTGATGAAACGCATTTGGATTGTGTTTTTCTTTTAGTATAATGGTCTATGGGTGTGTTGGTGACGTGTATGAGTCAACCCCACCTCAATATGAGGCACGGTGTGGCCGGTATCACTCAAAGTGTCTCTCTTTTGTTTAAAATGGACAGAATTTTAAGTGAAAACAACAAATGACCGACGGAAATCTAACCAAATACATTTGTATTGTGTTGGTCCTTTAAAAAAACTATCCATGGGTGTGTTGGTGATGTGTAAGAGTCATCAACTCCTCAATCTAAGGCACGGTGTGGCCGATATCACAAAAAATTTCTCTCTATTGTTTAAAATGGACAGAATTTTAAGTGAAAACAACAGCTGACCGACAGAAATCTGACCAAATGCATTAATATTATGTTAGTCCTTTAGTAGAAATATAAATGTGTTATTTGTGACATGTACGAGTCAACCACGCCTCAATATAAGGCATCGTGTGGCCGATATCACTCAAAGTGTCTCTCTTTGGTTTAAAATGGACAAAATTTTAAGTGAAAACAACAACTGACCGACAGAAATCTGACCAAACGCATTCATATTGTGTTGATCCTTTATAAACACAATCCATGGGTGCTTTGGAGATGTGTATGAGTCAACCCCGCCTCAATCTGAGGGATGGTGTGACCGGTATCACGCAAAGTGTCTCTCTTTTGTTTAAAATGGACAAAATTTTAAGTGAAAACAACAAATGACGTATATAAATCCAAACAATAACATTATGATTGTGTTTATACTTAAGGAGAACGATCCATAGGTCATTTTTGATGTGTACAAGTCAACCCCACCTCAATCCGAGGCACGGTGTGGCCGGTATCACTCAAAGTGTCTCTCTTTTGTTTAAAATAGACAAAATTTTAAGTGAAAACAACAACTAACCGACATAAATCTGACCAAACGCATTCATATTGTGTTGATACTTTCGGATAACGATCCATGAGTGAGTTAATGACATGTACGAGTCAACCCCACTATAAGGCCCCAGCCTTAAACCTTACTTAATCTTGAGTTATTACAAGATTACACATTGAGGATCTTTTCGGGTTTAGAGTTTTAGAGAATTAGATCATAAAACATGCATTACATTCCACATATAAACAAAGTGGTTACATAAAGATAGTATTCTTCATTCCCATCAATGGAAACATATTTAAAATAAAACATGGATTATTTCTTGACACATCCTTGACTCTATCATCTTATCATGTACCTTTCCCTTGACCTGTGAAAAACATTTCAAAAACTTGGGATGAGCATAAAAACTCAGTATGGGTTATAAAAAAAACATGGAAAGGAAACACGAGTTCATATATACATAAGAATGAAATCATACTTTACCCATAAAACATGGGCACTTTAACATACCTCATAAAATCATGAATAAATCGTAGAAATCATAAGACATAAAGGTAACTTGAGGCATTCATAGCATTCTTACGTAGGGAGTAACCCTCTTGGTTACGTTTGGAATACCCATCACAGTATATTCCCTAAATCTATTCGGAGAAACCTTAACGTTTCACTCCTTCGCGTTACCCAATGAATTGGAGAACTATATCGGGCTCACCCGCCCTTAGTTTATCACGGAACCACCCGTCTTCATAATAATGCCCAAGAACCATAACATAATCGTATCACATAAAAAATTCATAAAGGAAACATAACATTTCCACATTTCAATCACAAGATATCAATACAAACCAAAAACATTGTGAAAACCATTTTCCATACCAAAATAAAAGAAAGGTAAAACATGGTATTTATTTTTCTTTTTAAAACAAAGAAGGTATGGCTTGTAGAGGAAGCCGAAACTCAAATAACGGTCACGACGGCGGAGAATTCGTTGTCGCCGCATACGTACGACAAAAACATTCCCTTTTGTCGTTTAGTAAATGCTTTGTATAAAAAAGATTCCTTTTGAATAAATGTAAAATTCAAATAGGTTTATACACCGTATAAAAGAAAGTTGTGTATAAAATAAAATATGCCTCAAAGAAAAGAGATTGAGACGAAGTCCCATACCTCGTATCCGACTTGACCCGACCGTTCTTTAATCTCCTGAATAATAAACTTGAGTTAATCTCTACTTTCTTAAGAACCTTTTTCAAGTTCACTATTCCTTTTATACCATGTTATGGACATCATGTAATCATTTAAGTTAATAATGTTCATTTTGTCGGTATTTGGTTCTTAAGTCAAAAATAGACTTCTTACACTTACATGTTGTTAATTTGGTCAAAGGTTCGTTATATCCAGAATGATATTAATTATTTGGATAACATATATATCATATATATTCATCATATGCATGTATTTATAATATTACATCACATTTAGAGGTAAGAAATGAAATGCACCGTTCATGGAGACGGTAAGTCGTACGTACGCATGAACGCTACTTCCATTTCTATTTCATATTTTCTGGAATGGAATCATAATGATATAAGAGTATATTATAAATCCAGTATAATAACATATATAATATCATTAACTTTATCCTTTACACATCCCACATATGGTATTAACGAATCAAATCACTTTCAGGGGGCGGTAGTCCGCACTTCCTAAAATGAAGATATCGTGTTTACCCATAATGGAAACCATAAATGTATGCCCAAAATGAAAAAAAACAGAAGCTTAAGGAAAACATAAACATATCATATATCATATATAAAAATATTTACATCATAATGGCCACCTTTGAAGGTGTTAAATGAGTATTGAACAATCATTGTTTCGGGAGGCAGAATTTCACCATCCACGGAAACCGTATGTTCTTTAACCATTTGATGTAGTTTTGTGAGAGTGTAGCTCAAATAAATCTTATAACAACATCCTAGTATATTGAATATACTGGTTTTGTTACAAAAGAAGTAAATAAAAAGAGTTTAGGGGGCTGGAGAAGCAAAATAAAACAAATGAACATGAGAGAATGAATTACCTTTAAAAGTGTAACTCCTTTTGATTTGAGCCTAAAGGCTTCCTTTGAAAGGCTTCTGCCCAAAGTTAATCCTCTAGGATTAGGAGAGGGATGTGGATAGAGTAAATGGGCAGGGTTTGGCCGAGCCAAATGCTTGAGGAGTGTGTGAAATGAGGTAGAGGTGGGGGCCTTTTATAAGAGGAGAGGAGGGGCACTTTTGGAAAGTAAAGAAATATTACTTTATTTGAAAATGTGTTTCAGTTTTAAAAGGTCCCACATTGATATAATTCGTGGATAAGGTGATAAGGGTTCTACATCCACTCATCCAATTAGTTTTGGACATGTGTAGTTCATATATTTTACATTATCTTTCCATTTTATTTAAATCGTCAAATAATGATGTCATCGCTGCATCATTATCATGTCATAAATACTTTAATTTATTTAATGTCTAAAAATTATAAAAAAAATACTATGATGTAGGAAATCTTTTTATCTTTCCAATGACTATTTATAATCAAAAATCTGATCTTTATAAGCCCATGTAAAAATTGTTTTTGTAAAACATATTATGTTTGTGTCATTTTTACTTTTACATTAAATAAAAAGTTATTTTTGTCATTTCCCAACAAAAGTGGATCCATGGGGTCCCCAAGTTGACCCATTGCTTGTCTTTGTCGGCCATGACACAACTAATAAGGTTGGGAAATGTGTCTAGGTCATTTCATATTATTAATGCATTATTTATACCTTAAACTACCCTAATTACCACTAATCGTGATTAAAAACTTAATAAGTTACTATTCACCAAAAAATTATTTTAATACCATTGAACCACATTTTACTTCTTAATTACAACCATGAATGTAGGATTTTTGAAACTCATAACACAAAAGTGGCAAAGTTTCATTTAAACGAAAAATCAGTTTCTTTAACTACCACTTAGTGGTTTCACTATTCATCAAAAATTGGAGTTTTTCAGAAAATTACCAAAAATTCACCCTAAGCTATATTTGATATTCCGAATTCAAAAATGAAGTCTATTTTACAAAATTCAATACATATAAGTCAAATTAATTAATTTAATAATTAATTCATGCTGCCAGAGCAAATAGCGTGTTTTTACAAAACAATAAGTATCAAAAGATTGACATCAGTTTAAGTCTAATTTCAAAGTGAAATTGATTCCAATGACCACCATTGGATAAAATGGTAAAAATATATTCATATTACACGTTAAAACCAATTCAAAAGATAATCTAATCATATAAATAAATTATATTAAAAAATAGTTTTGATGTAAAATGCAGTATTTTTCACTATTCATTAAAAAAAATGAACATTGTCAGAAAAATACCAAAAATTCACACAAAGTAAATTTTGATGTCCCAATCATAAAGAATAAGTTTATTTTGAAAAAAATAGTTTATAAAATTTTCAAAATATAGATTCAAAAATGGTTTGCCATCAAAAGGCAGTAAAACAATCTTTTAAGAATATTAGTGTATTCCATGCATAAGATTGTATTTATTTTCATTTTAAGCCTCTATAAAACTATCTTAATCATTAATAGACATAGATAAAAATATATATTATTCATTACTTACTTGGGATGTTACATCCTTCCCCCCTTTATAAAATTGCATCCCCGCAATTTATTTACTTATCGAATAAATGGGGGTACTTATCCCTCATTGCATTTTCAGATTCTCATGTTGCCTCTTCAATCATGTGGTTTTTCCACAAAACCTTTACCTGGTGAATCACCTTATTCCGTAACACTTTCTCCCTGTGGTCAATAATCTGGACCAGTTTTTCCTCATAAGATAGGTTCTCTTCCAACTGAACTACCTCTGGACTCAAAACATGAGATGTATCTGGCATATACTTTCTCAACATCGAAACGTGAAAAACATTGTGTACCTGAGATAAACTCAGAGGTAAATCCACTCGGTATGCAACTGATCCAACTCTCTCCAGAATTTCGTATGGTCCAACAAACCTTGGACTCAACTTTCCTTTCTTACCAAATCTCATCACGCTTTTCCAAGGAGAAACCTTGAGAAAAACATGATCACCTACCTCGAAAGATAGATCCTTCCTCCGATTATCCGCATAACTCTTCTGCCTGCTCTGAGCTGTTCTCATGTGTTTCTGAATCAGCTGAACATTTTCTGCCATCTCTTCTACCAATTCTGGTCCCATCGACTTCCTTTCACCCACTTCATCCCAAAAAGCTGGAGTTCGACACCGCTTACCATGTAATGCCTGAAATGGTGCCATCTGTATACTGGAATGAAAACTGTTATTATATGAAAACTCAACCAAAGAAAGATGTTGGTCCCAACTTCCCTGATAATCCATAGAACAAGCTCGTAGCATATCCTCCAATGTCTGAATTGTTCGTTCTGACTGCCCATCTGATTGAGGATGAAAAGCTGTACTAAAATTTAATTCAGTACCCAACGACTTCTGAAGGCCTTTCCAAAAGTTATAAGTAAACCTGGGATCACGATCTGATACAATGGAGAGAGGAACTCCATGTAACCTGACTATTTCTTTAAGATACAAACGGAAAAGTTGATCAAGAGAGAAATTATCTCGTATAGCAAGGAAATGAGCAGATTTGGTCAAGCGATCAACAATAACCCAGATTGCATTATTACCTCGAGATGTCTTCGGTAATCCATCAACAAAGTCCATGGATATATTCTCCCATTTCCACTCTGGCACTGGTAAAGGCTGAAGCATCCCTTTCGGTAACTGCCGCTCTGCTTTAACCTGTTGACATGTCAAACACTTTACAGTAAAATCAGCAATATGTCTTTTCATTTCATCCCACCAGTAATACTCCCACAGATCTCTATACATCTTAGTACTGCCCGGATGAACTGAAAACGGAGAACTATGAGCTTCACATAACAACTCTCTCTTCAACTGTGAATCACAAGGCACACACAATCTCTTCCCAAATCTCAAAACACAATCATTATCAATGTTGAATTTAGGAAACTTACCTTTCTGAACCAGCTTTACCTTTTTCTACAACTCACAATCTTGCTTCTGTGCTTGGTTGATTCTATCTGATAGAGATGATCTCACTGATACCTGAAACAAAACAGAAGGACTTCCTGCACCAACAACTTATATGCCAAAGTTCATTAAATCCTTGACCAAAGGATCACGTTCCAAACGCAACATTTCTAATGAAGCATTACTTTTTCGACTCAAAGCATCAGCCACTTTATTTGCTTTTCCCGGATGGTAATGAATTGTACAATCATAATCCTTGATTAATTCTATCCATCTCCTCTGTCTCATGTTTAACTCTTTCTGAGTGAATATATACTTTAAACTTTTGTGATCGGTATATATTTCACACTTTACTCCATACAAATGATGCCTCCAAATTTTTAAAGCAAAAACAACAGCAGCTAATTCCAAATCATGTGTAGGGTAATTTACCTCATGAATTTTCAACTGTCGTGAAGCATAAGCAATTACCTGATCATTATGTATTAGGATGCAACCAAGTCCTTTCAATGAAGAATCACTGTATATAACAAACTCACCATTCCTGGAAGGTAGTGCCAAAACTGGAGCATTCACCAATCTTCTTTTCAATTCCTGAAAACAATCATCACATTCTTTTGTCCAGATAAACATAACACCCTTCCGAGTTAGCTTAGTCATTGGACTAGATAACCGTGAAAATTTTCTAACAAACCTTCGGTAATATCCCGCCAAACCAAGGAAGCTACGAATCTCGGTTACATTTGTGGGTCTTGGCCATTCTTCCACAACTTTTGTTTTTGAAGGATCAACAGTTATTCCATCTTTAGAAACAATGTGACCGAGGAAAGAAATTTGTTGCAACCAAAACTCACACTTTCTGAATTTCCCATACAGTTTCTTTTCTTTTAAGGTTTGCAAGATAACCCTTAAATGTTTTTCATGCTCCTCTTTACTTTTAGAAAACACCAAAATATCATCAATGAAAACCACCACAAACTTATCCAAGAACTCATGGAAAATTCTATTCATTAAGTCCATGAATACAACAGGTGCATTGGTTAGACCAAAAGGAATTACTAAAAATTCATAATGGCCATATCTCGTACGGAACGCGGTCTTCGGAATATCTGCCTCCTTTACCTTCAGCTAATGGTACCCCGATCTCAAGTCAATCTTTGAAAAAAACTGAGCTCCCTGGAGCTGATCAAACAAATCATCGATATGAGGCAAAGGATATTTGTTCTTTACAGTGATATTATTCAAGGCTCTATAATCAATGCAAAGTCTCATAGAACCATCTTTCTTTTTAACAAATAAAACAAGAGCACCCCATGGTGATGTGCTAGGTCTAATGAAACCTTTCTCTAATAAATCTTCCAATTGCTCCTTCAACTCTAAAAGTTCAATTTGTGTCATTCGATAAGGGGGTTTTGAAATTGGCTTAGCATCAGGAACTAAGTCAACAGTAAACTCAACTTCCCGATCTTGTATTATTCCAGGAAACTCATCAGGAAAAACATCAGGATACTCATTTACCACTGGCACATCATTAATCTGAACAATTCCTTTATTTTCAATGACGTGTGCAAGGTAACATTCAATTCCATCTTTTACAAGTTTCTCGGCCTCTTGATATGTTATCAAAAGTAAGGGTTCATTCCTATAAACAAACTGAAAGTCTTTCTGAAAAGAAACTTCTTTAGCTCTACAGTCAATCTTAGAATGGTAAATAGAGAGCAAATCCATACCCAGGATAACCTCAAACTCTACTAGAGGTAGAACAATAAGGTTTGCAAGTAGGTTCTTTCCACAGATAAGGATAGGAAGATTATTATAAATTCTTTTTGCCTCAACATTCTCCCCAGGTGTTTTTACCAAAAGTTCAGGAGTCATTTCTTGAGATGGTATTCCCATTTTACTAGAAAAGGTTTCAGAGATGAAAGAATGTGTAGACCCCGAATCAAACAACACACTGGCATAATATAAAAAAACAAACAAAGTACCTGATACAACTTCATTTGATGGCCCGACATCTGCTGAAGTAGTTGCAAAGGATTTCACCACCCCTTTCTGCTTGTAGTCTAACTGCTTCCCATCACTCAAGCTCTTTTCCGGACACTTGTTTGCATAGTGACCCATCTCATTGCACTTATAACATTTCACTAACTATAAATCAAATTTGTTCTTACCTTCACCTTGATCCTTTTTAGTGCAATCACGAGACTTATGTCCCATCTTACCACATCGGTAGCACTTTCCAGAATTCAGAAGACATTCCCCAGCATGCCTTTTGCCACATTTATCACAAACTAGAAACTTAGTTCTCTTACCATCAGACTTTTTTGAAGAATTCTTACCTTTCTCCTGCCACCTCGGTCTCTTCTTCTGCTGGTTGTTATAGAACACTTGGTCATCGGAAAACTCCATTTCCACCTTCTCAGCACATCGAACAAGCTTTTCATAACTTTTAAACTCTCAAGAAGCTAATGCCCTTCGATATTTTGGCTTTAATCCTGATTAAAAATGATTGATTTTACTATCAAGGTATCGGATAAAATTTGGAGCATACCTTGCCAATCGAGTGAACCTTTCTTCATAGGCATCCACTGAGTCTTCCTCTTGCCTCAATTCCAAAAATTGTTTTTCCATCCTAAGTCGAACAGCCTTAGGAAAATACTTCTCAAGAAAAATACCTTTGAATTCATCCCAGTCAAGAGCATCAATCTCATCGGCGTCCCTGATATTTTTAACCATAGACCACCACTGATCTGCCTCACCCTCCAAACGGTAAACAGCAAGACTAACCTTTTGATTGTCTGAACACCCCATGACATCTAAAATCTTCTCTAGTGCTTTAATCCACCCTTCAGCTAGCACAGGGTCAGATGATCCTCTGAATGATGGTGGATGTTGCCTCATGAAATGTTCCACCACTGACATGTTCCTCTGCGGTAGATATGGCTGATCTCGTGCATGGATACCACCACCATTTATCGCTTGAGTCAACTGCGCCATTACTGCAACAAACTGTTCAGTTCCAATTCCGACCATTTCTGGATGCTGATTCGGAAGGTTATTTCCTTCTGTATGCCTTCCTAGTACTGCTTCCCTGTTTCCTCTATGGAAAACCATTCTGAACAAACATGTCTTAGATGAAGAAACATGGTAATCTTTAAATGCTATATAATTTCAAAAAAAATAAATAAATTTGGATAATCATTTTAATAGAATTCTAACTCCTAAAGTTATCTAAACCGACCTTTGATACCAACTATAAGGCCCCAGCCTTAAACCTTACTTAATCTTGAGTTATTACAAGATTACACATTGAGGATCTTTTCGTGTTTAGAGTTTTAGAGAATTACATCATAAAACTTGCATTACATTCCACATATAAACAAAGTGGTTACATAAAGATAGTATTCTTCATTCCCATCAATGGAAACATATTTAAAATAAAACATGGATTATTTCTTGACACATCCTTGACTCTATCATCTTATCATGTACCTTTCCCTTGACCTGTGAAAAACATTTCAAAAACTTGGGATGACCATAAAAACTCAGTATGGGTTATAAAAAAAACATGGAAAGGAAACATGAGTTCATATATACATAAGAATGAAATCATACTTTACCCATAATACATGGGCACTTTAACATACCTCATAAAATCATGAATAAATCATAGAAATCATAAGACATAAAGGTAACTTGAGGCATTCCTAGAATTCTTACGTAGGGAGTAACCCTCTTGGTTACGTTTGGAATACCCATCACAGTATATTCCCTAAATCTCTTCGGATAAACCTTAACGTTTCACTCCTTCGTGTTACCCAATGCATTGGGAGCTATATCGGGCTCACCCGCCCTTAGTTTATCACGGAACCACCCGTCTTCATAATAATTCCCAAGAACCATAACATAATCGTATCACATAAAAAATGCATAAAGGAAACATAACATTTCCACATTTCAATCACAAGATATCAATACAAACCAAAAACATTGTGAAAACCATTTTCCATACCAAAATAAAAGAAAGGTAAAACATGGTATTTATTTTTCTTTTTAAAAAAAATAAGGTATGGCTTGTAGAGGAAGCCGAAACTCAAATAACGGTCACGACGGCGGAGAAGTTGTTGTCGCCGCATACGTACGAAAAAAACATTCCCTTTTGTCGTTTAGTAAACGCTTCATATAAAAAAGATTCCTTTTGAATAAATGTAAAAGTCAAAGGGGTTTATACACCGTATAAAAGAAAGTTGTGTATAAAATAAAATATGCCTCAAAGAAAGGAGATTGAGACGAAGTCCCATACCTCGTATCCGACTTGACCCGACCGTTCTTTAATCTCATGAATAATAAACTTGAGTTAATCTCTACTTGCTTAAGAACCTTTTTCAAGTTCAATATTCCTTTTATACCATGTTATGGACATCATGTAATCATTTAAGTTAATAATGTTCATTTTGTCGGTATTTGGTTCTTAAGTCAAAAATAGACTTCTTACACTTACATGTTGTTAATTTGGTCAAAGTTTCGTTATATCCAGAATGATATTAATGATTTGGATAACATATATATCATATATATTCATCATATACATGTATTTATAATATTACATCACATTTAGAGGTAAGAAATGAAATGCACCGTTCATGGAGACGGTAAGCCGTACGTACGCATGAACGCTACTTCCATTTCTATTTCATATTTTCTGGAATGGAATCATAATGATATAAGAGTATATTATAAATCCAGTATAATAACATATATAATATCATTAACTTTATCCTTTACACATCCCACATATGGTATTAACGAATCAAATCACTTTTAGGGGGCGGTAGTCCGCACTTCCTAAAATGAAGATATCGTGTTTACCCATAATGGAAACCATAAAGGTATACCCAAAATGAAAAAAAACAGAAGCTTAAGGAAAACATAAACATATCATATATCATATATAAAAATATTGACATCATAATGGCCACCTTTGAAGGTGTTAAATGAGTATTGAACAATCATCGTTTCGGGAGGCAGAATTTCGCCATCCACGAAAACCGTATGTTCTTTAACCATTTGACGTAGTTGTGTGAGAGTTTAGCTCAAATAAATCTTATAACAACATCCTAGTATATTGAAGATACTTTTTTTGTTACAAAATAAGTAAATAAAAAGAGTTTAGGGGGTTGGAGAAGCAAAATAAAACAAATGAACATGAGAGAATGAATTACCTTTAAAAGTGTAACTCCTTTTGATTTGAGCCTAAAGGCTTCCTTTGAAAGGATTCTGCCCAAAGGTAATCCTCTAGGATGAGTAGAGGGATGTTTAGAGAGTAAATGGGCAGGGTTTGGCCGAGCCAAAGGCTTGAGGAGTATGTGAAATGAGGTAGAGGTGGGGGCCTTTTATAAGAGGAGAGGAGGGGCACTTTTGGAAAGTAAAGAAATATTACTTTATTTGAAAATGTGTTTCGGTTTTAAAAGGTCCCACATTGATATAATTCGTGGATAAGGTGATAAGGGTTCGAAATCCACTCATCTAATTGGTTTTGGACATGTGTAGTTCATAGATTTTACATTATCTTTCCATTTTATTTAAATCGTCAAATAATGATGTCATCGCTGCATCATTATCATGTCATAAATAATTTAATTTATTTAATGTCTAAAAATTATAAAAAAAATACTATGATGTAGGAAATCTTTTTAGCTTTCCAATGACTATTTATAATCAAAAAATATGATCTTTATAAGCCCATGTAAAAATTGTTTTCGTAAAACATATTATGTTTGTGTCATTTTTACTTTTACATTAAATAAAAAGTTATTTTTGTCATTTCCCAACAAAAGTGGATCCATGGGGTCCCCAAGTTGACCCATGGCTTGTCTTGGTCGGCCATGACACAACCAATAAGTTTGGGACATGTGTCTAGGTCATTTCATATTATTAATGCATTATTTATACCTTAAACTACCCTAATTACCACTAATCGCGATTAAAAACTTAATAAGTTACTATTCACCAAAAAATTATTTTAATCCCATTGAACCACATTTTACTTCTTAATGACAACCATGAATGTCGGATTTTTGAAATTCATAACACAAAAGTGGCAAAGTTTCATTTAAACGAAAAATCAGTTTCTTTAACTACCACTTAGTGGTTTCACTATTCATCAAAAATTGGAGTTTTTCAGAAAATTACCAAAAATTCACCCTAAGCTATATTTGATATTCTGAATTCAAAAATAAAGTCTATTTTACAAAATTCAATACATATAAGTCAAATTAATTAATTTAATAATTAATTCCCGCTGCCAGAGCAAATAGCGTGTTTTTACAAAACAATAAGTATCAAAAGATTGACACCAGTCTAAGTCTAATTTCAAAGTGAAATTGATTCCAATGACCACCATTGGATAAAATGGTAAAAATATATTCATATTACACGATAATACCAATTCAAAAGATAATCTAATCATATAAATAAATTAGATTAAAAAACAGTTTTGATGTAAAATGCAGTATTTTTCACTATTCATTAAAAAATGAACATTGTCAGAAAAATACCAAAAATTCACACAAAGTAAATTTTGATGTCCCAAAAATAAAGAATAAGTTTATTTTGACAAACATAGTTTATAAAATTGTCAAAATATTGATTCAAAAATGGTTTTCCATCAAAAGGCAGTAAAACAATCTTTTAAGAATATTAGTGTATTCCATGCATAAGATTGTATTTATTTTCATTTTAAGCCTCTATAACACTATATTAATCATTAATAGACATATATAAAAATATCTATTATTAATTACTTACTTGGGATGTTACACCCACCTCAATCCGAGGCACGGTGTGACCGGTATCACTCAAAGTGTCTCTCTTTTGTTTAAAATGGACATAATTTTAACTAAAAACAACAAATGACCTTAGGATTGTGTTTTTCCTTTATGAGAATGATCCATGGGTTCATTGGTGATGTTTAGGAGTCAATAGAACCTCAATCCAAGGCACGTTGAGGCCGGTATCACTCAAAGTGTCTCTCTTTTGTTTAAAATAGACATAATTTTAAGTGAAAATGACAACTGACCAACAGAAATCTGACCAAATGCATTCAGATTGTGTTATTCCTTTAGGATAACTATCCATGGGTCATTTTTGACATGTATGAGTCAACCTCACCTCAATCAAAGTCATGGTGTGGCCAGTATCACTCAAAGTGTCTCTCTTTTGTTTAAAATGGAAAACAATTTAAGTGAAAACAACAATTGACGTACAAAAATCTGACCAAAATCATTTTAATTTTGTTTATCCTTTAGTATAATGATCCATGGGTGTGTTGGTGATGTGTACGAGTCAACCCCACCTCAATATGAGGCACGGTGTGACCGGAATCACTCAAAGTGTCTCTCTTTTGTTTAAAATGGACAGAATTTTAAGTGAAAACAACAACTGAACGACAGAAATCCAACCAAAAGCATTAGGATTGTGTTGATCCTTTATTAGAATGATCCATGGGTCATTTTTTACATGTAAGAGTCAACCAAGACTCAATATGAGGCATGGTGTGGCTGATTTCACTCAAAGTATGTCTCTTTTGTTTAAAATGGACAAAATTTTAAGTGAAAACAACAACTGACCGATGGAAATCTGACCAAACGCATTCAGATTGTGTTGATCCTTTAGGAGAACGATCCATGGGTTCTTTGTTGATGTGTATGAGTCAACCCCACCTCAATCTGATGCATGGTGTGACCGGTATCACTCAAAGTGTATTCCTTTTGTTTAAAATGGACACAATTTTAAGTGAAAACAACAACCGATGTACATAAATCCAACCAAACTCTTTCTGATTGTGTTGATCCTTTCAGATAATGATCTATAGGTAATTTTTGATGTTTATGAGTCAACCACACCTCAATACAAGGCATGGTGTGTTCAGTATTACTCAAAGTGTCTCTCTTTTGTATAAAATGGACAAAATTTTAAGTGAAAACAACAACTGACCGATGGAAATCTGACCAAACGCACTCGGATGGTGATAATCCTTTAGGAGAACGATCCATGGGTGTTATAGTGATGTGTATGAGTCAACCTTACCTCAATAAAAGGCATGGTGTGACCGGTATCACTCAAAGTGTCTCTCTTTTGTTTAAAATGGACAGAATTTTAAGTGAAAACAACAACTGACCTATGGAAATCCAACAAAATGAATTCATATTATGTTTATCCTTTAGAAGAATGATCCATGGGTGTGTTGGTGATGTGTACGAGTCAACACTACCTCAATCCGAGGCATGGTGTGGCCGGTATCACTCAAAGTGTCTCTCTTTTGTTTAAAATGGACAAAATTTTAAGTGAAAACAACAACTGACCTACGTAAATCCGACCAAACGCATTCGGATTGTGTTGGTCCTTTAGGATAAAGATTCATGGATCATTTTTGTATGATTCAACCCCCCCTGGACACCATCCCCCCCCTAGACACCCCCATGGATAGCCCCCCACCCCCCCCCACCCCCTGGACACCCACCAACCCCCCCTGGACGGCACTCCCACCCCTCCTAGACACCACCCCACCACCTGGACCCCCCACCACCACCACCCTGGACACCCCCCCCCCACCCCCCCCCCCCATGGAAACCCCCTAACACCCTGGACGACCCCCCAAACCCTGGACAGCCCCCACCCCTTTTAGACACCACCCCACCACCTGGACAACTCCCCCCCCCCCCCGGGGCACCACCCCACCCCCCTTGGACAGCCCCACCAACCCCCTGGACCACCCCCACCCCCTAGACACCACCCCACCCCCCAGACACCCCCGCCCCTCTAGACACCCCCCACCCCCTAGAAATCCCCCCTACCCCCGAGACACCCCACCCCCTGGACACCCCCCACCCCCTAGAAATCCCCCCTACCCCCGAGACACCCCACCCCCTGGACACCCCCCATGGATAGCCCCCCTGGATATCCCCCCCCCGACCCCCCCACCCTGTATAGACAGTACCCCACCACCTAGACCCTTCCCCCACCCCCTGTACACCCACCCCTACCCCCCTGGACACCCCCCCCCCCCGGACACCACCCCCACCCGCCCGGACACCACCCCCACCCCCCTGGACACCCCCCAACCCCTTGGATGCCCCCCACCTCTAGACACCCCCACCCCTCTTAGACACCACCCCACCACCTGGACACCTCCCCCACCCACCTTTAAACCCCCCACCCCCATGGACAACCACCCCCACCCTCCTAGGATAGCCCCACCAACCCCCTGGACCCCCCCACCCCCCTGGACACCACCCCACCCTCTAGACACCCCCCCCCCTCTGGACCCCCCCCCCCCAAAAAAAAATCCCCCCAACCCATTGTACACCCCCCCCCCCACCCCACCCCCAACCCTTTAACACCCCCATGGATAGCCCCGCCCCCCCACCCTAGACAACACCACCGACCCCCCCCCCCCCCCCGGACACCCACCAACCCCCTGGACGGCACACCCACCCCTCCTAGACACCACCCCACAACTTGGACACCCCCACCCCCTGGACACCCTCTCCCCCCACACACACACCAATGGACGGCCACCTCCACCCTCCTAGACCCCCCCCCCAGACACCCCTATCCACCCGGACACCCCCATCCCCCCAAACAACCCCTACCCCCTGGACAGCCACCCCAAACCCCTGAACACCCCCCCAACCCCCTAAATTCTGAATTTAATTCTTTATGTATTTAATTAACTTATGAATTATGTGTTAATGGTGTATGTGTATACTTGTTGTTTGGGTATACTTGGTGTAATTACCTTATAAATTATGTGTTAATTTTGTATGGGTATACTTGTTGAGATGCTGAATTTTTTGCAGGTCTTGTTTGGGTGTACTACTGTGGAATTTTATGTTGCAGCAGACAGGGCATTTACCAGCGCTTTTTTAGAACTGATAAAAGAGTCCTTTATTAGCCCCTTTTTAGTGCTAATAAAGTATCCCTTTTTGAGTGCCTTTTTAACGCTGATAAAGGATTCCTTTATCAGTGCTTTTTCAGTGCTGATAAAGGATCCCTTTATCAGCGTTGAGCTTTACAGTGTTTTTTTAGCACTTTTAAAGCCCTATTTGAGTGCTGATAAATCACGTTTTGGTAGTAGTGTAAATGATGCATGCCTGTTGTAGGGTGTGGAAAAAGAAATTTATTTTCTTAATACAACACAGTGGCTAACCAGGGTCGTCTCACTTGAGGAGTGTTTGTAGTCGGTTCAATCACTGATTCTAGTTCACCTATTCTAACTTTTTTGTTTGTTTTTATAATTTAATAAAAATGATGGTTTTAAGAGTTTTGAAAAATAGTGAAATTAAAATAATGAAATTAAAACTTTAAATCCAAATGTAGATGCAAATGCAGACAGAATGAAATTCGGAAAGAAAGTCTTGGTCCTAGGGTTGGATAACATGAGTTCATTCATTATTTATTTATTTTTTAAATTCAACTTTATAATTCATTTTATGAAACCTCATTAATGAATTACTTTCCTTTGATTTATTAAGTGTGCGATTTTAGCATGCGTCTGGCACACTAAACCACACCTCCTCTAGTAATCAAGTAGGGTAACACCTCAACCAAGAATGTTATTCCTACAAGAACCGGCTACACCGTATGTCATTTCATCCCTTATAACAACCCCAATTCCACTGTATGAAGGGTTTTCCTAATATAAGAGAGGAAAAATGATTAATCAATGAAAAGAAATGGATATGGAAATAGTGTTATGGTGGACGACCACCGCACCCATGCAATATTCCTATCTCCACCACAAATAAATTTAAAACATTTAAAATTGAAGTGAAATAATAAATAACACCATGAAACCTCCCATGAACCTAAGCCTCGAGTTAGTCACTTTCCATGGCGAAGTGCATAGAGATCACAATGGAATGACAGAAGAGAGAGACTGAGATTGAGATTGATATTAGAAGAGAAATGGGGTGAAAGAAGAAAGGAAAACACTTTAATATAAAAGATATGAATTCATTACATGTGAAAATAAAACTAAAATAAAAATAAAATAAAGAAAGAATAAAAATCTAAATGGCATTTGGCCTCCTCTCCTTGGTGCCCCCGAATGGTGTTGGGAAGGATTGGAATGATTTGAGAGGTAGGGAGCTCCTCTCTTTTTATAGGAAAATTTATATCCTTTGAATGTTGTCACGTTTTTTACCCATTAATTTTCCGCTTCACGTGTGTACTCCTTCATTAAAGTTGTAAATTAATGGGTTGGTCGTCTACCCTCAATCTATCAGCTCATTTTTCCACCGTTTGTAGGAGTTATGATTTTTTCATTGTAGGTTTTTGTTTCTGGATGAAGCATCCAAAAAGCTTCCTTTAAAAATGTGTCATTCAATGGTTGCCTTGATAGATTCAAAACTCCATGTAATTTATTTTGTGTACTCCTATTTGAGTCTTCTTTCATCCCAAAGTGAAATCACCGAATTTGGATGGGTGTAGAGTGAAATGTTCTTTTGTTACATAGGTGGGGTCGACGCTATCCGCTAGGAAAAATCTTTGACTTCATTGATTTTTTATGGACTCTAGATGATTTATTCAGCCCCTAGTCTAGGATAAAAAATGAAGGAAATAAAGTAATTATTATAAAAAATTTTGAATCAGAAAATTTAAAATTATATTTTTCAGGAAATGACCAAAATACCCTAGACGTAAAAATCTGTCAAAAATCCAGAATTAAGCACTTTTCACAATTTAGCTCATTTTTATTCTATAATCCAAATTTCCCATTACTTTAATAAAACATTTAAATACATGGGTTTTATCATTTAAAAACATTAACAATTCATTATTATTATATTAAAAATATGCACATAAATTTTCTCTATCAGTAAATGATATATTTTGTGTGCACATTACAGGTTGGCATAGTGTGATGTTATAAAAATAGCATACTACAGTATATGGGACCTTTATTATCACTTTTGTTAGTGTTGATAAAGTTCCCCCTTTATCAATGTTTTTTAGCACTGATAAAGGGGGCCCCTTTAATAGTGATGAGGATAACAACACTTTTTTAGCATTGTTAAAATCAATTTTATGCTCTATTAAAGAACATATATATAGTAGTGCAACTTCGTCACTGACCAGGGTAGGGAATTGATTCGGCATGACAAAAATTTAACATGAAAATGATTTTAATCTCACATCAAAAACATAAACAACATAAATGAATAAATATTACCCCTCATAATAACAGAGTCGGATATTGTGGAAGAAGGTCATTGAGGTAAGGAGGAGGTAATAGACAACATAGAGGTCGAGTATATGATCCCAAAAACACAAAACTCAGACAAAAAAAGGAAAAATTGGGTATGTAGGGAATAGGAAAGAGTGTTGGAGAAGGGGTTGGGCTCGACCACCATTGAGGGTGGTAGATGTCAGGAAATAGGGAAGAGAGGTCACTGTATCGAGGAGAAGAGATGTCGGGGGGGGGGGGGGGGGGGGGTCATCGATGAGGGAGTGGATTAGGGAAGGGATTAGGGCTTGGCTGCCATTGGGCAGTGGTGGTTTCTGGGAAACAAGTAAGTGGGGTCATCGTCTTAGGGAGAAGGGTTATCGAGGACATTGCTACAATTGGTGTCATGGGACAGGGGGTTAGTGGCCAAGGGAGGGGTTTCGGTGGCTGGTGATTGGTTTTAATGGAGAGGTTTAGGGGGTTTGGGGATACAGGGTTGGGGGAGATTAATTAGGGTTGTTTTATATAGTTATCAAGTAGTGGATGTTTTATAAAATCACTTATATAACATCCAATTTATTAAAATCAATGCAAAAATTTTATGAATAGTGAATTTTTTATTAAACCATCGTTGTATTTTAAATAATATTCAAAAAATAATAATTACAAACAATTATAAGAAACCGCGTTAATAAAATGGTGTTAAATTTTTTTTAGAGATTCCTTTATATAATAGGTAAATACTATAGAGTTTGATTTATCCATATTTTCAAAAAAAAATATCTATCGAGCACAATTGTTTACATGAGATATGATATGATAGACTGACGACCCATTGTATTCTTGGTTATGTAGAACATCTGATATGACTAATGGTAGGATGGGAAACATCGTCATCAAGAAAATGAGTCACTATATATTCTCCTTATACCTCTTTGTGTACCCATAGACACACTAGAAGTTTATCACCACCCAAACCAGATCCCACAGTCCGATCTCTGGCCAAAGCGTCATTGGCGAGTACAACTCACACACCAAGTTCTACCATAGTAGGAAGTTGTTCAGTCACGTCTTGACCAAATTCCATACCATGATGTCTAGAAAAGTTCCATCATAGTGTACATATTTATTTCCAGGTCTTCCAAACAGACCTATTCCCCTCTCTCGTCATCCCCATTTGCACAGAAAAAGGTCACCAAGCAGGTCGGGCTATTGCAGGCTGGCAACTCCCCAGGCGCACCTTGCCACGATGCTCGATCAATGCACACCTGGATAGAGTGTGTTATCTCATCAGTGGATGTGTAGGCTATGAATATGGTGAGAACCTCTTAGGTGTGTTTGTAGGTCTTATCCATGACCCAGTTCATGGCCATCTTCAATGGTTTTCCCACCAGCTTGGTATTGTCGCTGAAGTAGACCCAAACTCAAAGCTGGTGGAGTAGACTATCCACCTCTGATAGCTCGTTCAAATTAACCTAGAATATGTTCATGAGTAGCTCCACCTAATTGGTATTGGGGCCAAAAATGATTGACCCACGGTGCAACAATAATCATGAGATGAAAATAAAGTGAAAATATGGAAATAAATGGACACCAGATGTAATGTGGAAAAACCCTCAAAATGAAACGGGTAAAAACCCACGGGCAAATAGAAGGATCAATATGGGTAAAAGTGGGTAAACACTCTCTCATTATTACAAGGAGAAAACCCTTGTAAATCACTCTTGAATAATTAGGGAAACCACCTCACAAAAACTGCTCGAATAAAAGATGAACTCATGATGAGATGAGAAGATGATGAGATGCTAAAAGCATAGGATTCTCATGACTTTCATAGGTTTTTGTCAACCTCACTTGATGATGGGTTTATCAGGTTGGTCACCAACCACATACCACCCTCAACTTGCCCTATTTGAAAAATTGTGGGTGGCACCGTGTAGTGAATAAACTGTTGACACATCTCCCACTTAGAGAATCGATTGAGAATCAATCACATCTCCACATCCTTTCTATATTCCAAACATTTTAATCTCGTCTCTGTAAGGATGCTTGAGGATATGCACCGTATGAACTTACCAGAGTCAACTGACTTCATTAAGAAATCTATAAGATTTTTTTAGTGTGAATTTTCTAAATGTCCATACTTTCTTCGTCCACCATATCTCGAACAATGTGATATTGTACCCCAATGTTCTTCGTCCTGGAATGAAAAGATGGATTCATTTCAATGTGTAAGGTGCTCTGAATATAAAAAAACAATGGAATATTCTTCTATATGTTCTTAAGATCCTTGAATAATTTTTTCATTCATATCGCTTATTTTCAAGCCTATGTATCTACCATGTACTCTGCCTCCATCGTGGATAAATCCACAAGTGACTGTAACTTCAAAATCCATCTCATAGCTCCTTCTACAAGAGTAAACACTTAACAAGTAGTGGATTTCCTCTAGTTAGAATCACCAGAAAAATCTGAATCAAAATAGCCTCAGATAGTGAAATCTGATCCTCTGTAACATAATGCAGCATTTGACGTCTCATTGATGTATCTTAGGATCCTCTTCATTGTGCTCCAATGCTCCCATCCTAGATTCAACATGTACTGACTAACTGATCCTAGTGCAAGTGAAATGTCTAGTCTAGTATAAACCATGGTGAACATCAGACTTCCTATTGCTAATTCATATGGTACTCGAGACATTTCCATCCTCTTTGCTTCACTATTATGACTCATCGTGGAGGATAACCTGAAATTAATGGGAAGAGGGGTAGATATTGGCTTACAGTCTTTCATGTTGAATCGTTTCAAGACTCTTTGTAAGTAATTATTCTATGATATCCAAATATTTCCATTTTTCTATCTCAGTAAATTTTCATCATAAGAATCCTGTTTACTGGTCCCAAGTCCTTTATATAAAACTCCCTATCCAATTGTACCATAATCTCCTGGATATGATCATTTTTGGGGCCTGCAACAAACATATCATCCACATACAACAGAATAATGGTAAAATCATTACCATATGAACCCATAATATATACACGAGTATATGAATAAAGTCTTCTATATCCAAGGTTCATGATATAGTAATCAAATCTCTTGTACCAATACATTGGTGCCTGTTTGAGACTGTACAGACAGTTTTTCAACCTAAAAACCAAGTTCTCTTTACCTTCTTATGAAAAACCTTCTAGTTAGAGTATATATATATCTTTATTAGGATCACCATGGATAAAAATAATCTTAATGTCTATCTTCTCTAGATGTAGACAGTATGTAGAACACTTCTCCAGAACTAACGGAACAGTCTTCAGTCTAACAATAGGAGAAAATATTTCATTGAAATCGATACCTTCCTTTTGATCATATCCTTTGACCACTAGTCTTGAATGATATCTTTCCACATGATCTTTTCCATCCCTCTTGATCTTAAATACCCTTTTTTTATATCCTTCCTTACATGAGGTAATTGAAAAATATCTCAAGTCTTGTTCTTGTGCAGGGCTTCAAGTTCTTCCTGCATCACCACCATCCATGATAATACATCTGGATTTTAGTTCTCCTCCACAAGAGAAGATGGCTCTACATCCTCCTTCAATAAGCAGTATGAAATATTTCTCTAATTCACATAGTATAATTGCCATAATGGGTCTCTTTTCTCCTGAGTTTACAGTAGTGGTCTTGATTCAACCAATACTTGATATTTGTGCTCTAGTAATGTCACAGAGGAAACTAGTTCTTCCTTGGATTTTCCCTCTTCTTTCACTATGGTAGTTTATGTATTCTACTTCTCCATGTCTCCATAAATTGTAATTTTCACCTTGTATTTTACAAAAATTACATCTATGCTAATGATAAGTTTTCGGGTAGTGGGGTCCCACAAATGATACCCCTTCGCACCATTAGCATATCCCAAGAAGATATATTTTCTAAATATTGAATCTAACTTTGATCTTTCCTGGTCATTGAACATTGTATATACAAGACTTCCAAAAGTATGTAACCAAGAATAGTCACGGGGTTTACCACTCCACATCTCTATCAGTTTCTTTATATCAATCACCATTGAAGGAGATCTATTGATTAAATAACAGGCGGTATTCACTGCTTCTACCCAAAAAAAATTGGCAATTCTTGTAGTCTTCAACATTTCCCTTGTTCTATCCAATAGGGTTACGTTCATCCACTCTGCCACTCCATTATACTAAAACATTTATGCCACCATGAACTATCTCTTGATTCCTTCATGTTTTAAAAAAGTATCAAACTCCTCACTTGTATATTCTCCACCATTTTCAATCCTCAAACACTTAATATTCTTTCCAGATTCAATCTCCCTCTGTTCTTTGAATGTTTTGAAGACTTAAAAAACATAGGATTTACTCTTGATTGGGTACACCCAAAATATCCTAGAAAAATCATCAATGAAGGATACAAATTAACTTTCTCCTCCCAGGGATATAACTGGTGCTTGTCAAACATCGAAATGTATCAATGTTTCCCTCGGAATCCGGGGATGACCGCCTTGATGGGAGGTTCAAACATTCCAATCGGTTTCTAATGAGTTTTTTTCATAGAACCAGAAACATCCAATGATTCCACATCCATTCGGACCTACTTTCCAAAGGTAGGTGCTCATTAGTTTGTGGACTGATGATTCTTAGGAATTTTCATTGGTCAAGAGGATGGGAGGTCGGACTCATCACACCTTTTTTAGGGGAATTATTGTCTACTCCGGGACTCTCTTTATAGATTTAAGTTATGTTCGTGAATCCTTATTACATTACCAAGTATAAAATGATCTTTCCTTCGGATCTTACAATCAACGATTAAATATGTAGGAAATTTAGAGAATCTTTTGTATGTATTTGAGGTTCTTCATCGATAGAGAATCATCTGTATTTGTTAGAGATTCTTGGTCAATGTTACCCATTGACACATTTATACAGAAGTCTCTTGGTCATTATGATGACCATGCTGGTTTTAAAGCCACTCAGTGGGGCACTTGAAGTTTATTGTCATTCAGAAGGACATGGATTATTTTAGAGTTGGGATCGAACCCGTAGATGGGCTACCTACGTATCCTTTGTTTAGAAAAGGAATCAGAACCCACGTAGTTCGAGTAAGGGAGTATGATGTTTATGATTGATGGATCAAAGAAGGATGTCACAATTACTTTTACATTATAAGCTCACGTGAGTCATGCTCGGTGTGAGAAACAAGAGGTATTGGTAAAAAAGTAGACAATTGTTCCATGAAAGATGCAATCATAAGAAATAATGTGGGGCTTATGTATGTATGACTGCCCAGATAAATGAAGGATAGGATTTACTTTAGGGAAGAAATCCAGGAACAGGGTCCATAAAGGTATATGTGCTTTAAGGAGATTTTGAATACTCTAACTTGGGGCTTATTCCTAAAAAGGAGGCCCAGGTTAAGTGATTACGACTGGGACTTACTCCTGAAAAGGAGGCCCAGGTTAAGAGATTATGACTGGGACTTACTCTTGAAAATGAGGCCCAGGTTAAGGATTATGGTTTGGGGCTTACTCCTGAGGAGAATGCCCAAATTAAGGAACTGGGGCTTACTCCTGAAAAGGAAGCCCAGGTTAAGGGATTTGGGGCTTACTCCTAAGAGGATGCCCAAAACATTAAGGGACTTGGGGCTTACTCCTAAAGAGGATGCCCGGATTTGAAGATTTATGACTGGGGATTATTCTTGAAAAGGAGACCTAGGTTAAAGATTCTCTCATATTAAAGGATGAGGTTGAATGAATGAAATATCACTTTTTAGTGACATAAAGATATGTAAATCACAAGGTTTTGAGAGATATTCCACAGAATTCTTTTTAGATAAGGAAGTAAAATCAAGAAATCATGCCATAAATGGATTTTAAGAGTATCTTGAAGACTGAATCTTGAATAGGAAAGGTGTAATGGCTTAAGAGGGGTGAAATGGGCAAGAAAGGCACCCAAAAAGGCAGGAAGTCCTGGCAGGCGCGCAGGTACTGCGTGGGCGCGCAAGTCCTGGTCGCGCAGGTATGTCTGCGCAACACTTGGTGTACTTGCACGGCAGTTAACCAGAAGGGTAATACTTGAGCGACTCTTCATTAAAGCCTTTAGAATTCTCTTGAGGTTTTTTCAGAAGAAGGGCCTGCAAGATCTAATGAAGGAGTAAGGCGGCGCGCAAGTGTGGCCATTTTCTCTTAAGGGTTGGCCACTCAGTCGCGCAAGTGTTGATGAGTTTCAACACTTAGGCCTTCCTCCCCCTCTTTAGATCATCCGTTCTAGGTAAGAAATTACCTTAGAAGTGTTCCGGAAGCTTTGAGAAGAGACTATGGCGCCGGGAGCTCAAATATGGGTTTCTGGAAAAAAATCCTCCCCGGAATGGGGGGCCCACAGGGTCTATTTATAGGCATAAGAAGACCCCGGGCAGTTACCGGGTGGTTATCACTTAGTTCGTGCAAGTCACTTGTGTGACCATAAGGCGTCGCACAAGTGGACTTGCATGACAGTGATATAACTTGCGTGGCACAGGTGCTTTTGATCCCTTGTTCATGCCTTTGTCTATTTTTGATATTTTCTTCAAAGGTTGAATCACTTTGAGCTAAGTTATTTCCCTTTTTCAGATGTTATACTCTGTGACGGAAAGTAGCATCAACAAAAGTCCCCCCTCAGAGTTGGATCCGGAGAGAATAGAGGATTTGACTCTGAGGTGAAAAAGAAAAAACAAGAAAACTGGAAGTTTAAAGTCATGCATGTCAGACATACAAAGGCTAATGTTTAAGGTCGAAATAGCTTTGACCGAAATGGATTATAATTGACTCAATTCCTTGATAACTATTCTGAAAACATAGTACCATACTCAAGTATGATGGAAAATATGTAATCTATGACTTAAGAATATTTGAATCTAAGGAATGATATGAAAAAGAGCTAAAAGGCATTAGAATAAGTAGTTCCCAAGAATGAAGTTACCATTATTTAAAAAAACCGTTCGGGGGTTGAATTATGCAGGGCCACCTAAGGGCATTGGCTGCATAGTTAAATAAAATAGTATCTTTTGGATAACAAGTCTATTATTTAGACTGTTTATGCAAGGCCACCTATGGGCACGTGCTGCATAGTCAGGAAAAAGAATTCTCAGAAATTTACTTTCCTAGTGCTAAAAGCCAGTGAAAGTTTATGGAGATTCAAATCTTCTAAAGTATAGAGTTTGTTGTATGGAAGGAGGTACTTGAATATGGAGAATATATTTCCAAACAAGATTATCGAAGAACTGGATGAATATCACTCCTATAAAGGTCTGACCCAAACATAGGGAAGAAGAATATAAACCATAGACTTGAATACTTTCAGATCATGAAAAAGGATATGGGACAAATATGTTAAGGATGGATATTTTTTCGGATCCCTACATACTGTTATTTAAGACAAATAAGGACAAAAGAGGCATTCTTCCCAATAATGAAGTTACAACTATCTGACAAACCCGTTAGGGGGTTGAATTATGCAGGACCACCTAAGGGCATTGGCTGCATAGTCAAATAATAGTATCTTTTGGCTAACAAGTCTATTATGTAGACTGTTTATGCAAGGCCACCTATGGGCACGTGTTGCATAGTCAGGCAAAGAACTCTCAGAAGTTTGACATTTTTGTGACTAGAAGTCATGAAAAGGGTTATGAGGATCTGGAAATATTTAATGTTAGTATTATGACACATAAATATGGGTATTTTTCAATGTATACAGAGATACACAGATCAATGCTAACCATAATCATGTTGTGGCTGGGTCCTGAATTGAAATGTTGGACTTCACTATGTATCCCATAAGGATGAGAATCAAGCCATACGTAGTTCTTAAACTATAGTTTAATGTCGTGTGGGACAAAAGGATTAGATATCTTAGTTTAGGGTCATAGAGCTTGGACCATTGTAAGAAATACACAGTGTGTGTTTTCATGGGGACTTTTCAGCCAAGGGACTTAAAGTGGAATTTGGGGTTATGCCCAAAGGCTTGGGGCTGGATTCGAGGGACACTCGATTGTTCCTACGTATCCCATAAGGATGGTAATCAAGCCCACGTAGTTCTAGAAATACCTTTTGTACAAATTTGGTTCATACATATGAAGGGTGAAAGGGGAATTTAGTACCATGATGGTTTAACCCAAGATAAAAGGTTTGGGTGTTGCCATGTATGCATGTAGTCTTTGAGATGAAACATGATTGAAAAATCAATGTAAATAATGGTTCCCTCTCAGGTGAGGGTATCAAAGAATATTGTAGTTTATCGTCATACTGGACAAAAGTGTTGTATAGTTTAACATCGTATAACAAGGAAGAATGTGAACCAATGTAAAGATATTGATTCTAGGGGCGGTTTCACGAATCAACATCGTATGAGATGGAGGTGAACCGATGTGAAGAGATTGGTTTTGGGCATGAACCTTGGGAGGTTGCCTACATACCCAGCCTAGAAGGCAAGGATCAAAGTCTGTGTAGTTCAATTAAAGAATGAATTAATGATCAAGTTGTTCTTGGGGACAACGACCTAAAAAAATGATGTTGGGGACTTACACATGGTTAGCAGCCCAGAGAAAATATTATGGTTGAGGTTTGATCTAAGCTCACGTGAGTCATCCTCGGTGTGAGAAACTAGAGGTAGCAACAACCTTAACGATACACAGTTTAACGTCATGTAGGACGTATGAAGGGACTATGCAGTTTAAAGTCTTGCAGTTAGGACTATTGGTGCTGCATAGTTTAGTGTCATGTATCAGGGGCAAAATATAGTTTAATGTTATGTAGGACGTATCACAAACTTTCTGTATAGTTTAGCGTCATGTAGTTAGGACGATGGGGACAATAGAGTTTAACGTCATGTTGGATGAAAGGGGGGGACTGTGCAGTTTAATTTCATGCAGTGAGGACAAAAGAGTGCACCATTTTAACGTCATGTTGGATGCATTGGGGATTTTTTCCACAGTTTAACGTCATGTTGGACAAAAAAGGGACGATACAGTTTAGCGTCATGTTGGACGAAAGTGCGAATAGTTTAAGGTCATATGCATAGACCGTGGATGGTGCAGTTTAATGTCATGTTGGACGGTGGTGTAGTTTAAGGTCATACAGGACCTTTGATGATTATGTAGTTTAACGTCTTTCTGGACGTAAGGGACTTTTATACAGTTTAACGTCATGTAGTTAGGACGTCACAATTTAACATCTTGCTGGATGTAAGGGACTTGAAAACAGTTTAAGGTCATATGCATGGACCGTTGATGATGCTGTTTAAGGTCATACAGGACCTAGTTTCAGTTTAAGGTCATACTGGACCATTTAGGGAACTTTTTTTCCCCAGTTTAACATCGTGTGGGACGAAAGTACGAATAGTTTAAGGTTATATGTATGGACCGTTGCCATGTAGTTTAACGTCATATAGCAAGGACGAACTGGTGCCTCACAGTTTAGTGTCATGTTGCAGGGACATATACACATTTTAACGTCATATAGGACATATGAAGGGACTTTCTGTACAGTTTAGCGTCATGTAGTTAGGACGATGACTTTTTCACAGTTTAACGTCGTGTGGGATGAAAGTACAAATAGTTTAAGGTCATATGTATGGACCTTTGCCGTGTAGTTTAACATCATATAGCAAGGATGAACTGGTGACACATAGTTTAGTGTCATATTGCAGGGACAGATTACATTTTTTGCAGTTTATACAAAATACTTCTTCAAAAATATGTCATTGATTGGAGTAGTGATGAGTTCTCCATCCATTGAGATTAATGAATAAGCTCCATTGGAGTAGACCCTATGTATTGAATAAGGTCCTTCCCATTTTGGATCAAGCTTGGGAGGTTTATTTCCTGGTATCATTGGAGTTCTGAGAACTAATACCAATTCTCCCAGAGTGAATGAATGAAGACGAACTTTTTTGTTAAAAGCTCGTGCTATTCGATTCTGATAGACTTCCAAGTGGTGCAAAGTGCACAATCTTTTCTCATCTAACCATTCCAATTCATTCAATCGCTTTTGAGATTGTTTATCTATAGATTATTGATCACAAATGGCAACTCTGAGTGAGGTTAGTTGAACTTCAATGGGAAAGACGGCTTCCGTTCCATATATTAATGAATATGGAGTTGACCGAGTTGCAGTGCGGGTGGTAGTCCGATAAGCCCATAAAGCATGAAATAGTTTATCAGGCCATGACCTCTTATCTTTATCCACCATCTTCTATAGTATATTTTAAAGAGTCTTATTAAAGGCTTCTATCTGGCCATTGGCCACTGCATGATACCGAGATGAATGGTTGGATTTAATTTTGTATTCTTGATACAATTTCTTCACCTCAGATGAACAAAAATTGGTGCCATTGTCCATCAATATGGTATGAGGGACACCAAATCTGGTAATGATGTTACACTTGATGAAGCTAACAATGCATTTAGAATTGACTTCCTTGAGAGGTATTGCCTCTGCCCATTTGGAAAAGAAGTCAGTAGCAGTAAGAATATACTTAAAATGCTTAGTCGTAGCCGAAGGGTAAGGTCCCACCACATTCATTCCCCATGTGGCAAATGGCCATGAGTATTTAGCTGTATAAAGCAACTCTGGAGGCTGATGAATGAAGTTGGCATGTACTTGGCATGAATGACACTTCTTTGTGAAATCTACACAATCTCGTATCATTGAAGGCCAAAAGTATCCAAGCCTTCGAACCTGATCAGATAGTCTATGTCCAGACTGGTGGGCACCACAGACTCCTACGTGCACTTCTTTCATGATAGCCATTGTCTCTTCACCATCAATTCATCTGAAGAGAACTCCATCAAAACTACGTTTGTAGAGAATTTTCTCTAGGTGATCTGGGCTATCATAAAGAGTAAAATTGACCACACATTGCCAGATTTGTTCTTTCTCAGCTCTATCAGGTGGAAGTGTTCCATTTTGAAGGTATTCCCTGATAGGTGACCTCCATCCTGTAGTATGACCATACGGTTTAGGAATGGGACTAATTTCATTAATTTTCTCTTTTCTGATTCGAACATAAGGTGAAATTGCACGACGGTGGGCAATACTGATGGTTGTCTCATCCTGATTTGGATCTTCCAGAGTTGTGGCTATATTAGCTAATGCATCAGCTTGAGCATTTTGTGATCATGGGACATAAGAAAATGTCAGTTCCAAACGGAATTCTTCCATTAACTCTCTGACGTAATCATATAAAGGGATTAGTTCTTCTTTTCTGATAGCATAATCCCCATTGACTTGTTTGATTACCAGGTCTGAATCACCCTTCACCTTTAAGTGATTCACTTGTGCTTGAAGCGCTAATTCCAATCCTGTGATAAGAGCTTGGTATTCGGCTTCATTATTGGTACCACCTTCCCAAAATAAGAAGGAATAAGGTAACACTGCCTTTTTCTGGAGAAATGAGTACAATTCCTAAGCTAACTTTGTTGAATTTAGGATTTTCCATTTTCTTCCCTGTTGGACTTCTGGAAGAACCATCAAAATACATATCCCATGCTTGAGGACTTTCTTGAATAGAGAAGACTTACTCATCAGGGGGTTCAATATCTGAAGATGTGTCTTCCACTGAAGGGTGTTTAGCCAGGAAATCAGCCAGAGCTTGGCCCTTTATCGCCTTTTGAGACACATACTGAATGTCGAATTACTGCAAAATAACTTTCCACCTTTCTAGACGTCCTATAAGCATTGGATGACTAAAGATTAATTTGAGCGGGTTATTGCGAGATACCAATTGGACCTCATGATGTTGCAGGTAATGTCTCAATTTCTAAACTGCAAAGATTAATGCCAGGAAGCACTTCTCAATACTTGAATACCGGGTTTCTTCTTCAAGCATAGTTCGACCGAGATAGTAGAGGATGTTTTCATTCCCAGTATCATTCTTTTGAGCAAGAAATGCACCCAATGATCGCTCTAGAGATGTCACGTATAGGATAAGTGGTCTTCCTTCAACAGGTGGCATGAGTACCGGTGGACTCAAGAGGTATTTCTTGAGAATATCGAATGCTTCTTGACATTCTTCAATCCACTGGTAAGTGACTCCCTTCTTCATCAATTTGGTAAAGGGTAATCTTTTTCCTGCCAAATTGGCGATGAAACGCCGAATATAGTCTAAGTGTCCTTGAAGTCCTCTTAATTCATTCAAATTTTGAGGAGGTAACATACCAAGGATTGACTTGGTCTTCTCAGGATCGACTTCAATACCATGATGGCATACAACAAAGCCGATAAATTTTCTTGAGTTTACCCCAAAAGCAAATTTTAAGGGGTTCATCTTCAAATTATTTTGTCGAAGCTTGCAGAATATGAATTCCAAATCATCCAAGTGATTATAACTTTGTTTGGATTTAACTACCAAATATTCTATATAGCATTCAACAAATTTCCCTAAGAAGGGTTTGAATATACGATGCATGGCGCGCTGATATGTTGCACCTGCATTCTTTAAGCCAAAGGGCATTACCCGGTAACAAAACACACCCTGAGGGGCTCTGAAGGCTGTGAATTCCTCATCTTCTAGCGCCATTCGGATCTGATTATATCCAGAATATCCATCCATGAAGGAAAGTGCTTCATATCCATCTGTTGCATCAATTAGAATTTCTATAATCAGAACTGGGAAATCATCCTTAGGACAATGCCGATTAAGATCTCTAAAATCGATGCAAACTCTAATTTTTCTGTTCTTCTTCTTTACAGGGAAAATATTAGCCAACCACTTGGGATACTGATCTTCTCTGATGAAGTTAGATTTGATAAGCTTATCCACTTCAGCTTCAATTTTAGAATCATAAGTTGGGTGTGTTCTTCTCACGGCTTGCTTAAATCCTCGATGTTCTTCTGGTAAACCCAAATGATGAATAGAAACATCAGGATGAAGCCTGGGCATTTCTGTATAGTTCCAAGAAAAAATATCTCTATTTCTCTTTAGAAAATAAATATACATCTCTTGCTCTTCAAGGGTCATGGCCGCACTGATTAAAGTGGGGCGTGGATCTTCCTTTGTACCCAGATTTATTTCTTTGAGTTCATCCACAGTGGTAGAGATACCCTCTTCAAATGCTGGAGGAGCATCTCTGAGATCTTCCTCTTCTTATTCATCAGGTGTTATTTCTTCCGTGTCTACTTGCATAGTAGATGACAAATCAGAATTTTCATGATCATAATAGATGTCAAAATTTGCATATCTTGAAGAAGAAGCTTCCATTTCCGACCCGATTGATGATGAAGGGTCTTCTTTAGGTGATAAAGAGGAAATGATGGATTGAGAATCGACATCATTGATCACCTTTGATGTTGCTATAACTTCTTCTGGCCTAATTAGTGAATCATAGACTTGTTGGATTTAAGCAGATGAAATGAAGACGTCATCATTTGTGCTTTCATCACTTCTTAGTAGATTACCAATTTCTCCCATGTTGTCTGGCTCGATTTCTGTAATTGACATTATGGATCTTTCCATAAGAGTATTTTGATTTGGGTCTATCTTGTCAATTTGACTGATAGGCAACACATAATCTGTACTCACATGTGTAAATGGATTTACTGGAATTTTTTTCAAACCATATGGAGCATTAACTTTGGTAATCTCTTTTGTTATGGATTTCTCCCTTTGCTTCATGTGATAGAATTCTGCCTTAATTTATTGAGACTCACATGTCTTGAACGAGGCCTTATCACCATACAACGTCCCAAATTGACCATCGAAACAATATTTGAGACATTGATGGTATGAATAAGGGATAGTCGCATGTTGATGTAACCAGGTTCTTCCAAGAAAAATGTTGAAGGCTGAGTCTTGATCAACAACCATGAAATATGAATTGGATACAAGATCTCCAAACTGAGTTCTGAGTGTAACTTCACCTAGTGGTTCTTGTTCATTTTTATCATATCCTTGTATCATCATGGTGGAGGGAGATAAATCAGATTCCGTGAGGCCTAATCGACGAAGTGTGCGAATGGGCATGAGGTTGACTCATGAACCATTGTCAATGAAAACTCTTCGAACATCCACGCCATTGACTTTTCCAGACAAGTAAAATGGTCTAATATGTCCATGCACAACATCATCTTCATCTTCATCAGTAAAGGATATTATTGCATGGAATTCTTCAAGATTATTCTCTATGTGATAGACATCAGCTGCAACAATTTTAGTTTCAAACTCCTGAGGACTTGGCAAAGCCTCGATGAGTGCTTCCCGGAGATCTTTTGACAGATTCAAAGCATCCAGAATTGATAACTTGGATGGTACATGGGCCAAGTGTTTCAATATATCATACTTTTGATCCAGAGGTCTGCATTTCCCAATAGGAATATGTGGTTTAGCAGGTACCTTGGAAGCAGATGCTTTAGAAGTTGATGCATCTTGTATAGGAGTTGGAAATATTCCTAGTTTTGGAAGATTAGACCGATTAGATCCATTTACTTACTGAGAGGAAGAATATGGAACCTTCAACCAGTCTTCCAAAATAACTGTTCCAGGACTGAATTTGCTATTGGTAGAAGAACTTGCTTGTTCTTGCTGAGCTCGCTGAAGGGCTCTACCACGAGTTTCTGCTGTGTACACAGTTTTAGTAGGGTTAGAATTGGAATAGTGGCTTCTGAAAGATCTAAGTCTTCCCCTGTATCCTTATCCCCTAGAACTTCCTCTGATTCCTCTGTTTGATATAGGGAATTTAGGCTCATTGAAATCAAAACTGCGACTGGCATATGGATATGTTAATTGAATCATATTAACAGAACCAAAGATTAACTCTTTGTCTGATAAAGACTCTGCCTGATTAGCTTGTTTAGGCTGTTCCGTTTGGTGGGGCGGTGCCCATGGCTTTGAAGTAGATGGCATGAAGTCCACCAAAGTCAAAGACAACTTAGGCTTTGACACATACTCATCTTCTTCTGATTCTTTTTCTTTCATTGAATCATGTCATTTCTTTGAGGATTTTCCCTCTGACGAAGATGGTTTTGCCGCAACATTCATGGAAAAAGACACAATTGGTTTCCTTAATTGTGTTCGCAAAATAGCATGAGTTCGATTGATTGTCTTTCTGACCATCCAATCATCATTCTTTTGTGCATTTTTTCTTTTGACTTCCTACCATTCATCTTCCTCCTCTGGAACTGTAGTAGTGACACATGCTACCTGGGCTGAGGAGCCTTTCAATGTGACATGTCCCAAGTTGACCATCTTTTGCAGGAGGTCTTTGAAGACAAAACACTCCTGGATGGGATGCCCCAACATTTGATGAAAAGGGAAATAATTAGTACGATCTTCATCTCCTTTCTTGTTTGGCCTCTTGGGTATTGGCAATTGAACCAAATTGTTTTCCAGATCCGAAATTAAATAACCAGGAACTTGTTCATTTCGGATAGAGTATGTTTTTCTCTTCAAATCCTCAAATTGTTTTCATCTTTGATCTTTTTGATCGTCTAGACGAAAAGGCCTTTGTTGTTGGCGCTCAGAAGGTGGAGCCCTTCGAGAAGATGAAGGTTTTGAGGTCGAAATAGGTACAAGTGCTTGTTTAAGCATAACTATAGCAGTTTCTGCTTTACCCATTCTCCTTCCTGGAGCTGAGGGAATTACATGAGATTTAGCCTTAGCCTGTATAAGGGAATCTTCAATCTGCTGCGCGATTAAAGTAAGGTCTCGAAACCCTCCTGTGTATTTCACAGGGATTAATGGCATGCGTAATTCGTCACGCAGATTTTCCACACATATTGGAAACAATTCTTCTTGAGGGAGTGCTAAACTCAAGGAATATGTTAATCCCTTCCATTGAGAAATGAAATCATAAACCCTTTCATTCTCCCTTTGCTTACAGTTTTTAAGATCGAAAACTGTTGTCTTTGGAAAAGTTGAGCTAAACTGAAGGATGAATTTTTAGCGAAGATCCTCCCATCTGGTAATTGACCGGGATTGCAAGCTTGTATACCAAACAAAAGCTGGTCCTTGCAAGGTTCGCACGAATCATCTTAGTTTCACTGCTTCTTGCTGCTCCGGAGTTTCCATCATAGGATCACAACAAGACACGTAATGCGTCAAATGTTGTTCTGGATTGCCTGATCCATTGAAAATAGGGAATACAGGGTTCCCAAAACTGGATGGAGGAGAAATTGAATCTACCCATTCAGGGTAAACTTTCTTTTTTGGTTGAACTTGCGCAAGCTTCCCTTCCATAGTTTCTAACTGAGCTGTTAATAACTCAATAGTTGTTATTAACTTTTGAGAAACATCCAGTTGAAATTGGACTTGAGTAGGTGCAATGACTGGAGCTTGGATAGATATGGAAATTGGCGTTGCAACTAATGGTAGCACTGCCAACTGTTGTTGCACTTGACCCTCAGGATTAGACCTGTGAGGGTGTACTGATAGAGGAGGATATTCTTGATCCATCTCAGTAGCTGCAACAAATTGCTTTGGCTGACTGAATCCAGCATGCTTAAGAATAAGACTACTCTGAAGTAGTTCTGCATTCAACCTTCTTAATTCCTTCATTTCTTCTTCCTGTTGTGAAAACCTCTGCTCTAGTGAGATCTATTGACCTTCTCCAGAGGAAGGATATGTAACCTGGTTCTTTCCCTTCCCTTTGTTGGACCCTTTTTAGAGAGGGGGAAGTGGGTTACTCGAAGGATTACTTAAGTTCTGAGTAATCCATTGACTTCGTGTATGCACACCTTCTTCATTTGTGTTGGTGCGTACATCTTCTTGAGTAGGAACCTATTCATCTGAGTCCCCTGAGTGAGCCTCATCTGGTGGATCAGCAACAACGGCATTGATGATATTAATCAATTCATAACTCATTGCATCCCTTCTATCAGCATTTCTGTGATATTGTCTTCTTCCATGTCTTTGATGAGACATTTCCTTTTTTTTATTCAATCCCTCAGGAACTTCTTGATGAACCATAATTTGGAGGGAATCTCTTGATAATTTGGCTCTTCGTTCCTCTTGAGGTTTCTTCCCTAATTGAGAAAAGACCGACAATCTCTGAGGAGGGGATTGATGATTTGAAAAAGTCCCTAGTCCAGTGGACTGGGGCTATTCCTGCTATTCTCGCTCAACTCCTTGGAACATATTTGTTGATTCCGAGGGTTGGTTTAAAAGAGTCCCTAGTCTGGCGAGATGGGGTGGTTCTTGACATGCTATGTCTGAGACTTTCTTGAAAGTCCTCCTGATCTTGCGAACCTTAGTCCTGAAATTAGCTGGATACATTAATCTGTATCCTCTTTTATCACCCGGTTCAAAATACCGTTGGATGATTTCTGAAACTTCTGTCATTTGGTGATGTGCTTGCTCCAAACGAGAGGCCTTTTCAATATTCTCATTTGATTGATGAAAGAGTAATTCAACAACTTGTTCTCTGTATTCTTGATTTTGAGAGGAACTAGTTGAAGCATGTTCTTGGGAAAGCTTTTGATTACAAACAAAGCCCATTGACTGTGGCCGGCCATGGGAAATAACATTGCATGAGACCATTTTCGGCGGGCTTTGCTGACTGGAGAGCAATGTTAAATGCAGTGATCCATGAACACCCCATCCTCTGATACGAATACCAGATGGGGCATTGGAAATTAACTGACGCAATCTTCTTAGTGCGTCAAAGCATGAACGTTGAAGGGATCTCTACTGCTTTTTAGCCTTCGGATATCGAGAGACTGATAGAGATGCCAAATCAATCTAACGTTGTAACCCTTATATTATCTTAAGATGATTTTCATATTCATCATAAGATAATACTTTATTTTTCAACTGACAAAGATTTTTCCATATTTTGAGATGAATATCATGAATTTCATCTTCTGTCAACATTTCTGGAATATTATACTAAGAGTCATCCAGAGGCCAAAACATAACTCGCACCTCACCTTTCGCCAGTTGTTTTCTCATGTTCAGCATTTCCTCTTTATCATTTGATGAAGATTATTCTACCTGATTTGACCAGAGTTGGTGTTTCCTTGTTGCTTCATTAGATTCAACAGGATTGGTAGAGAAATCATTGATCAAACTAGAAGATGCATGACTTAGGGGTGGTTCAGAGAATGACCTATACCCTGGGCTATCTTTAGATTGAGAAAGTATTTCACCTGCTAGAGATGAAGCTTCAAACATGACTGGTTTCGCATTTGCAAGTGCCTCAAGATAAGAGGGCTTTCTCAGCACTACATTGTCCACTGGATCATTTTCCGGCCAATGTGCATCACTACTACGAAGAGGAATTTCACAGCGAAATTCATCATCATGGGGAGGACCACCATAATGGGTTACAGTAAAAGATGAGATCTCTTGCTCCTTGGTCTTCTAACCACACATAGGGTTCCTGTGGCTCTCATCTGAAGATGAAACTTCGAGATCGACCGAATTGTCATGAAGCAAGCCTTCATGAGGAAGTGTCTGTTGAAGACCTTTGTAATTAATGTTACTACTATTCAGAACTAAGGGAGTAGAATCTTGAATTCCAATAGATAATTGTCTAAGGGCTTCAAGAACTCCAGCATCGAGCAAGGCCTTGTTATAGATTGGAACTTGATCTCCTGACTGTACTGGGCGGGTCTTTTTCTTAGACGCCTTCTTACTCGTCGTGGAAACCACTTGTTGACGAAAGTGGCTACTCTGAGCAGGCTTATGTGCCTGGTCAGGAAGGATGGCCCGGTTAGGCTGACGATATCCTCTCAAATCATGTGTATGTTCCTGACTTGGTCGTCCCTGTGATATGGGGGAGTATGCCCCATAACCCTCTTGGACTGGAACAGATGTGTGTTTCTGTTCTGGAGTGAATTGTTGATGTATCACTCCACTGGTAGGGATAGATTTATGTGTCTTTCCCTAAGATTCCACTGAAGTTGTTATAATATCCTGGCAGGCATCCAGAATATGAGCAGGGGTTTGATTCTGCTCTTTCACCATTGATAGAATATGCTTGGTGACTTCAGCTGCCAGAACAGGAATATACGTCCATTCCGGGCTTGGAGAAAGTGTATGTGCCTGCTCGTGTCCTCCTTTTACTATCAGTGAATCCTGACAGTACTCAAGTGTGGGGGCAGAGAGTTGAGTCTGCCTTCTATTTGTTGTCGGGGCTTTCCGACTAACTTCTCTGAATACTACCAAGCGAGACTGTTGGTAGGCTTGATTAATACTAGCAAGTGTATGTTCCTGCTAATTGCACTTCCCCAAACGTGGTTGAAGAGATCCATCATATGTAGTGAGATGAGCCTACTAACTAGCTGATGGTGTATAAACAGGTGTATGTTCCTTCCTATAGTACTCCGCCGGAATTTCCTGGCAGGATTGGCATGATGCTGCCAGACAAGTCTGCTGGATAGCGGAATTAAAATGGGCAGGTGTATGTGCCTGCTCGTTGCTTTCCACCAAGTTAGGTTGGTGGACTTCTCTGAAAATGGCAGAGATGAGAACCTGCTCACTGTTGACCGGATTCCGCCTCTGGTGGTTCGTCTTTCTTGCTCGGGTTCGAGGAACCTGAGCCGAACGCCTGGAGTCGGTACCCTCATCATGTTGAGGGCGCACTAATTCACGAGTCTGGTGGCGATTGTTGGTGGGATCCCTCAGGAAGGATTCATGTCTGTTTAAATTAAGGTACTGAGGGACCTGCTCATTCACCTACCTAGAATAAGGGAGTGAATGGTGATTGTGTTTCGGGGATAATGACCTGAAACGGCTGGAGACGGTAGTCAGCACCGCCTTCTTCTTGATCACTGGTCGTCATTGTCTGGATGACGGATGTGAGTTGTTTACTTGGAGGGCTTGTCGGGCATCCTCCAGAGTTGGGATGGTACCGTGTTGACAGAACTCCTTAACCAGTGCATTTGATACCCAGTGTTGAAGATGCTGAGTAGGTGATATCGTCCTAAGAGTGGACGATGATCCAGCAGGAGTAGCAGCAGTGCAATTTGCAGCAGCAGTATTCACAGGTGTGAATTTGAGAGTAGCCATTATGGAAATGCAGAAGATCTTGGAAAAGAGTGCCTGTTTGATATAACAGACGTATTCAAGATAAATTCATCAACTACATCTTTTATATGAGCACATATGTTATTGACTGTCTTGTTGGCCCTCTCATTGAGTTTAAATAGGGGCCTAAAAAATAGGTAAAACATCGTTTTAAATTTGGTTAATGATTCATGTCGGGTTCACCATTTTTGTTTCCCTCGGAATCCGGGAATGACCGCCTTGATGGGAGGTTCAAACGTTCCGATCAGTTTCTAACGGGTTTGTTCATAGAACCGAAAACATCCAATGATTCCACATCAATTCGGACCTACTTTCCAAAGGTAGGTGCTCATTAGTTTTTGGAATGATGAGGCTTAGGAATTTGCATTGGTCGAGAGGATGGGATGTCGGACTCATCACACCTTTTTGAGGGGAATTATTGTCTACTCTGGGACTCTCTTTATAGATTTAAGTTATGTTCGTGAATCCTTATTACATTACCAAGTATAAAATGATCTTTCCTTCATATCTGACAATCAATGATTATATATGTACGAAATTTAGAGAATCTTTTGTATGTATTCGAGGTTCTTCATCGATAGAGAATCATCTGTATTTGTTAGAGATTCTTGGTCAATGTTACCCTTTGACACATTTATACAGAAGTCTCTTGGTCATTATGATGACCATGCTGGTTTTAAAGCCACTCAGTGAGGCACTTGAAGTTTATTTTCATTCAGAAGGACATGGATTATTTTAGAGTTGGGATTGAACCCGTAGACGGGCTACCTACGTATCCTTTATTTAGAAAAGGAATCAGAACCCACGTAGTTCGAGTAAGGGAGTATGATGTTTATGATTGATGGCTCAAATAAGGATGTCACAATTACTTTTACACTCTAATCTCACGTGAGTCATGCTCGGTGTGAGAAACAAGAGGTATTGGTAAAAAATTAGACAATTGTGCCATGAAAGATGCAATCATAAGAAATAATGTGGGGCTTATGTATGTATGACTGCCCAGATAAATGAAGGTTAGGATTTACTTTAGGGAAGAAATCCAGGAACAGGGTCCATAAAGGTATATGTGCTTCATGGGGATTTTGAATACTCTAACTTGGGGCTTATTCCTAAAAAGTAGGCCCAAGTTAAGGGATTATGACTGGGACATACTCCTGAAAATGAGGCCCAGGTTAAGGGATTATGACTGGGACTTACTCCTGAAAAGGAGGCCCAGGTTAAGGATTAAGGTTTGGGGATTACTCCTGAGGAGAATGCCCAAATTATGGAACTAGGGCTTACTCCTGAAAAGGAAGTCCAGGTTAAGGGATTTGGGGCTTACTCCTAAGAGGATGCCCAAAAAATTAAGGGACTTGGGGCTTACTCCTAAAGAGGATACCCAGATTTGAAGACTTATGACTAGGGATTATTCTTGAAAAGGAGACCCAGGTTAAAGATTCTCTCATCTTAAAGGATGAGGTTAAATGAATGAACTCTCACTTTTTAGTGACATAAAGATATATAAATCACTAGGTTTTGAGAGATATTCCACAGAATTCCTTTCAGATAAGGAAGTAAAATTAAGAAATCAGGTCATAAATGGCTTTGAAGAGTGTCTTGAAGACTGAATCTTGAATAGGAAAGGTGTAATGGCTTAAGAGGGGTGAAATGGGCAAGAAAGGCACCCAAAAAGGCAGGGGCACGCAAGTCCTGGAAGGCACACATGTACTGCGTGGGCGCGCAAGTCCTGGTCGCACAGGTCCTGGTCGCGCAGGTATGCTTGCGTGACACATGGTGTACTTGCGCGGCAGTTAACCAGAAGGGTAATACTTGAGTGACTCTTCATTAAAGCCTTTAGAATCCTCTTCAGGTTTTTTCAGAAGAAGGGAGCACAAGATCTAATGAAGGAGTAAGGCGGCGCGCAAGTGTGTCCCTTTTCACTTAAGGGATGGCCACTCAGGTGCGCAAGTGTTGATGAGTTTCAACACTTAGGCCTTCCTCCCCCTCTTTAGATCTTCCATTCTAGGTAAGAAATTACCTTAGAAGTGTTCCGAAAGCTTTGAGAAGATACTAGGGCGCCGGGAGCTCAAATATGGGTTTCTGGAAAAAATCCTCCCTGGAATGGGGGGCCCACATGGTCTATTTATAGGCAAGAGAATACCCCGAGCGGTTACCGGGAAGTTATCACTTAGGTCGCGCAAGTCACTTGCGCGACCATAAGGCGTCGCGCAAGTGGACTTGTGCTACAGTGATATAACTTGCGCGACACAGGTGCTTTTGATCCCTTGTTCATGACTTTGTCGATTTTTGATATTTTCTTTAAAGGTTGAATCACTTTGAGCTAAGTTATTTCCCTTTTTTAGTCGTTAGACTCTGTGATGGAAAGGAGCATCAACAATCAACTCTAAGATCTATTTGCTTTTTTTTGTTGACATCCCAAACCTTAACCTATGTTGCTTTCTCAAAACACAATGCTCACAAAATGGTAAAGATACCTTTGTAATATTATACGATAACTTCTAATCTGCAAGAATCATTAGGCCTTGTTCTGTTATATGGCCAAGATTCTGATTCCATAACGTCATCAACGCTTCTGTTGATGTAGTTAATGTGAAAACTATCTCTACAATCCTTGTACGTTTCACCCATAATCATATACAAGTTATTAAATATATTCTTTGTCTTCATTTCCATAAAAATTCCCTTCACAATGTTGGTACTAAACTGATGTTCAAGATGATGAAGGTTTCAATTGTTTTCTATTATTGTCAAGGTATGTTTTGAAGAAAGTAAATCACCTCACTTTTTTGTGTGGAAACAATTATTTTGGGTTTACTTTGGAAATAATCATACACATGTTAATTGTGAAGATGTTTTTTTGATTTTTATTTTATATAAATCATGAGTTTTATTGATAACTTGTGATGAAATATTGATAGAAGAAAGGGGGGGTGAAAGAGTTGCTGCCAATCAGAAAAGAATCGTATTCAGATTGTTTTTTCAAAACAATCAGAAAAGAATCATATACAAATTGTATTTCAAAATAATAAAAAAGAATCACATTTAGGTTTATCGTATCCAGATGGTAGGGTGAAGGAAGTGGTAATGATTATTTTTCAAAACAATCAAAAAAGCATCGTATTCAAATTTATCGTATCTGAATGGCATAGTAAATAAGTGGTACCCATTTTTTTCAAAACTTTTAGAAAAAAATCATATCCAGATTGTATTGATTGTCTTTCAAAACAATTGTATCTAGATTGTATCAATTGTCTTTAAAAAAATTGGATTTCAGGTGAAAGTAAAAGAAGTGGTATTGATGTAAAGGTGGTGCCGATGAAATTGGTATCAATGTAAAAGTGATTTCAATGGGAAAAGTGATGTCGATGGAAATTTGTGCTGATCTAAGTGGTCCTAATAGAAGAGGTAATGCTGATAGAAGATGAGACACCAATTGTTTTTCAAAACAATCATACTCAGGTAGAAGAAAAGGAATGAGATGGTGTTTATTGAGAATGAATCATATCGTATTGTTTTTTATTGTATTTGAGAAGATCATCCTTATGAGATTGTATTATATCATATCTAGTAATCGTATCCATCAATCGAAACTAGAATGATCGTAACCAGAAATGATTGTATCCAGAATGATCATATCTCGAATGATCATAACTAGAATGATTGTAACCAGAAATGATCATATCCAGAATGATTGTATCCAGAATGATCGTAACCAGAAATATCATATCTATAATGATCGTAAAAAAAATGATCATATCTAGGATGATCGTAACCAGAATGATTGTAACCAGAATGATCATAACTATATATGATCATATTCAAGATATTAGTATCCAGACCATTTATATTCAAAAAAATATCACGCTTGTGTTGAGATGAAAATAAAAAATAAGGAATGAATGGAAAGTTATAATAATTTCCAACTGAAGTCAGACGGTGCTAAAGATGATCCTCAATGAATTCAAAGTCATGAAGGTATTCAGGATTCAAGCACAGGTTTTAAATGTAATGATTTGTTTTCTCAAAAGGTTCAAGAGAAAATAAAATAAAGTGGAGATATATGAATGAATTTTCAAGGGGGATACATTCTTTTAAAATAATGATTGTATCTCAAGTGGAGAAGTGCATTTCTTCAAACACATTCAATTGGTATGGTTTCAATCATTTTTTTTGAAGAAATAAGTATGATAGAATTTGATTCAGACCCATGTATTTCTCATCAATTGTAATCGCATTGACATTTGAAATGGGGGTCTGGAAAAGAAGAGATGAAGATTGTAGAAGATTTAATAAGAATCAAGAAGCATTGATGAAGTCATAATTTCTCTAGGATTTTAGAAGAAATTCAGATTTGGGTGAATTTAAGTGAGCGCTAAAGTGTTTTGGGATTCCCACCTAAACATGTTTTGGGTCACCTATAAAAGGGAAACAATTACCTTATACTTGTGTGACTTGCAGAGAGAGAAGCTTCAGGTTTCTAGAGATAAGGAGAGTTCAATTCTGTTTGGATTGAAAATTGTCTTGGGTGGTTCTGATTCATCCATATTCTATTCAGCATGAAAATTTTATTCAGGAATTGAAGTAGTGTTGATTCTAATCTATTTTTTTCTATCTGAAAATCATATTGGAAGATTTGTTTTGAAAGAATCAGACTAGGATCATTGTTTTGAAAGAATCGTTCTGGGAGATTTGTTTTGAAATAATCGGATTGGGAGCTCTGTTTTGAAAAAATCAGACTCGGAAAATATCAAACTCAGTGTTTCGTAACAAAGTACAGGTAGTTCTTACCTTTCTTCTAGGTAAGGAATTGATGAATTATATTACAATTTGAATGCATTTGTTGAATTGAAAAGAATCAATGGTAACATGAGTTGTTACAAAACAATTGGATTACTCTATTGGGCTAAGAGGGAGTAAACTCACTAGTGGGATTGTTTCATAGTGCTACACAAGTTAAAGGGTACATCCTACTCATTGTAATACAAGGATTGTTTTATTAGTGGATTGTATGGTATTTGATCATTTCCAAACCATACTAAGGACGAAGCTATTCTTATTGAATAGTGAACCTTGTAAATCTTTGTGTTCCTTTGGATGTGTGTTGATTTTTTTCTCAGTAGGGAATTAAAATCCATAATAAGAGGTGAAGGTTTTTTCAATTGAAAATAAACATAAATGAAAAAGGGTATCACTGATTCCCCCTACCCCTATCAGTGATACAATAATCTGAATGGGCACTTTCAATTGGTATTAGAGCATTGGTTTCCTTCATTTTTCTTTGCTGATGAAGAATGTGAACTGTGTGAACAGTAAAGGTATTCTGGTTTTTGATGGAAAGAACTATCATATATAGAAAGATAGAATTTTTCCATATATTATGTCTATCAGTTATGATGTTCTTGAAGCCACAATAGTTTTCTTTCCTCCCATTGATGATAGTTCTCTACTTGCACCTGTTGACAAGAAGTTTCTTGAGAATGATGAAAGAGACAAGAATGTTATATTATCATCACTTTCTAAAAGTGAATTATTGAGAGTGAAAGGTGTTACCATAGATAATGGTATATGGGATAAGTTGAAAACATATATGAAGGAAATAAAAAAGTAAAGAAGGAAAAGTTACAAATATAGAGATTGAAGTATGATGATTTGAATATGGGTGAGCATTAATCTGTTGGGTAATTCTTTACTAGGGTGAATGAAATTGTGAGTACTATCAGATGTCTTGGTGAAAAGATGAAATACTATAAAGATTTTGAAAAAAATATTGAAAATACTACCTGAAAAATTTGATGAAAAAGTTTCTTCACTAGAAGACAGAGATCCTGAAACATTGTCTCTTGATGATTTACATAGCACTGTTATTACCTATGAAATAAGAAGAGATAATGATATTAAGAGAAAAACAAATGTTTATAGAGAAATTTCATTCATGGATATGAATAAAGAAAAGTCAAAGAATATTGTTATTTAAAATGAAGCCGGTGATTCTAACTCTGAAAATAAGGTATGTAAAAATCTCAATGAAATCATATCCTTGTTTTCTAAAAATGTGAAAAGAGGTATAGGGAAATACAAAGGGAAACTTCCCTTGAAATGTTTTGAATGTGTAGGTGTTGGTCACTTTGTGGATAATTATCCTTGAAGAAAGAAATAAGAGGATAGTGATATTGAAGAAAGAAATACAAGAAGATCGTGGAACAAAAATGGAGACAAATGAAAAAAAAAGAAATTATTCACATCAAAAAGAAGAATTTTCTTATCTAAATATGATGAAGAAGAAGAGAGTGATTCTGAATCCAAAAAATCCATTGAGTATGGTAATGAAAATACATTCATTGCAATAGTGAATGATGAATAATTTAGAAGCAGTAGTTCTAAATAAGAAAAAACTCCAGCTTGAAATGCATCTGAAAGAAGAGTTGAAAGAATGTATGAGAAAGATCAAAAGTCTTGAAAAGAAAAAAAATGTGGAAGATGAATGCTCAAGAAACCAATAATGTTTTACTGGTGAGAAAGAAAAACTGATTAAATATATTGATGATTTGAAGAAATATCTTGAAGAAGAAAATAATCATAATGAGCATTTAGAGGTGAAGCTAAAAGTAATAGAAGAAGAGTTGGAACTTTTCCAACAAAAACTCTCTGAAGCTGAAAAGAAAATTCTATGTTTCCAAAACTCTATCACTGAAGTTGGTGAATGTTATCATAATGAGAAACATGATAATTTTCAACAAAAGATACCTTCAAAGGGTGATAAGAAGAATTGAATTGTTTTTTAAATTAAGAAAGATGGGAATGTCATGTATGTGGCCAAGACCAACATGGTTGGGAATGTTTTGAAACATTCAGAATATAGAAATGTTTCCAATACTCCTGAATCTGATAATTCATAAAATAAAATAAGGAATCTGATTAATAATAGAAAGTTTCATGAATTGGAAAATAAAGAGAAGAAGGTGACTGAAAAACACATTCACAATTCTGATTAGTATGGAGGTTTCACAGGAAAATACTCTTTATATGGGTATTGATGGTATTGTGGGGGATTTGGGAACATAGAAAGTATGTGTTGGTTTAATCAAAAAAATTAATATTATCCCACATGTTATGAAAGTTATAGATTTTGGGGGAGTCAATCTCCTCAAAGATAGAAAAATGAGAAGGTTGTCTTGAAGAAATCTGAAAAGAATAAAGTGAAGATTGAAAATAAGTTTCAAACCTAGGAAACTAATTGTGAATGATGTGAAAAACCTAGACATCTTTCAAAAGTATGTCTTTTTTTGTTACCAGTTTAGAAAAATATTCTCAATTCTCAAAATCCAAAGGTGAATAATGAAAATAATGGAGAAAAGGTTCTTGTTATTGAAACTGCATTAAAATCCATGAAAGGAGAAAGACACTTGATACTTGATAGTGGGTGTTCTTATCACATGACAAGATACTTGAAATTTTTGAAGGATGTGAAAGATTTTAAAGAAGGCACGGTGACATTTTTAAATGATGAATCATTGAAAATCAAAGGTGTTGGGTCATCCACTAATGGAAAATAAAATATAAAATCTAAGAAAACATTGTATGTTGATGGGTTTAAACACAATATTTTAATTGTTTCACAATTGTTTGATGAAGGTAACAAGGTTATGTTAAAGAAATATGGATTCTTTTTAAAGGTTGAAGAATATGGTAATATTGTTACAAGAGGCCAATATGCAAAATGGAACTTGTTTCAGGTTAGTGATTCGCAAAACTCTTATTACATGAGTAAGGTGGAAGAGAATTTGTTATGGTATAAAAGGCATAGACACATGTGTTAGAGAAACATGAGAAAGTTATTCAAAAGAGATAGTATCCAATACATTCTCATTTTTATAAGAAGTGGAGATTGGTGTTGCATTGTTTTTTAGAAAGTAAATATTACAAATGTTGTCCATAAGAAAGTTGATATTTTTTCAAAATATCCCCTGGAGATAATCTATTCCGATATATGCGGGACAATGAGAAAACAATAAACACATGGAGATGAGTATTTCATTACATTCATTGATTATTTTACTCTAATTACCTGTGTTATGTACATGAAACACAAGTCATATTCTTTGAAAATGTTTAAAAGTTTTAGAAGAAAAGCTAAGAAATAATGTGAGTATTCTATGAAGAATTTGAGAACTGATAATGGTGGTGAATATAGAAGTGAAGAGTTAGAAAACTATGTTGAGAAGCAAGGATTTCAGCATGGGTATAGATCTCTATACACTCCCCAACAAAATGGGGTTACTGAAAGAAATAATAGAATCCTGGTGGAAATGGGAAGAACCATGTTACTTGATCATGGTCTTTATCATTGATTTTTGTGGTAATCTTTGAGTACTTCTATTTATATTCAGAAGTTTTGTTTCTATAGGAATCAGTGGGGTATGACTTCCTATGAATTTTTTTATGGAAAAAATCCAAGTTTTAATCACTTTAGAGTTTTCAAGAGTCCTTGTATTATAAAGAAAAAAGGTTGAAACTATGGTAAGTTTGAGCAGAAAGGTGAGGATGGAATCTTTCTTGGATATTCTTCAGAAGAAAGAGGATACAGATGCTTTAACAAAGAAATAAAAATAAATTTTAATTCAGTTGATGTAATAGATATTGAAGTATTCGAGAAATAGAAACATGTTCAGGCAGACAATGAAGTTAAGAAAGTTGAAGAATATAATTCTGACAAGGATACAAATAATTGTAATCCTAATAAAGTTGAAGAATCGAACCCATATATTTATAGTGATGAGGAAGATAATAAAAAATATTATCCAAGGATGAGGAAACATTTGGAAGCACAAAATATAATTGGTGATCGACATGATAAGGTTCAAACAAGAAGAACAACCAATTCCATTACACATACTTCTTTGTATTCAAAGGAGGAACCAAATGATGTGAAAGAAGATTTTGAGCATCTGGAATGGGTTCAATCCATAAATAAATAATTGGATCATATTTAAAAGAATAATACATGGGAACTCATACCCAATCCTGAAAACAAAAATATCATTGTCACAAAATGGGTTTTCCAGAACAAGTTGAAGGAAAAAGGTGATGTTATAAGAAACAAAGCAAGATTGGTTTGAAAAGGGTATTCATAGATTGAGGTTATTGGTTTTAATGAAACCTTTTCTCAAGTGGAAAGAATTGAAAAAATCATAATCTTTATTGCTATTTTCGCATAACAAGGCTACAACATCTTTCAAATAGATGTTAAATCTTTCTTACTAAATGGTGATCTTGAAGAAGATGCTTATATTGAACAACATTGTGGCTTTGTTATTGGAAAAGATGAAGGTTATGTGAACAGATTGAAAAAGGTACTGTATGGCCTAAAATAAGCTTTGAGGACATGATATTCCAAATTGGATACATTTTTAAGAAAGATTAATTTTAACAAAGGAAGAGTGGATAGAAATATTTAAATCAGATAAAGTCAAGAGTATTCCCTCATTGTAATTGTTTATATTGATGATATTATCTTTTCTGGGAATAATGAAGGAAGCTATGAGAGATTTGCTAAAGAAATGAAGAATGTATTTGAAATGCCCATACTGGGAGAAATTAAATACTTTATTAGGTTACAAGTATAGAAAAAGAAAGAATACATTTTCCTCTCCCATGAAAAGTATGAAAATGAACTTCTCAAGAGGATTGGCATGGAAAATTGAAAACCTGTTTCCACACCAATTTTAGTGGGAACAAAACTGAGTAAAGATGGATATGGAAATAGAGTGGATCGAAAAGAGTGTCGAAATTTGATTAAAATTCTATTGTATTTGATTGCCTCAATGCCCAACATTGTTTATGATGTTATGTGTAAGATTTTAGAGTTCTCCAAGAGAATGAAATCTTATTGCTGGAAAAAGAATTCTCAAATACATCAGAGGCACAACAGAATTTGGAATCAGGTCTTGCATCTCAGATAGTATTGATTTATCTGGGTATTCTGATGCATATTGGGAAGGAAATGTGGATGATAGAAGATCTACATCTGGTGGTGTATTATTTTTGGGAAATAATTGTGTTAGTTGGCATTCAAAGAAACAAAACTCAGTAACTCTCAGTACTTCTAAATCTAAGTATGTTTATTTTACTCAAGCTTCTACTCAACTTATGTGGATGAAAACACAATTGGAAGATTTACTTTTATAAGTGAAGTTACCCTTGATCTTGGGTTGTGACAATCAAAGTACAATCAATCTCACCAGGAATCCAGTTCAATATTCTTATTCAAAACATATTGATATCAAATATAATTTCATTAAATATCATGTAGTGAAGAATGAATTGAAGTTAGAGTATGTTCCAACATCGGAACAAGTTATTGATATCTTCACAAAACCTTTATCGAAGGAATCATTCTCAAAAATGTGGTTGAACATCGGTGTCCAACCTCTTTCTCTTCAAGTTTAAGGTATGTGTATTTTTTCCCCTCTCTCATCTTACTTTTGGATTGTTTTTTCAAGGGGGATAATTGTTTTGTTTCATAAATATATTGAAAAAAAGAGAGGGCTGTGGGTAAGCTGTGAATTCATCATTTCTTAGTGTGTGAACAATTCTAATTGTTTGTTACAGTGGTTGAAGGAAAAGAAGTTTAATTTTTTCCAGAAAGAATGAAGAAAATAAAAAGGTGGTCATGATCACTATTTTGTATAGAATGTTTTTTCTATTTATGATTCTTGTTTCCTATAAATATTTATCTTACATAGGATTAGAATTTTTTATATGTAATCCATTTCTTGAGTTTACAAAGTTTATTGATTTATGAAACTTGGTTGAAAACAAAATCTAAAGGGGGAGATTTTTGGGGATAAGCTTATGTTCAAGGTGATGAAGGTTTCGAGTGATGTATTTTTTTATCAAGGTATGTTTTGAATAAAGGAAATCACTTCACTTTGTTTTGTGGAAGTAATTATTTTGGGTTTGTTTTTAAAAGAATCAGACCCATGTTAATTTTGATGATTCTTTGATGATTTGTATTTCATATAAATCATGAGTTGTATTGAGAACTAGTGATGAAATCTTGATAGAAGAAATGGGGGGTGAAATAGTTGTTGTTAATTGGAAAATAATCGTATTTAGATTGTTTTTTCAAAATAATTAGAAAATAATCATATTTATATTGTTTTTCAAAAAAATCAAAAAAGAATCATATTTAGTTTTATCGTATCTAGATGGTCTAGTGAAAGAAGTGGTACAGATTGTTTTTCATAATAATCATAAAATAATCTTATTCAGATTTATCATATCTAGATGGAATATAGAAATAAGTGGTACCATTGTTTTTCAAAACAATCATAAAACAATCGTATCCAGATTGTATCAATTTTCTTTAAAAAAACGGATTCTGGGTGAAAGTAAAAGAAGTTGTACTGATGGAAAGTTGGTTCTGATGAAATTTGTGTTGATGGAAAAGTGATGCTGATGGGAAAAGTGATTTTGATTGAAAGTGGTGCTGATCTAAGTGGTGTCAATGGAAGAGGTAATGTTGGTAGAAGATGAGACATTGATTTTTTTTCAAAACAATCATATTCAGGTAGAAGAAAATTAATGAGATGGTGTTGATTGAGAATGAATCATATCATATTGTTTTGCATCATATCTAGTAAGATCATACTTATTAGATTTTATTATATTGTATCTAGAAATCGTAACTATTAATCACAGCCAGAATGATCATAACTAGAAATGATCGTATCCAGAATGATCGTACCAGAATGATCATAACCAGAAATGATTGTATCTAGAATGATCGTATCAAGAATGATTGTATCTAGTATGATCATAACCAGAATGATTGTATCCAAAATGATCATAACTAGAATCATTATATCCAGGATGATCATAACCAGAATGATCATAACCAGATATGATCATATTCAGGATAATATTATAAAAACCAGTTGTATTCAGAGAATATCATGCTTAGGTTGAGATGAAAATAAATAAGCAAGAATGAATGGAAATTTATACTACTTTCTAATTGAATTCAAATTCATGAAGGTAGTAATGATTCAAGCACTGGTTTTTAAATGTGATGATGTGTTTTCTAAAGAGGGTCAAGATAAAAGAAAATAAAGTAGAGATAGATGAATGAATTTTCAAGGGGGCCTTTCTTTTAAAATATTTATTCTATCTCAAGTGGAGAAGTGAATTTATTCTAACACATTCCATTGGTATGGTATCAAGAATTGTTTTGAAGAAATCAATATGAGAGAATAGGATTCAGACCCATGTATTTCTCATCAATTGTAATATTATTGACATTTGAAATGGGATTCTAGAAAAGAAGAGATGAATATTGTAGAAGATTTAAGAAGAATCAAGAAGCGTTGACAAAGTCATAATTGCTTCACAATTTAAGGAGAAATTCAGATTTAGGTGAATTTAAGTGAGTGGGAAAGTGTTTTGGGATTCACATCTAAACACTTTTTGGGTCACCTATAAAATTGAAACAAGTACATTGTACTTGTGTGACTTGTATAGAGAGAAGCTCTGGGTTTCTAGAGAGAAGGAAAGTTCAATTCCATTCGGATTGACAATTGTATTGGGTGGTGTCGATTTATTCATATTTTATTCGGTATGACAATTTCATTTAGGAATTGAAGTGGTATCAATTATACTCTTTTGTTTTCTATCTAAAAATAGGATTGGGACCTTTGTTTTCAAAAAATCATACTGGGAGATTTGTTTTGAAAGAATCGGATTGGGAGCTTTGTTTTGAATGAATCGGAATGGGAGCTCTATTTTGAAAGAATCGGACTCAGAAAAGATCGGACTCAGTGTTTCATAAAAAATTCCAGGTAGTTCTTACCTTTATTTTGGGTAAGGAATTGTTGAATTGTATTACAATTTCAATACATTTTTTTAATTGAAAAGAATTTTAGGTAACATGAGTTGTTACAAAAAAAAATTGTATTACTCTATTGGGGTAAGAGGGAGAACATGTACTAGTGGGATTGTTTCATTGTGTTGCGTGAGTGAAAGGGTACATCATACTCTTTGTAGTCCAAAAATTGTTTCCTTAGTGTATTGTATGGTATTGGATCATTTCCAAACCATACCAAGGACATAGATATTCTTATTGAATAGTGAACCCTGTAAATCTTTGTGTTCCTTTGGATGTGTGTTGATTTGTTTCTCAGTGGGGGAATTGAAATCCTTAATAGGAGGAAAAGGGTTTTTCAATTGAAAAGAAACATAAAAGAAAAATATTATCACTAATTCTCCCCCTATCCCTCTTGGTGACACAATACTATGACTGGGAACTTTCACAAAATTCACACCACTCCATTCTTGGTGTATGTCTTGCATCTGATATCATCAAATTGTCTCAAAGACAATATGTTCTTTTTTAGGCCCTTCAGATGGTGTACTCCTTGGATGGTTTGAACAATAATTTCATGCATATTAAATTTTATGGTACCAAATCAAATGATATTCAGGGTGTGATTGTTCCCCATGTACACAATTCCTTCTAGGATGGTTTCATACTGGTCAAATCATTCCTGTAAAGACATCTTGTGCCATATTTCTCCTGATTCGATTGTCTATCTATCATTGAGATACTTCCTACTTCCAGAAGTCATCACTAATTCACTAAAAAGTATATATCTACTTCTAGAAGTACTTGCCACATTTTTTTCATGTCATGATTCTCGATCTTATTGGAACCATGCTCCATAATCACATCTGTCGATCTTTCACCAATTGTCTGTCGACAATTATCCTTCCGTAGCACTGCCTGCATCTTCAATTTCAACAGCAAAAACTTATTATCATTGAATTTTTTATCTTGAATTTTTTCACCATCTAGATAGTTCGTCCATATAGAACCTCTTTTATTTCATAACAGTGTATTTAATAATCTCAATAAAAAAATTTCTATTGTAAAATATCAACCAGAGTTGCAATCACAGATCATACTCAAATTTAGAAGAATTATTAATACCCGAGAATGTAAAAAGTACATCTCTATAACCTTGCTCTGATACCACTTTTTGGGAAAAAATGATTGACCTACATTGCATCAATAATCACGATATGAAAATAAAGTTAAAAATATGAAAATAAATTGACACTGTAAGTAACGTGGAAAAAACCCCAAAATGAAAGGGGTAAAAAACAATAGGAAAATAGAAGTATCACTATTGATAAAAGTGGGTACACACTTCCTCACTATTATAAGAATAAAACCCTCAAAAAATATCTCTTGAATAAGAGTAGAAACTACCTCACAAAAACCGTTCGAATAAAATATGAACTTGTGGTAAGATGTGAAGATGACGAGATGTTGAAAGTAGAGGATGATTGTGCCTTTTATAAGATGTTACGACCCTCTCTTAATAATGGGTTTGGTGGGTTGGACACTAACCAATGAGCACCCTCAACCCTCCCCCTTTAACAAATTGGGGGTGGCATAGTCTGATGAATTAACTATAGACACTTGAGTCGCCACCTATAATTGTCAATGCTGAAAGTGTAGATGGTGACATACTTTACCCCCAGCTCGTAGAAGTACTTGAGAATACGGATGATGGTGGTGAAGCTGAAGAGGTATCCACCATCTAGAGAGATGTTGTGATTCCTAGATAACTGCCTATTTCCGTCAAGGATGAAGGCGATGTGTAAGGGGATAGGGATGGTCGAGAGAACCATGAGCAACACCTTCCGAAGGAAGTTGGTGACATTCTAGAATAGGTGGTTCCTTATCATGTAATCTAGAATGGAACAGATCTTCTCTATATCCTACTCACCATTGTCATCTCTATTTATTCCATCTCCTTCCCAGGTATGGGATTCAGCATATTAAGGGGGAAATTTGGAATCCCATGTCGGCGTCTTCACCTCAGATTTGTGTACAGGCCTTTATGGAGGGTCGCTAGATGGAATCATTATTGGATTTTCCCATATATTAAATTTTATTTTATTGTTAGATGATTGGTTTTTTATGGATAGAAAACAATGGAATTTGGTGGGTGCCAAAAATCTGTTCAGATTATTAATCGAATATTTAATTATAACAAAACTTTAAAATTTTAACTGACATAATTTTATCTCAAAATTTAAAAATATATTACCATTATAATTTTATGGGACGAGCGATAAGGAAACCCCCAATGAATGAAGATGTTAAATTGTGAATACAACTTGGAGTAGGATCTTATGGATCATATGTATTGAAATTGTATGTCATTTTACATGTTGATAAAAATCCATTCCAATATTAGAAAATGAGTTTAGGTAAGATGGTGTTTAGTGTTGGGAAAGGAGGTCACACATCTGATGATTATATAAGTGATTATAATCAAAAACAAATGTTGAGGAAAGGTGATACCATTGTGTAAAACATGTTCCTTTTGAAGTTAGAAAGTTCAAAACTGAAAAGAATGAGGAGCTATGCAGATTGAAAATGGCCAAAGTCTATGACCACATCATGATACATAAAAGTAAACTCAGGATGATATGTAAGAGTAACTCCAAGTGTCTATCCCATACGTAAGAGAAACTCTGAAATCATACATACACTACCAAAAATTGGTGCATGGGTAGCATCTTCTTTTATCAATGCTAAACAAAAAGCACTCATAAAGGTGTACTCTTTATCAATGTTTTTTTAGCAGTGATAAAGGTTGATCTTTATCAGCACTATTGTTAGAACTGATAAAAGTTTTTAATAAAAAATATTATTAATATATATATAATTATTATATTCATATTCAAAAATAATATTTATTTTTATACATTAATTAAAAGACACATATTTATAATTAATATAAACATGTTATATTAATATTTTTTTAACAATTCAAATATACATATATATATATAAATAATTTTTTAAAAAATTATTCATTAAATTATAAATATATATATTTAAATAATTATAAAATTATAATAAATTTTTTACATATTAAATATTTTTATTATATTTATAATTATATATATTTATATATTAATAAATATATATATTATTATAATTATATAGATATATATAATTATATATAATTATATATATATATATAATTATAAAAATATATATAAATATATAAATATATTTATATTTATATACATATATTTATAAATATATGTATTTATATTTAGAATTATAAATAAATATATTTATTTAAAAAAATGGGTCATTCATGGATTTGGAAACCATATCCATGACTCCAACATTATTAGCAAAAAAGCAAATGTACAATGGAAAAAAGACAAGTCAAGCAAGTCCCTAAGTGCCCACATCATAAAAAATAACTATAAAATGGAAAGTTAATTTTTGTAAGTCCCTCTAAATCATAGATTTCTAGGATACCTTGCTCTTCCCTTTGGATATCGGCCTCTCTTCCATGTCTTGACCTTTTTTAGGGTCTCATTCTCTTAATCTAATGATGATTCAAATAAATCCCCCAAGGTAGAGTAAATCATGAATTTCTAAGATAAATCTAGGAAGTTCATCTCTGGATTAGATCAAAGTCCATCTTCAATGTTGATTGCTAATAACTTCTAAACTACTGAATAATCATTGATGTCGGATACATCTATCTCCATGGAAGAGTAAGTTGCTTCAAGTTGTGAGAAAAACCATTCTATATCTTCCTTACCAATTCCTTCTATATTTCTTTCACCTTCCAAGTCCTTAGGAGGTATGATATTATTATTTTTTCTCATGCAATAACACAATACTCATACAAGGAATTTCTAGAAGAGACATAAACATATTTCATTAGATCTGTAAAGTGGGGTGGAAAATACAACTCCACATTCTCACATTTTCTTGGGTGCTCAACCTGCAAGGGTGAAATATGAAAAGACTTGTTATCAGAAAGGTCATACTAAATTTGGATCAGTAAAGGTGGGACCTATAGATGTGGATTTTGGGACTCATGTGTTTTGAATTTCTGAAGGATGACCGATTGCAATCCCTCTTCATCCACTAATTTTTTTACGTTGACCATATAACACTTAAGAGACATCCACATAAATTAATTGGAAATCCATTAATGTATCATCAGATATACCATCCATCGATTGATGGACTATTGTAGCAGCATCCTCACCGGGTTATGGAACAGTATCACTGCCATCACAAGACTCTGCACTTTTATTTAAGAAATTCAATACATTGGACACTGGAACATCAATAGGTTCATGTTTTATGAAATGTTCTGGAAAAACCAACATCTGGGTAGAATAAGGGGAAACAACCACATTAATGTCACCTACCTGCCCCTCCTATGAAATCTTGACCCATAATCTAGAATGCTGCTTATTGACAGCCTGACCAAAAGACACAGGGGTAACCATAATGTTTCTTACTCTCCAACCACCTCTAGCGAAATCATCCCCAGTATCATCATCATCAGGACCACCCAACTTCCTACCAGACGCATTTCCATGTGAATCAACTTTCATGATCACTACTTATTGAGGAAGATCCTTACCACCATTACCCATGCCAGTTTAAGCATTAAACTTCCTATTTTGAATCCTTTTATAGCATGAAGTATCATTATGTCCATTCATAGAGAAGAAATCTCAAAAAAACAGAGTTTTATAGTGTGAAATTTCATGACCAATAACTTTGTAATTCAAACAAAATGGGGGGCCTTTTAATATTCAATCCTTAGGTAAATTTCATCATCTTAGACTCAGAGTAAAACCTTATCGACCAAGACAAAGGAAAAGTCAACTTCAACAAAAAACTGAGAAAAACAACCAAAATGGCCCATTTCAGTTTCCTTGTCTAGTTTGATCGAGATCCCAATGCTTGTCGCAATGTAATTGAGTATCCTAGGATGCCAAATACCCAGTAAATCCCAAATAATTTAACCCATACCTACACTGACGAGTAGACAACTTCCAAAGGGTTTCATATGTAGTCACATTCCCGAATGATAATAAATCCCGACTTGAGAGATATCTAGCTGAATCCGTAGACCCAAACTTTAGATCAGTTGAAGGGAATATAAAATGGAAGAAGACCCATCCAAGTGAGACACATCACCAATTTTCAAATCCCCAAATAATCAAAAGTCAATCAAAGAGATCTCTGACCTTACATGGCGTCATACATCTTGGCAAAACAGGACGTTCAATGATTGAATGCTCTCTGATATGAAGGAATTCTAAGACTACCTCTAGATCAGTCCTTACATGGGAAATTGTACCCTTCTGGTGGATACTACTAGCCGGCTATCCATGAAAGAGGGAGAAGTAACTATTGTAAGATCTTAGCTCAATCGAAGTAGTCACATCCTTCCTTCTACACCGAACATTTGTTCCATTCATTGTAGCACCCACATACCTATGGGAGTTGAAGCGCCCGTAAGCAGGGAAGTCAGCAGGAGACACTACCATCGAAGCCATGGGAGGGGAGTCCAAATCGATATGTAGAGCTATAGGAAGACACACCTACAAACCAATCTTTTATTATTCAATATATATTTAAATAATTATAAAATTATAATAAATATTTTAAATTGTATATATTTATTATATATATAATTATATATACTTATATATTTATAAATCTATATAATCATATACATATATATATTTAAATAAATATATTTATAATTATATACAAATATTTATAAATATATTTATTTTTAATTATTATTATAAATATATTTATTTATTTATATATTTATAAATAATTTTATATATAAAAAATTATCAAATTTGTATTAGTCAAAATGTTTAATAGTTTATTTATATACATTGATTTCAAAATGTGCATATAATTAAAATAAATATAATATATTAATATTTTATTTAAACAATTATATAATATATAAATTAATATATTTATTTAGATATATTTATATTTATATTGATATTAAAAAATTCACAATATATGTGCATGTATAACTGCATGTATGTATGTGTATGTGTGTATATACATGTGTTTGTAAATGTGTATGTGTACATATAGATGTTTGTAATTCATGTAAATGTTATAAATTTAATTTTTAATATTTTTTAATTTATTTAATTTAATTTATCCATTTATTATTATACTTTTTTTAAAGGTTTAGGCTCAATGACCACTTTATTAAACAATGAAAACAGTGGCGAAACATAAAGGCAAAACATTTCCATGTGAAAAACATAAGAAAAATCCATGACAAATCATATATCTCAAGATCGAGTGTTTGTTCTATGATGAGAGGAATTTCCACCCCTACCATGAAGATTTCAACCTATTCTCCATGTCTTCACCTGTAGCCATGGCCCACCTCCCACTACAATAAAACCGCCATTTAGCGGCTGTTTTGTAGTGGCGGTTTACAATAAACCACCGCAAAACATTTTTTTTTACACGGCCCCGACCCTTCCCCCACCCCGACTCTCATTCTCACCCCGCGCTCCCCCGGACCCCCTCTTTCCCTGCGACCCCGGACCCCCGCGACACCGGCGACACCGGAAACCCCGCAACCCGGTGACCATGCTTCCCCGTTGACCCCGCAACCTCGACGACCCCGGCCCCCCGCGACCCCGGCGACCCGGCTTCCCCGGAGACCTATACACGACTGTCATAAAATCCTCTTTTCCAAATGCATGATCACTGCCTTGACCGTCCTCTTCACTACTTCAAGAATCAATTATGTCAAAAGATTTAGTGTTACTAACCTTTAAAATAAATTTATCCTTCACTGGTTAGAAAATAACAGAAGTTGTAGAATAATCATCAGTTGTATTTTGCGTCCCTTTTCCCTTGGTAGATTCAAAACCCAATAGTAGAAAAATTGTACCAATACATGAGGAAATAATTTATAACCAAAGGATAAGAAAGTTCATGAGTTTTCTTGATATATAGATCATAATATTTCAACAAAGGGGCATAATCATTAATAATCTAAAAAAGTGATGAGATTGTTTCAATAAACTCTTACAACTTGGTTACTTGGGATCATACTCTCCATGTAAGGAAATAAAACTAAATTAATCTTAAAATATAATCATAAGAATTAATTTCATGATATAACATGTATAATGTAATCATATATGGCTCGAAAAATAATTTAGGTGTATAACAAAATAGAAGTCTCAAAGAAGGCGAATTGGTACAAAACTATTTTACCGATTTGGAAACTTTTGAAACTTAAATCCCATGAAAGAAAGGTCATAGAATGGATATGTGAATACCCATAAATTAAATTATAATATAAATATAATACAATAATGGTAATTATATACACCACAAAAAAATAAATAGTGTCGAACATAGCATGTATCTCACAAAAATAAAAAGTTAGATAAAATCCCCCTACCTTGTGTATTGACTGTTGTCGTGCTCATTCAAACCACATGTATAATAAATATAAATTTATTATAAATATTTTAAAAACATTATTTTTATATCTAATACCATATATGGTTTTATTATGACATTATATTACCTTCTTGTTAACCATCCTATGTAAAGGTTTCACTTTGGGTAATATTTGCTTTGTTTTTTGTATGTGTCTTAATTTGTTATATTGTTGGTCCTTATACTTATATCATGATTACAGAATTTAAACCATGATATAAATATCATTTATATATATTATATATTTATTATAATAATCTATATAATATATAAGAATGAAATAGAAGACGTCATTCATGGAGATGGTAGGTCATACGTACACATGAACGCTATTTTCGTTTAATTGTCGTGTTGAGAGAAAGAAAGTAAAAGACTTATATATATCTTATTATTATAGTATCTTTATGATATCATATATTATATATATTCACTAAAACCATCCTTAATACAATCTATATAGTGTATGAACAAATCATATCGCTTTCAGGGGAAGTAGTTCACACTTCCCCAAATGAAATTATTGTATTTACATTATATGGAAACCATAAAGGTATGTTCTAAATAAAAATTTAAAAAGAATAAATATGATATAAATATAATATATATAATATATAAACATATTTTCCATCATAATATCCACCATGATAGGTGGTAATGGAAAAATGAACAATCATCGTTTCATGAGGCAGTAGTTCGTCGTACATAGAAACAATATGTTCGTTACCCATTAAATAGAGGCATGTGTATGTGTAGGTCAAACCATTTACATACCAAAATACTAGTATATTTAGGATAATTTTTTTTTATATAATCATATAATAAATATATTTTTAGTGGTGGATAAGTAAAATAAAATAAAGGACTTGAGATAAGATGTTACCTCTTAATCGGGTAACTCCTTTTCATTTCTTCCAAAAGGCTTCCTTGGAAGACTTTCTTCCAAAAGTTAGGGCTTATAGGAGGAAGGTATGATTTCTAGGAAGTTTATTTAGTATTTATTGGCCTAACTTAATATTTTCTATAGGTGTGTTGAAGTGGGATGGGTGGTATACTTTTGTAGGGAATGAAAAGGACTCACTTGGAATTTTTTAAAACAAGTTAGGTGTGCACTTCTTATTACCTAAAAAAAGTCATACCAAACCAACATAAATCAATAATTGAAGGTAAATTTAGGAATTATGGTCATAATTTGGGTTTTGGACACGTATATAGGTCATTTATACCCCTAAAATTAAGGTTTATTCCCTAATTAATTTTAATTTGACCTTAATCACTGTCATTAATTTTAATCACTTTTACTAATCATTTTTGTCAAAAATCAACAAGATATAATTAGACTCTAAATATTATACTTATTATAATATTTTATGTCTATTTTTTTGAAATTAAATTTATATAAGTGTAATATTTAATATTAATGTTAATCCCATAGACGGGACGAAATTACGGGTTTTCTAAAGTAGAAAGAGGTTCAAAGGTTTATTAAGTTTTTATACACAATTTCAAACTGAAAATTGATTCTAATGACCTAAATTGTATTAATATATGTATAATTGATCTCATGTGACCTTAAAATAAATTTAAAATATACTTTAACATTAATAATTATTTAAATGAAAAGGAATTTTTTAACCTAAAAGCAGTATTTTTCACTATTTATCAAAAATGATGTTTCTCAGAAAAAGATCCAAAAATTAACCCTAAGCTAATTTCAAAATTATAAATTCAAAAATAAAGTTTATTTTATCAAATTTAATTTCTAAAAAGTGTCTAAAATTAATTATTATTATTTTTCAAAGAAGGACATTAAAAGTGGTTCATTTGAGAAAACAATATTTTTAATCAAAAAAGACTTCTCCAAAAATCATATCTTTCATTATCAATATGTTTTATATATATAAAACAATTATAAATAATATTTAAAATTTAGTTATTACTATTCATATTACTCATTTTAATGATTAGGTTTTAATTATTTCATTTAAATAATTATAATAGCATAATGATATTTCGTAGAAACATTGGTGTTGTGTGTAACATACGCCAAGTCAATGATGTGGGTAGTGCAAGCAAAGTTTTTTTTGCATGTAGCACAATCCAAGTTGGTATTACATGTAACACAATCCAATTAGGTGTCATGTGAAATAAATCTTTGACTTAGTGTTTTAATATATATATATATATATATATATATATAAAGAACTATTTACAATGTCATGTGAAATGAAAAATATCAAAAAGATAAATTAATTCAAAAAAATAATTCAAAAAATCTCAGGGTGTTACAATCCCAGACTTCTTTGAGGTATGTTCTTTTTTACAGTTCCTGTTTAAACACCATTAATATGGTAAAGATATATTTTACGAGTCTATGTGGAGGTTCAAGGGTGTTTCGAGTGTTTGGGACATGAAAGAAGGGAGAACAGGGCCATCTAGTGCATGTCACATAGTTGGCACATGGTTAGTAGTAACTGTGCACCCTAACTGTGCTTTCCTGAAATAAGGGTGAATAGTATGAAGAAATCATGCAAGGGGGAAAGAAAAACTATGTGGGCTTAGACAGAGCCATCCCACATGATCAGCAAACAGTTTTTCATACCGTGCAGGATCTTCATGTAATCGTGTGGCCAGACCCCTATTGGATAGAGGGTGGAAAACGGTTTGGCCAACCTTGCGTCCAACCATGTTCCCCTTTAAAATTTTAATTTTACTCTTTTTCCCTCTTGATACTTAAGTGTTTTAGCTCGAGATTTTTCTCCATTCTTTCCCCTCAACCCTAGGGACGAACCAAATTGCTACAAGCTTCCCAAGGATCCATCTTCTTCATTTCTAGGCTGTTTGGAGTACTACTGGTTGTGAATTGAAGCTCTGGGTGATTCTAACACTCCTCTTACTTCTATATTCTATATTAGGACTTGTGTATTAGTTCTTCTTCTTTTGAATCCCTAAAACCCTCTTTTTCCAGTAGATCATTGATTAGGTCTTCGAAGGGTGTTCGAATCCAAGGAAAATTATAGGGTTGAGAGAGCGTTCATCTTTGGAATTGAGGTTGGTGTTATACAAGTTATATCCCTTAGTCATTTTTATTATTTATGTGTTTGTGGTTCTGATTTGGAATCGTGGTGTTCCCCATTTGGGTTTACTTGGTAGAAATGATAAATTTATTGAGTAAATATTTAATTAAACCCCTCATGATCCTCATGGGATACATTGAGGTCAATTTTATTAGGTTAAGGGACACCCATTGGGTGTTCTAGTTCTTGAACTTGAAATTTAAATGATAAGTGTGGAATTGAATTGTTATGACATAGATCCCATAAAAAATGTGTTGACATTTTATCTTGGGTTATGGAATGGAATTAATAGAAATTGTATTTTTTCATAACTTGGAATACTGGGTTTTTTGGTATAATGTTGACAGGTTAAATGGCTGTTAAATTGGAAAGGGTAACTTGGTTGATTGGCTTATACATGTGAATGATAAATGGGTTAATTTGGATAATATATGTAAATGAGAATGTGTTAATGGGTTAAGGAAAGAAGATGAATTATGTATTGAAAAAACAATTAAATGTGAATGTTACGTGTATTAATTAAGTATGGTTTGTGATATGGTATATGTGGTAAATGGTTAACGGAGAACATGCACATGGCTTGGTGTTTGTGGGGTATTGACTTGAGGTTCTATGCCCACGGGTCGGGTTAGACTAAGGCTCTAAACCCCACCCCTATAATGCACAGGTTAGGGAGTCAGACTGATAATCTATGCCCCTAACGGTTTCATTGGATGATACTACCTGGACTAAGGCTTCAAGGTAATTTAATGTAATTGGATGAAACTACCTAGACTGAGGGTCCAAGGAAAGTGTGGTGTAATTGTTTGTGAAATTTTTTTCCTAGTGAGATAGGGAAGCTGACTTATTCCCTTATGCATAGTAGTTGTTCGTCATAGTTCATATTGTTATTGATGAGAATACCTAGCCCATAGAACAAACGATGATAATGGTTTAAGTGATTATTATTAACTAATGTCACCTAATTTATTTCTTTTATACCATGTTAATAATTTTTAGTACATGAATACGCTATCTTTTTAGACTGGATATTTTGTAGACATCGTTAGTGGTGGCCTACTGAGTTTTACTCACACCCTACTCAAGTCGTCACTAGGTTCCCGAGAAAATTTCATGGGTACAGGTCCGAACAAGGGCAAATGCCCTATGTTAGACGTATGATTTGGGAATGGAATGTGAATGGTGGAGGGATCTAGACTTATTGTTTGGACCTATTTTGGGGATTTCTTTTTATAGAACGTTTTTTTAGTTTTCCTTACACTTGTCACTATATGAAATGGTATATCATATTTACTATTTGGTTGTGGGATTTTACCTAATTTTAGGAATTCATTGGTAATGCATGTTTATTGTTAGTGTTTATTTTTTTCCTTTATCTGATGCTTTATTTTTTCTGGATTAATCCAATAAAAATGGTATAGTCTCCCCACATGATATATTAGAACCTTTCTACTAGTTGTCTATCTATAGCATATGGAGAGGTGCGCCTGAGGACAAGTGGAAACCCGGATCGGGGCACCGGTTTAGTGGCACCCGGGTTGGGGATGTTACAGTTAACAAACTACCACTATTGTTTTCTTATAACGAGTTCTCTATTTCATTATCATGTTATAGGTAAATATTAAAGAGTTTTATTGATCCATATTTTCCAAAAAATATATCTAACATGTACAATTGTTTACATGACATATAACATTATACCTGTCAAAAAAAATTCCATACTGCAGACCAATCCGTTAGCCCATGGATTTATATAGGTTAGGGTTTTAAATATTTAGGCCCCCAAAAATTTGGACCGCATTTGATCCAACTTGCAAAACCTAAAACCCACATAGATTAATTCATCTGGTGTCCATATATTCTGTTTGACCCGTAATTATAAGTAGTATTCCAAAAATTTATGTTTGAAAAATAAAATAAAATAATGAAATACAATAATTTAACATGAGTGTGGAAAGAAATAGTTAAAATTTAATACAAATATAAATAAATAAAGGAAAATATCATCTCATGTTAGGTTTTTAACCTTACGGTCATATTGACAATGGGATAATGACATGTGTGTTTATTTGGAGTGTGAAACAAAATTAATAAATAGGATTGATGTATTAAAACATTGATGTAATAAATATTAAAAAGGAATTACAAGACTACTCTTTTGTTTTTAATATAATGCTTTACTGATATTTTGATTTATTTATTTTAATTATATTATTATAATTTTGTATATATTAATATTTATGTATTTTTAATAACATTTTAAAATATAAAATAATTTATATATTTTTACGGTAAAATAAAATATATGTTAACATAAGTTTTTAATTTTTATAATTTTTTATAACATCATACAATTAATAAAAATATCTTATTTCATTTTAACAATATATATATATATATATCCCCATGGGCACATACTAATGGTCACGCCTTGTGGTGGTGTTTGGAGAGGTCTGGGTTTCGAGCCTTCCCGCAGGAAATTAGTTAGGATTTACCTTTGTTTCCCCCTTCCCTGACATATGTAAAAATTATATAAATATATTACTTTATGTTTTTAAAAGTAACTTAGAAAAAATTAATAAATAGGATAAATAAGAATCAATAATATTAAATATATAATAAAATCATGTATTAATATATTTTCATTGAAAATATAAACATGTATTTAAAAAAATTATAATCAAGTATTCAACACAAAATTTCAATACAATTTTTGGGTATATAATTATTCTGATAACATTAAAATTTTAGTGTATAGAAAATATAATTTTATGATTTATATTATACATTTAAATGTAAATTTTAACATTTGAAAAATAGTGGTATTTATTTATAACAAAATCGGTGAAATAATATTTATAGTTTAAAATTCATAATAATGCATGAGTATTGGATTCCCAAACAAGATGTCATTGTATTATTGGTTATGTAGGAGCCTGAATAAGAGTGAGGAGCAAGGGGAAAGGATTTGACTATTCTTAATATGAATACTCATAGAACAGACCAACATTGTTTCCAATACCCTGAATAACGGGAATATCCTATTTACCAGAGACGATGTCACATTTATAAAAAAAAAGTGGCTATTGGATTGAAATTCAATAAAAAATGAGGTTGTCATAATTTTAATAAATACCCATTTTTACTCTCTGTTGTTATTACCGCCATACAGTTGTAATACATCATTAAAAAATTAAAACGTTAAAAAAACATATCAAAAAATTATAAAAAAAACATATCAAAAAATAAAAACACTGAATAATAAAATTTGATTTAAAATTCTATAAAAACTCTATAAATTACCAAAAAATAATAACACATAAAAAACGTTGATATAAAAAACATAAAAAACATTGATAAAAAACATAAACATATCAAAAACAAAAATTAAATATAAAAATGTGGATATAAATTACTATTTAAAACATATCAATTTATAGAAAATTTATAACATTAAAAAATATAAATTTCTTATAAATTTTTATTTTTAAAAAGATGTTAGTTTTTTATTTCTTAATAATATTGCAACCAATAATCAATCTTTGAAAGTTTAAAAAATATTTTTTATGAAAGAAATTAAAAATATGTACTTAGAAAAATGTAACAAAATATTATTACATTTAAAAGTTAAATAAAAATATTGTTTGGAAATAATAAAATTTTCTCAAATAATGAGAAAATCGTTATTTTATAAATGTATAAGCATTTTTATACAGTAAATTTTTAAATAAATAAAAAGTATATATTTTATAATGTAACTAAAAATAAAAAATACCAATTTGAAGAGAAAAAAACATTTTTATTTAAAGGGAAAAATGTCACTGAAGAATTTTCATTATAAAAAACAAAAAAAATGAAAAAATGTAAATTAAATTTTAATGAATGTATTTATATTAAATGAAATTACATATAATATGTATTAAATTTTTTACATTAATTTTATAAAAATAATATAATTTACCATTTTAAAATATATATAATACATCAATAAAAATTTAAATAAAATGTATATATTTAGGAAGTTCCATTAGAGGATTCAATGGAGGTTCCTGTGGAAGTTCTAGTGGAGGTTCCAGTGGAGGTTCCAATAGAGGTTCTAGTGGAGAGTCTGTTAGAGGTTCCAGTGGAGGTTACAGGTTCTAGTGGAATTTCTAGTGGAAGTTCCAATGGAGGTTGTAGTGGATTTTCCAGTGGAGGTTCCAATGGAGGTTCTAGTGGAGGTTCTAGTGGAAGCTCTAGTGGAGGTTCTAGTGGATGTTCTAGTAGAGGTTCCAATGGAATTTCCAATTGAAGTTTCAATGTAAGTTCCACAATACAAAAAAAAAGTATATATTTATAGAACTATATAATATATCAATAAAAATTAAGTTTTAATAAATATATCTATATTAAATTCAATTATATATAATATATATAATATATTTTATTCAATATTTATACTAATGAAAATTAAAAATCTATTAATAGGAATTTCTTGTGGAGGTTCCATTGGAGGTTCTAGTTGAGGTTACGGTGGAGGTTCCAGGAAGTTCCCAGGGAGGTTTCAGTTCTAGTAGAGGTTCCTGTGGAGGTTCTAGTTGAGGTTCCAGTAGAGGTTCTACTGGAGGTTTCAGGGGAGGTTTCAAGTTCTAGTGGAACTTCTATTTGAAGTTTAAGTGGAGGTTCCAATGGATGTTCTAGTAGAGGTTACAGTGGAAGTTTCAAAGGATGTTATAGTGGAAGTTCCAGTGGAGGTTCGAGTGGAATTTCCAATTGAAATTTCAAGGGATGTTCCACAATACATTAAAAGTATATATTTATAAAATTATAGAATATATTAATAAAAATTAAATTTTAATAAATATATTTATATTAAATTAAATTATATATAAGATATGTCATACATTTTATTCAACATATATACAAATAACAATTATAAATATATTTAGAGGAATTTCTAGGGGAGGTTCTAGTGGAGGTTATAGTGGAGGTCCAGTGGAGGTTCCAGTTTCAGTGGAGGTTCCAGTGGAGGTTCCAATGGAGGTTCCAAGTTCCAATTGAACTTCTAGTGGAAGTTCCAGTAGAGGTTCTAGTGGAAGTTCCCATGGAGATTCCAGTGGAAGTTCCAGTAGAGGTTCCAGTGGAATTTCTAAATGAAGTTTCAACGGTTGTTCCACAATACAAAAAAAGTATATCTTTATAAAACTATAGAATATATTAATAAAAACTAAATTTTAATAAACATATTTATATTAAATGAAATTATATATAATATATGTAATATATTTTATTCAACATCTATACTAGTAACAATTATAAATCTATTAAGAGGATTTTTTAATGTAACTTAAACCGGAAAATCTAGTGAAACTTCCTCTGGAATATTCCAGTGAAAATTAGAAATTTACACATATATTCAATGAAAAAAATCACTAAAAAATCAAACAGATAACTCAAATAAAGTATTCATAAAAATTTTAATGATTCAAATAGAAACTTTATAATGAAGTTTTGTAAAAAATCTATTTTTTTAAAGAAAAATTATTTTGTCTTTTTTAAATGACATAAACCTTTTTTACCAAAATATTTCCTTTTATTTACAATAATAATTAAATTTAAAATAAAATGAACTCAATATTCTTTCATGCATTAAAAAAAATTGTATGAAATTAAATATATCAAATAAAATCTATTAATTTTCTCTTAAATGATTAAAAAGTATATTTTTATCACATATTTATTTTTAATTATTTTTAAAAGATGTAACACAATTTTTTTAAACAAAAATATATATATTCCAATTATAAATATAATCGGTTTTAAAATAAAATCAATTTATTAATATTTAAAATGTCTCAAAAAATGTACTCACTTAAAAATATTAACAAAAATATATTCATTTTACTCAAATAATCAAAAAATTGAAAACATATTATTTGGCCATTTTTTAGTAAATAAAAATAATTTTTTTATATAAGACAAATATAATTTCATTTAAATATATATTTGGTTTTAAACCATATCACAAATTTTATTATTGGTTTAATATATAATATAATATTAAAAATTGGAGAGAGAAGATTTTGTTAATTAGAGAGAGGGAGAATCTATTGAAATGTATTTTACTTCAAGACCAATATACCCCTCAATTCATTCCATTACCTAATTGAAACGCATGGAAAAAAATCCAGGTGTCAAAATCCCAAACTGCAAATGGATGATCCATTATTTTAGGGAATTAGAGACGATGTGTAGCGTTCGTATGACGGAAAACGTCATCATTGTGGAAACTATTCACAAAAGCTTCTCCTTGTTCCTCTCTATGTACCCATAGCCACACTGGAAGTTCATCACCTCCCAAACCAGATCCCACAGTCTGATCTCCAGCCACAGCGTCGCCGGCGAGTACAACTTGCACACCGAGGCCTTCAATACCTGGAAGTTGCTCAGTCGTGTCTCTCCTGAAGTCCGTATAAAAATCTCCATCTCAAGTTCCACCTACATGTACATCTTCATTTCTAAATCCTTCGAATGGACCTCTTCCCCTCCCTCTCCATCCCCGTTCACCCAGAAAAATGACACTGAGCTGGTCGGTCTGTTGTAGGTTGGAGACTCCCCTGGTCCTGATGCCTGGTCAGTGCATGCCTGAATGGAGTACGTTATCTCATTGGTTGAGTTGTAGGCCAAGAAGATCATGAGAACCGCCCGGGTGTTCTTGGTGGTCTTCTCCATGACCCGGTCCATAGCCATCCTCATCGGTTCACCCACCAGCTTGGGATTACTGGAAAAGTATACCCTAACCCAGAGCTGGTGGAGTAGACCCTCCACCTCTGAAAGCTTGTTCATATTGACCCAGAATACGTTCATGAGGACCTCCACCTCATTTGGCCACCACCTGTAATTGATAATGCTGGAAGCGGTGGCTAATGGTCTTTACAGACTGCCTAAATACTATCATTGGCAGTCGCAGTTGGTCAGACGGTGAAGACCTTTAATGACTGCCAATGGAGGTCACAGTAGCTCCTCTACCATGCGGCCATTTGGAAACCATTATTTTTTCAGAATACTTATTCTTATAGCGACCGCCTTTAGCGGAAAATATAGGTAAGGAAAATTTGAACAATAAGAATCCACTTCTAGAGGTTTTTGTTGATACAAAAAAAAACAATAACTTTTAGCGATCATCATAGGCGGTCTTTAACCTGGAATTGTTTTTTAAATTTCTAATTTCACTTCCCAAACACCAAAAATAGTGCAAAAATAGTGAAAACATAAAAAAATCAGGTCCAAATAACAGAAACACCAAAAACATTATCCTCAAAAATAATAAATGTGAAACATACATCCTCACATATCTAGCGATCCAAACACCTCCAATCCATTTCAATCTTCTGTCTCAATAAACCTACAATAAGTTAAAAAAGAAACAACTAAACAAAGTAAATACAAATTAGTCATATTTATTCAGTTATTATATATATATATAATAATCAAAATATTTTATATTTTTTTACTTACATAAATGAGTCAAAAGCTAACATAAAATATCTTTTTACAACACTAATAGTTAAACGGTGACTTTTAAAAGTAAATCAAGTTACAGTATACTGATCAATCCAAAAAATTTAGGTATTTGATCAATATACCGATACTTCCTACAAATTATAAATGACTTACATATCACTTTCCTAAGATTTCATGTCAATCAGTGCTCATTTGGTTTGTTTTCACCCTTACACAAATGATTTGCTCATTATTACAATAATGATAATAGTTGTGAAAATGAACGTTTAATTATACCGATCAATCTGTGCATCAGATTGATGCGCAGTTCATTTCAATAGACCAAAAATTTTTTGAGGACAATTCTCCTACCTTTTCATGTCAATCTGAAGTCATTTTCTCATTTCTACCCATTCATGGGAGATGTGTCATTTTAATAACACTAAGCAGTGTTACTTACAGTTTTTAATCATACTGAATGATATGAGCATCTGATTTATTTGGTGTTGATTCCTATAGATCCAAAATGTATCAATGATTTTTCTCCCATGATTTCATGAGAACCCAAGTGCATTAGGTTTTTATTGACATCTTTTATGTGATTTATTAGTTAACTTCTAATCTGAGGGGCAAACTCCGCTTCTGATCCTATCATGCAATTTAGGTATCTGATATATGTATTGATTCTTCCTACATAATATAAATTCATTAAATATTGTTGTCCTAATATTTCATGTAAATTAGTTCTTTTTTGGTCTGTTTTGACCCCTACACACATGATTTTTTCATTATTACAACAATGATAATAGATGTGAAAATGACCATTTAATTATACTGATCAATCCACGCATCGGATTGATGTGCGTTTGAATTCAATAGACCAAAAATGATTTGAGGAATGTTATTATACCTTTTCACATCAATTATAAGTCATTTTCACATTTCAAACCCTTCACGGGTGATGTGTCATTTTAATAACATTAAGAAACGTTACTTGTTATTTTTAATCATACTGGGCGACATGAGAATCTGATTGATATGGTGTTGATTTCTACATATCCAAAATGTCCTAATGATTGTTCTCCCATGATTACATGACAACCCAAATTCATTAAATCTATATTGACATATTTTGTGTGGTTTATCAGTTAACTCCAAATCTAAGGGGAAAACGCCACTTTGGATCATACCGATAAATTCATGTATCTAATCCATATACCAATTCTTCCTACAGAATATAAATGTATTAAATATATTTTTCCAAATATTTCATATCAATCGGTGCTCATTTGGTTGGTTTTGACCCCTAAACACATGATTTTCTCATTATTACAACAATGGTAATAGATGTGAAAATGAACTTTTAATTGTATCGATCAATTCACACATCGGATTGATGTGCGGTTGATTTAAATATACCACAAATGATTTGAGGAATGTTCTCCAACCTATGAATGTTAATCAAAAGTCATTTGCATGTTTTGATTGGATTCAACCATTGGTGGTTGCTCTAAGGTTGTTAGAAGCAGGGTAAAGAGTTAATAATTCATGAATGAAAGGTTACAAGAATAAGAATTCACCTGAGATAGACCCAAATCAATATCTATTAGAGGTAATTTTACCATAGATTAATCTAAATTAATAGTAAACACTAACTAATATTGGAGCATGTATATGGTTAGATATATTTCCTAGAAGGAAACCAATAGAACATATTACTTCATTTTAAGAATAACCTTCCATCCCCAACTGTTAAATGATACTTCCATATACATTTCATATTAATTCACATATATTCATTAATATTCCCCTATTGGGAATTCCCCCCACTCCCCCTACAGTTTCCCCCTCCACCTAGACACCCCCTACAGTTGCCTAGCCCTCCCCCTCACCAACTATTAAATGATCCTTCCACATACATTTCCTAGTAATTCACATATTTTCATTGATATTCACTTACTGATAATTCCCCCCACCTTCCTACAGTTTCCCCTCCCCCAAGACAGTACCCCCCTCCCCCTATAGTTTCCCCCCTGCACAGACCTCCCCCCTCCCCACATGAATCCCCCTAACCCCTCCCCTTGGTACAGCCCCCCTCCCCACCTGAATCCCCCTAACCCCATCCCCCCTACATCCCCAAACTCCACCCTGCACCCCCCCCCCCCCCACTCACCCCTGGACACCCCCCCCCCACCTCACAATTTCTTGACTGTATCACATTTGAATCTATTATGTGAATTTTGAAACAACAACAATTCATGGTCACTTATGAGTCTCATGATCACTTGATACATCTCTAAACACTCAAATCACACAACAATTATAAGGTCAAATAAATCTCATAAAACTAAATTAATCATGTAATAACCCCCAAGACATGAGAAGAACATAATGAATAATTGATTATTGCCCCATGTTTTATCATCAGTCTAATTGAATTTATATTTGGTTTTGAAAACAAAATAAAATAGTAAATTTGAATGAGTAACTAGAAAAATAAAAGAAACACACCTCTTGAATATGATGCGTCATGCGGGGTCATGCCTGCTACCTATATCCAGTGTGGAAAGAGCCTACAACAAATAAAAATTATAAAAAATTTAATAATTAAAATAATATAAAATAAAGAAATAAATTCTGTATAGACCTACGTCGTATGATCCCCTGCACCATCACACAGATGCACATATTCCCATAGTGTTCTAAACTCAGCAATCAGTTGTGCATTTACCTCCTCAAAAGAACACAACTATGCCTCAAAATCTACTAGTTGTTGTGTCATCCTAGCAACAAAAAACCCACAACCTCAATGTGTGAAACTAAAAAAAGAGGAATCCTCATTCCATAGGTCAAACTATATCCATTCCTGTCACGACCATTAATGCGATGGAATATCTCATCCCTTCGTATAGAAAGATTTTGTTGTTCCTCTAGAAGTTGTGCTAACTCAGCTTCAAATTAAGCCTATGTAATATTTATATATATATATATATATATATATATATATATATGTTGTTATACATATTCATGTAAGTATTGGTAATGAGTACAAGATCTTACTATAAGAGCTACAACCTCTGTACCATTTTGATTAAAAGTTCTTATCCACACCGAAATTTTATCAGCCAATGCACCTTGTTTCGATAACTGTATAGCAATAAAATATAAAAATATAACACAAAATCATATTAAATAATAAATTAAAAAAAGAATAATAAATATATAATGTCATATCTAAGAAACATGATCAGTCTTGAGCCTGTGAGGTGGTCCCTGCAATACTCGATTCTTGGAATGACGTGTTGACACCTCATATATTCAATTAATTCAAATTTAAAACAAATAAATTGGCACATGTTCTTTAAAATATATATACCAAAATAAATAGACTAGATTAAATGGCTTCAGTATAACAATATGCAACTAAATCACGCCACTGATATGGGAGAACACCTCTCAGGAATTTTTCCAGAATGTCTGAGGCACCCACATTTGGTACCAAGTGCTCCCTCTTGACTATGCCTTTATAATCTTTCCACATATTATGACATTTGGCCATACACACTGGCCAAAACTCATTGGGGAACACTTTCAGATTATCTTATTTAAGAAAAAAACCACACTTGTTAGTATTTTTTAAACCTAGGGAAGAAACTAAAATGGTCCTCTTACCGAAACTACCCTCCATGGCTGATCTAATGTATCATGAGGGAAAGAAGCCCAGTCATGTGTGTTCAATAAAAATCAGTTTGGGTCGCATATGATATGAACCAAGTGATGAATAAATGCAAGTATATCCACTCCCACATGATAAAATCTCTCGTTGAATGATATGTCTAAGGTCATGTCAGAATTCCAAGATGAAATGCCACGACCAACGCCTCTCCTATGAGAGGGAAAAGTGATCAAGTTCAATCCTGTTGAAAATAATTTTATACATAATTAGACAGATGTGCATATATATACATGATTAGAAATTAATTAAAAAAATAAACACAATTTCATTCATACAAACCTCTACCCTATGACATTGATGGCTCTTCCAAATGATGTGGATCTGGTGCATGTTCCCCTAACATGCCTGCAGTAATAGAAAACATTAGTAAGGAAAGGATTCATTTCCTATTATAGTTCCTATGTATATAGACCAATATAAACGTCACAAATAAAATATAAACAAACAAATCTATCCCAAGCATATCAAAGCATACCATTTCATATTCAAATATGGGTAATCTTGTGCCTGATGAAACAGTAAAAATAAAATTTGAGTGACATAATCTATTTTTTTATTTAATAAATTATTTATAAAATGTTATATTGAAAATTATCCAAACATGTTGTTTGATTTTTTATTATTAAATGAGGACATCAAAGTTAAAAAAAATTAAAAATGTTAAATAGTTAATAAAAGGTTAAATGATTTAAAAAAATGATTTAAACTAAAGAGCGGGAAAACAATTATACCTTTCATTAAACATGAAAATCTATTGTTTCTCTTTAAACGGCCACTCTAACCCAATAAATATCTTCTTCACATTAAACTATGATCTCATATGTAAAACCTAAGTTCTATTTCAACTTACAAGCATTGTAAGACAACTCAAAAATCCTAGTGTCGATATGATGTATCTTTTTCAATAACACCAATAGCATGTCGAATGATGTGTCTAAGAACTGATTCAAAGTCATCAAATGCTACAACTCCATAATAAATGAAAATTTATTGTAAGTAGTACATCCAGAATATAATTCCGTTTTTGCAACATCATGTTTTTCATAAAATATCCTCGAATCATGATCTGCACTAGAGCACAGATTTATCTCACTGGTCTCAACATTCTGGATATCAATTCCTTCATAGGCTAACCCATATACCATTTCAGTAAGTATTTCATGCTTTGGATCATTCATACTTACATCAACATCCATCTAAACTGCATTTTTATTTTGAAAATGAATAAATTCATCCCCATTATGAGTCCAACTCTTATAATTTTTCAGAAATCCATTCAAGAATTGGTACTCCCTCATGGTATCTTGTGTGAATTGATATTTTTATCACATTTTCTACATGGATAACTAATATATTCACTTTTAAATCCTCTAGTGAGCTTAGTAAACTGTATAATTCCGTCAAAATATTCTCTAGATGTTCAATTTACAAGATCAATCTAACTCTTATCCATATTAATATTTGTATAATAAGTAGTAACATTTACACAATAATTCATATTACATGATTTTTTCATATCATAAAATATATTTAAAACAAATACTGAAAAATATCATGTGGACAATTGATAAAAAAAATTATATCTCTGAATAATAAATATAAATTATTGAACAATTTATATATTTAAGAATCAGATATAAATTTATGAATACATCTTTCAAACCAACCAATGAAAATGTACAATTTATATATTTAAGCACGAGATAGACATTTATGAACTGAGGGTTCATATTGAAAATTCCCTAGAAAATACATATTTCAATCCAACCAATGAAAATTAATTCCTTATTAAAAAAACAGAAAAAAATTTACCAGATATGGAGAAAGATATTTCTTTTATAATAAATACTTTAAAACATAAAATGATAATTTTGAAAGAAAAACTCAAAATAATTAAAAGGATATATACTAAAAATACCATGGGTTTTTTTGTAGAAAAAATAATAGAATTTTATAGAGAATAACATGTGAGATATTTGTCGGGGGATTATCTAATTTGGCTATACAGATTGATTTTCAAATATTCTCTATGTATATTTTTTATATAGATTGACATGTTTAGATTTAATAAGATTAATGACTGTGGTGTTTTGGATGATTGGGAGAGGAAGTGAAGAAGATGACGAATAATAGTGGGGTTATAGGAAACAATTGTAGTTAGTGGATTGAAATCTCATTTATTCCTATATATATTTTTTATTCATGTGGGTTAATATTATGTGGAAATAACTCATGGAGGCACCCCTGGTAGTGCTCGCTCATGGTTAAAATTATTATATATCAATTTTTTGTGGAAATAACTTCTTCTGCATCATGTTTCCTTGCGTGGGTTAATATTATGTGAAAAATATTTATGGTATCCTGAGAATTTAATCATACATGAGAGTCTTTGGTATCCTAGTTATTTATAAGTGGTATCTGGGACCCACAGGGTTTATTATACATGAGGAAGCTTGGATGGATAAATAAATCTAAACTGAGTGCTAGTGAATATGAGTTACTCTTATACAAGTACCTATGGTATCCAATTATTCATATACATTGCCTTCTCATTCTATTTAATCCCAAAAAGTGGTTGGGAAGTGGTCAAACTAATCCTACATGAGGCATATCATGAACAGTTAATCTGGAATGAGGTATAATGACCCGGTAATCTGACATGGTGTTAGAAATAATCTTACGTGGCTTTTAAAATTCCCTAGTTAATTTGGTTCCACTCTTTAAACATGGTATTTAATCCTACATACCATCGGTCACACACAAGTAATCTGATACAGTGATAATATTTTCATTTTTATCTCTCATATCCTTAGATAATTGATATTTAATCACACATGAGCCATTAAAAAACACTTTTAATCATCCACAATAAGTCTTTTCACCTATAAATCATCAGGGAAAAAAATTCAAGTTCATATTACTCTTTAAAATACCAAAATTAATTAAATTATTAAAAACACATATTTAATCCAAATTCAAATTAAATCCAAATTAACCAAAATATTTAATATTATGATAACTACCTTAAAATAGTTAAAATATGGGGGAATATTTGAAATGAAAATCGACTAAAAAATTATAATTTTTACATTTTATTACTCCCCCATATTTAATTCATTTTATTCCTAATCAATATCTACACTTAATTCAATCTCAACCCATGTAAATAAAAAGTGATAGTGAACACCCTTTGTCCATCTTATTCTCATATTTCTTCCTTTATAAATTTAATTCCTTTTTAATTATGATCAAAAAAATTCATTCAATTTCATTGATCCATCGATTCAATTATATACCTATCTCACTTGGAAGTGTATCTATCATTTTCAAGAAATGTATTATTATAAAGCTTTCTTCTTCTTGAGATCATTAACACATTCCTTATGCTTTAAATGTGATTACATCTCCACTTAAAAATTAAAGATTTATCTTAATAAATAATTCTTTTTCATGGGTTGTGTTGGGATAAAATTTTGGTCTTTTGAATTTTAAAAATAAAGTATTCAAAGAGGAGTCTAAATCAATTAAGTTTTAATGTATGAAATTATAAGAAAATACAATAAAAACCCAGTCCTCGTTTTCCTCCCACAAATGCATCACGGTATTCCATGTGGAGTTCGGCATTGATCTTAAGAAAATTTTCAAGATCCTAGAGAATTATAAAGATATGTGTTCAAAATCAAAACCCTAAACTACGAATAGGGATTACTAGCTCGTAGCAGTACTTGAGAATTTGGATGATGGCGATGAAGTCGATGAGGTAGTCGTCGTCCGACATGAGGTTGTGATTCTAGGTGAACTGTAAGCTTCCATTGAGGATGAAGGCGATGTGTAGATGGGTAGGACCTGTCGTCAGCCTCTCTCTCTTCCATCTCCTTCCCAATTAGGGGTGTGATGAAGGGAAAAATGCTAATCCCTTGTGAGCATCCTCGCTATAGCTTTGTGTGCAGGTCATTATGGTGGGTATCTAAATGGAATCATGATTGTATTTTCTCCTATATTAAATTTCAGTTGATTATCAGCTGATTGGTATTTTATGGATAGAAAACGAAGGTGTTTCGTGGGTGCCAGAAAGCCACTCGGATTATGAATCGAATATTCAATTATAACATAACTTTAAAATTTTAACTGACATAATTCTATCTCAAAATTTAAAAATATATTACCATTATAATTTTATGGGATGAGCAATAAGGAAACCCCCAATGAATGAAGATGTTAAAGTGTGAACATAACTTGGAGTTCGATCCTATCGATTATATGTATTGAAGGTGTATTCTATTGTACATGTTCATAAAAAAACAATTCCAATATTGGAAAATGAGTTTAGTTAAGATGATGCTTGGAATTTTGAAAAGAGATTACACATCTGATGATTGTATAGGTGACTAAAATCAAAGACAATGGAAGGTGATATAACTATGTAAAACATGTTTCTTTTGAAGTTAAGAAGTTCAATACTAAAAATATTGAGGAGTTATGGAGATTAAAAATGGCCAAATTCTATGACCACATCGGGATACATAAATGTAAACTCAGAATGATATGTCAGAGTAACTCCAAGTGTTTATCTTATACGTAAGAGCAACTCTGAAATCATACATACACTACCATAAATTTTTTAATGGGAAGTAGCTACTTTTATCAGCACTAGACAAAAAGTACTGATAACGGTACACTCTTTATCAGCACTTTTTTTAGTAGTGATAAAGGTTGATCTTTATTAGTGTAATTATTTTCACTGATAAATTTTTTTAATAAAAAATATTATTAATATATATATAATTATTATATTCATATTCAAAAATAATACTTATTTATATACATTAATTAAAAAACACATGTTTATAATTGATATAAATATGTTATATTAATATATATTTTTTAATAATTCAAATACATATATATAATGTTTTAAAAAAAATTATTTATAAAATTATGAATAAATAAATATATATTTCAATAATTATAAAATTATAATAAATTTTCTAAATAATAAATGTTTTTATTATATCTATCATTATATATATTTATATATTAATAAATATATATATATATAATCATATAGATATATATAATTGTATATAATTATATATAATTATATATAATTATATAAATTCATATAATTATACAAATATATATAATTATATAAATATATTTATATTTATATACAAATATTTATAATTAAATTTATTTATATTTAGAATTATAAATAAATATATATATTTACAAAGATGGCTCATTCAGGGATTTGGAAACTATATCCATGACTCCAACTTCATTAGAAACAAGAAAATATACAAGGAAAAAGACAAGTCAAATAAGGCACTATGTGCCCACATCATAAAAAAAGAACTGTAAAATGGAAATTAAATTCCTCTAAGTCCCTCTGGATCCTATATTTCTAGGATACCTTGCTCTGCCCTTATAGCATCGTCCTCTCTGCCATGTTTTGACCTTTTGTGGGGCCTCTTCATATCTGGATTGGATCGAAGTCCATCTTCAATGTTGATTGCTAACAACTTCTGAACTACTAAATAATCATGGAAGCTAAATACATCCAGCTCCATTGAAGAGTAAGTTTCTTCAATCTGTGAAAAAAATCATTATGCAACTTCTTTACTAATTCCTTCCATAGGCCTTTAACCTTCCTAGTCATCAAGAGGTATGATATTAGACTTTTTCTTGTGCAAGAACACAATCCCCATCTAATACCTTTCCAAAAGAGACATAAACATATTTCATTAGATCTATAATGTGGGGTGGAAAAGATAACTCCACATTCTCACATGTTCCTGTGTGCTCAACCTACAAGGGTGAAATATGAAAATACTTGTTATCAAAAAGGTCAACCTATATTTGGATCAGAGTAGGTGGGACCTATAGATGATAAGTTTGGGACTCATGTGTTTTGAATTTTTGAGGAATGACCAATTGGAATCCCTCTTCATCCACTGAAATTTTCTTACCTTTATAAGTCCTTGCAGCAATTAGTTACTTCTACCTTATATGGTGATCAGCTAACTATTTAGAAACATCCACATAAATGAATTGGGAATCCATTAATGTCTCATCAGGTCTATCGTCCATTGACAGATGGTCACCCACTGGTGTAGCAGCATCCTCATCGGGCTATGGAACAATGTCACTACCTCTACAAGACACTGCACTTTTATTTAATAAATCCACTTTATTGTCCTCCATCATAATAGTAGGTTCATATTTTATGAAATGTTATGGAAGAACTAGCATCTGGGTAACAGAATGGGAAACAATCAGATTAATGTCACCTGCTTACCCCTCTTATACAATCTCAACCCATGATCTAGCACGTTTTCTATTAACAGCCTGACCAGAAGACACATGGGCAACCATAATGTTTCCTGCTCTCCTACAACCTCTAATTCAAGAATCACTAGTAGAATCATCATCAGGACCACCCAGATTCCTACTAGATGCATTCCCAAGTGAATCAACCTTGATGATCACTCCTTGTCAAGGTAGATCCTTACCAAAATTACTTCTAGTTCAAGCATGAAACATCCTATTTCGAATCCTTTTAGATCAGAAAGTATCATTATGACTGTACACAGAGACAAAATCCCAAAAAATAGAGTTTTTATAGTTCGTAATTTCAGGACCAATAACTTTACAGTTCTAACAAAAATGGGGGACCTTTGCATATTCAATCCTCAAGTAAATTTCATAATCATCGACTAATAGTAAAACCCTATCGACCAAGAAAGTGGACAAGTCAACTTCGACAAAAAAATCGATTTTAACAATCAAAATGAGTCATTTCAGTTTCCTTGTTCTATTTGATTAGGATCCCAATAGCCATTGCAATTTCATAGAGTATCTTGGGATTCCAGAGTACCCAGTTAAGCTCAAATACTTTAACCCATACCTACATTGACGAGTAGGAAACTTCCAAAGGGTTAAATCTACGGTCTCATTCTTGAATGTGAATAAATCCCGACTTGAGAGAGATCTAGCTGAATCCCCAATCCCACGACTTCAGATTAGCCGAAAGGAAGATAAAGTGGAAGAAACCCCATCTGAGTGAGAAACATCACCATTTTGAAAATCCTTAAACAATCTAAATTCATTTAAAGAGATCTACATCCTTCCATGGCGTCCTGCCTCTTGAAAAAATAGGATGTCCAATGATTTAATGCTATTAGATTTGAATTCATTCTGAGACTACCACTAGATTAGTCCTTACAAGGAAAATTGTACCCTTCTGGTGGATACCACTGGCTGACAATCCAAGAAAGAGGGAGAAGTAGCGATTGTAAGATCTAACCTCAGCTGAAGTAGTCACATCCTTACTTCTATATTGAATACTTATTCCATCCATTGGAGCAACCACATACCTATGGGAGTTGAAGCACATGCAAGCAAGAAAGTCAGTAGGAGATACTACCATAAAAGCCATAAGAGGGAAGACCTAATCACTATGGCAAGCTATAGAGAGAAGCACCTGCAAACCCATGTTTCAATATTCAAAATATATATTTAAATAATTATAAAATTATAATAAGTATTTTTAAATAATATATATTTATTATATATATATAATTATATATAATTATATATTAATAAATATATATAACTATATACATTTATATAATTATATAAAAAATATTTATAATTATATAAAAATATTTATAAAAATATTTATTTGTAATTATTTTTATAAATATATGTATATATTTATATATTTATAAATAATTTTATATAGAAAAATTATCAAATTTATATTAGTTAAAATGTTTAATAGTTTATTTATATACATTGATTTTAAAATGTGAATATAATTAAAATAAATATAGGATATTAATAATTTATTTACAGAATTATATAAAATAGAAATGAATATATTTATTTAGATATATATTTATATTGATATTAAATAATTCAAAATATATTTACATGTATAACTACATGTTTGTATGTGTATGTGTGTGTATAAATGTGTGTGTAGATGTGTATGTGTACATATGGATGTTTGTAATTCACGTAAATGTTAAGAATTTAATTTTTAATATTTTTTTAATTTATTTTATTTAATTTATCCATTTATTATTATAATTTTTTTTTAAATGTTGAGGCTCAATGACACTTTATTAAACAAGAAAATAAAAAAGTAGAGGAACATAAAGTCTAAAAATGTGCATGTGTAAAACATAAGAAAAATCTCTAAAAAAATATGTAGCTCAAGTTCAAGTTCTCATGCTATGGCGAGAAGAATTTCCACCTCTACCATGAGGATGTTGACCTATTATCAATGTTTTCACCTGTAATCATTTCCCACCTTCGTTATCTGAATGTCTATCATTTGTGACTATCATCATATTATCTTTTCCAAATGCATGATCGCTACCTTGACCATCCTCTTCACTACTTCCAAAAGAAAGAAAGTAAAAAGAGTTATGGGTACTAACCTTTGAAAGAAATTTATCCTTCATTGGTTGGACAATAACAGAAGCTTTATAATAAGAATCAGTTGTAGTTTACATCATTTTCCCTTAGCAGATTCAAAACCCAAACCAAGTGCTAACTGAAACATTGAAACTGTAGGGGATTTCATTCCACTAAGATCAGAACCAACCAACTTCTTGTAGAGAGCCTTCGTGGATCCAATCCCTTCAACAACTTCCCTCCTTGATATCAAGGGTTTATCATTAGTAGGGATTTGGATCTCCCTACCATGAGAAGACACTAATCCCAATACCATCCTTGTTTGAAATCTGCAGATAGTATCTAAAGGGGTTCATTCTATATTCTTTGAGGTATTATGACTACTCTAGGGTAGTTTCCTACACATTTCAACATCCACTTTATTCTCAATATCAAAAATAGGAATAGAAGAGACTGAAGAATCTTTTAGAACCTAAGTGTTACCTGAAGATTCCATAGATTTTTCAATAATAATTAAGGAAAAATATTTCCTAGTAGGGATTGAAATATTTTCATTCCCCTTTTCAGGGGAATACATACCATGATTATGCAGTTGAGAGGTATAAGTGATTTTAGACTTGGGCTTCCTTGAAGAATCCCCATCAATTTTTTTCTTTCCATTTTTTGTTCATTAAAAAAATCATTGTTTGTTCTTACTAGTAATTAAAATCAACATCATCTTTGCATCATTTTCCTTGGAAACTTGACTATCTTAATATTCCTCACCACCATGATCTCCCATTATTCCCCTAGATAGGGCATCCTTATATGTGACTCTATTAATAGCCATATGGCACTCATCACCAATGTCATCCTAGGATTGGGAATTATGATTCACTTAAATTATAGAAAACAATTAGTAGTCACATGAGGAGGAGGAGAAGGTATGAGATTTAGGATTTCAGTACATCCATCCTTCAAGGGATGAAAATCATAATCAAAACCCTGGGATCCCTGAGAAGATCCTTCAGGGATAACAGGATTCAAACCTCTTGGTTGGTTTAATACTCAGCATAAGACTATCTGGTGTCTACAACTTGTTTTTTGGATTGATCAACCCCATGATTCCCTTTCCCTCTAAAATGTTTTATATCATGGCCTATAAGCTAGAAATTAGAGAAGAGAAGATCTTTTCTATAAGAATATTTCTCATGTACAATAATTCAACAAACATCACATAATGGTGTTGTTTTCTCAAATTCAATTTTGAGGTTTATATCGTCATTTAGTGTAGAGATAACCACCCTATAAATCAAAGTAAAACTCAAATAAACCTCAACAAAAACATGAGTATAGTGGCCATAAATATCCACTCTATATAACTATCCAACCTAATCGGAATACTAATCACAGGTGTGATGAGAAATATAATTTCTTGTTGCCATAAAATTCAGTTAAGACCATGGATACTAACCCAAACCTATGTGAAAGTGTCCTTAAAGTCATTAAGATTAAATTTCAAACTCCATACATGAATTCACAAAATACTCATCTTAAGATTGACCAATCCCACTCCCCAGTCTCTCTCTTTCAATTCAACATAAGGGAAACGAAAATGGAAGAAACCAAGACCTAGATAGACACACTTGAAATCCAAAAACCCCAAATGGAAAATAATTGAGAAACTAGATCAACAACCTTCTAGGGTTTCATACCCATTGATAAAGAAATAGAGGAAATAATAGAATACACTAAAATTGTGTGAACCATGAGTTATAATTATATAAATATATATAATTATGTAAATATATTTATAATTATATTGAAATTTTTTAAAATATATTTATTTATAATTATATAAAAACATAAATAATTATATAGATTTATTTTTAAATATATTTATTTATAAATATAATTATAAATATATATATATTCAAATAATTATAAAATTATAATAAATATATTTATTATAATTTCATAAATATATATATATATATATATATTAATATATATATATATATAATTATAAACAAATATTTATAAATATATTTTATTTATAATTATGATTATAGGACATGGGTCGATGGAGATGTTATCTCTCATCAATGGAGAGGTTATCTCTCTTAAACTTAGGGATTTATCGGGTGATCTGGTGCTTCCAAGATCAAGAGTTAATGATGAAATTGTTGGCCATTTTGAAATATTAGCAAAATGTGGTGGTGCATGTCGTGATGCTTATGAACTTTTGGAATCGAGTGGAAGTGATTTTCTACACAATCGATAATTTTCTATAGATATGACCTTATATGAGAAAGTTGGGCAGTTCCTGCCTTAGAAGGGTGAAAACTACTACTCTCCTGTGGAACCCACATGGGGGTTTTTAAGAGGTGAGCTGACTGTTTTTAGGCATCATCATATCTTACGGTCGGTAAGGGTCCATTTTTTGAGTCTTGTGGTGATGATGTCCATGAGATGCAAAGTGATCGATGATGACAATACAAGATGGTGATGTCTGAATCTAATGATGGATGGCGATTTCAGATGTGAGGAGGACCTCGTTCGGGATATCCTTGGGTATACTTCTTATGCATACTAGTGATGGGTGGAGAGTGACCTCAGAACCAATGGATTCTACTAGGGGTTTCTCTACTATTTATGAAGAATTTTCGGTGATGTGGATATAGGATACTGATGGTTTCAATAGGAGGCCCAATGTTTGGGTATTTGGTGGCGACTATTTGCATCTTCTGGCAAGCTGAGTGCAACATTCACGTGACCTTGGGACGCGATTGGGTGTTGACCTTGGTTAGTGTGATAGGAATAATTTGGATGTAGCATCTTGAAAGGCTAGAAACATCCTATTTTTTCTTCTTGGAACATGTGGGGAATATTTCCTGATCCGGTTGTGGATCTGGATGGGGGGCTTTTCACTTTTGGGCCTTGTTTTTTTTTGTGGGCCATTTTTTTCCATTTTTCAGATTTTTCTTTTTTTGTTGGTGGGATATTTCCTACATCTGGATGGGAAGGTGGATGCGGGAGGAACTGTAGTGGTATGTGATATTTTTGGGGCAATGATCTCAGGTACCACGAGCTGTCGATGGTATGGGAAGCTGACATTGAGCATCTCCTGCTGATGACATGCTGACAATATCACCTCTAATGATGGGCATCGGGGATGACCTCACTTGCATGAGTGATGACACTGATTGGCATGACAACATCCTCAATGTGAATGATTCAACATCCAAGATTATGACCTCAAGTGTAGTGTTGTTGGTGAGCCTCATCGATGTAGTCAGGTGTGCGAGATCTTTGGGGTTGACAACTGTCGCCCAGATCATGGTTGTTTCTGACAGTGATGGTGTTTATGGGCCTTTGGACCATTTGATGTGGGTCTTCATGGATTTTATTTTTGATCTTGGGACTTTTTTTTTGAGTGGTGAGTTGTCCAATTTCATGTTTTGGTGACATTTCATGTGTCACATTTTGTGTTCTTGTTGTACTATTATTTTATTTAAAAAAAATTTATGGTCGGGCATGCTTGGTACCTGAAATTTCCTGGTATAATTATAATTATAATAATATGTATATTTTTTTTTAAATGTAAAGGGAAGAGAAAAAAGGAATTTCCATATTTATTAAATGGAGAAAAAGGAAATAAACAAGAGGAATGATATGGGAGAAGGGATGGGAAAGGTAGAGGTTGCCCGACCCAAACAAACAAAAGAAGCACAAATTAGACAACATGAGAACGAGTACTCATGATATGATAAGGGGTTAAACCTCCCTTTCCACGAGGATTACAACCCATTGTCCATGTCTTAACCTTCTTCCATGTTCTACCTCCATCATCTGAAGGTTCATCAAGAACATCTGCCTGTATGGAATCTATATCAGATACATCGACACTTACTTGTCCATCCTCCTCACTACTATCGAAAGTAAGTAGGTCGAAGGAATTATGAGACCTGCCTCTCAAGAGTGAGGATTAAAAAATTCTTATAATTATTTTTCCAGCAACAACAGGTTGAGTCACTACCATTGTAGAGTCCCTTGAGGCTAAAACATGTGTGTGGATAGACAAAGCATGAAAACTAGACCAAAATATATCCTTAGAGGCATCATCAGTAGATGTAGGTGCTTTTAAGGTCCTATGTGGAGAATTCTGAGAAGTATTAGGTAGACTAATATCATATGATAAAGATTTAGAAGATTTGGAATTATAATTTTCAAGTTATATAGCATTTTTATTCGCAACCTATTCATTGAGAAAGTTGTTATAGCTGCATTGGGGTCCATCAACATCAAAAAAAAATTAAGTTTCGTCTAGTGAAATAAATATAGAAGATAAAGGAAAAGATTGGTGTTTACCTAAGCTGGTCCTAGTAGCATCCAATGAACAAAGATTGGTAGAAGACTCTACATCCCCATCCACAGGCTTCTTTAAGGGCTGATTTGGAACAACATTCTAGTGAGAGGATTTACTCAGAGGTCCACAATTATAACCAAGAGTGTAAACAGATCATTTACTGGGTTTCTTTGAATAAGAAAAAACTAGTTTGGCTTTCCCCTTACCCTTGTAAGTAGCAAGAACTTTCTCCTTCCATAATTCTCTGTCAATTTCACCCTGTGTAGCAAGCTCAATATCTAATTGATCATGACTAGAATCAAAATAATCCTTCTCAACCTCAAGGAAAAGTGAATCCTTAAAAGAAGTCCATGGATTGAGAAACTTGTTTTTAATTTCTTCTTCCTCTGTAATGTCAGCCCAATATATTATAGGACGTGACTAAGGTTTCTTATGCCTTTATGTTCCAAGAACATCAAAAGAGGCCTTCTTAATATGCTACAGATCACTAAGTGAAATAATAGTAGTAGAAACTGTAGTTTGGAGACCCTTACTAGCCTCCCCTATGATGTTGGATTTCTTAAAAAAAATTACCTTCAAATAGCATTCCTTCTATTCATGTCTTCTTAGAGAATAACACAAGGAAATAATATTTTTTCTATAGGAAGAATTATTGTGAGTTATATTGTTGTAGTCTAGGCAGAAATTTGGCACACTTTCATACATAATACACAGAGAGAATTCATCTATATGAGTTGAGAGGAAAACCCTATCAACTAAGGTGGAGTATAGGTCTAATTACACAAGCATATGAGCATAATGACCATACCAAATATTTTATGTCACTTTTTTAATCTTTATCAGAATACCAAGTGAAAGGGTAATGTTATAAATAATTCTTGGATGTCAAAGTATCTAATTCCATCCATATACTCTTTCCCAGACTTACCGAGATGATTTTTTGTCCTCAAGCATATTGAAATATTGATCACATTCCCTAATATAAAAATACTTGGGTTTGAAGGATATTGAACCGAACCCCCAAGCTTTCATCATCAATTTTTTTGAGGGAAATGGAAAATGAAAATAACCTTGTCCCATCGAGATGCATTTCCCAGAATTAAATCCAAAAATATGGTATAACCAATTGAAAAGGTCCTCGATTCTCAATGGGTTAGAACCCCTCGAGGGAATTACACTACTATAAAAGAGGCCTTTAACAATGTTGATATTTATCAGTGCTAAAAAAAGCACTGATAAAGGGCACCCATTATAATTATTTTTTAGCACTGATAAAATGTAACCTTTATCAGTGCTTTATTTTAGCACAGATAAAGATGGAATTTATCAATGCTTTATTTTTAGCACTGATAAAGGTCTAGAATAAAATAACGTAATTAAACAAATAAAAAAAATTAACAATTTCATTAATTCAGTAATTATGGTTAAAAAAGAATAAATTGAATATACATATATATATATATATATTAAAAATTAATAAATAGTATATATTAAATATATAAATATGTAAAATGAATAAAATGAAATAATTAAACAAATAAAAATTTAAAAAGAGTAAATTAAGAAAAATATTAAAAATTTTATTAATTAAATAATTATTGATAAAAATGAATAAATTTAATATACATACATATATTATAAATATTAATAAATAATATATATTAAATATAGATATATAAAATGAATAAATTTTATTAATTAAACAAAAAAATTTAAAATAGATAAATTATAAATTTATTAAAAAATTTATTAATGAAATAATTATTAATAAAAATGAATAAATATTATATATATATATTAATTATAAATATTAATAAATAATATATATTAAATATAAATATATATATATAATGAATAAATTTTAATAATTAAAAACATATTAATGTCTTATTTATTTTTAATGTTGTTTGATTTTTCAATTTAACATGTATCAAACGTCGTGTGTTACATTGATTTCATGTAAACACATATATATGTAATTAATGTATTTTTATATACAACGCATACAAAAATATATTTACGCATTTAATGAAATATTATATATAAACACATACACCTAATATTTATGTAATTTATTCAAATTTTAGTATATTTAAGAATTTCATTATAGCATTATACATTTAATATATTATGTTTTTAATCAGTCAATTTTATTTATTTATTTTTAATACAATTACATTTAGGGTATTATTTATTCATTTTTAATATTTTTTTATTTTTTATTTAATTTTTTAATTTGATCATTTTATATTATTTATTTATATTTATTTATTTACTATGTTTTATTTTTTTCAATATGTATCCATCTTTACTTCAATATATATATATATATATATATATATATATATCCATATTTTTTTATTAATTTATATTAAATTAATAAAACTTAACCATTGTTTCAATATTTTTAAAGTGTTCTCATTTTGAATTATTCAATTTCACTCATTTTTAAAATGCATGTATTTCATATTATAAATCCACTAATAATGTTAAAAATATATTTGTGAATAAATATTTATAAATAAATATATTTATATATTTATATTTACTATATTTATAAATTTTTATATCTATAATTTTTATAAATAAACAAGTATTATTTTTTAAATAATTATTTATATAATTATAAATAAATAATTATATATATTTAAATAATTATAAAATTATAATAAATTCATTTAAATAATTATAATTATAAATCCTTCATCAACACTTTTTTAATGTTGATAAATATCCCTTTTATCAGCGCTTATAAATTTAGCACTAATAAAAGGGGTCTTTATCAACAATTTTTTGAAAGCGCTACTAAAAGTGTCACCGGTCTATTTAAAATAACCCTAACCACGACTCAGTCACTCATTATTCTCAAACTCTCACAGAACTACCCTACTACCAGTGCGACTCCTCTACGTTCCCTCGAACGAATCAAGGCTAGAATCCAATGTATGTTATTTTATACTTTTCCTCTATCATTGTTTGATTTTTTGGGATTCACATTTTGAGTTTTTGCATTGTTCTTAACCATGATGAACCCTACATCTCATCTTCTCACCACTGAAATTCAATGAGTGGTTCTATTACATCTTTTTCCTCTATAAAAAATATTTTCGAAGAAAGATAAGGATGTTTTTATATGGTAAGTTTAGTCAACATATTTGTATGGGTCTGTATGGATAAATAAAATATATTTTTCACCACATGCTTCTGATTTGGGATGGAAACATAATACTTGAGTTTTTGAAATCTAAGAGAAAATTATCAAATAAAAAAATTAGAAAAGCTCTTATTTTTTCCTACTCAGTCTGTAACATCTCATGTGGATTCTTCTCACTCACATCTAACCAAACTACATCTAGAAACATTTTTATCTTTTCTTCATTTTTTTATCCTCTCTGTTCCTATAATAGAGTCCACAACTTATATTTCTTCTTCATTTTATTCACATGATCCTCCTCCAACTGATCAAGAGTTGCTCTTAAAAATTACAATTAAGGCACTCGTATCTCTCTCTTGGTCCGATAACCCTAAATCATCCTTCTAGTAATGTGACTCTCTCAATGAAACCATTAATCGATTGAAATCATCAGTACAAGAGAGTAACCCAAAGAGTATTGTCCAAGGAATTCCACAATAATGAATCTGACCGTGTCCAAGGAAAACATCCAAGGTAAAACGGGATAAGAAATTTCTAGGCTATTGGATCCAAGGAGTGTATTCAAGACATCCCATAATATTAAATTCATGATCTTATGGTGTCATACTGGGCATCCACTGATAGAAAAAGAATGGGTTCTAAGGTGGGTCTCACCCTTGGGAACCGACATCTCTAAATCATAATGGAATCCAAAATTTCTCAAGACATTACCTTAGGAATACAAAAGATAACTCAAGTTTGATAACTCCTATAATAATTTCAAGGTCCATAAACAAGGAACCTTACAATTTATTCATTTAATTAATTAATCCATGTAATTGTCATTCCATTTAATAAATTCATTTGGTTCAAGCCTTGACTTTCATTAATATAACATGACTAACTAGGCATGAAACCATTTACCAATCTATTAAAGTCATAATAATTTTATAAGGCTCACTCTTCTACCTTACATAACATGGAAAGGGGTGATATGGATGTGAAACCAAGACATTAAATTATATTCAATTAGTCCAAATCATATATATACAATATATTTTCCTTTTCCATTTAAGATTTATTTATCAAATTGAAGCACTAACCTTAGGCGGGTCAAGTGGAAAGAAACATGGTATAATCCATTCATCAATTAATAATTCATCTAATTAAAGAGTATTACCATTAGCAGGGTCAAGTCACACACCTGAATGGTGGAGCAGACGAACACATTAAACCACTAAAAGCACAATTATGAATAACACCCAACATGATGTGGCCGTCGTTGAGGTCAAAACCTTCAATGATAGATAAAATATTTAAAGAGGGTCTTAGAACATAGTTCTAATAACTATAATCAAGAAACTCTAATTAAACAGATGACACCCAATGAAATTGGTGTGTATACACAGAAAATTATAACATGAAAAAACTTTAGGGATGAGTTATAGATCACCTAACTCATATTTGTATAACTCTCCTCGTCTAGTATTAGCCTCTAAATTGACTTGGATTGGAAGAGATATGAAGAACAGATCAATGCCCTGAAGACAGGTCATATGAGGCTACATATAAATATAATTTTTGACAGAAAGATAAATTAAGAATGACTAAAAATGAATCGATTACTCGCTGATACACATCCAACATGACAAATGATGGTCGAATTGGACACCAGATCAGATCTTGAGATCAAATCCTAGGTTAAAATTCTTTTAGGCTTTAAAAAGGAAAAAATAAGTGGTTCTTTCCACAAGAGAAAGAAAAGGGATAAAGGGTGTGTTTAAAACATAACTTAAGATAAAAATCATAAAATCACCCAAAAACCATGGGTCGCATGGTTTGGCCGCATGGTTAGGGAAATTGTGCACCAACCGCGCTTCTTCTGTGGTATGGAGGGGGGACCCTCATGGTTAGGTCTCATGATTAAGGAAACCATGTGTTAATCATGTGAATCACCTCTGCAACATGTCTATGGTTTTTAGCCTAACCATGCTTACCCTAGCGCATGGTTAGAATAAACCATGCACCCTATACAAGCCCAATGTATAGCCCCATATGATTATAAGTAACTATGTGGTCTACCCTTAATGGTTTCTTCTAACTGTGTGACCATCCAATTTCTCTCAAAAACTAGTATTTTGGATTTTAATGAGACCTATATGCCCATGAGACCTTCATGAACTTATTATAAATCCATAATAGGTCCAAAATAAATAATTAGACCAAATATAAAAGGATCCAAACTTGATTAAAAAATTGGGTTCCTACAAATACTCCATCAAAATATATGATTCATGAATTTTCAATTCATGTAACATTTGATATTTTAAGTCAAGGCACCTTGAAACGTTACTTGAATATCTATATGACACTTTTACACTCTTTAAAGTTCAAAGTAATACATCTTTCTCTTGATTTTTCATTGTTAAAATGGTTGAAGGACACTTTCCATTCTCATTTTCCCACAAACCATGATTTATATTCATTGATTACAAATCCTTAAAATAATTAATGTGATCCTTCAATTTACCTTTCTCATTAAGAAATGTAAAAATTACATTATCATATAATTTCTTCTCAATATGAATTATTTAAAGATTATGAAATATCAAATTAAATTCCCAATAAGGAAGTTTGAAAAATATACTCATTTTTTCCACTTTTGTGTTCCAGCTGCTTTAGATATTGTACCACATTTCCTTTTCCTTTATTCTTAAAACTAAGTTCTTTTTCCAAATTATATAGTGACATTCATAAATTTTCCCAAGATTTCTTAACCAGATAACACCTCTGGTGACTTTATCAATTCAATATCTCAATTTAATTATGTCTTGTTAAACTTGGATTTATGAGAGGCATTAAGAAATCGATGATGACACATAAAACACCATTTTATACTATGTGGTAATTGTTGAGGTTCAAAATAATAATTACAAACCGGACAAGAAAAAATAGTATTAGTGTTCCCACCAAATAATCTTCTTAGTCTAGGAAAGTCACTAATTGACACATTAAAGTAGTTTGTATTTTGAATGTATTTCTCATTGAATTATCATATGCTTTAATGACATCATCCCATAATTCTCACAATTCTTTGATTTGAGATTGAAGGTTTACATCAATGTAATATGTAGGAATTTTCTTTCTGGGAATAATTGTACGCTCACACGTCATTGGGCACGGGAGACAAACTAAAATTTATAACCTACTTACTACTTAGGATAGTGGAAAGATAGGGTCGAACCACAGGGAGGCCTCATATTGTGTTTGGAAATCTAAAGAAATAAACTAAACAAAAATACACACACAAGAACAAGAAAAAATAGTTGGTGATGGTGAAGTGGAGTGAGTGAGAATCAGTGTGTGAAGAAGTGAAGGTGAATTGGTGAGTACAAGGGGATTAGACAGAACAACAAGGGATCTTGTGGTGAAAACAACCAATAGATGATTAGGGGAGAAGGTCCACTAGTTGATTTCAAAATTTCTTACCCTTGTTCATGCACTGAAGTTTTAAAAATATGGATCTGACTGAAAGTAAATGGCCAGATTTTTTATCTGGTCAGTTTGTGATGAAATAGATCTTACAGTCCTTCGACTGTAAAAGTCAGTCCATACAATGGTGATAACAAGTCAGATGTCACTGGACTCAACTTGTTAGTTGAGTTCAGTGTGTCTCTCTCATTTGAGCATTACTAATTTGTCAACGATTTCCCTCAGATTTAAACAGTTTTCATTAAAATTCAATCAAGATCGATTTTCACTCGACCTTGTTGTTTTGAAAATAATTTTGTTCCACAAATAGTGAGAGTGACATTCCAAAAAATAAGACAGTGCATGAATAAGAATGAGAAATCTAATCATCCAGCTTATCCACCCCCCTAAAGGGATTTAGCTGGACATAATTATAGGCCTCAGTGCAAACATAGAATTAAAATCAAAGAATTTCATATTGAAATGAGATGTAGAAAAACAGAGAACAAGACAAATAAGGATGTTCGTCTCCCTACTCGAGCTCCCGAAAGTTCTAACTCCTGTTTCTTGATGGTGGATGCAATGCTAAAATCCGCTCGATGTCCCGCCCTGGGAATTGAGGTATGAAATGATCTGATCTGCTACTCTCGTTACTCCAATCTTCTCATGAAGGATTATGATTTATGTTCCTCTTTCTATTCTCCCCCAGTCTGGATCGATGCCTCCCTTTGTTTTTATCGATGCCTCTCTCATTGTGTCCTTAGGTCCCAATGATCTCGTGTCCATCATGAATGCTAATGACCTAGTCAAAGACTCTAGAATCTCACCCAAGTTGTTCCCTGGCCTCCACATGTAGCTTTCACTATGCTGGTCACTGGAGCAGTTGCTCCTAACTGAATGAAAATAATGTGTGCCCGATGAGCTACAATCTTCCCTCTACAAATCAGAAAATCTACATGGCGCGCTTTTATGCATGTCACCAACTCCGAGTGAACTCTCAGGGAACGAAGCTGATCCATTACAACAACTTGTGAATCCTTTAACACTTTTCTCATGCACTGCCCATAAATTACTTTGCACACCCAACTCCCCCTGTCTGAAACCAAAAAAAAATGCACGTGAGTTAGATAAAAATATAATGAAGTAATAATGAAATTATATATATACAATATATTAATATCACCACTTAAAATAAAAATATTTATATATATATTTTATAATACCTAATATTAATATTAATATAATAACTATTATATTTAATAACATATACTATTATGATATATTAATATTATATATATGCTTTTATACTTTTATTAATATACCTATAATTATTGTATTATAAGTGATATATATATCATAATATAGACACACACACACAGATACATATATATATAGATATATTTGATAATATAATTAAATAGAATAAAAACTAAAAAAAGAAGGAAGAAACAAAGAGGGGAGGGGAGTTTCACCGCTGGGTTGTGTGAAGGGCAGCGGCGGTGGCCTGGGAAGGGAGAGGGTTCAAGCAAGTAGAGGATGTGAGGCCGCGACGAGGGCTTACAGATCGGGCATAGGTTTGAGGGAAGAATGTCATGCGGAGGGTAGAGGCAACTGGCATGGCACAGAAAGAAAGGAGGCAGAGGATCTCGGTGGGTAGGAGGGAGCTACTCAGCTTGAGGGAGAAGGTAGGGAGGTGTGCGGTGCGAAGAAGGAGCAAGGAGAGGCCGGCTTTGGGTTTCTCATGGAGAAGCGTCGATGGCACAGCTGTGGATCGAGATTAGAGGCGGTGATGTGCGAGCTGTTGGAAAGAGAAGAACAGGGTCATGGTGAGGCTAGGGTGTGGGTTCGGGTAGGGACCGAGGTTTTTGTCCGGTGAGGCAAGAACAGTGGATGTGAAAAGTGTGGAAGACCGGTGTGGTAAGATTAGGGTTCAACAACAAGTGTCCTTCAGAAATCCAATTTCCATTTTTGAGTTTTCACAGAGGTTTTAAAGTTTTGAATTTTTCTTGAATTCAATTTTCTATTTGCGAGTGGATGAATTTGATTGATGTTGTGAGATAGATTTGCTATGATGTTGTGTTTCTATTGTGTTGGTGGTGATACGGGAAGGTGGTGGAGTAGAAGAGGAGCAGGAGGGTCTGTGAAAAGAGATGGAGGTGCCACCGTGAAGGACTCGTGGAAAAGGGTAATGGTGAGATAGTGAGTAGACAATACGGTGGCACCGTGAAGGACCGGTGGAAAAGGGATTAGGGTGCAAGAAGGTGGCACCAGTTTCTACAACGGTGCCACAGTGATTTGGAGGTGGAACGGTGCGAATGTATAAAGGAGGAACTGTGAGTGTGTCTCACGGTCTCACCGTGAGTGTGTCTCACGGTCTCACCGTGAGTGTGTCTCACGTTCTCACCGTGAGTGTGTCTCACGGTCTCACCGTGAGTGTGGGACCGTAATCCAATACAGTGTGTGGGGCAGTAACGGTGGAATAGTGCGGCGTGCCACCGTTCTTGAAATGGTGAGATAGTGTGTAGACAATACGGTGGCACCGCGACCGTGAAGAAATCGTGACATGCAACAACACCTGTAAAACAAACAACAAATTAAATAAATAAATAATTTAATAAAACTAGAAATAGATTAATCACTAAATTAAATTAAATTGAAAGGAATTAAAAACTAAATAAAACAAAGATAAATAATAAAATTAATTATACTTTATTTAAAATAATGAATTTATTTTTATTAAAAATTATAAACAAATTAATTAAAGAAAAAATTAAAACATTTAAATTCACTAACATAAATTAATTAACCAATTAATCAAATAATTAATAAATTAAATTAAAGAATAAGAAATATTAATTGAATAAAATTAAATTTTTCAAGTTAATTTAATTTTTAAAAGACAAAAAACCCAAATGAGTTATTTATTTAAAATTTAAAGAATAAAGAATAAATTAATTTAATTAATGAGTTAATAAACTAACTAAAATGAAATTTTTTAAAAAATAAAAAAATAAAAAAATAAAAGTCAAATTCACAGGACTAATTTAATTTAAGAATTATTTAAAATGACACTAATGCACATTAAAATGCATGTTTTAAATTAAAAACTAATTATTTTACACAGAAATTACTAAAACGCAATAATTATCAATTATTTAATAAAAAACAACATTTTATAATAAAAAAGTCAATAAAAATACAAAAAGGATGTGGCAAAGAGTGTAAAAACACTGCCACATCAAACTCCCCCACACTTAAAACTTAGTTTGTCCTCAAATAAATACATGCCTTTGACTTTAAAACAAAAATATGATTTGTGAGTTTCAGTTCAAAAAGTTCATGATTAAACTCTAACAGCTAGAGAAACACTAACAAACAATGGGCCAGGGTTTTCAAAGGTGTTCAAAAATGATGTCCTGTCTCGCTTTAAAAACTCACTAGAAGTCAAAAGCCTTAAAAATTCATACACTATCATGTATGTCATGCTTCCTATATGTGTTCATTAACTGTACTACTTCACCTTCCAATTCAAGTTCTAATTCAAGGATTGTTGACAGGTTAGATGAAGTCGAATTTAAAACTTAACCAGGTGCACCTTCCATTCTCACCTTCCCCCAGGCTCCAGAAATTAAAGTCCCTTAATTTAATCACCATATTTACTCAACTCAAATTAAAATTAACTAAGTCAATTACCCCCTTCTTCATCTGGGTTCAAAATTCCCCTCACCTTAATGAGTTCATTTTTGACAAGGAAACTTTATTTTAATCATTCCCAACCATATTCCTTGTGCATAGCATTGTGCATAGCACTTATTAAGATTTAAATTGGATTTATTTATTCACAGAAACGTACCCAATGCACCTTTTCTCAAATACTCACCGTGGGATCCCATTTTCCCATTTTACTCCAGTTACAAATAACTTAACTAATAAACAATCGAGTTGACTTCCTAAAGTGATTGAATATTATTTAATTTTCAAAAATTGTGAGTCCCCTTGTTTCTAGTGAGGACTTATAGTTACTCCAAGTCATGATCATCTTCCCAAAAAACTTGTCCTGTCACACTTCTATCCTCAGCTCGTAAACAGAAAGATCCATAGAGACAATGAACAATCTCACTTAGAAATCACCCATGCTTAACAGTTGCTAACTAAATGTCACTATCATCATCCAGTGAGCAGTTATCCACTAAACAATACATAATTGAAGTACCAATGAACCTCCAATGACCATCATGTTGAAAGAATTTGATATTGGTTTAAAGATTCTGAACAATTTTTGAAAAAAATTGATCATTTTTTTTAACTCAAACTAAGGTTCAAACTCAAGTTCAAGAAGGGGGAATTTAAAAAGACACTAAAATAACCCCTATCCCCCATACTTAAAACCCAACATTGTCCCCAATGTTGTATCTCAAGGTGGGATACAGTTTATGTTCAAAAACTATGGACATTTCAGTTGAAAAATGGTATGGAGGGGTAGCAATGAGGTTCAAAGATTTGTTTTGCCACAAAAAAATAGAAAGAAAAGAAAACTTAAAAAAACAGAAGATCCCAACCCCACCAACCATCACTAGAAAAAAAGTGTATTTCCTTTTGAAAAGTTCATGCTTTAAATCATTGTGATCAGACAAAAGATTTTATCAATTTAATTCAAATATTAGCATGATTAGTAGTGATGTGCAGTAGCATCATAATGAAATTGAAAGCAGTGGGAGAAAGCATGTTTCACAAATCTGCTCAAAATAATTTTTCAACAAAGTAGATACTAGGAGATAAACACCCATGAAAGAAAGCACAGTCAATTTTCACGAATTAGGGGGAATTCCCCCACACTTAGTTCACAGTAAAGATTAAGCAAGTAATTTAAATTGAAAAAGGGAAGAACAACACTTCCCTCAATTATTGGACCTTTAACAGTGGCTTTCATCAAAAGATCCTCTTTAGCAGTGTTGGATGTTTACCCATCGTTACTAACCTATATGTTCCAATAAGTAAAATAAGATTTTAGAGTTTTAATTTCAAGATAAATAACCCAAGGGAATGAGTATAATGAAATTTTATCCATATGATGCAGTGGATTGCTCCCTTGGGGTTTCTTGGCCAAGTTTCTGGTAGCAAAAACTCTCTCTCTAAAACAACAACAGACCATGAGGCACCATCAAGCAGTTAAGAAATTGAACTAGAGAACAAGAAGCATGGGTTACTTTATTGAAGAACAAAAATAAAAAGGAAACAACTAAGAAATAATGGGTTAGTTCCCATACAACACTAAGTTTACAGTCCTTAGTTTGACTTGAATCAGTTTGTTCTTCCAACAAAGAGATGGAATCCAAGCACTTTGGATGCCCCTCAAAGAAGTGCTTTATCCTTTGACCATTGACTAAGAAAGGTTGATTCTCTTCTCTAACTAATTAAATAGCTCCATTAACCAGGACTCTAATAATGGTAAAGGGTCCTGACCATTTGGACTTCAACTTTCCTAGAAACAGCTTCAATCTAGAATTGAAAAGCATGACCCTCTCACCAACCTTGAAATTTTTATTTTGAATTATTGAGTCATGAAAATCCTTTGTTCATTATTTTTAAATTTCATCATTCTCATAGGACTCTCTTCGAATCTCCTCCAACTCACTTAGCTCTAATAGTCTCCTCTCACCAGCAGACTTAAAATCAAAGTTAAGTTCCTTCACTGCCCAATAAGATCTCTGTAGTAACTCCAAAGGTAGATCACATGTTTTCCCAAAGATTATCCTATATGGTGACATCCCTATAGGAGTCTTATAAGCAGTTCTGTAGGCCCAAAGGGCATCATCCAACTTCCTTGACCAGTCCTTCCTAGAGCTAGAAAATTTTTTCTCTAAAATTTGTTTGAGCACTCTGTTTGAAACTTCTGCTTGCCCACTAAACTGTGGGTGGTAAATGGTTTCTATCCTATGTGAGCACCCATACTTCTCCATTAAACCATTGAACTTATAATTCTTGAAATGAGTCCCATTATCAGTGATGAATGCTCGAGGCACACCAAATCCAGAAAAGATGTTTTTCTTGATGAATTTCACAACACTAGTAGCTGAATTGTTGGTAAAAGCAACTGCCTCAACCCACTTGGACATATAATCCACAGCAACCAAAATTTACTCATTACCATAGGAGTATGAGAATGATCCCATAAAGTACAATCCCCACACATCAAATATTTTAACCTCCAGAATACCTTTTTGGGGTAGTTCATATCTTCTTTCAACATTTCCCAACATTTGACATTTTTCAAAGAAAATAACTAGACTCCTAGCATCTTTAAATAGTGTTGTCCAGTAGAAACTAGCTTGTAGGACCTTTTAAGAAGTCCTTTCTCCTATATGGTGGCCACCACAAGGTGATGAATGGTATCTCTCAAGTATGGTGAAAATCTCATCCTCAACCACACATCTTCTCAAAATCCCATCAGCACGTCTCCTAAAGAGACGAGGGTTATACCAAAAATAATATTTTAGTTCAGATATAAACCTCTTCCTCTGGTTGTGTGAGAGTTCCTTGGGCATGACTCCAGCTACCAAAAATTTGGAATAGTCTACGAACCAAGCAGACTGCTGCACAGAGGTAGCAAACAATTGTTCATTAGGGAAAGAAGTGTTGATCTCTTTTGGTTCCTTACTTAGGGGATTGGGAAATTAGGACAAGTGATATGCAACTACATTCCCAGCCCATTTCTTGTCCTTAATCACTAAATCAAACTCTTGTAACTACAAGGCCACCTCATGAGTCTGGGATTTGAGTACTTTTTAGCGAGGAAGTACTTAAGGGCTGAATGATCTATGAAAATTATGATCCTTGATCCTATCAAGTACTGCCTGAACTTTTCCAAAGAAAACATCACAGCATCCAACTACTTTTCAATGGTATAATAATTCTGTTGGGAATTATCCAAAAGCTTTCTTGCATAGTAAATAACATGAAGTTTCTTATACTTCCTCTATCCTAACACATCTCCTACTGCAAAGTCACTAGCATCACACATAACCTCAAAGGGAAGATTCCAGTCAGGAGCAGTGATTACAGGTGAAGTAGTAAACTAATCCTTGAGAAGATTAAAGGCCTCTAGACATTTTTCATCGAAGAAAAAGGGTTTGTCCTTAACCAGCAGGGAGTACAAGGGTCTAGTAATCTTAGAAAAATCCTTAATGAACCTTATGTAGAACCAAACATGTCCCAAAAAACTTCTGATTCCTTTGACATTTTCAGGTGGGGGCAGCTTTTGTATGACCTCAATTTTTGAATTATCGACCTCCAGCCCCTTCTTAGAAACTTTGTGTCCCAAAAATATGCCTTTAGTGGCCATGAATTGGCATTGTTCCCAACTTAAGACTAATTCAGTCTCTTGGAACCTTTCTAACACTAGTTCAAGGTTTGTTAGATAGTTCTCAAAGTTATTTCTCACAACATAAAAATCATCCAGGAACACTTCAATTATCCTTTCAATCATGACTGAAAAAATTTCCATCATGCACCTCTAAAAAGTGGCAGGAGCACCACACAAGCCAAAGGGCATCTGCTGGTAGGAAAATTTCCCAAATGGACAGGTGAAGGTGGTTTTCTCTTGGTCCAGAGGTGCAATGGAAATCTGATTGTAACCAGAATAACCATCAAAAAAGCAAGAGAATTTATTGCCTACCAATATCTCTAACATTTGATCCAAAAATGGCATGGGAAAGTGATCCTTTCTTGTGAAATAATTCAACATTCTGTTGTCTATATATACTCTCCATTTATTCACTAATCTTGTCTATATTTTCTTATTCTTTTCATTAGTGACCACTATCACTCCACTCTTTTTGGGTACCACCTGGATAGGACTAACCCAGGGGATATCAGAAATGGGAAAAATTATTCCAGCATCAAGAAACCTAATTACTTCTTCTCTCACCACTTTCTTCATGTTTGGGTTGAGTCTTCTTTGGGCTTCTACTCTGGTCTTATAGTTAGGTTCCATGGGAATTTTATGCATATAAAAAGATGTACGTATACCTTTGATATCAGCAATTAACCATCCTATGACTGACTTGAATTTCTTCAAAACACTAAGTAGATTTTTCTCTTGACTCGCCTCTATGTTGAATGAAATGATCACAGGAAGGGTGGAATTATCTCTTAAAAAGGAATATTTGAGTTGGGCAGGGAGGGGTTTGAGTTCTAGGGTGGGTGGTGACTGGATTGAGGGAAGAAACTTGGGTCTGGGTGGCCTAAGGTCTTCATGCTGCCTCTTGAAGAAGGCAGTAGAAAAGGCTCTTTCCTCAGTGCTAGAGCTTCCAAAAAATATATCCTCAAAGTTAGACTCCTCTCTCAGGGTAAGAATGTGCTCCCAAACAAACTCATCTATCTTCTCCAAGAATTATCCCTCGTACTCATCAATAAATTCTCTCTCTCTAATTGAGCTGATCCCCATGCAAGCGGTAGCAGGGATTTCAGGTTCACTATTGATTTCAGCTATGATTCTCAGAAACTCTTCTTCCTCCTTATCAACACTACTCTCATCAAATAACATCTCATGTTTTGGAAAAAATGGGTTGCTGGGTTCTTGGATTTTATTAAACACGTTGAATTATTCTTTCTATTCAGCCATATTAAAAATCAGTTTCCCCTTGAACACATCTATCACAGCTCCCCTTATGTTCAGGAAGGGCCTAATGTGAATGATAGGAACCTCCTGGTCACACTTCATATCAAGGATAAGAAATTCAGCAGGCAAAAAGAGTTTTCCTACTCCCACTAACAAATCATCGACCCTACCCACTAATGGACCTATCAACAAGTTGTAACACAACAGTGGTGGGTTGGGGAACTCCTAATCTTAGGTGTAAAAAAAAGTGATAGTGGAATCAGATTAATACTAGCACCCAAATCACACAAACAGTTGAACTTACCACCTCTATCCCCAAAAGTGCAAGGGATGAGAAAGCTTCTTGGGTCCTGAAGCTTAGGAGGTATCCTATTCTGCAAGACTGCACTACACTCCTCTGTTAAGCTATAGGTGGAAAATTCTTCCAATTTATTTTTGTTTGAACAGATTTTCTTGAGTGATTTTAGATATGATGGGATTTGAATCAATGATTTCAAGAATGGGATATCAATGTTCATCTTTTTAACCACTTTAAAAAATTTCAACAGTTCAGAATCATGAATTGGTTTTTTAATTCTTTTTGGGAAAGGTATTGTAGGGGATAAATTCCTCACAATTAAGGTCATCTCTATATCTTCCTCTTCAAAAAATTTCTTTCCTTTATTGTCTTTGTTTTTAAGCTATTTTCTTAGGGTTTTTGAGTTGTAATAATAGGAACTGGAAGGGTTCCAGTAGTGCTGTCCAATATTCCAGATTCAGGTTCTTTTAGATTTGAGTTAATAGCTTCATCCAGTTTTTCATTTTCAGCATTTTGGGATTCTTTCCTAGGCTCTTGGTGAGTTTGGAGACCACTTTTGGTGGTCACAGCCATGGCATTCTCCCTAGGATTGGCTTCAGTGGTTCCGGGCATCCAACACTTTTGTTCATCAAACCTCCCTATTAACTAATGGAACATGTCTCTCACCTCATCTTTTGAGTTGGATGACTCAGCCTTAGGTTGGGGTTGGGGAAGGAATTGTTGTCTAGGTGGAAGCTGGAATCTAGGAGGGGAAGTAGGTCAGAGGACTCCCTGCTCCCTCCATGATAGGTTTGGATGGTTCCTATACCCCTGATTGTAGGTGTTGAAAAAAGGATCATCCCTAGGCTGCACCCAAGGTCCATAGCCAGCAAAGTTGGCACTCTCATGAGGTTGGACGAGTATATCGAAGTTTGGACAACAGGTTTGAGAATGGCCATACATGCCACAGTGGTGGCACTACTCCTTAAGGATTTGATGTGGGTTCTCATTAAATAACCCAGTATCTTGGCCTTTAGCTTGAGGAGCAGGGGCAGTTTCATTTCTCACAATGGTTATCCTTCTAGAGAATTTGTGTTGGGAGTTTTGAGCTAAGGTATTAAAGATTTGTTTGAGCTCCTCAGTTGTCCTATCACTAAAGTCTCCTCCAGAAGACTGATCCACCAAGGTTTGGTGGTAAGGGGTGAGACTATTTTAGAAGTTTTCCATGAAGAATTGAGGTTTACATTGATGGTTTGTACACTACCTAAGAAAACCTCTAAACCTATCCCAGAATTCATGAAATAGTTCTCCTTCATCTTAAAGGAATCCAGTAATTTTGTGCCTAATTTTAGATGAAAACCTCCTAGGAAATAATTTCATTGTGAAAGCATTGTAAACTTGATCCCAAGTGACAAATATTTCTTCTTATAACTATTGGAACCAAGACCAAGCATTTCCCTTGAGGCAGAAGGGGAACACTCTCAGTTTAAGCTCTTCCTCAGTGAGACCCCTAAGTGGTAGCTGTTGGAAACTACAATAAAAGGATCTAATGAAGTTAATAGATTCTTCACTAGGAATTCCATTGAAAGTCAGCAGCTGACTAATAATAGATGGCTTGATCTTATAATTCATGTTCCTAGGAGAGAGTCAAATGCATGAAGGGTTTCTAAACACTGAAGGTAGAAAGAACACTCTCAAACTGTGCCTCTCAGCTATCTCATTCTCTGGTGGGTTCATCATTCTAGGTAGGTTCAAATTATTAGGAAGTGGATTGTTCAAGTTTTCATTTCTGTTATATTCCATTTTGACCTTGTATTTGTTCTTTTTCACTTCCTTGAGGTGCTTATCAATTTTAGGATTACCAGGTACTAAGTATTCAGACTTAGACCTGGTTTTCATGCAGTAGGTTCACAATTTTTTTGAATATAAATTTTCCTTTTGCAGTTTTTTTTAGTTTTTTTAGTGACTTTTTTATTTTTTTTATATGCGAATATTTCTTTAATCACACCTAGCCTCCTTGGAAATAGCTCCAAAATTTTCAGGCTTGCGCGTCATTGGGCATGGGTGATAAACAAAAATTTATAACCTACTTACTACTTAAGACAGTGGAAAGACAGGGTCGAACCATAGGGAGGCCTCATGTTGTGTTTGGCGATCTAAAAAAAATAAACTAAAAAACACACACACATAAGAACAAGAAAAAATAGTTGGTGATGGTGAAGTGGAGTGAGTGAGAATCAGTGTGTGAAGAAGTGAAGGTGAATTGGTGAGTGCAAGGGAAGTAGACATAATAGCAAGGGATCTTGTGGTGAAAACAACTAATAGATGAGTAGGGTGAGAAGGTCCACTGGCCGATTTCAATATTTCTTACCCTTGTTCATGCATTGAAGTTTTAAAAATATGGATCTGACTGAAAGTAACCAGCTAGATTTGTCATCTGGTCAGTTTGTGATGAAATAGCTCTTATAGTCCTTCTACTGTAAAAGTCATTCCATCCAATGGAAATAACAAGTCAGATGTCACTGAACTCAAATGGTCAGTTGAGTTCAGTGTGTATCTCTCATTTGAGCATGACTCATTTTTCAATTAGTTCCCTAGGATTTAAACAGTTTTCATTAAAATTCAATCAAGATCAATTTTCACTCGACCTTGTTGTTTTGAAAATAATTTTGTTCCACAAACAGTGAGAGAGACATTCCAGAAAATAAGACAGTGCAGGAATAAGAATGAAGAAACCTAATCAGCCAGCTTATCCACCCCCCCTAAGGGGATTAAGCTAGACATAATGATAGGCTTCAGTGAAAACATAGAAATAAAATCAAATAAGTTCATATTGAAATGAGATGCAGAAAAATAGAGCACAAGACAAATAAGGATGTTCGTCTCCCTGTTTGAGCTCCCGAAAGTTCCAACTCTTACTACATGATGGTGGATGCAATGCTGGAATCCCCTCGATGCCCCGCCCTATGAATCGAGGTATGAAATGATCTGATCTACTACTCCTGGTACTCCAATATGCTCGTGAAGGAAGATGTTGTATGTTCCTCTTGCTCTACTCCCCCAGTCTGGATCGATGCCTCCCTTTGTCTGTGTCGATGCCTCTCTCACTGTGTCCTCAGGTCCCAATGATCTCGTGTCTATCACGAATGCAAATGACCCGATCAAAGACCCTGAATTATTTCCCGAGTTTTTCTCTGGCCTCCATGTGTAGCTTTCACTGTGCTGCTCCTCCCACGTAGGTCACTGGAGCAGTTGCTCCTAACTGAATGAAAATAATGTGTGCCCGGCGAGCTACAATCTTCCCTCTACAAATCAACAAATCCACATGGTGCACTTTTATGTGCACTTCACCAGCTCCGAGTGAACTCTTAGTGAACTAAGATGATCCCTTGCAACAACTTGTGAATCCTTTAACACTTTTCCCACGCACTGCCCATAAATTGATTCGCACACCCAACTCCCCCTGTCCAGAACCAAAAAAAATGCACGTGAGTCAGATAAAAATATAATGAAGTAATTATGTAATTATATATATACAATATATTAATATCACCACTTAAAATAAAAAATATTTATATATATATGTTATAATGCCTAATATTAGTATTAATATAATAACTATTGTATTTAATAATATATACTATTACAATATATTAATATTATATATATACTTTTATACTTTTATTAATATACTTATAATTATTGTATTATAAGTGATATATATATTATAATATATATATATATATTATAATATATATATATATATATATATATATTTGATAATAAAATTAAATAGAATAAAAACTAAAAAAAAAAGAAGTAAGAAACAAAGAGAGGAGGGGAGTTTCATCGCTGGGTTGTGCGAAGGGGTAGACAGTGGTGGTGGACTATGAAGGGAGAGGGTTAGAGAAGGTAGAGGATGTGAAGCCATAAAGAGGGCTTGCGGAGTGGGCAGGGGTTCGAGGGAAGAATGTTGTGCGAAGGGTAGAGGAAACTGGCATGGCACGGACAGAAAAGAGGTCGGGGATCTCGGTGGGTAGGAGGGAGATACTCGTCTTGAGGGAGAAGGAAGGGCGGTGTGTGGTGCGAAGCAGGAGCAAGGTGAGGCCGGCTTCAGGTTGCTCGTGGGGAAGTGTGGACGGCATAGCTGCAGATCGAGAGAAGAGGCGGTGGGGTATGAGCTACTAGATTGAAAATAACAGGATCACGGTGAGGCCAGGGTGTGGGTTTGAGTAGGGACCGAGGTGTTTTTTCGGCGAGGCCGGAACAATGGTTGTAAAAAGTGTGGAAGACCAGTGTGGTGAGATTTGGTTTCAATAACAAGTGACATTCAGAAATCTAATTTCCAGTTTTGAGTTTTCACAGAGGTTCTAAAGTTTTTATTTTTTCTTGAATTCAATTTTCTATTTTCGGGTGGATGAATTTGATTTATGCTGTGAGATAGATTTTCTGTGATGTTCTGTTGCTGTTGTGTTGGTGGTGAGACGGGAAGGTGGTGGAGCAGAAGAGGAGTGGGAGGGTCCATGAAAGGAGATGGAGGTGCCACCGTGAAGGACCTATGGGAAAGGGAAATGGTGAGATAGTGGGTAGAAAATACAATGGCACCATGAAGGACCGGTGGAAAAGGGATGATGGTGCAAGACGATGGCACTAATTTCTACAACGGTGCCACAGTGATTTGGACGTGGAACGGTGAAAATGCAGGAAGGAGGAACCGTGAGTGTGTCTCAAGGTCCCACCGTGAGTGTGGAACCATAAGGAAATATAGTGTGTGGGGTAGTAACAGTGGAACGGTGCGATGTGCCACCGTTCTTGAAACGGTGAGACAGTGTGTAGACAATACGGTGGCACTGCAACCGTGAAGAAATCGCGAGACACAGCAACACCTGCAAAACAAACAACAAATTAAATAAATAAATAATTTAATAAAACTAAAAATAGATTAATCACTAAATTAAATTAAATAGAAAGGAATTAAAAACTAAATAAAACAAAGTTAAATAATAAAATTAATTATACTTTTTTTAAAAGAATGAATATATTTGTATTAAAAATCATAAACAAATTAATTAAAGAACAAATTAAAAAATTTAAAGTCACTAACTTAAATTAATTAACCAATTAATCAAAGAATTTATAAAGTAAATCAAATAATAATAAATATTAATTAAATAAAATTAAATTATTAAAATTAAATTAATTATTAAAAGACTAAAAACCTGAATGAGTTATTTATGTACAATTTAAAGAATAAAGAATAAATTAATTTAGTTAATGAGTTAATAAACTAATTAGAATGAAAAATTTATAAAAAATAAAATAATAAATAAATAAAAGTAAAATTATTAGGACTAATTTAATTTAAGAATTATTTAAAATGACACTAATGCACATTAAAATGCATGTTTTAAACTAAAAACTGATTATTTTACACAGAAAGTACTAAAACACAATAATTATCAATTATTTAATAAAAAAATATTTTAAAATAAAAAAGTCAATAAAAAATACAAAAAGGATGTGGCAAAGAGTGTAAAAACACTGCCACATCAATAATCATCAAAATAATGAAAGAAGTATTCTTCATACACATCCATGAAGGTTTGTTATAGGGGATCAAAATAACTAGCCATATGATATAATTAGTACTTAAAGTACCAAAACTGTTAAAACATCAGAAGATAATCCCGAACATACATTCTTAGCATCCGAAAAAAAATTTGAATATAATTAATCAAACACATTCCATGATTTTTAATCTTTTGGGTGTCTCATCAAGCTATCATTATTATTATCTTGATCATTCCAATTCATGTTTTATATAGTCTTAGATGACATGAATAATCTTTTCAAGTGTGGTTTTATAGGAAATTAATGTAATACCTTTATGGGAGTTTTCTTCTTCTGTTTCTTCCTAATGTTGCATTAATTCGCACTCTAATTATTGTTCATTGAATTATATCTTCTTGTATGACATCTAATGCATTATTTTTTATTGAAATCTTCTCCCTAGTAAAGAATGAAATCCTTAGGGCATGTATGAATCTTTGTATAATCAAATCCATGTTTGTTGATGATTTTTTTCTTCTCATATAACGATGCAGGGATATTAGATTCACTAAATGCATCATGAAGAAACTATAATATCACGAACACTTATAGTGAACCGGGATTAGAATACATGGATATTACATAATTTTAGATTAATATTTATTAAATTACAAAAATGAATGCCCGAGGAATGTAATAGTTTAGTGTTTTTTGATACTTGGAAACAAAATATTCTATCTTGGGGAAATATCTTCAAAAACTCCCATAAATATCTCCACTTTTAGTATTTCTACCTAAAACCATTATTCATAATCCTAGGAAAGGAAACATAATAAAAGGGTGAGCTCATATGCTCAGAAAGGATAATTAAAGGAAATTTCTAAGCATAACATGAACAAAAGGGGGAACTTGAGAATAACATTTGAATATCATACCCTATATATTAGAGTTTATAATAAATATTGGCAGTTCATGAGACATGGATCATAATATAATTAAGAGTATAAGTCATGAAAGAAAAACATAGGAGTAAGAAATAAAATTTGTGGCATGCGCATTTTTTTATAACATTTTGAACGTGTATAACTAGAAGTATGTTCACTCATTAAGTTAAGGACATGAAATCAGGCCCCCACATCAACTTATGGACATGAAATCAGGTCCATGTATAAACTTTTGAACATGTAATCAGGTTTATGCATAACCTTATGGACATGAAACTAGGTCCATTCATAACATTATGAACATGTAATTAGGTTCACGGATAACATTGTGAACATGTAATCAGGTTCATGTATAAACTTATGGACATGAAACCAGGTACATGCATAATATTGTGAATACATAATAAGGTTCACTCATAACATTATGAACATGTAATAAGGTTCACGCATAAACATGTGGAGAGGAATCCGGGTCCATGAATAACATTGTGAACATGTAATCAAGTTCATGCATAACATTGTGAACATGAAATCAGGTTCCCTCAAAACATATATACTCATGTGTCATCCATTGTTACCCAATGAATTAGTGGGAGATATAGATCTAATCCAATACATAAAAAAAATCATACATACTATTTCTACAAGATTATAAAAAATAATCATACCGTAACCTATAAAATTAGATGGGAATCGTGAACAATTAATCATATCATTACCTATGGAAAAGTGGTAGGTCTCATAATCACCACCCGTGAAGAGAAGTGGGTTTAAAAATCATATAACCCATGAAATAGAAATGGATTTCATAAAAATAATGCCATAAAAACATTAACCATTCATATAAAGAATATGAATCGAAGCATTAAATAATTTCCCCAGAAATACATGAGTAACACCAATGAATTTCATCTTATATGGGAAATAATTTGGAAATATCATTTAAAATTACTTCTTGATGAAAATATCCTTTCTTTTCTGAATTTTAAAAACATAAAACCTTTTGAAATTATTTCCTTGAAAATAAACTTTAAAACTTATAAATAAATATTTTAAATCATTTGTGAAACCTTTTTCTTTGAAAATTATGAAGAATTCTTGAAACAGTTTAACACATTTCTTAGACATAAAGCATTTTTGAAAACCTTTTTCTTTTAAAATAGATTTGAAATAATTTAAAGAAATGTTTTAAAATAATAAAACATTTTAAAAATACTTTTTACTTAAAAATGGTCTTCAATGATCATTTTAAAACATTTTTTAAAATGTTTTTGAAATCATGGTTTTTGAAATAAAATAGAATACCGACTGAAGATAAAAATATAGTCAAATTTTCTTAAAAACATTTTCTTAATTATCTTAAGTACCAAAGAGTGTTAAAATGGAAATAATAAGTGGATATATCTTGAATAAATATTTTATAATTAAACTCGTGAGTTTTCTTGAGATATGGATCATAAGATTTCATCAAATAAATCATAAACATAAACAATCTTGAAAAGCGATGAGATTGTTTCAATAAACTTTTATCACTTTGTAACTTGGGAACATAATATCCATGTAAGAAAAATAAATTAAATGAATAATAAAACATAATTAAAAGAAATATATTTATTATATAACATGTAAAATGGAATTATATATACCTATAAAAATAATTTAGGTGAAAAATAAAACATGAGTCTCAAAGAAGGAAAATTGAGACAAAACTATTTTACGGATTTGATAATTTTTTAAACTTAAACCCCATGAAATAAATAGTATAGAATGGATATGTAAATACCCATAAATTTAATTTAAAAAATAATATAATACATCCATTGGTGGTATAAACACCACAAAAAAGGAATGGGTGTTGAATAAATCATGTATCTCACAGAAATAAAAAGTGAGATGAAATCCCCTTACCTTGTGTCTTTACTATCTTCGTAATCATACAAGATTCCTATGTAGTAAATTTAAGTTTATTATAAAAATTTTATATAATTATATTCTTATATATAATACCATATATTTTTTTATTAATACCTTATATTACCTGATTTTTAACAATCCTATGTTAAAGTTTTACTTCAGGTAATATTTGCATTGTTCTTCACATGTGTCTTAATTTTTTATATTTGTTGTCCTTATACTTGTATCATGATTTTAAGAATGTAAAACATGATATAAATATCATGTATATATATTATATTTTTATTATAATAATCAATATAATATATAATTATGAAATGGAATACACCATTCATAGAGACAGTAAGCCGTACATATGCATGAACGTTGTTTCTGTTTTTATTGTCGTATTGAAAGAAAGAAATAAAATGAAATATAATTATCTATATATGTATATATATAATTATTACATAAGAATTATTATATAATATATATCATATAATTTCACTAAACTCTTTCTTAATACATTCCATTTAGTGTGTGAACGAATCACATCGCTTTGAGGGGGTTGTCGTCCACACTTCCTCAAACGAAATTATCATATTTACACCAAATGGAAAGTAAAAAAGATATATGTTGTAAAAGTAATAAATAATTTTAAATACATAATAAATATAATATATTATATATATATAAATATATTTTCCATCATAATTTCCACCATGATAGGCAGTAAAGGAAAAATGAACAATCATCATTTAGTGAGGTGGTAGTTCGCAGTACACATAAACTATATGTTCGTTACTCATTAGATGGATGTGTGTGTAAGTTTAGTTTGAACCATTTTACTAAAAACATACTAGTATAATTAATATACTGGTGTTTTTATACAATAATAGAATAAAGATATTTTAGGGGGTGGATAAAGGAAATAAAATAAAGGAGTTTGAGAGAAGGTGTCGCCTCTTAACTGGGTAACTCCTTTTGGTTTATTCCAAAAGGCTTCTTTGGATTTATTTATTAATAAATGGAGGATTAAATGATAAATTTAGGTATTTTTTGAAGTGTATTGGGTAGATATTTTCCCAAATAAAGAGGTATAATAGGTGTAAAGAAGAGGGAAAAGGGGTGTCCTTTTATCGGGATGGGAAAGGACACACTTGACATTTTTTAAATCAAGTTAGGTGTACCTATGTTTTTACCTAAAAAAGTCATAAAAAACAAAAATAAATAATGGTGGGTTAATTGATGAATATTTTCTATAAAATGGGTTTTCTAAAAGTTTATAGGTATTTTGGGGGCTTAAATTTAAAGTTTAATACTTTATTAACCTAATTTTTCTCTTAACTATTATAATTAATTTTAATCACTTTTACTAATATTTTTGGTAAAAAACTAAGTTGACCTTATTAGAAATTATAAATTATGATGATTAAAAATATGGAATCCATTTTTTACAAAATTTTAATCACAAAATTGTGAGAAATTAATTTAAAATTAATCTCGTTGACGGGTCGACACCGTGGGTTTTTAAAGTAAAAACATCTAAAAGTTTGTTATGTTTTTATACCCAATTTGAAAGTGAAATTTATTTAAATGAACTAAATTTGATTAATTGTTAAAAATATAATATAATTAAACTTGTAAACCTAATTAAAATACAATTTAACTTTATAAATAAATTAGATGAAAAACTAGTTTTGAATTAAAATTTCATATTTTCACTATTAATCAAAAAATAAAGTTTCTCAAAAAAAATGCAAACAATTATCCCTAAGATAATTTATAAATTAAAACTTCCAAAATGAAGAGGATTTTATAAAATTAAATTTCTATATGTTTATAAAATTAATTTTATTATTTTTCAAAGGACATTAAAAGTCGTTTATTTGAGAAAATAGTATTTTTAAACATATAAGGACTTCACCAAAAAAATATCCTTCATTATAAATATGTTTTATTTATATAAAACCATTATAAAAGAATATTTGAAATGTATTTATTACTATTCATATTACTAAGGTTAAGGGATATGTTATAATTATCTAATTTAAATAATTATAAGAATAAAATGATGTTTCATAGAAACTTAGTGCTGCATGTAACGTATGACAAATCAGTGTTCAATGTAACATATGCTAAGTCAGTGTTATTTGTAATGTATTCCATTTCGATGTTTTCTGTAATGTGTGCTAAGTCGGTATCATGTGAAAAGGAATTTTTAACTTAGTGATTTAATATAAAAAAACTATTTTCAGTATTGCGTGAAATGAAAAATATTAAAAGATTATATTAATTCGAAAAAATATTTCACAAAATCTTGGGGTGTTACGTTATACCACACTTGAAATGAATTTCACCCTCAAAATTTATCTGGGTTATCAAAGTTTTAATACATGAAATTTTCATTCACAGAAACCCACATCATAAAAATGAATATTAAAACTTCCCTTAAAAAGGGAAAGTTGGAACCATAATGGTTACACAAAGTTACTCATAATGAGATTATTTCATAGAAAAAAATAGGTGGGAAGTAAAAAAATGTACTTAGATGAAGAGCATAAATACTCTTAGATGGTGATTGAGGTCATCAACCACAAACAAGTGTATGATCAATGAAAAGTTAAGGGGATCAAATTCATAAATCTATAATGATTTAAAAGGCCATCGGTTCAACAAAATTAAGGTATTAGGACAACATTTTATTTATAGATAATTTTCTTAATGCTGAAGAATTTTCATGGAAATATATACTTTCATGATTTATAGAAAACCTCTCCCTTTGTGGTTACTTGATCCACTTTACCTCTTTCTCCAAAAAGGAAGGTGAATTGATCAATCCTGAATTACTAAAAGATCACGAGATCCATGATATGCCATCCCATTTCTCATTAGTTTCCATCGACAAAAAAAATTAGATCAGGTTATCCAATAAGCATAAATTCTCATGTGGTGATATAACACTTTAATCTTATCGAATTCATTATAAGTTTAAATTAAACTTTCCATAAATGGTTAACTTTATAACCCTTAAGAAAGATGAAAATATAAATATTTAAAAAAATGACATGAAATCATATTAACAATGATCCCCCATATATCACAAAGCTTATCTTGTTTGTCACATTCCAAACATGTGAATGTCGTCATCGTATATTCCCTTGAAACATGGTAATAACCTAAATTACCATAAATACTTTTGGAAAATATGCATGATTCCTTGTTCCAATGATTACTAGATAAATTATTTAAATCAAAGAAGCATTAATCTTCTTCCTCGATGACATAGATCACTTGTCAATAATCATTTCCAAGGTAATATGTATCATCCAATTTACTTATTCATATCCAAAATATCTTTACACAATATTCATTATCTCAACATCAGGCATTAATTTAGGGTTACCTTCCCTTAAACAAAATAAATACTTCATTCATCCAACATTATTCTTAAACCATTACTCATGCTTCATCAACTTATTCTTTAGTACCTATTTCCTAAAATATGAAATATGAATCATTTATTGAGGTTCCTATACCTCTATATAATAATGTTTTTTATTATAAAAGTAAAAAAAATAATTGAATAACATCACATACCTTTCACATGTCATTTGGGGTCTCTATATCTTCAAAAGTATAACAAATACTCATACCACATTCTTTATTCTCTTTAAGATATTTACACTTGGGAAATTTATTTTCATAATGCCCATACTTTCCACATATGAAAAATTCAATGTTAACCATGTTCCTTCTAGTTCTCTCCATTGACTAAAACTAAAAATCACCTGATGAGAAACACGTATCATAGAATAAAACCACAAAATCATAAAAAATTACTTATAATATGTCTAAATTGTGACACATTCCTTTTAATCGATGAAACCTTAGGTTCATCCTAGGTTACTCATATAAAATTTCTGTTTAAATCCTTCATGATGGTTTGTGAAGAGTTTGTGAATTTCCAAAGCATATCCACCGAGAGTTTCAAATCAGGTGTGCAGCAAGACCTATTGTCAAGTACTGGATTACCCAGAGTCAGGCCCGAAACATATTATCAGAGTTGTTACTCTTAGGTACATTTGTGCCATTTCCATATCCACTTTTAGTATCCAGGTAGGGATATGTTTCTATGAAACAATTCACTCTATCCTTTACCCAAAATTATATGACATTTTTCATAAACATTAACTCATACTTATACTTATCCTTACATACATCCCTAGACATATCCAAAAAAATATACCTAGGGATACCACTAAAGTTTTATCATAATATATTCCAAAGGTTGAATAAACCTTTCCTTTTATACCAAATATATCAACTTGGGCTTATCATACATGGATATTACATAATTTTAGATGAATATATTCATTACATTACCAAAATACATTCCCAAGGACCATAATAGTTTAGAGTCTTTGGAAACTTGGAAACAAAATCTTCTATGCTGGTTAAAGATCTTCAATAACTCTCATAAAGATCTCCACCTTTATTATTTCAACCTAATAGATTTATTCATAACTTAGGGAAAGGAAACATAAGAAAGGGGTGAGATCAGATGCCCAATAATGGTTAATAAAGGAAATGCGTAAGCATAACATTAACAAAAGGGTATGGAACTTGAGCATAGCATTTAAAGATAATACCCTTCATATTAGAGTTTATAATAAATATTAGTAGTTCATGAGACATGGATCATAATATAATTAAGATTATAAGTCATGAAATCATAACATAGGAATAAGATATGGAATTTGTAGCATGCACATTTTTTTATAATGTTGTGAATGTGTATAAGTAGAAACAGGTTCACTCATTAAGTTAAGGAAATGACATCAGGACCCCGCATCAAATTATGGACATGATACTAGGTCCATAAATAACATTTTGAACATGTAATCATGTTCATGAATTACCTTATGGACATGAAACTAGGTCCATGCATAACATTGTGAACATATAATCAGGTTTACGCATAACATTGTGAACATGTAAACTGGTTCATGCATAAACTTATGGACATGCAACCAGGTCCATGAATAATATTGTGAACACGTAATAAGGTCACTCATAAACTTTTTAAACATATATTCAGTTTCACACATAAACTTATGGACATGCATCCAGGTCCATGCATAACATTTTGAACATGTAATCAGGTTAGCGCATAACAATGTAAACATGAAATCAGGTTCAAGCATAACATATATACTCATGAGTCATCCATTGTTACCTAATACATTGGAGGGGGATATAGATCCAACCCAAGACATAAAAAAATCATAAATATAAGTTCCATAAGATTATAAATAATAATCATATCATAACCCATGAAATGATATAGTCATCATGAACATTTAATCATAGAATTACCTATGAAAAATAGGTTGTTCTCAAAATCACCACATGTGAAAAGAAGAAGCTTTCAAAATAATATAACTCGTGAAAGAGAAACGGGTTTCACAAATATCATGCCATCAAAACATTAACCACTCATTAAAAGAATATGAATGGAAGCATTGAATCATTTATCCAGAAAGGCATGAGTAACACCAACAAATGTCATCTTAGGTGGAAAATAATTTGGAAAGATCTTTTAAAACACTTCTTAAGAAAAATATCCTTTTTTCTTTGAAATTTTACTTTTTAAAATATAAATAAAATTAAAACCACTTCCTTGAAAATAAACATGAAAACTTATAAGGAAATATTTTAAATCATTTTGTAAACTTTTTTCTTTGAAAACTTATAAATAATTCTTGAAAATGTTTAAAAAATCTTAAACATAAAACACTCTTGAACACCTTTTTATTTGAAAATATATTTGAAATATTTTAATGGAAGCTTTGAAAATAGTAAAACATTTTTAAAATAATTTTTCCTTAAAAATAGTCTTCAATGATCATTTGAAAACATTTTAAAAAATAGGGTTTTTTAAATAAAATAGATTTCTGACCAAAGAGAAAAATACAATCAAGTTTTCTTAAAAACATTTTCTTAATTATCTTAAGTGCCAAAAGAGTGGTAAAATAGTACAAATAAATGGATATATCTTGAATAAATATATTATAATGAAACTCATGAGTGTTCTTGAGATATGGATCATAATATTTCATCAAATAAATTATAAATATACACAGTCTTAAAAAGTGATGAAATTGTTTCAATAAACTCTTATCACTTGGTATCTTGGGATCATAATATCCATGTAAGAAAAAGAAATTAAATTAAGATTAAAACATCATTAAAATAAGGATATTTATTATATAACATGTAAAATGTAAGTATATATACCTCTAGAAATAATTTAGGTGCATAATAAAACATGAGTCTCAAAGAAGCAAAATTGAGACAGAACTATTTTACGAATTTGATATCTTTTGAAAATTAAACCCCATGAAATAAATAGCATATAATAGATATGTAAATACCCATAAATTTAATTATAATAATAATATAATACATCCATGGTCAGTATACACACCACACAAAAGGAATGGGTGGTGAATAAATCATGTATCTCACAGAAATAAAAAGTGAGATGAAATCCCCTTACCTTTTGTCTTGACTCTCTTCGTACTCATACAAGCTTCCTATATAATAAATTTAAGTTTTTTATACATATTTTATATAATTATATTATTATATATAATACCATATATGGTTTTATTAATACCTTATATTACCTAATTGTTAACAATCCTATGTTAAAGTTTTACTTCGGGTAATATTCACATTGTTTTTCACATGTGTCTTAATTTGTTATATATTTTGTCCTTATACTTATATCATGATTTCCAGAATCTAAACCATGATATAAATATCATGTATATATAGTATATTTGTATTATAATAATCAATATAATATATAATTATGAAATTGAATACACCATTCATGGAGACAGTAAGTCGTACGTATGCATGAACGTTGTTTCTATTTTTATTATTGTATTGAAAGAAATAAATAAAATGGCATATAAGTATCTATATTTTTATATATATAATTATTATATAATCATTATTATAACATATATTTCATATAATTTCACTAAATACATATTTAATACATTCCATATAGTGTGTGAACGAAGTGCATTGTTTTGAGGGGTAGAAGTCCACACTTCCTCAAACGAAATTATCATATTTACACCAAATGGAAAGTAAAAAAGATATGTTTGTTAAAAGTAATATTGAAGATTAAATACATAATAAATATAATATATTACACATATAAATATAGTTTCTATAGTAATATACACCATGATAGGTGGTAAAGGAAAATGAACAATCATCATTTAGTGAGGTGATAGTTCGTTGTATACATAAATAGTATGTTCGTTAGCCATTAGATGGATGTGTGTGTAAGTGTAGGTCAAACCCTAAGTATAAAAACATCCTATTATATTGAATATACTTGTGTTTTTATACAATAATAGAATAAATATATTTGAGAGTGTGGAGAAATAAAATAAAATAAAGGAGCTTGTGAGAAGGCGTGACCTCTTAATCGGGTAAACTCCTTTTGGTTTGTGCCAAAAGGATTCTTTGGATTTCTTTCTGACTAAATGGAGGATTAAAGGAGGAATGGAGATATTTTGTGAAGTGTATTGGGTAGATCTTGTCCGAACCTAATTGTTTTGATAGGTGTAAAAAAGAGGGGGAGTTGGTGACCTTTTATAGGGAAGGGAAAGGACAAACTTGGCATTTTTTAAAACAAGTTAAGTGTATCCACATTTTTACCTAACAAAAGTCATACCAAACCAAAAAAACTCAATAATGGAAGGTTAATGTCTGAAGAATTTATAGAAAATGGGTGTGGGACATGTTTCTAGGTTGTTTTAGGTGTTAAATTTAAGGTTTAGTACTTTATTAGCCAAATTTTTCTCTTAACTATTGTAATTAATTTTAATCACTTTCACTAATCTTTTTGATCAAAAACTAAGTTGAACTTATTAGACATTATAGATTATTATGATTATGAATATTTAATCTATTTTTCCAAATTCAAATCACATAATTGTTTGAAATTAATTTAAAATTAATTCCACTAACGAGATGACAATGTGGGTTTTTAAAGTTAAAACATCCAAAAGTTTGCTAAATTTTTATACCCAATTTCAAAGTGAAATTTATTCCAATGACCTAAAATAGATTAATTGATAAAAATATAATCTAATTAAACTTTGAATCTAAATTAAAATATAATTTAACATTATGAATAAATTAGACAAAAATACGATTTTGAATTAAAATTCGGTATTTTTCACTATTCATCCAAAAATGAAGTTTCTCAGACAAATCCCAAAAAATCACCATAAGATAATTTCTACATTCTAAATTCAAAAATGGAGATTATTTTATAAAATTAAATTTCTAAATTTGTCTAAAATTAATTTTATTGTTTTTCACGAAAGGACACAAAAAGCAATTCATTTGAGAAAATAATATTTTTAAACATATAAGGAATTTACCAAAAATCATATCCTTCATTATCAATATGTTTATTTATCTAAAACCATTATAAAAAATATTTGAAAAGTAGTTATTACTATTCATATTACAAACTTTAACGGCTATGTTATAATCATCGTGTTTAAATAATTATAACAATAAAATGATATTTCGTAGAAACTCAGTGCACTACCACGGATCTGGGCAAGGGATCACCGTCTTTTATCAGTGCTAAATAGAAAGTATTGATAAAAGGGGGGCTTTATCAGAACTAGATAAAAGTGCTAATATATCTACCATTTATGAGCCCTAAAAAGAGCACTAATAAAGGTGTACCCTTTATCAGTGTTTTTTTAGCGCTAATAAAGGGTAGATTTATCAGCGTTATTATTAGCACTGATAAAAGTTTGCAATAAAAAATATTATTAATTTATATAAAATTATTATATGTATATTCAAAAATAATGTTAATTTGTATAAATTAAATATAAAATGCATGTTTATAATTAATATTTTTTAAAATAATTCAAATATATATATTGTTTTAAAAAAAACATTTATAATATTTTAATTAAACAAATATATATTTAAATAATTATAAGATTATAATAAATTTCATTAAATAATAAATATATTTATCATATTTATTATATTTATTATATTTTTGATTATATATAACTAATTTTTAAATATGTTTATTTATAATTATAAAATATTATAAATAAATAAATATATGTTTCCAATAAATTGGGCCAATAAATATATTGATGTGCATATATATTATGTATCCATCATGAATGTTCATTTATATATTACATACTTATTATTCGTGTTTTCCATATGTGATGACTCATTTTTTGTTATCTATATTTACTAGGTATATGATTCATTCATGTTGTACCCATGAATCTATTATGTTCTCAAAAATACTTATAAAATTACAATAAATATATTAATTATATTTATAATTATAAAATTTTAATTATATATAAATACTTTTTAAATATATTTATTTGTGATTATAATTATAACTATATATATATATTTAAATAATTATAAAATTACAACATATCTATTAGAATTTTATAAATATATATATATATATATATATATAATTATATAAAAATATTTATACATATATTTATTTAGAGTTATATTTATATATATATATATATATATGTAAATAATTATAAAATTATAAAAAATATATTTATTGTACTTATAAAGTTATAAATATATATAATTAAATAAATATATACAAATATTTAAAAACAAAGATAAATAATTATAATTATAATTCTAAATATATATAGATATTTATAAATAATTATAAAATTATAATAAATATATTAATTATATATATTTATATAAAAATACTTATAAATAAATACAAATAGTTGTCATTATAATTATAAATAAATACAGACATATTGAAATAATTATAATATTATAATAAATATATTTATTATATATATATTTATAAAATTATAAATATAGATGTTGTAATTTTATAAATATATATATATATATATGATTATAACTATAAATAAACACATATTTATTATAATTTTTAATTACAAATAAATATATATTTATTTATATTTATAATTATAAATAAATATATATTTATTTAAATAATTATAAATTTATAAAAAATATATTTATTATTCTTATATAATGTTATATATAATTAAATAAATATATTTATAAATATATAAAAATATTGATAAATAAATACAGATATTTATAATTATAATTATAAATAAATACATATATATTTAAATAATTATGAAATTATAATAAATTTATTAATTATATATATTAATAGAATTATAAATATAATAAATATATTTTTAGTAATTTTATAATTATAAATAAATATATATTTTCATTTAGATAATTATAAAATTAGAAGAAATATATTTATTATATCTATAATCTTATAAATATATATAATTAATATATTTATTATATATATTTCTAAGATTATAAATATAATAAGTATATTTATTATAATTTTATAATTATTTAATAATTAATTTTAAAATTATAAGAAATATACTTATTATATTTATAATATTAGAAATATATTAATTATATATATTTATAAGATTATAGATATAATAAATATATTTCTTCTAATTTTATAATTATTAAAATGAAAATATATATTTATTTATAATTATAACTATATATATAATTATAAAATTATAACAAATATATTTATTATATTTATAATTTTATTAATATATATAATTATTATAATTATTATAATTTTATAATTATAAATAAATATTTATTTATTTATCATATATATAATTTTATAAACATATAAAATAATATTAATAAATTATTAACATTATATCTTTGTCATTGCTTTTTTAGCACCAATAAAGATAGACATTTATCAGTGCTGAGAAAAGGTATCTTTATTAGTGCTAAAATTATAGCATTGATAAAGTAATATCTTTATCAGTGCTAAAAAATAATAATAAAGGTGTGTTCTATCAGCACTTTCTATTTTAGTACTGATAAAACATACCTTTATCAGCACTTTTTAACAAGCATGAATAAAAGTTTCCCCCGATTTTATAAATGAACATTAACAGTCGGCTTCTTCTCTCGCACTTCTCAAGCTCTCACAAAAGATGACTTTTTCCGCTGTCAACCCCTCCTCTTCCCTGACCTCACCTCTGGCGGCACTGACCCCTCCGCACCCTTTGACCCTCCTCCACCGCTGCAAATCCTTCTTCTACCACCACGAACCTACCTCTGTCGTGTGCCGAACCTTACCTTCTATTGCAAGCCCCTCCTCTATCACGAACCCTCCTCTACCGTGAACCCTCCTCCACCACGAACCCTCTTCTGCCATGAACCCACCTCCTCCGCGAACCCCACCTCCATTGAAAATCCCTCAGCGACCTCAGTTGTCATTGTCATTGCCACCACCGCCTACCCCGACTCCGCCGCCGCCAGACCCTACTGCCGTCATTGAATGGGTACTCCATTTTTTCACATTATTATTAATTCCTAATATATAGATAAAATTTGTCTTGGTTTTTTGTTTGTTGATCCCCATTGTGTCTGCTAATGATGTTTATGTGTATCCCTATGATGTATTTTTGTGATGTGATTCATGTTGTGCTTATCGGTTAGGGAACTTTCTAAGGAAAGTCTATGTGCTGGAAAGTATGTTATTGTGATGTTAGACTTTGAGAACTTTTATTGGTACATACATCCTTCAGTTATTTCATGAGGAATCATAGGCTAGATATGTGGGAAGTCATTAGAAATTTCAATTCCAGTTAATATTATGCACTGGATAGTCTCCCTAGTTGTACCCAATACCTGGATGGTGGGTGAGTCACTAATGGGATAAGGTTTGAGTGATTCAACTGATTAGATGTGTGACCATTCACCCACTGGTAGTTGGTCCACCATTGCATGTATTTTATATATCCCATTAGTCCCTAAGGTGTTGTGTCATGATATGTATAGTATGTTATACCATTAAATATTTATTATAATCTATGTTGTTTATGACTTGGATTGATATGCTTTGATGTATTGATTGTCTTATGATTTAGTTTTCATATTGAAAATTATTGTTCCATCTATCTAGTCACATTCTTTATGAATACCTTTGGTTTTGTTTTAATAATATTTTACCTTGTTCCTTTATTTGCTTTGTGTTGGGTGTGTTAAAGACTTCAATGGATAGTGGAATATTGTTTTCAATGTGATGAACTTTATTGAAAATTCCTTTGAAAAGTTTTAAACCATGTGTGGGTTTTTTTAAAAGAATTATGTTTTAAAGATAGATGAATGGGTTTTGAATTGTCATTGTTTTTTTGAAACTATCTTTATTTAATGTTTTATAAATTTGGTGCTTTGTGAAAGTGAATGTTTTATATTTTTCTCATTATTATATTTTATAAATAAAATGAAAGATGGTTTTTTTATATAATTTTCAAACTAGTAGTTATTATTTCATTTATAAAATGAATGAATTGTACTCATGGTGGTATCCTACTAGCCTTTGGATCATGCACTATATAGTCAAATTTGTTGGTATGTAGTCTTCATGTATTATTCACATTTCAAAGGTTTTTGGTCTTAGTTTTTTATTCAGTTCCATTTTCCTTGGGAAGAAGATAGTTCTTATGATTATAGTTGTGTTTCGAGTGTCACATAGAGATGGTGGTTGGTCATTCAGTTTTCAGGAACCATTTATCTTATGTTTTGTTTCAACATCTTCAGACTCTAGATATTTTTTTAGTTTATTGTTTGTGGTTTTGTAATGTTATATTAAATGATCATTTATTGGAAATGACTTTGTTGGAATTTATTATTTTTTTATCTTTTTTATATTCTATTTTTTGATGTTTATAATTGAGTTCATTAGGGTGAATTCATCCCCAATGGCCATGCATGTCACCCATGATTCTTATCATCATCCTGAGAGGATCATGAATGTGTGGGTAAGTCATATGGATTTTCTATTTTTTTAGGATTCTACATAGTCCGACTATTGGCCTCATTGTAGTGTGAGTAAAAAATGAAGGAATAATTGAATTTCCACTATAATTTTGATACATTGTAGATAATATAATTGGAACCAAGAAAGAGGGTTCAATAGAATAATTATATTTATCATCTAAAGGATAAATTGGATTATATGAAATAATACAAGGTGTCTCTAGTTGTTAATGTATTTCAATAATTATAAGGATTATATTTTATTTAGATTTTCTCTCCTAACGTAAAGAATATAATAATTCAAATGGTTCTCAGTTTGGTTTCCATTTAAGGTTTATTTCTAGAACAAATGGATGTCATGATTATATTCATTCATGGAGATTTTGAGGAAGATATATACATAGATAAACTAGAAGGTTTCATGCTAAATGGAATAGAAGGCTTGGTTCCAGTCTTAAATGAAGTTTTTGTGGGCTTAAGTAGGCACCAAGACAGTGTAATAGGAATTTCAATGCTTTCATGGTAGAATTAATGTTCATGTAGTGTAATGTAAAAAGTTTCTACTATATGAAGGTGTATTATGACAATAGTTTTTGTCATTTTAATTCTTTATGTGGATGAATTTATCTTAGTTGGACCAATGAAGGAAAGGCTGGAAGAGCTAAATATTGATTTATCTAGAAGATCCCAAATGAAGGACCTTGGTTCTGGAAAGTGGATATTAGGGATAAATATTAAAAGAGACTTAAATTCTATAAATTTTTTAGCCTTGGTTCATTTTTATATCAATGTTTTTTGTATTTATTTTTTAAAATATTAATATTACCGAATCAAATAGGATGGATATGAATAAAGAATGGATGGATTCCAATCGTCTGACAAAAGAGTATGAAGATGGACTGAAAGAGTTCATCATGTTTGAAAAAGATCATGCATATAACCCTTCTCAAATCCGTTGTCCATGTTTATAATGTTGTTATTCAAGAAAAATTAGTCTTGATGAGTTGTAAGAACACTTGATCTTTCACATAATAGATCAAAGTGATAAATGTTGGAATAAACATAGGGATAAAATGAATGTAGCTAGGGGCTGGGATAACACTGTGTTTTATAGATAATCTAATATGATTACAAGTGTGGAAAATAAAGAAGACTGTGTCAAGGATGTTATTATAGATGTTAATTGTAATGAATATCATATTGAGAAAATGAAAAAGACAATTGAAGATGAACTTTTTGATTGCCCAAAATTGTTTGAGAAGTTAAATAGGTGTGCAAAGACACCATTGTATGTTGGTTGTACTAAATATACAGTATTGTCAGTTGTACTAAAGATGTATAATTTTAAAGTAGGAAACAAATGGAGTGACGCTAGTTTTATGGAACTACCTGATCTATTGAATGACATGATCCCAGAAGATAATGAGCTCCCAAACCGAACATACGACGCTAAACGAATGCTACACTCGATGGGTATGATCTCTGGAAGAATACACACATACCTGAATGATTTTATACTATTTCTAAAGGACCAAGAATCACTTATAGAATTCCTATAGTGTGGTTATTCTTGATAAAAGAAAGTTTAATATGGTTCTATGAAATTTTTATGGTACTTCCCAATCATTCCAAGGTTTAGGTGCCTAAATGGAAGTGAGGTGACTATAGAGAAATTGATGTGTCACGTAGATAAAAGAATTAAATATGGGAAATTATGTCACCTGATAGAATCTCCTCAGTGGAAGATAATTGATCATGAGTATCCTAAATTTGGAAATGAGATAAGAAACCTTCATCATGTGTTGTCTACATATAGAGTGAATTATTTTGGTTTTCAAAGAAGTGCTCACATTAAATAGCCTATTATGTTGGTAAATTATAACTTGTCACCATGGTCATGTATTAAATGAAAATTCATCATGTTATCTATGCTTATATCAGGAAAAAAACAACTGGGTAATGATATTGATGTTTATTTGGCTCCATTAATTGAGGATTTGAAATTATTATGGTATTCAGGTGTTACATTGTATGATTCTTATAGGAATAAATATTTCATGTTGAGAATCATGTTGTATTGAATGATAAATGACTTTCCTACTTATGAAAATTTTTCAGGATATAGAATTAAAGGAACTCATGGGTGTCTCATTTTTTGAACAAGGTACACATTCAATTAGGTTGAAACATTCATCAAATACTGTGTTTCTAGGACATCATATATTTCTACCCCGATGTCATAAGTACCGATCTTGGATGACATCATTTTATAGAAGTTTAGAATAACTTAAAACAATGTCTCCACTAACAAGTGATCAACTATTTGATAAATTAAAATATATGGACACTGCTTTTGGTAAAAACATTTTTGAAAAAGCTTACGAAATCTGGTTGAAAAAAAGAGATCAATTTTTTTTAATTACTATACAATAATTTTCTATACGTCATGCATTTTCTTGATGTTATGCATGTTGAAAAAATATATATGTGATAGTGTCATCGGCATGTTGCTAAATGCACCTTGAAAAACAAAGGATGGAATTAAGGCTGGGCAAGACATGGTTGACATAGAAATACGATAATAGTTGATGCCTATGAAGGGTGAGAAATGAAATTTTCTTCCTCCATATGCTTACACTCTTTCTAGGTAGGATAAATATCAGTTTTTTCAACTTCTTTAATGACGTAAAGGTTTCATAGGGGTATTCATCAAATATCAAGAACATCATGTCAATGATCAATTTAAATTTAAAGGGTTTGAAAACACATAATTTCAATGTTTTGATGTAATATCTAATTCCCTTAGATTTACATTGTATTTTTTCCAAGAATTTATGTCATAAATTAACCAAGCTTTGTTTCTTCTTCAAAGCTATATGCAGAAAATTTATAGACCTAGTGAAATTGCCCGAACATGGAAAGATAAATTTTTATCATATCATGTGAATTGGAAATGTTCTTCCCACCAACATTATTTGATTTGATGGTTCATTTCATGGTTCACTTGGTGTGAGAGATTTCACTATTTGGTCCTCTTCACTATAGATAGATTTACCTCATTGAAATCTATATGAAGATTTTGAAAGGGTGTGTCAAAAATTGATGTTGTCCAGAGGGTTGTATTGTGGAGTGATATATTGTTGAGGAAGCTATTGAATTCTATACCGAATACATGTCCAGTGTGGAAATCATTTGTCTACCAAAATCACATCACACTGGGTGGCATCTGGGTGAAGGAATTTTTGGAATAGATGTTGTCACAATAAATAATATAGATCAGGATCAGGCCTACCTTTATGTTTTTCATAAATATTTGTAGTTTTCACCATATTTTTAAACCCACAAAGAAATTCTTAGGCATTTTAATTCATCAATGGATGAAATATGGATATCAAATACACATAATCAATAGTTTATTGTATAGTTTCAAGACCATATTTTTAAGGAGTTAGATGAAAATATGGATTCAATTTTAGAACGACTTCGATGGATAGCTGGAGGAAAAAGTGTGTATGTATTATATTATAATGGTTATGTAATTAATGGTTACATGTTCTATACAAATGAGCACGATGACGACATTACCATGAAAAATAGTGGAGTTACACTTCTGTCTGAAGCGATGCATGTTTCTAGTACTAAGGACAGAAATCCAATTTAGGTGAATATGTCATACTTTGGAATCATCAAAAAAATATGGGAGTTATATTATAAAACATCTCATGTGCCAATTTTTCAATGCAAGTGGGTTGATAACAAGAGTTATATTAAAATAGATGAATTGGGATTCGTAAAAGTTTATTTCAGTAAGGAAGGGTATAAAGAAAAACTATTTATAATGGAATCATTGGTAGTGTACGTATTTTATGTTCCAGATCCCGCAAACCAAAAGTGGTCAATTGTTCTGTTATCGACCAAAACCAATGAAGGGTAAAATTAAAATTCAACTGAGGATGACCCTTTCATTGGAACATCATAATCATTTCATAGTAGTCCCAATGTAGACAATATTTTGTATGTCATAGGTTACCACAATGAAGGGATTTGGATAGTTGATAGAGGTGTAAAATCCCTTCTAACTTTAAAAAATAAAAAGAAATTTAAATAATTAGGTTATATTTTTTTGTAATATACATCATGTTACCTCATGTTATTATACATTCTCTACTTCATTTATGTAATCTAAATTAAATATTAAACCACTTCTGTAGATAATGACTTATGCTCGTGCTTAAAATCCCAATACTGAGGCATAATAGGTATCTCAACCTATTGTTTCTTGAAGTGTAGAGGAACAACCTTCTGCACATGTTGGCGCTCTCATTCTTGAGGAAAAACAGGTTTCTCAACCTACTGTTTCTCCCAGTGTAGAGGTACAATGACCAGCTACACATGCCGATGATACCAAGGAACATTTTAATGATATTGAATCCAGGTAAATGGTAGGTAACGAAGGACTAGTGATGCAGAAAAAACAATAGTGTCGTAATTTGATGGTGTTAGAAAAAATAACTAAGGTGAAAGTTAAAGGCATAAAATACGAGGTCAGATAGAATGTGTGGGGCCATAATGTTAACCTTAATAAGGCCATGTTCAGTAGTTACATTGGAATTGTCACTCGGAAACACATGTCGGTTGATTTAGACTCATGGAACCATGTTTTGTTTAGGATTAAGACTCTAATATGGGAATATATTACGATAAAATTATGATATCATTTATTTATTTTACTAAAAATAAAATAATGAAGTATTAACTTACTCTTCATCATCCATTGCAGAGTTCAGTTATAGTAGACGACTCCCACAAGAAATATGTAATAATTTTTGTTAGAAGGATTCATAGAATATTTCTCACAATTCTAAAAAGAAATCATATTAAAGATTTTGAAGGGAAAATAAACCCACACCCACCACTTATCTATGCACACTTGAAAACCCAAGAAGCATGGGATGCGTTTATTGGATATTATGAAGATGTGTCTTTTCAGGTACATTGTTCCTAGTAATATGTTTGTTTAGCAATATGTGTATTCATCACTTTTATTAAAAAAAATTATTTATGAAACAACAACTAAGTGTTGTAAATATGGAATGGGTAGAAAAACTAGCATACCCCTACTGTAAGAAAATATGGGATACGATTCACCTGAAAAAATGGTATGTATTTTAAATCTATCGTAATACTTTTATGTGACATGAAACAACACCATAATTATGTTCTTATGTTTATATGTAGATTGATGAATCCAAATAAAAAGACACTTCCATCCCATTCCATGTGATATGGAAGGAGTCACGTATAAATAAAGATGATATACTAATAGATAAAAACACACAAAAAGTGTGGGAAACATGTGTGAGTATTACATAATAAAAATTTATTTTTCTTTAAATCGCTATTAAATAACAACGATCAATTATTTTCGTATATTTTCTATTCAACATAGTCACAGGACTCAACAACACCTCTAACATATAAACACATACTATCGGTGGCCTTGAAGTTTCCAAAAAATTATGGTCACGTCAGAGGTGCGGGTTTTGGGGTTACACCCAAAAATGTTTTAAGAAAAAAGACAAGAGGAGGATCAAAGTGAATTAATAAAATAGATGAGATAAAGAATAGATAACCTTAAAGAAGAATTCCAATGATAGAGATAGATGATGAAAACATTAATGGGGGGAAGAAAAGAGAAGAAGTGACTCAAGAACAGCCACCGTGTGGAGATCTCGCCCCACCCTCTGGCAGTTATGAGGTGAGCCATTACCCTTAATGAGATTTCTTAGCCAAGGTAATCAATATTCTAAAAACTTTTTCCATGAAATATGTATCATATAGATATTGATACCTTTATCATACTGATATTCTATAGGACGATAATTAATGTGATTTATATATATCAACATGCGCCCATATCCTTGTAGCGAAGGTTACAATGTTCAATATCCAAAACTAAAAGATACACAGTAGACTAATTTCAACAGGTCATGTGAGAGTATCGATTACCAAATCCCATGATCCAAGCACCGAGCTACCAATTACAATTCATGAGGAAGATATTCATATGGTCAAAATAGATGTTGGAACATTCATCGCATGACCATCACATCTTGTAAAAAAACATATCGACAATGAGATATTCATTTCCAATTTATTTTTCAAGATAGTCCTTTAAAAATTAATAAAAAAAGTTCTGAATCGATGAATGTTATTACAGATAGACCAAGGGAAGGGGAGAAATTAAAGACCGACTCAAAACCTTCTAAAGGATTGACCAACCGATAGAAAAGATCTACCGAAAGCACCATTACCCCTCCATTTCTATATCCACATTTACTATAATTGAAGGTTAATATGGATAAAAAGTTTAAAAATGTCCATAATCACATAGTTTATTTTGAAGAAAATATGTACAGATAAAAAGGTCAAGAATTCGTTAGTGTTGAGAGTGTGTGTGAAATCCTTGACTATGATTGGCTAGGTGGCTCAGTTCTAAATGTATACATGAGGTATGTTTTCATGATTTGATTTTCCAAAATCTGATATCACAAGTACAAAAAGTATTTACCACATTGAATTTTTTACATCAGTTATAAATAAACAATTTGAAAAGACAAAAAAATGATTTATCACATCGGTTATACCTTAATTGATATAAAAATGAATTTTATTTATTTATCACATCGGTTATAAAATAACCGATGTGGTAAATCCAATTTATGTCATCATTTATATAATAAATAATGTGATAAATCACATTATCATGTTGGTTATATAATAACCAGAATTATAAATCATTTTATCACATCAGTTATTATATAAATGATATCATAAATGTAAAGAAAACTCTATCACATCGGTTATTATATAATCGACGTGATAAATCTTTTAAAAAAATTATGAAGTCCCATTTCTTGCTATTCCGTTATTCTTCTTTTAGGTGATAGTGTCTTGGTCTCTCTCACACCGAAACCCTACATTCGAATCTTCGATTCTGTGGCCTCCAAAATCGTTTTGAAATCTATGTTCATCTTGTTTTTCTATGGTTCCTCTATCTTCTCGACTTGCAACTCTAAAGCATATTCTTAAGGTCAATCTATTTTTTCTTCTTTTTCATCATCTTTAATCTTACATACACCCATTCATTCTTGGTATTTCTATATCTATAAACCATATTGGCTATGTGGATTAGAATAGGGTTTAGGTAAGGTTCTAATTTGGAAGGGTTTTGGTGTTTTCGAATTATAGAGGACTCTTATCTGATTAATTGAGCTTCATCATTGTAGGAGACTTTCTATGTCTTTATTTCTTCTTGATGTAGGTAGGGGTTTTGGTATAATTCCTTTAATATACATTTCATTTAATTATATATGTTTTATAATTACATGTTTTTCAAATTAAATCTATATGTGACAGTCTAAACACAGTTCATCATATTTTTACTATTTTTATCACTTGGTATAATCAAATTTTAAGGATTTTCTAGTTTATACAGAGATGTTTCAAATAAAAAGTGTTTGTAAAAATGTTTAATTTTTTTCTAAATGAGATTTATGTTTTTAATAGTTTAAAATCATTTTGGTCATTGGAATAGAAAAGGTGCAACTTTCATTGATTTTTTTTGAAAAGAAGAAAATAGAAGGATTTTAAAAATGATTTAAAATTAATATGGTTTACACTTTAAATGGTTTTATATGTGGTTTACTATGGCTTCGTTTTAGTGTAAAATTTAAAATTTGTATCTTAAATGGTGGGAATGAATTGAAATTATGAGTTCATTTTGGTAAAGGTTCATTTCAAACTTTATAAGAGAGTTTTCATATTGAAGACGAGACCCTTTTCTAGCCCTCTTAATTTTTTTATACTTGATATGAATTGTGGTCCCTAAGGGGGTGTAGTTTATTAGAAATTTTGACGTGGTTGATTTGAAAATGGGTTATCAAGGGCATTATTAGTGATATGAAAATTATGTATATGAAATTATTTTTAGTTGATATGCTAATATAAAGATTCATTATTTTCACATATCTGCTTTTTTTACATTCATTGGAACCCAAGGAACTAAGATATAGGTCCAGATTTATTCTATAGTAGTTCAGTGTAGACAAGTTCTAGTGCCCCTAGTTATGAGATACCAGGGATGGGGGGAGATTATGCTAGTGTGGACTAGATTAATAGTTTGTGTTTCGATTCGGACACAAAAAAGACAATGATTTGTCTATTGTATTTTTACTTTCTAGGAAAATCGCACCTTATGTGCTATTTAGTTTCCCCTAATACTTGGTGATGTTTGATGAAATTATAGGGGATTACCATCATTAATTTTATCAAATTTCCTAGTTTTATTGACTTGTGTGGAACCATGGTGTGTTGTTTATTTCCTTTATTGCATTGATTCTATAGTTCCTAGTTGTGTTTTGTTTTTATTATTTTAATTTGATTTAATTTTTCTTAAAGAAATTTAACGGTGAGTTTTGAAGAAGTATGTTTTCAAAAGGCAATGATTGGTTTTTTTTAAATTTGGGTTTTTTAGAAAGGGTGGGTTTTAGGAAGGATTTTTATCTTTTAAAAATACTCAAACATTATCTAAAATTTTTTTAATGTGTGTTTTTATTTGAGTAAAGATCATAGAAATGGTTTATGGTATGATGTTTTTATTAACCCCATGTTGGTCCCATGTCCAAGATCCAACCCATCCATTATGTTATAAATCATTGGTCATTCGTAGATACCCTAAATCTATCTTCTGAGATTTTTTTCATCGTTTCTTTCACTATTAATTGTTGAAGGTGGTTTAGTATCTTGATATTGTGTTATCATTGGTATCCTATAATTTTTATTCAATGATGTTTTCCCTTTAGTTACTTACCTTATTTCTAATGAGTATTTTAGGGAGATAAAATTAAATATGGATTTTAATTTAGATATTCATACCATGTTACCCAATCTACATTTTTCATGTATCCTGATGTGTTATAAATGAATGAGACAATCATTGAGATACTAGACGACATTATTTCATCTTGATAATGAATTCATTAAAAAGGGTGTTTCCTTCTTTATATCAGTGCTCAAGTAGGGATGCCCTAGGTGATGATGGCCGCAAACCCAGTCCCTCCCCCACTTAAGGGGGAAGGACTCCTTTCATTATCCACATCCTTCAGACCTTTCTTCTATGCCTTTTCAAATCCTGACTTTCCTCCCTCTTTACCAACCATCAACCTCAGCCCTAAAGTACATGATCTTCATAGCGGTTGCACTAATCTTTTATTATCTCCCTTAGAATTCAACGAAGCCTAGACTTGATTAAATATGACCATGTTGGAACACTTCAAGAATCTTCGTTCTTTGGTCGATGATTTTGAAAGATTCGTATTCACTTCATTTGGTTTACAAGATAGAGCAGTTGTGGGGCTCCTTGACAAGCCACACATGATGATTCTTTTCTCATTGGAGGAAGTCCTGATCCTGGCATGGTATAGATATCCTCACATATGCAACAGATCGTGCTTCTACCTTTCTCGATGGTCCTATAATTTCTACACAAAATGTGAAAATCCATCTACGTCTTTGTGGGTTAGTCTTATCGAACTCTCCCTCCTATTCCAAAATCCTACTATAATTTATATGCTTGGTAATATGATCGGTCGATTCCTATATTAGGATAGTAGAACCGAGTATGTGTGTCATCCCATCTCTCCGCACATTTTTTTTGAGGTGGATACTTCCAAACCTCCTGTCGACTGTATCTGGATCATCGTCGGGGAGGAATTATGGTGAAAACAACTGGTGGTTTTTGAATCTTGGACAGAATTCTGCTCTTCATGTCGTCGCTTGGGGAATTTATCCACTGATTATCGGAAGAGTCTCTCGATCCACCCTAGGGTGGTGAATGATGTTCAACAAAATGGGTTTGTATCTCCCTCAATTCTCATAGTTCACAATCAGGGGTCTAAGGAATCATGGATGGCTTGTCATCTCCAGAAATAAAAAGGACCTAAAGAACTGAAGGTCTCTGATATCTTTAATTCCTTGAAGTGTGATTTGGGTGTCAACCATCAAGCAAGACTAGTACTGGAAGAGTATCACTTTTTTTCCTTTGTTTTCTCCTTAATTTGATGAAACCTTGAATAATGGAGGCATTATCACTGGGCAGGAGGGTGCCTCAGGTTCCAGTTTCAAGGCAGTTGAAGTACCTCAACTACTAAGGCCCCCATCTCGGGTTGCACCAAACCAGAATACTTTAGTCCCTCAGAATAGAGGATCTACAGAATAGAATGATGTTTTAGTTTTCTATGGTTACGCCCATAATCATGTTGGTGTGGTTGAAGCGAAAAATAAGGGAGGCCCTACAGGTACCAAGAATACAAAATTTATAGGGGATGAAAAAAATACAGTGACCATTTCAAAACCAAAAAATGATCAAGAAACCATCAGTCTCATTAACCGTTTTAAAGGTTTGATGGAGGAAGGTCCAATTCAAGACTAGGAAATAGACCTAATATCTAGTGGAGGTATGAAGGCTGACTTTCTAGTTCAGGCCCCAGGGACTACTCCAAATGTGGGTGCACCATTGGCAGTGGAGTATCCCTTGGGTGTTCAGACTCTCTCTGAGGGTGAGAATGAAGCCGAGGTCTCTAGTCAATTTTCTATTAGTAGTGAGGAGGGAGTGATAATTAGAGGTCTCCATAGCCTAAGGAAGAAAAAGGGTTGGAAGGGGAACCATGACGTAGGGAGCTGCATTATGTCTAAAGGGAAGGGATCTAAAGGGAAGAAGAACTAATCCCAGCTGCCTAAGATGATGCAAACAAGATCATCTAGTAAGGTAAAGGAAAGGGACTGTAAACCAAAACCTCAAGATGTGGAATGTTCTAGCCTAAGAAGTCAAAATCTTAAAGCTAAGAATGGAGATATCCAAAATCAAGGGGAGGGTGGTGCTGTAGGAAATAATGAAGGTGAGTAGACTCAATATCTTGACGTGATTCTTCATTATAATGAATAAATTCCTGAAAAGGATATAAAACTTAATTCCTCAATGGAGGAGGTCAAAAAAATTCTAGAATAAGAGATTAAAATGGATATTAGTAAGTAAAAAATGGACCAGATCAACCACCAAGATTTTATTTTGGCACGAGGTTTTGATGCAAAAAAGATCAATATGGAGGAATATATCTAGACTTGGGACAAGCTAGCTACCCGCTTTGAAGACTTAATACGGGATGAACCAATCATTATGTTTGAAGCACTTAAATGGGAATTATATCAGGTATGCAATTATAACAATTTTAGTCTTGTTTACAATGACTTTGTGATATCCTTTTGTGTTGGATGACCTTCAGATTTGTTTGTACATGTGTGGTTTCTTACTTTTCTACCAAACTGTTTTTAATAAAAATTTAATTTTTGATAAAAGTCATTAGAACTTCTTATGATTAAGGGATATTTTCACCACCTTCCCAAGACATTCTAGGTTCCTTTCAAGGCCTATACACAAGATCTTTTTCCACAATACAATTATCCACAAGACCTTTTCCCACAATACCTTTTTCCACAAGACCTTTTTCCACAAGAACTTTTTCTAAAATAAAATTTTCCATAACAAACTCAATAAGAATGTTAAAACCCATAAATATGACCATCAAAATTACATGAAATAAAGAAAATATTTCATTTCAATACAATCTTAAGACCTATTACGTTAATATTGTAGATAATTAGGATAAAAAATTAATTAAAAAACACATGTTGTGATGGGTTAATAATATATCACAATAGTGGGTGGTATTTTTTTAATTTGGTGGTTTTCTATATTATTTCTTAAAAACAATATCATTATAATTTTCAAATAATCATATATCTGTTTTATATTTCAAAATTGTGTAACTTTCAAATTATGGCATATTTCATATAAATATAAAATCTAACTATATTTTCTTTTTAAAATTATTTTCATGCATATATTTTTATGATTTATTATTTATATTTAAACTTATATTTCATTATTGTGGATAATTTGTGATTGTATTTTTCAAAGACATGTATATTAGTTTTATATTTCAGAATTTTGTTACTTTCAAATTATGACATATTTTGTATAAATACAAAATTGTATTATCTTAACTAGATGTATAATTTTGATATTTGTTATAGGTAATAATGAGTTGAATTTGGATTATAGAACATCAAATGGGTTATGAATATGAGGAAGGTGTTGATCCTTTTTTTGAAATTTTCTAAATGAAATGTTCCAAACAACAACACATTTTTCTGTCCATGTTTGAAATGTTTAAATATAAAGAAGTTGAAAAGTTGAGAGATCAAATATCATTTAATTTGTCATAGTTTTAATCCATGTTACAACCCTTGGATTTGGCATGGTGAAACTAGGAAGAATTTTAGTTATACTGATGATGATGCTTTGCAAGATGGTAAATTTGATGATATTAAAGAAATGTTTCATGATATTGAATCAGAACAAATTGAGAAAGAACCAGCAATTGAGAGTCTATATGGTGATTCTGAAAAACCATTGTATCCTAGTTGTATGGATTTTACGGTTTTGTCATTGGTGTTAAGATTGATTAACCTGAAGGTGAAGCATGGATAGAGTGACAAAATCTTTTTAGAGATGCTAAAATTGTTGAAAGACGTTATTCCTGAAGACAATGATCTTTCATATTCACATTATAAGACCAATAAAATATTATGTCTCATGGGATTAGGATACAAGAGAATACCTGCCTATCCAAATAATTGTGTGATATTTAGGAAGGAATATGTATTTTTGTCAGAGTGTCCTAAATGTGGGACATCACGGTATAAGTTGAAATAAAAATAATAGGCTGATATAGAGATTACAGAGATCCCTACCAAGGTATTTTGGTATCTTCCTATAATTCCTCATTTGAAACGTTTATTTGATATTTCACATGATGAAAAAAAGTTTAAGATGGCTTACTAATGAGAAGATATGTGATGGAAAAATATTCCATCCAGCAGATTGTCCACAGTGGAAGAAAATTGATGAGAAGTGTCCTATATTTGGAAATGAAGTTAGAAATTTCAAACTTGGGTTGTTCATGGATGTAATGAATCCATATCGAAGCCTCAGTAGTACACATGGTTCATGTCCTGTTTTATTGGTAATTTACAACCTATCTCCCAAAATTTTTATAAAGCGTAAATATGCCATGTTGAGTTTAATGATCTCTAAAACAAGAAACCCAAAAATGATATTGATGTTTTCTTGTCACCATTAATTGGTGATTTTAAACTCTTATGGTAGGATGGTATTAGGGTGTATGATTTTTTATAAAATGGAATATTTTCAACTCTATGTATTGATTATGTTCACTATAAATGACTTTCCAATATATGGAAATTTGTATGTATACAATGTTAAGGGTAATAAAGTGTGTCCAATTTGTGAACAACAGACTTCATATTGTCAATTTCATCATGGGAGAAAAATAGTATACATGGGTCATCAAAAGTTTTTTTATATGGATCACTCTTATAGAAGATTAAAAAAGGAATTAAATGTATCACAAGAATTTGATATTGCTCCAAAACCTTTATCCACTGATGAGTATTTTAATGGGGTTAAAAACCTTAATGTGACATTCGGAAAGACACATAACCCTGGTAATGATAGACATATTTGGAAGAAACGGCCAATTTTTTTTGAGCTATTATATTGGATATATCATAAAGTGAAACATAACATTGATGTCATGCATGTAAAGAAGAATATCTATGACAGTTTGATTGGAACATTGTTAGATATTAAAGGAAAGACTAGAGATGGGTTGAATACACTATTAGACTTACTATCAATGGGAATGCATTTAGAGTTAGCTCCCACACCTGATGGAAGACGAAAATTTCTTCCCCCATTTTTCATACATTATCTAAGAGAGAGAAAATTAGCTTTTGTCAGTGCCTTCATGATATCAAAGTGTCAGAGGTTTATTCTTCAAATGAAAAAAAAACTGTCAATTTGAAGGATTTGAAGTTGACAGGTATGAAATCTCATGATTTTCACATCATGATGAAATAACTTCTACCAGTTTTATTGTGTGGAATATTTCCCATCCATTTCAGAAAGACTATCATTAAGGTGTATTATTTTTCAAGTCTATTTTTAATAAAGTGATTGATCTAGATGCTTTAAACATTTTAAAAAATGAATAAATTTCTATACTTTTCCAATTGGAAATGTATTTTCCTCCATCTTTTTTTGATATAATGGTGCATTTAATGGTTCATCTGGTTCAAGAAATAAAGCTTTGTAGACCTATATATCTGCATTAGATGTATCATTTTGAAAGTTATATGAAGATATTGAACGGGTATGTTAAGAATATATATCGAACTGAATCCTCCATTATTGTAAAGTATATTTCTGAGGAGGTTGTAGAGTTTTTTATGAGCTACTTATCTGTATAGGAGCACATTGGTTTGCCTCCATCTCTCCATGAACGAGTTAATAATGATGGAAAGGGGATCTGTGGCTTGAAATTCAAATCATTGTTAGGTGAACAGATAAAGAAGGTATATTTATACATCTTGAATAATATATATAATTCCCAACCATATATAATATTTCATATTAATGAGTTGAAATAATGTCATCCAAAGAAGAAAGAAATGTGGATTTGGAATGAGCATAACAAAAAATATCCATGGTTTATAAAGATCATGCTTATTAGATTAGATACATTAAATACATTAATATGGTTAGTGGATGGTCCAAGTTTAAATGTGATAACATGATCTGGGTATAACATTAATGGCTATACATTTTATATGAAATCATAGGAAAATAGAAGTTCAGTTCTGAATAGTGGTGTATTGGTGTTCGCAGAAGCAATTTATTTTTCGAGTTCTAAAGACAAAAAACCAATTTATGCATCAAGTTCATATTATGGGGTCATTGAAGAAATATGGGAGGTTGATTACATTAAAATTAAATTTCATGTGTTGAACTGAAAATGTTTTATCAGTAACAATAATGTCAGACATGATGAATTTGGAATGAAACTTGTTAATATTAATAGATTGGAAGAAATAGTTGATTATTTTATAATGGAAACACATGAAAAAAAAATTATTTGTTCTTGGTCAATCCAATATGCAGTGGTATGTTGTTTTATAAGGAAAAAAACAATATGTTGGTGATGATCAACTTCATAAAGATTCTGATTTATGTGAGATCCTTACTTCCATGGAAATATTAAAAGATAATAATGATGAGCATGTTGTAGACATGTTTTTTTCCATAAGGAATGATCATGACGAATGAATTTGGGAGAATAATCCATTAGTACATTCATAATATTACTGGTAACATATTTTTATTTCTCATTTACTTTTATTAATTTCATAAAATTTTATATTCTACTTTTTTTCTTTATTGAAACACGTATAAAAACAAATTAGTAGAAATTTTTGTTTATTTTATTTTAATTTTATTTATTTTACCACGTTTACCATTACATAACTTATATATTTTTTGATTTTTTGAATGACAATTATTTTAAATCTATATGTTGAAAAATATTATTTTTTGTGTAAAAATTGATTTATTAGGTTGGACGATTTTTAATATTCCTATACCAATTTTGGATTTGTTTTCATTCATTTACATGATATTTCATATATCAATACTTTTGTTAGCATTTTAGTTAACTATTAAATATATGAATAATAATGTGTTATATTTTATTTTACTTTTGTGTTTCATAATTTTTCTGTTTTTTACATTAGTATTATAATATGTGAATTTGTATATTTTGTGTATTGAATGTTTGTTTATTTGATTTGAAGGAAAATGGAAGATCAATCAGATAATCAACCACAAACTTCTGGAGATGAGCGTCATGATCATACCTCTGGGGAGTAACATCCATATGCTTCTCTTGATGTTCTTCAATATTCTTTATGTACTCCCACAATAGAAAAGAAGAGTTTGAGGGTTGGTAAATGTGGAAACACACGTTTACCAAAATTATCAATTTCTCATAGCCAAGACCAAAGGATAGTTATATAATTTGATGGGAATAATGTTCCAAGAGGTCCTAATGAAAAATAGTTAAAGATTTTTGTATCAACTCAGGTTATAAGAAAAGTCAGCATTTATTTAATAATTAGAGAAGTGTTGACAAAACAACACCAGTTTAGTTGTTCGAGACCATTTTGCTAATCTATTTTGCTATTTTTTGACTAATCTTGAAATGTTTATCATATAATATGTTTTCCGTGTTCTTTATTAGATGAAATTTGATATACGTGACACTTTATAAGTTAGGAGGAAATTTTTATCGATGGTTGCTAGGAGATAGAGGGATTTCAAATCAACACTCACATGTGATTTCATTTTTGGGAATAGGAAATATGATAGTCCATGTCATATATATCCTTTTATAGATGAAGACACATGGAAAAAAATTTCAAAATTAGAAAACAAGAACTATTTTTGGTAAGTGAAATGTAAAATTTTAGAAGTTTTATTATATTAATGATCTTATTAATTACTTCTTAATGATTTCTTATTCTAAATTTATAAGAATCAGGGGGAGCTCATCAGGAGATCCAATCCAAAAATGTATACCCTCATAGTTTATCTCAGGGAGGGTATACTTTATTAGAAGAAAAAATGATAGCTAAAAATTTACAGAAACTTAGAGCCGAGTCTTCTAGCTTTGGAGAGGTTTCCCCTCCATCCCCTCTGTCTAGACATGAAAAATAAAAGAGGGCTCAAATGAACAAAAAGGGAAAAATCTTATAGAAGAATTGAGGGTCGTATCCGAGAGGATTGTAAGTTGTTTATTTTATTAAATTAAATTATTTATATAATTTGAATCATTAAATAATTTTTCAAATAATTAATACAAGATTATCTTGAGGAGAAGAGCACACCGGGGGTATTTAAAGCTGATGGGAGTCATGATATTTTATCTGCTGCTTTGGAAAATCCCGAACACCCGGGTCATGTACAAGGATACCCAGTGGGTATATAAATAAGGAAAGTGTTACCATGTTCTTATGATTATTCCATGGAGGAAATATATAAAAAAATATCATCTTTGGAGGCTGAAGTTCAAAATATTAATGCGATGATGGGGGAAAAGATCAGTGCTTTGTTATAGTCTATGTTTGCAGACATGCAATGACAATTTCAGACTACAGATCCCATTCCACCTCCTCCAGCAGCTCCCACTCCCCCACCTCCACCTACAGAACCCATTACTTATCATCCACCTATGCCTAAAGACCCCATTATTTATCCTCCACCTCCGCCTACAAACCCTATTTTTTATCCTACTCCCACACCTATGCTCCACAACTTCATAGTTATTATGAGTTGTATGTTGATGATCCTCACTATCATATAGTTACATATGGGATGATATATTATATATGAGATATAATTCATCATCAACAGTTATAGGTAGAGAAGAAAAGGGTCAATGAACAGGATATTATAGATATATCAGCTGGAGTACTGTTACCTACAGATGAGGTGATGATAGTTGGACAAAGTATCGACCACTTCTTAGTTTGGCCATCTAGACTTATGCAACCCATTAACATAGAGATATGTGTATATTATATATTTCATTTTATTTTTCTATTATATTTTTTTTAACATTTGAAAGTTAATATATTTTTCTATTTATTTACAGGAATACTTTATAGGTAAAGAAATATTTTATAACCAAAAACAAAGACAAAGGGCTACGAAATTAAATTCATATTATAGTAGTCTTGATAGATTGTCAAGATATTCAAATTTATTGGTAGGTCATTATATGTTTCCAATGGAAGATCATGTTTGTGGATGTGCAATAGATGAAGGGATTCTGAAAAATGATATCATGGATCTTGTTACTAGAGTTAAGTTAGGCATCAACATGGTGCAAGTTTTTTCCATGTACGTCTTAACACAAATCTTTCCATGCATTAAATTCATTGAAAATTTATACTTATCTATTTTGTATTAGGTATCTTTATAAAATTTGTGAGACGAATGACCAGACAGATGTATATGGGTTGATTGACCTGCAGTTGATTTCACCTAAAGGGCATGAATTGGATGAGAAACAAAATGAAGTTTATATTGCAGAAATATTTCAACAAAATATAATTACATAGTGTTGGATGTTTCCTTTTGTCTAGAGGTATGAAAGATATGTATCAAAAAAAATTATCTTTTAACATAAAAACCACTAACATTAAATTTTCTTTTATATCAATGAACATTGGGTGTTAGGTATTTTTTGTCCAAGGTAGAAAACACTTTATTAGATATGATTTGTCTATGGAGATGTGTGAGGAAATTTTATGAACATGTTGGAAAAGTAAGTTTAAAATTCTTAATAGCTGTTTATATTATAATGAATTTTAAATTTATTTCATTCATATTATTTTCTAACATGGGATGGGCTTTATTTCGAAGATCCACAAAGAAAAAGAGTGCCAAGATCAAATATATAAAATTAAAGGTGAATGTCAATTTATAATTAGTACATATTAGATTATAGACATATGATATTTTGAATTGAAAAACTCATTTAAACAGAATTATCATAAATAAGAAGGCATCATTGAATGCGGATATTATATGTTAAGATTTATGTATGAAATAATTTCAACTACAACAGTTACGAAGTTTGACTAAGTTATATTTTTTTATAAATTATTCATTAATATTGCATTTGTTTTATTTATTATACATGTTAACTACTTTATTTTTTAATTTGTAGCTATTTTATGACCCTCAACCTTATAGTTCACAAAAGTTCAAACACTTAAAAGTGTAATGGTCAAATTATTTTACAGGTTTGATTGGATTTTAGTATGTGTTTAGTGAATATTTTAATTTTTAATTTTGTAATTATAAATGTGTATTTTTTTAGTTTTTTTGGTTGGATTTAGGTTTGTTTTTAGTAAATATTATAATTTTTGAATGTTTTCAATGTGAATGTGTAAATTTGCTGCTGGTTTTTCTTGTTTTTGGTTTATTTGTGCTTGTTTATAATCTGGTTTGTGGTCTAGTTTTGGTTGTTTTAGGTCTGGTTTTACAGTGTAAAGTAAGGGTTTCATAAATTATTTCAAAAAATTAGTTTTTACATCGGTTATTTATTAACTAATGTTAAAACATAATAAAAAATAGATTTTCCACATCTGTTTTTTTATAACCTATGTGGTGTATAGTTTTTTACATCAGTTATTTAATAACTGACTTGAAAACATATTTTTGACATCGGTTATTTACTAATCGATGTCAAAAATGTGTTGGGATTTGGGTTTTTCACAACAGTTTTAATATAACCAACATGGTAGGATGTTTTTTACATCAGTTATTTAAGTAACCGACATGAAAAATATTTACTGAAGCATATTACATGTTGGTTATTGAATAACTGACATGAAAAACCTCCAAAATAATATTTTTTAATGTCGGTTAATATAACCGATGTAAAAAAAATATGATTTTTTATGTTTCCTGCAACAACATCACCCTAAAAATGATGTGAAAAACCTAAAAAAATTGATGTAAAAAACGTTTTTTGCATTAGTGTATACTTTTTTAATTATGACTAAATAAATTTCATTTTTTTAAAGGCATATATATGAAAACAATTAAAGGTATTTTCCCATGAAAGAAAATTTGGACTCATTAGTCCTCAAATCTCCTCTATAGAACAACCAAAAATAGATACCAAAAAAAGGATGAAATAGTGGCAGGTCTGATCAAATCGTTTGAAAGAAAACTTTCAGATGAAAGAATCTATTTAATACTAACAATATAGGGGTAAAACTCTAAAATTTAATCATATCAAATATATTTTCATTTCTTTCATTACTTATTACTTTTTTCATTTTTAGGAAGCATTGGATGCTCATTACAGTAAATTTGGATACTCCAAATATTTATTTCCTGGATTCAATGAATGGATATCCAAAAAACCATCCACACATGATGGAATTCCAATGTTTTATAACTAAAGATCAAGTTATATAATTTATATTATCTTTTAATGAGTATTCTGTTATGATAGAGTGGTGCATCAATATCGTGAAAAATAAGGGATGTGTCCAGGGGATAAGCATGAGAAAGGAGACAAGTTTTATGACTGTATAAGTGTCTGGTTATATATAATAATATTTCACTATCCAAATACATATCAAAATTAATTACTTATTCTCTGCAATGTTTTGGTGGTGTCTGAAACAAACCAATTGAAAATATTTTGGTTATTATGTTTGTAAATTTATGAGAGAGATCATATTCCATAAACAAAATAGAAACCCTCAAGAGGTATTTTCAAAGATAATCACTATTTAATTTAAAATATTTATTAATACTTTGTGTATTTATATTTTTCCAATACTACCATGACTATCGAAAAGACTCATATCCACAAGACGATATATATGTGCTCATAAATGAATGGGCAGCATAAATGAGGAATAATGTACACAAATAGCATGAAGATTTGGATTCCATAAAAGTAGTGGATTGTTTCATATTTATGTTTAATTTACTACTTTTTAGTATTACTCACATAATAATTATTTTATTATAAAAGTGGATTTTTTTATATGAGTCGGGGTGATTTTTTCAAAGATGCTCATGCTCATGAGAGATTGGACTTTAAGGCTACAACTCAGAATTCAATGAGAAGGTAGTGTTTTTTTAATATAATATGGTTTCCCTCATATGTTTATCTTTTATCTACTCCATTAATATAATCTAAATTAAATGTTTGATTACTCATGCAGACATTGTCTTCCACAGACTTATTCTCCCTCAAAATCTTTTCACCCCTGCATTGTAGACATTTATCACTTTACTTCAAAGGTAGTGGAGGGATGTCACGAACTAACCCCAGTACCCTGGTAACCTGATAACAGTGCTAGTCCTAACATATCCTAAAGGGAATTCCCAATCTCCACAGGTCAGAGACTAGCACTTGGCATCACACAACATGCATGTGGGAATGATTTTTCCACCAAAAAAGCGGAAGAAAAGAAACAAGACAGTATACATAGCAAAAGAAACTCAACTAGGAGTAATGTACCAAAAGTCAAAAAGGCACGAACCAGCCCAAAGAACTAAAACCAAAGTACTAAAATAGGGAAAACAAACCAAGTTCTCGAGGAACACAACTCACTAATCCCAACGCTCAATAGCTGGATCCACCTCCAAGATATCATTTCCCCTTGCTCGGACTTGGAAGAAAAAAGTCTACAAACACCTGAAGGAAAAAAGTAGGGTGTGAGCTAAAAATCCTTGTAGGGTCTCACCACAGATTCCACAACAGATTCCAATAATTAATTAACCAAAGTAATTCATTCAATATTAAATATAAATAGGTTTTTCATTTTAAATCATAATTAAACAAATCATTCTATATAGTTCGAATGATAGAAAAATACTTTAAGAAAATACTTTACAAAAATAATGGAATATTTCTAAAACAATGGCTTAAATAAAATAGTTCCATAAAATAGTTTAAGTAAAAAATCATTAGGCATGTAAACAGTTCAAAAGCATTGGCATACATTTATATCTCAAATATAAATAAACAAGCGAGCAATATGGTCATCTGCCAAAAGGTATGATAGTATTAACCAGCTATAGGATTCCGCACTCTCTATGTGAACTCAGAAAAATGTATATACACATGCCCCTATGACACTAGCCAAAGGAGACTCATCACCGACCCCTCGGGGATGTAACCCACTGTAAGTATGTTTTAAAACATTGTTGAAGTGTAGAATGTATCCAAATAACTCACTAAATACCTAAGGCTTTCATGCAATCTTACATGATTAGTGAACTATTTTAAGACTTCTTAAAAATTCAATCAATCTCATTCTTCCATTTCAAAATTTCAAAATTATTTCCATTTAAAACCAAAAAAATGTTTTATTAAATAACATTCCTTTTTTACAAGATAAAACCATTGGGTTTCTATCAAGTCTTTTTAATCCATTTTCACCTATTTGAAATCCATTCAAAACCAATTCCATCATTACACAATTTATTTCCACAATTAAATTCAACAATTTAATTGAAATCATTTCTATCAAATCCAGAATTAAAATTAAAAAATTCAAATCATCCAATTTCCATAAACACACCCAATTCAACAGAATTGAGAGTTTTCCAAATTTCCATGCCAAAATCATTACAAATATCTCGATTCACTAGAATTGGGTTTTTATCAATTTAATTGAAATAAAATTTGAGCAGTTGAATTTAAATCAATAATTGAAATAAATTAAACAATACAAGGATAATCAATTTGGCTAATCAGAACAGAACCACCTACCTCAAGGTTGTTGATGTCAGTGATAATGATAAACCACCATGAGTGGTACAATACCCCTCTTCATGACCGTATTATCGTAAGTGTCGACACACCAAAGTTTTATGTTCGTCAAGGGTTCCTAGAACCAATACCAGTTATTTTATTTCAAAATAAAATAAAATATCACACGCGATGATAGTTTCTCTCTCTTGAATAATTTTCTAATTATGGATTAAAATATTACATGTGATGATATTATTTTATCCCTCATGGATAATTTCAAATTATCAATTAAAATATTACATGTGATGATAACTTCTCACTCCTATATAATTCTCAAATTATCATTTTGATTATCACATGCGATGATACATCCAAACTCCTTGATAAAAAAACTAAATTATCATTTTATATCAATGAATATGTTCACAATATTTTTCTCAGAATAATTATATACCACATTTGATATTATAATATATTTTAAATAAAATAATAACACATGTGGTAGTCCTTTATAATTATTAATATATAATTTAAATAATTATCCTTCGATAAATTATTTTAATATTTATCATTTGGAAATCTCATGATTAACTCGTGATTATTCATTGTAATTATCATTTACTAATTCTCAACAATTATATTTTGATAATTTAGATAATCAATATTTTTCTAACTCGTACAATCATCTTAATTTAGTTCAATTACGTTTCTTTTGATAATTTCATATAAATTATCCCTTTGATAATTTTGTGATAATTATTTTTATAGAATCATGTGCAATTAACCTTTGAAAATTTATAATAAATTATCCTTTTTTTATAAAAATTGGTTTTAAAAATAATAATAATAATAATTCATTGTAGAATAATCTAAAAAAGTTGGAATTATGCCTTAATAATTACATGTTGGTATTTTTTTAATAATTATTTTCTTTTGAATTGTCAAAATAATTGAATAAAGGAAATAATTAAATAAAAAGAAATAAAATTAAACAAAAACCTACGTATTTATCACAGGCGCAACACCACAAACCCTCACATAGGGTTCACTATCGAGGAAGATGATCATGGAGGAGGAAGAACTAAAATAGATCCACCAATCACACATAAAAGAGACCTGAGGCTTCTTGGTTTCAACAGGGCCAACCAAGAATTAATGGAGAAACAATCGAGTATTTCAATACCCACACCGCATGTTTTCTACAATTTAAGAACACTGAATTAAAATTATTCAAATACCCAATGGAGTGTTTAAAAACACCTCATTAATGTGTTGATAAAATAAATAGTTCAAAATGATCCATAACCAAAGCTTTTGAAGCTCCCATGGAATAGAAATGGAGTTTAGTGTAAAATAAAAGAGATGATGAACAATGAATCTGGTTTTTCTTTACTATTACATTAATTCAAAATAATTGATTATTTAATATAATCATTAAAAAAACTTATAATAATTAGCTACCACCAAGCACTCTTTGTATACAAATTTCATACCCATCCTAGGTAAAACACCTTATTCCGGACACAACGGTGGTCTCAGATTTCTTAAATGATGAACAGTTTGAGAGATATTAATTATTTATTAATGAAAAAACCGAATAATTAATTAATTAAAATAGAAATAATTATTTTTGTGAGTGAGGCGCCTAAATGCTTGACGTTTACAAATATTATACCCCGTCTAGGGTAAAACTCTCATTTCAAACCCATCGGTGGTTTCATATTTCCCATACGTTTCACCATTTGGGAGATATTTAATTATTTTTAATAAATAGTGCATACTTAAAATGTTCTATTTAATAATTTTATTTATTCTTCACCAATTCTTTGCAGGCCTTGGGATCTTGCACCAACTCAGTGAAAACCCCCAAAAATATTCAATTGAATATTCCTAGATGTTAACCAGCAGTTAAGGCCATGAACACATTTATAAAAAAATCACTAATAAATTATTATTTTCCCACTTAATATGTTTATAATTTAACCCAAGAGGATTTATCAATGCTTGAAATAGTAACATAATGTTAAAACCTCCCCACCATAGGAACTTTATGTCCCTAGAAAGCCTACGAAGAAGCCTCCACATCAAAAATATGAGGCCATTTTCGTAACATAAGTACCTCTCTCTCCCATGTCTCATGAGAATTTGAATCATCATGCCATAACACACAAACCAGAGGTATCATCCTCCCATGAAGTACCTTGGTCTCAGAATCAAAAATCCTGACTATCTGTTCAATCATAGATAAAACAGGTTTGATCTCAAGATCACTTCAGCTCAAAACATGAGATGGATTAGAGAGATAATTTCACAGTTGTGATGCATGAAAACACATTATGAATTGACATAAGATGTGTTGTTAGTGCTTAATGGTAAGAAACTTTCCCCACCTGATCAACAATCTTGAATGGTCCCACAAAAAGAGGTGTGAACTTCTCTTTCCTCGTAAGACGTTGATGACCCAACCAGGTGAAACCTTAAAGAATACATGGTCACCAACTAAATATTCCAAAAGACTAAGGTGACGATTGGTATAAGACTTGTATCGGTTTTGTGTCCTTAACATTCTATGATAAATCAACTGAATCTTTATTGTCATCTCTTTCACTAAACTTGGTCTAACCAAGGAACTTTCAACAATATTTGACCAACAAAATAGATATTTACAAGGAAAACCATACAAGAACTTAAAAGGATCTTGTCTGATCGCAGAATGGTAACTGTTGTTTATATGAAAACTCAACCTCTCTTACCACATGGTAAACAAGAAAAGTATGAAAGAAACATGGTCGGAAACTTGATGGCAACTGGAGGGAGATCACCACTCATTGAATCTCATACTAGATCAAAAGTAAACACTGGTATCACTTTTCTCAACTCCAAATAAGAAGGTCTATCTCTGCTTGACCTTGGGTCCCATTATCCTTGAAATACAAGAAGCAGACCACTGGGTGTAATAAGTTAGACCCATCAAAGATAACAATTATTCCAGGATTTATTGGAAATGATCTAATCCATCCCAAATATGACTTCAAGAGGTTTCATGTCGAGTACCAGAAAACTCCAAGTAAGTTTGACATCTGATAGAGAGAAGATACAAGTAGGACTACGGAGACCCTTCTCTCTCATCATGCCAAGGGGTGTAGTAATATCCTTTGCACAAGATAAAAAATTCATATGAAGATTAAGAAGATTAAGGATATGGGTTTAAATAAACAAGTGAGATGCACCGGTATGAAAAAGAGCAGTCACTAAAGAATAAGTTATAGTAATGATACCTATCACAGTCACTGGACTTGTATTAGCTTCCTCTGGAGACTCTTCCACTGCATGAAGAAGATTTGTTCTATATTCTTGTGGCTAGAACTCTTTTTTAAGTGAATTATTTGATTGCCCCATATTTTTTAAAGGTTTTGATGATCTTGTTTTGTTATGTGGAGTGGAAAAGTTGTGGAAAAACTTTTAGAAGTGAACTAAACATCTATAGGAGCCACAGTTCTATCGACCTGCTCAAGCTTAAAAAACTCTACAGCTTTTGCCAACACTATTGAATCTGGATAGAAGTGGTCAGTGAAAAGAACCTTATAGTACTTCCACTCTAATTCCCCATGTTTCTTTGTTGTTATTATCGTATCCCACCATCTTCTTTTTGGTCCCTCCAACACAAAGGTGGTGCACTTCACCATTATCTCTTTTGGTGTCTCCAAGAACTCAAATATACATTCTATCCTCCCCAACCATTCCTCAGCACGTTGAGGATTAGTGGAGCCTTTTAAAACTATTGGTTTATGGTGAAGAACTCTCGAGAACAATTTTGAAGAGCATCCACCCATGGTTCCACAGCTGAAGCCTGAATGGGGACTAGAGGTGGTGCCTATACTAAAGCTTGGACGGTGCACACAATCACCTAAACTAGGCTTGAGTACACTAGAATATTCACTCACTGAGGTTTAGTAGTATCCCCTTCCTAGTTCTGATTCACACGTCTTCTTGGAGGAATGATGTTACACAACATAAATAGATCATAAGGAAGACATTAGATAATGCTCATACATAGCAATGAGGGAAATGTGATCTTGACTGGTAGAATATACATGATTTGGATTTCACTCTATAAAAATAAAAATAGGTAAAAGACTAGAACTAATCCACAATATGTATTTTCCTAACCACCACTGGTGACTTAAGGTTTATTACAGTGAGAGTTGTCCAGGAAATCAATTTCCACTACCTCATAAGTCCCAATAAGATTTCACAAATTCATACTAACTTCAAGACAAAAGCTCAACCTCCCTTTGATACCATTTTGTCATGAACCAATCTAGGTACCCAGGTAACCCGATAACCAAGCCGGCCCTGACATAGCGCTAAGGGAGTTTATGATCTCCACGGGTCAGTAACTAGCACCTAGCATCATACAACATGCATGTGGGAACGATTTTTCTACCAACAAAGTGGAAGAAAAGAAAAAAGACAGCATGCATAACAAAAGAAACTCCACTGGGAGTAATGTACCAGAATTCAACAAGGCAGAAACCAGCCCAAAGAACTACAACCAAATTACTAAAACAGGGAAAACATCCCAAGTTCTTTAGGAAAAAAACTCACCGAGCCCAATACTCAATAGCTGGATCCACCTCCAAGATATCATTTCCCCTTGATCGGACCTGGAAGAAGAAATTCTACAAACACCTGAAGGAAAAAGTGGGGTGTGAGTGAAAAATCCTAGTAGGGTCTCACCACAGATTCCATAACAGATACCAACAATTGATTAACCAAAGGAATTATTTCAATATTAAAGATAAAGAGGTTTGACATTTTAAATCATAATTAAACAAGTCATGATATACAGTTCAAATGATGGGAAAATACTTTAAGCGAATACTTTACAAAATGATGGAATATTTCTAAAAAATGGATTAAATAAAATAGTTACATAAAAGAGTTTAAGTAAAAATCAGCAGGCATATAAATTTGTTCAAAAGCATTGGCATACATTTATATCTCAGATATAAATAAACAAGTGCGCAACATGATCATCTGCCAAAAAGGTATGATACTATTAACCAGCTATAGGAATCTGCACTCTCTATATGAACTCATCAAAATATGTGTACACAGGTCCCTATGACACTGGCCAAAGGAGACTCATCACCAACCCGTTGGGGTTGTGATCCATTGTAAGTATGTTTTAGAATGTTGTTGTAGTGTAGAGTGTATCCAAATAACTCACTAACTACCTAAGGCTTTCATGAACTCTTACATGATGGGTAAACTATTTTAAGACTTCTTAAAAATGTGATTAATCTCATTCTTCCATTTCAAAAGTGTGAATTTCTTTCCATTTAAAACCAAAACAGGTTTTATTAAAAAACATGCATTTTCACAAGATAAAACCACTAGGTTTCTATCAAATCATTTTAATCCATTTTCACTAGTTTGAAATCCAGTCAAAACAAATTTCATCATTACATAATTTATTTCCACAATTAAATTCAACAATTTAATTGAAATCATTTCCATCAAATCCACAATTTAAATTAAACAATTTAAATTAGCCAATTTTCATAAACACACCCAATTCAATGGAATTGATTGTTTTCCAAATTTTCATGCCAAAACCATTTCAAATATATCAATTCATTGGAATTTGGTTTTTATCAATTTAGTTGAAATAAAATTTGAGCAATTGAATTTAAACCAACAATTGAAATAAATCAAGTAATACACGGATAATCAATTTGGAAAATCGGAACGGAACCACCTACCTCAAGGTCGTTGATGTCAGTGATAATGATAAACCACCATGAGTGATACAATACCCCTCATCATGTTCGTATTATCGTAAGTGTCGACACACCAAAGTTCGACATTCATCAAGGGTTTTTAGAACAAGTACTAGTTATTTTATTTCAATAGAAAATAAAATATCACATGAGATAGTAGTTTCTCTCTCCTGAATAATTTTCCAATTATGGATTAAAATATTACATGAGATAATATTATTCTATACCTCATGGATAATTTAAAATTATCGATTAAAATATTACATTCAACAATAACTTCTCTCTCCTTGATAATTCTCAAATTATTATTTTGATTGTCACATGAAATGATACTTCCAAACTCCTTTATAAAAAAACCAAATTATCATTTTGTGTCAATGAATGTGTTTACAATATTTTCCTTATTATAATTATAAACTACATTCGATGTTATAATATCTTTTAAATAAAACAATAACACATGTGGTAGTCCTTTATAATTATTCATATATAATTTAAATAATTATCCTTCGATAAATTCTTTTAATATTTATCATTTGGAAATCTCATGATTAACTCCCAATTATTCATTGTAATTATCATTCGATAATTCTTAGCAATTATCTTTTGATAATTTATATAATAAATCTTTATATAACTCGCACAATCATCTTAATTTAGTTCAATTGCGTTTCTTTTGATAATTTCATTTAAATTATCCCTTTGATAATTTTGTGATACTAATTTTTTATAGAATAATGCACAATTAACCTTTGAAAAATTATAATAAATTATCCTTTTTATAAAAAAAATTTTTTAAAAAATAATAATAATTCATGGTAGAATCATCTTAAAAAAATTTGGAATTATGCCTTGATAATTCCATGTTGGTCTTTTTTTCTCATAATGATTTTCTTTTAAATTGTCCAACTAATTTAATAAAGGAAATAATTAAATAAAAGAAATAAAATTAAACAAAAATCTGCATATTTATCACAGGCGCAACACCACAAACCCTCACGTAGGGTTCACTGCTGAGGAAGACGATCATGGAGGACGAAGAACAAAAATAGATCCACCAATCATGCATAAAAGAGACTCGAGGATACTTGGTTTCAATAGGGCCAACCAAGGATGAACAGAAAAACAACCAGGTATTTCAATACCCACACCGCATGTTTTCTCCAATTTAAGAACACTGAATTAAAACGATTTAAATACCCAACAGAGTGTCTAAAAACACCTCATTAATGTGTTGATAAAAGAAATGGTTCAAAACGATCCATAACCAAAGCTTTTGAAATTCCCATTGCATGGAAATGGAGTTTAGCATAAAAGAAAAGAGATGATGAACAGTGAATCCCGTTTTTCTTAACAATTACATTAAATAAAAATAATTAATTATTTAATATAATCATTAAAAAAACTTAAATTAATTAGCTACCACCAAACACTCTTTGAGTACAAATTTCATACCCCTCCTAGGTAAAACACCTCATTTTGCACCCCATGGTGGTCTCGAATTTCTCAAACGATTAATGGTTTGAGAGATATTAATTATTATTAATGAAAAACCAGAATAATTAATTAATTAAAATAAAAAAGGATTATTTTTTTGAATGAGGCATCCAAACACTTGACGCTTACAAATGTTATACCCCGTCTAGGGTAAACCCCTCATTCCAGACACATCGATGGTTCCAGATTTCCCATTCATCGCACTGTTTGGGAGATATTTAATTATTTTTAATAAAAAGTGTGGGCTTAAAGTATTCTATTTAATAATTTTATTCTGTCTTTTTCGAGTCTTTGTAGGCCTCGGGATCTTGCACCAACTCAGTGACGAATCCCAAAAATATTCAATTGAATATTCCTAGATGTTAACCAGTAGTTAAAGCCATTAAAAAAATTTCAAAAAATCATTGATAAATTATGATTTTCCCACTTAATATATTTATAATTTAATACAAGAGGATTTATCAATACCTGAAATAGTAATAGGATGTTACAAGGGAGCTTGAAGTAAAGTGATAAATGTTGACAATGTAGTGTTATCATTTCAACAAAGAAAGCAAATGGAAATCATGGTAATGCATGATGTGGCTGATATGACTCAAAGTGTGTCTTTTTATTTAATTAATTAATTTTTTCATCATTTTATATATTATTTTTAAGTTAATTTCCTTATCGTTTTTATCTAATACTTATTTAGTTTTCTTACAGATTTTTTGAGAAGTCATACTTTCCTTTCAACTCTTTACAACAAGCCAGAAAAGAGAAAACATGTTCCTTTCGGGTGGAATATGAAACCCCATATTGCATGAATTATAAAGTGAATCGTAAGGATATATATATATCAATGGATTTATCAGTATTTGAATGAAAATTGTGACTTCCCTAAATATCTTTCATGAACATTTTTCTGAAAAGTGTAGTAATTAGCCGCAGCTCAATCAGTCGCACCTCAATCTGATACACAGTGTGCTCAGTATGACTCGAAGTGTATGTTTTTAGTTTATAATATTCTTTGATCCTTTAATATTCATATATTATGAACTACCATGCTTTAATCCATGACTCATTATTATGATCTATGATATTCAAAGTATGAATTTGTAATGTTAATATCACCTTTTAACATCTTTATGATCATGTTATCTTTATATAATAATTGATATATACCTTTTTTACACTTATTGAGCATCAATGATCACCATTTATTATGTTTCATATCCTTAGGTCATTAATAATGGTTTTAGAAATGATATGTCCAAGAACGATTCTAGTAAATAATAACTTAATGAGTGACTCTTATGAATTAGTTCTTTATGTTTCCATGTTCCCAAAAGCAATAAACCTAAACTATTTTGACATGGATCATTATGTTATTCAAGGAATATTAATCTAAAAATATGTAATATCTACGTATGAAATGTTTGGGTCAATATATTTTGTATTAGAAAAACTGATCTACTCAAAACCGAGCAAAAATAACAAGTGATCGGTATCACTCAAAGTGTCTCTTTTTATTTAAAATTGACATTATTTTTAGTAAAAAGAACAAGTGACATACTGAAAATTGGGAACATGAATTAGGATTGTTTTGATACTTGAAAATGATCCATAAGTTATTTGTGATCTGTAGGAATCAACCAGACTTCAATCTGATGCATGGTGTGACCGGTATGACTTTAAGTGTGTATTTTTATATTAAATTGACATTAAATTTAGTAAAAAGAAAAAGTGACGTACTAAAAACCAAGAAACAGAATTCATATTGTTTTGATACTTTAGGAAAATAATCTATGAGTCATTTGTGACATGTAGGAATCAACCACACCTCAATCTGACGCATGGTACGACTGGTATGACTAAAAGTGTTTGTTATCAATTTAAAATTGACATTTTAGTTCAAAAAATACAATTGCCATACTAAAAAAAGATAAAATGAATTCGGATTGTTTTTATATTTTAGGATAACAATATATAAGTCATTTTTTATTTGTATGAATCTGTCTCACCTCACTCTGACGCACGATGTGACCGATATGACTATATATGTGTCTTTTTATTTAAAATTGACATTAATTTAAGTAAAAACAACAAGAAACATTCTAAAAACCAATCAAAACAATTCAAATTGTTTTGATACTTTATTAAAATGATCCACGAGTCATTTTAAATGTATAGTATTCAACCACACCTCAATAAAACGCACTATGTGACCGGTATGACTAAAAGTGTATGTTGTCAGTTTAAAATTGACATTTTAGTTCAAAACGTTTCACTCACTGAAAACTAGGAAAACACGATCTTATTATCTTGATAATTTAGGATAGAGATTCACAATTTATTTGTGACGTTTATAAATTAGTCTCACATCAAAACAACGTATGATGCAACCGGTATGACTCAAAATGTGTGTTACCAGTTTGAAATGATATTTTTCTAAAAAAACACAACTGACATACTGAAAACTAAGAAAATGCATTAGGATTGTGTTAATACTTTAGGAAAACTATATATAAGTCATTTTTGACATGTAGTAATCAACTGCACCTCAATATGATGCACGGTGTGTTCGGTATAACTCAAAGTGTCTCTTTTTACTTAAAATTGACATTAATTTTAGTAAAAAGAACAAGTGGCACACTGAAAACTGAGAAAATGCATTCGTATTGTTTTGATAATTTAAGAAAACGATTCATGATTCATTTGTGACGTATATGAATTAGCCCCACCTCAATACAATGCATGGTGTGACCGAAATAGCTCCAAATGTGTCTTTTTATTTAAAATTGACATTAATTTAAGTAAAAAGAACAATTGACATACTAAAAACTGAGAAAATTCATTCGGATTGTTTTGATACTTTAGTAAAATGATCCATTAGTAATTTTTGATGTGTAGGAATGAACCAAATTTTAATCTAATACACGGTGTGACCGGTATGACTAAAAGTGTCTATTATCAGTTTAAAACTGACATTTTAGATCAAAATGTGTCATTCACTGAAAACTTAGAAAACATGTTATGATTGTCTTCATAATTTAGGAAAGTGATTCATAAGTTCTCTATGACGTTTATGAAGCAGTCTCACATCAAACCAATGCACGATACGGCCGGTATGACTCAAAATGCATGTTTCCAGTTTGAAATGACATTTTAGTAAAAAAAACACAACTGACAACTGAAAACTGAGCAAACACATTCATATTGTTTTGATACTTTAGTAAAATAATCTATAAGTCATTTTGGATCTTTAAAAATAAACTAAACCTCAATATTATACATGGTGTGGTCGGTATAACTCAAAGTGTCCCTTTTTATTTAAAATTTACATTAATTTTAGTAAAAAGAACAAGTGGCATACTAAAAACTGAGAAAACTCATTTGGACTGTTTTGATAATTTAGGAAAATTATGCATGAGTCATTTTTGATGATTAGGAATAAACTCTGCTCCAATAAAACACATAGTGTGGCCGGTATAACTCCAAATGTGTCTTTTTATTTAAAATTGACATTAATTTAAGTAAAAAAGAACAAGTGACACACTGAAAACTGAGAAAACACATTTAGAATATTTTAATACTTTAGGAAAAATATCCATTAGTCATTTTTGACGTGTAGGAATCAACCACACCTCAATCTGACATACAGTGTGACCGGTATGACTAAAAGTGTCCGTTATCAGTTTAAAATTGACATTTTAGCTCAAAACGTGTCACTCACTGAAAACCAAGAAAACACACTCTGATTGTCTTCATAGTTTAGGAAATCTATTCAAAAATTATTTGTGATGTGTATGAAGTAGTATCACATCAAACTGACGCACGATGCGGCCGGTATGACTCAAAATGCGTGTTTTCAGTTTGAAATGACATTTTAGTAAAAAAACACAACTCGCATATTGAAAATTGAGAAAACATGTTTGAATTGTTTTGATATTGTAGGACAACGATCCATGAATCATTTTTGACCTGTATGAATCAACCAAAGCTTAATCCGACACATGGTGTTACCGGTATGAATAAAAGTATTCGTTATCAGTTTAAAATTGACATTTTAGCTCAAAACATGTCACTCATTGAAAACCAAGCAAACACGCTCCAATTGTATTAATAATTTATGAGAGCAATTCATAAGTCATGTGTGACGTGTATAAAGTAGTCTCATGACAAACCGATGCACAATGTGATTGGTATGACTCAAAATGTGTGTTTCCAGTTTGAAATGACATTTTAGTAAAAAAACAAAACTGGCATACAGAAAACCAAACAAACGCATTTGGATTATTATTTTACTTTAGGGAAATTATCCATTAGTAATTTGTAATATGTAGGAATCAGTCGCACCTAAATCTGACGCATGGTGTGACTGGTATAAATCCAAATATTTCATTATATAAATTTGATATTCATTTTAGTAAAAGAAAAATCGACATACTCAAAATCGAGCAAACACATTTAGATTGTTTTGATATTTTAGGAAAAAAATTCATAACTCATTTGCGGCGTGTAGGAATCAACCCTAACTCAATACGAAACATGGTGTGAATGGTATAACTCGAAATGTGTCTTTGTTGGACTCCTCATGTATTAATAATGTTTTAATGATCACAAATCTCAATAATAATTACACATCAAGTTTTAATGTTTGCAAATCTTATTACTGTCAATTATTCTCATTATTATTTACAAATATTATGCATATTACCTTATAATGGTTAAGCTTAATTCATATTCCGCATATTACTATTTAAGTCTAAATACAGATATTTTTTTAAGTATAAAGACACCGTGAAGCTTGACACAGTAAGACAGACTGTGTGAAATACACATCCACCGTGAAGTGTAAGAAAGACACAGTGAAGCAGACACCATGAAGTCTAAGTCGCAGACACCGTGAAGGACACACCGTGACCCAGACACCGTGAAGGACACACCGTGACCCAGACACCGTGAATGACAAACCGTGAGTCAGACACCGTGACTCAGACACTGTAAGCTAGACACCGTGACATGGAAACATCGTGAAGCACATATCGTGAAGGAGACACCGGTTCAAAGAGACATCGTTTGCAAAACTACTGTGACACCATTTCTTAACCTTTTTTTCAATATTAGTTAAATATTGATAATGGTCATATTTGATGTTTTTAATGAAATTAATGCTATTTAATGATAGTTTTTGGCATGTCAAGAAATCGTACCTCGTACCTATGGAAAGGAAATCATTCCTATTGCTGGAGCTCATGGGATATAAAGAATATTGAGCTGCAGTAAAGCATATGCTCGCTTGCGCTTGACACATCTCGACACACATACTACAATACACGCGAGCTCTGTACTGAACTGAAGAACAATTCGGAGCACAACTGTGAAGAACACATTTCACGATCCTCAAAGAAGTTCCATACATGCAATCCTACATTACTAAAGAAAATACAAAATACTCTAGAGTCAAGAGAACATATTCTCTCTTGGAGAAACAATAGTTGAACCATGACACTCTGTTTTTCAACAAAAAAACCAGAGAATGACTCTGAAGCATTTCTGCTGAATCCAACGAGTCCAGAGCTGCACTGCCAATCACTAGAGCTTTCTAAACTTTCAAATATTATCTCTAAGTGATTTATTATTTACTTTCGAGCAGTGTGTGTATCCTGTTTGTTTTACACACACACTATCTCCTGCACTGAACTGGAGGATACTAAATCCACATTCAAAAATTTCTACACCTTCTTGTGTCCCACTAAGGATAGTGGGAGAGTTCAAGTAGGACCTAGACAGCCTGTGCGTTGTTGTCTTTGTTTTCCCATGAAGAACAGTGGTAGAGGTCCCTACATGGCCTGGACAGTCTTGTACTGTTGTTAACCCCGATCCAGGGTGTGGATCAAATTTATATATAAATTTGAGAGGACTAAGTCTCGGCTTGATACTGAACCTCTTGGTTATATCTTCTATGCATTTTTAGTTTAAGTTCAAAATATACAGTATCTAATTTATATTCCGCTACTTATTACTTTGAAATACAAATCTGTTTTAAAGTTACTTTGATAGTTAATCTAGTAAGTGTTTGTATTTATTGTAAATCAGTAGGTTAGTTTCAAAAGCTAATTTAATCTCCTGATTAGATTAACTGAGAACTAATCAATCTTTTGAGAATCTCATTGAACCTTTACAGTTTTACAAATTCACTACAGTTTAACTTGTTTTATAAATTGGGGGATTTTAATAGAAAATATTTTAACTGAAATTTTAATTGGAACTCAATTCACCCCCCTCTTGAGTGTCCACTCTGACCAACATTTGGTATCAGAGGTTTTTTTTGTCAAAGGATTTCAAAATACTATGTTTTTCAACTATGATTTTAGTTGTATCTTTAAAGATCTTAAATTTCTGTTAGTTCTAAATTTTATCTCTTTGAATATTTATCTTTCTAAAATCTAGCTATGGACAATAGACTAGAAGGTGATGCTACTAACAGGCCACCTTTCTTCAATGGTACCAACTATGCTCAGTGGAATCTTAAAATGAAAATACATTTAGAGAGTATGGGTTTTGATATCGGGACTGCTATAGAGAGTCAATATAAAATTCTAGAAACTGAAATAACAACTTGGGATGAACCTACTAAAGTAGTTTATAATAATAATTGTAAAGCTATGAATTCTTTGTATTGTGCTTTAGGAGATGAAGAGTTTAACAGAATATCTACTTGTACAACTGCTTATAAAATTTGGGATACTTTAGGTGTTTCCCATGAATGAACAACTAATGTTAAAGAAATGGTATTAAACACTTGTACTATTAAATATGATAATTTTAAAATGAAGACTGATGAACCTATTTATGATATGTATCTCAGGTTCAATGATATAGTCAATACAATGAGTTCACTTGAAAAGGTTGTTCCAGTAAAGGAACAAATCATGAGGATACTGAGATGTTTGCCAGATAGATGGAGAGGCACTTCTGTTTCAATCATAGAATCATGTGACATTGGAGCTCTGCCTATTAAAGAACTAATTGGTAAGCTTATGATGTATGAGGAACAACTCAAGGTGAATAAGGAAGAAGATGATAAACCCAAGAGAAAATCTATGGCATTTAAGTCTACTGCTTCAAAGAGAAAGGACAAATAAAAAGTCCACATACAAACTGAAAGTTCAACAAGTGAAAGTTCAGACTCTGACAGTGATGCTGAAATGGATCAGATAGCTAGGAGATTCAAGAAGTTATATAGGAAGAAGAAATTTTTCAGAAAATCAAATTTCAAAGGAAAGTATGACAATAGAGGTCATTAGAAGAAGGATTTGAAAAAGCCTGATAAAAGTGATGAGGTTGTCTTCTATGAATGCAAAAGAAAAGGACACATAAAAGCTAACTGTCCAAAACTGAAGTTTAAGAAGAAACATGATTACAAAGATAGTAAGTCCAGGAAAGCTATGAAAGAAACTTGGAGTGCTTCAGAAAACAAAACAAGTGAATCTGAAGTTTCTAATTCTGAAAATAATCATGCCAACATGTGTTTCATGAAAAATACATATGAGGAAACCTGCTTGAAGAGTTCCCATAAGAAGATATGGTACTTGGACAGTGGATGTTCAAGACATATTTTTGGGGATTACTCATGCTTCAAGAGCCTAATCAGGGTTGTTGGAGGCCATGTCACCTTTGGTGATAATTCTAAGGGAAATATCATCGGCCTATGCCAAATTGATAACACTAACTCAGTTTTAATTTCTAAAGTTTTATTTGTTGATGGACTGAAATATAATCTGTTAAGTATTTCCCAATTATGTGATGATGGATTTAATTTTAAGTTTGAAAATGATTCTTGTAATGTTTTTAATTCTAATAATGTTTTAATATTTTCTGCTTTAAGAAATGAAAAATGTTTATGTTGTTGATTTAAATTCTTTAGCTAAGAAAAATGTTACTTGTTTAAATGCTTTTCATAAAGAGTCTTGGTTATGGCATATGAGATTAGGACACTGCAATATACACTCACTTAGAAAACTAACTAGGAAGAACTTAGTTAGAGACTTACCCAAACTTGAGTTTCCAAATAACAAGGTTTGTAATCCCTGACAAAAGGGAAAGAAACACAAAATCTCTTTCAAACCAAAGAAAGAAGTTTCAACTTCCCAACCTCTCGAGTTGGTTCACATGGACTTGTTTGGACCATCTAGAGTTTCTAGCTTAAATGGGAAGCACTATGTTTATGTCTTAATAGATGAATTTTCTAGATGTACTTGGGTATATTTCTTAGCTCACAAAAGTGAATCTTGATCTTACTTTATTAAATACTCCAAGTTTGTAGAAAACCTTAGTGGAATTAAGATTAAGACCCTAAGAATTGATCACGGTCGTGAGTTTGAAAATAAATATTTTGAATATTACTGCTCACAAAATGGCTATTTTCATAACTTTTCTTCTCCTAGAACACCTCAACAGAATGGTGTAGTAGAAAGAATGAATAGAAACCTACAAGAAATTGCAAGAACCATGTTAAATGAGTATGACCTACCTATTTACTTTTGGGATGAAGCTGTAAATACAGCTTGTTATATCATCAATAGAGTCTTAGTCAGACCTGTTCTCAAGAAGACCCCTTATGAACTATGTAACAATAGGAAACCTAGTTTAATTACTTTAAAGTCTTCAGTTTCAAAGTCTTTATTCTTAATACTAAGGATAATCTTAATAAATTTGCTTCTAAGAGTGATGGAGGAATCTTTTTTGGATATTCAATTACTAGGAAAGCCTGTAGAGTTTTCAATAAGAGAACCAAGTGTGTGGAAGAATATGTTCATATCAAATTTGATGAAACTAATCCACATGAACCTAAGTCATCTCTTGAAAATCTTGAAGAAGATTTATCTGTTCTGAACCTTAATGATAAAATCAATAATCCTGTTGTAAAGACAGCCAGTTATGGAAATTTACCAGAATCTGTTTCTAATGAACCCAAACCTAGAGAAGAACCTGAAATTTCTAGTCCTACCTTTACTAGATCAACTAGGATTCTATAGAATCATCCTTTAGATGATTTTGTTGGTAATCTTGATAGAGGGACACAGACTAGAGCTTCTCTTAGAAATTAGGTTGAACATTAAGACTTCTTGTCATAGCTTGAACCTAAAAATATTGATAATGTTATTAATGATGAATTTTGGGTAATTGATATGCAAGAAGAACTCAATCAATTTGAAATAAATAATGTTTTGAAACTAATAGAAAGACCTAAGTACACTTTCACCATAGGCACTAAATGGGTGTTTAGATATAAAGTAGATTAATTTGGAAATATAGTTAGAAACAAAGCTAGGTTAGTTGCACAAGGCTATAGTCAAGAGGAAGAAATTGACTATGAGAAGACTTTTTCTCTAGTAGCTAGACTAGAAACCATTAGGATTTTACTTGCTTATGCTGCAAATTTAAATTTCGAACTATATCAAATGGATGTCAAGAGTGCATTCTTAAATGGGTTTATAGATGAGGATGTTTTTGTTGAACAGACACCTGGATTTACAAACCCTCATTTTCCAAATCATATTTTCAAATTATCAAAATCTTTATATGGTTTAAAACAAGCTCCAAGAGCTTGGTATGATAGATTAAGTACTTTTCTAATTTCTAAAGGTTTTACAAAAGGAATAGATGATCCTACTCTTTATAAAACGAATTTCTAAAGATTTTTTAGATGTACAAATTTATGTAGATGATATTATTTTTGGATCTTCAAAAACTTCTTTATGTACTGATTTTTCTAAAATTATGAAAAATGAATTTGAGATGAGTTTAATGGGTGAACTTAAATTCTTTCTTAGATTTAAAATCGTTCAAAATAATGATGGAATTATTTTTACTCAAAGTAAATATACTAGAGATATTTTAAAACATTTTGAACTGGATAGCACTAAAAGTAGTGACACTCCCATGAGTACCACCTGTAAGATGGATCTTGATGAAGATGGTAAATCTGTTGATCAAACCACATATAGAGGAATGATTGGAAGTCTACTCTACTTAACTGTTTGTCATCCTGATATTATGTTTGGTGTGTGTATGTGTACTCGTTTTCAAGAAAACCCTAAAGAGTCACATTTAAATGTTGTAAAAAGAATTTTCAAATACCTCAAGAATACATGAAATTTAGGAATGTTCTATCCAAAAGGACAATAATTTGAACTAGTTAGTTATTCTGATGCTGATTTTGCTGGATGTAAGTTAGATAGAAAAAGCACCTCTGGAACATGTCACTTTTTAGGCAAGTTACTAGTATCATGGTGTAGTAAGAAACAAAATTATGTTGCATTATCTACTACAGAAGCTGAATACATAGCTGTTGGCGGTTGTTGTGCAAAAATTTTGTGGATGAAACACACTTTACTAGACTATGGATATCAATTCAGACATGTCCCAATAAATTGTGACAACACAAGTGCTATTAACATTTCAAAAAATCCTGTTTCACATTCTAGGACAAAGAATATTGATGTAAGACATCACTTTTTGAGGGATCATTATCAAAAAGGTGATATCACTTTGGAATTCATCGGTACAGAATATCAACTTGCTGATATATTTACTAAACCATTAAATTCTGAGATATTAGACTACATTATACATGATCTTGGTATGATTAATCATAAATAAATATCTTATTGGTCTTACTGTTTAATATTTTGCTATATTTTACTTTACGGTTTCATGATTCATGGTTTCTTAGTTACTATTTCATGCTTATGGTCTCACAGTTAACACCTTGTGTTCACAGTCTGTCACATAACTATCTCACCGTGATAGAACAGTTCACTCACTGTCTCACCGTGACTGCACATAATAGTCACTGTCTCACCATGACGACCACCAACTGTCTAACCGTGACGACTGCGTTTCATCACACCGTAATGCCTACTCACGGTCTCACCGTGAAGACTATTTATACTTTTATTTTAACCTGTATCACGGTAATTTTTATTTCACCACTATTTGATTTCCTTTGTTTTTGTTTTGTGACACTTGACATTCCCAAATGATAAAACATAAAGTTTTCACTTGAATCCTTACCCAAACTCTCTTATGCTCTCTCTCTCGAACCCTCGTTACCTTGCAAACCTTCTCTCCTTCTCTCTCACTCGAATCTTCAGTGGATTCTCAGGATGAAGCATCCATCTTCACCCTCATCTGAGAAGCGTCGCATGAAGAAATAGAAAAGATCATCGAGGATAGCTCCCAATGGTCCCATGAATCCTAACCTAGTAAGTCGTACTATAGTACCTAAAAAAGAGATTTTCCTTAAGTGGCTGCTATCTAGTAAGTCTTTGCTTAGAAAATTCTTAAGAGAACAAGTATGGATCGAATAGTTTTCTAGAAAAGATAGACCTATATACCTGAGGTTGGTATCTCAGTTTTACTAATATGTAAAGTTTTCCTTTGATGCTGGAGATAGTTTTATGGTGACAAGCTGGATCAATGGACAAAAGTGTTCATTCTCTTCAACGTTATGGGATGCATTCCTGAGAATTCCTCATGAATGGATTTGTGATGATTACCAGAGAGACTCTCCTCCAACATCTGACATATTTGATCTGAAAAATGCACTAGAGATCCTGACTAGAAATGGCACCAAGTGAAGGGCCATAGCAGCTGAATTGGATGGGGAGACAAGACTGCTGTTCAAATTTGTTCAAAATTTGATTAGTCCAAGAAAATGAGATTTTTCTGTGATGAAGTATCAGGATGTGTTTCTGATTCATCTAATGAATAATGTCCATAAGATCAACCTATGCAAGTATGTCATTAACCACATGTGTGAGCTGATTAAAGTCACTTCCAAATCCACCTCCTTGTTTTACTCAAGGATGATTTCGACCATGTTAGTTTCCAAGGGAGTGGTTGGAACGAATGAAGAAAATCTAGAGGATTTTGATTTCTGTTTATCCAATCCTATCATCAGAAGGATGAAGATTCATTAGAACCCCTGGAAGAAGCAGTGGGTTGAGGATAATGATCAAATTTATAAGAAGTATAATCCTGTTGATTATCCAAGAAGGCCAAAGAATATAAATGATCCTGGTTTGGAACCAGATGAAGTGGTTGAGTACCCAGAAGAAGAATAAGAAGAAGAAGAGGATGAAATACCTCAAGAGGAAGCATCTCATGTTGAGAAAGAAAGGATTGTTGTCCCTACTGATGTTCCTGCTAAAATACCTCTTAGAGAAAAAGTTTCTGTTGTTCTTAGAGAAGAAGAACCTCCTGTTGTTCTTGGAGAGGAAGAAGCTCCTGCTTCTAGAAAAGTTTTTGATCCAGAAATTCAGTCTGAGGTTGTAAGAGATTTGATTATCCCTGATTTAGAGCAGCAAGCCATGGAAGAGTCTGGTGGTGCAGAAGACCTCCATGTCATGGAAGAAGCTGATCTAGGAGAAATCCCTATTAGGGAAAATGTTAATCATGAGGATCTCCCTGTTGAAAAAGAAGCAAGTCTGGAAGAACAACCAGTGGAACAGTCAGTTCCTGAGTTCATACCCTTTGCTGAAGAGAGGATGGAAATTGCCTTTCAGTTGGCAAGGCAAGAATTTGCTGAAGAGATTAGAGCTGATCCTGTGGATCTTAACCCAATTCTTGAGCCTCAATAATATGAAATGGAAGCACATTTTGAGGGGGAGGAACCTCAAAACCTTGAGATTGATGAAGCTAGATCTGCTGAAACCTCTCAACCAACTATCACATATTATGTGTACATTCGGTATGAATTTCCAAGTTTTTATGATGTGAGTGAATCACAGCAAGTGACTGCAACTGGTATAGATCTCTCTTCTATGTTTCAACTGAATTCAGTAGCTCACCCAGAACCAGAACCAGAACCAGAGCCTCAACCTCAACCTCAATCTGAATCTGAAACTGAAACTAATTATGAACCGCAACCAGAATCTGCATCAGAACTTGTACCGCTACCTTCACCTACTCTCTTACCCAACCAGCAATCATTTGTAACTAAGGATGACTTGAAAGTCTTTGGAGAGACTATCTTGGCTGGAGTTGAGAAGATTATATCCTCTCAACCTCATCCAGTGACTCAACTAAGTCAGGAAGATGCCTCGATTCTTTTGAAAAACATCATTCTACATATTCAACCAAGGATGATCTGTGAAATTCAAGAAGTCAGAGTTGAAAATAAGATGCTAAGTGCTGATGTTGCAACTTTGAAAATTATGGTAGCAGACATGCAGAGAGAACTGACTTCGAGATCAGAGTCTGCTCCTGTTTCTGCTCCTGCACCTGGTTTTACTTCTCCTGAACCAAATGTTTCCAACATTTATAGAGAGATTGTATCTCATGTTCATCCATATCTGTTATCGTTTGATGAGAATATTGGAACAAGACACACCAAGATGCTGCAACGCATGAGAGAGCTTGTAGAAAATCTGAATAAGCTCATAGATGAATACACTAGTTGTCTTCAAAAGGTTTTGAAACAGCTCAAAGTTCTCACCATAGCTGTCAAGGCTTCTCCTCCATCTGGTCAGACTTTTGTTCCCTCTTTGGATGATTATGTGCTTAGATCCATAATCAAGGAAGAAATTCAGAATGCTTTCAGTGGCTTGGATCTGTCTCCTTTGTCAGAAGTGGTTAGGAATAGTAATCGAGCTTTGGACTTGATTAGAATTCATTCTAAGATTGCCGATGATGCTCAACAGGAGATCACCAAGAAGATAGACTGTTATCTCACTCGGATTTTCTCTAAATGTGATATGAAAAATCACTTTAAGTATCTTGTAGAGAACCTAAAAATCCCTCCAGTGACTCAAGCTTTTAAAGCGTAAGTTCAGAAGCTTAAAGAGTTCACCAGATTGTTGGACAAATTCATAGAGAATAAGGACGATTTTGAAAAGTCTATGCAATATGGTGGAGAAATCATTACTGATTTCATCAATATTTTGATGTTGTATCTTCATGTGCAGAGTACTGCTATAGTTGCTCCAGCTGCTGCACCCCTTAGACCTGGTCTACCTGCCCTAGCCTCAACTGTTATGTCAGTCAGTCAAGCCCTTTCTCAGATCAGACCAATCATTCTTGATCAACCACAGACTAGATCTTCTACAGCTCCTACTTTGGCTCCCTCCATATTTGAAGGTCTATATTTACCATCTTTGTCTACTACCTTCATGCCTTCTTCTACATCAGCTCCAGCTCCTGCTGCTGCAAAAGGCAAAGAGAAAGCCAATCCCTGATGCCAACCAGTGATTCCTGATTTTTTTTGATGGGATGTATTTGATTTTTTTATTTCTATTGTATGCTCTATTTTGAACGTTTTTAATGACAAATGCATTGTTTCCCTCCATTCTCTCTACTTTTTGATAATCCCAAAAGGGGGAGAAAAAGTAACAGTATTGTATAAGTATTCTAATGTGATATGTTATTGTAGAATATGTTATTCTTTATGTGATTTTCTCTAACATTGAATTTAATTTATACTTTGACTATACATGGTTTGTGATCATCAAAAAGGGGGAGATTGTTGGACTCCTCATGTATTGATCATGTTTTAATGATCACAAATCTCAATAATAATTACACATCATGTTTTAATGTTTGCAAATCTTATTACTGTCAATTATTCTCATTATTATTTACAAATCTTATGCATATTACCTCATAATGGTTAAGCTTAATTCATATTCTGCATATTACTGTTTAAGTCTAAATACAGATATTTGTCTATGTATAAAGACACCGTGAAGCTTGACACAATAAGATAGACTGTGTGCAAGACACAGCAACCGTGAAGTGTAAGACAGACACAGTGAAGCAGACACCGTGAAGTCTATGTCGCAGACACCGTGAAGGACACACCATGACCCAGACAACGTGAAGGACACACTGTGACCCAGACACCGTGAAGGACACACGGTGACCCAGACACCGTGAAGGACACACCGTGACCCAGACATCGTGAATGACACATCGTGACCCATACACCGTGACTTAGACACCGTGAGCTAGACACTGTGACATGGACACACCGTGAAGCACATACCATGAAGGAGACACCGGTTCAAAGAGACACCGTTTGCACAACTATTGTGACACCGTTTCTTAACCTTTTTGTCAATATTAGTTAAATATTGCTAACAGTCATATTTGATGTTTTTAATGCAATTAATGCTATTTAATGATAGTTGTTGGCATGTCAGTAAATCATACCTTGTACCTATGGAAAGGAAATCATTCCTATTGTCGGAGCTCGTGGAATATAAATAAGATTGAGATGTAGTAAAGCATATGCTCGCTTGCGCTTGACACGTCTCGACACACATACTACAATACACGCGAGCTATGTACTGAACCGAAGAACAACCCTGAGCACAACTGTGAAGAAGACATTGCACGATCCTCAAAGAAGTTCCATACATGCAATCCTACATTACTGAAGAACACACGAAGTACTCTGGAGTCAAGAGAACATCTTCTCTCCTGAGAAACAATAGCTGAACCACAACACTCTTTTTTTCAACAGAAAAACTAGAGAAGGACTCAGAAGCATTTCTGCTAAATCCAACGAGTCCAGAGTTGCACTGTCAATCACTAGAGCTTTCTAAACTTTCATATACTATCTCTAAGTGATTTATTATTTACTTTCGAGCAGTGTGTGTATCCTGTTTGTTTTACACACACACTGTCTCCTGCGCTGAACTGGAGGATACTAAATCCTCATTCCAAACTCTATACACCTTCTTGTGTCCCACTGAGGATAGTGGTAGAGGTCAAGTAGGACCTGGACAGCATGTGCGCTGTTGTCTTTGTTTTCCCACGAAGAACAGTGGTAGAGGTCCCTGTGTGGCCTGGACAGTCTTGTACTGTTGTTAACCCCAATCCAGGGTGTGGGTCAAATTTATATATAAATTTGAGAGGACCAAGTCTCGGCTTGAGACTGAACCTCTTGGTTATATCTGTTGTGCATTTTTAGTTTAAGCTCAAAATATACAGTATCTAATTTATATTCTGCTGCTAATTACTTTGAAATACAAATCTATTTTAAAGTTACTTTTTTAGTTAATCTAGCAAGTTTTTGTATCTATTGTAAATCTGTAGGTTAGTTTCAAAAGCTAATTTAATCTTCTGATTAGATTAACTGAGAACTAATCAATTTTTTGAGAATCTAATTGAACCTTTACAGTTTTACAAATTCACTACAGTTCAACTTGTTTTATAAATTGGAGGATTTTAATAGAAAATATTTTAACAGAAATTTAAATTGGAACTCAATTCAACCCCCTCTTGAGTGTCCACTCCGACCAACAGTCTTCTTTATTAATAATTGACATTTTATTATTGTATTCTTTCATATTAATGTTTAATTTAATTTTTTAAATTATTACTAACATAATATTTGTTTTCTTATATAGGTGGAATCTTTTTCTCGATTTGGGATAATTTGTTTGACAACTAATACCATGGGCGGACATTTTTGAGAGGGGATCACGGGCGTCAAAAGATGAAACATTAATGTTTTTAACTATTTGTTGGGTAATTGTAAATGTAATTATATAAAACAGTGTTTGAAATATATATAGCAGTGTTTTTTTTGTATATACCATGAGTAAATATTTTTGTATTCATGATGTCCATTAAATGTACATAGCATTGTTTGCTAAGGTGTGTTGTATATACATGCAGGTTTTTGTTGGGTGTGTCGTTACATTAACAACACATTGCAGGTAGTTAGACCTTTATCAGCGCTGATAAAAGGGACCCCCCTTTATCAGTGCTTCGATTAACAGTGTTTTTTAGCTTTGTTAAAATGTTTTTTGCGTGCTGTTAAAGGGCATATGCGTTGTAGTGGTGTTGTGTGTAACGTATGCCAAGTCGGTGTTCGGTGTAACATACGCTAAGCCAGTGTTGCGTGTAACAAACGTCATGTCGATGTTCTGTGTAACATACACCAAGTCTGTGATGTGTGAAAGGAATGTTTGACTTAGTGATTTAATATATAAAAAAATTGTTTTCAGTGTTGCGTGAAAATGCAAAATATCAAAAAATTAAATTAATTAGAAAAAAAAATTCAAAAAATCTCGGGGTGTTACAACATTGCTTTGTTAGTGATTCTATAGAAACACTTGACATGATACGACTTAAGTAGAAAAGACAACTTCAAATACTTGACACACCCTTCATATAATTTTTGTTGACAATCTTCAGCTAATTCATAAAACTCGTTTTTTTGGTCACTAAAGTTCGGAGCAAGATTAACCCGCTTAGAATCCACTGAAGGTTCTGTTGATCTATTAAAATCTTGGACAATTGTGTCTTGCAAATCCAAATGCCTCATTTATCATGTTTTGAACTGAATTCTCTCATTTTGTGTTTTATTGACAGGATGGTCGTTGTTTTGACTTTCTATAACATTCGATTTGCCATGTCAAATCCAACATACATAACGAGCAGAAAATTGATTCAATATCTAGTGTCCATATACTACTTTGTTTCTATTCAACCATCGCTTGAATCTACAACCAAGACACAAACATTTTATTTTACGATCCACGAATGAGTTTGTAATTGCATAATCTAAAAATTCATTCAAACTCTTTGCATACCGATGTGTGTTTCGAGGTAAATTAATTCAACTTTTACCCATAATTATTGGATTGATACTCTTCTCTCTATACATTCAAATATAGAAATATAAATGTTTAATCTGACAAATGTAATCAATTTTTAACATTATCCAACTTCTTCATTAACCAAAATAGAGTCTTGATTGGACATAACACAAAATTAACATGAAAATTATTTAATCCAATTAACCCGTATATGTTGGGTCAATCCACCCATATTGGGTATTATTGGTTAGGTAGGACACCTAATAAGAGTGAGGATCAAAGGATTTGAGTGTGCCACGTATGACTACTTGTACGACGGGAAACGCCGTCACCAGTAAAATGAGTCACTGCAGCTTCTCCTTCTTCCTCTCCGTGTACCCGTGGCCGCGCTGGAAGTTCATCACCGCCCAAACCAGATCCCACAGTCCGATCTCCGGCCACAGCTTCGCCGGCGAGTACAACCCGCACACCGAGGTCTGCCACAGCAGGAAGTTGCTCAGCCGCGTCTCGCCCGAAGTCCGTACCACGATCTCCGGCTCAGGCGCCACCGCCATGTACATCCTCCTTTCCACATCCTCCAAACGGACCTCCGCCCCTCCCTCGCCGCCCCCCTTCGCCCGCCAAAAGGACACCGACCCGGCCGGGCCGTTGCAGGCCGGCGACTCCCCGGGCCGCGACGCCCGGTCCGCGCACGCCTGGATGGAGTGCGTTATCTCATCGGTGGAGGTGTAGGCCAGGCAGACCACGAGAACCGCCCGGGTGTGCTTGGAGGTCTTCTCCATCACCCGGTCCATGGCCATCCTCAGCGGTTCGCCCACCAGCTCGGGATTGCCGGCGAAGTAGACCCTCACCCCGAGCTGGTGGAGCAGACCCTCCACCTCTGACAGCTCCTCCAGCTTCACCCGGAAGAGGTTCATCAGGAGCTCCACCTCCTTGGGCCGCCGCCCGTAGTTGTCAATGCTGAAAGCGTAGATGGTGACGTACTTCACGCCCAGCTCGTAGCAGTACTTTAGCATCCGGATGACGGCGGCGAAGCCGGCGAGGTAGCCGCCGTCCGGCGAGAGGTTGCGGTTCCTGGCGAACCGCCGGTTTCCGTCGAGGATGAAGGCGATGTGCAGAGGGATAGGGCCGGCCGAGAGAACCGTGAACAGCACCTTCCGGAGGAAGTTGGCGACGTTCCAGAACAGGTGGTTCCTTATCCTGTAATCTGGACTGGAACTGATCTTCTCTATCTCCTGCCCGCCGTCTGCCTCTCTCTCTGCCATCTCCTCCTTTCAAGGTAGGGGACGAAGGTGGAAATGCGGAATCCCCTGTCGGCGTCCTCACGGCAGCTTTGTGTACAGAGGGTTGCTAGATGGAATCATGACTGGCTTTTAGTGGCTACCGACGGCTCCCTGCATTGAATTTGAGTTGATTGTCTGCTGGTTTGTTTTTTATGGCTAGAAAACGACGGCGTTTGGTGAGTGCCGGACAGCCGTTCGGATTAGGAATCGGATATTTAATTATAACACGGCTTTAAAATTTTAACTAATCTAATTTTATCTCAAAATTTAAAAATGTATTACCATTATAATTTTATGAGCTCAGTGAATTGTTATTTGTTGTGAGTGACCTTGATGTCAACAGTAAGGAAAACCCCAATGAATGAAGAGGTTGAAGTCAACTTGGAGTTCAATCTTATAGATCATATGTATTGAAGGTGTCTCCAATGTTGATTAGGATCCATTCCAATATTGGCAAATGAGTTAAGTTGTTCGGTGTTGTGAAAGTAGCTTACGCATTTGGTGACTGTACAACTGATTAGAATCAATGACAATTGTTGATAGAAGGTGGAAGCACAGTCTACAATGTTTCTTGTGAAGTTCAGAAGTTGGATACTAAAAAGCTTGAGAAGCTATGCAGACAAAAAATGAGAAAACTCTATGACCACATCATGATACATAAAAGTATACTCAGGATGATATATAAGAGTAACTCCATGTATCTGCCCCGTACAGAAGAGCAACTCTGAAATCATACAAACCAAAAAATTAACAAAGAAAAACTTTTAGCGAATGCACAAGAATCAACATAAGCATAAATAAAAGTAAGTCTGAAGAATACATAAGGGTTGCTCAGACCTCGAAGACTAAAAATTGGCCAAGTCGCGGGTCATCCTGTGATATGTAGCAGTAAGTTGCTCAATACATAATGGTTATCATGATGGGTGCCTAAAGTTACTTAAGAGGGCATGTGATTTGGCGAAGTACTGGAGGCACACAATGATACATAAAGGCCGATTGCATAATACATAAGAGTCATCATAGTTGTTAAAGGCAATATGTAAGGCTACTTAAAAGATAGTGAGAATTGGAAAAAGTACTGAGCTACACTTTTATACGTCATGGTATTTCGCTCAATAAATAAAGGTACTAAAAGGATATGTAAAGGTTATCTATAGCCTCATTGTGATACATAAGTGTCACTTAGAGCATGTTTGAGCTACAGATTGAAGATTTGGCAATGTACTGCGTTGCACTATGATACGTAAGAGTAAATCCAAACTTTTGGTGCATACGTAAGGGAAAAAAGGAGAATACATAAAGGTCTCCAAGAGATTACATATGATGGGTAACGATCTCCAAGATAGTATATAAGATTAACTAAGACCCCTCAAGTGATACATAAGGATTCACCATTTAGCAAAACATGTGAGATTTCTAGTGACACAAAATAAGACAATGCTGAGCTGTTCATCAAGAATTGAAATATCATGTTGATAGTGGTTGAATCATGGTGCAAGCCGAGTCAGAATAAAAAATTATTGAGTAGTTAGCCACTCTATTATTTTGGTGTTGTCAAATACAAAGATTTGGAAAGATTAATGTTGTTGGAATTAGAGTGAAGGTTTTCTTCTTTAAAAATAGAAATAATATTCTTGAGATTCTGTGAATATTAGAGATGAGTATAAGAAAGAAGTAAAAGCGGAATTGAGAGAGAATATTAAGAAAATCGATACTACATTGTTGCTGAATATACCATGAATTGAATATATGGAAGCAAACAATATTTTAAAATGAAGAACTTATAAATAAATAATTCTCAATGGGTGAGCTGTCCCTTGGGGTGGGGGCTATGCCCTACCTTTTCTGCCAATGTGTGTGGTGTGTGTGTGTTTAATGTAATTATATCTCAAAGCACTTCATATATATATATATATATATATATATATACACGTGTTAAATCACTCGAGGAAGAAGTAGAAGAAGTATAAGAATATTTAGTTTTAGTTAAAAAAATAAGGCCAACACACATGATGTCGTAACATATAGTCCATTGGAAGTCAAAGACATATTATTGAGGAAATATATCTTATTATTGTGATGTGGTGACATCTAGAGAAACTTGAAGATCTTGTTCATTAGTGAGTTGGAGAAACTTTTGTAAACATATAGTTGGTAGCATAAAGAAACTAGTTGGGAGACTATGAACCTATCAAAAGAAGTGGCTTTTCAAGAGCCTATTGAAAGTGATATGTCCTAAATCCATATTTATATATGATATGTTTATGGGGTGTATATCGACTTTCATGCAAATTATGCTTTATATGCATTAGGTATATTATTCCTTGTGCAATGGACACCCGAACCATTCTCCACCTAGGCGATCATTTACACAAACTATTTCATAAGATTGGAGAATGATGGAGTAAATGCATATGATGAATTTATATATTCATGAACCAACCATGGTATTTATTCATGCATTTCAACACATGAATAAATGAGACAGCTATTAAGGAGCGTCGTTAATTGCCCATTTACACTTTTTTCATGTGATCGCTACTACAAATTCGGGTTTATCAAGTGCTATCTAAAAGCGCTGATAAAACCCCCTTTATTAGTGCTAGCAAAAATGCTGATAAAGGATCCCTTTATTAGTGGTCACAAAAAAACACTTATAAAGGAGGGTCATTATTAGCGCTAAAAAAGCACTGATAAAAGCCTCATTTATCAGCACTAATAAAAGCACCCTTTATCAATGGTTTTTTGTCAGCGTTGATAAAGAGTATATTTCATAAAAAAGTTATATAACATTAAAAATAATATATTATTATATAAATATATTTATAGACACAAATATAATATATTTTATTAAATATGATTTAAATAAGGCTAAATACGCAATTACACTTAATATATAAGATATTTAATGAAAAATAGATTATAAAATAATTAAAAAAATATTAATTAATTATTTAATAATTATTATCGATTAATAGTTATTTAATAACAAGCAGATGACATAAAAATTTAATAAAATAATGAACGATTTAAGATAATTGAAAACATGACTTGAACTTCAAATGACCATAACTTTTGATCCGAATATCCGTTTGAGCTCTACCACATATCAAATGAAAGCCTACGAAGAGATCTATGTCGTGTTGACTGGGGGAACCCTCATCACTATTTTTTCAAGGTCAAAAGACCCATAATTCCTAAAAAACTATGTTTTTTAGTTGGGAGACACTATTGTTTTAATATTTGATTGTATTTCAAATTCATTTAAGAGATCTTTCTTATACTTTTTCAGCGAAGAATGAATTTATTCTCAGGGATTACATTCATATAGATATTATGGTTTTGAAATTTTATCATTTTTCATATTGTAGTTTTATTTATAATTAAATATATGCATATTTTATTATATTTACTTATAATAAATCAATTGTATAAATACATATTTAAACATATTTACTTAAAAAATTATTTTTAAATATATAAACAAAATGAAAATAAATATTTATTATTCATTTTATTTAAAATAAAAATTATCTGTTTTATTTACATTAATACGTATATATATAGCTATACAAGTAATGTTTATATATGAACATGTGTGCATCAATAAAAAATGTATATTTATATGTATATTCTAATATATGTAAATAAATACATACATATATATATATATATATAAATATTTGTACGTGTATGTGAGAAATATAGATGTACACTTGTGTGTGTAAATATGTGCGTGTATCAATATTATATATATACATCATATATAAATTTATTTTTATAATTAAATTATTATCTTTATCATTAAATATTGTATATAAATGTATTTTACTGTAAATATTTATAGATACATTATAAAAAAATTATATGTAAATATACAATTATATGTGAATATGTATAAATAAATATGTATATATATATATGTAAATATATAGACATGTAAATATATATGTAATGTATAAAATTTATATCTAAAACTAAAATATATAAACATATTCTGAAAATGTATTAAAAACAACATCCAACCATTTTTTAACATTATAAAAATATATGAATATATATATACTTATACAAATATATATATAATGTTTATATATAAATATGCGTGTGTATTAATAAACAGATATATATTTATATTTATATTCTAATATTTTTAAATTAATATTAATATATAATATATTTAAATAAATATAAGTATATATATACCACACACACACAAACATATATTTTATAAATGTATTTAAAAATAATTATATAAATATATGAATAAAAAATATATATGTTAATATATATATAAATAAATAGAAACTTTGTAAAATAGAGAATAAAACATATTGGTGTTGCGGTAAAGATGTTCCATTTTCAAAAGAGAGATACAATGATCAAATCCATGCATGTGCGGGGGGTGAGCAAGAGGCTGGACATTGGAAAAGCACTTAAAAGGGGATATTCTGAGCGCTGACAAAGTGGGGGGGGGGGTGTGGAAAACTAGTTTATAAGTGGGGTGTGGGTGAGTGGGTGAAAAGTACTGAAGAAGAGGGGGGAAAGCACTAACAACGAAGGGGGAGGGTCGTTGAACTCGAAAAAAATTCCTCTTAATCAACGCTTAAAAAAAGTGTTGATAAAGGTATCCTTTATTAGTGTTTTTTAAGCACCGATAAAGACCCCCTTTATTAACACTTTTATTTAACGTTGATAATGGTGGCCTCTATGAGATCTTTTATAGCACTGATAAATGGCGTCTTTATCAGCACTAAAAAAAGTGACGATAAAGACTTCCTTTATTAGTGCTAAAAAGCTTTGATAAATGGGGACTTTTAAAAGCGCATAGATTAACAATGTTTTTATAGCACTGTTAAAGACCATTTTTAGCGCTTTTAAAAGTGTGAACTATAGTAGTGGATGATAGTGTGTGCTTGTGACTTCCCCAGGTTTGACTGATACTCCCTGACCCTCTTCTCTCTTTCATCTTCCCCCTTTGCATATATTGGTACTAGCATAACGTGAAGAAAAGATGAATCCCATCCGAACGTCGGATGATTCAGTTTAGCCTATGGACACCTTCAAAGGTGGGACACCATTTAAATTCCACTTATAGATCTATCTCAAACCCATGTGACGACGTTCGAATATGTTGCAGTGGCTTCTTTGGTGTACGGTACACACATTTACAATAGGTTCTTCATTTTAGTCTTTTATACGCAGTTTCATATATCGTGCATGATATATCTACAGACAAGGATTTTAATCGCTTCCACTTGATCTCATAATTGTTATTAGACTCATTTAAAACCCTTCAATGGTATCAATGTGAACCCATGATTTAGATATATGAAAAATTGAGTTGAAATGAAGAAGAAAACCAAAAACAGAGCCTCAATTTTCATGTTTATCAAAAATCTAGAAAAGGGTTTACCCTTATGTAGCCGGGCCACATAAAGGTAACCAAATCCTTACCCTTACAAAACTAAGATGCATAAGGGTTACCAAGGAATTACCCATAAACAAGCAAGGATACCCAAGGATTACCTTTATGTGAAGGGTTCACGTAAATAAAGTATGTATTGTAACTCTTACGCAAATGGTTTTTATAAAGGTATTGCATAAGGATATGATATTGATTACCCTTACTCATAAAGGTGGTCCAGGGTTTTAAAATCTCATGTAAAGGTAAATGGTTTATGCGTAATGGTAATGAAAATTTTAAAAGGATTAGATAAAGGTACTGACTGCTTACCTTTACGTGAGAGACTATGTAAGCATAGCATAAGTTTTCTTAAGGTTACGTAAAGGTAACCAAGTGATTACCTTTACATGAAGGAGTTAACATAAAGGTAAGAACTCAGTACCAATGCATGATATGTGCTACGTAAGGTTCAATCCTTGTCACCCTTTTGTAAATTGACCATGTAAGGGTAGTAGGAGGTTACCCTTATGCATAATAGGGATTCTATGTAAGGGTAAACAAAAAAAATGTTAAAAAATGTTTTTAACATATAAAATGGTTTTAATGATTTATAAATTTTTTATAAATCATTATAAAAGGTATTTTGGGAACATTTAATATATAAAAGGTTTATAAATTAACTAATTATAATTTTTTTATAATTAAATAAATGTTTACGAAACATTTTATTCCCAAATATTAAATGTTAATATTTGAAATACTTTTTAACAAAATTATATAAAATAACATATGATTGAGAAATAAAAGTGTTTATTTATAAATCATAAGTGATAATTTATAAAGGGTTATAAATTATGGAATAAGGAAAAAATATAAAATGTTTATATTTAATTTATTAATTGTTCTTAATTAATTATTTTTAATTGTTCAAAATAAAAGGGGGCCTTATTTGGATATTATTTAATCCAAATCAAAAAGTGTTTTGATGATTGGTAGTATCAAGGTTTAAATAATAATTAAGTATATGATATTTAGATCATGTAAAATGTTTTCATAATAAAAATTGAATTATAGATTATTTATAATTCATATAATATCATATAATTAAAATAGAAATTCTATATAATGATTAATATGAAAGAGTTCATATTTGAATGTATATAAAATTTTATATTCATATTTTTGAAATGTCCATAATGTTAAAGCTGAAATTATAAAAGGGTTTATTGTTAGATTTTATTTATGAATTGTTCATAAATGTTTATCTCATATTTAAATATTTAAATTGTTTATTTATTTAATGGTCATTACCTTATTTATTCATATTTAGTAAATTGTTTTATAAATTTTATGTAACACCCCAAGATTTCATAGTACATTATTTCTTCAAAGTAATTCAATAACTTTCGCTACACACAACACCGAGTTCAAGCGCACCACGACTTACCAAGCTAGCCGTTCAAAAGCGGTTATGAATAGTATTAACCAAAATTTTCAATTTTATATATTCCATATAATTTTAGAATCCATATTATGTGTTTATTAGACATAATATAAGAACAAATTCATTTTTTCAGATAAAAGAAGTATTTTTCAAAAAATGCAATTTTACCGCCTTTTAATGGCGAACCTTTTTAAAATCCAATATTTGATACTTTTATATTTTCAATTTAGTAAAATCAAAATTTTCTTTATAAGTGGGACATAATAATTTAGTTTGGATAAATTTTTGGTACTTTTCTGATAACTTTCATATTTTGATGAATAGTGAAAAATACTATGTTTTAATTGAAAACAACTTTATTAATCGAAATATTTTATAGTGTTAAATTATGCATTTGAATGGTTTTGAAGCATAATTAGATTATATTTTTATCATTTAATATAATGTAGGTCATTATAAGTAATTTTTCATTTAAATTTGATAGAAACACATGTCAATCTTTTGATAGTTTTTATTTTTTAAAAAACTTGCGTTTTGGTTTTGACAACGAGAATTAATTTTAAATTAATAAATTCAACTTTTATGTTTTTAATTTAGTAAAATAGACTTCATTTTTGAATTAATAATATCAAAATCATCTTAGGGTGAATTTTTGGTATTTTTCTAAAAGCATTCAATTTTTGATGAATAGTGAAAAACACCAAGTTATTATTTAAAATCGACTTTTTGTTTAAATAATTATTTATTTTACTTTAATTTATTTTAGGTCAAAATAGATACATAATACCTATATATGTTCAATTTAATTCATTGGAGTCATTTTATAATAAGTTTAGATATATAAAATTTTATTGAACTTTTTACTGTCTTTTACCCACCTTCTAGGAGCATTTGAAAATTTGAATAAAACTTAATTTTACCACTTCTATGAGTTGAATTTAAAAAATCTGAGAGAAACAGTTAACATTAGTAAGTAAAATGTGGTTCAATAAGATGAAAATAATTTTTGGTGAATAATAAATTTTGACTTTTACCACGGTTAAAAGTTAATAGGGTAATTAAGGGTAAAAATGATATTATATTTACCCTAACACATGTCCTAATTCTATTGGATAAGTGTAATTAGACCAAAAACAACCTTAAGAATAAAATATGATCCTTTAGGGACACTTGTATTAGATTAGGACATTTATTATTATTTTATTTAAAGAAGAGTTAAAAGTGTTAAATTCAAAGTTTAATAACTAAACCATTTTTAATATAGGGATACACGTAAGATAAATTATACTATAAATATTCATTATAAAGATAAGAAGATTTACTAAATAATGGTATTTTATTTATAATTGTTAGACATTAAATAAATAAATTTATTTATGACACACTGATGATACAATAATTACCTTTTTAATGAAAGGTTAAAATAATTGATGTTATAAATATCCAAATAAATGTAATTTGAGACTTTTGTTGAATTACACTAATTCTATAGGTTAATATGGTTTTTTAGTCTTGATAAGATAATTTTTTTTGAAGTGATAAGGTTTTTATGACTTTCACAAAAACAAAATACCAAATAGTGTCAAAATTGACATAAAAGAGTTTTAAAAACAAATATTATAATATTAATTGATATAATATTCCTAAAAATATAGGGTTCTCTCAAAAGACTTATATAATGATAGATGTATCATTAATGAACCACTTGGGTTTCTCTTGGAAGTTTATAGTAAGTTTATTAACCATATAATATAATAATACAAGAATATATGGTAAAAGTTAAACTATTTAACTAAGAGTTAAATCTAAAAGATAAGGTTAATATAGTGACCTAAACCTTTCTAAAACCTATTGGTTGAGAGGTTTTTGACCCATACCCACCTAATACTCTAAATAAATCATTTTGGATCCATTAGAAACTGATAATGATTTTATTATAAAATAATATTTCAATCTTTTCCTAAGGTGCCCCTCACCTCTCTTATAAAAGGGCACTTCCCCTTATCTTAATTTTACACCTCCAAAGCCATTTGGATTGGCCAAAACCTGCTCAAATATCCTCGCAACTTCTCTCAATTCAATATATAGGCCTTATTTTGATCACAAAGCCAACCTAAGGATCCCTTTTGACAACTCAAAAGGAAGCACCTGAAGAAGAGGTAATAATTTCACCACACCTTTTCAAGTTCTTTTCTTCTTCCACTTCCTATTTATTTGTTATTTCCATACCAAAAAAATAACTCCAATACCTCCTAAATACTGTGATGTTATTATAAATATGGTACAACCATATTTTTTATTCTATCTATCCTATAAATGACAAAGTCACCATACATGCGTACGTACAGCTTACCATCTCCACGTCGTGGTGTAGTTTGTTATTCAAACACTTCATTATTTGGATGGGTATAATAATAAGTATAACTGATGTAAATAATAAATATAACTTGTTAATTATTCTGTATATATGATATACCACCCAATTACATATGATTTCACCATCAATATAATGATATTTTTTCTAGTGCGTACGTACGGATTACTATCTCCACAACACGATGAGATTCATTTCAACGTTCACCATTCAACGATGATTATAAAAATATATATTATTAATAAGTATGTAATATATGAAATAATAATTCTACTAGATATATATATATATATATATGTATGTATGTATTTACTTACATATATCTTATTCACTTACTTCCGTTCAATACGATTTGAAAACGGAAATAGCGTTTATGTGTACGTACGACCTACCGTCTCCATAAACGGTGCCTTCCATTTCATATAAATATCTATTATAAATATTTATATTCTAAATATATATGATATATAAATCAAGGTTTATATTCTAGAAGTATTTAAATCATGATATAAATGATACAATCAAGAATAACAAGTTAAAACATGTACAATAAAGAAAGAGATTATTTCCTGCAATGTTAATTTAACATGGAAATAATTATTAAATAGGTTGTATAAAGTCATAAATGAATAATGTATGATATAATAAATATGAATATGGTTCTGGTATAATTTAATAACATACTATGGTCATTATAAATGAGGTTAAATGTACCCTTGACCAAAGGAAAGTGCAAGGTAAGGGTTATTTCTTCAATCTCATTATTACCTGAGATTGTTTATGTGTAAGTATCTACTAAGACCTCATTATCATCCACATTCGTGTTTCATAAAAATATTTTCAAAATTAATATTTTAAGGTTTTATGGAAGGGACGATTTAACTAGATCATCATTTTAAATGGTTTAAATATTTATTCTTCTAAATCATTCTCATTAATGTCCATGTTTTGAAAATGGTTTTTAAGGATTAATTTATATGAACATGAATGTTTTTAAAATGTTAATTCCTTTTAAAAGTTTCAAAGTGGTATTGGACACTTTGATTCAAAAATGTATTTAAATGAATTCTTTTCAAAATTATGTGACTTTTAAATGTTTTCATGAAAAATGGATATTTCTCTCAAAGAGTTTTACAAATAATTTTCAACTATGTCAACATATTTTTTGAATATTATTCTTGATTGAGGTTGATTTATTATAAATAAAATATTAAATATTGTATTGAATTAGTTATTATATGTTTGACTGTGGAAGTGTTATTTTTATACCATTCATGGTTTATGGATAAAGTATTGACATTTTGTATTCTAGTTTTAATACGAATGATTATGTTATGTTTAAACCTTTTCATATGATGAATGCATTAGACTTAGTAGGTGATGGGTGGAGCCCGCTATAGCTCCTCGATGCATCGGTAGGTCTCATGAAACAAACTAGTATCTTGGAATAAGGCCTTGAAAAAATCTTATTTATAGTCTGGCATAAGGCCTTGACTATGTGGTTATGAAGTCTGGCATTATGCGTTCCATCATTATGAATTTGGATATTGATATTGAATGTGATTATTTGAGTAGTATAATATCCATGTGAATAAGTAAATGGAATTATTTTGATTTATATTATCCATATTATGACGAAGTTTAAGTTTAAAAGGCTTTTTTTAGTCTTATACACTGCCTTAATTGTTTATGGTTATCTATAAAAGTTTCCGCTATATTGTTATCCTTACTGAGCATCTGATCTCACCCATTTCTTATGTTTTATTTTCCCATGATTCCAAGAAGTGTATTATTATTGATAAGTAGGGTTAAGCTAGGGGATTAATGGATTTCTCAAAGGATTATTTGTATTGTGTTTTATTTTTTAATGTGTAATGTAACGTTCTTGTATGTAATCTATTTTCTAAGACTGCTAAACTGATTGGTCTTTAGGGACTTGATTCCTTGTAATCATGCCGATGTATTAAAATAATACACCAACTCTGGGATTTTGGGGTCAGGGAATTACAGTTGGTATTAGAGGAAGTTTAGCAACATCCTTGGAAATAGATTTTGATAAACTCTTATTAGAGAACATTACCATAAGATAGACTTTGAGGATTAATATTGAAGAACTTCCTAGAATTTCGGTAATGTAGAGATTTTCTGTATTTTCCAAGAAATACATCCCTTTCTGGATACGAGCAGGTAGAGGCGGCTCTGGCACAGATGTAACAAGGAGTAAAAACTCCGATAAGGAGTTTCGAGTTTGACCCGGGGTATCCTGGTACATGACAACGGGCCTTGCTGCACTCTTGGTTACGACACTCCTGGGGGATATGCTTAGGATAATTCACATTTTCATTACAAGCCATTATTAAGGATTTAGAAGTAAATACTTCCTCAAAGAAAACATTTTATGATTATTGATTATATTCATAATATTTTCAATTTACGTTAGGTATTTTACAAGTTTGGAATTATGCATTGTGATTCATAAACTAACATAGTGTATTCCATTGTTTTGAAATGGATCCTAGTAGAAGGAATGAGAATTCATGCAATACATGTGATCGAAAGATTAATAAGGGTCATATCATTCATGGTATTAAGACAAAATTTAAAAGGGAAATATTCTCCCATGTATTCTCATCATATGAAGAAATAGAATCATGTGTTAATAAGATAAATAAATAATTCTCTGAGTCCCATGACTTTGAAGGGAAGCCAGAGAAGAAAAAAATGGTAGAGAGAAAGATGGATAAAGGGAATAAGGGAAAGAATGATTTTTCCATACGTGATAACTGTGAAAAAATCATCTTGGTAAATGCTTAAAGGGAATGCAAGTTTGTTATAAGTGTCGATAAAAAGGACACCGAGTACGTGATTACAAGGGTAAGAAAAAGGTTTCAAATGTACAATGCTTCATCTACAAGGAGTTGAGACACTACACGAATCAATGTCCAAATCATCAGAGTATACACCAAATGCTGCTATTAGATAATAATAAAGTTATGATACTACTGAAGATGAAGAGGAATGATTAGATTTCTTATGTTTTTATTAATGTATTGTGTAATTTGAGTATTGTATTAATGATGTACATGTTGTAATAATTTTAGAGTATATAAGCATTGTATTGTAGTACTATTTCATTAAGGTCATGAGATTGTGTAGAACTAAGAAAAGTGACTCAATAGCAGGTTAATTTTTTTTGAAAAATATATGGTTGAGAGGAAGATAAACCTTAATATGTTCCTGATAGCGAGGTAGTGATTTTGTAATAATACATGATTGATTTGGATAAATTATATTGGATATTATTTACTACCTTGAAACTGATTAATGATTTGTATATTCCATCATTGTTGGAGTTTACAACATTTTTGGATAGAAGGAGTATATCCAGTATTCTATAAGGAATAAGGGAATATGAATGTAATCAATAAGGTTTTATGGTAATTCAGGATGTTACAGTGTTTTAAAAGAATACATGATAAAGGTGTTCACATGTTCTTATGTGGAAAAAAGGATCTTCATTGTGTTTACCTTCCTTATAAATATTGGACTGTGAGTTTGGACAAAAGTATTTTGGATAAGTCTAAAGGTTGGAATCGATTAAGTTTGACATTTGATACTATTATTATGGTTAAATCATTTCTTGAGATTATTTTTGGATTGTCATAAAAGGATAACTCGGAGGTCGAATGACAACCCGTCGCGTCCGGTAAGGCTACAAGACCTAAACCCACAACCGAAGGGTGACAAGAGTGCATCACCTACCACTGGCCCACGTGATGTCCTGGATTATATGATGTAGTTTTTTAAAGTTCTGGTAGATAAATTATAAATTCATTTTTTTTGAAACCCTATACGATTAGGATAAATAGAATATTTTTAAGTTCTATTGTCTTTTAGAGTGAAAGATGAGTTTGTGGTAGAAATTAGATAAAGGATGAAACTCTACTTGTCAAGTATATATATTTTTCCTCTTATTCTATGGAGAAATTAATTCTTAAACTTTAGGTAAGGGATCTTAAAACCAAAAATATGTTATCCTAATACCTTAGGTTTTCTTGAACCAACAATATTTTAAATCATTATAGATTGATGGCTTTGAGGTCCTCAATTTTACAGTTGTTTGTGATTGATGACCTCAATCATTCCCTATAAATATTTACTTTTTTCCTCCAATTATGTGTCTCTAATTTCCACCAATGTTCTCCTAATCGAGATCATAATTTGGTGGTGACTTTTTCATTTCCCTTTCCCTCTTATTAAGACTAAATTTTATTAACCCAATTTCAGATGTGGGTTTTCCACAAAAGTATTTTTCTATTTTTAACCTTTTATTTTCGAAGAACAATTTCAAATTGCGAGGAAACAATTTATTGAAGGAGGGGAGAATGTAACACCCTAATATTTCATAGTATGTTATTTCTTTAAAGTAATTCAATAACTTTCGCAACACGCAACACCGAGTTCAAGCGCACCACAACTTACCAAAGTAGTTGTTCAAAAGCGGTTATGAATAGTATTAACTGAATTTTTGAATTTTATATATTCTATATAATTTTAGAATCAATATTATGTGTTTCTTAGACATAATATAGGAACAAATTTATTTTTTCAGATAAAAGAAACATTTTTCAAAAAACACAATTTTACCGCCTTTTAATGGCAAAACATTTTTAAATCCAATATTTGATAGTTTTATTTTTTCAATTTAGTAAAATTAAATTCTTCTCTAGAAGCAGGATATAAAAATTTAGTTTGGATAAAATTTTGGTACTTTTTTGATAACTTCCATATTTTGATGAATAGTGAAAAATACTATGTTTTAACTGAAAACAACTTTTTTAATCAAAATAATTTATAGTGTTAAATTATGAATTTGAATGGTTTTGAAGTATAATTAGATTATATTTTTATCATTTAATACAATGTAGGTAATTATAAGTAATTTCATATTTAAATTTGACATAAACACAAGTCAATCTTTTGATAGTCTTTATTTTTTTAAAAACCCACTTTTTGATTTTGACAACGGGAATTAATTTTAAATTAATAAATTCAACTTATATGCTTTAAATTTGGTAAAATAGTATTTATTTTTGAATTCAGAATATCAAAATTAGATTAGGGTGATTTTTTGGTATTTTTTTGAAAGCATTTAATTTTTGATGAATAGTGAAAGCACCGCGTTATTATTTAAAACCAACTTTTTATTTAAATAATTATTTATTTTATTTTAATTTATTTTAGGTCAAAATATATACATAATACCTATATATTTTCAATTTAATACATTGGAGTCATTTTATAGTAAGTTTAGATATATAAAATTTTATTGAAATTTTTACCATCTTTTACCCACATTTTAGGAGCATTTGAAAATTTGCATAAAACTTAATTTTACCACTTCTATGAGTTGAATTTCAAAAATTCGAGAGACACGGTTAACATCAGTAAGTAAAATTTGGTTCAATAAGATGAAAATAATTTTTGGTGAATAATAACTTTTGACTTTTATTTACCACAGTTAAAAGTAAATAGGGTAATTAAGGGTAAAAATGATATTATAATTACCCTAAAACATGTATTAATTCTATTGGATAAGTTTAATTCTACCAAAAACAACCTTAGTAATAAAATATGATTCTTTAGGGACACTTGGATTAGATAAGGACATTGATTATTATTTTATTTAAAGAAGAGTTAAAAGTGTTAAATTCTATGTTTAATAAATAAATCATTTTTAATATAGCGTTACTCATAAGATAAATTAAACTATAAATATTAATTATAAAGATAAAAATATTTCCTAAATAATGGTATTTTATTTATAATTTTTAGACATTAAATAATTAAATTTATTTATGACACAATGATGATGCAGTAATGACATTTTTAATGAAAGGTTAAAATAATTGATGTTATAAATATCCAAATAAATGTAATTTGAGACTTTTGATAAATTCCACTAACTTTCTAGGTTAATATTACTTTTTAAGGATGATAAGATAATTTTTTTTTGAAGTGATAAGGTTGTTATGACTTTCACAAAAACAAAATACCAAATAGTGTCAAAATTGACATAAAAGAGTTTTAAAAAAAATATTATATTATTAATTGATATAATCTTTTTAAAAATATAAGTTTCAACCAAAAGACTTATATAATGATAGGTGTATCATTAATGAACCACTTGGGGTTCTCTGGGCAGTTTATATTAAGTTTATTAACCTTATAATATAATAATATAAGAATACATGGTAAAAGTTAAACTATTTAACTAAGAGTTAAATATAAAAGATAAGCTTAATATGGTGAACTAAACCTATATAAAACCTATTGTTTGAGAGTTTTTCGACCCATACCCACCTGAGCCTAGAAATAAATCATTTTGGTACCATTAGAAACAGAAAATGATTTTATTATAAAATAATATTTCAATCTTTTCTTAAGGTTCCCCTCACCTCTCTTATAAAAGGGCACTTCCATTCTCTTAATTTCACACCACCAAAGCCATTTGGATTGACCAGACCCTCCCCAAATATCTTAACAACTTCCCTCAATTCAACCTAGAGGCCTTAGTTTGATCAGAAATCCAACCTAAGGAGCCATTTTGATCAACTCAAAAGGAAGCACCCGAAGAAGAGGTAATAATCTCAACACCCTTTTTCAAGTTTTTTCTTCTTCCACTTCCTCTTTATTTTCTTTTTCCAAACCAAAATAATAACTCTAGTACCTCCTACATACTGTGATGTTATTATAAATATGGTACAACCATATTCGTTATTCTATCCATCATATAAGTGACAAAGTCACCATACGTGCGTACGTACGACTTACCGTCTCCACGTCGTGGTGTAGTTTGTTATTCAAACACTCCATTATTTGGATGAGTATAATAATGGGTATAAATGATGTAAATAATAAACTTAACATGTTAATTATTCTGTATATATGATATATCACACAATTATATACAATTTCACCATCAATATAATGATATTTTCACTTGTGTGTACGTACGGATTACCGTCTCCATGACGCGATGAGATTCATTTCCACGTTCACCATTCAATGATGATTATAAAAATATATATTATTAATAAGTATGTAATATATAACATAATAATGCTACTGGAGATATATAAATATATATGTACTTACATATATCTTATTCACTTACTTCCGTTCAATGCGATATGAAAACGGATTTAACGTTTATGCATACGTATGACCTACCATCTCCATAAACGGTACCTTCCATTTCATATATTTATCTATTATAAAAATTTATATTATAAATATATATGATATATAAATCAAGATTTATATTCTAGAAGTATTTAAATCATGATCTAAATCATATGATCAAGAATAACAAGTTAAAACATGTACGATAAAGAAAGCGATTATTTCCCGAAATGTTAATTTAACATGGAAATCATTATTAAATGGGTAGTATAAAGTCATAAATGAATTATATATGATATAATAAATATGAATATGGTTCTGGTATAATTTAATAACATACTATGGTCATTATACAGGAGGTTAAACGTACCCCTGACCAAAGGAAAATGCAAGGTAAGGGTTATTTCCTCAATCTCATTATTACTTGAGATTGTTTATGTGTAAGTATTTACTGTGACCTCTTTATCATCCAAATCTGTGTTTCAAAAAAATATTTTCAAAAGGAATATTTTAAGGTTTTATGGAAGGGAATATTTAACTAGATCATCATTTTAAATGGTTTAAATATTTATTCTTCTAAATCATTCTCATTAATGTCAATGTTTTCAAAATGGTTTTTAATGATTTATTTATATAGACATGAATGTTTTTAAAATTTTAATTCATTTAAAAAGTTTCAAAGTGGTATGGGACACTTTGATTCAAAAATGTATTTAAATTTATTCTTTTCAAAATTGTGTGACTTTTAAATGTTTTCATGAAAAATAGATATTTTTCTCGAAGAGTTTTACAAATCATTTTCAACTATGTCAACATATTTTTTGAATATTATTCTTGATTGTTATTGATTTATTATAAATACAATCTTAAATATTGTATTGAATTAGTTATGATATGTTTGACTATGGATGTGTTATTTTTATACCATTCATGGTTTATGGATAAATTATTGACATTTCATATCCTAGTTTTAATAGAAATGTTTATATTATGTTTAAACCTTTTCATGTGACGAATGCATTTGACTTAGTAAGTGATGGGTGGAGCCCGCTATAGATCCTCGATGCATCAGTAGGTCTCATGAGACAAACTAGTGTCTTGGCACAAGGCCTTGACAAAATTTTATTTTTAGTCTTGGCACAAGGCCTTGACTATGTGGTTATGAAGTCTGGAATTATGCATTCCATCATTATAAATTTAGATATTGATATTGCATGTGATTATTCGACTAGTAGATTATCCATGTGAATAATTAAATGGAATTATTTTGATTTATATTTTCTATATTATGATGAATTTTAATTTTAAAAGGATTTTGTTTTAGTCTTATACATTGCCTTAATTGTTTATGCTTATTTATAAAAGTTTCCACTATATTTTTATCCTTACTCAGCATTTGAGCTCACCCATTTCTTATGGTTTATTTTCCCAGGATTCCAAGTAGTGTATTATGATTGATAAGCAGGGTTAAGCTAGGGGATTAATGTAGTTCTAAAAGGATTATTTATATTGTGTTTAATTTTCTAATGTGTAATGTAACGTTCATGCATGTAATCTATTTTCCAAGACTACTAAACTGATTGGTCTTTCAGGACTTGATTCCTTGTAATCATGCCAATGTATTAAAATAATTCACTGACTATCAATGGATTGGTTTTATTTGTTTTTTGTGCCTGTTGTTTGTTCGTATGGATTGAATCTAAATGAGTTTCTAGTTTTTGGATTTCCGTCCGATTCGAAGGTGATTTCGTGATTTGATGATGGTAAGGTTGAAGTTTGAATCACCGGTTGGACATTGCTTGTGGTCTTCGAAAGGCGGTTCCGAGGCATGGAGGATGTAGTACTTGAAGATGCGATGTATTTATCGGGTGTTTTGGTGTTTGTTATGGCTTTTCGTGGTGGACGGGATGATGGTGACACAGTGTAGAAAGATGCAGTCAATCCAGTTTCCTCAATCAGCTCACGTGATATGCGGTGACGATGGTTTGAATTTTGAAACAGGTGCATGATGATGGTCTTGGCACAATGATTTAGTTATGTTTTATCATTTTTATATTTTAATTCTGTAATGTGGGGTTTGTGACTGTGTGACTTGAATCATATGGACTGGTTTTTAGGTTATCACTTACCCTCAAAGTGATTTTTCAATAAAATAAAAAAATGGATTGTGTGGCTAGGTATGATAATGAATTTAGTTTTTCATCTACCTTGAACTAAATTTGTAATTGAATTTATTAGCTTAAATTTAGTTGTTAAATATAGTTTGTACATATTAGGTGTTAGAGTTATGATGAATTTAATTCTCTCTTCATCAATGTATTCTCAGGTAGAGGGATTTGTGGCTGAACTACCATCTTACCAGGTGGCCTATGTCCTATCTAGGAAAGTAAAGGGGTTGGCAATACGTCACTTCAGGCTCAATCATGTAGAGATTATCAATCTCATATAATTCTAAATATTTACATGAAGTGTTCATATACCTTATTCATATGATTAATTTAGATATGTATAAATATACTTGAATTCTAATTTTGTGTGAGTAACAATTTTTTTTGGTTTTGTAAAGAGTTTAGACAAAAATATGGATTGAACATATTGATTTGGTGGAGGGAATAAGTTTCCAAACTAAATTAATAGAATAATTTATACATAAAAGGGAATAACATGAGATAATATGGTGGGATTAAACTCCCTTTAAAATACTAAGTTTGAGATTCCTTCCAAAGTGGAACTTTTCACGACCTCGATCATTCAACTGGGTATGTTCTACCATAACATGGTGCACCTAGATTATCTTTTATATGAAAATAAAGTAATGGGAGAGACTGAATCATCCTTGGGTAGGGTTTTATATAAAAGGATTACCTTTATTTTTCATATGTTAATTTTTTTGGAAATTTATTTTGGGTTACACTTAGATGGGAAACCATTCGGAATGATACTAGAGAAATAGAGTTTTGTTTATCCATATTATGGATTGGAAAAAGGGTTGTCTACTCAACTATACAAAAATCATATATGATATGATTGAGATGATTCCCTATCTAAATAATTAAGTGAAGATAAGAACACCCAAGATGAATCATTTCTTAGTGAAATATGGATCTTAGATCACTAATGGATATGATGAATTTTAAAGGGGACATCATTTTAGTGGGAGACCATTTAATAAAATTCCTTATTAAATGGTTTATAAAACATGATACTCGTATGATAAAATATTCTATTATAGATAATATCATAATCATAAAAAGACTACACTTTATGACCAATCCATGAAAGGATAATCTCAAAGCAAGATACTCATAATACTAGTAACTTAAGAAAGGGTATTGAACAAGATTGCTGATTTAAGAAAAGTTCTTAATGAAAATTCAATGTTCCCAAATAGTTCCTTCCTTAGTAACCAAGTGTTGAAAATGTTCAACAAGTGAATCTAGATTCTTATGGAAACATATAGTGATTAATTTAATATTTCAAAGTCATTATATGTAAAATGATCAAAGGAATATTTGTCTACACTCAATAAGGTTGATCACAGAAAATTTTAGTCTCACTTACGCAATATGATTGGGTATATGTCAAATAATATTCAATGTTATTAAATATATTGACGACTCAATGAGACTAAAGGTTTATTTAACAATTTATTTTTAATAAAAACCAATTCTTTTATTTTGATAGATATATAATATCGACTGTATTATTTACAAATGTTGTAAAAATATAGAAAGGTTAGAAGATGAGAAAGAATTGAAGGCTAGATCTTGATGGCTTCTTTCAAGTAATGGAGAAAAGGAGTTCCTATATTTATAATTTGAATATTTAAATCCTAGAAAAACTTATCATAAGATGTGTATTTTTATCTCATATATCCCTTGATAAATTCATGTAAACAATAGTTGTTTATATGAAATGAGATGAGTGGTTTTAATACACATGGTTTATGATTCCTTTTATTCTATAACATGATTTATGGGGAGACTAAAAATGGTATATTCTGGTTAGGGAATTTGTCCTATTATCATCTATATAAATGTCCCTACAATATGATTGAATTCATAGAATGTTTACCTAATATTATCAAAGTGTTATGAATATAACTATTAACTAGGCATACGATGTGAAGGTTCTAAAGTACTATATAAAAAGTACAAGTAGGAAAATGTCTACACCAGAAGAAGAAAATTTGGTTGAAAATTTCAAAAATGTTTGTTTAAAAAGCCAATAAAGGTCATTTAAATCAGGGTTGTCAGAAAGGAAGAGTAATAATTCAATATCATTATATTTTCCAAGATATACATGAAAGAGTTTGTGAAACTCTATGGGATATACATGTCAGGTATGAATGTTATAGAAAATAATTTTGAAAGGTATGTGATATAAAATGTATATTTTAATAAATTCTTATTTTTCAAATAAAAAATGTTCCAAACACATAGAGTATCATATAAGATATAGTTTATTTTCTTAATATTCATACTATAATGAAATAAATGTTATTTATTAACACATACGAGGTTTTGTATCTTAACAAGATATTATAAAGATAATATAATGTCTAAGAGGTTATTGGGAATATGTTTGGACTCAAATAAGTTCAAATTTAACAAATAAATAATTACATTAAAGTGAATTTTATGTAATATAATAAGAAATTTAGGATGTATTAGTAAACAATAATGTAATTAGTTATGTTATTTCAAGGGAAAAGTTTGATGGAGTAGGGTTACAAGGATGATGATGTTATGCATAGAAAGAGTTCTAGGAAGAAAAAAAAGTTGACATCATAACATTTGATGTTGTGAAGTTAAGATGTTTGAATATATTCAAGAAGTTGAAGAGTTAAAAATATTATTCCCAATCCTCCCCATTATTCAAACTGGATTACAACATATATGTTTCTCACTAAATAAGTTAGTGGGAGAGTTTTATCATATGGTCACATAAACATGTAACATGGATTATATATAATGTAATGTGTTAACATAACCCAAAAAGTGTAGAAAACATAAGCCTTATCTGGCAATTTATCATATATGAAATGATAAACTAGTGCTAATGTTGGGTTTTAAAATATTCTTAAAGAGTTTAAGAATATTAAAATATATCATATTAAAGGATACCTACATTTTATCATTCTTTCACATTGTCCACACAAATGTATATATGGATATACATTTAATGAAGTGAAATGACAATTGACCTCTAAACGTACAACTTTTAGTTGTACTTAAATGATGTTTTTCATAGATTATTATAGGTTTTGATGAAATTTTAATATTCTTATGAGTATGATTTCTACATATAGATATATAATATAATCATGAGGCACAAAACAAAGAATATGATTCTTTTTATGTGCTGTATAACCTACTAAGTATACCAAGCAGAGTGTCATATATATGTATTTGGTATATTAGGGGTTTATCGATCATATTTGAGTCCCCACTACGTGAGTTTAGCGAGATACTTAGCATGAGAACCTTCATACTTTGATACCCTAATTATGTAAGTCTACACATTAACTTATATAATATGATGGTGGTTTCATATATTGATGATCATGTTATTGGTTGGATCTTAACCAAGATGTGATTTTTCATCTCATATAACCAGTATGACATATGAGACCTCGATTGAGATAGACCATGGGAATTTGCAACTACATCTATATTTTTTATATATATCTTGATAAGGGATATGTGATGTTCTTATCTATAATGATGAATGATATGTTATGTATTCATTAAGATGATTAATCTACACCTAGAGAGTTGAAAAAAGATGAGTTGTCTATATGGTACTGACATGTTCCATGTTCCATGGTTAATTTATGTCTTGGATAAAGAAAAAAAATATGACAATAAATGTTTTTATATGGTGAAAACTGGTGGACACATGTATAGAGATACTTTTGTTTGATAGAGATCACACCATATCCATTTATATATTGAGTGTCATTGACACTTTTATACAGGTCTCTCTTTTATTATATATATGGATCAAGAGATTCATATATGTTTTAAATAATATAAAGGCTCATGGGGTCAGACTTTATAGTTGACTAAATGGGGGTTGAGTTTGTCTCAGAGTGATATTCTAAAAGTGTTTTAGAGTTAATCCAAAAGTGTTTTAGATGGGTGTTCACAAAGTATTTTATTTGATGTAATACAAGGTGAAGTTAATGATAACTTTCCAAAAGTGTTTTGGAATATTTTCATAAGGATTTTTGGACATGGTTTCACAAGTTATTATATATGATACAATATAAGGAGAAATGAAACAAAGTATTATAGGATTTAGTAAAAGTGGGATATTGAAGGAGATATGCCATAAATCCATATTTATATATGATATATTTATGGGATGTATATCATCTTTCATGAAAATTATGATTTTCATGAATTGGGTATATTATTCAATGTTTGTAGGACTCCCAAACCTTTCTCCACCTAGGATATCATTTACACAAACTATGTTATAAAATGAATCAATAATGGAGTAAATGCATATGATGAATTTATATAATCATTAACCAACCATGTTATTTATTCATACGTTTCAAAATAAGAATACATTAGAGAAAAATTAAAGAGCATACTTAATTTCCCATTTAAACTATTTTCGTGCGATAATAGTGTGGGTGTGTGTGACTTCCTCATGCTTGTTTGATACTCTATGACATGTTTCTATCTTTCATCTTACACCTTATATATATATATATATATTTACTAGCATACCATGGAGAAAAGGTGAATCCAATCTGAACATCAGATGATTCATTTTATCATGTGGATACCATTAGAGGTGGGTTTTTATATGGATTCCACTTAGTGATATCTCTCAAACCCATTTTATGACATTAAAAGATGATGCAATGGATTCTTAGGTGTATGGAATTTACATTTACACCCAGTTCTTCATTTCAATATTGTATATGGAATTTTATATATCGTGCATGAGAGATACTCAGAAAAGAGTTTTAATCACTTCTACTTGATTTGATAATTTTTAATAGGATCATTTAAAACCATTAACCTTTTTATATTCACTTGAATAATATAGTTGATATCTTTATATAAAACTTGACCAGATCAAAATAAGGAGTAGATTCTCATATTAGGGTCTAATATTGTAAAAACACCATGTGCTATTCACTTAATCTATTTACTTCTTTTCATGTGGAAATTATGTATTGGGTAATCATATAAAAATAAATTTATCTTAACCAATATATAAGTTCCAATATAAATAGGGGAAATTAATAGAATAAAGAATTAAGTAAAATTGGTCTACACTGATTCCCCCCTCTCTGTGTGACTACCCATATTCTTGGGAACTTTAATTGATATTAATGATAATCTAGGATTACTATGAATGAATATATTTTCTTTACCAGTTTTTTATTAGACATATATTAAGTTTATATTTTAAGAGGGTTCAAAATTTACTAATATGGAAAATAAAGTTCCCATCCCTGTCAGTACCAATATGGAGGTTTCATCCAAAAACATAAAAAATAATCAGAATAAAGTGAAAAATAAGTTGAGGAAAATTTTAAAGGATAAAGAAGGTACATCAATAACTAAAGGTTATCAAATTGAAATTAAATATATCATATCAAATCATAAGTCTACTCTTGAAGAATCACGTTCAAATTGTGAAAATTATGAGTCTATTGAATCAATTAAAAATATCTACTTGTTAAGGATTACTTGAATACCCCTGATAAAGTTTTCACTTATATATTTGAGTTTATATAAGAACTACATGATGAGAAATCACAACTATTAATAGATGGAGAAGCTATGTAAAAAGCATATGGAGTTAAACTGAAAAAGAAAAACTCAATATTCATAAAATTGAAAACCAAGGGGAAATAATTAATAATAAATAATAAAAAGTATCCATAGATAAATAATTATTACAATATAACATTTATGAGAAATTGGATGTGAGTAGTTTCTATGAATAGAAGATACATTCTTTTGAATAAACTCAAAAATATGATATTGGTGTCAAGGATATCCAATTAAATATTAAATAAAAAATAATTAATGACCATAAAAATTATTTTCAATAAAGTTATAAAATCATGAGGATCATATTGAGATGTTAAAAAAGAAATGGGAAGGAACTTTTAAATGAGTGTAGGATGAGAAAAATAAAAATAAAATGAAGTGTCTTGAGATAGAAGAAAAACTAAGGAATTTGGGGTACACACAAGTTGAGACATCCCAAGGTGCTGCTTCAAATTTCTGTGATATGATTCTTATATTTAGAAAGACTCAAATTAGTGTAATGAAGAGACTAAGATCATAAAAGGATCTATTTACTACAAACTCACATCAAAAGGCAACCTTTATAGTGACCCAAACTTTTCATACATATATATTACATCAAAATAGATGAACATTCTTTATATAAAATAATGATCCATGCCATAATTGTATAGGTATAGTATCTTTGGATACTTAGAAGCATAAAAAATTGGTTCATAATAGTTCTACATTATCTCCCAAATACATATTCATAAATATCACCCTTATTATTCATATCACATATAAAACCTTTCTTTATAACTTGGGGAAGGAAACATAAGAAATGGTGAGTTGTGATACTCAGTAAGGGTAAACAAGGGAGATAATGATGATCATATAAGTATAATATAATAAAAAGGGAATGGTAACATGATATTAACATTTGAAAACCATACCCTACATATCATAGATCATAATATTGAGTCATTACATAAATATTTTTAGTTTATAAGACATGAATCATAAAGGAATCAAAGAAGATGAGACATGATATCATAATATAGGCATAAGACATAAAACTATGGAATACACAGAAGCATATAAAATAACTTTCTTAGTAGTCAAGGATATTTTCCAAGACTATCATAGTGGAATGGGTACACTCCCCAAATAATGTTTTTTCAAGTTTTACTCCCAAGACTATCATAGTTGATAAGTCCCTCACTGAACTGGGTTCACTCCCCATTATAGTACTATTTATATCATATTATATCAATATTTACCCAATTCATTAGAGAGAGATATGGTCCCACACATAACATAATGAAATTCATACATATGTGTGCCATAAGATCATAAACCATTCATCATGCCAGAAGCGATAAAAAGAAATGGAACTTGTGGTTTCTCACTTTTTCCTCAAAAGTGTTTTGATAATAAAAAATTTAATTTTCAGTCTATAAACCAATAGTCATCATTCTGTGAAATTCTTTCTATAAAAATTTCATCATAGAATAATTGAAAAGGAATGAGTTTCATAAATATAATGACATCATAAACATAAAACATCTGGATAAAGAATAGGGATTTTATCCTTGGATAATATTAATATTAAATAATAATCAATATTTAAGGCTGTTTTCATTGATGAATCAAAATATCATTAAAACATTCTTGAGGAAAATAACCTGTCCATTTGAAATCACATCTTCAAAATATAAAAATTTACAAAACATTATGGAAATTTTTTTACTTTAAAATAACAATGGGAACTTGTAAAGGAAGCTTTAAAACAATGATTGGACATGGTAGTGGATAATTCTATTCATTCCATATAATTTAAAAAACATTCCTTCCATACTTTTTTCAAAAAAGTCACAAAGTACCTCATTTGGAAAATGAAAAGAATATTCATTTCAAACATTTTTTTTAAAATTCAAACATGGGTCAAAATGAAATTAAAGAATCATAGGATAATATTTAAAACCCTTATTAATACATTTTTGGAAAACATGGATATGGAAACAACCTATTTTTTGACCAAAGAGAGAAATAAAGTCGATTTTCCTTAAAAACATATTTTTAGTATTTTGAGTACATAAGGTAAGGAAAATGATAGAAAAACATATATTTTCAAGAAATAAACAATGTATAATAAAATTAATGAGTATTTTGAGATTTTTATCATAATATTTCATCATCATAAATTAATCATAAACAATCCAAATAAATAATGAAATTGTAACATGAAACACCTGACCCCAGGTCCAAATTCCTTTATATATTTACAAACCTCCTGTATAATAAATATATGTGTTTTATGAATCATATTACATAACCATAATCATATATATTAAACCATATATTATTTAATTTTAACCTTTTATCACATGTTCATTCACAATTCTTTATTAAAATCACTATTCTGGGTGATAATTGCTTCGTTTTTGATGTAAGATTTGGTTTGGTGGCTTCTGTCCTTGTAATTTGATCATAGTTCCATCATCTCCAGAATATTAATCTTGATATAATTATCATATATATTAATCATCATATATATATATATATACATTCATACATAAAATTTTGGGATATAAAAATGAATTACACTGTTCATGGGGATGGTAAACCATATGTACACATGGACATTGTTTTCATTTTTCAAAGGATTAAATGAAATAAAGGTAAATATTAATTAAACTTTAAAATATTTTTATTATACCATATATATAATATATATTCATAAAATGCATCCTAATTATCATCCAATTAAAATATATATTAAAAATGAATCACATCGCTTCATGAATGTGGTAGTCTCCACATACGCACGAGCGACGTTATCATTTTCCAATGGATTAGACGATAAGAAGGTAGACATGATATTATAATACTAAGAGTATAATTGTTTAAAAAATATCATATATAAATATTAAACCCATTATAATACCCATCCAAAAAATATGGTGATGAAAAATGAATTGTATCGCTACATGGAGACGGTAAGCCATACGCACAAACAAGTTGTATTTTTTTACTTCCAATTTGATGGGAAAGAGGGTGTGTAATAGTGTTTTCATAATAATAATAATATATAAGTATATAATGTATATTTAAGTTATTATTTTATGAATAATATAACATATATATAGGAGGTAAAGTTTTTAAAAATAAATTGATTGGTTAAGGTGGTTACCTCTTTTTGAAACGACTCCTTTAGATATCCTCTAAATGGATCTAGGGATGGTATTTTGCGAATAAAAACACTTATAGGATGTTTAAATTGAATTTTAGAAGAAAACTTTGTAGATTTTGGTTGATATATAAGGTTCAAAGTGGTGTGATGAATAGAAAGGAGAGTGTAATTTTATAATTGAGGGGAGGGGAACTCTTCAATTTTTTTAAAATATTAAATTAATATAAATTAATTTTGATGTCCAAATGGAACCAAATTCTTAATATTAGAATATTAGATGAGTATGAGTCTAAATAATCTCATTAAATAAATTTTTTATAAGTTTATATTACATATTTACCGTTATCTTTTAGTTTTAACCCCCCATTAACCTTTTTGACAATTATTGTAATATTAAAGTTTTCTACCCTTTAGGGGTTAATAATGTGACTATAAAATGAAAAATGACCCATAAATGGACCATGTATATTTTTTAAAACTATATAACATTAAGTTTAAAAAATATAATATTTTTATAAATTTTATATCATTTAATAAAATATTTTTTATTATAAAATATCATTAATGTCATTTTTACACTATTCATTTAATTTAACTTTAAATACATCAATAAAAAGAGAGAACTAAAATATAATGATTTAAAACCTCACAAATATGTCATATAGATCTATTAAATTGAGAAATACTATATTGGTGTTGCATAAGAAATTAAGGTCATTATATAATTATTAACAACTAAAAATTTATTTCTATAAGAAAAATAATTTCATTAATTTCAAAATAGACACTTATATTCATTCATAACTTGGGTGTTTATCTATATGTTCACATACGAGATATTAAAAACAACAAGAGTGACATTTTGTAACTTTCTTTTATTTAAATATTATATAGGTCATTTTTATGTAAAATTCTCCATTAAACTAATAAATATTAATAATATGGTGATAATGGTTGAATTAAAATCATAAAATAAGATTTAGGATGAAACATTATGACCTTACCACTTAGTTTTAACCGGGGTGATAAATTTTACCATAGTCACTATATTTATTGAAAAAATAAAAGGGGGCTATTTAAAAAAATAAAACCTCCTTATTATAAATATTCAATTAAATTTTTATAATTCAATTCCTATAAATTTTATAAATTAATTTTAAAGTAAGTGTGAAAAATGTGACAAAAACCATTTTTTCAAAAAATATATTTTTAAGTATAAAACTGGATTTATTATTATCCTATTCATAATAAAAAAATATTATATTAATGTTAAAGAATTTGATTGAATATATAATATATAAATTTCATTAAAATAATTCTCTAATTATGATAAATTTAATTTATTAGTATAAAAATACATTGCACACATAAAAATAGTTTTTTAGAAAAACATCTCCTTTATTTTAAAATGTTTTTTATTTTCATTTATAATTAATTGATAAATAATGAATTAATTTTATACATGCATATACCATAAATTTTTATAATTTATTTAGTAATATTTATACCCAAAATTCCAATGACTAAGTGATAATAATATTTTAATAATATATCATAGTTTATCTAAACTCGCTATTGTGTGTAAAAAAGGCTATAGAAGAAATTATTTTTTTGAAAAAATATTTGTTAAAATATAAGGGAGTTAAATTATACCCCCTTAAAATAATTTCACCTTTGAAATTATATTACTCGAATACAAATGATTGAAGACACTTCTACCTTATCATATCCTCAGGTTCCTATGCAGCTTCTTCAAATTGGTGGTTTCACCACAAAAATTGACCAGGTGAGTGGTCTTGTTTCATAGAGCTTTATCACTATGTTCTAGAATATCCAATGATTTTTCCTTATTTTAAAGTTCTTGTTCTAGTTCTATGACCTCCGAGTTTAGTACATGTTAAGGATCATGTATGTACTTCCATAGGATAGATACATGGAACACATCATGAACTTAAGAGAGATTCAGTGGGAGCACCAATCAATAAGATACCGTATGATAAGATCAATAATTTCAAAAGGACTAATATACCTAGCTATTATATTACCCTTATTTACAATACTCATCACCATATTCTAGGGATATATTCATAGAAATACCTTATCACCAACTTTGAACTCTAGATCTTTCTAACAACTGTCAGTAAAACCTTTTTGTCAACTCTGAGCTTCTATTATGTTCTATTGAATAGATATAACCTTATATTAAATTTCTTAAGATATATTAGGAACTAATAGATTTATTTATTCAAATATATTCCAAAATTTTGGAATTGTACACTTCCTACTATATAGAGATTCATAAGGATCCATCTGAATGATGGATTGAAAGTTATTGTTGTAAGAAAATTCCACCAATGGAAGGTATTGATCCCAAAAACCTTTTAAATACATAAAGAGATCTCTCAACATATCTTCTAGAGTCTTAATATTACTATCATACTAACCATTAGTCTAATAATGATAATCAGTTATGAATCTTAACTATGTATCTAGAGCAAGTTGAAGACTTCTCCAAAACGTCGAGGTAAACCTTAGATCCTGATTAGATACAATTGAGAGTGGTACACCATTCAATATTTCCACTTCTTTAATGTATAACTGAGTAAGTTGATTAAGAGATAAATATTATATAATGTAAATAATGTGTGCTGAATTTGTAACGTGATTGACTACAACCCATATAGCATTATTCTCTTTATATGTTTTGGGAAGTCCAATGAAAAAACCCATGGTGATGTTTTCCCATTTCCATTCTGATATGGCTAATGTTTATAACATCCACTTAGATTTATGTCTCTTGGTCCTAAATTTCTGACATACCAAGCACCAAGAAACATACTCTGAAATATCTATCTTTATTCTATACCACAAAAAACACTCTTTCAAATCTCTATACATCTTCAAACTTATAGGATGAATATAGAATAAAGAAAAATGAGATTCATCCAAAAAATCCTTATTTAAATATAGTATCAAATGGACACATACATGGTTCTTGAACCTTATTATTCTATCACAATAAAGGTTGAACTTAGGAAAATTTCTCACCTTCTTTTGCAACTCTACATCTTCCTTCTGTACCTATTTAATCTTCACATGAATAGATGGTTAGAAAATATTTTTATAAAGATAATATTTCCCCACTTCTATCAAGATTTCAAGATATATCCTTTAAATGTTTAGAAATACCCGATCTTTTGTGATCCTCATCATCAATAATCTATCATGATAATTTTTACTCAATTAATCTACCATCATATTTACTTTCCCATAATGGTAATGTATTGAGTAGTAATAATCTTTAATTAGATCTAACCATCTTCTTTGGAAAATGTTTAGCTCTTTTTGATTTAATATATGATTTAAACTTTTGTGAACAGTATATATGTCACACCTTTTTCCATATAGATAATTCCTCCATATCTTTAATGAAAAAACTACTGTGGCTAAATCCAATTCATGAGTTGGGTAATTTTTATAATGGACCATAAATTTTCATAAGTCATAATCTATAACCATATTGTTTTATATGTGGATGCATCCAAATACCTTATTTGATGAATTAATATAGATCAAAAACCCTTATCTACTCTAGGGTAGTGTAAGAATAGGTTCATTGACTAGACTTCTCTTCAGTTCCTTAAAACATTTCTCACATTCATCCATCTAAAGAAACTTGGATCCATTTCAAGTTAACTTGGTTAGTGGATTTGATATCCTTGAAAAATTCTCTAAAAAGGACCGATAATATGCAACCAAACCATGAAAACTATTGATCTCAGTTACAGAGGTTGTTCTGGGCCAATTTTCAATAATTTCTATCTTTTAAGGGTCTACTAATATACCCTCACATGAGATTATATGATGCAATAATGAAACTTTACAAATCCAAAAGTCACACTTGGTAAATTTTGTATAAAGATTATCCTTTCTTAAGGTCTTTAGCGCAATACTTAAAGTTATATCAATGATATTACTTTATCTTTGAATATATAAGAATTTCATCTTTAAATACTACCAAAAAATGATTAAGGTATTCTATAAAGACTCTATTCATTAAATCCACAAAGAAAGAAAAGGCATTAGTAATACCAAATAAATGAACTATAAATTCATCGTGTCAATACATTATATAGAATGATGTCTTGGGAATATCCTCCTTCTTGACACTTAATTCATGACATCCCGAACAAAGATAAATCTTGGAAGAGTATTGACTTCTACAGATTTGACTATACAAGTCATCATTACAGGGTAGAGGATACTTTTTCTTGATAGTGATGTTGTTAAGTTATCGATAATCAATGCATATCCATATTCATCCATATTTTTCTTAAAAAAATAGTTTCAACCCAAGGTGATTTAATTATAATAATGAATCCCTTTTCAATATTATCCTAGAGTTTCTTCTTAAATTCATGCATCTTAATTAGGGCCATTCTATATAGAATCTTGGAAATAGGTGTAGCACCAGGTGTGATTTCTATTGAAAACTCAAATTCATGATTCTTTATAAGACCATGAAATTATTTTTTAAAGACATAAATAAACTCCCATAAAATAATAATATCTTTGATGTAGAGTTTCTCCCCAACCATTTGAGATAAAAACCGTTTTAAAAAGGAATCATGACCCATATGATGGATGTAATTTCCATCGAAAGTTAATTTTTTCCATCACAATGATAGAAGATCATAGATTGGTTCATAATATAAAATTTAACATCACTTACTATAATATTCATTTTTTATTTATGTAGATAAATCCAATCCATTCCCAAAATAATATAAAATTCAACTAGAGGAAGAATAAAAATATTTCCAAGAAACACATTCCCACAAAATTCAACTGGAAAATAATCATAGACTTGGGATTAAATCATCATACTATTAGGGAATTTTATTATTAAATAAATATCTAATTTTTTAGGTGGTACCATGATAACCTTAAAAAAGTCTTCAGATATAAAATATCCAGTAGATCCAGAATCAAATAATTCATTAGCAGTTTTAGAGTAGATGGTAAGTGTACCTTTCACAACACAATTACTTTAACCCTCATTATAAATAGTTATCTCATGATATTTACATTTATCTCTAGTATTAAAGGTTTTTGATGTATATCATCATTATTTACCTTTATATTTGGTAACATGTTATAATATTTCCCATATTCCTTATATTTGAAACACTGGAGTGTGGGTGGTGCACTCTATGCTGCATTTTCTCTATTCACATAATTATCTAACTTCTTCCCTTAACTTAGACATTTGATTACCCAATTAATTTACTTTAAAAACTTGAAACATTTACCATTTTCCTTAATAAAATTTACCCCATGTTTCCTTCTAAATTTTGAGCATAAAGGAAATCTAATATTTTTCTCTCCATGGTTTTTATAATTTCCTTTGAATTACATTTTTATTTTCTTATCAAAAACACAAGATTAATAGATAACTCCAATATCCATCTCCAACTTGATATCACATAAAACAATTTCTTCATAGTTACTGAATTCCCTTATGTTTAACTCCTTTTGGATTCTTGGTTTCAAGACACCAAATAATTTATTAACATTACTTTCAAGTTGGATGATAATACCAGAAGCATACCACAGAAGTCTTGTATAATTTCCCTCATAGGTACCAATGCATTCATCATCCTTATATTTCTACTCAAAGAATTACTTATCTATTTTCATATGAATAATTGGAGGAAAATACTTATTGATAAATAAGATGTTAAACTCATCCCACTCTATAGATTCAATTTTTTCTTTTTTGATTTGTGTTCTTGATAAGAGTCCACTATTGACCTTATTTTCCTTCCAAATGATAAACAACCATTATAAATTTCTAATGTTCCTAACACTGGAGAATAAAAAATATCTTTCTAGTGGTGCTGATCCATTTCTTAGTGACTAGTGTATTAGTATACCCACTAAAATAAGGTAGAAATTACCTCACGAAGGACTCAACATATCGTTCCCCACTCATTTTATCATATGGAAACTCAATATGATTAATAATTTGATAATGTTGTGTGATCATATAAAAAAAACTTTGCATTCTATATCCCATACAATTTGGTTTCTCAGGAGGAAAATAATTGAATTTTCCATCACATTTAGAATTAACATGATCCCATCAAGTTCCAACCATTGAATAAAACCAAAATCATAATGTGAGAAATAATAATCATAGTGGGAAACCACGTAATCATGAAAAATAATTTACTGGATGTCTAAATCGCGACACCTTCTTCTATGAAAACTTAGGTTTAACCTATGAAGTTCATGATAATTACCAAAACTATAGGTCTTTATCCTATACTTAGACTTATCCACAAGGTTCTCACTATTGTTTTCTCATCCTAGTTTCCAAAGGTTATCTTAACCTTACTATGATACCAACTATAGTGACCCAAACTTTTCATACATAGATATTACATCTAAGTAAATGAATATTCGTTACATAACATAATGATCTATACTAGAATCATATAGGTCTAGTGTCTTTGAAAACATGGAATCATAAATAACTAGTTCATAACCGTTCTACATCATTTCCCACTTATATCATCATTACCATCACCCTTCTTAGAAATATCATACATAAAACCTTTCTTTATAACTTGGGAAAGGAAACATAAGAAAGGGTGAGATATGATTCTTATAAAGGTTAAACAAGGGATATAATGATGATAATATAAGAATAACATAAGAAAAAGTGCATGAAAACATGATCTTAATATTTGAAAACCACACCCTGCATATCATAGATCATAATATGGAGTCATGACATAAATCTTGGTAGTTTATAAGACATGAATCATAAAGTAATCAAATAACATGAGCCATGAGATCATAATATAGGCATAAGACATAGAATTGTCACATACACATAACCATAGAAAATCATTTCCTTAGTAGTCAATGCTCTTTTCAAATATAATAATATTGGAATGGGTTCACTCTCCAAAAAATCATAGTAGTCAAGGCTCACTACCATGACTATCATAGTGGACACAGTCCCTTACGGAACTGAGTTCACTCCCAGTTATAGTCCTATTTATCTCATGAGATATCAATCTTTACCCAATTAGTTAGAGGGAGATATAGGTCCCACCCATAACATAATGAAAATCATACATATGTTTTACATAAGATCATAAAACATTCATCATATCAGAACCCATAAAATAAATGGGTTTTATAAACATTTCATCACAAAAATAACATGTGGAAAAGGAATGGGTTTCATAAAAATCATTATATAATAAAAAAAACCATCTAGTGAATTTTAGGTCGGAATAGGTATGATGATGACCCAAGAGGGGGGGGGGGTGAATTGTTTCCTTTTAAATTTTTTACAATTCTATCGCTTAATAGAAAGAGATGATAGAGTGGTGTTTCTGTATGTAAGAATAAGTAGTGGATAAAATAAGAGAAACATAACATGACTATTTTTAGTGGTTCGGGGAATGAATATCCCATAGTCTACTCCACCAATCAAATTCTCTGCAGGCTTGGTGAATTTCACTAGTAAGGTCCTTGTATCATAAGACCTATCTACAACTGAGTGTAGACAATTGTTATACTTACAAATAAGTATTAAAAACAGATCTTTCTAGTTCTTTTACAGGGAACCAAAATATCCACAGCTTAGCACGAGAAGCTGACACTCCACCATGAATAAAACTGAGCAACCGATACTCAAAAAGAATCAATAGATATTTATTTGATAAAATAGTTTAAACTTTACAGTTGTAGCAACATGAAACTGAAAGAAGATGGATCTTTTACTTCAGAAGAATAATAATCTTTGAAATATGTCTTCATAGATCCAGTTGCACAAAATATCTTCAATTTTAAGAACAATAACAACAATAGAGCATCACAATTCCAGGATTGAACATGTATATCTCTAAAATGTATTCCTCATTTCTGAGATGCTCAATCGCTGTAGCACTGTAAATTAATTTTCACAAGAAAACTAGAAGAATAAAAACTATCAACATGGTTGAGAGAGATCCAAAAAATCCAATTTAGAAAGATATATATAACGATATATCTCGCAACAATATTTCAGATCCACAAAAGACGCATGATAAATTTAGACAATTCAAATTAAAAAATATAGCTCAGAGTACTCATAACTTCCCTTAAGAATTGGAGACAAAATCTCCAATGAATATGACCCTTTAAAAAAATTATAACCTGCTTTGAATCATTCAAAATCAATCTTTACATTTACCTGATATTCTAAAAATATTGTTGCATAAAACTCTGATAAAATCATAAATTCAAATGTCCAATGATGAAAAGGAAAACATAAGGTTCCTTCACAAAATTAAAAATACCAAACATAGGGTTAAAATATGTAGTGTTCATTCTATGAACATAAGGTTGATAATGTAAGTTTGATCACAAAATTAAGGTTGATGATCCATATGTTTTCTTCTCAAATGTAGGGTTCCATACTTACGTAGGCTTCTCATAATTTTTCTCTTTGAAAAAATGAAAGGTTTCATTAAAACGTAATGTTCTTTATCCATACTTTTATTCCAACTTAAGGTTGATTAACCATACATGCTGATCCTTTACCATAAGCTTTAGTAAAAATTTAGGGTATGTTCATTATGTTATGTTCTTCAGCGTAGGGAATGAACAGTGATTCTAGAAAATGAAAAACAATGAATAGTGTTTCCAGAATACATTTTAGAGAATTCCAAACACTTTGACGAATATTTATCATGAAATAAATAATTTAATATCATTCCAAAATAATAATTACACATAAAATTAATTCTCTAAAATATACTTAAAGTAAAATCATTAGTAAAACAAACAAAGTTATTTGTGAGCATCAAAATCAATAATATTTATAGAGTATTGTTGAGACAAGACATGCCTAACAATATCCCCCTTTTTGATGATCACAAAATCCATAAATTAAAACTTATAAATTAGAATTTTTCAAAAATAAATAAATTAAATTCTATTGTGAAATAAATTCTATTTAAAAGAATTATTTTGATAAAAATAAATGTTGTGTTTATCTAAATTTCTCCGACTTTTGTGAGATAAAAAAGAAAATAAATAAATAGATTAAAACATATTTAATGTCAGATAGATTAGTAAGTGAATGCTATAATAAACTATATAAATAAATTAGACTGGATTCTTGGATTCTAAACATAAACCTAAGATAATATGAAATAACATACACAAAAATAAAAATAAGGAGATTTTATTGATCAAAAATTGAAAATTTACAAGAAGCAGTTTGACTTGGAAATAAGGTTGATCAACAAAAATGGTTTGGGTACAAAAGAATTGTGTAGGAGTTTGATTGATTAAGGTTCTAATGATTTTGAGCAGCTTCAAACATATCCTTAAATTCATCCATCTTTAAATGAAATTTCTTCATCAAACTACCACCCAACTAAATATCCAGAAGCCTAGAATCGTGACTAAAATGAAAATTCTCAACAATATTGACTTTAAAAAAGTCATGTAGACTTTGTTCTTGCTTTATAAACTATTCCAACTTCTCTATAAACTAGTTAACTAGCAATCTAATACTAGGTTCTCCTTGAGTCAACTGATCAACAAGAAATTTTTAATTCTCTAAAAGAACTGAAAGTGGAGCACTGTTGCATTTCAGGTTCCATAGATGAGAATTCATGTCTGCCATAACCAATGTAATGGCCTAAAATATTTTAATCAAATATAGACTAGTATTAGGAGTAAGAGTAGATGTACTAGTCTGATCAAAATTACTTTTGATTTATTCAAACTAACTTCCCAAATACGACTTGAGATCTACAAAATCTGATTTAGTAATAGCTTCATACTTGAGTTTTCCAATATCATCCAACAAATACCATGTAAAAGAATCAAAATCCCTTATTGAAATAGTAGTATCATGATTTTCTTCTAAATTTTTCCTTACACTTTCAATCTCTTTTCATATATTAACATTTCATTCTTGATATTTATTAAACTTAACAACAATCTATTCTACATGATGAGACAAGGAATCAGATGATACTTCTTCTGGATTTGATGTCTGATCAATAACAACAAGAGAAAAAGGATTTTCCAATGATCTCTCTATATATTTTTAAGATGAATAAGATTAATTATTAAGAAATTCAGTCTGTCCTCTCGAAACATGACCTAACTGATTCACAGTTTGATTCACAACCACATCTGTAACTTCAGTTACTAATTTCTATAAAATTTGTTCTTCTTGAGTAACTCCTTTCTAAATAGTTTCTTCTGGAATATTTACATGTACTTGATCACTGATCATAGGTACAACAGGTAGCTTCTTATCTTGACTAACTACCTAAGTCTTCTCTTTAAGAATTGATTCCTTAAGATGAACTAAACATGTTTCCTCTCCAGAACCCAACACTGGTTCTTCAATTTTTTGAACAGGTATAATCCTAGGTTTGAGAACAAGTCCCTCTTTACTTTGTTCATCCTCTTTTTCTACTTCTATATAAAACCAAATCTTCCTCTTATTTGGTTGATAAATTCCATCAGTTCTAGATTCAACTACACCATCCTTTCCTAAAAAACCTTTCTCCCCCTGAGCAAAATCTCCTAAGCTATATTCTTCTTCAACACCAACAGGTAAAATTTTTCCTTTGACAATACTGCAAAAAAATCCTAGCTTGCTTAGAGTTCTGGAATTAAGCACATTATTATGATGGAACTTAACTCTTGAATCAACTAACTGAATCATATAATTTTTAAATAGGATTCGAGAAATTATCCTTCCATAAGGATAACAATTCATCATAGCATCTGGTTGAAAACAGAACCGAATATATTGAAACAAATATCAAGGGAAGTTCAGCTTGATATCACTCAAAAATAAAAACATGATGTACATGTCTGGGTACAAAATATTTTCCATCTCAGCCATCATTGGCACAATTCCAGTCAGAATAAACTTAACAAAAATTTTATGATCTGCCTTGAGATCCTTAACAAACATTTTTTATGTTATTTGTATTAAATAGAAAAAACATAATGTATTTTGAAGAATTATCCTTACTTCCAATATATCAAAGATCAAAACAGAAGACTCCTTCATACTATAAGTTCAAAATTTGTGATACTTCAGTAGAGGAAATAGAAAATTCCTTATCTTCTATACTTGTGAAAATCATATCTTCAGAATCACCAAAACTAAACTGTAAACTTTTATAAAAAGAGTTCATCTCTACCTCATAAAGAAATTAAGAATTTACTTCATTAAAAGAAGTCTTCATTCCTTGAAAATATAATGCCTATTTCAGAAGAAAATCCATATGGTACAACTATTATAAATCCACTACTTTTCCTTGAAGAATCTTTCATCTAGAGACACATTGTCACTTTGGTTCACTAGATTCACCATCTTCAACTCTCTTGGTTTTCTCCATTTCAAAAAATATGAAGGTTTGAGATTTTTTGTCTTCTAGGGTTTGGAATAAGGATGAAGGTTTTAGGTAAGGTGAAAGGATTTGGTAAACTAAGGGTTTGGTATTCGAAAGTTTTCTAATAGATGATGCATATCCTCATTTCCCATGTCATTACATAAGATAATCATTAAAATTTTAAAAATTATGCGGCGTGAATAAATTTAAAAATTAAAATAAATTAACTAGAATGTACAGATAAAATAAAATATTAAAGAAATTTAGATTTAAAGTAATTAGTAAATGATTTTGACATAAATAAATTGGAAAAAAATAAATAAAATAAATATTTAAAATTAAAAATATTATCATTTTTTAAAAAATTAAATAAACCTAACCCCCCCTTAATAAAATCAAAACTTGTAGTGGGAATGGGTTTAGTGAAAATATCAGTTAATTGATATTTAGTGTTAAAAAATTCTAAAGATATATCCTTTTGAAGAACATGATCTCTTAGAAAATGATGTCTAATATCAATATGTTTAGTTCTAGAATGACTTATGATATTTTTCGAAATATTTATAGCACTTGTATTATCACATAAAATAGGTGTATTATTAAAATTTAGTCCAAAGTCCATCAATGTGTTTTTCATCCACAACACTTGTGCACATCAACTACCTACAGTTACATATTCTACTTTGGTTGTTGATAAGGTAACTGAGTGTTGTTTCTTACTCGACCAAGATACTAAATATTTTCCTAAAAAGTGATAGGTTCCTAAGGTACATTTTATATCTAGTCTAGAACCTCTAAAATCATAATCTGAATATGATATTAAATTAAAATCAGTTGTTTTAGGATAAAGAAGAGATTAAAAAATAGTTCCTTTCAAATATCTAAAAATATTTTAACAACAATAAGATGAGATTATTCAGGATTTTTTTTGAAATCATATACTTAAAAATACTGGAAACATAATATCAGGTCTCCTAGCAGAAAGATATAATGAACTACCAATCATACCTTAATACAACTTGTTGTCCACTTGTTTTCCAGCTTCATCCAAATCAAGTTTTATATTAGTACACATGGGAGTTGTATATGTCTTGCTGTTTTCAAGACCGATTTTTTCAATAAATCAGTAACATATTTACTTTGTTTTAATACATTTCCATAATATTTTTTGATAAATTTGATGTCATAAAAAGAAATTTAATTCCCCCATCATGCTCATTTCAAATTTTTTTTGCATGAGTTATGAAAAATCATTAAAAAGTTTTTTTGATCCAAAAATAAAATCATCAACATAGATTTATACTAATATAAAATTCTAAAAAACTATTTTATTAAAAAGGGTTGGATCTACCAAAACAACAGTAAAACCATTTTTCAAAAGAAAAGAACTTAATCTTTCATACCAAGCTCTAGGTGATTTTTTAAGGCCATAGAGATCTTTAGTAAGTTTGAAAACATAATCTGATTTTTGAGAATTTTCAAAACCTAGAGGTTGCTCTACATAAACTTCCTCCATTAAATAACCATTAAAAAAGGTAAACTTAACATCCATATGATACAATTTAAATTTCAGGTGAGATGCATAGGATAAAATAATTCTAATTCCTTCTAGTCTAGCTACGAGGGAAAAGGTATCATCATAATCTATACCTTCTTCTTGATTATATCCTTTGGATACTAACCTAGATTTATTTTTAGTTATAATCCCTTGATCATATTGTTTATTTATAAAGACCCATTTTGTTCCTATGAATAGATAATTTGTTGGTATTTCAACTAATTCCCAAACTTTATTTCTTTTAAATTGGTTTAACTCTTCTTGCATTGACAACATCCAACTCTCATATTCTAAGGCCCCTTCAAAAGATTTAGGTTCTAATCATGATATAAAGGCAGAGAATTCAACTAGGTTTCCTACACTTCATCTGGTTTTAATGCCTATATCTAGGTTTCCAATAATAGTTTCTAAAGGATGATCCTTTAGGATTATAGACTATCTAGGTAAAACACTTTTAGGTTCTTTAGTATCATGTTTTTTGAACTGGACTAAATTTTATTTATATTTTCAAAATCATTTTTTTGGTTTTCAAGTCTCATGTTATCAGAAGAGTCAGTAGTTTCATCAGTTTGATCTATATTAAAAGGGTAAGTTTCATCAAACTTCACATGAACTGATTCTTAAACAATCCTTGACTTTTTATTAAATACTCTATAAGATTTTTAAGTTCTAGAATATCCTCAAAATATTCCTTCATCAGCTTTTGGATCAAACTTACCAAGATTATCCTTGGTGTTCAGGATATACACCTCACATCCAAAAACATTGAAGTATTTTACATTAGGTTTTCTGTTTTTCCAATGTTTATAAGGTGAATTTTTGAAAATATGCCAAATTAAAACTCTATTTATAATATATCAGGCTTTGCTTACAGCTTCTTCCCACAAGTAGGTTGGAAGGGCGTATTCATTTAACATAGTCCTAGCCATTTCATGAATAATTCTGTTTCTTTCAATAATTATATTCTGTTGAGGTGTTATTAGTACAGTTAAGGTGTATTTAATACCCTTATTTGAGAAAAAAGAATTAAATTATTAATTCTCAAATTCACCACCATGATTACTTCTCAATGAAATTGTATTAAAACCTTTTTCATTTTGAACACTTTTACAAAAACTTTCAAAAATAGTAAAAACTTCATTTTTGAGTTTTAGAAAATAGACTCATGTAAATCTAGAATAATAATCAACTAAAACATATACATATAAGTTTCTAGCCAAACTTTCTACTCTTGATGGTCTGAATAGATCCATATGAATAAGTTCTAGGGGATTTTATGTAACAATTTTGTTAATAGATTTGAAAGAGGATTTGTGTTGCTTGCCAATTTGACATGCATCATGGAATCTATCACTTTAAAATTTAAGACAAAGTAAGTCATAAAATAACTGTTTCTTAGTTAATTTATGTGAAGCATAAATTTTACAATAGACAAGTCGTATATGAAAAATCCATGACTCATTTATCTTAGAAGTTAAACAATTCACTTTATGTTTACATAAGGAATTTAAATATAGAGTGTAAACATTATCTATTCTGGGTAATCTAAACTTAATCAATTTATCTTTAAATACAACACATGAATTGTTAGAAAAATCAACACAATATCCATCATCATAGAGTTGAGATATACTTATCATATCATGCTTCAATCCTTGTACATATAGTACTTTGTTAATTGAGGCAGTCTTTGGATCTCTAACTATTCCAAGTCCAATTATCTTTCCATTATCATTGTCACTGAAGGTGACTAGGCCTCCATCTATTTGAGTCAGTGCATTGAAGTCTGATGTATTTCCACTCATATGCTTGGAGCATCCACTATCCATGTACCATATAGCCTTTTCTTTTCTCTAACTTGTTACCTACAAATATAATTCAAAAAAAAGTTTGTTTTGGTACCCATATCTTTTTGGGTCCAGAAGTGTTAGCTAACAAAAATTTGGGAATCCAAACATTCTTTATTTTTCCATGACTTATGTCATTTACTTAGATAAAAGCTTTTAAATAAAATCTCTTTTAATCTCACTTTTTTTAGGATTTATCAAGTAACAGTTTTTTGTTATATGTCCTTCTATTCCATGAAAGTGACAAGTAATGGTTTTTGAATTGGAAACAAAATAATTCTTATACAGTTTGGATTTTTCACCCTTACTGCATATACCAAATCTTTCCTTTTTAATGACATTTTTCTAATAATTTCATTCAGAATGTTTTCTCCTTTTCTAAAAATAAGAGAAACACTTTTATAAGTTTCTACTTCATTTTGTAGTATTTTAATCTTATTTTCATGGTCAATACAGTTTTTAGTAGATGAGCTAAATTTCTCAACTAACTCTTTATGTTGTTTAAGTAAATTATCCCTTTCTCCAAAAATAGTATTATGAATATTCTTTAAATATTTGTGTTTCTTTAATAAGGAGTCATATCTTTATTCCATCATAGTGAAATAAGCAGCCATTTTATCATTCGAATAACTAAAATCAGAATCATATGAATAGTGGGTTTGTACCTTATCTTCTTCTTCTATAAATCACATATTTGCTTTTAGATTTGACTATTCCTTCTTTGAATTAGAAATTGACGAGCTTTTGGAGTCTTCAGAAACACTCCAAGTAGCCTTGATTTCTTTTTTTTCTTTATTTTCATAATCGGAATTTTTATGATACTTCTTTTCTATCATTATCTTCTCACCTTTTATTTGAGGAAAATCAGGTCTTATATGAACCAATTTTTTTCATTTATAGCATCTAAATTCCCTTGATTCTTTATCATCCTTTTTGAAGGGTTTTCTAAATCCTCTTTTCTTCTTATAAAACTTGATAAACTTTTTGGATAATTGAGCCAGATCTACTTCAGAGTTAGATGAGTTTGAATTCCTTTATTCTCTGAATTATTGCTGATTTTTTTTATTTTCTTATGAGATGTTATCTTTAGAGAAGTATTATCCCTTTTCATTAGGACTTTATGATCTTCAGCTTCATCTTCCATTTCGGCTTCATACATTATCAGTGTCCCAATGAGTTCTTTCATTGCCAGATTTTTGATAGGAGATTATTGTCAAATATAAGCTGATATACCATTCCATTTTGCAGGCAGTACTCTCAATACTTTCAAATCTTGATTTTATTGATTGATAGGCTCACCCAAATATGTAATGTTGTTAACAATTTCTGTAATCATTCCATTCATTTGAGTGATGCTTTCTCCATCAACCACTCTGAATGTATCAAATTTTAGTTTTGCTGTTGAATACCTCATTTTTCTTACATTGTTTATATCTTTAGAGGAAACTGCAATTGTCTGCCACATTTCATTAGATGTTGGACATTGTGATACACAATTAAATTATTCTGTTCCAAGACCACATATGATAGCGTTCATATCTTTAGAGTTCATATCATATTAATCTTCAGTTTTAGTATCCCAATTTTCTAGTTTCTCAAGAATCTTATAGGGATATAGGATTTTTTAATAAACTCTATATCCAAGATTTTTTATATAAATAATCATCCTTGATTTCTAGAAACCATAATTTTCTCCGTTGAAATATGGAGCAATAACCATTGACATTCCTTCCCTTGGATCAATCATTGCCATATTTGTATAGATCTTATGATTTTAACTTCTTATAGATCTATTGAAAAAATCAACCTTTGATACCAAATGTTAGTTCATAATGGATACGACGATGACATAAGAGGGGGGGGGGGGGTGAATTGTGTCCTTTTAAAATTTTCACAATTCTTTTCACAATTCCATCACTTAATAGTAAGAGATGATAGAACGATGTTTCTATATGAAAGAATAAGAAGTGGATAAAAGCATAGAAATAGAACATGACTGTTTATAGTGGTTCGGGGCATGAATATACCCTAGGAAACTCCCCCAATCATCTTCTCTATAGTATTGGTGAATTTCACTAGTAAGGTCCTCATATCATAAGACCTATCCACAACTGAGTGCCGACAGTTGTTACCCTTACAAATAAGGATTAAAAATAGATCCTTATGGTTCTTTTATAGGGAACCAAAATATCCACAACTTAACATGAGAAGCTGAAACTCCCCCATTATTGAAACCAATAATCCAACACTCAAAATAATCAATAGATATTGATTTGATAAAATAGTTTAAACTTCATAGTTGCAGCAGCACACAACTGAAAAAATATGGATCTTCAACTTTAGAAGAATAATAATCTTTGAAATATGTATGAAGAGATATGGTTTCACAAAATATCTTTGATTTTAAGAACATCAACAATAAAATAGAATCACACTTCTAGGATTGAACATGTATATCTCTAAAATGTAGTCCTCATTTCTAAGATGCTCGATCACTGTAGCACTGTAAATTAATTTTCCTAAGAAAACGCGAAAAATAAAAATTATCAACATGGCTGAGAGAAATCCAAAACATCTGATGTAGAAAGATATATATAATGATATATCTCACAAAAATATTTAAGATAAGAAAAATTTTCTTGATAAATTGAGATAATTAAAATTAAAAAATACATCTTAGAGTAGTCATAAATTCCCTTAAGAATATGAGAGAAAATCTCAATTGAATACTACCCTTTAAAAAAATTATAAAGAGCTTTGAATCAGTCGAAATTGAGCTTTAAATTGCCCTAATATTCCGTAAACACTGTTGTAGAACCAATAAAATCATAAATTCAAATATCCGATAATGAAAAGTCAAACTTAAGGTTCCTTCACAAAATGAAAATATACCAAACGTAGGGTTAAACTACATAGCATTCATTCTCTTAACATAAGGTTGACAATGTAAGGTTGATCATAAAAGTAAGGTTGATGATCCATATGTTTTCTTCTCAAAAGCAGGGTTCCATACTTTCGTAGGGTTCTTTAACCATACTTTTTCTCTTTGAAAAACTTAAGGTTTCATTCAAACGTAATGTTCTTTATCCATAAGTTTATTCCAACATAAGGTTCATTAACCATATGTACTGATCCTTTACCATATGCTTTAATACAAATGTAGGGTATGTTCTTTACATTGCGTTCTTCAACATAGGGAATGAACAATGATTCCAGTAAATGAAAAACAATGAACAATATTTCTAGAATATATTTGAGAGCATTCTGAACACTTTGATGAACATTTATCATGAAATAAATACTTGAATATCATTCCAAAATAATAATTAAACATAAAATTAATTCCCTGGAATATACTTAAAGTAAAATCATTAGTAAAACAAACAAGGGTATTTGTGAACATCGAAATAAATAATATTTATAGAGTATTTTTGATACAAGACATTCCCAATAGAGAAATAATAAGGATGATGTCCTTAGATCATATTCCCAGAAAATCATAATCAACATTGAAGGTTGTTGTTGTTGATGAATCAAAATATCATTAAAACATTCTTGATGAAAATAACCATTCCATTTGAAATAACTTCTTCAAGATCTTAAAATTTAAAAAATATTATGGAAGAGAATTTATTTGAAAATAAACATGGGAAAATATAAATTAATATTCAAAAAATCGATCTTTTATGACCATGGGTAATTCCTTTCATGTCGTACAAGTTAAAATACAATCCTATATTTTTTTCGAAAAATTCAAAAAGTACCTCATTTGGAAAATGACAAGATTTTTTTTCAAACTATTATGTAAAATGTAAAAGATGGTTAAAAATAAATTTAAAAAATTATATGATAATTTTAAAAACCTTCTTCAAAATATTTTTATAAAATATGGACATGGAAGAAAAATATTTTTTGATCGAAGAGAGAAATGAAGTCGATTTTCTTTAAAAAAATATTTTCAGTCTCTTAAGTATATTAGGTAAAAAAATGGAAGAAAAAAATGTATTTTAAATAAATAACCATATTAAAAGAAAATACATGAGAATATTGAGGGATTTATCCTAATATTTCATCATCTAAACTTAATCATAAACTATCCCGATAAACAATGAGATTGTAACATGAAATGCCTTACCTCAGGTCTCACTTCCATCGTACATTTTAAAAACTCTTACTTAATAAATATAGTTATATTATACATATTATTAAATAACCATAACCATATATATAAAACCATATATTATTTAATTTTAGCCTTTTATCACCCATTTATTTACAATTCTTTATTAAAATCTCTACTTTGGGGGATAAATGCTTTGTTTTTTATTTAAGTTTTGGTTTGGTAGTTTTAATTCTTATACGTTGATTATAGTTCCATCATCTCTAGAATTTTAATCATGGTATGAAATATATATATATTTATTATATATATGTATATATTTATATTCATCCATAAAAGTTATGGATAGAAAAATGAATTACACTATTCATAGAGACGGTAAGTCGTACATACGCATGAACGCTATTTTTATTTAAAAAAAGATGGAAATAAATAAAGTTAAATATTAATTCACCTTTAAAATATCATTATTATATCATATATATCATATATATTCATTAAATCCATCATCATTACTATCCAACTAAAATATAAATTAAAAACGAATCACATTGCTTTGTGGAGGTGGTAGTCCACACGTACACATAAGCGACATTATCATTTCCAAAACGATTATATGGTAAGAAGGTAGACATGATATTATGATTATAGAAATATAGCTGTGTCATAAATATCATATATAAATATTAAAACCATCATAATACTAATCCAAAAAATATGGTGATGAAAAATAAATTGTATCGCAACATGGTGATGGTAAGACGTGTGTACGCATGAGTGATACTTTCACTTCCAATTTGATGGAAATGAGGGTGTATAATGGTATTTTAATAATTATAATAAAATTTAGTCATATTTAGGATACTTAATTTATTATTTTTTGAAGAATATAAAATATTTATAGGATGTAAAATAAAATTTTAAAATAAATTGATCAGTTAAAGAGATTATTTATTTTTTGAAATGATTCCTTTATATCTTCTCTAAAGGGCTTTAGGGTGGGTCTTTTCGGAATAAAAAAACCTCTAGAATGTGAATAGATAAGTATAGAAGTTAAATTGGTAGGATTTGGTCAATATATAAGACTCAAAGTGGTGTGAAGAAGAGAAAGGAGGGTGCCTATTTATAATCGAGGAGAGCGACACTCTTTAAATTTATTAAAACATTAAATTATTATAAAATAATTTTGATATCCAAATGGATAAAAATTTATTAATATTTAAATATTAGATGATTATTAGTATAAATCCTTTCATAAAATAAAATTTTACAATATTGTATCACATTTTTACCCTTATAGTTTATTTTTAACTACTCGTTATCCTTTTTGACAATTACCTTAATATTATAGTTTTCTTTCATTTAAGGGTTAATAATGTTACTATAAAATAAAAAAGACCCATAAATGGATAATATTTGATTTTTAAAACCATATATCATTAATTTGGGTACATATAAGTTTTTTATGAATTTTATATCATTTAATAATATATTATTTATTATAAAATATCATTAATATCATTTTAACACTATTGATTTAATTTAACTTTAAATACATCAAGATAAAGGTAGAATTAGAATATAATGCTTTAAAACAACCCTAATATCTCATATAGTTGTAGAAATATTTTGGTACACATAAAATCATTCAAATTATATCTCTTTTAATATTTTTCAAAACATTTATTATATTTTTTTATTGAATGGAGAAATACTTCATTGGTGTTGCTTAAGAAATTAATGTCATTATGTAATTAATAAAAATTAAAAATAAATTTTATAAGTAAAATAATTTCATTAATCTCAAAATAGACACTTATATTCATCCATAACCTACTTTTTTTCCCTATGTGGTCACATAATAGATATTAAAAATAAAGAGAGTGAAAATTTGTAACTTTTTTTGATTTAAAATATTATATAGGTCCTTTTTATAGACATGTTTCCATTAAACTAATAAATTTATAAACTAATTTGATAATTGTTGAATTAAATTAATAAAATAAGAATTAGGATGAAAATTATGACCATACCAATTAGTTTTAACATAGATTAATCTGATTTACCCTTTATCAAGGTGATAAATTTTACCATGATTATTATTCATATTGACAAAAAATGGACCTATTTACTAAATTTAATCCTTAAAATTATAAATATGTAATTAATTCTATCCAATTTAATACCTATAAATGTAATAACTTAATGTTAAATTAAGTTCGTAAAATTCAATGAAAATTATTTTTTAGAAAATGCATTTTAAGCATAAAATTGGATTTATTATTATCCTATGCATAATAAAAAATCGTAGAATAATGTTAAAAAATTTGATTAAATATATAATATATAAATTTAATTAAAATAATTCATCAATAATGATTAATTTAATTTATTAGGATAAAAATACATTGCGCACATAAAAACAGTTTATTAAAAAACATCTGATTTATTTTTAAATGATTTTTATTTTTATTTATAATTAATTGATAACTAGTGAATTAATTTCATACAAGTGTAAAACATACATTTTAATAATTTATTTAGTCCTATTCATACCCATCAATCCAATGGGTAGGTGATAATTATATTTTAATAGTATATCACTGTTTATATAAACTCGTTGTTGTGAGTAACACAAGTTATCAATGAAATTAAATTTATTTTAAAACATATTTCTTAAAATATTAGGGTGTTATAACCCCTTTACTATAAAAATATGTTTATGTTAATGTTTTTTTATATGATATCACATGTTACAAATGAAAATTAGGGAAAATATGGGTGAAAAATAATTCTGAGAATTCCACCACTACATCAAGGGTGGATGTGAGAACATGCCCAAAAATTGTCTCCCCCAGAAGATCCCAAAAGGATGTGTTTTTCATCCAAAAATAGTTTTCTAAAAAAAGTTGTCTAGACTATAGTTCAAGAAAAAATATCTTAGTTCATTGGTCCCTGTTGGTGTATTATATGTTTTGGGCATAATGTAGTTGATTATTGCCATAATTTTTCCATTAATGGAGATTATAAAAGGCCAACAATAAGGAGGAGAAAAGATGATTGGATACAAAATTCACCAAATAAGATAAGATTTAATATAACCCTAAAGAACCAATTTGGATTCTTGAAAAATTTCTATGAATATTCTAATGGAGGTGGTCATTATGATTGTCATGACCCCCTCCCTCCAAAGATACCACAATGAGGGGAGAGAGATAATGAGCCCAGAGTCCCACCTCTAGTAGGAACTAGGTTAGCAACTAGAACTGAGGGTATAAGAATATCATGTAAGGGATAAATTACCCTCTATAATATAAATAAGATTAGGAGATAAGATGAATCAGCCACAATCAACTCTATGAAATATATATAAGAAAACCAAAAACCACCCCACAATGCATGAAAAAATAAAACTAATACAATAAAAGTATACAAAGTAAATACTCAAAAGTAAAGATAAAGTATAAATACAACAACTGTCAAGGATATAACCTAGTAATGTCTAGAATAGTCCACATAATCTTCCTAGAAACCTGAAAATGCTTTTATATACATAGGGTGAGCATAAAAGTATAATCAGTAGGGAAACCAAAGTCTCTCATGCACTTGTGAAAGAAGCATACTAATGAACCTATGAGAAAATAGCAGAACCAAACAGAACCTATACATGTATACTAACGAAACTCAGCCTCACCAAGTAACACTCACCAAATAACTCAAGTCAAGTAATATAATATAACATGATCACATCGATAAGGGTATGCTGCACCACTTTCCCACTGGTATACAACTCCCACACCCAACATCTTACATCTTGGTGCTCCCATATCTTTCATATACCAAACCACCCCACAAGCACGACCATAAAATATCACGTACAAAGACATCTAGGCTTGCCACCCCACAAGCATGGCCATGTTACACCTCGCCCAAAGACACCTGGGATACCGCCCCACATTAATGGTCACATATCACTCGAAAAAACATGGGCCATAAAATATCTCTCATAAACACCTGGGCTATCACAACCATTATCTAATGCACCAAAAAACCTCCATCCATCACATCCTATTAAATACTTACCTCACCTAAAATAGAGAGTGGGAAAGTGTCACAAATCAACCCGTGTCGACCCTGAACCGGTCACCTGAGTCGATCCGTGATAAGGCCCTAAGGGCGTTACCGATCCCCATGGACTGGCATAAGCACCCAGGTATAAAATAAAACCCATGGTAATGATTTAACTAAAGTCATAAATATAAACAAATCACAATTCAAATAAACCCAAACTAAATATACACAACCAAACATGGTATAAAGAGATTCCAAATTTAATGTTTACAACACTAAGAAGAAACCCCAAAATAATTACAAAAAATGAAAATTAAAATCTGACCCAAACCTCCATACAATGTGAGGAGCAACATTCTCAAGACGCCACCACCAAATTCCACAAGGAGTTACACAAGGAACCCAAACCGTCCAAAAAATACTCCTTGCGTTTACCTAGAATAAACATACAACATGATCTAGATACACCCAAGGGTGTATGTAGGGTGTGAGACAAAACCATGTAGGATTCCACTTAGATAAAAATATTACATGCCAAAACATTTAAAAGATAATATAACATGGTTATTCAAGTAAAATGTTTTAAAAAATTTCTAGGAAAAACATATTTATAGGTAAACACTTAAAAAAATAACAGTTAAAAAAACCAATTTTCAACCAATTTATTGAATAAAAACAATAATTTATAAATATAACACTGACACACAAGTGGTCTTCTATATGCCAATGAATGGAACCACATAATATATATTAGAGCAGCATGAGTAAATCCCCTAGGGTTAATCTAGCTCGAGTGGGACACCAGAACCTCATACCATGGTGTAACGTGGCATAAAAACCACGACCATAAGCATTCTCATGCATGATACACTAGGATGGGACACCCCAATGGCCTAGTGGTCTCCCATTGTCATAGTTTAGTTAGTGTTGTAAGCATAAATCATGCTAAGTGAAACCAGGCTGTAGCCACTTCCGAATCACTAGTGTACTAGAACTAACTAGCCCACCTAGATGCCCAGGATTATCATGAGATCAAGTTAATATTGAAATCCCACAAATACCACCAATTTCACAAACCAATACCAAACATTTCAAGGAAAACACCCTTTTTCCATAAAACAAACAAATTTCTATTTTACTCACAACAAAACCCCCTTTCATTTCATTTATTATCACTTTCACACTTCACAAAATTCACTTTTTACAAACACAAGAAGAACAAGACATTTCTCAACCAATTCCATGGGAAAAAACCCTTTTTATAAATCCACACATAACCCAAATCAATTCCAAAACACACCTTTCATCAATTAAAAGTTCACAATTCATATTTAAAACTGCACATCAAATCCGACATTCTAAATTATTTCATTTTACATATAAAAATTACTTTCATATCTATCCACACCTCAAGTGCCTTTTAGAACATGGTTTTCACTTTTCAAAAAACCCATACAACCTTTCCATGAAACATCACACTAAAAAACACACACAAAACATAGCCACTTTCCACTTCAAAGTCCAAACCCATCACATAAGCATACCAAACCCTTCAAAACATATTTTGGATCACTCACATAATTTAATAAACCATTTATACAATTTATAAAACACTTACAAGAATCACAAAAAGACATTACACTTAAAATACACACAATTTCATGTAGATTTATCATTAAAAAACTAATTTCTCATCTAATACATTCAAAAACCACTTTTTAACCACACAATTAAAGTGTAAATCATGTAAAAATTAACTAAACAAACAAGTAAAATCATATAAAAATGACAGGACATGGAACCACCTACCTTGGTAAAGAAATTGCCAGAATCTGGTGCAAAATATTGATCACACCTCAATTACACCTAAAAAAACCATAGTAAGACAAGATTTACCCAAAAACATTAAGATCAAATACTAACTCACAATATTCAACCCTAAAAACAGAATCCTACCCACCAGAAAATAAAATCCCAACAAAAATAGGAAGAAGAATTACCCAAAGGAGAAGGGGGGTGCGACTGACAGAGGGAGGAGGTGTGGCTGCCGGAGGGGAGGGCACCAATGGGGTCTCATGCCGGAGAGGCACGAGTAGGGTCATGTGAGGGAGGGATGCTGGTGGGGTCATGTGAAGGTGGGTGGCTGGTGGGGTCATGTGAGGGAGGGAGACCAAAGGAGGATGGAGGGAGGCTGCTGAAAGAGGATCATCAAAAGGGATCCATGCACGTAGTGAGGAGAGAGAGGAGAGACTACTCACACGATAGGGAGGGGGGAGAAGGGGGTGCGTCATGTAGGGGAGAGGGGTGAGAGAGGAGTAAATAAAAACCCTAATAATAATAATAAATTAATAATAATAATAATAATAAACTTAATGATAATAATAATATTATTCATAATAAGAATATTATCATTACATTATTTCTTTTTTATTTTAATTTCTTTCATTTTCATTTTAATTTAATAAATTTTAAACTTAAAAAAAATACTCAAATATAAATAAAATAACCGTGACCGCAAGATGCCTGGTTGGGGTGTGAAATGTTTTCCCACCATAACACTTTCATCCCCCAAAAATCCATTCCAAAGTTTAACCCAAAATAAAAAACCAAATCTCCTTCACAGCTTAAGGATACTCCCAACGAACGTCAAACGAGAAGAAGACTAGGAAACTTACAAACAAAAAAGTGACTTACAAATCAAACTCCAGAGACCCAATATGGACTCCCTACTAAGTATCACCCATCTCCAAAAGTGAAAAAAACTCTTGAATATTGATCAAAGAAAAATAAAATTCCCACAATGCACAATTCAATCTCTTAAACCGCAACACCGCAGACCTTACTAGAACAAACCCGCACCACTTTCCCAAAAAAAACTAACCAGATCAAACCACAACTTATGAACAGTCTCATAATCTTAATTCAATAAAACTATGGGTTATGCTCTAATCTCATCGTTTATTCTAGAGAGGAGCTTAGAGTTATATGGATTCGAATGAGACCACCTACCACCAAGCCAATCACCAAGAACAAAACCAAATTACTGACACGGGGAGACCCAAATGGACTCCCCACCATAAGAAACAACCTAACACCTGAGATAGAACTAGGAAACCAATATGGGGAGACCCAAACAGACTCCCCACCACAAGGAATAGGCTGCATCAATTTAACCTAGATGAATTTTTAGCTAGACCTATGGTGGGTCTCCCCACTATTAGAACTAACCTAAATGCGTAACTTGTATAATCCATCATGGGAGCCCGACATGGGCCTACTTGAGAAGTTCCCACACCAAAAAACATAAATTGATGAGGAAATACAACATAGATCAAACTTCCCACCCAAGGGGTCTGATTAAAAGGACTCTGAACCAAATGGAAAACGTCAAATAGTTCACTACTCTAACGAGGAATTACCATCGTCAGATGAGCCCAAACCAAAACCAAGATCAACTCACAAGGCTAGAAATACATGAATAATGTCATGGAGATTTTCATCCAAAAATTTTCAACCACAGAGGTTCGAAAAATGAGACAACCACACCTCTTTATAACCAAGGAGGAACTCTTTCACCCATGTAGTTCATAGAAAAGAAAAAGGGTCCTCACAACCCCTCCATCCAATGAGACCATACAGGATGGAACAACTACCCAAAAGTCTTAATATGTATCTATTTTCCAAACTGAAGATAGAAACTAGACCAAGGTCCTATACATCCCCTGGGGGTTCCTAACTTTGTGATAGTTTCTTTCTGGGACTTATGTCTAGAGATCTGGTGATTGAAGCATCTCCTTCCTCACAGTCAGGTATCAAAAACCCCCGAACAAGACTTCTCATACTGGTGCCACAAGAAACCACACCACATCCTAGAAAACACCAACAGAACACAACATACCCTGATATTCACTTACTCCTAAATGACACATTCACCAAAATAGGGGATTAAAAGATCTACACGCATCATCCATTTCGCTCTGAATAAGAAACAATAGAATAAAAAACACATCAAAGGCACCTTCACTCAGAATAGAGAAACTCATAATTCCTTAAAAGGAACATGCTTCCATTAAATTGGAGGCTCTTGAAAGGTCCTTCACATCCACCTTCACATTTAAGTGGAAACATAACACTGAAACATGTCACTAAACATGACCCTTGCCACTGATATAAACATTATATGGATAGGGACCTTAAACCGAGTCCCCACCAACACACGATTCCTAAAAATGGCCTTAACAGCCTCTTACGTTCGGACTTGCCACATTGGTGGACTTTCATGATCCTTTACTTAGAATAAACTGATGAAAGAACTAAAGGCCCTTTAAAATAGAAACCAACATAGACAACTCCAAACTGATTCCACCTTTCCTCACTAGAATTACTTTCACCACTTTCAGATAGGACCTTCAGACACACTTGTGTTAGACTTCACCTTTAATAACTCAGGAAACTCAAGAAACCAAAGTCACTTTCAACTTTGCACATCCACTCTCTCGCTACGAGAGGGATCACTTAATACAAAAAGGAGAGGGTAGACTCAATCTCCAAAGTTTAAGAAGTAAGTTCTTCTATTGATCAACTGGAGGATTTTCCAATGATGAATCACCCATGGTCACACTTCAATAATGCATTAACTCTTTATGGGGGCATACACTAGTGAACGATGAAAACCAAAGACCCAATCAAACTGATCCATTCTCCAAAATTTGCCACAAACCAGAACTAAACACACAATGGGAACCACAACAAGGCTTCCCAAAACACTTCTAAAAAAAGTACACTAGCCATCGCTACAAATTAACTTACCGATGAAACACAAACCTAAAACATCATTTAAACAAGAGGGTTTCCCAACTCAAAACACCCCACAACAACATTCCAAGAAATACAAATACACATGACACATTTCATTTAAAAACACTTTTGGAAATGAAATAAGACTCGTGGGTTGCACATTTAACATTAGTACCTCATGAAGGCTCACACATTCATTTCCTTGTGCCAACAATGAACCAACTCACTGTCCACATATAACCCATGCATGTGGGCACCCATAAAGATACAAAAGATAAAAAAAATATTTTCCATTTTTCAGAACAAACATTCAACCCATATCCTCAACTTTCCCATTTTAATTTCCATTTCAAAACACTTCATGTTTCACAACAAGCCCCATTTCACTAATTAACATTTAATTAAAAAAACACACCTCCTTATTCAAAACAATTTTCTAAAATCCTTTCAAAAATCATCTTCCATTTTCCAAACAACAAATTTTTCAATAAACCACAGTTTTTGATTATAAAAACTCAATCTAATTGAAATCCTTCTTGTTTTACACAAAAACAATTTCATTTAAATCTGAAATTTTAATAATTTGTTCAAAAATCACCCTAAAAAACAATTTTCCACCCCTTTTAAAAATCAAACCACTTCCATTTTAAAGTCCATGTTTATTAATATTTCAAACAACGATTTTCAGCTTATTTTTTTTGAATGCAAGGAGAAATAAGATGATGCGAGAGAAAACTAGTGTCGATAGGTGACCCAGACATATGGTTGACGACCATACACCAATCACACCACCATCATAGAGAGTGTTATAGGGCAATGTCTATAGCTCCACATGGATTGCCTAGCCTTGTGATCTTACTAAGACTAATGATCCAACTCTCTTTTCATTTCCCAATAAACTAATAACCACAAGGATCAAATGAATAAGATAAAAATTAACTTCCCATGGGGATTTGATTACTATCACAAGGTGTGTTGTCCAGGAACCACACTCATAACTAGAACATCAAGTCCCAAAAATCATAGCTCTGGTCTACCCAGACTCTTCCCCAAAGAACAAGCCCCAAAAGAGAAAACCTTCCTCTGATACCATTTTGTCATGAACCAACACAGGTCGACCCTAAACTGGTCACCCAAGTCGATTTTTGATAATAAATGAAGGGCATTCCCAATCCCCATGGGCTAGAACAAGTTCATGGGTATCAAATAAAACCTTTGGGAATGATTTACCTAAAGTCATAAATAAAAATAACTCACAAGACAAATAAACCCAAACTGAAGATTCACAACCAAATAGGGTATAATTAGATTCCAAATTTAAATTTTACAACACTAACAAAGAACCAAAAAAGTACTACAATAAATTAAAAGTAAAACTCCAATGAAAACCTCCATGCAACATGAGGAGATACATCCTCAAACCGCTACCACCAAAATCCACAAGGAGTTACACTAGGAACACAAACCATCTATAAAACCTACCTTGCCTTTACCTGGAACAAACATACAACAAGATCTACATACATCGAAGGTTGTATGTTGGGTGTGAGGAAAAGATCAGTAGGATTCCACCCAGATAAAAATATTCCATTCCAAAAAATTGAAAAGATAATCCAACATTCTTATTCGAGTAAAATATTTTAAAACATTTCTATGAAAAACATATTTATAGGTAAACACCTAAAAAATAACACTTTTGAGGAAAACAAATTTTCAACCATTTTTTTAAATAAAAAAAGTATTTATAAATATCACACACACACAAGTGGTCCTCCATATACCGACATATGACACCAAATCATATATAGTAGATCACCATGGGTAAATCCCATAGGGTTAATCTAGCTCTATTGGGATACTAGAAACTCATACCTAAGTGTAAAGTAGCTTAGAAACCATGAACATCATAATTATCATGCACAAAACACTAGGAGGGGACACCATAATTGCCTAGTGGTCTCACATATTCATAGTCTAGTTAGTGTTGTAAGCGTCAATCCCGCTAAGTGAAACTGGGCCGTAGCCACTTCCGAATCACTAGCATACTAAAACTAGCTAGACCACCTAGATACCTGAGATTCTTGTGGGCTCAAGATCATGTTAAAATAACACATATATAACCAATTTAATAAACCAATAACAAACATTTAAAGGAAAATACCCCTTTTCCATAAAACAAACCAATTTCTATTTTACTCACAGAAAACACATTTTCAATGCATTTATCATCACCTGCACACTTCAAAAAAAATTTCTTTTTACAAACATAAGAAGAACACGCCATTTCTCAAACAATTCCACATGCCAAACCCCTTTTTATAAATCCCCACATAACAAAGATTAATTCCACAATACACATTTCATTAATTAAAATTTTATAATTCATATTGAAAAGTGAACATCAAATCCAACATTCCAAAGTATTTTATTTTCCTTATAAAACTTACTTTCAAATATATCAACACCTCAAGTTTATTTTTAAAAATGGTTTTCACCTTTCAAAAAACCCATAAAACCTTTCCCTGATACACCACACTAAAACACACACACACAAAACATATCCAACTTACACTACAAAATCCAAACCCAACACATAAGCATGCCAAACCCTTCAAAATTTATTTTTCACCACTCGCACAATTTAATAAATCCTTTACACAATTTATAAAAACACTTCGAAGAATTACAACAAGACTTTACACCTAAAATACACACAATTTCATGTAGAAAAATCATTCCCAAACCAATTTCTCATCAAATCCCTTAAAAACCCACATTGACACCACAAAATTAAGTATAGAGCATGTAAAAATTGACTAAACAAACCAGAAAAATCATTTAAAAATGATAGGGATGGAACCACCTACCTTGGTGAAGAAATTTCTAGAATCTAGTGCAGAATCTTGATCGCACCTCAAAGAAACCCTATAAAAGAAATATTTACCAAAAAATATTAAGATATAACCCTAACTCACAATATTCAACCCTAAAAATGGAACCCTACCTAGAGGGGAAGGAGGGTGTGGACGCCAGAGAGAGGAGGTGAGGCTGCCGGAGGGGAGGGTGTCGACGGGGTCACGTTCTATAGAGGCGTCGAAAGGGTTATGCGGGGGAGGGATGCTAGTAGTGTCGTGCAAAGGAGGGTTACTGGTGGGGTCGCATGAGGGAGGGAGGCCAAAGGAGGGGAGAGGGAGGCTGCCAGAGAAGGCTCAACAGAAGGGATCCGCATGCATCGGGAGGAGAGGGAGGAGGGGCTGGTCACATGATAGGAAGAGGGGGGGGGGGGGGGAGGGGGTGCGTTGCATAGGGAAGAGGGGTTAGGGAGGAGGGAATCAAAACCCTAAAAAAATAAAATAATAATAGTAATAGTAATAGTAAACTTAATGATAATAATAATATTATTCATAATAATAATATTATCATTGTTATTATCATTAAATTATTTTCTTTTTTATTTTGAATTATTTCATTTTTATTTTAATTTAATAAAATCTAAACTTAAAAATGACTCAAATATAAATAAAATAACCACGACCTCAAGGTGCTGGGTCGGGGTGTGACAGAAAGAGCCGGTACCCAGCCATTCGTACTCCTCACCAGATGGTGGAAAAAACACCCCCACATGAATATGTGGGTGTCGACACATAATTGACAATGTGGGTGGGGGTGCATATAGAAAATAAAAAGAATATACAAGTATATATATATATTGTTTTAAACACTCAAACCCAACCAATGGGTTTACAAAATAACTTACCAACTCACAATACCGTCACCTTTTCTACCACCTCTAAATGAATAACACCACACATCAAGCCAAAAACCCCATTTCACATTTCTAACCAATTCTATTTAATCAACCCATTCATTTCATTATTTAGAATCAACCACATTTAACCACACAACCCACCATTTATTCATCCATTAACCATCTTCATCCCATTAACCAAACCAACCCAATAAATTCCAAACATTATTAAAAAATTATTTATTTATTTATTCCATCACTACTTGGGCATATAGCATAAAGAAACCACCACCTTATCACCCCTAAATCAGGACGAGACAAACCACCTCCTCATCGCACCAAAAGAACGGCCAAACAAACCACCTCCTCTCTGCCCCAAAAGAATGACCCAACAAACCAACCCCTCGCCTTCCCAAAAGCTTGACCAAATAAAACACCTCATCACCACCCCAAAAGCATATCCCAATAAACCAAATCCTCACCACCCCAAAAAGAATGACCAAACAAACCACCTTCTTTCCACCCTAAAAGAATGATCCAACAAACTAACTCCTCGCTTCCCCAAAAACATGGCCAAACAAACCACACATCGCCCCACACCCCATTGCAACCCCACATTACTATCCCAAAAGCATGATCACACATCAAAACACATCATTATCATTTTTACAGATTTATAAAGGGTATTTTATCACATTACACTTTATTTTAGGTGTGTTATATCACAAACCAAAATCCTAGGGAAACCGTTTCATTACCAAAGTATAAGTAATTAAAAAATTTCCATTTAGTGTGATATCGTATAAATCCCAATAGTCACAATAGTCACAATACATATATCAAGAAAAAAAATCCCCTAATGACCATGATTTTCAGCGGGGCATCAAGCCCAAACAATTCACAATATCACAATAACAATAAAGTTGTAAAAACATGCGAAAAAACCCTTTTACCCTTAAATATCAATTTAACCACTTCATTATTTTTAATTAATCCAGAACAACCATAATCCATAGGTAAGAAAAAGAAATCCCCACCTGCATGACACACAATAAAGATAAACTAGGGAAATCCTACCTCAAAGAATATTTTTCGGCTCGCTACGCACAGCAGGGCGAAGAAGAACACTTGAAAACCACAACTGCACCATGAGAAACTATGGATCAAACTACACTGCAAACAAATACCATTAAAATGAAACCCAACACACACCCCAAACCATAACAACATCACTACAGTGAATCCTTAGTAGAAAAATTAAAGAAAAACCTCCAAGAAGGGAGAAGAACCTACCAGAGATCAACCATAGATTTCCAATGAACAACCACCAGGACCAACTGATCAAAAAGGGTGGAAAAGAGCTTGAAGAACTCTTTAGAGTGCCTAGGGTTTTCTCAAAACAATAAGAAGAAGAGGACACAACCAAATGAATGAAAATTCTATAGGAAATAACTTTAAAAATTCACTTCATCGGGGGTTTACATGACGTGTAATCCCCTTTCATGTTGTCTAACCCTCAAGGTTCAGTTTCTATGAAAAGCACATATTATTTTTATTATTTAACCCCAAAAATCCACATGTCATGAGCCCGACCTAGAAAATATATGAAACCAACTTTCATGTCGTGTAATACACATACATTATGTTTATTTCTGGCAGTAGTTTTGCTGCACCTCTAGCTTCCAACAAAAAATCCTGGAACTTCTCCTGAACATCTCAAATTATGAAGACCGGAAAAGTAACAAACTTTGAAGGAATGAAACATTACATAAGATAAATATCAAATGATTATCTCCCTCAAGAACCCAAAACAAATCCCCTAAGTAAAATGGGTTTGAACAACCACCCCATGAGATAATTCTTAAATATCTCATCATACCTCAAATTATACCACCAACAAAACATGCCAAACCAAATGACCATAAAAATCTTGAACAACCTCATCACCACGAAACCAAAACTACGAACCATATCCTCTCACACAACCACACTGCCACACAACCACTACACAACCAAAAAACTACATCGTCATGAGCACAAGAATCAGGTAATTCCATCCTCCATGTCAATATACTATCCACTCTGTGTGGCACTGACTCATTCACACGAGTTTAATCGCATCACAATTAATACATTTGAATTAAGAATCAGGTCCTCCCCCTTTTATTTGTCATGAATTTATCACAAATCACACCACACACATCATAAACCAAGGAAAAAAACATATCTCATAAACATAAGGATCCAAGAATCACATCACAAAGTAAAACAGAGCAAGGTAAAACTCAAAAAACTCCAGGTACTGGGAACACATATGCATATCTCTCCCCCAAGCACTCTCCTTCAGGACACCATGCCTCCACAACACATGAACCAAATAAATGGTCCATCTATGCAATGCTTTATCTTGGTAGTCTTTATTCTCTACTGGCCGCTCCAAAAACATCATTTCATCCTCGATATCCAACTCTCCCCAGTCAATGACATGAGATTCATTGTGAGGATATCAATGAAGCTAAGATAAATGGAATATGTCGTGGATAATCTCCAATCACTGTGGAAATTCCAAACAATACGCCACATCTCCAACTTTTCCCAACACCTAAAAGGGCCCAACAAATATGGGAGAAAGCTTACTCCTTATGCCAAACCTCCGCTACCCACATCGAGGGGAAACATTCATTTACACGTGGTCCCCAACCTCGAACTACAAGGTTCTCCTTTTTAAATCAACATAAGACTTCTTCCAGTCCTACACTACTTTTATCCTCTCACTAATAAGATGAACCCTCTATATCATGATTTTCACCACATTGAGACCATGAACAACTATCTTTCCATCCTCTGTCTAGAAAAACAGATAACGACATGTTCTCCCATATAAAGTTTCAAATAGATCCATGCCAATGGAAGGGTGATAACTATTATTATAAGAAAACTCCACAAAGGGTAGGTTTCATACCCAAGATACACCAAAGTCCAAAACATAAGCCCACAACATATCCTCCAACGTCTGGACAGTACATTCCGTCTTACCATCTGTCTGAGGGTGGAAAGTAGTGTTGAGGTGTAAGTGAGTTCTAAAAGTACGTTGTAATCCCCTCCAGACTCATGAGGTAAAAAGTGCATCCTGATCCAAGACAATGTACCTCATAACTCCATGTAACTACACAACCTCATCCATGCACCTTCTAGCCAAAGAATCCACTGTGCCTGCCTCCTTGATTGTTAAGAAGTGGGATGATTTCATCATCTAATCCACAATAACCTAGATATAATCACAACATCCTTGAGATTTAGGTAACCATATGATGAAATCCATAAATATATCATCCCATTTCTACTTGGTAATAACCAAAGGATGCAAAAAAATTCATGGAACATGATGTTTGAATTTTACCTGCTGGAAAACCAAGCACTTTTCCACAAACTCCACACTACCCATTTCATCATGGGATACCAAAACCGAGTCTTTAATCCATGATACATCTTGTAAAATCTTGGGTATACTACAAAAGGTGAGATATGAAACTTGAGAAGGAATAACTTGTGAATTGATTTCAGAATAAACAGCCTCCCACAAAACAAAAGACGCTTCTAACTATCCTTCGAGTATCCCTCTAGAGCATCACCTTGGCCAACATGATTGCACAACACCTCTACCTCTGAGTCTCCCCACTAAGAGTCCTCCAGCTTCTGTATTATAGAAGTCTACACCATTATCTAAAACAAGTATCCTATAACACCATCTACCCTTGAATCTATGTGCAAGGTTTACAACTCCTCAATTTCTCTCCATGAATCCCCAGATTCCTGAACAACACCCTTCCATGAATTCCTGCTCAAAGAATCACCCACAACATTCCCCTTTACTGAGGTATAGAGGATCTCAAAATCAAAATACTAAAGAAAATCCATCCACCTATGCTACCGCAAGTTTAAATATCACTGAGAAAAGATATACCTCAAACTCTTATGATATGTGAAGACCAAAAAGTGCCCCCAAATGAGGTAATGCTGCCACAAATTTAGCAAAAAACACAACCAAATCTAGCTCCAGATCATGGGTGGAGTAGTTATACTCATGGGGACGTAACTTCCCAGAATCATAAGAGATCATCGCAATCTACTGCACCAACATGCATCCTAATATGAGACGTGAAGCGTCACAAAACCCCTCAAACATCATCCCTTATTTTGGAAACTAAAGAACCAGAGAACTAATTAAGTTCCCCTTCAGGTACACTACCTGGAACTGATCAGTCTACAAAAAAATTTGTTCCTTCCTAGCCAAAGATATTTATAGGGCAACGAATCAAGAGAAATCAGGTACAAACCACTAATGATAGCCTAAAAGACCAAGGAATCTATGAACCGCCTATACATTCTCGAGTGCTACCCAAGAAACAACTGCTTCAACATTTAATAGGTCTACTGGTACACCCAACTGAGACACCACATGCCAAAGGAAATGCACCTCTCATTTACAGAATATACACTTGGATAACTTTCCATAGAGATGGTGGTGTTGAAGAAATTGCAGGATAGTTTTGAGATTCTTGACATGCTCCTCCTATGACTTTGATTAGATCAAGATAAAATCGATCAATACGATGATGAACCAGTCTAGTAACTCATGGAACATGGATTTCATAATCCCCATGAACACATCCAACATTTTCATAACACCGAATGGAATGACTACAAACTCTAAGTGCCCATACCTGCATCTAAAGGCACTCTTCAGGATACACCCTCTTTCACCCTTATCATGTGATATATAGACTTTAGATTGATCTTAGAAAGACAACTCGCCCATCTCAGCTGGTCAAAAAGATCATATATCCCCGAAAGAGGGTAAAGGGTTTTGACCATCACCTGATTCAACCTCCATTTGTCTATGCACAGCCTCATACTACTATCTTCCTTCTTTGAAAAAAACATGAGAGCACCCCATGATGACACACTGGGCTAGATAAAACTCTTCTGAACTAGATCATCTATCTAAATCCTCAACTCCCGCAACTTGAAAGGAGTTATCCTATAAGGAGTCATAAAAATTATAGAAGCACCAGGATGAAAGTCTATCCTGAACTCAACATCATGTCAAGGGGGTAGTGTAACAAACTCCTTAGAAAAAACATCCAGGATATTCTTAATAACCCTAGGAACCTCTATCATTCCAACATGAACTATTTCCACTAATAACTCAACCAAAAAGGAAAGAAAGGGATCCAAATGCCGACTGCCCACCTGCCAACTCCACTCACCAACAAAAACCACACGATAGCCATCCGAATCTGAAACCACAACTCTACTCTGGAAATAGTTGATAATAGAAAGTATGGAATACACCTAGTAGATGAAGAGGATAAAATTGTATAGCAACATATACAACAATAAAATATCCCCAATAGACTTATATGTCCCCATCATCAGTCTACACCCCCGACACCCATCAAACAAGATGATCCAGTCTTTGAATATGGTAATCAAAACCAGGGGAATGGGGAGAATCTCTACTTATAGTCCTAGAAAATGGGCTAGAGTATGTGAAGTAAAAGAGTAAAAAACTCCTGAATCAACAAATAACAAAAAAGGGTACTAAAAAAACTGATCATTCCTTGGATGATATCTAGCCCCTCTGGAACTACTACCTCCACTGTGTGCAACTTACCACACCCAAATCCACTACCTCTCTATTGACGACCAACTCCATTACCACACTCAAGTTGTGTTCCTTGAAAATGAGGAATATCCTGAGGTTGACCTCTACCCACTCTATCTTCCCTCGATGGAGCAAAAAACTACTACCTATACTGCTAAAACGGTCTCACTAGAAATTGATGCAAATGCTAGAAATAAACCTATCCACCTATACCAAACTGAGCTTAGGGAACCACTGGGCACTGGTTATGGCAATTTCTACGAACCCCACAACCAAATCACACTAGAACAAAGCCCCTAGGAAAATCACGAAACACATTGGCCCCAAAAGGCCGGAAAGGAAGCTATTGATGTCAACTCCATACAGGTCGAAACCTCAAAGGTCTTGGTGACTAAGACCTACCAATGAAAACTCTAATCCTTGAGAAAGACTGCTAGTTCCCATCATGTGGGAACCCTCCTTGCGAGTGCATCTTCTTAATAACCTCCACCTTCTTCTAAACCTATAAATATGTTGACAACATAAAAGGAGTAACTAAATACTAGATATAAGGACAAAGGGCCACATCCAAACGTCTCACACGATACTCCTCATTTGGAAAAATATCTAGGAAAAACCAAAGAAGGTCCCTAAAATTAATTCCCAGTTCCCGCACTGAGATGATCCCCTGCTAAAGAGAAAGAAGCTCCTACCACTTTACTGCTTTCATGGTCTATGAAAGGAACTCTGCATGAAAATCATTCTAAAATTAGACCCAAAAATATCTTCCTTGTTCCACTATCCAAGATATAATGTCCTCCACTGAAACATAGCTCCCCACATCTGACTAACTACCAAAGGGACCTAGTACTATATCGGGGCCTGGATCAAACTGAAAGCGATCTCAAGCTCCTTTAGCCAGCTCTCTGTCACCATATCTAAAACACTTACCTCATACTTACCCAAATCCTATTGTTGGAAATCATGAAACATCCTCCTCTAATGATCATCCTCCTTAACAGAATAAACCCTACAATGATCAACCTGACCAGCTTGCTGAACCTCAACTACCTAATCCACACACAAACGATGTGCATAAACCATAACTGAAATGTAAATAAGGATTTTATAATCCCAGTAGTGTGGAATTTTATCAATATTCATTTTAAATAATTTAATTCATTTTGTTATCCATTTAAACCTTTCAAAAACAACCCAATTCAAACAAGAGCACAAGTCATCATGATTCATGTACCTCTCCAAGGTTTCAACCCTGCAAGTGGGTCCATATCACTTAGCCATTCAATAATCTTAGAGACCATGCACTAGATCATGGGGGCCCTAAAATCCCATGTCCTAGATGGTCTACCTATCCCATGTCATATGATAAGGTCAACTAGCACTGTTTCCATAGCAAATCATGAAAAACTCACTGTTCCTAACTACAAACTCTATCCTATATCTCAACCATCAGATCTTATACCACTCTATCACAACCCCTACATCCAATGATACCTCAATGAGGGGAGAGAGGTAATGACCCCCCCAATTCCCACATCCAGTAGGCCATGGGTTGGTGATTAGAACCAAGGGTATAAAAATATCATTTATGGGAGGCATTAAACTCTATAATATACATAGTATTGGGAGATAAAATGAATCAACCATAATAAAATCCATGAAATATATATAAGAAGTCCAAAAACTCTCTCACAATGCATGTATAAATAGAACTGATACAATAAAAGTCTCCAAAGTAAATACCAAAAGTAAAGCTAAATCAGCAACATAACAACTACCACAGATCTAAACTGTTAATGTCCAACATAGTCCACATAATCCTCCTCAAAACCTAAAAACATGTTTATATACATAGGGCGATCATACAAGTATAATTAGTAGGAAAACCAAAGTCTCTTATGATGATGTAAAAGAAGCACACTAATTCACCTGTGAGAAAACAATAGAACCAAAAAACACCAATATAAGTATACTTAACAAATCCAACCTCACCAAGGAATTCTCACCAAATAACTCATGTCAAGTAATATAATATAACATGATCACATCTATAAGGGAACCATTCACTACTTTCCCACTAACATGCCTCTCTCACACCCAACATCATATGTCCTGGCACTCCCATGTCTTCTGTATACCACACCACCCACAAGCATGGTCACAAAACACCATGACTGAATAAAACTAGGCTCACTGCCCCAAAATCACTGCTACATCACACCTCTCTCGAAGACACCTGGGCTACTTCCCCACAAGTATGATCACATCTCACCCAAAAACACTTGGGCCATCACATCTCACCCACAAACACCTAGGATATCACAACCACCATCTAATTCACTAACAAATCTCTGACCATCATAGCCTGTGCAATAACTGCCTCACCTAAAAGAGAGAGTGGGAAAGAGCAGGTACCCAACCATCTGTAATTCTCACTAGATGTCAGAAAAAACACCCCCATATGACTATGCGGGTGTCATCACATAGTGATCAACATGGGGGGGGGGGTGCATATAGAAAATCCCAAAAATATACGATTATATATATAGTATCAAACACTCAAGACCAACCTATGGGTTAAAAAACTAACTAACAAACTCACAACATGATCACCTTTACTTCCACCTATAAATTCATAACACCACACATCAATCCACAAACCCCATTTAACATTTCTAACCAATTCCATTTAATCATCTCATTTATTTAATTATTTAGCATCAACCATGTTTAACAACATAACCCAAAATTTATTCATCCATTAACCATATTCATCCCATTATCCAAACCAACCCAATACATTCCAAAAATTATTAGATATTTATTTATTTATTTATTCCATCACTACTCGAGTATCTTGCACAAAGAAACCACCACCTCATAACCCTAGAAGCATGAACAAATAAACCACCTCCTCACCGCCCAAAAAGCATGGCCAAACAAACCACCTCCTCACCACACCAAAAGAATGACCCAACAAACCAACTCATCGTCACCCCAAAAGAACGACCAAACAAACCACATCCCTATCACCCCAAAATCACATCCTAATAAACCAACTCCTCTCAGCCCCAAAATAACAGAAAACAAACCACCTTATCCCCACGACAAATGCACGACCCAATAAACCAACTCATCACCACCCTAAAAGCATGACCAAACAAACGACACATCACCCCAAACCCCATTATAACCCCACATTTCTATCCCATAAGTACGACCACACATCAAAACACATCAAGATCATTTTTTAAAAATTTAAAAATGGTATTTTATCACATTCCACTTTATTTTAGGGGTGTTATCACACAAACCAAATTCTTAGGGAAACCATTTCATTTGAAAAGTATAAGTAATTAACTAATTTACATCTAGGATGATATCACAAAAATAAAAATAGTCAAAACAGTCACAATAAATATATCCAGTGTAAAAAAAGCCCCCAACGACCACAATTTTCAGTGGGGCATCAATTTAGAACAATTCACAATATAAAAACATGTGACCAAACCCCTTAACCATTCAATTTAAATTTATCCAATTATTTTTATTAAATTAATATAGTACAAACATAATACATAGTTAAAAAAAAAGAATCCATTACCACATGATACACAATAAATATAAATGAGGGGAACCCTACCTCAAAGAGGCTTTTCTGACTTGTTGCGCACCACAGGGTGAAGAAGAATGCCTACAAACCACAACTACACCATAATAAACTGTAGATCAAACTACAATGAAACTAAAGACCATAAAAACACAACCTAACAAACACCACAAACCATAACAACATCACTATAATGAATCACTGGGAGAATAACAAAAGAAAAACCATGAATAATAGACAAGAACCTACAAAAAATAAACCACATATTACCAATGAACAAACACAAGGACAAACAGATAAAAGTGGGTGGAAGAGAACTTTAATAACTCCTTGGGGCATATAGGGTTCACCCAAAATGAGAGTAAGAAGAATCTACAATCGAATAAATAAAAATTTGTTCGGAAAGAACTTTAAAACTGTAATGCATCGGGGGTTTACACAATTTGTAATCCCCTTTCACGTCATGTAATCATTGAGGTTCAGTTTCACCTAAAAATGCATCACGTTTTTATTATTTAACTCCAAAAATTCACTGGTCATGAACCATCCCTGGACAATCCATGAAAAAAACTTTCACATCATGTAATACACTTACACAATGTGTATTTCCTATAGTAGTTCTATTGCACCTCTAGATTCCACTAAAAACTCCCATAACTTCCCCCGAACACCTCTAGTGCTAGTATAATTTTACCGAGAATGATTCTTATACTGATGATGATACAAGGTTATAAAGTCTAAAAAGAAAGAAAGTATGAATAAAAAATGAGTTTTCCCTGGTGTGTAAGAAATTTTTAGAATAAATTACACCCAAGATGGTCATTATGAAAGACGTCACACCAAAGATAAGATACTTCTAATATGGAAGAAAATGTCACATCATGGAAATTTTTAAATAGATGATAAACATTATTGTTGGAAGATTCTAGTTGAAGAAAAAAATATAATAAATACAAGAAATAAATAACTGGATTGATTATGTGAAATACATCCAAGATGAATAATTTTAATTTCACGAGAGGTTTAAAAAAAAGGGTAACTTGAAAGATTATGAGATACTATGAGGAAGGTGTAAATATATTAGACACATTCTTAATGAATGCATGATATTTCTATCAAGATAGAAGGACATATAGATAAAGAAATATAAAGCACCATTGAATTATTGTGAAAATAATTCTACTATAAAGAAGAATAAATATATGCATGTTTCTAAAAAATTCATGACTATATGGACCACATAGTTTGAAATAGATAAGAATATGGAGAAAACATAAATGAATGCATTTAATTTTCCATGTAATGTAAAAAATACAATTCCACATGAGCATAATATTAGTAAAATAAATACAACCATGATTCATAAAGAGGTTAATGTTTATAAAATAAAAGGAGGTGAAATCATGAAGAGTTATTACAAAGTTATAATTGAGAAGAAAAAATTTTCTAGCTTGAGAATAAAATCTCATACCCATTTATCTCAAGAAGAAGTTATATATAACTCACCTTATTCTTTTTTTGTTTCATTATGTAGGTAATTTAAGGTCATGCATATTTGAGGAAAACATAACGAAAGCTGTGTACATTCTACAACATGAAGGGATATCCATCTTGGAGTGTATTAACTAGTATCATGATTCCACCCTTGTAATACTTTAAGTGGTAACAAATAAAATATAGTTGGAGTTCATGTATAAATAATACCAACCATGTTGATGAAGGATGAATTTTATCCATTGGGGGGATTTAAGAAGATGAAAAAACTTCCAGATAACATCACTAAACGTGAATATGAAATCTGGGCAGTTTTAGAGAAACTTATAAATGAGTTATGATAATCAGTTTCTCTTGTTTTGATTATATAAAATATGATTATTAATGGGGGAGTTTATTGAGATGAAAAGTTTTTAAAGGGGTGGGGGGTAAATTCTTTCATATTAATGTTTTTAATGTGTTTATTGAATATGAGTGCATGTGTTTATTTGTAAATTTTCTTTAACAACCCTTAGGAAGTGATATTAGAGTTGTTATCAGATAATGAATGATTTTATGGATAGTTTTGATGTCTAGATTTATCACTCTTGTTTTATACACCACACTACCTCAAGTAGACTTAGAGTTGATTAATTAATGACTCATTACTAATAGGAATTTTATTCCACCCTTCTCTTATATATTCATGAAGTAACTTTGAATAATATGAGAAAAAAGGGATAACTTTATGTTTCACATCATGCTCAAAGTATAATATTAATAGGAATTTCTTTCACCTTTTCAACTTTTCATTTATTATCAATAAGGGGTAGATGAAAAGAGAAATATGTTGATATATAGATATGAAATGTCATTGAAAACTAATCCAATGGAGGATATTTATGAGACTAATGGATTATGGTGATTTTATTTTCTATTAATGAGTAACCAAGTGATCAGTATGTGTTAGGTGATGAATAAGATCCTAATGAGTAAATAGGTTAAAGTGTCAGATATATCTTGGAGTTCCTACAGATCATATACATTGAAGTTTTCTTCCATTGTACATATTGATGTAGATCTATTCTAATGTTTCCAAAAAAGTTCATTTGAGATAGTTCTTGGTGTTGTGAAATAATCCTACATATCTGATGATTATAGATATGATATTAATGAGAGTTAAAGGTAAATACCAATGGAATGTGAAATAATTTTCTACAATATGTTCTTTATAAAGTTAAGAAGATAGATATTGAAAAGACCGAGGATCTATGATTGAAGAAGAAAAATGGATAGTAGGAAGTGTGAGAATCCATCCATGTGTTATCAAGTATGAACGTTTCAAGAAATATTTTTAAACACATTTAGATGATTCCTAGAGAAAGAAAAGTATGACTTTATAATAAACAAGGTAATAGATATTCATTGAAGTATTGAAATAAGAATTTGTATTCTACAAGATGATTTGGGAATTTTGAAAAAGAAATTTGAGAAGTTTTGAAAAATTTAAAAATTCATTTTAGTTGTTTTAATGTGAATTGAAGTGAATGGATATGACTTGAGTTCGTTCAAAAAGGTTCTGAGCTATTTTAAAGAAGTTCAAATTTTTTGAGTTAGAGATAAAAATTGAAAAATGCATGGGATGTGTAAGAGTAACTATGTAAATTTGAAGAATACATAAGGGTTTCCAAGATTATATAGACTAAAAATTGGAAAAGTCTAGAACCACATTGTGATATGTAGAAGTACATAGGATGATACATAAGAGTAACACCAAGATTATTACCCATATGTAAGAGTACCTTTGGAAATCATGGAGATTGAAAAATTAGCAAAAACAAACTTCCAACGAATATGTGAGAGTCAACATGAGCATTTTTTAAGATTAACTTTAAAAATACAATGAAAAAATAAGGGTATCTCAGACCTTAAATACTAAAAAGTGTCTAAGTTGTGAGTCATACTATGCTACATAAGAGTATAATTTTTAATTTATAAAGGTCATCACAATGGATATGTAACGACCTGATTTGTTACATGCTGGAAATTCCAAAGGAAATTTAAATTTTCCAATTAGTGGATGGAATATTTTTGGAATCATTGTTTGGGATGTAGTTATGGACCATTTGGAATCTTAAAAAAACATTTTGGGCAAGGTTCAAGGCTCATATGGAAGACATGTGCTCAGGAAATCAGTGGAAGAGGGACCAGGGGTGGCCGGGGATGCAATAACAGAATTGGATAACTTGTGGGATAAGTAGTATCCTAAAACCGCTATTAGGCTTATTGGATCACCGGTGGGGATTATAGAGTGGTGTTTTAATTAGGGTAATCCTTATAATTTTACGATCGAGGCTACATGGGTTTTTGATGGGGAAGAGGGATTGAGAGAGGCCAATCTTGGATGAATCTCCATGCCTTTACTCATTATTAATCCCACTTTTAGGGGGGATTATTTTGGGTTTTTACATGGTTATTCAAGGTAAGTTCATTAGTTTCTTTTATTTTTGATTCCACCTTTGATTTAATTTTATTTCCTTTGGGTTGTGATAGGTTTTGGGTTTCAATTCCACTAGAGCATGGTTGAATATACCGATGGTGATAGTTCTTTCACTATAATTAAAAAGAGGGAATCCAAATAAATTATATACATGGTGTTAAAGGTGGTTTTGTTTAAGGTATTTTTCCTAGAATTGTGTTGGGGAGGTGTGACAGATGTTCTGTGGGTGGTTGGTTGTGATTTTGATACAATAGGATCACTCGGGCCTTAGGAATAGTGAAAGTGCTTGGACGAGCTCAGGCAGTGAGCTGTCAGGTCATGGTGTAATGGAAATGTATTTGGTTTGAGTTAGGGGGCCGCAAACTTATTTTATTCTCTTGATAAATTGTTTTTTTTTGTTTTTTTCCTTGTTAATAATAATTTCCTATATATTTCATGTGTTGTGTGTTTTTACTAATGATGTTAACTTGTGGTATCAAACTACAAGGCTATCCTAATGGAAGTGGTGGACCCCTAGAGGGTTGAGATAGGTCAAAGGGACCTAAGTGGATACTTGTGTGTGGGGCTATGTCTAGAGGGGAAAGTACCCTGATATTGAGTTAGTGATTTATGAGATGTGTTGTGCACCCTGTTTGAATTTTCTATATGTGATATCCTTTCTATTTTATGTGAACACCCTGAGTTCATATTCATGGGTTGGGGTTTATGATTTTTTGGCCTCTCAAGAACATGAAATATGTTCTAGTGTAATTTATGGTCCTACCATGAACCTGCAGTATGGGATGATGTTATTTGGGCCTCATAAGAACCTATAGGATAGGCTGGTGTGATTGTTTTACCTCCCTAGAACCTGTGAGGATAGATCAGAGTGAATTAGTAGACCTCCCTGAGTATGTAAAAATGGATCGAGGTACTTGATGAGGACATGAACTAAGTTATAGTTTCGATCCATGGGTTACATGTGTTACCAAGTTCTGGATAAATGTTCCTTCCAACATGGCACATAGGTAGGTAGTGCATGTGTTACGATATGTCACAGATTCAGACATGACACCGAAGTAGGAACTATATGGGTTGTTGTATGAGTTGGATCCCAACATAGTTCCAAAAAATTCATGATGGTATGTTCATGTGTGTTATATTTCTAGGTGGGTGTATTGAATGGACATGACTTCACCTTATATATATATATATGTATTGCATGGACACCCTTATGATCACTACAACACGAAGTTTGGTTTAGGAACTAGGGATACCTACTAGGTCATTGGACTCACCCCTATCCATGCACACTAATGGGTTGTGGTGTACATGTGTATAATCTCCTATTTTCTTTTAGGACATAAATACCGCATGGAATTGGACTCATGATATGGGTTAACATGTCATGGATTCCATGATACGGTAGGATCTACGTGAGTTTGTTTGAAGGCCATTGTATTTATTTTTAGTCAATGTTTGGCATGTAATTTCCAATGTGCCTTATTATATATGATTCCTATATATTTTTTTATCTTCTTCCACTTTGTTTTATTTTGAAGTATCATATATATGGTTTACTATTTTATATTTCGGACTGTAGGGGCTAAGTGAGCACCCAATTTTATGCCTATAATATGGGGGGGGGGGGATTTATTATATGGATGAGTCAAGCCATTTTTTTGGTAGGATTTGGGCATGAAAACTTGGTATTGTTTCAAGGTAATAGTCTCCCCATGATTTTTAGGCCCTTAATACCAGTCAGCAGCCTTTGGTGTATGGGGAGGTGCGCCTGAGGTCACGTGGCATCCCACCCTCGGGTTCCATTTGGGTGGCTTGGGCTGGGGAATTACAAAATGGTATCAAAGAATTACTTGGGATGGGATAGTGTAGTTAGAGGTAGATTTAGGATATTGGGACTCAAGAGATAGATCGAGCGCATGCCTGGCCATCATTACATCGGTTGAAACTCGTGTTTCCAGGGAATGTCCAGTTTTAAGATTAGGAAATCTAGGGTGAGCGATGCGTTTAGTTAGATTGAAAATCCCAATATGGAATGGATGGGACTTAGGATGAGTTAGAGGGATCAGTTGGGATCCAATGAGTTATACATGCATCATGGTAGTGTCTTTCTAGGAGTACGATACACGTGCCCTTAGGTGATGCTGTTTAACATAATGACCTCATTATAATCCTTATTAATTAATGAAAATTATAATATAACTGATATTTTATCATCCATATTATAAGGGGTAATGAAATTAATATGGATTTGAGGGGTGTGTTTGATTGATGTTATGTGTTGGTTGGCCACCATAAGGCAATGGATTTTAAAAATTTTGGTTTTTAAGAGAAACATGTTTTTGGAAATGGGAAACTCATGTGATGAAATAATGTGTACATGGAGGGGTCTTATAAACATGGTTTTATTTGAAATACCTTGGGGATATAATTATTTTTTATTAAACAGGGTTCTCATGTTTTTTGAAAAAAGGGTGTGGATTTGTTTTAAATTAGATTGTAAGGATTTTTTGGAAATTGTTTTCAAAATGTAATTTTGAAAGTGGGATCAGTTTTTAAGAAGGGGTTTGGCTAGGATAAAGACCTAGGTGATTTTTTATTTGATGGAATACCTTGGATGGTAAGGGGTGTTTTGAAACTTGGGGAGTTTTGGTGTATGGAAATATGTTATAAATGGGATTTTTTTTAAAATAAACAACTAGTTCTAGTAAAAAATAGTTTACATGAATTTTTTGTGTTAGGTAGGGTGACCTAGATGCTTGTTTTGTATGATCGGTTCATGCATTGAGATTTTTGGATACTCCTATGTGGGGTCAATGAGTGTGTGATATGGTTTTTCATAGTGCATAAAGGGAAACCAATGCATATATAAGATTGTTTTATAGATCTTCAAAGGATTATTGAGAGAGACCTATGGGTTAGTTCGTGTATTTTTTAGGTGTTATGTGGATTTTTCATGGAGAATTTAGTGGTGGACTTGTGGGTTGGGTTCTTGTGGGATCCGTATGGAGTGGGATCATGGGGGAATGATTTTTGGGAGATTCTTGGAGAAAGATTAGGTTGGATTCTTTGTGGGAGTCACTGGTAGTGGGAACATGGATGTTTGAAGTTGGTCTTGAGTAGCCTGATGTGGTTTTGGAAGGTTCAGGGTATAGAACCAGGATGTTTGTTTCCATGTTTTTAGTGACTATGTGGGTTGGACCTCATGATGCATTTTTGGTTAGGTTAATGACTGGGACCAATTGATGTGTGCTCATGGTAGGTGATTCATTTGGCAGGGATCACCACAAGTTGGAATCATCCTTTAGTGGGGAATGATTATTGTGAGGATCACCATATGCCTTAAGATTATTTTATTTTTAGGGTTTTGGGTTTTTGTGAGAGCAAAATTGTATTATAGTTGAACTCTAAAATGATGCTTATGTGGAGCGTGGTCATGTTTTATGAATGGGCTTGGGTAGATTCCCTAATTTTGAATAGGAGTATAGAGGATGATTTGGATTAGTGGAGAATATTATGAGTATGGGGAACGTTCAGTGAGTTAGGTGTGTGAGCCTATGTTATATGGGATGAAGAATTCATGAATGTGAGTCAGGGTGTGTGATTAAGTTACATAAGATCATGAAACCATTGTGGGGGAAGGTGTGAATGGTTGAAATGTGATTTTGGTTGGCTTATAGATCAATGAGTAACCCTGAATTGACCTTTTAAAAATGGTCTGGGTTTTGGATGAACCTGAGCGTCACTGTAAAGGTAGTGCAGTGGTGATTTTGGTTTAGGGCCACTCTTAGGGTGAGGTGTCTGGTGAGTTTGTCAATCCACGCATGGGCATAGCATTTTAGGTCCTTAAGTGAGAAATTAGAGACATCCCTTATAAGTGAAAGGTTGAATTTGTGACAGATCAACATACCATGGTATGATCGATTAGAGCTTAGTTCTTAACATGTTTTGTTAGGGAGGCGAGAGTGTGGCTTGGGAGGTGCGATACACATGAGGTGTTGATACCCATTTGGGGTCAATGATCATAGATAAAGATAAGGTAATCCATATTTTGGGGAGTACACCAATGCCTAGTATTAGGGTGAGACCCTCATTTTGGATGAGTTTCAGATATGTTGAGGATGATGTCCAGGTGAATGGGTAAACCAGTGGAGGTTGGATTTTTGATTTGGTGCTTAAGTATGAGTGGGTTGGCCACATCTAGTTGTTGTGTGTGGTTATGGATAGAGTATGGTCCATGGATTTACATGTTTAGTTAGTTGAGATGTGATAACAATACTCTCATGATGGGGATCATTGTGTCTGTTGTGGGTGACTGGATATTGTGTTGGAAGGTTCATGGAGGCAAGACCAGTCATGGACTATCAAAATGGCATCATGATGTCTATGCATTTGTGAAACTAAGTAATAATAGTTCCTCCATAAATACTAGCTTCAGAGTTTATGTGAGGCTTCAACTAGAATCAATGTGTTGGCATCAGTATCTGGGTGGTTTTAGTGTGATCCGAGTATGAGTTGTATTAGTGGTGCGTCGGTGCTTTGGGTGATATCATGATGACTGGAGTAGGTGTTTGGTGATCCAATAATGTAATTACATCAATATTTGTGTTTAGACTTTAGTTTTAGTTACTAGGAAATTTTATGATGCCTCAGGGTGTGTGAAATTATTATTGAGCTTGATGTTTGGTGATGCATCAATGTGAGAAGCTAAGCATTTTGAAAAAATTTAGATGGAGGTATGAACAAGAATTTTATGTGCTTTGGACACAATGAAGTCAGAACCATGTTTGGATTTTCATATAGGATATAATGAGTGTGGTATAGGGATCAGACCAGAATCTTATGCATTAATGTGTAGTGTTAAAGTTTTGTAGCTAAAGTGTGTTTAGCATGTAGGGATGGAACATAGTGAGTTCTTGGTATTTTTATGACCAAGGCTAGTCGGGAGACATGGTTCAGTGGTTTCCTTGACTTCTCTTGGATGAGAAGTGTTATGTTGGGGATTTTATAATGATCTATATGATTATGGGTTGGAAATTCCTAAGAGAATTTAAATTTTCCTATTGGTGGGTAGGTTTTTTTGAGAATCGGTGTTTGGGATTGAAATATGAACCATTGTATGTCTTAAAAGAAATATTTTTAATGAGTTTAGAGGCTTGAAAAAAATATTGGTTCTTGGTAATTCAGTAGAGTATTTCCTAGGGGTGAGCAAGGAAACTGGGGTAGCACTGGCTGGATGGTGAGCCACTGGCTAGCCTATGGGGATGTTGGAAGTGTGTTTTAATTAAATAAAGCCCCGTAATATTATGATCAAATTTGATCACCATTTTGACAGGGAAGGGGTATCAAGGGAGGACATTATTTGCTAAATCTCCCTCCATTTTCTCTCCTTTAACCCCCTATTGAGTGGGGGGGGATGCTTCTAGCGGTTTTACAAAAAAAGGTTCTTAATTTTACCCCGTTGCTTCTGATTTTGAATCCCTCTTCACTTCCCTTTTATTTCCTTTGGTTTGGGATTGGTCTTGGATGTCGATTATGCCATAGAATGGTGTAATCGATCAAGGGTGATGGGGATTTCCATTTTTTATGAAGAGGGAGTCCCAAGACATTGTATGCATGTTGTGGGAAGTAGTTATGGTGAATTATTTCACTTAGAATGGTGTTTAAAAGGTGTGATAGACCTTTCATGGGAAGTTGGTCATAGTTCCAGTGTAGCGGGAGCACTCAAACCTTGGGAATGGAGGTGGTGCTTATACAAGATCGAGTAGTGAGATACTATATCGTGGTGTAAAGGAAATGGATTTGTTTTGAGGTAGGGGTCCTTAGTATTATACAACTATATTAATTAATTAGGTATTTTATGTTTATGTTCCTCATTAATAGTAATTTTCTACATGCTTCATGTGTTGTGTGTTTTTACTAATGATGTTTACTTATGGCGTCAAAGTGGTGAGTTAATCCTGATGGAATTTATGGATCTCTAGATGGTTGAGATGGGTCCACAGGACCTAGGTGGATGCTTGTGTGTGGGACTAGGTCCAGATGGACTAGTGATCTGATGATGAGTTAGTGAGTTTTGAGATGTTCTACAAGTCCTATTTGATTTTTCTATATCCACTAACCTCATTTTTGATGTGACATATATGAGTTCATAGGGATGGGTTGGGGTAATTGAAATATGGGCCTCCCAAGAACTTGTGGGATGGGAAAGTGTGTTTGATGGGACTTTGTAGAACCTGTGGGATGGGTCGGTGTGATTGGGACTCTTAAGAACCGGCGGGATGGGCCAGTGTGATTGTTTGACCTCCATAGATCCTATAGGGATGAGTTGGGGTTACTTGTTGGAATTACATAAGTAAACATAGATGCGTAAAAGTACATGATGGGGGTGTAACCTGAGTGAAATGCCTCATCCATGGGTTTCACATGTTAACAAGTTCTGAAAAAACATTCATCCTGGCATGGTTTTGAGGAAGTTATTGTATGGGTTTCGGTATTGCATGGATTCCAGCATGGTTCCGAAGAAGGTAATGTATGGGCTATGGTGTGAGGTGGATCTTTTCATAGTAATAAAGAATGTGTGCTGGTATGTGTTTGTGTGTTATGTTTCTAGGTGGGTTTGTTCCAAGAACATGAACACACCTTATATATATATTTCATGCACACCCTTATAATCATAATAACACTTAGGTTTGTTGAATAACTAAGGATACCTAATAGGTATTTGGACTCATCCCCTATCTACGTATATAGTGCGGGTTTTGATGTACATGGGCAGACTTTACTATTTTTTTCAAGACACAGGTACCGTGTGGAGATGGACTCATGGTAAGGGTAACTAGGCTATGGAGTCCATGATATGACATGATATACATGAGTTGGTCTGAAGGATATTGTATTTATTTTTAGTCACCATTTGTCATGCTCTAGATAGCAAACCTCGTTGTATATAATTCATATCTTTTTTTTGTGATCTCCTGCCACTCTATTTTTTTGACACATCATGTAGAGGTTTAAATTTTTATATTATATATTACATGGCCCAGTGGGATCCCATTTTTATTCCTACCGGATGGATGGGCAGGTGTTACATGGATGGGTCATGCTGAATTTTTGGTAGGATTTGGGAATGCCCCCTTGGCCTTGTTTTGAGGGAATAATATCCCCAAAATTGTGTTAGGACCTACCTCTAATCTGAATCCTGTAGCATATGAGAAGGTATTATTGGTGTTACGTGACATACCCCTCTCAGGCACCATTTAGGAGGACTGAGTTGGGGCATTTTAGGAAACATACAGGTACTCAGAGGGAATGCAATGTGGAAATGTACTCGAGAAACTTTAATACGTAAAGGTTAGTTGCATGATACATGAGAGTCATTATAGTTGTCAAAAGAAACATGTAAGAGTACTTACATGGTAGTGATAATTGGAAAAGTTATAAATCACATTTTGAAACATAAAGGTACTTCTATCAATACATAAAGGTACTTAAAATGATATGTGAAGGTTTTATAGAGCCTCACTGTGATACATAAGAGTCATTTTCTCATACATAAGAGTCTATCTGAGTTACAGATTGAATATTTGGAAATTTATTACATTACACTATGATCTGTAAGAGTTTATCAAAACCTTTAGTGCATACATAAAGTTTAAAAGGAGAATACATAATGGTCATCTAAATATTAAAGACGATACATAATGATCTTAATGACAATATGTTTGAGTAACTAATATCTATTTGGTGATACGTAAAGATGCACTAGTTAGAAACAAATATGATATTTCCAATGGAAAAAAATTACATGATGTTAAGTTTTTATTTATGGATTAAAATATAATGATAATAGCGGTTGATACAAGATGTAAGTTGAGTTATATTGAAAATGATTTGGAAGTTAGTGGCTCTATTATTTTTGTGTTATTAAATATAAATATTTGAAAAGATAAATAATATCAAAATTGGCGGGAAGGTTTAAATATTTAAAATATATAAATAATATTCATGAGATTCTAAGAATATAAAATATAAGAGTAGGAATTAAGTATAAGTTGGTGTGAGAGATAATATTAAGCAATATGAAACTTTCATACTATTAAATATCATGTGTATCAATGAAAATGAAGTCGATCATATTATATAGAGAAGAACATGGGTATCAAGGAATAAAAAAAATGAAAAGAAGAATAAATAGGAGTAGATTATCCCTATGATATGTCTATGTCATAGAATTAAAATAAGAAAAACGAAGAAGAAGGATAAGCAAGTGTGAGTCCTTCCCTATGATATCTAAATATCATAGAAGCTGAAGAAGAAGAGAAGAGTTGAGAAAGAAAAACACAACTATTATATTTTTATGATATGTGTGATGAACAACTTGAAGTTAAAGAAGAAGATGATTTAGTCTGAGTTGAGAATCAAGGTCAACATACATAAGAATTAAAAAAATTATACTTTGGTAGTAAAATACCTATTATTGAGGATGAATATCTAATTATTGTGATGTAGTGACATATAGAGTATCCTAAATAATTTTTTTATTAGTTAGTTGGAGGAACCTTTATAAACTGGTGGGAGCCAATATAAAGAACTAGTTGGGAAAATGTTAACATGATAGGAGATATATGAGGATTTTTAAGGGATATACTATTTGTATTCACTTGAAAAATATATTTTATATCTATGTATCAGACTCGATCTGAACATTATTAGGAGTATATTCCCATATTGGGATAAAACCATGTGAAAATACACTATTCTTCTCTATTTTGTTCTTTACTACTTTGCATGAGGTTATTATGTGTTGGGTAATCATAAATAGGTACATCTATATTAACTAATATAGAGGTTCAAATAGAAATGGGGGTATGTAAGAGAATAAAGAATTATGTAGAATTGGTCTACACTAATTTGCACCCCTACTTAGCGTGACTACATATATTCCCAAGTAGATCATATATACATAATTAAATTTATGCATATATTTACATATATTCATAGTTATATATATATATATATATATATCCATTTTTTACACACACACACATACATGACAACAAATATTCTCATTTCTCAATTTGAGTTTGTCATCCTTTTTTTTCCATTATCCGTGTTATGGAATGAACATACCTCCAAAACCTCGAATATAGAACTAGGAAAACCAGAAGATTTGAAATGTATGATGTTGTGAATCAGTGTATCCTAAATAGAGAAACCAAACAATCCAACCACACACCATATCCACACCTGATGAGAACTCATAAAACACAACCAAAATAAGACAAATAAAAACCAAAGTATATCACTGAACATAGAACACTCAGATTTATATGGTGTGTGTAACAAACTAGCCTGGGGAAACTAGACAAGTCACCCAAGGTAGTTTACCACATGGTGAGGTGAAAACACAAAAATTATCATGTATAACTGAAGAAAAACATAGTACAAAGCGGAAGTAAATAATGAATATATCCATGAGACATAAAAAACCAATCCAACCCTGAAAAGTTAAACAAGACAAGACTAAGAAGTCTCCATGTGACCAAACATTACCTCTAGAACATCCTGCTTCAAAGATGATGAAAATAAAAGATACTGGTATTATAATCAATTCCCTTTCCATTATCTAATTCCTATAAAAAAACATCCACAACTTTCCAATGGAAAAATTAGGTTGTGATCACAAATCCAAATAGGATTTCAAAAAATAATCTATAAAAATTCTAATATCAAGAATACATAAACTCTAACTTTAAAAAAAATCCAGTTTATAAAGAATTTTCAAAGAAAAAATCCATTTTTAACTCATAATTTAGTTTTCATAAAAGCATACTATATTCACCAAATCCAAGAATATATCAATTACATGAAATATAGTATTAACAAATAATAAAAACTAATCACGGATACACCATAAGTAAGCATGTGAGAAAATAACCATGAAAATACCATCATGTGATAAACCAATCATAAATTGAAAATCACATCATTTAGGCTCTAACCTATGAGAATATGTACTATAAATCAAATAAAATAAAATATCTAGGCCTATGGTAGATCCAAACAATATAATATATAGTGGAATTACACACACTAAAGTGATATAAAGCCTCTTGTGGCATTATACACACAAAGAGTGAAAAGTCTATTTCCTGATGCAATTAAGTTTACCCAATGTGCTAAGTTGTAAAAATCTATTTGAAAACCATGATCACATATATTAAATAATTTTCACATCAAATCCATTCTACCCTCAGTCTTAAAAACCTATTTTAAAAACAAAGCCATCATTTAAAGTATTTAATCAAAAAATTGATATGCACAAATCAATTTTAAATAAAACCCATTTAAAAAATATATCTCTTCCAAAAATTCCATTCCAATATCAAATAATTCAATTTTTATTGAATAACCTTGAGGAATTTACAATAAAAATAGGAATTCCCTTTTATAGATACACACACCTTAAGAATGGAGGAAATATAGTCACCTTCAGAAATGGTGATTGGAAACAAGAATATCAGCCTCTAAAAGACAAGGTATGATGAAAAACATTAAAGTATTGATAGAAAATAAAAATAGATTATTATCTGATCCATAAATATAGACAACTCCACTACCGCAACCAATGGAAACGAAGAAGCATAAAGGATTATTACCAGATAGAAGAGGCACAACCATACCATAGATTAAACACTAAAAAGAGAGACCATGAAGGAGAGAGATCAACCAAAATCATGTCAATAGAGCCTATGGTTTAAGTGGGAGGCTTTCACGAAGACTGTGAGAGGATTCATATGTGCAGTGCGATAAAAACCGATGAACCAGATATAACCACATTATGAATCCCTAATTCATGGCATGAATTCTATAAGTTGAAAATACACAAAAAGGCATCAACTCAGGAAAAATTATTCCCGATTTATGTTTTCATGATTTGTAAAAATTTCAGAGATTTCAAATTTTCATGATCTAAATTTTTTTTTAGAATTTAACCAGTGAATGATTCATGTTGGGAAACATATTCACGATGTGAATATGTCCTACAAGTAGTGCCTAACCTAGGTACTATAGAAGTTTTTAGAACAACTCCAAATCTCTCTAAAATTGAGAAACAATATCTTAACAATAAAAGATATGTACCTTTTTACACAGGATGTTACCGTGTGGATCAAGTCTTACTCCATGGGAAATACGTAGGGTTGTAAACATGGCCAAACGGGTCCAATAATACTTATTTTTAACCCAAACCTAATAATTGGATGGTGGTACAAGTCCTTAACCTAGATTTTCTTGGGAATTGGAATATTAGACTAGACCCGCATCCACCAGTACCAGGTTTGGGCCCGATTAATCCTGAATTAGGATAAAAAATAAAAAATTATATTAAATATATAAAATTATATAATATTATTAATTATTACATATATAAAATGGGAAAATAATGTGGTGGCCTGAATGACACACCTATAATTTAAAATTCATGACTCAGTGGGTCTAAGTAGACTTTTATTTAGGTATGTTAAAATTATATTATATATAAATTAATAAAATATTACTAATTACTCATAATTTAATTGGTTTCGGGTCTAATGAGTCTAAGACACGAAATTATAGACCTAGAATATATTAAGAGTGTCTAAATAGGTCCATTTTTGGGACCAAGTTCACATATAGAAATATCTCACCATAATTGCTTAAAAGGTTATAGAAATGTAACTGATATGGGTTTAGAACCGTACCATTTGTATGCATAGAAATAAGAAACTTCACTAAAAGAGAATAAAAAAGATAATTAACAATTGAAAAGGTGACAAGAAACTGAAAGGAAGGTACGTTACTAAGGAGATATGAAACTAGACCTTATAGTCAATCCAAAGAATAAAATAAAATAATATTTTTAATGAAAACAAAATGTATAGTGTAAGTGCACCCATACATATTTATATGCAAGTTCCTAAGTCACCCGATAAATTTTTCTAGCTCCACTAACATTTGATCTTTGAGGAGAACCTTATCTTGATCTTGGAAACCTCTAGGTGCCTATCTAGAGAATAAACTCTACCTCTAACTATTGGTGAAAAGTCCAGGAATCTAGAACTCATAATACCATAAAATCACATATAGAAATTACTATAGCTATTTTTTGGGACTATGATTTCATTATTCCACATTCAATTCCAAAAATTGGTATTCATAATCTGTCCTTAAAAATTTTAAATAGAAGATATGTAATGAAATTTTCATGAGCCTAATAATCACTCACTTGAAGACTACTTTTTAAGGATTCAAAAAAGTACACCATGTTACAAGTCAAATTGTTCCTAGATACATCTTATTCAATTAATCTCTTCTATTTTTTTGTTTCTTATGTGATATTTTGACCACTAAGTTATCCAATCCACATTAATGGGAGACAATACTTTATAATTTTTTGAATTACGAATTTTGTCAGTATATCCATACAATTATGAATCAAATTAACCTTTTGTATAATTAAATCTTGCAAAATTTTCTAAATTAAATAGTACTTAAACTAAATTAATTTCTTCTAGGAGTGAAATACTTGAATATTTACCAAATGTATCACACTTTGGATATTGCAGAATAATGCTATGATTTATTGAATTCTTTTAATTTACTCCAAAAAACCCTCAACCACCCAAGATCCTTCCATTATTATCTAATCGAAACATATTCAACTTATATGGTTGATAATTTTATATATATTTTAGTCTCATCATCTAACTCATGGTTGTTCCTCTTAAAGAAATATCTAGGGCACTCTTCCTTGCGTCTGTATCTCCTCCAAAGTCAACATAAAAAAATCCATGTAATAGATCATCCATTCTGAAATAGAGTTATAGATCCTCTAAACCTTTGAGTTACCAAATAATCTCATTAACAACCTCAGAATTATTCTATCCTGGATTGTCTATGAATCAAATAACTATACCTATCACTTAAGTGATATTAGGTCATTTTATAAACCATATGGTACATCATACTTCCCACAATTGATGTATATGGGTCATTTACCATATACATAACACCCTTATACATTTTAGGTTCCTTAACCTTGTAATGTTTGAAATTTATAGCTAGGTGGTTCCCATAGGTTTTGAGTTTATCATTCTAAATATATACACAATCTTTTGAATGTACTCTGACTGAGTCAAGAACATCATTTTAGACATCAAGTCTTTTGGGATCCTCATACCCAATATCTTTTTTTGGGAATCCAAGATCCTTCATATGGTATAATTTGGAAAAATAAAACTATAACACTTTTATCATTTCCATCTTAGGTTATGGTAAGATAATCCAATTAGCATGGATAAGTACAATGATGAAACTCTCATCATCATACAATTTATGGTAGCAGTAATGATCCATGATGCACCAGATGAACTTTGATTCTTCCATTAAGGAATCAAACTTATGGTTGAAATATTTTGGTTCCTTATTAAGAATATAAAAACTCTATTTGTTCATGTAAACTCGAACTTCCATTCTTCTTTGCACAAAACCTTATAGTTTCTTCATGTAGATCTCTTCTTATAGATCCACATGAAATAATGTGGTCTTGACTTATAATTATTCAAGAAATAAACCTTCCTTGTAAACTATTTTGGAAAATATATAAATGATTTTGTGATTTATAATAGGAGAGAAAACCTCACCAAAATACACTCTTTCCAATTGTTGGAATCCTTTCATAATTAGCCACACTTGGTAATGTTTCCCACCATCCATTTATTCCTTCAAATAAAAGACCAATTTTCCTACAATACTATACTTCCTAGTAGTAATTCTATTATATCCCATGATTTAGAAACTTATAAAGAATCTGAATCTTCATTCATTGTTAACTTCCACCGTAATTAGTCACTTAAACTTGTCACCTCATCTAGGATTTTGGGTTCTCTATCATCTGTAATTAGTATAAAATGTATTATAGAATAAAAAATTTTCATATATCATTTGACCCTATTATACCACCTCAAATACTAAGGTTTATCTTCTTCCAAACAAAAAATTTCTAAAACTCTATTCCATGCTTTCACAATCCTTAATCATTTTGGTACATCAGACCCTAGTAATTTTAAAAATTATATAACGTCTTCAATTTTGAAACTTGGTTATATATCTAGAACTTTGGTGATCTTGAAAAATCCCGACCCACTCAACCTCTCTTTAGATCAACCTCAACATGTTTTGGTACTTTACTATGAACTATATCTTTAACCTAGTTCTGATCCTTACAAATGATTTTATCATTGAACAAGACATTCCAGACTTAGATAACCCTTCACTTATAGTTACCCCTGATCCAAAATCTAATGTTTTCATCATCGTACCCAAAAAATAAACATAAACAGGACTTTCCTTATATATTATCCCTTTTTTTCATTGTAATGAGTATATGTGATACTTAAAAAAAATTTAGGTGATTCAAATCAAATGATATTCTCATCTAATGTACCATATGAGGATAATTCCCTATTGGTTTGAAATGATTCTAATTTACAATATAATCCACACAAAAAACCACTTAATCCCAAAAATAATTTGGGAATATGGAACTTAACCTTATGATCATGGGTCTCTCAATAAAATTATGACTCATCCCTTCCACTAAATCATTTTTCTTAGGTTTCCATGGAATAGTCTTCAATATTTGTATTCCATTCATTAAACAAAATGTTTAGAACTCTTTTCATCCATACTAACCACTATTATTATACTGAAGGAATTATAGGTTTATTATAGTCTTGATTTCCATTATGGATCTCCATCTAATGAAAGTTCCAAAATCCATAGACTTGTGTTTTTTGAAAAATTACCACACCATCGACATAGAATCTTTAATAAAGGTAACATAGTACAATGCCCCCATTAAAATGAACCTGCATTGGTCCTCAAACATACATATAAACCAACCCAAGATTCCTATTATTCGGTTCCTTATCCAAAGATACCAAGGAAAACTTCCAATACTGACCAAGGATTAAAATTTCACATGTTTCATATTCCACAAGATTAAGTTGAACAAATCCCTTCATAGATAAGGTTCAAAAACCATTCTCACCAATGTTACCAAGTTGGTCATGCCACCACTTTTATATTCTAAAAGTTATTTATATAGCATGAATTATAACTTCTTAAATCCTAGTCATGTACAATATTATATCCTTAAAAGCATGATCCACCTCATAAACCTGGGATATAGTGGATTCCTTGAAAATGCAATAAGAATCCATTATTTTTCAAAACTTTCACATCATCTTTTCCGAAAATATAAATTGATTCCACATCCATAAGGAAATTCTTGATGAATATTCTAGATAAATATTTCATCTTTCACCATTTCTTAGATATTGAGTAAAATGATACTCAAAATTCAAGATTCCATAACTCTATTTAACTCATGAAACTCAATTTAACACCCTAACATGAATCACCTGATTTAGGATAGAGGATCACATGACCTCATGTGTTCCTCCCCATATGTAAGAGGCCACCAAATAGAGGTGAGGTCCTAAGTGGTACCATGGGGAGACTATTCCATTAGTAATATACAAGAATCGGTGTATATAATAGAGGAAAAAAATTAGAGTAATAGTGGAACATAATAAGAAAGAAATAATAAGAACAAAAACCCATGATCTAATAATATGTCATACAACATCCAATTAAATAATTCAAAAGGTTACCAGATGTGGAAGGCCTATAAATGAAAAAAAATCAAAATAAATAAGAGGAATATCTATAAAGGATCCTAGAGTCTGTCCTAACATTGACTTGACCAACATAACCCTCTAGTATAACAAACCTAACTAGGGCCACTTCCCTCATCTAAAGTCTAGCTCAAAGAAGTATACATGAACACCGAGATAACCATGGAGGTTTTGAGTATAAATCCTATAATACACAACCAATGCATTCTTACCATAAATGAAATAATTATATATAAGTGTATTAAATGATAGGAAAGTAAATTCTCATGTAAATAATCAAATATCGGGATATTTCATGATAACCAGGCTTCCATAAAACCTAAACCCACCTACTTCAGCTACATGTCAAAAGAAAAGTCATGTTTGGTTTCCATGAACCTCAAAAAAGGCACAAAATTAATGTAAGTCTCACAATAGGTCAAACGGAAGTCATGCCTTGGGTCATGCCATAAGGCCATCATACCCCACTAACTATTTTTGGTCAGGAAACAAGGTCATCATTCCCCACTGTCAGTATTAAGTAAGTACTGAAGGCCATTAATACCTTCCATCTATCATTCAATACCCTGCCATAATCATCACACATCATATTTCACATACATCCCATCTAAGTGATTAACTATTCCATTAATGGACCACCTGTCACTTTGATACCAGTTAACAGATTTATATAGGTCATACACATATATAAATATACACATTCCATGGAAAGGGAAGTCTTGAGGTATACACATAAACATGTATGTCAAATCAAAATAGGTCTCACAGTTCACACACACAACCACAAGCATGTATTAAAAAGATATGTCTCTCAATCCACACACTCACACACACACACACACAAGATTATCATATCAAGAAAGTTCGCACAACCACACACACACACACACACACACACACAAGAATGTCATATCAAGAGAGGTATCATATTCCAGACACACATGAATAAGAATATTGTATCATACAATTATATATACTTGTCATAACATTGTAAGGAACTTCCTACCTTAAGTACATCGATGCTCAATGTCATGGTTTACCACCTAAATCAAGATCACACACTAATAATCCCCAATGAGGGTCAATATAGTGAAGATATATAGATGAATATAATAATGATAAAAAAACTAGATTTCCACCTTTCATTCCTCCACAATCTAAAAAGAAGCACATTAGATCATGTCTAAGATCCTAGATCCAACCATAACAATTTGGATCTATGGTATTTATCAAGTATAAGATATAAGATTGAGTAATTACAAGAAAAACCTATTAGGTACCTTGGTATGGTAGTAGTGACTAGAGGGGGGGGGGGTGAATAGTCCTTTTTGAATTATTAAAGACATATATTATTATATCAGAGATAGAATAGTGTTAAAAATGTCAGAAAAAATATAGATACCACATGATGTTTTTATAGAGGTTCAGATCACCAATATCCTATTCCTCTCCTAAATCTTCTCTACTATATTAGGAGATTAGTATTAACTAGATCCTCATTTTTAAATGGAGTGATAACCCAATTACATAAAAATGGAACATACCTTTTTCACACCTAGTGGTATAACCCCTAACTTTTAATAGAGTCATAACATACCTTCCTTTTTTCTAGGAGGAACAACCCATCCTTTATTTTATATGGGAGGAATAAACCAATGAGATAAATTTTGGATGGGAAAAGATTAATTCAAATTCTAGAGAAAAACATATGGTAGGAATAATTACTATAGAGAAATACCAATTTTTTTTAACAACAACTGAGAAGATGATGTAGAAATTTGGTGAAGCTCAAGTTAGTTGATCACCCTAGTGGTGGAATATGAAAGTGATGAATTTTTTTAGTGAACATAACATAACAATAGAAGTTAAAAAATAGAGTAACATAAATTATACGATTGTTTTCTCATGAAATGACTTATACTAGTACATGTTTTAATTATAGAAGAGATCTCTTTGATCATTAAAAGAAGATCCTCTAGGATCTTATCTATAATCAATATCTGCATGTTAATTTTAGTGTATAATAATAGAATAATATGACCCTTACCTTTGTTTGTTAAAGCCCTGCTGAGAAATAGATAACAATCCCAATTTATATTTCTTAATGAAAAATTAATGTAAAAAATTTAATATTTTAAGAATAAAAATTATAAACAATTTAAAATTTTAAAATAATTGAAATAAAAATATAATCTTCTAGAATTTAAAGACTTTAGAATGTTATAAAACTGAGAAACACATGAATATCAATCTACAAGGACAAGTGTGTAGAAAATAATGGTACAATTAATTTTTATACATTTTTGTAATTATATTTCAACACGAAATATTAAAAAACCTAAGAAATAAATTTAATTTAACAACATTAATTAGAAAATAATAAATAATATTTTTAGAAACAAATTTTAACTAATGGTGTCTTATTTTAGCCACCACTAAAAATAGAGAGCGGTGGTTCATGACCTACTTCTAAAAATAGTGAAAATGATATCATTTAAATTTCAAGAAAAAAGAGGAAACAAAAAATAAATTAATTTTACGTCACTTATAAACCAAAGGTTTCATAAGAAGAAATAAAAGTTTTGCTACTATTGGGTGTCCAACGGTGACTCATGACTCACTATTGCATGAAGTCCAAAAGTGACTCATGACCTACCATTAGAAGTGTCCAATAGTGGATTAAAAAAAATATTTCAAAATAACAGAATGATATTATAGATGAATAACCAAAGTAAAATTTTCTAATAAAAATAATAAAATAAATTAAAATAACTTCAAAAAGTAATAAGAAACACTCTACCCCCGATAGAAGAAGTAAAATCCCCTGTGGGAGATTTATGAAGCTTATACTTAGTCATTGTATAATAGGAATAAATAATAGGTGGGTTAAAAATAACCAATAGTTGATATATAATGGTGAGTGAGAATGAATTACTATGACATACTAAACCTAGATTCCACTTATCATGTGTCCCGATCCCAGTGGGCCACATGGCCTCAAGTGCATCTCCCCAAATTCCAGAGGCTATTGACTAGAAGCAAGGGCCTAGGGTTTATCCATGGGGAGCCTATGGACTCATCTGCAAAGTGTAGTGCATCATAAAAATATGAACTGAGGTAAATAGTGGAAGAAATAAAAGTAAATGGAAGGCACAAAAAAATAGAGACAATCAGTAACAATAACTAATATAACTAGAATATGTATCTAAAAAATTGGAAAACATGGATACAAGACAATAAGAATAACATGTTCCACAAAGTACAAAGGGAATCAATGACTATCCCAAGCACCCCAAGCTCTGGCTCGGTCATCTGCTATCAATATCTATCCTAAACAGCAAGCAATATTTTGTTTGAAGTCGTATGCTTCCTTTTTTCAACACCTACATTCATGTAATCTACTATGGGTACCAAAGGGCACCTAAAGAGGGTGTGACATAAATATCAGTGGGCCACCACCAACGGTTTCGATAACATCCGGCCTGTGTAATGGAAATGTAAATGTGTGAAAGCATGTATATATAAAGTAAACAACATAATGTAACTAAATAATCAAGTACTTGCTTCAGTCCTTGACTGGAATATGAATGTAACTAGTCCATAATTTATTATTACCAGTTTATAAATGAGTCACATGTTAACAATAGTGAAGGTTCTAAGTTGTGATAAGGAAACCTGTAATGATATTTGATAATGAAGTTCCAAGGTAATAACCAAGGAAATGTAGACCACAAGGGTCACTAACTCAGTAATAACTATAACCTATATAAGGGTAAGAGTGTGATCCAAGGATCATATTCCAAGGCATTCCACAATGAGATGCCTACCAAGTCCAAGGATTTAATCCAAGGTAAAACAAGGCTATGCAATGATTGGGCCTAATGGGCTTTAACCATGGCACCTAATTTTCAGTGATGGATCCAAGGAGTGTATCCAAGGAATCCTATAATAATATTTAAGGGATCCAATGGTGTCATACTAGGCATCCAATTATAGACCAGGATCGAGATCTAGGTAGTTCTTAACCAAAGAAAGCCGCATCGTTGAATCGTAATGGGGTTCCTGAGTTCTCAAGGCATTCCATAATAAGAATCCAAGGTGAGATTGAGTTAGGAAATTCCTATTTGATAACGAATTCATGTAATATTATATTTATTTCCAGACTTTCTTTTCATTAGTGTGATAAGTTCAAGTAGAATGAAACCTTTTAATGAAGTTAGAATTAATTAATAAGTCCATTTGGTTCAAGCCTTGTCTTTCATTAGTGTGACATAGCCAAGTTGCATGAAACCATTATTAAATCCATTTAAGGAATTTTCAATAAATAAGGTTCATTTATATACCTTCCATTAATGTGGTAAGTGATTCTATGGACATGCAACCTATTAATCATTCACATTTAATCCGGTCAAGTCATATACTCAGTACACCTACCAATTTTTTGTTCACATTTAATTATCAATTTGACGCACTTACCTTAGGCGGGTCAAGTGGAAGTGACATGGTACTTTACATTCACCATTACATGATACAACAAGAATTTATGTTAAGGAGGCCTATGATTAGTGTGGTCAAGCTCGATCACATTCGAACAATGGCTCAAAAGTGTCAAAACACTAAAAACTAAATTACAGAGTATCATTCTACATGGGATGGATGAAGTTGTGGGCATAACCACCGAAAACTAATCACATATATGGAAATAGAATAATCATATGGTTCTGATGATTATAATCATGGAATATAAATTCAATAAACGACACCCGATGAAATCAGTGGGCCCCACACGACAATTCCAAAATCAACAAACTTTAGGGATGAGTTATAGACCACCCACCTTAGTCTTGTACAATCCTTCTCCTCTGATATCATCCTCTAATTCAACTTATAATAGAGTATATCTGAGAAGAAGGAAAAAACTCTTACACCTTGAAAACCAGGTCGAGATCAAGAGAGAAGGATAAAGGCTTAAATGGACTCATGTGCTTACTTTTTCACATCAAACGTGATGAATGGAAGCGCGATCAGATCTCATATGAAAGATATCTTTTAATCCATATATTTAGCCATCAAAAAGCTCCAAAATGAGATTCATGGAGGTAAATCCTACTAGAACTCATATTAGGAAAGAAGAGGTGGCTTAATTAGATCATTAAGGGAAAAATGACAATTTACCCAGAAAAATAGCTTGTGCATGGTTTGTTTGCACATTTTGACAAACCATATGCAAAACTTTCATATTTACCTAGGAAAAAGTGGTACTCACATGGATAGGTCACAAGACCATGTACCAACTGTGCGATATGGTTTTGTCTGAAAATAGACCATCCACATGTTTATGCCAACAATGTTCCAACTATGAAAAATTTACAGTTTTCCCCAAAATAAGTGTTTTAGGCTATGAATTAGACTCAAAAACCCCACAAAACTTTTCTAACCCAAAAGGACTCTAAAAAAGGTCTAAGATAAGGAATTAGACCTAAATTTAAAGTATCCATACCTGATTGAAAAACAAAGTTCTTACAGTCTTCCCCACATAAAAGAACTCGTCCACAAGTTCATCTTCCAAGGGTAGTGCAACACTATCTGAGAACAATTCTAGCCATTGGGCATTTACATTTGCTTCCGTCTCCAATGTCTTGTCTGGTACTCAGCTGTTCTACCATAGCACCCATAATAGAAGAAAATACTGGATTTGGAGAGCCTTTGTGCTCCAGTCAATGATGTGTACTAGATACTCAAAGTTAGAATCAACATCTAACTCAACTTCCTCAGGATCAAAAGTATGATACAGATTAGCATGATGTTGGAAAATCTATGAAACATGAAATATGTCATGTATGGAATGGTTTCTATGAGGTAATAAAAATCTATAGGCTATTGGCCTGAGTCTATCTAGAATATCAAACAGACCTACGTAATGAGGTGAAAAATTTCCCTACTTTAATAACCATATATTCCCTAGGCTGGGTGATACATTAAGAAAAACACAATCCTTGACCTCTAACCTAAGAGGTCATCGATAACAATTGGTATAAGATTTTTTTCTAGATTAGGCAGTAGTCATACAATTTCTGATCAGCTAAACCTTCTCTGAAGTCTCCTGAATGAGATGAGGACATAGTAAGGTAGTCTCACCAACCTCTAGCTAGCACAGGGGTGGACGAAATGACTTACCGTATAAGGCCTCAAAAGTATCCATATGAATTGTCACATGGAAGATTTTATTATAGGATAACTCAATGATATGGATATGATTCTCCCAATTAATTCCAAAATCAAGGACATAAGCTCAGAGCATAACCTCTAGAACCTGTATTATCCATTCTGATTGTCCATCAGTCTGAGGGTGAAAGGATGTGCTTAGAAGCACCTATGTTCTCATAGCCTTCTACAATAACTATAAGAATCATGATATGAAATGAGAATCCCTATATGAAATGATAGTATGAGGGACCCTGTGGAGTCATATGATTTCACAGACATACAGTTTTCCTAGCTCATCAACTGTGAAAGTATCTTAAATAGGAATGAAGTGGGATACTTTCACTAGTCTGTCAATGAAAACACATACAATATCGATAAATCTAGGAGACCCAGGTAAGCTGATTACAAAGTCCATAACAACATCTTCCCATTTCTATTCCATGATTGGAAGTGATTGTAACAAGCCTGTAGGTCTCTTATTTTCTACCTTCACATGCTGATAGGTGGAACACCTAGTGATAAAGCCTACTATCTAATGTTTCATTCTAGGACACCAATAATGGAATTGAATATCTCGATAAATCTTAGAGATTTATGGATTAAACTCCCACAATGAAGTGTGGTAATCTTTCATCAGCTCCTCTCTCATATCTATAGGGACCTAGACACATCCATGAATACATAGGATTTCGTCTCTATCTACAGAATAATACGGAGGTGGGTTATCTCCTAATATACTCTCACAGAGATACAAGCCTTTAGGATCTAAAATTGTCTACCCTTTACTATCTCAAAGAGGGAATAAGTAACTTCAAAATATGAGAGATAAGACTTCTTGTGACTATCATGAAAATCTAGGTGTAGCTCAGAGAAGAGGGCCATTAACTTCTATTAATCACTCGGTTTCCATACTTCTGGTGCTTGAGTTTTCCGAATCAGTGCATCTGAAACCACATTACCCTTTCTAGGAATATAGGCAAGCTCAAAATCAAAATATTGTAGATATTCGACCCATATTCATTGTCTATGGTTCAAGTCACATTGAGAAAATATATTTTTGAGGATTTTGTGGTTCATGTACACCAAAAATATCTCACCTAATAGATATTGTATCCAACAATGTAAGGTGTGGGAAACTACTGCTAGCTCAAGGTCATGTTGTAGGTAATTTCTCTCATGAGGCCTCAAATTCCGAGATCCATACACAATGAATTTGTCCCCCGACATCAGAACTACTTCTAGGACTATTCCTGATACATCATATAATATGGTATAACCTTTTCCAGGTTCTGGAAGAACTAGAATTGGTTCCAAGACAAGGTTCACTTTCAATTCCTAAAAGGCTTTCTTTCACGCTTCTGACCAAAGGAACTTGACACCCTTATTTGTAAGGCCAGTAATCGGGGAAGAAATATGTGATAAGTATTATATAAAATTTCTGTAATATCCTGACATCCCTAAGAAACTTCATATATCAAACACGTTCTTGGGCTTCACTTAGGAAACTACGACACTAAACTTTTATGGGTCAATAGATATGCATAATTATGAGATAATATAACCCTAGAAGTGAACTTTTTCAATCCATAAGTGGCACTTATCAAGATTGACATAAAGATGATGCTCTCTCAGTGTACTCAGAATGATCTCAAGATGATTGGTATGGTTATTTCGAGTGTGAGAATACACCAATATGTCATACACAATGACTACAATAAAAGAGCCAATATAGGGGTGGAAACCCAATTAATCAGATTCATGAAAACAATGGGTATGTTCACAAGACCAAACGACATAACTAGGTACTCATACAGACCATACCTACTATGGAAAGAAAGTTTTTGTATGTCTAATGGACTAACTCACACCTAATGATAACTTGAACTTAGGTCGATCTTAGAGAAGACCTTAGCTCCCTAGATATATCTCAATAGATCATCTATTCAAGGCAGTGGATATTGGTTCTTTACCGTAATGTGTTTCAACTTTATTTAATCCAAACATAGACGTAAGGTTCCATCGGACTTCTTGGAAAAAAGCACAGGTGAACCCCAAGAGGAGGTACTGGTACATATAAAATCTTTGGCCTAACAATCATCTAACTTACAATTGAGCTCCTCAAGTTTTATAGGCTCTATCCTATACAGAGGAATAGATATTGGAGATACTCCCAGAACAAGCTCGATTGTAAACTCTACCTCTCTATTAGAAGGTAAGCCAGAAAAATCATATAGAAAGATGTCCCTGAAACAATCAACTACTGAAGATAAATCTAATTGTCATAAAACATGAACCTCCATGAAGATATTTGAAATCTGGGTAGTCACTCCACCTAGCCCATGGTGCTCTGGTCCAGCTCTACATGCCTAGAAATCCCACTCAAACTTATGTAGATAATTATTTCCCTCTAGTGATTTAAATAATACCCTATAATGATAGTAGTCTACAAAAGCATAATACTAAAACAACCAATCCATCCCAATAATGACATTGAATCCTATCATCTCGAAAACTAAGAGGTTCTATAAGAAGGGGTAACTGCCTACCTCATAGGGAAAATCCCTACACTAGTGTATGCCCTATGTTCATACCCCTAATGGTGTATCTAGGGTCATTACACCATAGTAATATTTTATCTCTAGTACGAAACATTCCATTATAGATAAAGAGATAAAAGATTTTGAAGAACATGTATCAAATAAAGAAGATACTATAGTAGATTCTACAAGAATAGTACCTCATAATGTAAATGGTCCTATAACCTAATCATCAGGTATTGACTATAGTGCATGAAATTTACTTGATCCATGACTCAGTTCAATAGATGGACTACCATGATCATAACTTCTCTATTGGTGCTGCTGGTGATTAAGGGTTTGACTTCCATGGCCACTACCTCCTCCTCGACCATACCTTCCGGTACTACTCCAACTTCCTGGATGATGCAGAGAAAAAAAACCCAATCCTGAAGGTGGAGTTGGTTTATATCCTTTCCCACTCGAAGCTGGTGGAAAGGTACTACAAGAATGATGAATGTTCCCCATATGGATTGTATCCTGACACTCTAGTGGGTATCTATCACCCTAAGGCTTTGAATTCCCCCATCATCCACACTAATGACACACTTTGGAGCTATTGAAACAGGCACTCTGGTTGTCACTCCCCTGACAAGAAACCTCGAGAGAACGTTTCCTTCCATCATAAGAACTACTAGCCTGATGCGACACTGATCCTTTAAACTTGGTACTATTGCCACCCCTTAGGTTACAATCTGTGATAAGATCCTAATTTACTATTTTAGATAAGTTAGTATGGAAAAATACATTCACCTACGTACAGATGGCATACACAAGCCCATCCTTGAAGTGTCTATCAAACAAAATCTCATCACCATCTAGTAGCAGTGAAAAGTGATGAAAAAACATGAAACATGATGAATATTACATAATGGACATAGAACCCCATTCAAGATGCATGAACTCTCTAGATCTTCCATCCCTCAGCATCTAAGGAAAGAACTAATCATAGAAGGTAGTATGGAAATCAACCAATAACATTCCCTAATGATGACCAACATGGGTAATCACATCCCACCAGCACTTGGACAAATCCCGAAGCATATATGTAGAAATATTAATCTATTTTATAAAGTAATTTACAGATTATTGAAGATAGATAGGGTGGATTCTATCCAAGACATAGCATCCTATAGACTGCCATCCCCCAAGAAGCTAGGATGATGCTACTGCTGAAACTCATGAGTCATATCAACCATCGTAGGAGCAAGCCATGGTTGACATAAAATAGTCTAACTCCTTCATCTACCATTATAAGTCTTATTGAAAGTATACCCAAATTAAATCTATTATAAGTAAATTACACAATATAAATCATATGGTTGACATAAAATAGTCTAACTCCTCTATTTCCTATAAGAATTTCATGAGAAAGTTCAAAGTCTCGATGAAGGCACCATGTATTTCTTAACCCATCTTTCTCATTCTATATTTCTTATACCTTATATAAGATATCCTATCTATGAGAGTTTGATAACATCAATATTAATTATATTATGGTATGTTTTTATACTATTGTAATATCCCATTTATCCCATCCTCCAAAAACCATTTGATAACGAAAATGTCGTCATACGTATGTGTGGACTACCGCCTCCATGCATGACATGTCTATTTTTAATAACCACTTGAAATTAATATTTTAAATTCTTAATGAAAAAATATTATATTTATAACATTATTATTATTAAAAAATGATAAATCGTTCTACTTTCTACCTCCCTCCTGTTTTATAGAAAATAAAACTACCGACTGTGTGTACACGTGAATTACCACCTACACAGAGTGATGCATTTTGTTCAAATTTATTGCAATAATTTATGACTTTAAAAATTCTATTATTTATAAAAAATTATATTTAAAACACTATTTAAATTCTTTAGTTTATTAATTTTTTTTTAAAATAAACTTAAGCATAGTAAAAATGCCAAAAGTTTCACGTAATAAACAACCGAACCACCACGAGTAATAGACATGAGTGAAAAAAATTTAATAAATGAGAAACTTGTGATGAAAAGTTGAAATTTAGAAATTAAATATAGATAATTTTTATTATTATTATGTTTTTAATAAAATTAATTTTATTATTCAAGAAGTCGAGTTCATGTGAAGAATGCCTTCACACACATGCAAGAGTTTCACCTCAAAACATCCTTCTTTGAGGCACATTATATTATATGAACCTAATTTCTTTGAAATAGAATATATAATAGTAATTGGATATTTATTATCATTCTTATCTTTATTCATAGTATTTTAACTTAAAATTAAATACATCCTTCTTTCAAGGGGTTTTTATTAGAATGTTCTTAAGTTGTAATGGTTTTTTATCTCAAACACCCTTCATTGAGACACATTTTACTTTATGCACCAATTTACTTTAATATAGTTTATATCTCACCCAATTTTTATGTTATCATAAAATATATTATATTCATGGTATTTTAGGTTCCTTTTCATGATTTTTATTCTTCAAGGGTTTTGATTAAAATGTTACTCAAGTCATAATTGTTTTCTCAACTTGTGTCCTTTTCCCCATGAGTTATGAAATATATTCTTGATTTTGATATTCCAAGTCTCTTTTCCAGCCATTATATTTTCAAATGTTATATTTAATTTTTATCTAGTGATATTACTTACCTTCATTAATATCTCCACTTTATTTAAATTCCTCCCCAAATAAAATCATGATGTTGATAATAATAACTCAAAAACATTCCAATGGATATTTTTCTTCCATGTGTATGTTTTACCTATAAATAGTCTGTTCTATAACCCAAATACAATTCATATCAAGTGATATTCAAGTTTCAATTCACATATTTTCAAATTAAGGTTTTATTATCCTTTTTATTATATTAATTGCATAAAATATTTTTAAATGTTTTTGATTTTTTTCTACATGAATAGTTTTAAAAAAAGGTTTCCCTCTCAAGTAATGTTACATAAATTTAAAAAAGTCTTCAAATTAAAATTGTTTTTTAATTTTTTTTAACTACATTAATTTTTTTTTAAAATTTCTTAAAATAAATCCATTTTAACATTTTCCACGTGGTTCATTTTCCTCATAATGAACATCTATTACATATTTCCATGTGAACATAACTTTTGAACACCTTTTTCATTAATAAGATACTTCCTCTCTATAATTTCATTATTTCAAAAATGGAATTATTATTATAATGGTTTAATAAAATATTCCTTTTTAAATTTTTTCAAAGTTTAATATAATTTATTATTCTCAAATCAATTTTCTTAATGCTTCTAAGAGTGTTCTTCATCTATGTCAAATGCTTGATCAGGGGTATTATTAAAATGACACCATCCACCTTATTTATATGAATGAATTTTGAAATCATATTTTAAACATATAGTATGATTCATAAAGGCTTTTTTTCTTGGATAATTATCCATTTTTATAGGCCTGAATTACTTTTAATTCCTTCCTTAGTGAATTATCTATGTTATATTACTTAATTCAATGGTTTTAACCTATATGACCAATAAATGGATTGATTAGGAAAATTGTTTTCTAAAACATATATCAATTTGGAATATGGTGTAAATACCATATGAATAATCATATTTATTGAGTGGTATTTACCTAGAATGATTCTTAAATTCATTTTATACCCATTTATTTTCCATGGGTTTCTCTTGTTCTGTTTATTGATAAAATCATTAATTATACCTCAGGAAACCACTTGAAAAGGATAATTTTTTTTTTATTTCCTTAGGTTTTTATGATATGTTTATTGAAATCACATGGCACACATATGCATGATTTTTTATTATGATTGGTGTTCCCATATAGTGCTCTAATGCGTTGGGTAATGTTATTGTATATTATAAAGCTATGTATGGGATTTGGGAGTAAATATAATATATTTTGATGGAGTAGGGAGTAATATATGGAATATTATAATGGAAAAGGGATTAATCCCAAGAATATGATGATGATATGATATGGAGTAATCATTTGAATATGATTATGATATCATGTTTATATTGTTTATACATTCTTATGATTCCATTCTCTTATGTTATGATCATTTTTAATCCATTCCTTTATGATACTATATCTTTATTCCATGCAATAAATATTATGATCATTCTCATTATGATATCATGTTATGCCTCACGTCTCTCATGTTTTACTTTATTATGATGTTTACCCTTTCTGAACATTTGAATTCACCCCTTCTTTTTTTTCCTCTTTCCACAGGTTATGAATGAAAGTATTAGGTATGATAATCATAGAAGAGTATATTGTGTAGAGAATTTTTAGGTGACATTTAAGACCCATTATGGATTTAATAGATTCTAATATAGTGGAAAAAGTGACCATTTTTTTGAGAAGACTTGATAATTGGTAGTTTATGATTTTCCCTAACTCTCTAAAACTCTAAATTTAAAGGTCCTTGGTTTGTAAATGTGAGAAATATATTATTATAACACATATGTAATAAAGACTGTTTTGAAAGTTATGTGTTTTTAGCATCATATTCTTGAGTGTGGGTCTGGGGGAACTACATAAACACACTATATAAATGACTCATAAACACCATTAATCCCATAATCTGTGAATAAAATTTGAATAAATAAAAAAACAAATAATAGAAGAATGTACATCTAACCAATAGATCTATCCTATATAATCTTGTCACAAAAGTTTGATTGATATCACAATGGAGAAATGAATGGGATCATCCCTCCTAGGGTATCCACTATATGAATATATCTACCAATGCTTAAGAAAAACTATACCTTATCCAAATTCGTTTAGATCTATGAAATTAAATGAGGAGAGAGAGAGAGTGGATGAACTTAATCTAAGGAGTTTTTATATTATATATTGATACCCATATCTGAGGATCGATCCTATTTATATAGGAACACTGCTGGAAATCCTTTTTTTTTTGATTTTCAAATAGCCGGTTTAGGGAAACCGGAAACCTCACATCCGAACACCATCCATGGGATCCGCGCAACCCATCCACCCAAAAACCAAACCATCTCAAAAATTCAAATTTCAAAAAAGCTCAACATACGTGTCCTCCTCGAACCGAACCTCGAGGAAAGTGACTGTGCACTGTCATTTCATCAGAAGGCCGGCGAGAAAACCGGATCGCCACGCGCCACCATTCACCGGGGAAAGCGCCGGAGCCGTCGCCGGAGCCACCGCAGACCCCGCAAGAAGATTCGTCGAGGACGCCGGAGGAAGTTCCAACCCCTCCACCGGCTTCACAAACCACCGTCATCTCCTTCGTTGACGATAAAAGAACATGACCAGAAAACATCCACATTCACGACCCAAATACCCAACCCTTTCTATCCGTGAAATCCAAAAAACACTCGCATAGACGATTGCGAGAGGGAGAGCCTCACCAGAAACCCAGAAATCACCCAAAAGCGAAGATCAAAACAAACCAACATCACAGAACAACACCAATTTCAAGCAAAAACCAGCCCAAAATGAACACACACCAAACGCCAAGGACAACAGTCTGTCTGACAAACCTCCCGACGTCGTCCTCATCAGCACGAACCAAAGCAATATCCCAACGCCGCCTTCCGAGAGCACCAGGGAAGCAACGCCCAACCTCCAAACACCCAGATCGATGGCCAAAGTGAAGATTTCGAACCGTCAGGCCAGGGACTCAGGCGCAGAATCAACACCGAGTCACGAAGACCCCGATGCGCGCAAGACGAGCCAATACAGGGCCGAGCCGGTATAGAAAACCCCACCTCAAACCTCCGGACCAGGGAAGAAGGAGCGCAAATCCGGGATGAGGGAGGCGGCGTGAGCGAACCCTAGCCAGAGCTGTGCCCCTTACGGGCTCATCCCGTTTTTGTGTGTGTTTATATTATTATATAGGAACACAAACAACCTTTTTGAACTAAAATGTTTATCTATATTGATTATCAATTTAATAAATGAAAAAATCTTACAAAGACTTGTAATATACAACTCAATTCCCATAATAATTATTTAATGTCTAAATAGTTATTTTTGGAATTCAAACACCTATAACCATCATCACATAATGATTCAATCGAGTATGATTACTGTAGAGGAATATGGAGGATAAACGAAGAATTATTATAAAATATGATAATTCCTATATAAATAAATATGACATGGTTACATTCATCACACCATTTTTTATCTAATGGTTGACCATGACATGGTTCAAACCATAATGCTATGGTGGTTCCTTTAGTGAAACATTTCACCAACCACTCACTTTCACTAAATCCTATTTGAGTTTTCACACTTTCACCTTATGTCACATCATATAAAATAACTTGTGAAACTATATCTATAATACATTTTAGATATCTTACAAAAATAAATTTTGTAAAATAAATCATACATTTTCATTATATATAATAAATTCTGAAAATACATCTTGAACTTATTACAGATATCGTACAGAGTTCTTTTGAGGTAGATCTCATAGTTTTATAAACTTGATACTTATGCTCACAGTCATAAAGTACAAACCCATGGTCCTTTTTAGCATTGAAAATAATTATGAATTCATGAATCCATAAATATATTAATAGATAATGTTTCAAAAATTAGAAAATAAATAATGAAAATGGAAATAAATCATCATGGAATGAACTGTGTGGTATGAGAAGAATAACCTATATCCACATAATATAGAAATAATTTCAAAATTTCAGGTTAGAGATAGAGTGATTTTTAGTTTAATAGTGCCAAAAAAATAATTCGAGTGACAAAGTACATTTTAATGATGAAAAAAGTAGTGTATTATAAATTCCCTAGTTGAAATCACCTTTCGTATGAAAGAAATTTCCAACTCCTGTATGTGTACATAAATGAAAAATAGTTGAACTCCAAAAGTTCATATGAATCCAGTGTAAAATAATTTTTTCAAGGAGCTCACTGAAAATTGGAATTTTTTTCTTTGTGTTTCACATGAACTTTTCATGAAAATGATGATAAATATTCCATATGTGGCTCACATTATTTTCTAAAACATTTGTTTCGGGCCTTCATCCCCTAAAAAAATCCCCTTTCAAGTAGGTGAACTTCCACTTGAAATCCTCATAACCTCAATACTAAGGTCAAATGGTGGAGTTAGGGCCAAATATATTGTTCATTTTAAATAAAATCGGGCTCCATATATCTCAACATTCTCCCATTTAGAGACCAATTCCAAAGTTACTCTTCTCCAAAAAATATTCTCCAATAATAGTCCTTATCGTGTTGACCCCTTACTCTTTTATCATCTCCATAGTCCAATTGAGGAATAAAAATTCTCAATTTTTCAATTACCAATACCTTTTTCCTCATGTCATCAGGATTTAGGTTTCCATGAATCATCCTCAAGTCCAAAGAGTCATCCTTTAATAAACCTCTATTGAAATTATATTTATCTTATTATGATTTTCATGGAATGGGATATTTTATTCGTCATTAGATATATCACACTATATATGTTATAATACAAAACATTCATCCCTTTATCCCTATCCAAATCCTTCAACAAAATTCCCATCTATACCATCTATTTAATTTATTTATTGATGGTAACATATTATCCCCCTATAGTAGACCATGAAAAAACATTCTATAATTGTGACACCCAACTAATAGATATGTATCCATAGATATAAACATATCCTACAGTACTACTTATCATATCAAAATTACTTACATGTTCTACATCAACATATAACTATGAATTAATTCCTACCTTAAATGATATAGATATATATTTTCTCCCCTTCAAGTATCTAAAAACCAACTTTAGACTATTAATTCTTTCTTTTTGGATTTTCTATGTATCTGCTGACAAAACCCACTGCATGTGTTATGTCAGGTCGAGTGAAAACCATGTGATACATCAAACTCCCTACTCCTCATTAATAATGTATTCTCTCCATATAGTCATACTCATCATCTGTATTCGGAAATCTATCCTTCGATAACTTTAAGTGCCTCAAAATCGAAATAGAAATTAGTTTTTTGTCAAGTATATTGAACCTAGTAAAAAACTTATCCACATAGGCTATTTTTGAAAGGTTTCAAGATCTGGTAATATGTACTTTTGTTATCATCATCCTTATAATCTTCTTAATCTCACTAATATACTTTAATTCAAATTAATTTTATAATTAATTATTTAATTCATTGTTCATTTGCTCATTGGACCCTATAATGATAATATTATCTAAAGAAAATAATAGTATGAGATATAAATTACCAAATGATTTAAAATAGAAGAACCGATTCACATCACATATTTTGTATTCTTTATCTATAATGAATCAATTTTTTTTAATTCCATTGACTTGGTGCCTAATAAATCCCATATAGAGTCATGTTAAGTTTGTGAAGAAGATCCACCTTTCCAAACTCAACGATCCCTTCTGGTTTCACCATATAGATATCCTACTCTAAATATAAATAATTTAATGAAGTTTTCATATCCATATACTACATATATAATATCTCAACTACTAAAAATCTCATATGAACTCAAATAGTGGTTACCTTAAAAATATGTGATTTTTTTTATTATAATCCACACCCTCCTTCTATTTAAATCCCTTAAAAACTAGACTTACCTTATACCTTGTTCCACTATCATGTTCTTTATTAAATAATTATACCCATTTATTATGAAATTATTTTTTCACTTTGTGTAAAGTGATTAGTTCTCATGGATCATTATCATGAAATAATGAAATTTAATACTTTAATTACAACTCTTATTTTTCTTGAATCCTTAATTTTCAATGCCTAATCACAACATTTGGGTTCTCTACCATTTTTAATAACATATAGTGCATAGAAGATTTATATATTTATAATTTCTTACAAAACCTCATTAAACTTCTAAGAGGTATCTCTATACTTAGTTTTACTAGATTATTCTTAGTTTTCATAATCCTTTTTTCCTAAAAAGTTCTTAATCTTAATTTTCTCATGAGACAAAGGTTTCTTTCTCCCATTATTATATTTAGAACCATGTATATCTTATAAAGAAAATTTTCATGAATGATTACATTCATTCATCTAATGAAATTTATATTTTCATCATACAAGAATAAATAAACAAATTTTTCATTTCTATATCCAATGGGAAAATATTTACAATACTTAGAATTTAACCTATCCCTAGAATTAGATTCAAAATGAAAATACAATAAATAAAAAAATACTTTAAAGTGTGAAATGTTTACCTTCTTTCCTTCCTATACTTCCTCAGATATTTTTTCTCCCAATATCATATTAGAACTATAATTTTTAAATTATTATTCCATGTTAATAGCCTCACCCAAAAATATTTGGGTAATATAGTATGAAGCCTTATACTCCTATCATTCTTGACCAAAGTTATATTCATCCATTCCACAACACAATTTTTATCAAGTGTTCTAAGAACCATCTTCTAGATTTGAATTCCATTTTTTTTATAAAAATATTTGAATGAATTACTATCATAATTATACCATTTCTGATTTACAACCACTTTACCATTATCCTTATTTCATTCCCTATAAAGTTCTTTCATTTCTGAAAAGTAAAAAAAAAATCATTGGGCTTATTTTTAAGAAAGTAAAACCATACATTTCAAGTTGAGTTATTAATTAATATTACATTATAGTGTAATCCACCATGATAATATACTACATAGGTACCCATACATTAGAATATATTAGCTATAGTTTTCAAATCTTTGGTAGTTTGATCCACCGAGAGAATATAATTTCATGGGTCCCCTTATATTAGAATGTATCAGCTCCAATTTCTATGTTCTTTATCCTTTTATAAATGAAAATTTCATATACTTTATAATAATATAATCCTCATTGAATCCAATGTCCATCGATTTCATATATGGTATAATTCCATTCAATATAAGAACATTCATTACCCTCTCACTCATATGACCCAATATAAAATGCAAGATATTTTAATTCAAATAATTCACTAAATTAATAGAATCATCACCCATGTAAAGTGTTAAAAATCACCACTCACCATTATATAACCATTGTAATTTTATAGGATCCTTTCTGAAATGTGTCATAATGTAAGAACTGAGACCTTATTTTCAGGTATGTTTTCCTTTTCTGGTCATTTTTGAGGAAAAGAGGTTTTTCTAGAAATTTTTGAAGTACACGTCGTGTAATTTATGAGTACATGCCATGTACTCGGTTACCATAGGTAGCCATGTGCTGTCCATGTAGCGGACATGCACATGGCCATGTGGGGGTGACCTAGAGGTCGCTTAAAGCAGAGTACGGAAATGGCAAGTACATGCCGTGTACTCCAAAAGTACACACCGTGTATTTTATTTTTTTCATTAAATGCACCGGGGTCACGTATAATCACCAGAAAGATCTCTTTTTTAGGTATTGTTTGACCGAGAGCTCCATACGGTCACGAATCTCGACGAACCCCCAAGCGAGAATCCATCCTCCAAATCGAATACCGTTGGTTTCATTGGAAGCACATCAGTGAGTTCTCTCTTCTACTTGAGCCTCGTTTCATGATTCCTTATCTTTTCTAAGTTATATTTGGTTGAATTTTTTGAGAGTTTTTGTATATCTACAACGTTCTAAGGCGATTCAAGCCTTGAGGTTCACATATAGATATCTCTTAACATCGAGGTAGGTGGTTTGTGCCTTTCTGTTGAAAGTATTTGAGTTTTATGTGCAAATTTTCCCAATACCCATGAACAGGGTATTGCACATTTAATATTTCAGCCCTATTATTTGTCTTCTATGATGGTATTCTTGAGTAGATGATAATTGATTGTGAATAGGGTGAATTTATGTGCTTTGGATGTGTTTCCTATGCATGTTTTTCCTATTTTGACCTTTGGGTATAGTTTGCCTGTTAGGTTGCTGTTTACTTTCCCATGCCTAGTATTGTAGAATGGTGTGACTATTGTTCTGTAATGCTGTTGTGCTATAGAATTCTATCCAAGTAGTTCTTGAGGTTTCCCTTGGCCGTTATGCACTGCTACACTTGCTTGACATACACAGGGCCGTGAGAACCTGATGTATATACTATAGGGAATATGGATGTAAGGGCTTCCCCCGAGTGTTTGTAGTTCCTCGACATGGACCACATGGGGAATGGGATGTTGAGTGCTTCCCTAGACAACCTTTAGTACCAATACAAGACTATAGGGGGAATTGACGGTGAGTGCTTCCTAAGAAAGTCTATGCTTAAGCTGAACTAGAGGGGTTAGACTGAGTGTACTTCCTAGAGGGTTGCTTGTGTTGCTAGGTAGAACCAGAGGGGATAGGCTATGGGTACTTCCCAGAGGGTTACCTATTGTGTTTATCTAGTTTGATCAGCTGTTTCATGTTATGTGGTGATTTGAATACTTTGAAACTATTTATTTTTTACTGTTGAGTACTTTTTTGTTTACTGTTTCCTGTACTTTTACATGCCGTATACTCATAGACTATTAGGAACAGATCTCATGGTTGTTGCCTACTGGGATTTAGTCTCACACCCTATTTGGGCCATGCTTTTGGGCCCAAATAGATTATATTTTTGCAGGTATAGATAAGGGAAAACACCCTTCTACTTCAGGTACATTATTTTCTGTCGAGATGGAGAGCATGGGACCAAGCTATGGCTTGCGATACTGAGGAGTTTATCTGCTTTATTTTTCACTTTGTTCTAGCACTATTATATTCTAGCATTGTGACTTGTTTGTATATTTTCATAGAAATATGTATCATGCATCATTATATATATGTTCTCCAGTTAATAATTTCAGTTTTCTGCTATTACTGCTATATGTCATTATTACTGCTTCGTCTCTTGTATGCATTTGTTTACTTTCACTGTGTACTCTGCCAATGAGGGCATAGTTTCCCCACTTTCACACCCAAGGCCCTTTCTTCTAGTTGGCAGCCTCCGGAATTTGGGTAAATTCACTTGAGGCCATGTGACCAACTGGGTACGGGGCCTCTGTGGGCGTCTTCTAGAACTGGGATGTTACAAAGTGGCATCAGAGAAATTCTTTTCTTATTGACTTACTGTTTGGAGCCTTTAGCTGGGTATATGATGGAATATGTACTTAGTAATAAGAAATTCTTGGGAGTAGCTAACCCATGTACAGGGAAAATCCAATTAACCTCGTTAATGCAATATTTCTGGTTTTGAGATTTTTACTGTTGATTTGATTTTCACCGTTGGGTGATTCATGTGTTTTGTGTTGTTATCGTTGATGTTATTGAGGTTCTATTTCTGTTACAACCCGATGAGATGAGGGTATTCCATCTCATTAATCATATAGGAACTTGCTAGAAATCACATGTCATGCATTTTTCCATGCCATCTAGGATGCATTAGCAATTTTATGTTGTTGTGATAGATGTGTAAAATATGCATGCTATTGTGATAGTTGCCTTGATAAAATACCTTCTGTTTTGATAGGGTATTGTTTTGTGTAATGTTTTTCTTGAATGGATTCCATACTTTGGTTCTTTATGGTGTTATGGGCCCTCATAGACCGGAATTTGGTGGATCATTTCCTTGTTTTCCAAGTTATAAAATGTATAAGATGCCAAACTTTGATTCGTGGGGATTATGGGACCTCACTGATCGGAATTTGGAACTTTCAATGTTTGTTTCAGAGTTTTTTATGGGATCCGGAGTAGTTTCTGAGTCTTACTATTTGGAAAAACTTAGAATACACACCGTGTAGTTTTGACTACATGCCATGTGTTCTTATGTTCGTGAAGAAACTGTTTTTCTTAAGTACATGCCGTGTACCATACATACAAGCCATGTAGTCTCTAGCCGTGTCTTAGGTTGTGTATGTATGTACATGGGATAGGGAAAACCTGGAGTGAACATGCCGTGTACCGACCATACATGCCGTGTTGTGTCGACCCTGTGCCCACCCGTGTTACTAACAATATATGCTGTTTGAGTCTTGTCAAACACACATCGTGTGCCGTCTAAACATGCCGTGTAGTCTAACCCAGGTACCCGGCCATGTCACAAACAACACGGGTTGGTGTTATCCCTTCTCTTACACACCGTGTCCATCTGGAACATGCCTTGTAGTGTGAGCCGTGTGTTAGGCTATGTCACTAACAAGATGGGTCAGGTGAAGCTTGTCTATTACACGCCGTGTCTATCTTGAACACGCTGTGTAGTCATGTATTGGGAGAGCCGTGTGGATTAACCGTGTAGAAGGACTCCGACAGGGGAAGAGGATTCAAGTACACACCACGTGTTAGGAAAACACGCCATGTGGTTTGGGTGTCACACAACCAGTTTTGACAGAGGTACACACCCATGTGAATGACTTAAGGGAACACGCCGTGTAGGGTTTGTACACACCGTGTAGTCATGTTTTGTAAAACATGAGTTCTTCTTTCTCATGTTCTCTTATTACACTTCTATGTTTTAGTCCCTATTAATCCTGATCTTAGGGGTGAATTTTACCTTGCAGAGTCATGCCACCAAGACATCCTCCGGTTGTCCTCTATTTACAGGGCAGTGATCAGACGCTGAATATGGCTGATTAGGGACTTCCCGCAGATCCACCGGTTGTGCCAGTCTTCGCACCAATAGTTATACCTAATATCGGTGCTGATGAACAGTTCGGGGAAGGCTTCATGAGGATGATTCAGACTTTTCAGGGAGCACCGCCTCCTTCCCTATCGATGGAAGATTTGACACGGGTTTTCTAGCAGCAATATCCTCCCACTTTCTCAAGGGAAGGAGGACCTCAGGCTGTAGAGTCTTGGATAGAATCCATGCTGAAGGTCTTTGAGCATCTGGAGATGCCTCTATAGAGGAGGGTCAAGATCGCTACCTATATGCTTCGGGTCTCTAGAAAGAGGTGTTGGGATGTGATCTCACAGACAGGACGCCAATAGGTTTTGGCGTGGGATGAGTTTTAGAACATCTTCTTCGACTACTTTTATCCAGAGACCCTGAGGGCCAATCAATCCCGGAAGTTTATGAGTCTAGAGAAAGGTAATCTTTTTGTTATGGAGTATTCCTTACACTTTACTGAGCTATAGTGCTTATCTCCTATTCCAGGATTTGATCAGTTATTTCTGGCAAGGAAGTTTGAGGATGGTCTGAGGCACGTCATCCGATCGCAGGTGAACATCTTCCAGTTGACTTCTATCACTTCTATCGTCAACCAGGAATTGATCAAAGAGTGTAATATGAGGGATTCTAGTGTTGTAATACAGGGATTCTCGACATCTAGGGTTAGTATTCCTCCCACTGACAGCAGGAAGCATCGTAGGGAGTCTTCGCACGGTGATCCGAGGAGGCAAGACTCTTTTTCTGGTTGCCAGATGGTGTGCTACTAGTGTGGGAAGAGTAGAAATAAGAGGCCACACTACTCGAGAGACCTAGTGGAGTGACGATCTTACGGCAAGATGGGTCATTTTTAGCACTTCTATTAGATATTCTCACCAGTAGATGGTGACAAGGGTTCTTCTATGACTCCTCGTTCAGAAGAAGCACCACCAGTTTCTCACCAGTATAAGAACTGGAGTTCTTCCGGCTGTATAGGACAAGGTGGAGGTTGTGGCCATGGTATCTAGTTGCCCAGTTCCTAGCGACATCAGGGAAGATCATCTCAGAGTGGTCAGGAAGGGTCACATGGCCGTGGAGCAGGCCAGACTTTTGTAGAGGAGCAGACCCAGTAGGAGCAGGATCCCTGACCTTCTACAGTTCGAGGAACGGTCTTAGTTGCCTCAGTTTTAGATTCTTCTCTTTTCAATGTAGGGGCTTCCCATAGCTTTATATCTATTGCTGTTGTGGAGATCCTTGGGCTCTGTATCTTTTTTTTAGCTGATATCTTGATGCTAGACACTCCGTTGGGGACTAGAATGACTAGTGCACGTCAGTGTAAGGAGTTACCTCTAGAGGTTGGTGGGTGTCACTTTTTATGGGACCTCTATGTCCCTGAGATGAAAGACTATAATGTCATTCTCAGAATGGACTATCTATTTCCCTTCCAGGTATTCATTGATTGCTATCTTCGTAGGGTGAGTTTCACAACACTAGAGGGTGGGTCCTTTATTTATAAAGGCGAATGGGATGTCCATGCGAGCAGAGCGGGACTCGAGCATCATGGGTTGAGAGGAGTTACATCCCAGATTTCTAGTCTATATCTGGATGACCAAGTGAGTTCACAGTTAGACTTTCCTCCAGTGGTGGATCATTTTAAAGATGTCTTTCTAGATGACTTTTCAGGTTTGCCTCTAGAGCATGAGGTAGACTTTTCTATTGAGATCGTTCTAGGAGAGACACCAGTGTACATTCCTCCTTACAGTATGGCTACACCAGAGTTGCAGGAGCTCAAGAAGCAGTTGGAGGAGTTGCAGGCAAAGGGTTTCATCCGACCCAATAATTCTCCTTGGCGTTCGCCGGTTGTTTTTGCGAAGAAGACGGACGGTACCCTTAGGCTTTCTGTGGACTATCGGAAGTTGAACCAGTTGATGGTCAAGAACCGATATCCCTTGCCTAGGATTGATGATCTCTTTGATCAGCTTTGAGGAGCCTAGGTGTTCTTGAAGATTTACTTGAGGTTAGGTTATCATCAGTTTCACATTAGACCATCCGACATACCTCTCACAACCTTCCGGAGTAGGTATGGTCTATATGAGTATATGGTTATGCCATTCGGTATCATGAACGCACCTGCAGTTTTCATGGAACTGATGAATCGAGTATTCCATCCATACTTGGATTCCTTCGTGGTGGTCTTCGTGGATGATATCTTGGTGTACTCTCACACTCGACACAACCATGCTACCCATCTTGAGATCATTTTGAGTACACTGAGGGAGCATCAGTTATATGAAAATCTCTCAAAATGAAACTATTGGATGGATCGGATTCACTTCTTGGGTCATGTTATCTCAGAGACAGGAGTATCAGTAGACCCAGATAAAGTGAGAGTAGTAGTTTCTTGGGAGTATCCGAAAAACGTATTTGAGGTGCAGAGTTTCCTAGGGCTGTCTGGATACTACAAATGTTTCATATAGGACTTTTTATGCTTAGCAGCACCACTAAAGAGTCTGACTAAGAAGGGTGAAAAGTTCTTGTGGTCAGATTCTTGAGAGTTATCCTTTCAGGAGCTAAATGTGAGGTTGAATTCAACATCGATACTAGTCTTTCCAAAGCCGGGCAAGAGATATATTGTGTATTATGATGCTTCAGGTATTAGTATGGGAGCTATGCTTATGCAAGAGAAGGATTCATCGCGTATGGGTCTCGACAGTTGCAACCACATGAGAGGAATTACCCGATGCACAATCTCGAGTTGGCTGTTGTTGTTTAGGCCTTACGTTGTTGAAGACATTATCTCCTGGGAGAGAATTTTTTGGTTTTCACTGACCAAAAGAGTGTCAAGTACATATTTACTCAGTGTGATCTGAAATTAAGACAACGTAGGTGGGTTGAGTACCTACAGTCCTTTGACTTTGAACTTTCCAACACACCTGGGAAGGGAAATGCAGTGGCTGATGCGTTAAGCAGGAGGGCTCAGATACAGGAAGTTCAGGAGGCTAGAAGTGAGTGGAATATTATGTCTCTATTCTCTAAGATGCATTTGTAGGTGCATGAAAGACAGGGGCATGCTTTTATTTCTTCTGTGACTGTTACCTCTACTCTTCTTGATCGAGTGCGAATGAGGAAGCTATCAGATTCTGAAGGCCTAGTCCTATGAGAAAGTTTGTCAGGAGAGGACTATATTCCTATATGGACCATAAACAAGTATGAGATCTTGCGTTTCCAAGGGAGCGTATGGGTGATAGCAGAGATACACGAGGAGTTGATGCGGGACTTTCATTCCTCAGTTTGGGTAGTTCATCTTGGTGCCACCAAGATGTTTCGTGATCTACGCCATCGGTATTAGTGGCTAGGTATGAAGAGGGATGTTGCTAGTTTTTTCATAAAGTGTTCCATCTGTCAGCAGGTGAAGGCGGAGCATCAATGACCAGTAGAGATTTTACAAGAGTTGCCTATTCCCAAGTGGAAGTGGAATGATGTCGCGATGGATTTTTTGATAGGTCTATCGAGGTTGCCTTGAGAGAATGATGCAGTTTGGGTTGTCATTGACAGACTTATGAAGATTGCCCACTTTTTACCGATCAAGGATACCTTCAGTGTTGATGAGCTGGTATGGTTGTACATCCATGAGATAGTACATCTGCATGGAGTTCCACACTCCATTGTTTCAGATAGATATGCTCATTTTACTTCTCAGGTCTGGAAGGGGATTCAGAAGGCTTTGGGTACACATGTACTTTTGGGTACATCCTACCACCCTCAGACAAATGGTCAGTCTGAGTATACAATTCAGGTGCTTGAGTATATTCTACGAGCATGCATCCTAGATTTTGAAGGTTCTTGGGAGAAGAAAATACCTCTTATGGAGTTTTCCTATAATAATAGTTTCCAAGCAACTATTCAGATGGAACCTTATGAGGCTTTGTACGGTAGGCCATACCGATCACCCTTATGTTGGCTGGAGGAAGGAGAGGTAGCTTTGTTGGGACCTCTTCTTGTTTAGGAGACCACATAGCAGATAGAGTAGATTTGGAAGAGGATGACTACTGTACAGTCTTGACAGAAGTCTTATGCTGATCAGCGGAGATGACCTCTAGAGTTTGAGGTTAGGGATCAGGTTTTCCTACATGCCACACTGACGTTGGGACACAAAAGGATTAGGAGACATTGTAAGATTTAACCAAGGTACGTTGGGCCATTTGAGTTGTTGGAGAGAGTTGGGCTAGTTGCCTATCGGTTGAAGTTACCTCAGAGGTACTAGGCTATGCATGACGTCTTCCACGTTTCTCAGCTTCGACGTTACTTCTTAGACCTGTCTCACATCTTCTAACCTGCGGAGGTTGAGTTAGAAGTGTATGAATCCTTTGAGGAGCATCCTATTTGGATTGTGGATAGAAGTATGAAGGTTCTCCATGGTCGGTCTGTTCCTATGGTATGGGTGCTTTGGCAGCACAGGCGAGTACAAGACGAGACTTGGGAGAGGGAGGCAAACGTACGATCGTAGTGGACGGAGTTTTTTGGGGTTTCTTATTCTACGCTACCTTACTAGGGAAATTCGGGGATGAATTTCTTTAAGGTGGGAAGTTTGTAAGAACCCAGACCTTTTTTTCAGGTATGTTTTCCTTTTCGGGTCGTTTTTTAGGAAAAGAGGTTTTTTTTGGAAATTTTCGAAGTACACGCCGTGTACTTTATGAGTATGCACCATGTATTCAGTTACCACAGGTGGCTGTGTGATCGTCGTGTAGAGGTCAAGCACACAACCATGTGGAGGTGACCTGGAGACCGCTTAAAGTGGAGTACAAAAACATAAAGTACATGCCGTGTACTCCAAAATTACACACTGTGTGTTTTTTTTTCATTAAATACACCAGGGTCACGTCTAATTGCCATAAATCTCTCCTTTTGGGTCTTGTTTGACCAAGAGATCCGTACGACCACAGATCTTCAACGAACCCTTAGGAGAGTGTCCGAACTCTGAATCAATCACTTTTGGTTGCATTGTAATCACATCAGTGAGTTATCTCTTCTACTTGAGCCTCATTTCATGATTCCTTATCTTTTCCAAGTTATCTTTGGTTAAACTTTTTGAGAGTTTTTGTAGATATACAACGTTCTAAGGAAATTCAAGCCTTGAGGTTCACATATATATATCTCTTAACGTTGAGGTAGGTGGTTTGTGCCTTTCTATTGAAAGTATTTTAGTTTTATGTACAAATATTTCCAATACCCATGAATGAGGTATTGCACATTTACTATTTTAGCCCTACTATTTATCTGCTATGCTGGTATGCTTGAGTAGATGATAATTGATTTTGAATATGGTGAATTTCTATGCTTTGGATGTGTTTCACATGCATGTTTTCCCCTTTTGATCTTTGGGTCTAGTTTTCCTGGTAGGTTGCTGTTTACTTTCCCATGCCTAGTATTGTAGGATGGTGTGACTGTTGTTTTGTTATGCTGTTGTGTTGTAGAATTCTATCCAAGTAGTTTTTGAGGTTTACCTTGGTCGTTACGTGCTGCTACACTTTCTTGACATACATAGGGCAGTGAGAACCTTTTGTATAGACCATAGGGAGGATGGATGTAAGGGCTACCTCAGAGTGTCTGCAGTTCCTCAACATGGGCCACAGAGGGAATGTGATGTTGAGTACTTTACTAGAGCACCTTTAGTATTGATACGAGACTATAGGGGAAATTGACAGTGAGTGCTTCCTCAGAGAGTCATGCTTGAGCTAAATAGGAGGGGTTATATTGAGTGTACTGCCTAGAGGGTTGCTTGTGTTGCTAGGTAGGACTAGAGGGGATAGGCTGTGGGTACTTCCCAGAGGGTTAACTGTTTTGTTTATTTGGTTTGATTAGCTGTTGCATGTTATGTGGTGATTTTAAAGCTTTGAAACTATGGATTGTTTACTATTGGGTACTTTCCTATTTACTGTTTCCTATAATTTTACATGCTGTATACTCATTGACTATTAAGCACAGATCTCGTGGTGGTTTCCTATAGGGATTTAGTCTCACACCCCATTTGGTACATGCTTTTGGTCCCAAACAGATTATATTTTTGTAGGTTTGGATAAGGGAAAGCACCCTTCTACTTCATTTACTTCATTTACCGTGGAGTTAGAGAGAATGTGACCAATCTATGGCTTGTGATGTTGAGGAGTTTATATTCTTTATTTTTCACTTTGGTTTAGCACTATTGTATTCCAACATTGTGACTTGTTTGGCTGTTTTCATAGACATATGTATCATGCATCATTATATATATGTTCTCTAGTTTCTACTTTCAGTTTTATACTGTTACTACTGTATGTTGTTATTACTGATTCCGCTCTTGAATGTATTTGTTTACTTCCACTATGTACTCTACCAATGAGGGTATAGTTTCCCCACTATCACACCCAAGGCCCTCACTTCTAGTTGATAGCCTCTGGCGTTTGGGGAAATTTGATTGAGGCCATGTGACTTACCGGGTATGAGGCATCTCTGGGCAGCTTCCGGAACTAGGACATTACACCTAATATTCATTATCATCAATATTTTCCAATGGATATAAAATTTCTTTAAATTCCAAGAATATATGTTATATTATTTAATAATGAAATATTAAATGAATATTGTTTAACTTAAGAAGATAATCATTAGTGAAATAATTTGATGAATTATTGAACCACATGAAGTGTTGAATGGTCCTTGTTAACAACTAAGTTGTCCAAGGATTATAGGATTGAAAATCCTTTGTTACGCAAGATGATATCATAAAATATCACCCCTATGTTTTAGAGATTATGTGGTTATGATGAGCCAATCATCGTTGTGTATCAATGATTCTTGAGTTTTGTTATAACTCATGTGTAATGGTTGATAAAGAGATTAGTTGTGTCTGGATGTATTTTTATGGAAGTCTTGATATCATTCTTAAGGTGGGGATCTTGAATATATTTACAAGGATGTATAATGAATGATAACAATATTAAAGAATGTGTTAAGTGGGGATAACATTTTTGACTAATGATAACCTGAATAATAATATTTTGATAGTTGAGAAGCCATGCATGTAGCATAATTTAGTCTATATTTTGAGGTTACCAATTTTTTTTTAACCTTGTAACAAGCGTGTTTAATTAGACAAAAGTTTTTTTGAGAAATGCGATGCTTGTATCACAATGTATCCTAGAGATATTAATATATACATGAATATTTTTTATTGTTCAGTTTACATCTCATGCATAATATAGTGGATATTGATGTATGATAGTAGGTGAATGGTTGTTTAGAGGAAATTCTTCCCATGGTTGTGTCAATACCTCAACATTGGTTTCTAGTATCGAGCCTAGTGGAAGAGGGTTTAGGGAGTTCAACTACCAGTATGATGTTAGTACTATCAATATAGATTGTAAGGACACAACCTTAAACATTATATAATCTTGAGTTTTAAGTTCAGAATTTATTTTCTTACATTTGAGGATATTTATGGTTTAGATTTTGAGATAATTATACCCTCACCCTTATATAAATAAATATTACATTACAAAGTGGTAACTTCCACTTAGTATCCTTTTTTCCAAAATACTTAAATTTTATGATATAGGAAGTTTTTCTCATGAATTATATTCACAATTTTCATCTTGAACTTACACTATTCCCTAATAATCCTTAAAAAACTAAGAAAAATATAAGAACCTAAACTTTTTATGAGGTATGTTTCATATTATTTATTTTTGGATAAACCCCTTTTAAAATGGTTGATGAAATGATTCCTGAGAGTAGGGATGGTCTCAGAAGTGTATTGGGGGTTAGGGATAAGAAAATAGGGAAAATGGTACATTCATTGTATGGAGTATGGTTGGAATAATTTTTTTAATAAACATAATACGAGACCATTAACCATGGAAAAGGTAGGTTCACAATTTATAAACCTTGATAGGGGTGTCTGGAAACTGTAAAACCTTAAATATAGCCAACCACAAGGGATCCACATTGTGAGAGAAACTGTGTGGGATCCCTAGAAAACCATGTGACCCATGCCTCTCTTAGATAAAGGAGACCTCTTGATTGGTTCATAGTTTTTAAAACCATGAGTCCAAACCATGCACCCCATTAAAAGTGGGAAAATTTCCATTTTCCCTCTCTATATTTATATGACTTTCACTTAATTTACACCCCATTTTCTTCCCCATCAGCCTTGGGTGTGAACCAGAAGATCCCCTCTCTTCCAAGGATCAATATCCTTTAGTTTTTAGGTTTTTGAAGTACCTTTTTTGTGAAAATCAAATCTCTTGGTAAGTCTATGACTATATTTCATTATATTTTTGTAAGAACCATGAATGGTCATTTTCTCTTCTTCTGAAAATTGTAAAACATATTTCTAGGTAGATCTTAGCTTTGGATTTTGAGGATATTCTAGTTTTAATCAAGGAAAGAGGATGGATGATTGGTTTTATTTGAGCATATGATAGGTGCTCTAAAATATTTATCCTATATTCATGTCATTTTATTACATATGTGGTTGTTGGTTGTTCTTTTTCACTTCCATACTATGAATTTGTTTCCCTGATTAATAAAATTAAATTGTTCCATAAATTGATGTGTGAGACCCATCATAGACACCGTTGGGTCTGTTCCTAATTAATAGGTTGGGATTATGGTCACTTATGTGGTGATCCACTCCCTTTAGGATGTTGAAATGAGCTGTTAAATAAAAAATATAGGGTTTTTATGATTAATCCAATTTTACTTGAGTTCAGAATGTTAGCCTCATGTAAGGAGTTATTAGGTTTAACAGAAAAAAGTTAAATGGGTTTTTGGATAATTAAGGATAATGGTGTTAAATTATTGAAGGGAGAACATCCAAACTATTGAATGGATTGAAATAATGTATAATGGTGATAATTATGAATAAATAGTAAAATGGACTAGTTATGAAATTGAGTTGTATGTGTTGAATGAAATGAACCATGAAAGTTTTGATAAATTAAATAGTTCACCGTTGTTGTTGTAATTTATAAAGAGTTATATGATGATTAACCTTGGGAAATGTGAATCTATTGTAAGGGTTGGGTGTTGGAATGAGGCTTCTCATCATTAGGTTAGGCCAAACTGGTGCTCTAGGCCCCACTGATTCATTTGATTGTTTGGATAATGGACTAATTCTACAAGATCCTATGGTTGGATATGGTTTGGGTCCTAGACTAATGCTCTAAGATCCAATGGTTGGACATTGTTTTGGTACCTTAACTAAGGTTCCAAGGTAAAATAATTTATATGGAATTGATTATTGAATTCCCATATAATTTAAAGTGTTAAAACCCTCATGGTGTATGGTTCAGACATCCGTCATGGGATGAAGAAGATTTGGTGGGTCGAGTGTTATTGTGGAACCCAAGATACCATGAGACTAATTGAAAACTATTTAATTATAAAACCTATTTTATTTACCATATTTTTATTATTCATTTATACTTCTACATGGACTGTTATAATAATAGATATTTCTATAGACACTATTTTTTGTGGAATATTTATTTCTACTCACACCCTACTTGAGTTGTCATTGGTAGTCAAATTTTTTTTATGGTTGTAGGTCTGGATAAGGACAATGGACCTAATTTAGTTGAATGATTTAGGATTCAAGATGGAGTATTTATGTGGGGACCAAAATGATATCGGGACCCATTTTATGGATTTTCATTGTGTCTTTATTTTTGGTTTTCCTTTGACTCATGATATCATTATGAAATCACATTTTTACTATATTGGTTTTTGGGAATTTACATAGTCTTGGAGTCATAATATGATATGCTTGTATATTTTTGGGGATTGATATTTTTTACCTCTTTATAATTTATTTTTGTTTCCATTATTCTCTTATTCTGGTTAAGAGGGTACAGTCTCCCCAAGTACTTTATCAGACCCAATCTACTCATGAGAAACCTCTAGAGTACCGAGTGACACGCCTAAGGTCATGTAGTGCACCAACTTTGGGAATTAGTTTAGTGGATCCCAAGCCGGGATGTTACAAAGTGGTATTAGAGCAGTTTTATTTTCTATTTATTTACTATTTGGGAAAGGTAAGAAGGACAATAGGATGAGTTGGGCCTTTGCAATGAGATTGTTCATGGGAGTAACTAACCCATGTGGAGGGGAAAGACTAGGTTCTTAGAGTGGGATTTTTTTTCTTGATTTTCCCATATTATAGTTGGATATTATTTCACCTTATGTGATACACATATTATGTGAGGTTATAGATTTCATTGAATTTACTCATGGAAAAATAATACATGATGGTTGTGTGTGCATGCATTATTTTAGGCACTCAAATATTTATGTGACATTTATCATGTCAGGAATTCATAGAAAATAATGTGGTGGTGTGTTTCCTTGATTAGAGGACTAAGGTTACGGGAAATGATAATGACTTTTAGGTCTATTATGGTTTAATAGAAAAGTTCCTAATAAAAAGGTTAAAAATAGTTCCAAATTAAAGGATGTTAAATGAAATTCAAAAAATGGTGTCACATGAAAAAATTTTAATTATGTAATTTTGGTTTACCTAAAGTTATCCATGGCCTAGGATAGGGATGTTTGAGGATACTAATAATGTTATGATTGTATTCATTGAGATAGTGTATGTGGTGTCACTTGGTTATGACAAGTTGTGAAACCCCTCCCTCTTTTGTGTAAATGTAAAAAGTGATGTGTTATGTGTTTTAAGACTTATGGTTATAGCTGTAGAGAAATTCCACCATGATAATGTCTTCCAGCAGGGTGAAAGAGGAAATTTCTAATAATTCACCTCTAGTTGTTGGATAAGAAAGACCATTGGTTCCATATGATAGGGTGGAAGATTAGTTCCATGAAAATTTTGATCGTCTTATGAAGTTTATGGAAAGAGACCCAAGGTGGGATATTCTAAGTGTGTTTGATATAAAAAGGGAGTTTCAGCTATAACATCATCCAATATTCATCAGGGAGGGTGGACCTGAGGTATTTGATTTATGTATTGAATCTATCCAGAAAATTCTAGACCACTTGGAGACTCCTCCAAAAAATAAGGTCAAGTTAGTAGCTTAAATGTTACGAGGACCAACAAAGCATTTCTGGGATATTCAGGCTCAGGATGAGAAGTTGGAGGGAATGTTATGGAAGGAATTCCATGATAAGTTCTTGGAAAATTTTTACCATGAGAACCCGAGTCAATAGAGTTCTATGTAGTTTATATGTTTGACATAGGGGACTATATCAGTTATGGATTTTGATGACCGCTTAATTGATATATAGTTTTTTGTTCTGATGTTTATGGGACATAAAAAAACTATAGATAATAATTTATACTATGGTCTTAGATGCGATATCAAGTCCTAGGTGTATATATTTCATTTGAAGAAGTTTGCTGAGTTGGTGAATCAGACTCTCATCTCTGAGGGGAACCTGAAGGAGGACTATAGCGGTGGACCCATGATTTCATCTAGATGATCTAGTTGTACATCCTCTAATAGTAGGAAGAGTTGTTATGAGAACTTTCACCAGCGTAGTGGTGGGTAGGGCATCCAAGGGAGATGATCAATTTCTCATGGCAGTGATCTAGTGTTCTACTATCAGTGTGGAAAACTGGGTCACATGTATGGTCATTGTACTAGAATAGCATTGGAGTGATGATATTGTAGCTAGACGAGGAATGTAAATATGTTATGTAGGAAACCTTGATTTGTGGTTAGTGATAGAGGACCTTGGATAATTCATAGCATTGAAATGGGATCTTCTACCTTGTATCAGTTCGGCAGTTGGAGTTCCACCAGCCATACGAGTCGGGGTGATGGATATGGTATATCAAGATAAGAGCTTTCATATCAATAGAGCATTATAACGTAGGGAAATCAAATTGGAGCTTAGGGTAGAGATATAGGTCCACTACATGTAATTCATCATGTACTTGTATGTAACGAGGAAGGGTCATCAGCTATCTAAGGAATGATTCTTGTAGCTTCCATTGTTTCTAGTGCATTATTTGATAGATGATACCCTCATTATTTTATATCTTCTCAACTTTTCAATGGTTTGGGTTTAATAGTGTATTTAATGAGTGGGTTTATGTTGATCGAAAAACCATTAAGGTTGCGATCAGAGGGAATATATCTTTGTAAAGGTCATTTCCTCAAGGTTGGTGAGTACCATTTTCCATGGAACTTGTATGTTCTTGAGATTCCATGTTTTGAACTAAATTGGGAATTGACTAGTTGGTATCATATCAAGATCACATCGATTGTTACCATATGAGAGTGTCCTTTTCATATCCCAAGGGCAACACATATTCTTTTCTTAGGGAATGAGATATCTAGGTAGGCCATGTAGGGCCTATTATTCAGTAACTGGGTAAGCTCATGGACCATGTTGTAATACATTTTCATGATGATGGGAGAGTCGATCATGATTTTTTCCCTCCATTAGTGGATCGGTTTTAGATGTGTTTACTGAGGAGTTCTTAGGGTTTCCACCTGAGAGGGAAATTGAATTTACTATTGGGATAATTCTAGGGGATGAGGATGTTTTTATTCTATAATATATAATGTTACTATTAGAGATTTAAGAGCCAAAAACTGAGTTGGAGGAATTGGAGGATAAAGTGTTCATCTATTTGAGGACACCCCCTTGTGGATCTCTAGTTTTTTTTCTAAAAATGACGATGCTATGTTTTATTTATGTGTTGATTATCTAAAGTTAAACCAAAATAATTAGAACTGATATCATCTTCCACATATTGATGATATCTTTGACCAGATGATGGGTGAATTCGTGTTCTCCTATATTGATTTTTGATCAAAGTATCAATAGTTGAGTGTGAGATCTTATGATATACCACATACAACTTTTAGAAGATGGTATGTCTTGTATGAGTTCGTAGTGATGCTGTTTGAGCTAACAAACACTCTTGATATGTTTATAGACTTGCTGAATTTAATATTTCAACCATACTTTGATTGGTTTTTTGTTTCCTTTTTTGATGAAATATTTTTGTACTCATAGACTCATGATGATCATGCCAAACATCTTGACATCATCCTGAGTACACTGGGAGAGCATAGTCTATACGCCAAGCTATCTAGGTGTCATTTATGGATCAAAAAGGTACAATTACTAGGTCATATATTCTATATAGAATGTGTGTTAGTGGTCCCCAAAATGGTTTAAGTAGTTTTATCTTGGGAGTATCCCAAGATAGTTTTTTTATATTCAAAGCGTTTTGGGTTTAGTGGGTTATTATTGAAGGTTTATTAAAAAGTTTTCTCACTTAGTGGTATCAATATCAGTCATGAATATGAAGGGTGTCAAGTTTGAATGGTCTGAATCATGCGAGAGTGATTTTCAAGAATTAAATAGGCTCTTGAATGAAACAATGGTTCCAATCTTACATGAGTCGATTAAGAAGTATAAATTGTTTTCTAATGAATATGGGATCAGACCAGGGGAAGTGTTGATGTAGAGAGATTGATTTGTGGTGTATGGATCATGATTATTGTGGCTAAATGAATTAAACTACCCTATTCATGATCTCGATTTAGTCACATTAGTTTATGATTTAAAATGTTAGTTTCATTGTATTTTAGGTGAGAGGTTTATAATTTAAACTTACCATGAAATCATTAAGTATATATTTTAAAATAATTATTTAAATATCACGTAGTAGGGATGGTTTGAACATATGCAATCCTTTGATTTTGAACTAAACTATACATCAGGAAAATGACATAGTATTTAGGATTAATTGATCCATAAAACATAGACATGGGTGGTCCATGATTCTAATTATGAGTTGAATATGATAAACTTGTTCAATGAGATTCATATTAGTGTTCAGGAATTGTAGTAAAAAAATACACTCATGTATTTAATGGTTATGACCTCTTTTATGAACTGGGTAAAAATGAGGTAGAATGAGGTCTTAGAGTTCTTGGAATTAAGGTAATTCGATGAAGGTGGGGAGTTCCCACCCAATTTAAAAATTGATAATGATGAGATTATTTACATTCATGGACATTTTATTGTACCTACTTGTATGTGAAATGATTTGGTGTGTGAGTTTCATTCCAGAAAGTAAATGATGCACCCTAATTTGATAAAGTTGAATCATGATCTACGTAGATAGTATTGGTGGCCTGAAATGAAAAATAATATTTTATGTTTTTTTATGTGATGCTTTGATTACCAAAAAGTGAAGGCCAAGCATTATAGACCTACTGATATTTTAAATCCATTTCCCATTCCGGAATAGAAGTGGGATAATGTTCCTATGGATTTTTTTAGTGTTTCATCCCAAAAATATTTAAAAGAATGATGAAATATGGTTGATTTTAGACCGATAGAACAAAATATATTATTTATTTCCAATTTTGGAGAAGTTCACCATTGATTTATTGGGTGAAATATATGTTTGAGAGATAATATGTTTGCACAGGGTGAATCAGAGTATTGTTTCAGATCATGATCCATGTTTTACTTCATGATTATAGAAAGACTTGTAGAATGTGATAGGTACATAGGTTCTTTTGATTACATATTTTCACCTATAGATGGATGGGAAATCAAAATATACTATTCGATTACTAAAGGACATGATGACTACATGCATCCTAAAGTTTGGTGGAACCTAGGAGAAGAATTTAGTGATTGTTGAGTTCACCTATAAAAATATTCATCAGGTTAATATTCAGATGCAACCATATGAGAAACTATATGTTAGTCCATGTTGATCACCATTATGTTGGATAAAAGTGGGAGAATCAGAGTTGTTGGGACTATTTCTCATGTTGGAGACATCATAGCATATTATGTTGATCAGTAGAATATGACTACAGTAAAAATAAACAAAAATAATACAATAATTGATGTCTTTAACCTCTTAAGTTTGTATTGGGTGAATATGTGTTCCTTTGAGTGTCATTGTGATTGATTGACCATTGGATTTATAAATAGAGAGATTCAGTTCCTAGGTTTTTAAGTCCTTTTGAGATTATGGAGAGGATCAGACTAGTAGTGTATAGGTTGGATCTTCCACAGTGCTATGCTTTTATGCATGATGTTTTTCATATGTAACAGATTTAGTAGTATCACCCGGAACCTTCTCATAAAATTGATTTTGATGATGTTGAGGTTGAGGCGGATTCATCCTTTGAGAATAATATGATTCATACTGCGGCTCATAGTGAGAAGACCATTTTGCGTAAGAAAATACCATTGATCCAAGTGATATGAATGCATTTCCATGTTCAAGAGGAAACTTGGGAGAGGGTAGATGATATGCGAGCCCTGTGGCCTGATCTATTTACCATGAATGAGTAGTGATGATTGGAAGAACATATCATTAATGTGATGTTATAAGGTGGGGGAGGTTTTAATACCTATAAATTTTGATGAGGTATATTTTGTTTTAATTTTTAGTTAAACTCCTTTGAAAATGGTTGATGAGATGCATCTCAGGAGTAGGAAAGGTATCAAAATTGTCTGGAGTTTTTGGGATAATAAAAGATGGAAAAGGGGCCCATACAATGTGTGGCACATGGTTCGCACATGGTTATTACTAATAATGTTCCAAAACTGTGCACCCTATAGAAGGGAGGTGCATGATTTATAAAATGTGAAAGAGGATTATGGAAACTATACAACCATGGACAAAGCCAACTACATGTACTTCACATGGTTTTGAAAAACCATGCACTCTCCCCACCAAATCTTATGACCTATGACCCTATTAGATAGAGGAGGTCACATGGTTGGTGCATGATTTATAAAAAAATGTATCCAAACTATATAACCCATTAAAATTTGGAAAATTTCCATTTTCTATAAATAAATTTATTCAATTTTAACCCTATTTAAGCCCCAATTTATTCCTCAATTGTCTTATGTGAGAACCAGAAGCTCCCCTATATTCGAAGGATCAATCTACTTTAATCATTATGCATTTGGAGTGCCATTTATTGCAAATCAAAGATCTGGGTAAGCCTATAACTTCATTTCATCAAATTTTATAAAAGAACCATGGTTAGTTTTTTTCACTTATTTTTAATAAACCTTATTTCCATGGAGATATTCAATTTTTCATTTGAGGCCATTTTTTGACGAATTAAGGGCCTAAGAGTGGTTGTATTCAAGCAAACTGCAGGTTCCTTATAAGATATATCCCAAATTCATGATGTTTTCTTGCGTATGGGGTTGTGATATTATTATTCCAGGCTATGCATTCATTTCCTTGATTAAGAAAAGTAAATTGATCCTTAAATTGATGTGTGAGACCCTTTACTAACCCTGTTGGGTTCATTAATTATTATGAGGCTGAGCCTATGGCCACCTATGGTGTGATCAACTCCCTTGAGTATTGTGAAATTATCTATTAAATGATAAAATAGAGGGTTTTTATTATTAAAAAGGTTGTAAATGAATTTGTAATTTTATAATGGTGTAAGGAGTTGTGGGGTTTTGTATGGAAAAATTTAAATGGGTTATGAGATAATTAAGGGTAAATGTTCCATATTATAAATGGAGGTAAATCCATATTATTGATTGGATTGAAAGAATTTATAATAGTGATGGTTAGGAACAAATGAATGAATAGTGTAGTTGTTTAATTGAGTTATAGGTGTCAAATTAAATGAACCATGAAAATGTTAATAAATTAAATGGTGCACCCTTATTGTTATATTTGATAAATAGGTCACTGATGATGAAATTTGGGAAATGTGAATTTATGATATGGACTGGATGTTGGACAAAGGATCCTCATACTTGGTTTGGTCCAAAATGATTCTCTAGGAACCACTAATGAATTGCAAGGATTGGATGTTGAACTGATACTCCAAGATCCTTTGGTTGGATATGGTTTGGATGCTTGACTAGTGCTTCAAGATCCTCTTGTTGGAAAATGGTTTTGGTTCCTAGACTGAGGCTATAAGGTATAGTGATTTATATTGAATTTATTAGTGAATTATTTTCTAACTTAAATAGTTAAAACAATCATGGTGTATGGTTCAAATTATAGACATGGGATAAATTAGGTTTGGCGGGTCGAGTGTTATTGTTGAACCCAACAACCCATGGGACTAATTGAAAACTATTTAATTATTAAATATTTTTTACTAAATATTTGTGTATTATTCATTTATACTTATTCATGCACTATTATCAAAATGTATATTTATTTAGGCATCATTGGTTTTGGCCTAGTAAGTTTTAATCACACCTTTCTTGGGCCTCCATTGATACCCGAGAAGATTTCATGGTTGCAGGTCAGGATTAGAGGCCCTATGTGAGAAGGATAGTTTAGGATTTAAGAAAGGGCATGTATGAGGGGATCAGAAAGATATTATGACTTTTTTGGGTTTTTTAGTGTATCTTTATTTTGGGTTTTCTTTTGAAACATGACACTATTATTACATGAAAAGTTGACTATATTAGTTTGTGGAAATTTACCATGTTTTGGGGCCATGTTATGCGATGCTTGGATATTTTTAGTGATTGATCTTTAGTAAATTTTTATTATTTATTTTTATTTACATCATTTTTTTACTCTCGTAAAGAGGTTATATTATCCCCATATACCTCATCAGACTCTCATTTCTAGTTTTTATTGTTTTACGTATTGGGCGGTGTGCCTGTTGTTATGCCGTACACTGGCTTGAAGTATCAGTTTCATGAAACTCAGCCTGAGATTTTACAAATTTTTTTTTAAAATATGGGATGAGCACTAAAATTTCAGTAATGGAAATATATAAAAGAAGAAATAAACTTGTTACATCATGAATACTTATACAAGATTTTACCTTTTCAAAATTTACTTTGGGCTTAAAATAAATATTTTATTACCTAAAAAACCAACTTTTTACCCAAATAATTTCATAAAACATTTCATAGTAAGTATAAAATGGAAAAAAACTCATAAAGGTTTTTTTTCAATAATGAAAAATATATGAAAACTTTTTCATAAAAATTATACACTCACCCTTATAGAGTGGTATATACTTTCCTTAAAAAATAAGTTAATGAGTAATCATATAAGAGAATAACAGAAATAACATGGTATCATAAGACCCTATAAACATAGGAAATGTTTCTGAAATACAAAAGATGAAATAACCGTATGTCAAGGCTAACTACCAAGACAACATCACATGGTGGCAAAAGTCCCATCAAGGATTAGGTTTACTCCCTAATCCCATAAAAAAATTTCATGAGAAAAAATATTTACCCAATGCATTGGAGATCTATCTAGGAGAACCCATCATAAAATGTGCATGATTTTATATGCCACAAAAGGAAATCAATCATAATTCATAATCATAATAATTACCCATGGAAAGAAATGGGTTGTATAAGTAGGTCTCATATTATAATCAAAGGAAATTTTGTAAGGATTCCAAAGAGAAGAAGAAATTAAATATTATGGGTTTCAAATTTGAGAACATAATCATATGTCTCAATATAAGTTTTCATTTGGGAATAATAACTTTAAATGAGTTTTACATTAAAGAATTAAGGGTTAAAAAAATTACCCAAAACCGGGGTATGATTTTAATGAATGAATTTGATAAATGAACATATAGAATGTATTACCACATAAAAGGAAGGTAGAACGAGGTAAGTATATATATAAGAGAAATTTACATAGAATTTTGAAGTAATTAATAACAAAATAGGTAGATATAAAGTAAGTTAGATAGATAATGATCATAACCCAAATAAGAAGAATAGTTCAAAGAGATCCCCTACACCCATAAGAAAAATATTTCTTGATATCAAAATGTTCATTCCATTTAAAATACTTTTGGAAACTACTTATAACAAAGGGAAAGAGAGTTTTTTTCATTGAATAAAAAATAAAATATTATAAAGTAAGAGAACATCAAGTAATGGTTCTGGAAGTGGGAAAAATATTGATATACTATACGTTAAAAAATAAAATTATTTTTTTTCTTTTGTAAAGTAAGTCAGAAAATTCCGTATAAAATACATAAAAATATTCCTTTTGAAAACCTTTGAAAGAAATTAAAAAGAGATATAAAATTTTCTTTATAATTCATTTATGTACATATAAATACATCACTAATATATTTCAAATAATATGTATAAGGAAGTGAAATATTTAGAAAATAAATCTTTAAAACATTTAGAATGAGGTTTTTAAAGTAAAGCGTCACTTAGTTTGAGTACGACTAATCACATGATTATTTGTATTTTTTCATATTAAAAATATACTAAATATTTAATTTCTTATTAACATTTTTCATGTTTATTATTAAATTTATTTTACTTATTAACATGTTATATTCAATTACTTAATCATTTAAGTTGATAACATATGTTTTTATGGTATTCATCTCATATATCCAAAATGTCTTTGGTAGGTTGACTAGGTCAATAAGGTCATTATTTCATAATATAGAGAATTAAAAAATGACATATTTATATTTTTTATAAATTAATTAAATTTTTATACCAATAATGAAATATATTTATAAAAAATTAACTACGTTACAATCATGGATGTGATAGGTCGTACATACCCATGGGTAACATTTACATTTTTCAAAGATCATGATGAAAAGAAGGAAATTATTATTTTATAATTAAAAAACTGTACATATATAATAAATATAATATTATTTATTTAAATACACTCAAATATAACATCCATGTGACGTGGTAATGAAAAATGAATCATATCACTTCATGGAGGTGGTAATCTGTATGTACACACAAACAATGTTATCATTTTTCAATGAATGGAATGGTAATAAAATGCATGATATATTAATTTTCAAGATATATATATATATATATGTCATGAATATAATATATATACATTAAATCCATCATTTTAAAAATTCATGAGATGTGATTATAGAGAATGAATTACATCAGTTTGTGAGGCAGTAGTCCATCGTACACATGAATGATGGTTTGATTTCGCATTTAATAGAAGAGGAGATAAATATAGGCTATGTAATTAACATAATAACATATAAATATATGGGATATAATATTTTATTATATAATCAAGGTTGAATAGTATTTTAAGGAGGTTTAATAATAAATACAACTAAAACATTTAGTTAAAGACTATACCTATTCTTGAGACAATCTCATATGCCTTACTCCTTAAGCCCTATAAGGTTGGTATTATGCTTAAACAAATACCTATAGAATGTGTGAATGGATTTTAGAAAGATATTTTTGTAGGGATTTTACAGAATAAAATGCTTTTTATGTGTGTAGAAAAGAGGAGAGGAGGTTCCCTTTTATGAGTGAGAGTAGGGGCACTGTGGGAATTACTTAAAATATTAAATTATTATAAATTAATTTTCATGGAGAAATGATCCAAACTAAAACTATTTGAATATAGTATGAGTATTATTCTAAATAAACTCATATAATAATATCTAGACAAGTTTAAACTTTGTTTTCATCCTTATCATTTTGTTTTAACAACCTGTTAAACTTTTTGATAGTTATGGCAATAACAAAGTTATTTACTCTTTAAGAGTTAATATAGTTATTATAAAAAGAAAATTTTCACATATATGGACCATATTTTATATTTTTAAACATATAATAATAATTTTAATGAATATAGTATTTTTATGAATTTTAAATCATTTATTAAAATATTATTTATTATAAAATAACATTAACTCCATTTTTAAAACTATTTATTTATTTAGACTTAAAAAACTGATTTGAAATTAAATATAATTTAATCCTTTTAAAAATCCCTAATATATTATATTTATCTAAAAATTTATTATAACACACTAATTCATTCAAATCATATCACTTTAAATGTTTTTGGAATTATTTATAAATTAAATAAATATAATGTTAGCATTATACAAGTATTTAAGCTAATTATTTCATCACTAAAAATTATAAATAAATTACCATTATAAAAAAACCATTTATATTTAAAATAAATCTTTTATAACTGATCATATACATTTTGTTATCCAAATGTAAAATATTATATATAGGAAAATAAAGAGAATGAGATTTTTTGACTTTCATTTACATAAAATAATATAAATATCAAAATAAAAGAATATGGCACCAATTTTACTTATTTTTTTGAAACTTTTATAGACATGAAAAAACTACACTAAAAAAATAGGATAAATTCATGTGTTAAAATAACATCCCCGATCCTGCACTCCTGAATTTGATGCTAAAAGAAAAAACTTTAAATTTTTGGATTTGATACAGATAAGTGCGACCTAAAGTTTTCCATCAAGACCTTATAATATAATAAGTAAATATTGGATCTACTACATAACAAAATACTTTTTAGGTTTATAGTTTTATATAATTAGTAATTACTATTACACAAAAAAAGTCATAACTTCAAGAGATTATTTTTCCTATTATACCTAGCTTTTCATATTCCATATTAAGTAGTCGTTATCTCCGATAAAATTATTCACATATGAAACCTTTATATAAAAAAACAATGGATCATAATTCTTCAAAACCAAGGAAAATGAAATCATAATAAGGGTGCGCTCAAATTTTCAGTAAGGGTAAACATAAGCATTACTAGCTGAATATCATCAGTGAGAAAAAGATAAGCATAAGGTTATGATGACATAATCAAAGTGCATGAACATAGAATATTCTAAATCATAACCATAAATACTTGGATCATCAATCATGAAACAAGGAATAAGAATTTAACAAAGGAAAGAGTCATATGGTTCAATAATGATTATCAATGTGGTTTAAATCTTAATCAATGCAATCATTAAAAACCCATAGTGAGAATAAAGAAAATGTGTTGGTATATTGATATATTTTATTCATATGACCCTTAACTAACCCTTATATAACCCTTAAAAATGTAATAACCATATGGTCGACTTACATACCCAATGAATTGAAGCACTATCAGGGAACACTCATCGTATAAGTTATATCGAGATCACATGCGAGCTATAATGGGGCTCAACACATTGTATAAAAAATGTACAATAACCATGACATAAATAAAGAACATAGATATTTTATTTCATCATTAAAATTATAAAACAACCATTATTTCTTTCATAACTTGATTAACTAGTGGAAAAGAAATGGGTCTCATGATAATCTCTTTTAAATAATTATAATCCATCTAGATAAATAATGAGGATGATATCATTACAATATATCCCCATTAGAGCATAAATGAAATCAAGGGTTGTTGATATTGATGAATATAAATACAATTAAATGGTTATTAAAAACATTCTTGAGGAAAATAACATTTTCACTTTAAAAATAAATTTTAAAAACTAAAATTCAGAAAATATTGTGAAAATAATTTTATTAGAAAATAACATTAAAAAAATATAAAGGAAACTTCAAGGAAAATAAAGGACATGATGGTGGAAAAATCTATTCATGTTGTAAATTTTAAAATAAAAATTCTTTTCAAACACTTTTTAATGGGAGTCAAAAGTGAACAATTTAGAAAATGTTAGGAAATTTTATTTTAAAATATTTTAAAAGAAAGTAAAAGATCATGTTAAATAGATTTTAGAAATATTTAATGTTTATAAAAGAACATTTTTTAAAGTATTTTATAAAAAATGGATATGGAAGAGAATGATTCCCGACCTAAAAGAAGATACATAATTAGTATCACTTATAAAAAATCTCTTGATATTTCTTTAAGAAATAATGGAGGAATGGGAAATCAAACATGTAAACCAAATTTATAACCATTGGATAATAAAATATATTTAGTTCAAGAAGTTAATAAAATATTATTTTCTCTAAAATAATCTTGAATATAAACTGTCCCTAAAAGGAAGGAAATTGTAACATAAAACCTTTTCCACTTTATGAACTTTTCAATCGTAAGACCCATGAAATAATAACCTCAAATTAATTTCTAAATATCATGATCATATGGAGATTCATGATATATCATGTAAAAGGGTTATTATATATAGCTCATAAATATTGAAAGGTCTATATCATAAACCTATGTCCCAAAGGAATATAAATTGATATGACTAACCATTAAAAAGATAATATCATTGAATTTAGAGTTAATCAATATAGATATTATTTTTAAAAATTTAAATCCAAAATTTTTTTAAATAAAAAATAAACCAATTTTTATATAAATTAACACGTAATTATTCCATAACAGTGTTAATCAAGAAGAGTTATAACAAACCAAATGGAAATTGAGTTAAGAAACACTTTACAACATGGTAACTTTAAATTAAAATATCTTAAGATTAAATAATTGAGGTTGGAAATTAAAATATCATAAAATATAAATGATTAATTATATAAAATTTAAAATGGAAAATATATACACCATATAAAATGAATTAGGTTCATAAAAAAACAATATGCCACAATGAATGTAAATTGAGATGAAATCCCTCATTTCCTTCAAAATATCTGGTTCAAAATCTCATGAAAGAGGGAACCTCATATTTATTTATAATAATTTTCTAGATAATAATAATAAAATACATTCATTGGTTTCATATATCCCACACAATATAAATAATTGGTGAATATGACATATGTCTCACAAAAATAAAAGTGAGACGAGAAACTCCTACCTTGAGTCCAGACTTTCCATGTATGTCCTTTAAATCTAGTACAATAAGATTATATTAATTATTTGGTTTATTAATAACCTTTTAAAAGTTTAATAACATATACTTAAATCATTTATTTTAATTATATATTTAAATATTTAATTAGTTATGTCCACATCGGGTGTTTTGGGGATATTCAATCCATATTTTAAAAATGACTTTGATATATTGACCATGGTCGAAAGGGTCATTATTCCATAATATATATAGAATAATATTAAATAAATAATTATAATTTTTATATATAAATTATAATTTTTAAACCAACTTAGAATAATGGTTATGAAAAATTAACGGTGTTTCAATAATGAAGATGGTAGGTTGTACATACGCATGAGCAAAATTTTCATTTTTTAAAGATTATTATGGAAAATATTTAAGTATTATAATATCTTTAAAAAATTATAATAATACCATAAATATTATATTATTTTTTTTAAATAAATTTATATATATCATACATGTGATGTGGTGATGAAAAATGAATAATATCACTTTGTAGAGGCGGTAATCCACACGTACGCACAAACGACGTAAACATATTTCATTGAATGGAATGGTAAGAAAATATATTATATATTATATTTTATGAATGATAAATATGTCATGAATACCATATATAAGAATTAAACTTATAATTATAACTATACATAAGTAGTGATGATGGAAAATTAATTACATCGATTCGTGAGATGGTAGTCTGCTGTACACACGAATGATAATTCTGTTCGCCATTTGATGGAAGAGGATATGGATTTTGTGTATTAAATTAAAATAATAAGATATAATTTTATACAATATAATTTTGTTATTATATGATCAATATTGAATAATATTTGAAGGACGCGGGATAAGAAAAAAAAACAAAAAACACTCAATTAAGAATGACACCTCTACTTCGAACCACCTCTTTAGGATTATACCTAAAGTCTTAATAGATTGGATTTTTAATCAAATAAATGCCTATAGGATATGGGTAGGGAATTATTGAATTTATTTGTGTTTTTATTGGTTTAAAAAATGATTTTATGGTGTATGGGGAGAGGATATAGGGTAGTCTTTTATAAGTAGGGGAGAGAACACAATTGGAATTTTGGAAATGAAAAAGCATAACCCATGTTTTACACAGGACAAAAGGCTCCAAAAAAGAAAATTATCAAGTATTAGATGATATAACGAAACAATATTCCCATAAAATATAATTTAGAAAAACTTTTAGGTCATTTAAACCCTTATTGTTTTAGTTTAAACCTCCTGTAAACCCAATTTCACCTTAATCTTAGTAAACTAATTTTTCTGTTTTCCCAATTTACAATAACCAAAAATTAATTTTTAATTCATATATAATATAAATTATTCTAGTTCCAAATATGGAATCCATTATACCAAATTAAATTTACATTATTTATAGAATTAAATTTGAAATTAAACCCACAGATGTGTTGGAAAAACATTTTTTCAAGAAATGTATTTTTCAAGCTTAAGATGATCTTATATTAAAATTATGAAAAGAAAAAATAATTATAAAAATTTAAATTAATATTTATACATATTTAATCTATACATTTAATTGAAATAATTCCTAATTATGGGTTTTTAATTAATTAAAATGGGGAAATATTATGTACTTTAAAACAATTTTCTAAAAAATGCATTTTTAAACCCAAAGATAAACTTATAATGAAATATAGTATAAATATGATTAAAATTTAATTAGGTGGTTTAAATATATAAAAGAAATACTTATGTTACTTTAAATAAAATTAAAATTATAATATAAATTTTAAAGTACTTAATTTATTGAAAAGAAATGGGAGTTTTATAAAAAATCCACATTTTCACTATTCATTGAAAAATCAACATTTTCTGAAAAATACCAAAATTTCACCCTAAGTTAATTTTGATATTGTAATTTTAAAAATTAAATTAATTTTACAAAATAAAAATCATTTTCAAAAAAAGGAAAAATATAGAAAAAAAGCAATAAAGCAAAACAAGCACTAAAAATCAATATTTTCTAAACAATCCAAAAATTTCCCCCTAAGTTAATTTTGATATTATAATATTTTCTCAAAAAAATAAATAAAAATAATTTTTTAGAAACCATATTTTTAATGAATAAAAAAACTTTCTAAAAATTAATAGACTATTTACTATGAATTTATCTAAAAATTATATTAAGTAGAAATTATATATATATATATATTTTCATAAAGTAGTTAATACTATTCATACCCCCAATTTATCATCTATTTTAAAACATTTATATATTTTTATGGTATTTTATGCTTATTGTTGTGTTTTTTATACACTATCAAATATAATGTTCTTCATCTAAAATCTCAGGGTGTTACGTTTCACCCCTTTAATACATTTTATCCTGTAAATTTTAACAAGATATTAATGATTTACGTTTTGAAATTTAAAAACACTTTTATTAAAATCCCACATCATAAAAAGGGTTAATAATTTTTTTGGAAAATAGAAAGTAAAATAAGAAAGTCATATTGAGTTACACATAATTAGGTTTAAAAATTAGAGAACATTGGTAGAAATTGAAGATATAGACATGGGAGAAAACATTAATTCCCAATTAATTATGGAGAGTTATATAAATCATTGTTCATAATAATGTGAGTGATCATGAGAAAGTTAACTACCAAAAAACCATAAATCAAAGAGGAGTGGAAAAGACCATAGTTTCATAAAAAATGATTGGAATAAGATAAAATATTAAATTTCAAGATCCTTTTCATATATTTGAGTAATGATTTACCATATATACTAATAACACAATAAAATATACTTAATTTATAAGTTTAATTTAATCCTTTAATCAGTTTCCACCATATTATCATCTTTTACTCCAAATAATGATCAGTGAGGATTAATTTTTCATGCATGAAGCACTAAAATAAAATTTTAAAGGATAATATAACTTTAAAAGAGATAAAAATATATTCCTAATATATTTATACATTAACCAAAACTAAAAATTTTAGGACATGGTAAGATAATTTCATAAAATGAATAAACATTCATATGATGAAATGATACCTTAATCTCCAAAATTACAATAGTAATACCAAAAGTTCAAACTAAATCATTCCATAAATAAATAACTCTATATCCCAAATAAAATTTATAAATTCAATATTAAAGATTATTTTAACCTAAATGGTTATATCATACATTTCAGCTTACATGCCTAAACATATAATGATATTCTTTTCAAATCACATTAATCACTTAGTCATCAAATCACTTTTCAATCCCATAGTTATCTATATGATAAAATACCCATAATTACTTCAATATCCAAGATTAGATAAACCCTAAATGTCACTAACAAAATTAAAATTGTTTCAAAAAATGTAATGGTATTATTCCTTAAATAATACCTCACATTAAATCTAAGTGTTTCATATAACTCAACCTAATAAATCACCTAAAAAATGGAATTAATCACCTCAAAATTTCACTACATGAAAACTCAAAATGGATTTATATGACATTAAACTTTTTATTAGCCTTAAAATTGTAAATCCAATATGAAATCCATAAATCTTTAGAAAAAATCTCATGAAAACAACATAATATCCAAAGTCATCTAAAAATTTCCTTTAATACCAACTATTAAAGTCCTAGACCCACACTACCTTATTTGGTGATAAAAAATAAACTTTAGATTTCTATATTTGATAAAAATAAGTATGAAATTATTTTTTCCATAAAAAATTGACAAAATCAAAAGGAAATATTGGGTCAATTACATAATCAAGGACCTTTTAGGTTTAGAGTTTCATAGAATTAGTAGAAACTCTTACATAAATAATACTCATGACTTAAAGAGATTATTTTTTACTAGCATACCCAAATTTTCATATTCTAATTATGTATTAAAAATATCCCAAAAAAATATTCACATTTAAAACATTTATACAAAAATATCATTTAAAGTCATTCTTTATAACTGTGGGAGAAGGAAATATAAGAAGGGTGAGATCAAATGCTCTGTATGGGTAAGCATAAGCATTAACAACTGAAAGTCATCAATGAGAAGAAGATGATCATAAGGGTATGATGACATAATCAAAGTTTATGAATATAATATAGTATAAATAATTCCCATAATCATTGGGATTATCAATCATGAAACATGGCATAAAGCTTTAACATATATAAGAGTAATAAGATTCAATAATCATGATCAATGTGATTTCAATATTGATCAAAGGAATCATTAAAAACCTATATAAATAATAAAGAAAATTTGTTGGTATCTAGGAACATTATCTTTATAAAATTCTTACAAGGCCCTTACAAATGGAATAACCATATGATAGACTCTCATACCCAGTTCATTGGAGCACTATCTTGGAACACCCATTATATAAGTTAAATTGGGCTCACTCATGATCTATAATGGGTCTCAAACCATTATATAAACAATTTACAAGAACTAATACGTAAATAAAGTACATGTATCTTGAATACCATAAAAAAATCATAAAGAAACCAATATTACATTAATAACTTGATTAACATATGGAAAAGAAAGGAGTTCCATGAAAATATATTTGAAATAATAATAAACCCTTTAGAGAAATAATGAGGATGGTATCATTAAAAAATATCCCCAATGGAGAATATGTAATACAACATCCTAGAACCCATACCCCTAATTTGGTGCTAAATTCATAAAAATTACATTTCCGGATTTGATACTGATAAACGTGACCCAATTTTTTTTCCATACAGACCTTACAATATCAAAATGAAAACTTTGATAACTTAAATTGTCAAAAGACTTTTAGGTTTATAGTTTTATAGAATTAGGAAAAACCCTTACATAAAAAATTCCCATGATTTTAAAAGATAATTTCTCCTACTTAACCCATATTTTCCTTTTTTCACATTAAGATATCATCATTTTTTATATGAAATCCCATATAGACCTAATTCGTTCAAACTTATTCATTATAATTTGGGGAAAAGGAAACATAAGAAAAGTGAGATAAAATTCTTAGTAAGGTAAAACTTAAGCATTAAAACATGAATGTCATGAGTGACCATAAGAATAAAATATAGGTACGATGACATAATCAAAGTGTACGCATATGACATAAAATTATTAATACCCATCAATAGATGGATCATCAAACATGAAAACATGATATAAGTTTTTACCAAATTAAAGATTCATAAGAATTAATAGTCATGATCCATGTGATATCAATCTTGATCAAAGGAAACACCATAAAACCATAATAAAAATAGAAAAACATTCTGGTATATTAGGCAATCACTTTCATATAAAACTTACGAAAACAATAAAATTGGAATAACCATATGGTTTAATTCCAATATTATTATTTAGAGAAAAAAATATTTACCTTATACATTGGATCACTATCAGGGCACACCCATTGTATAACCTATAACAAGATCAATCGGTGCTATCTGGGTGCACCCATTATATAAGATATAATGGGATCACCTAACGCTATCTGAGTTTACCCATCATATATAATGTCCAAGAATCATAACATGAATAAATTCCATATATATTTCATCATAAATCCCATAGAAATAACCATTATTAATTTTATAACTTGATTAACCCAGGGAGAAGAAATGTGTTTCATGTAGATCACTTTAAAACACGATTAAGCCTTGGAAAATAAATGAGTTCCATAAAAATATATTTGAAACTTTGTTAAGCCATGTAATAGAAACAAGTTCCATAAAAATCTCTTTGAAACATGGTTAACCCATGGAAAAGAAGCAGGTTCCATAACAATCTCTTTAAAACATGATTAACCCATGAATAAGAAATGGGTTATATAACAATATCTTTGAAAAAGTCTCAATAAATCCTGAGAAAGAAGAAGGATGGTATCAATACCACATATACGCATTGGATTAAGAATAAAGGTTTTTTTCATTGATGAATATAAATTCTATAAAAATATATTTAAAACATTATTGAGGAAAATATCCTTTTCATTTTTGAAAATAAATTTTTAAAACTAAAAGTTCACAAAAAATTTTGAAAATAATTTTATTTGAAAATAACCTTTTAAAATTATTAATTAGGTTTTAAAACATTTAATTATTCTTTAAAAATGATAATTTCATTCATGCCATACATGTTAAAACAAATATTCCTTTCACTTTTTTGGTAAAATACAAATGAGTATTCTTTGAAAAATGTCATAAATATTCCTTTGAATTAAAAAAAAAATGGGTAATTTTTTAATAATTCACTTATAAAATGTTAAAAACATGTTTGAAAATATTATTTTTTAAGAAACATGGTTTTGGTAGAAAACAGATTTTTGATCTAAGAGAGAAATGAAGTTGGATTATATTAAAATAGATTCTCAATTATTTTAAGTACCAAAGAGTGAGAAAATGGTGATATTACTTATAAGTATCAGGAATAACTAGATGAGAATATAACTCATGAGTTTCTTGATATATGGATTATAATATCTCATTATTATAAGAATAATTGTAAACAATCCTGATAAATGATGAGATTGTAACATAAGACTCTTACCACTTTGGAGACTTCAAACCATAGTAACCATGAATTAATAACATTAAATAAAAATTATAATATAATAAAAATAAGTATATTCATGATATAAAATTTATATAGGGGTATTATATACACATATTAAAGTAATATTGGTGTATAATATGACATACGTTTCAAAGAATGAAAATTGAGAAAAAAACCCTTACTCCTTTGGAGAATTTGAAACTGTAAACCCCATGGAAGAGAGACAATAAATAAATATTTAAATTACCATAAATTTAAGTATAATAATCATAATATACATTTATAGTAAGTATATACACTATAAAACAAAAATAAGTGGTAAATATGTCATATATCCCATATAAACAAAAGTGAGACGAGAAAACTCATACCTCGAGTTCGATTGGACGCACTTGTTCTTTATATTCCTAAATAATAAACTTATGTTGATTTTTTTATTTATTAATAACCATTTTGATATTTTATTATTCCTTTTATTTTATATATTACCATGTTATATATGCCTACTTAATCAATTAGGTTTACGTCAGATGTTTTGACCATATTAGACTTGTGTGTCAACAATGAATTTGGTAGGTTGAATATGGGAAATGAGGTAATTATATAAAAATATATAATAATAATGGAATATTTATCATATTTTAAAAAAATTTATACTTTTATTACTAATCCTAAATGATGTTCATGGTAAATGAACAAAGGTTACAATCATCGAGATGGTAGCCTTTACCTACGTATAAGTAACGTTTCCATTTTTCAATGATCATTATAGAAAAAAGGTAAGAAATATTTTATCTTTAAAAAATTATAAAAACATCATAAATATCTAATTATTTAATTATATATACTTTAATATATCATTCTTGTGATTTGGTGATAAAAAAGGAATCACATTACTTTATGGAGACGATAGTCCACATGTCCACAAATGATGTTATCAATTTTTAAAGAGTGAAATGGTAAGAAATAAAATGATATATTATATTTTTATAATTATAAATATGTAATTAATTTAATTATTATTTAATTTAAATTACATATATTCATTATATGTACCCATTTTACCTTCCATGTAATGTGTTACTGAAAAACGAATCACATCGCTTCGTGAGGTGGTAGTCCACCATACACATGAGAGACACCATCGTATCCCCTATAGAATGGAAAGTAAAAAAAGGTATATTTGATATAATGAATCTATAGGTATTATTATTTTATAAATATAACATATATACTTTATATCCATCAAAATAAGCAACTGTGAGAGGTTCTAATGTAAAAACTAATGACATCGGTTCATGAGGTGGTAATCCGCTAAACACACAAATGATGATTTTGTAACACATTTGATGGAATATGATTAGGGTTTAAATTATTAAATTTAAAAAATAACATATAAGTATATGTATTATACAAATTTTTTTATATAATAATGGTTTAATAATATTTTAATAAGGTGGGGAAATAAATAAAATTATAATTCTTGTTGAAGAAAGTTTCCTCTTATTCAGGCATCCTCCTTAGGTTTTCACCAAAATCCTTCACATTTTATATTTATTCTCAAACTAATTATTATAGTATTATATGAGGAATGTTTTTAAGAGATTTAGTTTCATGACCCATCCCCCATGGCCCACACCGTGACTACCCCAAGCCCGCCTTCCATAAGCCAGGGGTTGGTGACTAGCACCAAAAAGGCGTATCCCTATAATGGGAAGGAATTGCCATTAAACCTGTACAAACACACAATCCATGAAAACAAAAAGAATCATCCACAATGTAAACTGCTATAATAAAAAATGTACTAAATGTAAAGGGGGCCGAAATACAAGCCCAACTAAAAAGTACATGTATAACTGAAAAGAGGAAACAACTCCTCGATCATCCATAGAGGATCCTACATGATGGGAAAGTAAAGATCGTCTCCAAAACACTCCACATTAGCCCGTATCCTCAGTGTACCACTTGGTCCTGGATCCATCAAGTCTCATCCTAGCTTCTCTTCATCTGTACAAGACACAATAAGGTGCGGACGAAGACCGTGCAACGGTGAGTATAACAATACTCAGTAGGGACCCCAAGACCCCTGAAGGTCTCCCAAAGTTCCACAAAGAAAATAACACAAAGCAAGACCTCTATAAAAAAGAATGAAGAAATTAAAAATTCTTCTTAGGTATATTCCCATAAATATACCTAAGTTATCAAAATATACTCATCTCTTACATGAGGAAACACAAGGCCATAAACTTTAATCCATTTTCACAATTAATCCATGAGGTAAGTATACCACAAAGCTAGCACCACGAAGGTAACACCACAAAGGTAAAAGTACCACAAAGGTAACACCACGAAGGTAACACCCCGAAGGTAAAAGTACCACAAGGGTAACACCATAGAGGTAACACCACGAAGGTAAAGTACCAAAAAGGTAACACCACAAAGGTAAAAGCACCACAAAGGTAATACCACAAAGGTAACACCATGATGGTAAAGTACCACAAAGGTAACACCATGAAGGTAACACCACAAAGGTAAAAGTACCAAAAAGGTAAGGAATCAACTCACACCATGTATATAACTTAAGAAAAAATGTACAAATGATTAGTCGTAAATCTAGATCATCTTATTTTGTCGAGAGGCTCTATTGCTGACCCACACATGATCGATATGCACTGACCCACACAGGATCACTGAGTGCTGAGCCACATAGGATCATTGAGCGCTGACCCTCACAGGATCTGACCCACATAGGATCGATATGAGTTAACCCACACAGGATCACTGAGCGCTGACCCACATAGGATCGATAGGTACTAACCCACACAGGATCACTATTAATTCATTACGTCACAACCAGCCATGAGATTCCCACACTATGCACGCTTGATTCTGGGATGATACTCTCCTAAAGCTATTGGTCATACCTTAACTATACAAATTTTCACAAAGAAGTATCCCAAAGGACCTCCATGTGTTAAGCGTTCCAACGCGATAGACGGTGCGTCGATCAGATGTTCGGTCTGTGAGATATAGGCACTTTTGTAAAAAAGGACCGATTAGATTCAATTCCAATCCAACCCAGGTCACATGTAAAACTATGAAAAAACTCACTTAGAGTTTCTCAAAAGTACTGCCTTGTCACTAGGGTCATTATTCTACAAACCACACGTTAATCGGTCACCTGGTCAGTTAGTTACATTACTTTCCATGAAAACAGGGGGTGGTCGCACCTCGGTCCGACCATGCTCAGTCGGCCTCGTCGAAATATTTCAAAGGAAAAAATTCCCAAAAGGGGTCCCAACGCCACTAACGGTGTGCCAACCGAACAACCGGTTTCTCAGTTATGTGCATTTCTTTATTCACGTATCGGTTGGGTTTGGGCCCGATCTGACTCGGTCAGACTGGCCTGATGCAATGGGTCCCCCAGGGTCTACCTAGCGCCACTCGGGTCCGTCCCACTATGTGTCAGCCCAGTTTGGTTCGCGGGCTCAGGCCGCTATTGGCCCAGCCTACCGGGTGGGGCTTGGCCCACTCGCACTGGCCCACCTGGCGGGTCCGGCCCACGCCAATTCGTTCTTCCAGAAGCCAGAACACCTCCATTTCTAGCCTCGCGGTTGGGGGGAAATTTCCCCAACCGGTGGGGTGCTGCCCCTCCGTATTTACCGGTCGGCCGTTCGGCGGACCGGGTTTCACCAACGCGGTGCGGCGTGGGCCGCGCCACACCCTCCTGCCGCGGCTGCTTCCGCCGGAGGTGCCTGTGGGCGCCACACTTTTCCCCGTGCAGCCGGACACCCTTGGCCGCTGTGGCACACCTTCACACACCACCTTCCACTCCTCGAGGCCAGTTGTCATTGGTCTCCTCTGTCCACCACCAGCCACCGCCGCCATAGCGCGCCGACCGTTTCTTCTGTGGGTCACCGTACAAGTTCTGAGGTCCGTTCTTGGTGCCTTCTATGCCTATAGCTCTACCACACTACCACTGACATAGCGTGACCCACTCTTTAGTGTTTCCGCCGATTTGGAAATTGTTTCCCGAAGTTCACATCAAGAACGAAGTGGCGGAGGGTCCGGTCATTGTTTTTTTGGCTCGCGTCCTCCGCGTTGAGGTGATAGAAAGAGAGAGAGGATTTAATTCATCAAAGAAAACTTCAAAATAAATTCCCTACAACAACATGCAATATTTATTCCCAATCCCGGTAGAAGAAATTATCTGCAAATCAACTAGTGAGTGAGTTGATCCGCATTTTTCGTTTAGAAGAGAAGAACTTGGGAAACAATAATCACACAGATTTAAACTCCTACCTCAAGATCATTGGAGAACACATACAACTAAGGAAGCATCGACGTTCGTCATTCCTACAACAAGCTGCCAACGTTGCCGCTCAAACATCGTCCTTCAGTTCATGATTTGTTGTCGCGCGTCACCGCTTGCTGGAACCGTCTCCGTCGTCCAAGTGTTGGGAGTCATGACACTTTACCAGAGTATCGTCACTTCGTGAATCCATGCTAATACTCCCCCCCCAAGGTCCATATAATTAGGATAGGGGGAGGGTAAGTAACAATCATGAAATTTATGGGGGTTCATTTAATAGAAACCTTCCTAAATTCCAATGACGCTATTACTTAGGATTTGAAGGGTCAATACATTTAATGTCTTGACACGTCGCTGGTCCCACACTACTGCTTGTCCGTTGGAGGAAAAGAAAGAAATAAATAAAATAACAAAGTTATATTATTTTTATTTTAAAAATTACCAAAATACATCCTTTTCTCCAAACTTACTGTAGTCAAAGTGAAGCCTCCCTTAAAAAAATCCTGGTGCTGTGGATTCAACGGTGCCCTCATATTTTTAATTCGAGCACTGGATAAAAAGATAAAAAATGTCGCCCGCACGTTTTCTGAACGTACCTTAAAAGAAATTCAATAAATTATTAACATACACCCTAGACCCATGCCAGTCGATGTTAGGATATGCCTTAAGAAAACACACCCCTAACGAACCCAATGGTACTCTCAGATTTTTAATCCAAGTTACCATTTAGATGTTATGGATTTTAACAATAAAATAATTGTTACTTAATTATTTTATTTACGGCCAAAAAATAACCTCCATAGTTGGACCACACCGACCAATTTTAGTATATTTATAAATAAATCATACCCACATGAGCTCATCAGTGGTCTCCAATTTTTAATTCGAGTCACTGTTCATGAGTTATAAACACTTGAAAAATAAAATAACTTTAATTATTTTATTTATGGTTATTCCATTTTCATATTTTCTCACTAGAGGCCCGTGCTGACTAAACTTAAGTCACTCATAGGGTAAAACCGCTATCCTAAACACAACGGTTCCCTTAGATTTTTGATCTGAGTACTAGTTTAAGAGATATTATACTTTTTCAGGAAAACTACTCACGTCTGCTAATTAAAGCCTAAAAAAATTTTGACGGATTATTCCGGGAACTCCATGCCTTAGAATCGCGTGCCGTTAGATTTTGTGACCTCAAAATTATCCCAAATAATTTAGAAAAATTTATATGTAATTTCAGGTTCTTTATATTCTCCCCACCTTAGGGATCTTCTTCCTTGAAAGACAAAACAAAGGAAAATCAAACCAATGAGGGTACTGAGTACGAACCTGAGCCTTCCAATCCCATGTGCTCTCTTAGAGGTTCCCATGCTGCACAAAACTTGCACCAGAGGGATCGTCCATCCACAAAAGAATCACTCTTGTAGATCCTATATCTCCACCAGAAACTCCGTAAAAGTCACCCCATCGTCGATGCCCACCTCGCCCCTATCGATAACGTTCAATAGATCATTCATGCATGTCCTAAGATATGACTCATGGAAAACATCATGAAACCGGTGCATCTGTGGGGGAAGAGCTAGATGTTACACCACCTTTCCTACTCTGCTGAGGATCTGGAACAGTCTGATGAACTTTAGAGATAGCTTGCCACCCCAGATGAATCTCCATAATCCTCATCAGGATGAGACCCGTAGGAAGACATGGCCTCCCTCCTCGAACTCCAAGGGTCTCCATCTCATATCGACATAAGTCTTATGACTAATCTGTGCAGTCTTCACTTGATAAAAAGTGAGGCATCATGATACAAACTCTTCCACTTCCTTCTTCATCATTAGCCACCAGTAATAACGCCGGAGGTCCTGGTACATCTTCTCAAATCCAGGATGTACCACTAAATGGGATATATGGAACACCCTCAAAACCTCCTCCCATAGCATCACTGGTACCATGGTGAATCCTATGAAGAGAATGACGTGCTCCCCACCTTTAGAAAATCTTTTTGGGGACCGTCATGAAGATATTTGAGCATGTCAGGCCTCACAGTCAACATCCCCAAGTTGTGCCTCCCAAACTCACTGAATAATTGGGGGAGTTAGAGTCATATATTGGAGGTAAGATTCTCCATCTTTATCAATGAATGATATCCATATTGTGACTAGCTGCTCTGAAGCCTCACTCAGATGCTGTAGACCAGACCTCATATTTAGTGCGTCTGCTACCATGTTCCCCTTCCCAGGAGTATAAAATACCTCAAAGTCATAGTACAAGAGGAACTCTAGCCATTGTTTCTCTCTTGGGTTCATGTACTTTTGTGGGAAGATATAACTGATACTCTTATGATTAGAGTAAACAGTAAACCGTTCACCCATCAAGTAGTGCCGCTACATCATCAGTTCATAGACCACTACTGATAAGTCCAAATCATGGGTAACATAGCATGTTTGTGATGTATCAACTTCCATGAGCTGTAGGTGATCACTTCCCAATCATACATCATAAAACAACCTAGTCTGGACCCTGATGCGTCGCATTAGACTACATGCCCAACAACCTCTTCTGGTAGCCTCAAGATGGGGAACTTTTCATTCTACGTCTCAACTCTTGAAAGCTCTACTAAAACTTCCCCATATAAAGGAATGCCTCCACCTTCTTCCTCAAAGCTAATAGGGGTGCCGCTACCCTGGAGAAGTCAGGTACAAATCTCTGGTAGTACTCAGCCAAAGCAGAAGTCCCTCTCCCTTCGGGGAGGGTGTCATGGAAACATCTTCTGTAAAGATGTCCCCACACTATGTCACTACTGTTTGGAACTAAAAACTAAAAACTCCTGCTACCATGAGGGTAAGTCTGGCTGAATCAAGAGTGATCGACTACATATTCCTATGCATGAGTTTATCCTATGCTGCCCAGGTTTCCTTTTTCACCAACCAAGGAAAACCCCATTCCAATGCTGTAGATATACCACATCCTTTTTTCAAAAAATAGTCAATCTGAGTATGAACTGTGGATGTCCAGACCATCCTCGAAATAAGGTCGTAAGGCCTCAACGCAGCCACAAAGAGGTTACAACCAAAAGCCTCGCCTCAAGGGTCAGATCACACCATCGGCATAAGTGTGATTATCGAGTATCCTCCTAAAGGTATCTCCAGAAGCAAGGTTCAAGTCATCGATTTAACTGGAAATGCTAGGTCTTGAAAAATATTTGAGGCAAGAAGGAATTATTGGTACCTATGTATATTAATATGACAAATAGTAGTAGACATAGACCATACCTAGAATCATTCCTGGAGCCCTTGTTTCACACTCCTTGACTTCATGTAGATACTCCCTTCCCCTATCCTCCAGCTTCCTAAGCTTAGTGGAGACCACATTAGGGTGGTGGTTGTAACATGTAGAAATGTATAACACCTCATGCTACTCTCCTAGCTCCACTTCCACAATTGTTTCCCTGAAGATTCATCTGTCCCTATCACTTCCACTTCCGGAAACATTTTACATGCCCAAGTCTCTATGAATGGTGTCAGTTTCCTTCTTTTCCACTACTAACAATCACTGGATGTATCCCCTCAGCCAAATAAAATTCAAATACAAAGGTTCTCTCTATCACCCTTACATAAGTAGGAATGCATAGAGGAATAGTGCTGGCTTGGATGTCCCTAAAGGCACCTCTCTTGGATATCCGAACCCTGAAGCACTAACTGTAATTTATTCATCGAGTACCAGGGATGGTCGGTATGCCTCAATGAATAATCATCTACCGACATGTCATCCTACCAAAGCTATAGAAGCTCTTGGTAACACTCACCCCTTAGCCATTTATGGAAAGATACCCCCTTCTTTGAGGAAGGTTCTCTAGCTTGTCCACAGAAAATTCACCTCTTCAAAATATTAGGGTAATCTAAACAATGTCATTATTTGGCTGAGCCATAGAAAAGGATCTCTACCAAAACCACCATCTGATCGAATGGTGCCCTGTCTAGATGGAAAATCTGAAACCTCATCAAGATAGTCCTTATCCGCTTGTGAGTTGGGCTCACCTCAGATCCTGAGGGGTATCTAATGCTGAAACATGTGTAAGGCACTAAGCCTACATGTTTCCTCTACCAATTCCACCAGTTGTAACTACTGTCCAACGAGCATTGATATAGCTGGTATACTACTTGAAGGTACCATCTCAGGTAACCGTCCATGTACCGAATCCTCATTACCATGTGAGACATCCTCATGGTCACACACTGATAATGACTACCAGATAGGATCACCATATGATCTGTTGGTGTCCCAACTAGGCAGAAAACCTTAGTCACAGCCTCTATCCAGTTCTTAGCTGCTTGAGGATCTATCTTGCTTTGAAACCTTGGAGGCCTCTACCACTGTAACTCATGAAACATGCTAATTCGGCATGCATGATCCACTAGTAGAATCTATTACTGATCAACATATGATCGCTCAGTGGGCTATCATCGTGTACTCTCTCAGGAATCCTAGCTGGTTGTCTATGCAGCGACATTCTAATAAGGAACATGTGCTCCATGGTCATTAAGTTATACCTGGTGAGATGACTCCAAATAAGCCATTGAAAAACATTTCCAAAACACACGCAATCAATGTTTTCATTTACTGAGTCGGAAATCAGAATTCAGAGTCCTATTGTTTGGATACGTCAGCAGCTGCACTAACACTGGATTTCCCAAATTGAAAACCACACTCATAACACTTAACACTATTTCCACATTGAAAAGATCATATTCATAGTTATTCGATAGAACCAACTCCTTTAATACCACTTTTTCACGACCCGTCCCCTAGGGCATGTGCTGTGACTACCCCAAGCCCTCCTTCCATAGGCCAGGGGTTGGCGACTAGCACCAAAAAGGTGTATCCCTATAATGGGAAGGCATTGCCTTTAAACCTGTACAAACACACAATCCAAGAAAACAACAAGAAGCATCCACGATGTAAACTGCTGTAGTAAAAAGTGTACTGAAAGTAAAGGGGTCCGGAATACAAGCCCAACTGAAAAGTAAAAGTACAAATAAAAATATAAAATAGCTCATGGATCATCCACCAAGGATTATACCTGAAGGGTAGGTACATATCATCTCCACAATGATCCACATCAGCATGTCTCCTCAGTGTACCACCTGGTCCTGGCTCCCTCAAGTCTCAACCCAGCTGCTCGTCATCTGTACAAGACACAACAAGGTGCGGGCGAAGCCCGTGCGGGGGTGAGTATAACAATACTTTAAAGGGACCCCGAGACCCCCGAAGGTCTTCCAGAGTTCCACAAAGAAAATACCACAAAGGAGGACCTCAATCACAAAGAACGAAGCAGTCATCAACTCTACTTAGGTATATACCCATTCATATACCTAAGTTATTAAAAATATACTCATCTCTTACATGGGGAAACACAAGGCCCCAACCTTTAATCAATTTTCACAATTGATCCACGATGTAAGTATTCCACAAAGGTAACACCACAAAGGTAACACAATGAAGGTTACACCACGAAGGTAAAAGTACCACAAAGGTAACACCACAAAGGAAAAAGTACCACAAGGGTAACACCATGAAGGTAACACCACGAAGTTAAAGTACCACAAAGGTAACTCCACGAAGGTAAAATTACCACAAAGGTAATATCACGAAGGTAACAACATGATGGTAAAGTACCATAAAGGTAACACCATGAAGGTAACACCATGAAGATATAGTACCAAAAAGGTAAGGACTCATCTCACACTAGGTATATAACTCAACTACATAAGTACATATGATTAGTCATAAATCTATATCATATTATTCTATCGAGAGGCTCTGATGCTAACCCATAGAGGATCGATATGCACTGACCCACATAGTATCACTGAGCGCTAACACACATAGGATCTGACCCACATAGAATTGGTATGCATTGACCCACATAGGATTTCTGAGCACTGACCCACACATGATCAATAGGTACTAACCCACACAGGTTCACTATTCATTCTTCATGTCACAGCCAGCCACGAGATTCCCACACTAACCATACTTGATTATAGGAGGATCCAATCCTCAAGATATCGGTCATACCTCAACCACCAAGAAGTTCCATGAAGAAGTATCCCAAAAGACCGCTATGTCATAAGGGTTCCAATGCGACAGATGGCACGTCGATCAGATGCCCGATCTGTGAGATATGAGCACTTTTGCAAAAAGGGCCCGGTTGGATTTAAGTATGATCCAACCTAGGTCTCTTGTCAAACTCTGACATAACTCACTTAGAATATCTCTAAAGGACCACCTTGTCACTGGGGTCCTTATTCCACAGACGACGCGTCAATCAGACGCCCAGTCTGTTAGTTACATCCCTTTCCGTGAAACGAGGGGTGATCACACCTCGGTCCAGCCCAGCTCGGTTGGGCCTATCAGAATATAGAAAAGAGACTGATTCCCAAAGCTGGTCCCAACACCACTTACGGCATGCCAACTGGAGAACCGGTTCGTCAGTTAGGAGTGTTTATTTATTCGGGTACCGGTTGGGTCTGGCCCTGGTCCGACTCGGTCAGACCAGCTCGACAAAATGGGTCCCTGGGTCTACCTAACCCCATTCTGGTTTAGCCCAATAAGGGTCCGCCTCGTTCAATGGGTCCAGCCCATCGGAGTCGGTCCGGTTTGGTTCGCAGGCCCAGGTCGCAGTTGGTCAGGCTTCTGGGTGGGGCTCGGCCCACCCGCACTGGCCCGCTTGGCCTGCCAATGCCGGATCGGTCTACCAAAAGGCAGACTGCCTCCTTCACTGGCCCCAAGGTTATGAGGCCATTTTGCCCAACCAGCATGGCACTACCCCACCACATTAACCAGTGGGCCGTTCGGCTGACCAAGTTCTGTCTACGCGGCGTGGCACGGGCCGCACGTCACCCTCCTTCTGCGACCTACTGGTCATGGCCGCTTCTACCAGCGGCGCCTGCAGGCGCCACACTTGTCTCGCACGACTGGACTCCCTTAGCCGCTGTGGCGTGCCGCCTTCCACCGCCCATGGCCGATTCCTATGGGTCTCATCCTACTGCCGCCATGGCATGTCAGCGGTTTCTTCCACGGGACACTGGACGTGCTCTGGAGTCCATTCATGGTGTCATATGAGCCTACTGCTCTTCTGCACTACCGTTGACATAGAGTGACCCACTATTTCATGTTTTCGTCAATTTGTAAATTTTTTCCCGAAGTTCACATCAAGAACGAAGCGGCGGAGGGTCTGGGCCTTGTTTGTTTGGCCCACACCCTCTGTGTTAAGGTGATAGCAAGTGGGAGAGGATTTAATTAATCAAAGGCAACTTCAAAATAAACCCACTACATCAACATCCAATATTTATTCCCAATACCACAAGAAGAAATCATCCGTGGATCAACTAGTTAGTTAGTTGATCCACGTTAATCGTTTAGAATAGAATAACATGGGAAACAATAATCACAAAAATTTAAACCCTGACCTCAAGATCGTTATAGAACGCCCTCGATTGAGGAAGCATTGAGGTTCGTCATTCCCACAACAAGCCACCAAGGTTTCTGCTCAAACATCATACATTAGTTCGTGATTATATGCCGATCGTCACTACCTGATGGAACTAGCTCTATCCTCCAAGTGTGGGGTATCGCAGCACTTTACTAGAGCTTCGCTGCTTGGTGAATCCATGCCAATACTCCTCCCTAAGCTCAACATAAATTAGATAGGGGGAGGGTAAGTAACGATCATGGAATTTATGGAGGTTTATTTAATAGGAACATTCCAAAATTCCAATGACGTTGTTACATAAGATTTGAAGGGTCAAGACATTTAATGGATTGACATGTCTCTGGTCCCACACTACCGCTTGTCCGTTGGGGGAAAAGAAAGAAAAAAATAAAATAAAAAAGTTATTTTATTATTCTTTTAAAAATTCCCCAAATCCAACCTTTTATGAAAACTTACTACGGTAAAAATGAAGCCTCCCTTAAGAAAATCACGACACTGTGGATTCAACGGTGCCCTCTTATTTTTAATCTGAGTATTGGTTCAATAGATATAAAATTCCATCCACGTGTTTACTGAACATACATTAAAAAATGTTCAATAAATTATTAACATACACCCTCAACCCATGCCAGTCGAGGTTAAGATGTTCCGTATGGTAACATTCCCCGACGAACCCAGTAGTACTGTCAGATTTTTAATCCGAGTTACTATTTATATGTTATGGATTTTAATAATAAAATAATTGTTACTTAATTATTTTATATACGACCAAAAACTAACTTCTATAGTTGGCCCATGCCGACCAATGTTAGTATCGGCCTAAAGAAATCGTACCCACAAGAGCTCAACGGTGGTTTTGGATTTTTAATTTGAGTCACAATTTGTGAGTTATAATCATTTGAAAAATAAAATAACTTTATTTAATTATTTTATTTATGGTTATGCCATTTTCAGGTTTTCTCATCGAAGCCTACGCCGACTAAACTTAAGTCGCGCCTAGGGTAAAACCGCTATCCTGAATGCAATGGTGCCCTCAGATTTTTGATTCGAGTATCTGTTTAGGAGTTATTCCAATTTTTTAGGAAAAATACTCACACGTTCTAATTAAATCCAAACAAAATTTCGACGGATCATTCCGGGCACTCCGAGCCTCGGAATTTCATGTTGTTAGATGTCGCAATGTCAAAATAATCCCAAATAATTTTAAAAAAAATTATATGGAATTTTAGGGTCTTTACATTTGGGAAGGTATTTTTTGAAGCCAAGGGGGTTTATAATGTTAATAAGAGAGGATATGGGGTGGTCTTTTATCGGTGAGGTGAGTGGGTCACGTGATTTATTTTGAAAAGAATCAATCATACCCACATTTTTATCTTTCCAAAAACCTCCAAAAAGAAAAATTATATAACCTATAATATTTAAGGTATAAATATGAACATTAAATGAGTGTTGGAAAAGTTTTTAGTTCATTTTATCCCTTATATTTTTAGTTTAACCCCTGGTAAATCAATTTTTACCTTAACTGTGGTAGTTAATTTTTACTATTTTTACAATTAATTTTGAAAAAAATTAAGTTGAATATATGAGAAATTTTAAATTATTATAATTCAAAATAATTAATAAATTTTTCAAAATTAAATTTATAGAAGTTGAAAAATTTAATTTAAAACTAATCTCACAAACATGATGAGAAAGCAGGTTTTTAAAGAAAAAATGTTCAAATGGTTAGAAAGATTATATATATAAATTAAATATGAAAATTATTCTAATGACTTTAATTATATTAATTGATATAAAATTTAACTAATTTAGTTTAAAAAAAGTTAAAAAATGAATTAACATTATAAAAAATTTAAATGAAAATGAAGTTTTCAATTAGAATTTAGTAATTTTAATTATTAATCCAAAAATGATATATTTCTTAAAAAACCTAAAAATTCACCCTAATCCAATTATGGTATTCTTATTTAAAAAATTAAGGTTGTTTATAAAATAAATTTTCTAAAATTGTTAAAATTAATTTTAATTTAAATGTGCCAAAAATTGACTAAACCGTCTTTTAGAAAAAAATATAGCTTTTCTGAAAAAATTTCATTTTATTTCAGATAGTTCGAATTTTATCATTAAAAATTGGGTATCTATTTTTTTTATTTAATAAAATTTTAAAACATATAATTTTCCTAATTTAGTTATTAATATTCATACAAAAAATTTGATAACTTGGATATATTGATAATGTTTAAATAATAATATTTTAATAAGTATCACCTTTTGATCAAACCTGGTGTTTCATGCATTGAAATCCACCCAAGAGATTTAATTTATAAATATATAATAAAGTATAAAGATTATATATTCCCTTATATGCTTTATGTTTTTTACCATTATTCTATCAAACATAATTTTCTTTTAAAAACCCTTGGTGTTACAAGTGACATCAAGGTTTATTGATGTTGATGAATGGAAAAACCATTAAAAGGTTATTAAAACATTCTTGAGGAAAATAACCTTTTCAATTTGAAAATTACTTTAAAAAACTAAAAATTTAAAAAATACCTTGAAAATAATTTTCATTGAAAAGAAACTTGGAATCATATAAAGGAAACTTCAAGGAAAATAATGGAAATGATGGAAGGAAAATCCATTAATGTTGTAAATGTTAAAATAAACATTATTTTAATTTTTTTGTAAAGGGCGTCAAAGGTGACCCATTTGAGAAATGTTAAGAAATTTAATTTTTAATATATTTTAAAATAAGGTCAAATATCATGTAACATATATTAAATAAATATTTTATATTTAGAAAAAAAAATCGTATACATTTTAGAAAACAAGTATAGGAAGAGAGAGATTTTTGATCTAAAATAAGATAAAAAATTAATATTATTTACAAAAAAACATTCTTGATGTTTATTTAATAAATATGTTAGTAATTAGAAATTAAACATATAAACCACATTCATAGACATATGATAATAAAATAGACATGATTCAAGAAGATAATAACATATGATTTCATCTAAAGGAACCATGAACATTGACAATCCTAAAAAGGAAGAAGATTGTAACCTAAAGCCTTTTCCACTCTATTATCTTTTAAATCATAATACACATGAATGAATAAATTCATATGAATAATTAAATATCATAATCATAATTATATTTACTATATAACATGTATAAGGGATTAGTAAATAAACCTTATAAAACAAGATATGCGCGTATCATAAATGCTTGTCCCAAAGAAAGATAATTTAAGATGAATAACACTTACAATAATCATATTGTTGAATTAAGAGTTAAAAAATATAGATATTATGTGTAAGAAATTTAAATCCCTACAAAAATTTTTAAATAAAGAATAAAAATAATATATAGATCAATTCACACATAATCATGTCATAACAGAGTCAATGAAGAAGAGTAATAACTCAATAAAAAGAAATTGAGTTAAGAAATACTTTAACTCTTAGAAAATTTTAATTTAAATCCCCTTGGTTGGAATAATTCAAGTTAAATCCTAAAATATCATTATGTATGAAGGATTAATTATATAACATGTAAAAGCGGTTGTATATACCCCATATAAAATAAATTTGGCACATAAAAAAATATGCCTCGATGAATGTAATTTGAGATGAAATCCCTCACTTCATTGGTAATATCAATATAAAAACCTCTTGAAAGAGAGAATATAATATTTATCTATAATATTTTTTATGAAAATAATCATAAAATACATTCATGAGTAATATATACACTAAAAAATATAAATAATTTTTGAATATGGCCCAATTCTTAATGAAATAAAAGTAAGACGATAAACCCTTACCTCGAGTCCTAAATTTCCAAGTATGTACATTAAAAACATTATAATAAGATTATATAAATTATTTTAATTTTTAATAAAATTTTACAGGTTTAATAAATTATACTTAAATTATTTATTTTATTTATTTTAATGATATATTTAAATATTTAATTAGTTAATTCCAAATCAGGTGTTTTAAGGATGTTTTGTCCATATTTTTAAAATAACTTGGCTATGATGAACGTGGTCAAAGGTGTCATTGTTACATATTATCCAGAATAATAATAATTAAATAATTATATTTTATACCTTAATTATAATTTTAAAACCAACCATTAATAATGGTCATGGAAAATGAACTATGTTACAATCATAGAGATGGTAGGCCGTATGTACGTATGTAAAACGTTTACATTTTTCAATGATCATTATATAGATAAGGTATATATTATTTTAAATTTAAAAAATTATCATAATATAATAAATATCACATTATTTATTTAAAAATATTTATATATATAATCCATGTGATTAAGAGATGAAAAATGAATCACATCTCTCCATGGAGGCGATATTTCACACATATGCATGAATGAAATTATCATCTTTCAATGAATGGAAATGTGAGAAAATATTTGTTATATAATATTTTAAGAATAATAAATATTTAATTAATATCATATATAAAAATTATATCCATTATTATAACTATATACAAGAGGTGATGATGGAAAATAAATTATATTAGTTTGCAAGGCTATAGTCAACCGTACACATGAATGATGGTTTTGTTCCAAATTTGATAGAAGAGGAGATAAATTTAAGTAAAGAAATAAAAATAATAACATCTAAGTATATTTTAAATAATGGTATTATTATATCACCATGTTTTAAAAATATTTTAACGATGTGTAAGAAGAAACAAAACAAAAATGCTCGGTTTAGAACTATACCACTTCTCCGGACCACCTCATTTGGATTATACCTAAAGCTTTCATAGAATGTATTTATGATAATACCAAGACATATAAGATGTGGGTAGGGAAGTAAGTAGGGTATTTAGGTAGGTATTTTCTAAACCAAAATGCTTTTATGGTGTTCATAGGAGAGGATAGTGGGTGTCCATTTATTTGCGGGGGAGCAGACACACTTAGAATTTTTGAAAATAAAAAGTAAAAGTCACCTTTTACACAAGAAAAATGATCCCAAATAGAACATTATTGAGTATTATATGTTATAGAATATAAATATTACCATGAAATATAATTTAGACAAGTTTGTTTTTTCATTTTAACCCTTATCTGTTTAGTTTGACCCTAGTAAACCTGTTTTCACCTTAACTGTGGTAAAAGATTTTTATTGTTTTCACTATTTATGAAAAAACATTAATTTGAACTGATTATATAATGTAAATTATTATTTTTAAAAATATGTAATCCATTTTACTTAATTAAATTTACATAATTTATTTTAAAATTAAACCCACAGATGTGATGAAAAAAATGGGTTTTCAAGAAATTTATTCTTCAAGATTAAGATGATTTAATATTAACATTATGACTAGTAATAATAATTATATGATTTTAAATTAATATATATATATAATATAAATTTAATTTAAATAATTCATCATTAAGGGATTTTTTAGTTAATTAAAAGAGAAAAACATTAGGTACTTTAAAATAGTTTTTCAAGAAAATGAATAATAAATAAAAAAATAAACTTATACAAGAATACAAAATAAAGTTGATTCAAATGTAATTAATTAGATTAAATATAACTAAATAATACTTATGTTACTTGAAATAAAATTCAAATCACAATGGTAATTTTAAATTACTTAATTCATTGAAAATAAATGTTAGTTTTACAAAAAATGGAATTTTCACTTTTCACTAAAAAATAAATATTTTCAAAAAAATAAAAAAATTCCACCATAAGTTAATTTTAATAATATTATTAAAAAAATTAATATCAATTTCCAAATAAATTCTCTAAAAATACTAGACATTAATTATAATATTCTCTCGCAAAAAGTAATAATATAATTTTTGAAGAAAACTTATTTTTGAAGAATAAATTTATTTTAATAAAATATGATTGATTATTTACTAAAGATTAATAAAAAAATTTCTATTGAGTAATAAATTTTTATATATATTTGATAAAGTAGTTAATAATGTTCATACCCACCAATTTATCAAATAACTTATAATAGTTATATATTTCATGGGTTGTTTATGCATGGTGTTGTGTTTCATATAAGATATTGAACACAATGTTTTTATTTTAAAATTTTTGGGTGTTACAGTTAGGGTCATTTTCTAGTCATAATCTTATTTTTTTAACCTTAATTACCCGATTTACTCTTAGTATGATGACAATTATTTATTATGGTAACTATTCATAATGGAAAAAAATAAAAGAGAATTTTTTACAAAATTTTAACCTCCTGATTAAAAATATGTAATCCATTTTTCACGATTAAATTTATAGAATATTCAGAAATTAATTTCATATTAAAATTAAAAATGCATCAAAAAACAATTTTCCAAAAAAATCCATTTTTACTATGATTTTTTTTCTTACAAATTCTAGTATAAAATTCATTACAAAGTCAATAATTGAATTATGTTTAATAAAAAGAAACTAATGAATTTTTAAAAATAATAAAATATATAATATTACCTTATAAATACTTTAAATGAAAATATAGTTTTCAATAAAAATATGTACTTTTCACCGTTCCTTGAAAAAATAAATCTTTTCAGAAAAACATCAAAAATTCACCCTGTCATAATTTTGATGTGAATAATTCAAAAATGATATCATTTTTATCAAATAAAATTTATAAAAGTTCCAAAATTTAATTATAATATTTTATTACAAAAGGCTATAAAAACTATTCTTAAATAAAACATATTTTTGAAGAATTAAATGACTTTACTGAATGTTGAGTAATTATTTACTAAGTATATATCATTAAATTAGTTTTATTTAGGAATTTTATATATACTTCATAATTTATTTAATCCTATTCAAACCATCCAATTTAATAATTATATTATAACAATCACATTTGAATAATAATATTTTTATAGTATATCTTAATTCTCTTAAATCCCAATGTTTCTTGTTTAGAAATCTATCCAACATAGTATTATTTGAAAAAAATAGTGTGTCACATAGGTGGAAACATTTATTTCATACACCATCTTAGGATTTTAGATCTTTAGTGAATTACCAAGTATGAAATATATTATAGGTTGCAAGATATGATTGCTGTTCCTTATTGAAGAAAATTTCTATTTGGAAAGTGGGATGAAAGTGAGTTATTGGTAGATTGATCAGGAATGGTCATGGATAAGTAGGTGTTGACATCAGTATGTTCTAGATTTATTACTCTTTATTTGCTATTGATCCACTCAGACATAATATGATTATAAGAATGGCTCACCGCATGGGATGACCATACTGAGTATTTTTATACTCCCACATGCATGTAAACTTATGCATTGTTTGCCTTATATCTATGAATATTAGCTTATGGGAATGATGGATGATCATATATCATAGATATAAGTGGTAGACATAAATATATATAATAATAATGATCTTATTACAATGACCACCATCATTTCTTTAGATTGATTCTTATTAAGATATGTAATTTTTATCTAGGGGTTTATTTTCATTATCTAAAATTGTATCCTTGAGTGATATATATAGATATGTTATATTTTTATTTTTATTTTTAATATATATTATGGTGTATGTTGATGAATAATAGTAAGTGAAAATTTATTTAGAGGTAATTTCTCCCATGATTGTGTATATTCCTCAGTATTGGTCTCTCACCCTTAGCCTAGTGGAGGTAAGATTTGGGAGTTCAACTACCAGTAAGTAAATACATAAAAGAACTATCTTCTCTATATTAATTATATTTTTTTTTGCAAAAAACAATTTGAAATCATGAATTTCATACTCTCTACCATTTTAAGATCTCAAACCCTTCACCTTTATCCATGTTTCATTCTTTATAAGTGTCTTAATTTAATAAAATGTCGGAAAAACATCAAAATTATTTTTTAAAAAACAAACCCATCTATTTTAAGTTAAGTTTATAAATAATGTATCATAATAATTTTTCCATTGAGATAATATATTGGGGTGGTTCCCTATAAATTAGAATTTATCGACTCCAGTTTTCATACTTTTATGTTTTTAATCATTTTTAAAGGTAACTCCCCTTTATATTTAGAGAATAAAATCCTCAAAAAATACAAGGTCTGTCTGTTTCATATCTATAATATTTCTCTTCACTATAAGAGTCTTTATTTCCTTCTCACTCATATGAAAATCTATAATTCTAGGTTTTTGGAATCTATTTTTCAATTCAAATAATTCACCAAATAATTTTAATTATCATTCATTGAGATTTTCCATTCTTCATTACCCATGCTATAACCACAAACCATTTTTTTTATTTTTTAGGACTGTTTCACAATTGCAATGAAATATCAATTTTCATCAAGATATCAAGAGGATATTAAATTTATTTAAATACCAAGAATATATGTTACATTATTAAACATCTATAAATTTATATTTTGGGTTTTAATATTCATATCAACTTTTCCTGAAAATATTAACAGGTGAATCTTCATAGAGGTGTAACTTCTGAAAATTTCTTAGATTGTAATTTTTTAGACATTCTTTCTTCATAGTTGAATGAAAACAAGCACTAGAGTCTAATAACCTAAAATCTATGGGACCGTTGACCATGACCACAAGTTCATAATTAAATCCTTCTAAATTTTTAATCAGTATCTCACTACTCGAATAATTTTGTGTCATCGTGTAAATGTTCATTACTTGTCCTTTTTATTACCTCAACTCTAATATATGGGACCTTACCCTTTTAATTTCTCATAGTTTGACCTTCTATACTTCAAACCACCTCTTGAGTTTCTTCGATTCAATGATCCACCCCTACCTTAAAATTTTATATAATTTCTAAATAATTTTCTTGATTCTCTTAAATTAATAGCTTCATTAAGGATTAGATCACAAACATCATTTAATTTAAATTTTAACATTCTGTAGGAACTACTCACTTTTGTGACAATTGCATCACATATTTTCGATAGTGATGATAGGAGAAGAAACACATTGATTTAATCTATTAAATAAAATTATATTGAACTTAGTTGGATTAAAATAATATTAAATTATTTAATACGATCTATAATTTACATAAATTCACCCATCTATAGTTTGAAGATTTAATGAATCAGGAACGCCATGTTTGATGAAAAGGATTCTTGTACATATTTTACATAGTGTTTATCAAACTCATAGTTGTTATATTTTTCTCGATGTTGAATGGAAAATTTCTTACCATGTTTAATAAAATAATTTCCAGGACTTATCTATCCAACTATAACCAATCCACATCCAACATCATTGTGGGGTTTCCCCCATCTATGGTGGTTATATATTCTTCTTATATAGATTGTATTCAATTTTACTCTTTTATAAGATAAAGTTATTTCAATAGAATATGTCAATATTTACCTTTCATTCACCCTCTTATATTTTTCATTAAAATATTTCCAAACCATAAAACTAAAACAATTATTTGATACAACTGATTATGGAAATTAAAGATTAAAAAATGGTAGAAATTAGAATGAAATTATTTTCATGATTTGATTAGAATATCCCACATCAATAGAGGGGATAAAAAATTTCGCCATTAAAAGGGAGTGATATAGATATTTTCAATATAACATATCAACACATGCAATTATAGTTTCCAAGTACATTTCAATGGTGTGAAAACAATATTTCATAAATTCTTGAGTTATAATTACCTTTAGTGTGAAATAAATTTCCACCTCCTTAGTGTGAATATTAATGAAAATAATTTGACCTCTAAATGTTTAAATAAATCCCATATGAAACATTTATTTCTATGAACCTATGTAAGACTTGAAATTATCACTCCATGTAACATATTGATCGAACTCACTTTGACTAGTAGTCAAACGTTTGGTTAGGTGACCTCGGGCATGCCTCCTTATACATTAGAGGATACTAACTAAAAGGGAGGGTTTATGGAAGAACATGGGAATACTGTACCCTCTTTATATAATTAATTTAAGAGCATAAATAATAGCAAAATTATAACATTAAATAACCACACATCACATAACCAATTCCCAAAACTGTGAAAGTGCCCATAAGGAAATAAAATAAACATGATATGTCATGGTAGTCTCATATGCCAAAACGGAATACAAAAGAAAATATTCAACCGAAAATAAAAAAAAGGCACTCACATCATTCATGGTCTCCTCATACAATCTCAATCCCATAATTACCAATCAATCATCTATAACAGGGCCTTTTCCCCTATCCTGACCTGCAACCATGAGGTCTACTCAAGTACCAATAGACGCTTGAGCATACTGTGTGTACAACTCAATAGGCGATCAATAATGGTGCCTATAAAAATATCAAGTATAAAAAATAGTGTGTACGGATATATAATGGAAAAATAGATAAGGAAACAATTATACATATTTTATAGATAGATAGTTATTAATTAAACATTTCAATCCTCAAGGCCTAAGGTGACACTCGGTCCAACCAAATTTGTTTCAGCTCATGCCGATCATATGAACCATAAACCGTAAGTGATAGACACTTTAATTAAAGAAAGGGTATTTCATCAATTTTCTCAATATAGGTCCCAAGGAGAATCAATATAGGTACCTATACCATTTCATGTACTATTAGTTCTTAGAGAATAATTTCAAAACTAAAACCATGGATGTAGAGATTTAGTCCAACATACCAAACCAGATAGCATGCTATTGGATCCTAGATCATTAGTTTTACTCCTAAAACATTGATGTAGATTATTAGTCATACACCCTAAACTTAACTAACCTTTACCAATATCCATGGGTCCATATATATGACCGTTTAACACATTCCAGGAAACAAGGACACTATATTTAAACACTCATCATTCACCATGGTGTATCATCCACAACATATTCAACCCAATTGGAAAATTAAACCATTTTATCATTCATTAATATAGATAAAATGTTAAATGTACTTTGAAACCATTTACCTATTGAAGCTTTTTATTTCTATCATTAGCCATTCCATTTCCTTTAACATATAACAATTCTTTAATTCCACAAGTCATGAAAAGTATCCCCTTTCACTATGTTGTTAAGAAAACCAAAAATCCTAATTTGTTTAAGAATGTAAACCACATATTATATCATTTAAAGTCTAAGATTACAATTTACAAGAAGTTGGAACACACCATGTGTGGCAAAAAGTTTGATCTGCTAATCATCAATGGAGACAACGGGGTTCGTAAGAGGGGTTGGACATCAACCTATGGCCCAAAATAATATATTAGTCATGAAGGAAAATGTTTAACAAATTAGTTCTATATCACATACAACATACACTTTATAAATATGAAGACTATGGAAAAGATCCATTATACCAAAAACCTTATGCTCATAGACATCCACTCACCGAACCCTGACCTTTCATTCGAGCTAAAATGGATGCAACCACAAATACAGAAAAATCCCTGGAAATAGTGAATTAGATACATAAAATATAAGGGATAACCATGCAGCTAAATAACCAAGTAATATAATGAAACAAACTCAAATACTTACCTAGATATTCAAGATAAAGGAAAACCTACTTCAAATGGCCATTGATCTTAGTTGAATCACCACTATAAGATGGGGTGAGGCTTGTGGTGATCCAAAGGCTATTGGGAGTGAAATGATGGAGAAATCAAAGTGAATTTGTATAAATATTGGGAGGGAAAAGTGGTAATTACAATTTTTTAGTGAAACTCATGGTTTGGACTCATGGTTTTTAAAACCATGTGCCAATCATGTGTCCCCCACCACCTAAGGTGATCACTAGTTACATGGTATCTTGGGCTACCTGATCGGTTTTCCAATCCATGTGAATGGATTTCAACCAATTCAAATGGTCACCAAGGCCCCGTCACATAGTTTGAAAACTAATATCCCCGAAAATCATGTGGTAAAATCATGGTTCACAGTAAGTAGTAATTGTTCTATAACCATGTTCCATGTGTTGTGAGCCATATTTTCTAAAATTGCTTGTCCCAAACCTCTAGGATGCTCTTGAGTCCTTCCCTTCTTTTTAGAAAACATTTCATAAGCTATTTTAAATATTTTCTAACAAAAATTAAAATTATAACACACCTATTTAAGGGTTGGGATCATACAATATGACCAATATAGAATTAATTATCCTTGATATGCACTCCTGGGCATTACTAAGCCTTCATGGTAAAAAGAATGAGCCACTATGCTCACATATCAACTTTCCCCTCCCAAGTTTCCTCCCGGATATAGCTATGTAACAACATCGTTTAAACTAAAGTATTAGTGTTACCTTAAAGAGTCTTCTCACTATAATTCATAATAAGAATTATATTCTCATCAAATAAAGTATCTTACTCAATATTAACATTATTAGAATCAATCCCTTGATAAGGGTTGGGGTGATATTTCAGAATATGTGATGCATGGAACACACATTAATAACACTAACATTATATATGTTCCAAACAATACACTACCAGAATGATCTACTCCACAATATCAAAGGACCCGATATTCCTGGGTGATAACTTACCCTAATTTTGAATATGACAGTGACCTAGTTTTTTTAGTACATGAGAGAATACATGATCAACCACTATGAACTTGAGAGGCCAAAGATGTCGATCGATGTGTGACTTATATCTACTTTGGGATGTATCCATATATTTCTAGATCAACTAGACCTACGTAGATATCTATTATATGAGAATCATCCCCAAGAACATAGATTATCTCTCTTAAATCCAACACAAATGTGATCTATATATCCTACCATAAAGTTCCTTATACTTTTCTATATGGATAGTCAAATAATAAATGTTATTATAGGTGTACTCAACAAAATCTAAGCGATTCTCCCAATTTCCTCTAAAATATGGGACAAATTTTCTTATTATGTCCTCTAAGACCTGGATATTATTATTTGATTTCCCATTTGTCTATGAATGTTAAAAAGTAATAAAAAACACCTGAGTACCAAGTGAATTATGAAAGGATTTCAAGAATGAAGAAGTATAACATGGATCTTGATATAAAACAATACTCCAAGGAACCTCATATAGATGTACTATCTCCTTAACATAAATTTTAACCAACTCATAAATTGTAGAAGTCTCCCAAATATGTAATAAATGAGATACCTTTGTTAGATGGTCCAAAATATCCCATATCACATCACTCTTTTGAAGATACATGGGTAAACCCACCAAGAAATCCATGTTAAAATTGTCCCCCTTCCATCTAAAATCAACAATAGCTACAACCCACTAGAAGTTCACTAATTCTTAGACTTTAGATGATGATTGGTGTATCATCGCTTCAAAAAACCTATAATCTCATTCTTCATTCCTGGACACCAATTATATATTTGAAGATCATAGTAAATTTTGATCAAACCAGGATAAACCTCCCCTTTTAATCATGAAACTCACACATCAGCTACTACCTCTTACCCGTAGGCATATAAACAAGTCCATGAAAATAGATAGTCCCATTTCCATTAATGGTTCAGTTAGGAGGTAAATCCCCACCGTCAAAGAAGTCCCTCAATACTAATAACTTTAGAGCATCATGGTTCCTCTTCTTAATAAGGTAAATAAGACAGGGTACAAAAGATAAGGCCGTGAGTGTCATTGGTTACCACTCATCTTGAAAACCAATATGTATCTCAATAAATAAATCCATCATCTTCTATTCATAACTAGATTCATAAACTACATGAGTTTGTGCCTTCGAACTCATGGAATCAACAAAACCATTTACTTTTCCAAGCATATATTTTCTATTAAAATAAAAAAACTGTGGGTAATCAACCCAAACCCACTACCAAAATTTTAGATAATTCTAATAGAATACATATTTAAGGCTATTATAGTTAGTATAAATAGTGAATATTTTACCTAGTAGATAATTCTGGCAACATTTTAACACCTGAACCATCATGCCCAACACATAATCATTAGTAGGATAGTTCTAATCATGTTTCTTCATCTGATGTTACCATTTTCCATGGATCAATACCCCCACATCAATAATACCATAATCATAATCCCAGATACATCATAAAAATTGTATACTCCTTATCCGGTTTAGGTAAGATCAATTTTTTTGATCCAGTCAAATGCCTCTTTAGATCATAGAAGGCATTATCACATGATTCAAAACACTCAAATGTTATTCCCTTCTTGGTCAGACTTGAGAGTGGTTCTTCTAGGCAAGAAACATCCCTAAAAAAAATTATTTAGTAATTTTCTAAACCTAAAAATATTTGAATATAAAAAACACTATTATGATTCTCTCAATAAACAACCACTCATAACTTCTTAGGGTATACTAATACACATTCTTCCATGATGATGTGACCCAAGAAAGCACATTTTCAATATAAGAATGAAATTTAGATATCTTAGATTATAGATGATGTTCTATTATTGTTCTTAGAATGATATCAAGATATTGGGCATGATCGTATCTGAATAGGGAGTACATAAAGATTTCATTGACGAATACCACCACAAAACTGATCCAAATACGGGTGGAATATTCAGTACATCAAATCCATAAACTCATAAGTGGCATTCTTCAGTGCAAACAATATCAAAACAAACTCATAAAAACCATACCTGCTTCTAAAATAAGTCCGTAGTATATCAGATAGTCTAACCCTAAACTATTTATACCCTAATTTTAGATTAATAATAGAGAATACAAATGAAAACCTAAGAATGTTGAAAAATAATCAATAAATAAAAGTGGATATTTGTTCTTAACTTTCATCCAATGTAACTTCTAGTAATTGATATATAAGTTAAACATTACATCTTAATTATTGGAAAATTAATACCGAAGAACCCCAAGGTGTGGTACTTAGATAAATGAATGATTGAGACACTAATTCTTCTAATTAAGCCTTAATATCTTCAATCTTTAATGGTTTAATTTTGTAAGGGGGAATAGAAATTGGTTTATCTCCATGAACCAACTCAATGATAAACTCAATCACTCTCTCAGGTGGAAATTCCAAAAACTCTTCAAGAAACATGTCCTAAAATTGATCCAATACAAGAGGGATTAAATCATAATATACTCCCTCATCACCTAGCATCATACTTATAACCTAGGATGTGAGATCACTCAACTACTGATGGAAAACCCCTATATGAACTGTACGAATACCCCTTCTATATGATGTAAATAGTAGTTTCCCTTAGAATAAATGAAATTCACCCTCCTAAGATAAAATTTAATGTGATTATGGTGTGAAATTTTCCATTCCATACCCAATATCAATAAAAATCCTAAAATCTCAAGTATGAAAAAATAAAAAAGGAAATGGAACTCACCAATCTCAAGGAAAGACTCCATACAAACATGGAAACCCTCTAATTGTTTCACCAATAGTGAATTGATCGATATAACCCCACAAAATATTTCCAATTTTTAGACTAAACTATTCACAAACTAAGTAAATATAAATGATTATGAAGTGAAGGTATCAAATAAAGAACTAGAAAGAATGGAAGAAACAAGAATCATAACTCAAACAATCCATAACATCACCTCATTACCAGTGGGAACAAGATGAACCAAATATAGATAACCTGCCCTTCTACCACAAGATCCTTTCTAAGTCATGTATACTGTACTACTATACTTATATTAAAACTCTTATCTCAGAGTACCACACCCTCCACCCTGAAAAGTATGAATGGTAGAACTACAGCTATCAGACTAATGTGGGGTAGAATATCCCCTCTTAAAATTTTGTATGTACCTAGTTCTTCCATCACTATCAATATACCAAGAGTTCATAAAAAATATCTGTATATTACCTATCCTCCTATAATGCCGAAAATCTACTGGTGGTTGATGGAACTGACCTAAAAAGTTTCAAGGCCTACTATAATGGTAGTAAAACACTACACCACTGTCCTAAGAGGCTGAACCACTCACTTAGCTACATATTCCATCATTTCCTTGATGTATTTTCTTATAATGAAACTTTCTACTTTAGGAGGGAGTACTATGATATCACTAATATGAAACTATATTTCCACTAATAGAGGAATCATTGAGGTTACCCTCAGAAATGTGAGCCTGATCTACCATCTCAGTGAATTTATTAAAGCATAAAACACTTATATGAAACTTGATTTCACATCTAATTCTATCCTAAAATCATTTCTCCCTTGTTACCTCATATCCTTACAACATTGGAGAAAAATGATGGATTTAGATGAAGTGGACAAAATAACCCATCAATAAAATATTATCCTGGGTCAAACATATAAAGTTTACAGCCATCTCCTATCTTAGATGTCTCTTAGTAGAAATGTTCTAGGAAATTCTCTAGGAAATCTTTAAAATCCATTCCCTCAGGATGGTCATCTTGGACCAGAGTATCCAACTAGTTATTTTCTAGTCCCTACAACATATAAGACACTAACTCAACTCTCCCTTATGAAGGAGTCCCCAAGGGTCAAAGATAGTCTGGGTAGACTCAATCTAGAACTCAGCTGCCTTAGGACTACACTCACTACCAAACATCATGGGATGATATAGATGGAACACCTTAGTTTGATCAAACAAGGCCAGGTCAACATGCACTATATACATATCCATAAAATACATAAGGGGGTTAAAATTCTAGAATAACTACTATTATTATCTATCACATGGATCCAATGGGGTATTTAGTTCCACTACCATAGGTGCATTCTCAGTAGTTTCTTCCTGTCTCCCTACCGAAAAACAGCATTATGGAGGTATCCATCTATAATTCCAAACACAAATTCCAGGAATATAATATATAATTTCACAATTAAAAAAATTTGGGGTCACAAATCGACATAAATAAGATACTCTATATAAATTATCCCATAGTACATGATCAAAATACCATAAGTGTACCCAAAAATCACTATCAACAGACATTAGCTAACTCAGGGTAAAATAAATTTTCTGTGTTAAAATCTTTTTATTTGATAAAATTTTAAAAGATTACATCCACAATCATTCAAGTAAAATAGTTCAAACCTATTTATTAAGAACTATTTAGGTAAAACCAAAAGGAAATATAAAATATTTTTATTTATTATGACCTATTTTCTCTATTTTAAATTTTAAAAATCCATAACATGATTTTTTATGTGTGCCTAATATGATGCATGTAACATAAATCCCTGAGTGCATAAAATTATACATTAATACAAAATTTTGATAAATTATATCTTCTGATTAATGTCTCATAAATCAATAACATCACCCAACTGGTGTGTCAGACAAGGTGAAATAACATTTCATATAAAACAACCATACATCAAGAACAACAATACCATCCCTATCAACTTAGGTTTCCCATCACATATGGGTTAGCTACTCCCATGCATGAGCTCATTTCAAATATATGATACATTCTATTCTCTTGTTTACCTTTCCCAAATAGTAAGGAAAAGGAAAAGATCTGGGATTTGATATCACTTTGTAAAGTCCTAACCCGATTCAATCAAACTAGTAACCAAACTAGTTTTTTATGTGTCCTTAGGTGTGCCTACCCATATTCCATAAGAAACCTACTAGTAGTTAGGGCCCATAGAGGAACATGGGGAGAATATACCATCTTTATTTGAGTAAAGTTAGAGTCAAAATAATATTAAAATATTAATAATAAATAACCCAAGATCATATAACCAGTTTTGAAAACTGGGTTAGTTCCCACGATCCAATAAAATAAACATGATATTTATTATAGTCTTATGTTCCAAAAAAGGAAACCAATAGAAAATATAGAATTGAAAATAAAATGATTTATGATATCAATCCAGGTCCTATATTCCACACTCCATTCCATATGTTTGAATCAACCATCTACCATATGGACTTTTCTCTTATGCAGACCTACAACCATGATGTCTGCTTAGGTACCAATGGTGACCCGATAAGGGTGTGAGTACTACTCAGAAGGCCACCAAAAATGATGTATAAAGAAATATACAATCTTAAAAATAATGAATTCATATGTTCAATGGAATAATATACAAGGTAATAATGAAACATGTTTTAAATATTGATAGTTATTAACTTACCTTTTCAACCCTCGAGTCCTAAGGTGAAACCTAACCAACCAATCCTTCTTCAACCCTTGCTATTTATCTAATCCATAAACCATATGGGATATAAAATTTAGGTAAATTAAAGGTCCTTTCATCAATTATTTCAAACTAGGTTCCAATGATCAATAATCCAGATACCTATACCATGGAATGTAATATTGATTCCTAGAGTGTTAGTTCATAACCAAAACCTTGGATGCGAAGTGTCAATACAATATTTGAGACCATATAGAATGATATTGGTTCTTAAAGCATTAGTACGACACCAAAAACCTAGATTCAATGCATCATTCCAACATCATAAACCTAACCATCATTTACCAATATCCAAGGTCCCATATAAATGACCATTTAATACTTTCAAGGAAATATGGATACTCCCTTTCAACAGTCATTTACCAAGGTGTATCATCCAAAAAATATTCAACACAATTTTACAATTAAACCATTTCATCATTCATTCATATAGTTAAAATGTTAAATTTCATTTAAAAACATTTAAAAATTTATGCTTTTTATTTTCACCATTAACCATTCCATTTCCTTTAACATTTCATAATTCATTAAATTCCAAAGTTATTCCAAGTAACCCATTTCACAGTGTAGTCAAGAAAACCCACATTATTGACCCAATTTTTTATGTAAGTCATTGATTTCATCATTTAAAGTATAAAATTTCCATTTCTAAGAATTAGTCACACCCCATGGGTGGCTGTTGTTTCAGTCTCACAATCATCAATGGACCCAACAGGGTTCTTAAGAAGTTTACAACATCAACATATGGCCCAATATAATTTTTTTTCAAGAATGAAAACACAAAACACATTATAAACATAGAATATATAGAATCCACTTGAAAAATATAAAGACTATGGAAAAAATCTCTTAGGTTGCCTGCATTATTCTCATAGATTCCTACTCATCCAACCCCAACCATTGATTCACTCTAAAATTGAAAAAACCCCAAAATAAGACAAATCCATGTAAATAGGTATATCATACATTGAAGGTGAGGGATAACCAAGCAATGAAACATCTAAGTAAAATAAGGAAATAAAATTATAGAATTACCGAATGCTTTGAATCATAAGATACAACACTTCAAAAAACCAAGGATCAAATGAGAATCACCCAAAAAAGAAGCGGATATGTTTGGGGAACTCCTAAGGCTTCTGAGAGTGAAATGAGGGGGAAATATAAGTGTTTTTTATAAATATTAGGAGATAAAAGTGTTAATTTACCAATTTTTAATGAACGACATGTTCTGGTTGTACGGGTTGTCAAACCGTCCACCAACCATGTGACCCACACTGTACACGGCATTCACTTATCATAATGTATCATAGAATTCCCACATAGTTTGGAAAACCATGTGGAAGCCAGTGGAATAACTCTTCCACAAGTCACATGGTCACCAGGTCCTCCTCGCATGGTTAAAAAATCTATGCTCCTCCTTAAACCATGCAACGAGGTCATGGTGAACGATTAGCACAAATTGTGCTCTAACCTTGAACAATTTTTAGTGAGCCCAATTTTCCAAAATTTATAGTCCCATACCCCTTGAGATTCTCTATAGACCTTCCTGATTTCTAAGAAAACATTTTATAAGATATTTTAAACAATTTTTAGACAAAATTAAAATAATAAAATACCTAAATAATGGCCGGGATATTACACTATAGGTTCCATGTGAACCCTACATGAAATTTAATATATAAATTCTACATGTAACCTTTGTTTCCCCTAAAGAAAATCTAGGTACCTCCATCCCATGAACCCATGCTACCCCTAAAATCCTCTATGTCCTTAGTATTAAAGTCAAATGGTAGAGTTGAGGCTCTTTGTATTGTATCGTATACATAAAATTAGGCTAAAAAAATATCAACAAAGAATCCTCTAATAAATCATCAATAATTATCAAACTATATAGGTGTCTTACATGATCTATACCGAGAACATGTATATTTATACCTATGTTAACAAGTTATATCATATCAAATGATTCATAATCATATAACTCCTTTTTCTAAGATAGCGAGTGACCATGAGACAGAAAGTATGTTAATCAATAAATATATAATACCTAAATCTTTATTTATATATAATGTAAATTGGAATATATTATAGTGAACAATATATATATGTCACATGTTATGAAAAAAGGAAACTGAGGAAAATCATAAGAAATTTCTTTGTGTATATTTCCACTTCTTGAATCATATCTTACTATTTAAATTATATATATCATAGGGTATGTATAATCATATAGTTGGATTCATATTCCACCTTATAATTGAACCTGGTATTTGAGCTTTATATGTAAAAAATTTAAAAATATCCCTCATATAATTCTATTATTGATAAAATGATCGATAAAATGAAACATATGGGAGAACTAAGGGTGTTTAAATGTTAAGTACATGTTTGAAGGATTATAAACCATTTGTAACCAAAGGATATACACAAATGTTTCATAAAATTTGAGTAAATGTCATGCAAGGATCAAGAGTACACCAAGACTATATAAGAAGGTAGTAAAAATGAGAATGGGTATGTTATCCAAGATAATACTTTTTTCCTTTTCAATTATTCATATTATTTAATCTCACTTTTCATTCTATATTTATTTCCAAGAGGTTATAATATACTGCGAGAGTTATGGAAAATTATCCCCAAGCATTGGGAGATTCAGATTCTACCTATGGATACACTATAGAGGGAATATTCTTATAGATTTTCCTTAGTGATCTTTATCAAACATCTATGTTTGAAGATGGAGGTGTGAACAACTTTGGATAAAGGTTTTACATTAATAATTTATAATTTTTACATGGATTTCGTTTCAATAAAAATGGTTCCTTGGTTTATTTATTATAATATATTTCACTATGATGAAAAATTATTGTTCGATATTTAGAAACCTAACTTTGGCATTAAAACTAGCCCATACTTATTGATTATAAAAATGATGTTATAAATAAATAAAATCATATATCATATTGATATCATAATGAACATCATAAGATACAATTAAAATTTTATACTATGAATAATCTTATGCTATAGGATATCATAAGCTGTGATACATTATTTTACTTCAGCTAGGTTTACAACATGGGATTTCTTAATAGAAGATATGATCATGCATTATGATATGTAAAATCTTAATAGATGACATAGTTTAATTAATATGGATTTAATCATATCATATATTATTATGTTCATTATCAAAGAGAACAATAACACCATAAAGTATATAAAATATGGAGGACTATATTTATAAGTGATATCAATTCTAGTCATAAACTATGATAGTAAGGCATTCTTGGATTAATGTTATGCATGACACCACATGTTGAGTTAATGTTAAACATGCCTATCAAAGAATATGATTCAACTACTATTTAAGTGCATATAGTTATACATGAATCACAATAAAGAATTATCATTTATACACAGTGGCATTAAAATCAGAGTATAAAATTTTAGTTTTGAAATGAACCACATATTTTTATTTAAGATTAATCATTAAATGCGATATATTAAGAAAGAATTTTTTTTAAAATTTCAATTATGAATTTAATTGTTTAATTTATAAAATTCTTTCAAATTACCAAAAATAGTTTTTAGGATATTTATTTAATTTATTAAGGTGTTTATAATTAATTATTTTTAACATTTTTATAATTAGTTAATTATATGTTCATGAAACATTTATTAGATACACCTCCATAATATTAAATGTTAATAATAAATACCTTTTGAAATTATTTGACATGACTTATAATTTAGATATAAATCATTTATATGTAATTTATAAGAGTATTTAAATAAGGTGTTTATATATCACAACGAAAAATATACAAAAGTTTATATTTAAAATTATGAAGTTTTCTTAATTATTATTTTAATTTTTTCAAATTAAAGACAATATCATAGAAATTAATTAAACCATATCAAAATTAATTTCTGATAATTAATATTATCAAGGTTTAATTGTATATGTGATATTTGATTATATAAATTGTTTACATAATTTCAATAGAGGATAAAATTTTTATATATCATTTAATTTAATATATTTATATAAATTTTATATAATTTATAATATGATGGTGTTCATATTGGAAGTAAATATAAATGGTTTATAATTATTTAATTAGGGAATGTTTTTAATGTATGGATACATTATTAATTATTTATAATATCATTATATATTATTATTAAATAGTTTATCTAATTCTTAAATCTATAAATTATTCATTTATTTAATTTATTCCCTTCATTTTTCATGAATATGAATGTTATATTATGAATTTCGGGGTATCCTTTAGTTTAATGTGTTAATTTGATTCTTTAAATTATCATAGTTTCATTTAACTAGTTATAATCTATGTACAATAAATTATTTAGATTTATTCTCCCTTGAACTTGGATTGTACTAGATTATGTGCTTGAATTAAGAATCTAATTATATTTTATACATATTGTCAAAAATAATTATGATGGAATTGAGGTTACAGTTGAGGAATGCCACATTGGGTAGTGGGAATTTGTGTCAGAGTACCTACTCTCTTAGAGAATTAAGCCTTATATAAAAAGTGGGGGTTGTCTATTTGTCACTGCAAGATTACTCTTAGGTATTGTATATTTCATATGATTCTAGACATTCTATGAGTTATATTTGGATACATGTGAATAAAGATGATTTTCAATTCATGTTATTTAAAAAATCTATGATTTTTGTAAAGAGTTTCACATCATTATAGTTTGGATATATTGATTTGGTAAAAGGACTGGGAGTTCAACCTAAATAATTAAAAACATGAATACATGTAAAGATAATACATGACATAAGATGTTGAGATAAAATCTTATTTAAAAATACAAAGTGTTAGATTCTTTCTAAAGAAAAATATTTTCACTACCTTGATCATCCATATGGATAGGATCATGCCAAATCTAACTACCCCTGGATTATCTTATGTATGGAAAGAAATTAATGTGGTAACTTTAAGATTTAGGTTCCCCATTTTGGTGTTTCATTTAGGTTACACATAGCTAGGTTACCCTAAGTGTTATGATATAATAGTAATTTTGTTGAATTTATCTATACGATGGATTGGAAAAAGTGTTTTCCATTCCACCATAAAAGACTAGTACATGATATGAATGAAATAATTGAATAACAAAATAGATAAAGTGATGAGGTTCATGCATAAACTAGGTCATTACATAGTGAAATATGGATCTTGTCCCACTAATTGATATGATTTAATTTAAAAGGGACCATCATTCTAATGGGAACACATTTAATAAAAGTCCTTATTAAATGAATGTTAAACATGGTACTCATATGATAAAAGATTTTATTATAGATATAATGGAACCACCATGATATTAAAGAATAATATTTTACTAATATTTTTAAATTAGAAGCATGATGTAAGAAACTTCTTTGAATGGTACTAATACTTTGGGATATTTCTTAAACAAGTAAGGATAATTCTATGTGTTAGGGTAACACATCCTTGAGTAACTAACTAATGAATGTGATCAATATTTGAATCTAGATGCTTATGAGAATTATATAATAATGATTATCTCAAGGTTTCAATATCACCAGTTTCATTGTGAAAGAATTATATTTTATATGTAATATTGTATTCAATATGGTTGATAATGATAGAATAAAATTTATCTTTAATTCCAGATCTAGAAATAGGAATATATTCATGAATCATAATTGGAAGTATTCTGATAATCTGAGTAAATTAAATAAAATTTCACCTTATTTATCAATGTTTTGAAGATATAGGAACTAGTCATGTGATATACATGTTATTGTGTAGTTCTAATAACATAATAGGGTAAAGGTTTAGGCCATAAGGAAAATATTGGATTTTTACAATAGTAAACGTCAGTTATTGAAACCTGAAGGTGGTATCATGATGGAGGTGAAATATTTATATAGTATAGAAATTTTTAAAGATACCTAAATGTGTTTAAAGAACACTTTGAAGAGTATATATTTGGTATTGATGTTATATAAATCAATTCATTTTTTAAATGTTATATGATATCAAATTTATACCTCAGAAATTTTAAAATTATATAAAATTTTATAATAAAGGAAAAAATTGGTGGAAATTATAGTTCTAATTCAAATGATGAGGAAAATTATTGTTGAATCATTGATTTTATTACAAAGTAATGTATTAATCTTATATGGATATATGCAAGGATTGTGAATAAGTTATCTTATTCTTCTTATATGATAATATAAGTTGATTATAAACCCTAAGTTGTTATGAACAACATAATAAAGTGGTTCTAATATACAATATTTTTGATTCATTATATTCAATAACATACTTGATAAGAAGATAAGGATAAAAGTGTTATATATAGGGTAAAATATATTATCCATGAATTTTATTAAAATATGTGGGATATGATCCCACCACACATCAATGGAATATTTTAAATAATAAAATTTGCTTTTTAGTATATTTCTCTAAAACCATAGGATACCATATCATATACGGTGGTCATAGTTTTGTTTATTATTTATTTCCACTAAAATATAATATTATTTATTTCCTAACAAAATAGAATTTTTTGAATCTTATCATGATATTTTAAGGAGAATATAGTTTATAATAGTCTATTGAGAACATATTTGGGATTATTGAATTTTAAATGAAGATGATATTATACTACTAAATATTCAAAGCGAATGAAAACTTTACATCCTAATAGAGTTTATGATATGCTTGTTAAGAAAAAATTAAAGAGATACATTATTTACTGAATGATTTCAAGAGAAACAATTTTATGGATTTTTTTTAATAAAGATAATAATGATGAATTTAGAATGATCTTGAAGTAGAAAATATATGTTATTAACATTATGAAATTAGGTTTTGTGATGTAAATGATTTTGAGTTGAATGCTCAAAGAGGTGAACAATATAAATATGATTCCTATGTGTCCCAATTATTCTAAGATTATTTTATTTATATTTTTATATCACTAAAGTAGTTTAGTGGGTGGGTTTTATCAGATGTTCACATAGTTATGTGGTAGGAATTATATAGATATGTAACAATTTTAACAAAAATTGAAATTTATAGCAAACATAAGGGAATTATTATGGTCTGTCATATGTGATATGATCAGAAATGTTCTTATTTAAGTATTTTTTAATATTCTTAAACAAGTTTCTGAATGTGAAATATCTCATTTTATAAAAAATTCAATATTCCAATTTATCATTCTTTCACATTATCTATGTATATTATGTAATGTGAAATTATAATTCACCTCTCAAAGAAAGACTTCTAGTTGTCCCTAAAAGAAGTTAGTTTGAGAATAGTACTATTAAATGTCAATTTTAGTGTGAGTATGATTACATATAGAGATATACAGTATTCTAATGAGTCATAAAACATGTTTTTTTACTAGATTAACCCCCAAGCATACCACATGAAGTGTCATACACTATGTCTTTGGGACACCAAGGGTACATATTTCATATTCTAACATCCTCAACAAGCAAGGTTATAGATATAAATAGCACGAAAACCTTAATACTTTTATAGATTATAATGAAATTATTTATGTTTAGTTAATTTAGGTGTGGGTGGTTATGTTACTGACCATGTCATTAGTTGGAGCTCAACCAAGATTATATTTCTTCTCCTGTGTGATTATTATGAAAAATGGGCCCTTGATTAAGATAGAGCGAGGAAGTAAAATACTATACGAAAATATGAAATTTGATGTGATTATCCATCAGATGCTGGGAATGCGATGTGATCATCCATAGGGGTAAATGATATGTGATGTATTCATCGATGTAGATAATTTATATTTGGAGAATTGATAAATTATGAGTATTTATTTGGGATCGACACACTTCTTATAATATTATTACTCGATATAATAGACAAAGGGATTATATGAAAAATAATTATTTTATATGACACAACTAGTGGAATCAATTATAGAGATACATGTGTTTAATGAAGATCACACAAAATCACTTTATATATTGAGTACGACCGATTCTTTTTTTGAGACCGACCATTACTTAAATTTTTCAATTAATGAATTCCAATTTGTTTTCGATGATATAGAGGTCCTTGAGGTTAAATGTTGTGGTTGAATATATGGTGATTTTTTTATGAAACTTAGATAGGTGAATTATAAGTTTCATAGGGTTTATCCAGAAGCAGTTTTGGATGTATATTCACAATGTATTAAAGATAATGTGTAATAAGGTAAAATTAATTATAGTTTTTTAAAAGTGTTTTAGAAATTAAAAAATGTAGTTTTTTATATAGTTTCACAATATATTATGTACGATACAATAAAATGTAAAATGGAACAAGGTCTATGACAATTTATTGTATGTGTGAGCTTAAAGGAGATATTCTATAAAAACTTATTTACATATGATGAAAAATAGAATATATTATAGTGTATAATATTTTTTACATTATAGAATAGAGTAAATCAAGAAATATACTATGGCACTATTTGGTATATATCATAATGTAAGAAACTAAGATTTTATTCCACTGAATTATACTTACTGTACCATATGACTTGGATATAGCATAGGTCATGAAGCATAATATTATTCAATTAATATTTCACCATATGATTGATCTTGGAAGTTAAATGTTAAGTGTTAATAATTTATATTTTTCTTATATGTAAAGTAATGATTGGTTAAACATTTTTCAAGATGAAATGTATTAAAGAATTAGGTGAAGTTAAATGTTAAGTGCATGCCTCAAGGATTATGGATTGTTTATAAGTGAAGTATTTACATGAATGTATTGTAATGTTAGAGTAAATTCTATGTAAGTATTGGGATTTTTATGTGGAATATATAAAAAATTATTAACCCAGAGAATGAATGTATGATCCATTTTGTCCATTCTTTCCTTATGTTTCTCAATTTCTTTGAATTTATTGTTTTATTTATTCTTTAAACATTGAGAGGTACTAGTATATCATTGAAGTTATGGAAAATTACACCTAATAATTGTGTGATTCAGATTTATCCCACAGACACAACTTAGAGGTAAGATTTAAATAGATATTCTGTAGTGATCTTCATCAAACATAAATTATTAGAGATGAAGTCTTGAATGACTACTTTGAAAAGTTTACATGTTTTTCATTTAGAAATTTTATTTGGTTTCAATTTCAATGAATTTTGATCTTGGGATTATGGATTATAATATCCTATGTTATAGTTAAAAATATTTTTTTGATCTTTAGAAACCTTAAATATAAAATATATCCCACTAATATGATCTTGATTTTTGGATTATAGACTGGATTGGATGACTAATACACCACATATATATCTATGTGGATGAGCACATCACATGATCCTCACTCAGATTGATATGAACATTACTTGCACCATATATATGTATGGACATCCATTTCACCAACCTATCTCAATTGAGGGCGCATATGTCATAGTCATATTATGATAATAAAAATACAATATTGGAAAATATTCAATTGATTTCATGATAAAAAACATTCCTAACCACCGTTGATTAGATAATCCTCAATTATTACGTAATAAAAGTATGAAATCATAAAGGATTTCATTATAAGTATCTTTCCATCCTTTGTTTTGGGGATTCAAGATGAAACATGAAACCCTAGCATACAAAATATAGAGTGTCTGATACTCTGTGTGGTGTACTTGGTGGCTGATCTCGCACAAAAAAATTGTTCAATATCTTATGATTATATTTCATATATCTATATAAAATCATAACCTTTCTAACCTAAATATTTTCCCCTAGAAAATAATAATATATAAGAAAAATTAGTTAGGTATAAGTCATATTCATGCATTGAGAGCTTAATTATCATTTAACATCATGCAATATATATTGATAATATGAAATAATAAAAATATAGAGGCTTGCCTTTATATAAAATGATACATTTTATATACCTAAAACCTTCTAATAATGAATTAAAAACTATACACAACATCCCATATTATTATATCCCATATGATAAACCTCTAGAAATGCCTCATGTTTGCAACACTTTTCAAATTTTTTTAAACTCATTACATCACTATGTAATTCCTACCATATCACAGTGTGACCATTTGAAGTCACCCCACTAAACCATTTTAGTAAAAACTATGTAGAAAAAAAATTTGAATAAATTTGATACATTTGAATTATATTCCTAATATTCAACTCCTTGAACATAATATCCATACTCCATTATTTCAAAAAAAATGTTACAATATTAAAAAATTCTATTGTCTACATAAAATATTTTCTAATTTCATTATCATCCTATTTTTAGATTTTTATTAAAAATTTACCTTTTAGATCATTTAGTGACTAATTTAATTCATTAGTGTAATATTTACAAGCACATACTCAACTCCTTTAGGATACAAATTATTAGTTACTTCATTTTAGTAAATAAATGTAACTCTTTTCATTTGTCTTTATTGATATAACCTAAATAATTTTTGAATATAAGGTGATATTACATTTTAATTTCATAGGTATTATCCTTTATTTTGTGCACATTAAACTTCTCTAAGTCCAGACATACTCCCACTATCCTCTTGGAAACTATATTCTCCATATAATATCACGCTAAGAGACAAAAACCCCTTTGTTTTTTTGGAAATAACATTTATTTCATTTAGTTTTAATATTAAATATTTTTTATCCATATAATATATATCATTACAGGTTCTTGAAGCATAATTTAGAAAAAAAAATACATAATTAATTAAAATATGATACTATTTAGTGGTGGAAACTCTTTCTATCACATTTTAAAAAATATCCTTCTTAAACTTCTTTATATTGGATAATGTTTTTCGTACTTATATTCTTTTGAAATTTGTTATAGAATATAAATAATAATAAAAAAGGTGTATTAATTCAATAAAACCATATTTTTCATAATAAATCATTATTAAAAAACTTTTATTAACATATTAGTGAAATAAGATGAAAATATATATCCTTTATTGATATCTATCTAAGCTTGATATATTCCTTATTATTAAATTCTTTGATATAGAAACAATTTTATTTATCATAAAAATACAAACTATATAATTCATAAATTTGTAACTGGTTTGTGTACTAATGTATATTTATAATAGTTTAAAAATATACATTGGTTTCATTTTCCCTTCATAACCGAATAATTGATTCTATAACAATAATACATGATATATAATCTCAATTAAATTTCATAAAACCCATTCAAGTATCTAGAAAAATTATATCAAATGAAAACATTTCCCCTCTTAAAAACTCATTTTAGTTTCAAAGTACAATATTGAATATGAAAATATAAATTATTATAGATTCCAATAAACTTTTATTCTATCAATGTGAACTTTTACCCATTTATACTATCTATAAAACACCAAAAGAAAGTCATATCATCCCTAGTTCATCTATCCTCAATACTTCATGAATATATGGTAATGTTATCTTAAACTCATTCACATTGTTATAAAATTTCCAAAAATTATTTCAAAATGAATTCCATATAGAGAACTTTATTTAATATAAAAATTAAGTCTCACCAAGTCATTATTGTATAAAATAATATAGATTACTTGAGAATAGAATAAAATTCATTTCGTCATTTATCATTTTAAAAACTCTTTTGAAATATTTAATTAATTTATTCATGATTCTCATTAGTATTAATATCCACTTGTAGAACAAGTTCATTATTTGGTTGATAGGGAAGGTATTTCGCTAACACATAGAATTTTCACAATTTCTTAAGAATTATTCTCAAGTTCCTAAAAACTTAAAAGTAATTAAATCGTAAAATCATTTTCTTATATTTTCTAATATTTATATAAAAGTTAATTTTCATGAAAAATATTTTAATTATCAATATCAAAATATTTTATCAAACGAGTACTATGTTTTATATTTATTTACTAATAAATATCAATAAAAGATATCAACCTAATATGATGACCCCATTTTAATTTCATCAAATACATTAGTGGGAAATGATCAATATTTTACTATGTAATGAGTCCAATTTAGTGATTATCTCATCCGATAGCTATTTAGGTTGGTGAAAAAAACAATCATATCTTATATGAATCTAGGATGGTTGAGCATACAACTATTTAGTCAATAAATAATATTTATAAACTCAAAAATTATTTCTCTTGTATCCTTCCTAAGGGTTTCCCAGAAACTTGCAATCTTAATAAAATTCAAAAAATGAAAAACCTAATTCCTAGGGTCACCTCATTACTTGTTTCCTTATAAAATATAATATAGAGGAACCTAACTTTTTCAAGAAACTACCCTATTTGATGATTGAGATATTTACATGTGTTTGATTTGGAAGGGATATGAAAAATTGTATTTTTAAAGGGGATTTAATCTCACCATATTATCTCGTGAATTGTTTTTTACATGTATGCATGCTTATTTTTATTTAGTTAGGAATATCCACTCTTTCCACCCAATTAACATTCCCAAACCACATTAACTTGTAACACTTTACATAACTTATGAACAAGATAATTTTATGTTATAATTAAATTAATCATATTATCAAACCTAGAATATAACTCCTTAAATTCATGTATGATACTTTAAATAAGAAGTTTAAACACTTTTAAACTAAAGAATATATCAGAATTCATAATATAAAATTTATATTCCTTAATAATAAAGGAGGGAATAAAATAAATTAATGAATAATTCAAAAATTTAAAGATGAGATAAAAATTTGGAAATAATTTGTAATGAAATTTTAAAAACTTGATAATTTAAACATGTATAAACATGAACAATTCATTTTTATGAAATATAAAAATTTCATATTTTTTTAAACTATTTTAATTAAAATCTTACATGTTTTATAAATCAAGGACATTTATGAATAATTTTATTATAAAATGTTAAAAAATTATTAAATTATGTAACCACTTATATAAATCACACATTTTCCCAAATATGATTACTAATATAAACATTTTATATTTATTTTTATATTCTAATGACAAATAAATTTAAACAATTTTATTTTTCACATTATTTTAACAATTTAAGTGTAATTTAAACAAATATAAGATATATAAAAATGTTTTTGGTATAGTTTAAATCCCTCATTCGAATTCAGCATATAGATTCTAGGCCCGTGCATTCAATATTTTTAGAATAATAAAAACAATATAATTTTAAATATAATTTCATTCAAAATGGATTCCACAACTATGTAGTGTCCCCTTGGTAAAAATATTATAATGAGAGACTCCGAAGTCATTTTTATTAACCTATTCTATTGTGTTCCTATGATGAAACTATAGACCATAACCAGTTTGGAAGTCATTTTGTATCACCATGATGTTTTCGAGATGGCCATTTTTTCTTATCCATTTCATATAGACAAGGGGTTCTGGGTATTAGAACCATTTTTGAGAAACCATATTGGATAAGACTTTATAAGTTCTAAAATGTCTTATATCTAACCACTATAGTGTGTTAAATCAACGTGGTTCCCATAATCACGATGAAAAAATCTAGAGATCACATCGTGGAAGTATTTCTTTTGCCACTCAATTTTTTATATTTTCTTGAGAAACTATAAAATACATTTCACAAGATCGGTGGAATAGTATTATAACTTTTATTACAACCACACTTATTATCATAACTATTATTTCATTTTACTTCAATTTAAAGAGTTGAAATGGTTATTTTGAATGAGACTCTATCAAGGTACCTATAAAAGTCATTTTTCTATTTTTTTCATTCATATAAAGATTAAACCAATTTCCCATTGAATAGATATGGTAAAACCAAATGTTTTTAGAGGGATTTATAACATCTAAAATAGTATAAGTGTAACACCAAAAAACCATCGAACCCTTAAATTATCTATACATTTGTACAGAATAACAAAATAAAGAATATAATTGTTTATCTTTCAATAGTTGATATGTTTTGTAAAATATTATCACAAAATATTGATTGAGATCACTAAGGAGAAACTAAAGAGTTCCTCCCTCCTAGAGAATCCATGGGATGTAGAAATATCTCAACACTTAATAAGGATACTCCCCTATCCACAACCAACTATATCCTTTATGTTAAAGGATGATAGAGAGAGAGAGGGTAAGGGTGAGCATCAACTGAGGGGACACTTTATTAGAGATTTACCCACACATATAATTATGGATACTATTTATATCTGAAGAAACTATTTGAAAGTAAAACTTTTAGCTATATTTATAGTATTTTTCAAAAACACTCAAAAAATATAAATTATTGTAATATAATACACAATTCCCATAATAATTATTAACTTTTCAAATGATTAAACAATTTTAATCATATTATCATAATGATTTAGTCGAGTATATTAGTTGGAGTGGAATATTGACGCCTAATAGAGTATTATTGTATGATAAAATGTTTTTTATGAAAATAACTATATCTTAGTGAAACTCACCACATCATGGTGATGAATTTAGTGCACAATTCCATCACCCCATATATTTTAAATGAATATACATTATCTAAAAATATATAGAAATATTTAAAGTTAATGTCAAAAATCCAATCCATCTAGAACGTTGTATTTTGGAATGGTATATTTGGAAGGCTCTATTGAATCCTAAACTGAATATCTATTAAACATGGATAACATTGGTTTTTGAAATTTCATTGTGATATACACATCCACGGTGAATGAATTCCAGGAAGATATAATATTACAATATCCTTCAAAAATTAGGAATTACCTTAATAATATGCTTCTCAAAATAGTGTGGAGGTTTTTTAATATATTAAAACACTTAAAAACATTCATATGAATTTGGATCCAATAAAGGATGGAGGATGGATATCAAATACAGATAACTAACCATTTATCACTTGGTTTTGTAACCAAATTTATAAAGAGTTACCTAAATATATTAAATCAATTCATGGAAAATTATAATGGTCAAGAAAAAGAAGAAGGGTTTTGGTATTATCTTATAATGTCTACATAGTTAATGATTATATGTTCAATATAATGGAATACGATGAACATAGTATAGTGTAAAATAGTAGAGTCATTGTTGTGACTGAAGAAATAGAAGAATAAAGTTTCAAGGATAGAGATCTAATTTTTATGCATATTTATTACTTTGGGATCATTAATAATATATTATAGTTGGACTAAATGACATTTCATGTGCATATATTTCAATGTATATGGGTGTATAACAGTCTTGTAGTAAAAATTGATAAATTAGGATACATTAAAGTTAATTTCATTAAGGAAAGATACAAAAAAATATATTCTTAATGGCATCAAATTTAGTGGATATTATTTATATATGTGATCTTGTAAATGATAATTGGTTTATTGTAAATTTGTAAATGAAAGAAAATATTGAATCTTATGTTAATTAATTAGAGGATGATCCATTCCATGAGATATCATAAGTATTTCATGTTTTACCTAGTGGGGGGGATAATGACCTATTTGTTAGTGGTGACCATAGAGAGGGGATTTGTATAATCAATAGAGTGAAAGAAATAATTTCAACAATTAATGAAAAATAGAATATTATGGAATACCAGTTTCTTATCAATAGAGTTTTTTATATATAATATATATTTTATTTATATGATTTGTGTTTAATAAGAAGCTTAATTATTTTAATTTATTTACTTAAAATTTAATGGAGATAATTTATTCTATACCACAAGATTTTACTCCCCTTAATGGTATATATTATATGTGTCTATTTTTGAATATATACATTTTCAGTTAATATATTTATTAAAATTTAATTAATTTAATTGTTTTTAGTAAAATTTGATAATTTTCTTAATTATTTTGGAATGATAAAGTAGATAAATTTAGAGATGTATGGAAATGTTATGATGTGTTGTAATATTCAAAAAATTATTAAAAAGGCATTTGAATCTATATTATTTATTTAGTTTTGTTTTCTAATAAAATCCATCAAAATTGTGTATAGAATGATAAATATTACTTTTTTATACTTATCCTTGACACTCATATTAAGTGAAATTAAATTTTTTTAACATAATGAAAGTTTATGTTTCTAATATAAATGTGATATCATAATTTAAAAAACATGTCACAAGATTTAAATTGAGAAAATGATATTATATTGTCTTGAAACTATTGAACAATAACCATCAATTCATTTTTGACTTATATTAACAAAACTAATTTTTTTTAAAGTATGGTGTATTCAATATAAAAAATGTAAATTTTCATCATAAGTATTTAAGAAGTTCAAAACATTAATCACATTCTTAAAACGATGAGAATGAATTAATATTTTCATAAAACACTAGGAAAATAAACAATGATTCATTTGTGATCTATAAGAATGAATAACATGTCATTATTTACTTATAGTTTACTTGAAATGATTGAAAGTTTTAGTTTTAAATTTCAAAGAGATATTTAAGTTCAAAACATGCATCACATTCTCAAAATAGAGTAAATGATAATGAAGTTTTGAGAAACTCTTGGAAAATGACCTATGATTCATTTTTTTCATATAGGAATAAAAAACATCATTAAAAGTCAAAATATGGTTAGTATGACTAAAATAGTGTATTATAAATTTAATAGTCATATATTATTTCAAAACATGTGTCACATGTTCAAAAGCAGGAAAATAATTTCTGAATGGAAAAATTCAATTGAAGTTAGTATAATTAAAATTGCATAATTTTCATTTAAAAATGATGATATAGTTCAAAAAAATGTGTCACATAATCAAAACTAATCCAATATAATTTAATCATCATGATGCTTCAATAAAATGATTAATGATTCATTTTTGACTTATAGGAACAAAATGAACAATAATTTCACATGTTATGTGGTTATAAAGGTCAAAATAACATGTCTTAGAAATAAAAGTGATTATTTAGTTCATAATATTTGTTACATGCTCAAATTTTCAAAAACAATTATCGATTTTCATGAAACTCTATCAAAATGATTAATGATATTTATTTTGTTATAGAAACAAACCAAATTTAATTTTTTACATGTAGTGTGGTTAGAATGAATAAAGTGTATTTTTTTATTTTAATCATTTAATAATTACTAAACATGCATCACATACTAAAAACTAAGAAAATGTTCTTGGAATGTAGTGAAACTCTTTGAAAATGCGCATTGATTCATTTTTGATTTATAAAAATTATCTAAATGTCATTATTATTCTTGAAATATTTAGAGTGGACAATTTTTTTCTAAATTCTAATTAGCATTAAATATATAGTTTGATTAATAAAAAAAATATTTTTTATTATTACTTATATAATGACCCGGCCTTAAAACATTTCATAATCTTGAATTAAATGAATAATTCAAATTGATGATGTTTTCAAGTTTTGAGTTTTAGATAATTAGATCATAACTATTACATTACATCTGAAAAAGTACAAAGTAGACACTTTTACTCAGAAACCATTTTTTCATAAAATAAAAACTATAAAAAAGAAACATGTCTAGTTCCATGTTTTAGATAACATGACTTTTCCTTGATCCCATCCTTGACCCTATCATCTTTAAGTCCCATGGAAAACATTTCAAAAACTTGGGATGATCATAAAAAGCTCAGAAAGGGTTATAAAATAAGGAAGGAAAACATTATCCCATCAATAAATACAAATCAATGAAACCAATACTTTTCCAATCATAATATACCATACGAAATCATAAGATTTATGAATAACAAACAGAGGTCATAAATCATAAAATTAAATTATGGAATTCATAACATACCTATATTTTAGCTATCACAACTACATAGGGAGTCACATTTGGAATACCCATCACAGTATATTCCCTAAATCTCTTAGGAGAAACATCAACGTTTACCTCTGTCTCATTACCCAATGCATTGGAGAGCTATCTTGGGCTCAACAACCCTAGGTTTATCACAAAACCACTCGTATATGTAAACAATGCCCAATAATCATAACATATTCATAACACATAAAACAAGAATAAAGGAAAGATAACATTTCCACATTGCAATCATAATATATCATTTCATGATATTGAAATAATAAATACTTTATCAAACCATTTTCAAAACCATTTAAAACATTTAATAAAGATATTTTTGAATCAAAGTGTCCCATAAAGCTTTGAAACCTTTAAAGGAATTAAAATTTTATAAAATTAATGTCTATATAAATAAATACTAAAATACATTTTGAAAACATGTCCATTAAGGAGAAAGATTTATATGAATAAATCTTTAAAACATTTAGAAATGTAATTAGTTAAAGAGTTTTTAACAAAAAGAGAGACGCTTGAATAAAAATAATTGAAGAATAACATTTTATCAGAACTTTATAATATCATGAGAATAAAGGCATTCATTATATAATGTTCCAAAATACATTATGTACACCACATAAGAGTGAATTGGTTAATAACAACAATGAAGTCTCAATGGAATGTAAATTGAGACGAAATCCCTTATAAAAACTGTATCCTTAGATTAAGGATAAATAAATTACATAATAATGTGTGAAAAATAAGAATACACTCAATATAAGTGGATATTAAGTGTGAAATAATCATAGGTTATTCACACATATTCATATCATGACATAAACAAGAAGTATAAGTTGAACCCAAATAATTGAAATTGGTTTAAGGAAGTTCCCTTACAAGAATTTTGACAGCCTAACGACGTCACTTTAAAATTTAGAAAATGAGTTAATGAGAGATAACGAGTATCTCATAACTTGGAATTAAAATTTACAGCAATAAGGATATATAAGAACAAATCCCAACATAATAAAATGTGAATTATAAGACATAAGAAAAAGAAATCTTTTAAAAAGAGGAGGGTGAAAGGTTCCCTTACCGATTTGGTAACTTACGAAACATACACCCCAAGAAAGAAGGAACATAAAATGAAGATGTAAATACCCATAAATTAAATTATACAATACAAAGAATAAAATCATGGGAAGTACATACACTACACCAAAGTAAATAGTGGGAAATATAGCTTAAATCTCACGAGAATAAAAAGTGAGATGAAGACCCCATACCACATTGTAATCAATCAAGTCGTAAGACCAAAAGTTAATAACCAGAAAATGAATCACAGAATAAAATAAATATAAATAGAATCATGATTATATATACCAAATGGCAGTACACAATACACCACATTCAAGAAATAAGTGGATAACAATGTAAATCTCACATAATTAAAAAGTGAGATAAGAAATCCCTTACCACGTGTCCAACTTGACTCGCTCGTATGTTCCTTGTTCTTCCAAAATGATAAACTTAAGTTAATTTCTACTTGATTAAGAATATTTTTCAAGTTTATTATTCATTTTATACCATTTATTACCTTTATACAACAATTTTTTAATTATTTGAGTTCATATCAGACATTTTGTCGATGTTCAGAACTTGAGTAAAAAATGAACTTGTTATAATTATAAATTGTCCATGTGGTCAAAATTCCATTATCTACAGAATTATATTCATAATTTATATGTCATATATATCATATATATCCATTATATATATGTATTTAGAATATTAAATAACATTTGGAGATAATAAATGAAATGCACCGTTCATGGAGATGGTAAGCCGTACGTACGCATGAACGCTACTTTCATTTCTATTTCATATTTTAATGTTATGAAAACAAAGTGATTCATATGTATATTATAATTTAAGTATAATATATATTTCATATATGTTACATAATTTTATAAATTATATCCTTTATATGTTTCACATATGGAATGAACGAGTCATATCACTTTAAGGGGGCGGTAGTCCACACTTCCTTAAATAAAATTATCGCATTTACCCATTATGAGAACCATAAAGGTATGCTATAAAAAAGAAAATACAGAAGAATAAAAAAACATAAATATAATATATATATCATATATATATATAAAGTTCCATCATAATGGACACCATGAGAGGCGGAAGGAGATAATTGAACAATCATCGTTTCGTGAGGCAGTAGTTCGCCGTCCACAGAAACAATTTGTTCTTTACCCATTAGATGGAGCTGTGTGTAAGTTTAGCTAGAATAATTATCATAAAAACATACTAGTATATTAAGTATACTGTTTTTTTTATAAAAGGAAGTAATAAAAATATTTTAGGGGGTTGGAGACGTAAAATAAAATAAAAGAACTTAAGAGAAGATGTTGCCTTTAAATCAGGTAACTCCCTTTGGTTTGAACTAAAAGGTTTTCTTGAAGTACTTTCTGCCTAAGGTAAGGCTTCTAGGATGAAGATAGATATATTGTTAGATTATTGGAGTATATTTTGGACGATACAAGGGCTTGATAAGTGTGAGGAATGGGTAGGAAGTGAGGGCTTTTTATAAGGGAGAGGAGGGTCTCTTTTGAAAAGTTTGAAAATATTATTTTATTATATAATGATTTTCGGTTTCTAAAGGTCCAAAAATCATTAAAGTATAAGATAAGGTAGACCATATTTGAAATAAAATCATCAAATAATAATTTTACAAGGTTTGGATATTGTTTTAATTTTTATCTTCTTATTTATTTAAATCATTCATTAATGATGTAAACACTGAATCATCATTGTGTCATAAATAATTTTACTTATTTGATGTATAAAAATTATAAAAAAATTATTATGATGTAGGAAATATTTTTATCTTTCTAATTAATATTTATAGTCAAATATATCAATTATATAACCCCACACTAAAATTGTTTTAGTAAAATTATACATGTTTATGACATTTTTATTTTTACATTAAATAAAAAGTTATTAATGTCATTATCATACCCAAGTGGCTCCATGGGGTCCCAAAATTGACCCATGGATTTTACTGATCGTCCATGAGTCATCAAATAAGGTTAGGAAACGTTTCAATGTAATTTTATATTATTATAATATTATTTTTACCTTAAATTTCCCTAATAAACTTTAATCGTGGTTAAAAAAAGTCAAAAATTACAATTCACCAAAAATTATTTTCATCCCATTGAACCAAATTTTACTTACTAATTACAACCATGTATGTCGTATTTTTCAAATACAATTCACAGAAGCAGTAAAATTTTGTTTTATGCAAATTTGGAAAGGCACTTAGAATGTGGGTAAAAATACGTTGAAAAGATCAATAGAATTTTATATATCTAATCTTATTATAAAACAACTCCAATGAATTAAATTGTATTAGTATAGGTATTAAGTATCTATATATACTTTAAAACAAATTTAAATTTAAAAATAATTATTTAAATAAAAATTTGGTTTTAAACAATAACGCAGTGTTTTTCACTATTCATCAAAAATTGAAATTTTTCAGAAAAATACCAAAAATTTACCCTAAGCTAAATTTGATATTTCAAATTAAAAAATGAATTATATTTTACCAAATTAAAAACATATAAGTTTAATTAATTAATTTTATAATTAATTCCCATTTTCAAAACAAAAAGCGTGTTTTTAAGAAATAGTAGCTATCAAAAGATTGATTCTTGTTAAAGTCCAATTTCAATGTAAAATTACATCCAATGGAAAAAATTGGATTAAATGGTAAAAATATAATCCATTTACACTTTAAAACCAATTAAAAAGATAATCTAATGATATAAATAAATTTTATTAAATTTTAGTTTTGAATTAAAATAAAGTATTTTTCAATATTTATTAAAAAAAGAACATTATCAGAAAAATACCAAAATTTCAACCAAAGTAAATTTTGATGTCCCAATTCTAAATATGAAAATTATTTTTTCAATCAGAATATATAAAAGTAAAAAAACTAGATTTAAAAAGGGTTCTCCATTAAAAGCCGGTAAATCAACCCTTTAAAGAATATTATAGTATTTATGCTTAAAATTAGATACATTCACATTTTAAGCCTCAAACTTTTATTGGGTAAATGTAAAAACATTTAAAAAACAGGTATAATCATATTTTATTTAGTTATGTTCATTCCCACAAATACAATGGCTCTGCATTAACTACCATTTAAAATAATATTATTATATTATTAGTGTGCAACATAAGATTTCAAAGTAAACCGTTGTTGCGTATCGAGTACATCATCGAACATAGAGTCCCCTTTAAAGTAAAATTAATATTTAATTCACAAATATTAATAAATATGAAAATGTGTTATTCTTTATTTACCTTAGATGTTACAACTTATATGTTTCTTGTTTCAATTATTATTTCATTTCTTAGGATGATTAAAAAAATGATTTTTTATTTTTTACAAACACTTATAAACATGTTCTTTTTATGTAAAATTTTTATTTTTTAATGTTTTAAAAAAATGAATGTAAAAAAGAGGTTATAAAACACTGATATTTATTTATTTTTTGTATTTTTTCTACTATAGTATGCATACTATTAGTTTCAATACATATTGTACCATATATTTGTATTTATTTGTGTTTTTGGTATATTTAATTAGTTATTTAAGCCCGTTATCACTGATGAATAATCATTGATAATGGTCCCCTTTCTCAGTGATGACATTTCCAACTCTTTTTTGGCATTGAGAAATCCCTTTTTTAGAATTGAAAAGGGGTATTTTTTTACAGTGCAACCAACCCCAAAGTGAGACATTTTCCTCATGTAAGGATTAAAAATTATAAAACCACTCACATACAATAATAGTTTGTGTCATAAAAAAGGCCCACACATCATCAGTATACTAACTCATAAGATATCACACTATACCAAACCCACAAAACAAAGAGTAAACAAAACTATGATAGATCTTTCTCAACAAAAATATAATTATAATTTTTTATCACTAAAAAATAAGTCTAGACATAATATCTCACCTAATATGATAATAAAAAATATATTTTCGTCACTTCAATCCACAAAGTTTAATGAAAATACCAAATATTTCAACTTAATATCATCAAGACTTCACTTTATAATATTGTGGTTATAGAATATCATAATTCTAACAGTGGTTACATGAAATGAATATATTTAACGAAACAAAATATAAATTTAGTTCTATTAATATTTTCTTAATATTTAGAGAGTATTTCATTTATTAGGCTCAACTAACAAAATAAATGAATTTTGGAGATCTAAGTCAAATTGAGAGGAAGTTACTGTATAAGGTTCAATTTAAAAATTTAAGGCATTATCCAAACCATATTACTCTAAATGAAGTCCTATCTAGTGGTTAGCACACCATAATAATAGTAAAAATATGTAAATAGGTCTAGATAATGTGACACCCAAAAACTTCTTGTGTTAAATATCCTTTAAAGCTACAATAATTTGTCTTACACACAACATGGGAATAATATGCACATTGATATATTTCATCAAGGTAGAAAGATACAATAAAAAATGAACTACATTTGAAGATAGATAAATGAAACCTAAATAGAAAAATTATATAAGGAATAAAACCATAGGTAAATAAAAACAAAAACAAAACAAAAATGAAATATTCCTTATCTCGATTTTCCTTGAGTATCATACCTTTATTAACAACTATAAAAATAACAAAAAACGCTAGGAAAATAATAAACATCAACAAACATGAAATGAGAAAATGAGATAAGAAATTTTGATTAAGTGTGGGAGGTTTTATATAGGAATCTAATATGGAAATTTGAAAAATATTTCTAATGTATTTATATATCCACCGATACCATCATTGGAAATAAGAATAATTAGTGGGATAACGTAGAAGTAGTATTTAATTAAAATGTGATCGTTATAATATTGATGTTGAATTAGAAGGTATAAAAAAAGTAATTTTTTTGAAATATATGTAGATATTAGAATAAATGAAATAAATTAGTATAATCATTCAATATGTGGATAATTTTTTTATGATTAGAATGGAGTTATAATCATTTGTAATTTTCCTAAGACCAATCCCAAGCTGAAATTCTACAAGTACAACATGAGTGAAATCATCTGTGTTAGAAGTTCAAGCTCATTGAAATTTCTATGAGGTCTATATCAGCTAAATAACCACCCCATTAATTTCACCATTTTTATATTACTCTAATGTTTTATAAAACGTTTTTGGGGGGAAAGTGGGGTGTGAATTTGTAATTAGAAGTTAGGATGATGTAAAAATGTAATTATTAATTTAATAATGGATATATATATCATTATTACATGTATTTTATAAATTTGGATTTATTTAAATTTAATTTCATAGAATGAGATTAATTAAATAATAAAGGGGTTTGATAAAAATTTGTTGATTAAATTAAATTTATATTTATTAGATAAATAACAAATTTTATATAATTTGTAATAAAATCATTTAATTTTAGAGAGTGGTATATTTTTTCAAATAATTGTTTTTATTTGTGAAATGTATTTTTTATCCTAAATAAATCATTCTGAAAGGATAATTTTAATGAAATTTAATTATTATATTTCAAATTTAATAAAATTAAAATTCTTATAATCTTTATTAAATGTTATTGAATATGAATAAATTCATTTTTATTCATAAAAATTCATTTTTAAACAACAATTTTTTTTTGTGTCATGTGTTTTTATATTAAGATTATTTATTATAAATTTAAGATATTTAATAAAATAAAATATATTTCATATTTTTAATAATCATATCCAAATTATCCAATAAGTTCAATTTCATTTTTAGACATAAAAACAAGTTACCGGGGTAAAAATCGAGTTACCACAATAATTTTAAAATGAGGTAAAAGGGTTTAAATATGCGGTAAATACATAAAATATTAGGAAACATTACATATAAATAAGTTTATTATGGAATTATATACATCCCCTTTTTTATATCAACTTGTTTTGACTTTGGATCCACTTTCCATGATAAATTATATTAGCTGTTCATTAAAGAATGGGTATTTATAAAAATACTACTTAAGATTATCTATAAAATAACCGCTCCACAACCCACCTAAATGTGATCCTTTAATTTAGTTTCGTCTTTAATTCATGACCAAAATTACACCTCAATAAGTATATCCCACATTTTGTAACCTTTTTTCACAAGGAGTCCCAAACCCTTCATTTTCAAGAGGTTCTCTAAAATAATATTCAAGTTTTCAATATAAGTGTTATCATATTCATAATCATTTTATTTATTTTTTTCATCCAAAAATTCTTAAAATATATTTATCACTTTAATAAAATTATTTTTAAAACATTATTTTTCTTTTAAGGTGATATATTGTATTTATATAATAAAATTTTCCTTTTATTATATTTATTACAGATTATTCTTGTTTGGATCGATTCTATCAGCTATTTGAAATATGTAATAATGAAAAATTAATTCATGCATAAAAAAGTAAATATTAATAATATGACATAATAATTATGAATTTAAGATATTTTCTTAATTCTAGAGTAAAAAATAAATATAACTATATTTATTAATAAAACCAATTTTTTTATTAAATCAAAATTCACAAAAAAAGATATTTTAAAATCTCTCAATGATCCATCACCCCAAATTCCATAAAATTTCCATTAAACATCTTAAAGAATAAAAAACACAAATGTAATCTCAATTTCAATTTTTTAGGTGATGAAAATGTGTATAGGGATCCTGATTTGAATCTGTCATACCAAATCCAACACATAACTAACATGGACATTAACACCTGAATATTACTTATAAAAAATAATGATGAATAAATGGGTAATAATAAATTATAAATGAATTATATTAAGTAAAATAAATTTAAAAATGTTTTTATATAGATTAATAATAAAACTAAATTGATTATATAGGAGGTCAGATCTCATTTGACCAAGATGGAATCCAATGTAAGAGTTATCATCTTAATTTCCCCTCATTGATATATTCTTAATATCATGAACCTATTTTCATTAATATATTTTATATAATACATATTTTAAATATTTAATCTCAATTCACTTTTTTTCATGGTATTTGAAATTTCATTTCAAGTTCCTTCTTTTAATGAAATTAAATTCAAATGTTACTGATACCATAAGGGTTTTTATTGACTCAATCTTTGTTACTTGAGTCATAATCTCTCTTAATTTACTATATTATTTTAAGATTATTATATTCTAAAATTTCTCTAGTTTATATGAAAATATATTCTTTTAACTAGGGAAATTAACTTTTATTATCAAAATCATATTCATTTATGAATTCATTTTTTTATAAAAACATGTCATTATCAGGAATAATTTTGTCCTCTCTATTAGTAATTTCTCACCCAAGTCCATATAATTTCATAAAACAATGGTTTTAGTTTATTATTTTTAAATATAAATATGTAGTAGTTTTTTACCATTATTATTTCACTTTATCTATTTTCAAAATGATAATTTATAACACTTTTATATAAATAGATATTATTTAAATCTAGTAAAAAATCTTAAAAATGTATTACTTTTTTAGTTTCCTATATATTGAATCTTACAATCCTCATTTCTTTACCAAAAATTTATTTATTTTAATGGTTCCATTATTGGAGATCCCTTTTAAAATAATGTTTTAAAAAGTATTATTTTTCACCCTCTAAAAAGTAATTTTTTTAAAATGGACACGTGACTTCATATTTTTATGACAACATAAAAAGTGATTTATGGAAACTATTTTTTGTGATTATCACTTCCATTTTCCTCTCTATATACAAAATATATCTTTCTTTTAGAATTATGTTTCATTAATGAAATTATAAATCCACTTATGATATAATTCCTTTTGTAGATTGAATTTTTGGTATCAATCGACTGAATTATTGATTCCATTTTATTTGAAACCATTTAAAAATTCTATGTAACCTATTTTATTTATATGGGTTTTTATGATAATATTTGTTATTTTTTTCATATGGAACACATATGTATGGTTTATCATTATGTGATGTATGGGTCTAATATATACCTCCAATTCATTAGGTAAAACATTATATATTTAGATATAATTATTTTATCTGCAATTTTTATTGATAAGTTCATAAATATATGAGTAGACCTTATTGATACGTAAAAAACTCTATGTGTGGGTATTATTGATTTGATTACAATTTTATAAATGGATCTAATTGATATGTTCAAAAGTCCATTTTGGTATTTAATTTCATTTATCCATGTTCACAAAGTTATGGTTTGCATATGCATGTGTTTGTGAGATATATCTTTATATGATCTAGGGATCATGATTATTGCCTTATGATTCCACATTATTATGCCACGGTAAATTCTATTCTTCTATAATAATACTCCAGATGTTATATGTCCTTTTATCATTCCTTCTAAAAATATCTTATGATCCCTCATTCCTCTTATTAAAATATTTTCCCCATATCCATGTTTTCTCACAAGCATACGATCTAACCCATTTTGACTCATTGATAAGTTTTTCCCTTAACAAGTATTTAAGATAACTCCTTATTATGTTTCCCTTTACATTAGAGAATTACATGAAGTAATTTGTCTCGAAGAAAGTCATTTGAGGATAGTTTCATTGGAAAAATTTTATTAACAATGTGAAATAAGACATTTATATAGAAAATCAATAAATATGCTAAACCATTGTATTCTAGGATTGTGTGTTTATTTGTGAGTTATAATTTTTAAATTATAGAAATTATGTTAAATATATTCATGTAATTCTCGGGTATTCTTAGTATGTATAAAAAAAGTGTTTCATCAATTTTTGGGATTAGGTTAAGAAGTATATGAGAATCCAACACAAAGTATCCTAGGTTGAACTGAGAGTATCATAGGATAAAAGGAAGGTGTCCTAGATTTAGACATCTTAGAAGTGATTTTTCATATTCACATTATTATGTAATATGGTAGTATTTTTTATTAACCACACTAACCATTTTGTTTTTCATAAATTAATAGAAATATAAGTATGAAATTGTGGTGGTGAAAGGTACACTAAATAACGAAAAACATATTATTTGATTCTCGCAACATTAACTCCTTCCTATCTTACATAGTATAAAACATTATTGACTAATATCTTGAAATATTGGATATTGAATTATTAGATAAAACACGTTTTGGTGCAATGATTAAATCCAAGGTACATTACTCTTCTCAGATTGAGGTTTTTGGGAAGATTCTTCTTGAAGATCATGTCCTTCTTCCCTTGGTACAATATGATATGGTATTGGGAATTGATTGAATCTAATTACATGGTTCTCATATCAATTTTTAGGATAGTTATATATTATTTCATCTCCAAAATCATCCCATGATCATATATTTATACAATTATGATGATGAACCAATTTTTGAAATAAATTAATTAATACGGGTCTTGAGACCTAATAATGAGGAATAAATGGATAAAATTATCAAGGATGAAGTCAGCATTGAAGACATAATAATTATATGATAATAACTTTATGCATTTCTTAAGTATCTTCTGGGTGTACCCCTATAACATTAGGTTGAGTTTTCAATTGAAATCATACTTGGTTTTATTACAATATCAATGAATCTTTTCAGAATATCCCCATCGAATTGGAAGAATTAAAGAAACAACTATAAGAAAATTTTGACAAATTTTTTATATACCCAATTGCTTCTATATGGGGTGAACAAGTTATTTTTATCAAGAATAAGGATTGTTCAATATATATTTGAACTGATTACTTTGAACTTAAGTATTTAATGATGAAGAACAAGTACCATTAAACTCATATTAATGATTTGTTTTATCAACTTAGAGTGACACAATGCTTCCCTAAGAAATATCATTGAACTAAATACCATTAAAAAAGGGTAAATAGAGATAATATACCCAAAAAACATTCCAAATAAGATATGAAAACTATGAATTCCTTATGATATCATTTGGACTTAAAAATTCCCATGCTATCTTCATGGACTTAATAAATATAGTCTCTATATATTACCTCAAAAAATTTATAATAGTATTTATAGGTGATGTTGTTAACTATTCTAAAAAATAAGAACATGAATAACATTTGAGGATTATTCTAATGATATTATGAAATGTGAAATTATATTCCAAGTTTAGAAAGTCTTAATTTTATCTATGAAAAATATACTGCTTGGTATATGTAATATGAGTGAAATCATATATGTGATTCCTAAAAAAAGAGGTGATTGAAGAATGGTCTAGAACAACCACTATGATAGATATATATTGTTTTCTTTGATTAATTGGATAATATCAATATTTTGTGAGAGATTTATTATGATTACCAAATATAGTGACCATGTTAACACATAAGGGAGTGAATTTCCTATGGATAAGAGAATGTGAAGATAATTTCAATAATTTTAAAAAGAGATTAATCACTGAAACTATATTTAAAAATATTGAAGTGGAGAATGGTTTGTGACATACAATTATATCTCAAATAAGGGATTGGGAAGTGTCATTGTGAAAAATGAAATGATGATATCTTATTTGTCACTACAATTAGAGTCCCATAAGAATGATTATGTGATGCATTATCAAGAGTTAAAAATAGTAATTTTTTCTCTAATGATTTAGAGGCATTATCATTATCTTTAAAAGTGTGATATATATGAAAATAAAAATCTATTAAAGTATATATTCACAAAAAATGATCTGAACATGCACCAATTGTGATAGACAGAGTTAATCAAATACTATTATTACTTTATAAATTTCCCTCTTTGGAAGGAAAACAAGATGGATTTTGTTCTTATCAAAAAAGATCATGGTACCTTATCTATAATTAGGAGTTAAAGGGACCTCATATTTATCAATATTAGAAATATAGATATGGAAATAATAAATTAAGGTATGGAATCCTACCTTTATCAAATTATTTCTCAACCATCCAAATATGTGATTTTCGAGGGGGAATAGAAGGAAGATATAGAGAAACTAAAGAAAGTGCATAATATTCTGGAGTTCAAAAATGAAAGAAATATAGTCATTAGATTTGGAAACTAGATATATGTTACATATATACTATGACTCAAAAGTGAACTTTTGGATAACACAAATAGCTCACTATTATCTATTAATGTAGATTTCAGAATGATGTATTGAGATCTTAAGTATCACTTCTAATGGGACAACCTGGTGAAGGAGATGGTAAATTATATATCTAGACACTTGGTTTACCAATAAGTAAAGGTTGATTATCAAAAATATAAATGGATGATGAACTAATTACCTAAAATAATATGTAAATTAGAGAACATCATTATGGATATCATCATGGTTTTTCATGATAACTACAAAGGTTATAATTCCATTTCTGTTGTGGTTAATTGACTTAAAAAATCTATACACTTCATTGTTATTCAATAAGATTTCTCACTTGATATACTTTCAATGTTATATACAAATGAAATAGTATGAAAACATGAAATACCAATTTCAATTATATTTTATTGATATCCAAGGTTTATGTAAAAGTTCTGGATAAGTCTCTAATAACCATTCAATAAAGAGGTAAAATTTTTCATGACTTATCATCCTCAATTCAATGGTCAGTATTAAAGGAAACTTTAGAAATTAGAAGTAATGATAAGATATTGCTCTGTGTAATTTAAAAAAAATCTATGATCAACATCCACCACTATTTAAGCTCTCATATGACAATAGTTTCCACTCTAGAATCCAAATGGAACCATATGAGGCTTTATATGGGAAGAGATATAAAACTATGAAGTATTTGGATGAATTTAGAGAGAGAAATCTCTTTGGACATGATCTTGTTAAATAAATTATTGAAATGGGTTAAACCATTCATAAACACATAAAATCATCACAGAGTCAATATATGAACAATACTGATAATCATCAATGAGATCTAGAGTATGAGTTTGGTGATAAAGTATTCCTTCAAATAACTCCTTAATAAAGGGTTATGACTTTCAAGGAAAAGGGAATGTTAATCCCAATATACATCGATCCATTCGATATTATTGATCATATAGGGATAATATATTATCTCTTAATGCTTTAAAAAAACATATTCTAAGTGAAATATGTGTTCAGTATATAGATTTTGATGAAGTACATAGAAGATTAATCATATGTTCTGAAATTTATTGTTGTGAAATTAGAACATGATATTTTTTATGAGGAATAACTGATAGAGATGATGGATTATAGAGATAAAGTGACGCAAAACAATACTTCCAACCTTGTTAATGTTCCATGTTGAAATCATAAGTTTGGGGAAGCTATATGGGAACCTACAGATATAATGAGGTAGAATTAACCTAATTTTTTTCATATGGGTAATGAAATTTTAAGGGTGAAATTATTTTAATGGGGTAGAACGTAACAACCAAAAACTTATAGTTCTATATTTCTTTTAAACATGTGATAGATTGTCTTACACACAACATTTGACTAAAATTCACATATCTTTATTTAAAAAAGGTAAAAAATTACAATAAAAAATGGAATATATTACAATATTTCTAAAAAAAATAATTAAAATAATTACTAAAGGAATAAAATCAAATTTAAATAATAGTATAAAAAGATAGATATATTACTCATATCGATATTACTTGAGGATAATACCACTAGTAATAACTATTAAAAGAAAAAAAATATTGGGGATATGTTAAATATCCTTACAAATGAAATGATAGAATGAGATGAACAATTTTTATGAAGTGTGAGTGGTTATATGTATAGTAATTTATTATGATTTTGGGATTATATAGACATTGGTCTTATAAGGAATTTTTATATTGATATGATCATTGTACATACTAATAATTAATGGGATATATTAGAGGTATTATTCAATTAAAATATTTCCATTATAACATAGTCATTAAATTAATGAGTATAAATAAAAGTAACCACATTACAAAATATTTATAAAAGTTGATGCAAGTAATAAAGTTGTATAAGTCTTCCATATGTGGATCATTTTTCAAATTTTATAAAGGAGGTACTATTACTAGGGTTTTACCTAAACCAAACCCAATAATAACTTCAATAAGCATGACTTGAAGCAAATCAGCTATGGGAGAAATTCAAGCTTCTGGAAATCACTATGAGATCCAGGTTAGTTGAATCACCACTTACGAATACCACCATTTCTTGATTTTCTGTAATGAAATATGAGTAGGTCTTGAGGGGATTTATACGTATATTTTAGGATGATATAAACATGTTATTATTAATGTAATAAATGATATATAAATATATCTTTATTAAATTCATTTTTATACATTTCTCATTTTTATAAACTTAAATTTAAGAGAAAAATTATGATTAAATGAAAAAAGTTTGTTTTAACATTCACATAATGCATATTAAATGGAATGAAATGAGAAAACATTCATTTTAATGTTAAAAATATATATTCTAAAGAATTTTTTTTATGCGTCTTGTGTTCATATATAAAATTTAATTTTTGTTACTTTTAGAAATTGAATGAAATGAAATGTATTTAATATTTTAAATAATTATTTTTAAATTAGTTAATAAGTTCAATATGATTTTTTAACATAAAAATAAGTCACTGAGGTAAAAAATTGAGTTACAAAGGTAATGGTAAAATGTTGTAAAAGGGTTTAACTAAGGCGTAATTTCCTAAAATTTCATGAAACATTATATGAAAATGAGTGGATGATGGAATTTGTAACGTAATATAATATTATGTAAATTATTTATGAACTTTGGATCCACTTATAATGAGAAATTTGATACCTTACCCATTAAGGAATTAGTATCTTCAAACATGCCACTCAGCCTCACCTATAATAGAAACCATATACTTCTAAACTCAAATAATACTATTCATTATATTTTTCCCTACCAAAATTATCTCCATAGAAATCATCTCTCATGTTTATAAATATCTTATCATAAGAAGTTTCATGAACTAACTCAGATACCCTAGTACACTGATACTCGCCTTGGCTCTGACATATCCCAAAGGGCATTCCCAATCCACTTGGGTTAATGAATAGCACCTGGAATTACATCAAACATCAACGGGAACATTTTTTACACAATAAAAAACCATCGATATATATCAATAAAAGATAAATTAATAAATATTTGTTATACCAACCACTCATAAAGGATAAAAGTACCACAAGTGGATTGATAAAAAACCCAAAGTGATAACTAATCCACAAGATGACATAATATCTATCAAGAAAAATTCCAAAAATCCCCATATTATAAGTGGACCATAAATCCACTAGTCAACATCATCACTCTAGGGTCCCCTAAATTAAACCCACCCACCACCTCCTAGTGGTGCTTTCCCTTTTCCATGATATTACATAACATAGTCTACAAATTCCTGAAGGCAAAGGTAGGGTGTGTGCTAAAAAACCTAGTAGGACTTTACAAATTTTTCCATACGATGTTGAAATAATGAAAAATCAATTTATGAATAAAATTTAAATAAACAAGGATTGTGAATCCATCTTCACATTTTAGATCAAATCATCTTTCAAGTCAAACAGATGGAAAATATATCAAAATAGGCTTAAATAATCATTTTTCTTAAAATATAAAGGACATGAAAAAATATATAATCATTAGAATATAATAATAAAATCCAAACCAATCAATATTTTCATAAGAACTATGGTTAGTTAGTTACATTACAAAGGATTATAAAACTTCTTATCAATCATCATGGATAAGTGTGTGTTCACACATCCCTAGGTTTAGGCCATCAAGATAGAATTAATCAACTCCCCATCGGGGGAAATCATGTCGAACAAGGATTAATTAGACTAATATTTTTTAATACATTGAAAGGGAGTCAAATTTTTATATTACTTGTTGTAATAAGCCATTAACTACCAATACTCACATTGTAACGACCCAAACTTTCAATAATGGAAATCCCTATTGATCTAATTAAATGTATCTTTATGTAAAATGTTTATATAAAATGTCAACTTCTTTGGTTTTCTGTTTTTGAAATTTTAAATACTATAAATAATTGTGACCGTTGCTAATATATCTTTTGAATAGTGATCACATGATTATTATAAATATAGGGCTTTACCAAATCTAATTTACTCAGACAAAGGAAGCGATGGCTTCATCCAGTAGATGTGCCCCATATGAATCCCATTTGTCAGAGCTCGGAAATTAGGTTACATATTTTGGCTTCTCTCTTGAACAAGCCCAATTCGAGCTTGAATATGTTAAGCTTGATTGGGACCGACTATGAGGGAAGTGGAAGTTGATAGATATTACCACCCGAGAAATGTTATCCAAGCCACCTCAAGAGTCTATCACCATCGCACACCTTACTCTTCGGTCTTATGAGGGTGTTATAAGGGGTTATATAACAAGACCCTAGTACTATGGTTATGTACATTATTTTTGTACACAATGAATATACTTTCATTTTATTATTGTTACCTTGTAAATAGTTTTTAAATCTCAAATAGTATTTTTTTAGTTAATGTTCAACTAAGAAATCTATTTTGATGAATTAATGGATTTTTGAATTAAATAATATTTTAATAAATAATATTATAATTATTAAATTAATTTTTATTAAATATAAATGATCATATAATTTTATGAATGCAATTGTAATTTTTATTAAGGTTTGAAAGCCATTTTTGTCAAAACCTATGAATTATCGATAAATGTTAGTTTTTATATTAAAATTGAAAATTAACATATATAGAAAATTATTTAGATAAAATGAATATTATTTCTGGAATCAGGATGTCGGAATTATCCAATGGTGAATGTTTCATAATTTTCTGAGACAACCAAATTTTTGGGTAAAAATGAAATACCGTTTAAATATATAATGTGTTTTATGATATCATAATGACCCAATAGTGATGTAATAAAATAATATAAAAATTATTTTCGGCCAATATATGTTTTAACATTAAAATAATTTGATTCTGGGTTTGTTTGATTTATTTTACAAATCTTTAGTGGACCCTTCAAGACTTATTAAACATTTTGTCTTTTTAAATTGTTTTCCTTGGGAGTGTGACTCACCTCCACATAATTAACCCCATTAATTTAATAATTTAGGACTTTGGCCTTATAAAATATGGTTTTACACTTCCTTTTCCCAAAAACATGGGAAAAAACCATGGGATGGTTTGTGGTTTGGATTAGTTTAATGTGAGGTGTCCCAAACCTAAATAATAGAGAATTCCCTCACCCTTTTTATATAAACCCACCCATGCTCCCACATCCTCCTCACTCAAAGCCTTTTTATTTCATACAAACTCTTCCCTTATCTCTCTATAATCCTCCCAAGGTTCCCCAAGCTACCAAGAATTCTCTCTCAAGCCTCTCTCAAGCCTTTGGAAGCACACTTCCAAGTAAGGGTTTTCTTCATTTCTCATTTTTGTCCAATATTATTTAAGTTGTTATGCACTTTTAATTTAAATTATAAATGTTGGGGTATGATTTCTAACCTCCCTAATACTTCCCTATTTATGTTTTAATGATGGGATACCCCTTTCTCTTTCATTAAATGCCTCCCATATACACCCGTCACTATGCTGAAATTCCGAAAGGAATTTCTCTCTTCTCATTTACATTCAAGAAATTATTTTGTATCATGAATCTAAATTACATTAAATTTTTGGGAAATGTATCTTTATAACCCACTTACTATCCATGTCATGTAAATGTTATGAGACACCCATTTCTCTCTCATCAACTATTTTTATGAGTTCTTATTCACGCCGTTTTGCTGCCAAAATTGCACCGCGTTTTTCCAAGCCAAAGTCATTGTGTAGTGAATACCATGCCCATTTCTCTATCAAGGGTATTAACCTTTATGCACATTTACATATTATTTAAAGAGTTTCAAATATGTATTCCACATTCGCTTATCGTGGAATAAATGATTATGTTGAATGATTCAATGTTTTATGATCCATGTGGCACACTTATGCATGAAATGAAATATTTAAGATGGGTGCACCCTAATAGCGATCTAATGCATTGGGTAAATTATAGTATCATGATAAATCATGTGAATTGGGTGTTTAATCATGATAATTCAAGTGAAATCAGGGTTTAATCATGCTTTATATGCAATGAGGGTTTACTCATGCTCCATGTGCAATGAGCCTTGGCTCATTCTAATACCATGTTAAGTGTTGTTGCCACATTTCCATGTTATGATTATCATGATTTATCATGCATTTATGTTTATTCTTATCTTGTTCTATATTTATATACCTATTTTCTAACATGTATTGTATTCCTCATGTTATTTCATGATTATTCCCTTACTGGGATTTATAGCTCCCCCTTTTCTTATTCATGTCCTCAGGTTATCCCATGCAATGCTAAGTACGAGGGAATGTACTGGTCATGTAAAATAATTTTTCAATAAAGATGTTGTATTACATATTTTAAGTTATTATTTAATGGTCTTAAGCCCGAAAGAGACTAGACCTGTCGATATTCTATGTTGTATCAAGTAAAGATTATTTAATAAATTATGTTTAATTGTGTAATAAAAAGTAGGGTTGTAATAGTTGGTATTGGAGGACTGGTTTAGTTATTTTTGGGATTTGGATTAGAAAACCATAGTGAAGTCTTAGAGATAAGAATAAGTATAATAAAAACATACCTAAGTATTGGTGAGTATTGATTTAGTTGTTTTTCAAGAAAATACATCACTGTCTGGATACGAGTAGGTAGAGGCAGTTCGAGCACAATTGTATCCTCAAGGTAAAACACGAAAGCAACACTTTGAGCTAGACTCAAACAGGAATTAGTGCACGACAATGAGCCTTATTGCAATCTTGGTTATGACACTCTCGGGGGATATTCTTTGGTAAATTCACAAGCTTCATATGAACCATTATTAAGGGACAAAAAAATTTCTTAATAATATATGTTAGAAAGTAGATCATGGATAACATGGACTAAAACCAATAGATTCATATGTTAAGGTAATAACTATTATTTATAAGTAATCAGTTTTGTCCTTGGATTACCCATTATGTGTTACCCATAACTTTCCTTTTATTCTATCCAATGGACGGTAAAAAGAGGACTCAGGCTAACAACCGATGTGAAGATCAATGTGATGACTGTACTAATAAGATGCCCAATCCAATGGGAGCGGGAATTACGAACTTTGTCATGCTTATCTCTCAACTAACTCAAGATTTTAATAGAACCATGGGTCAAGAGGAACATTCAACCCCCCTAATAAAGAAAAAGTCACTCTCTAGAGCTTCATGAGACGAAGGCCTCTTACTTTTAATGGATCATCCGATCTCTTAATTTCGGAACAATGGATCAACTCCATTGAAATGATCTTCTCAATACTTTAATGTTTTGAAAAAGAGAAGGTTATCATAGCTACTTATCATATGGAGGGTCAATCTGATCTATTGTGGACGTTGATCAAATATACAAAGCCTGAGGAGGAGATCGAGGCATTGGAATGGAAGGATTTCCAGAAGATGTTTTTGATAAATATTTTCAGCACACCCTTTGACTTAAGATTGAAAGGGACTTACTTGACCTCAACCAAAAAGATGATGAATCTATCGGAGTGTATGAGGAAAACTTTACAAGTCTTGCACGATACACCTCTGGCTTTGTCGTTACCCCTAAATTCAAGGTTGAACGCTTCTTTGGTGGGCTGAAATCAAGCCTGTGGAAAGCACTATAAATCTGTGAATTTGACAGCTATGAGGAAATTGTCCAATGTGCCCTTAAGGTTAAAACAGATATCTGAGAATCTCAGGGGTATCATGGGGATAAGAATCATGAGGTGGAATTCAATGCTGGTGGTCTGATGGATAAATTTTAACGGTGCGAAGAAGATCCTACACCCCAATTTCCAAAGGTGTGGAAAGAAACACCCCGGAAATTGCTTGAAGGGGATGAGGAAATGCTTTAGGTGTGGAAAATAAGTGCACCTGGATATTAACTATTGGAAATAAATACCCTCGGATGCGACAGAGTAGAGGAACGTTCCATTTGAACATAAATGCGTGGTTCATTGCTACAACTACAAAGAACCAGGACATCTTGAAAATTAGTGCCCTAACCCAAGGGTTTTTGGAGGCAACCAACAACCTCCAAGGCAGCAAGGGCGAGCTTTTGAGATCACTTCTACCGAAGTGAAACCCGACAATGAAGTGGTTATAGGTACACTAGTTATTCATTCAAGAATATCTAACATACTTTTTGATTTAGGTTATACTCATTATTTTATATCTCGTAAGTTTAGTAGAACAATCCCAACACCACCACAAATCATGGAAGTGAAGATTTTGGTGAGTATAGAAAATGGGGAAATCATTGCATACCATGAATATAACTCCTCCCCTGTCATAATATGTGGATTAAACTTCTTGGAGAACCTCATCATACTCCCTCTATTAGAATTTGATGCGATTCTTAGCATGGATTGACTTTCCTTATATAGAGCCAATATAAATTTTCGGGAGAGGGAAATCACTCTCTATATGGATAATCGACCCCCGATTCTATACAAGTGAATGGAGTAAGATGAATCTTCTTTAGCTCCATCATTTCAAGAAAGGATATTACTGCCCTATGAGAATTCATATCTGGATCAGATGATTTAGTCCAAGGAAACAACCATCCTTGAAGACATGCCTATTGTGATGGAATTTGCTGAAGTATTTCCCGAGGAATTGCCTGGTCTTCCTCCTAGAAGAGATGTTGAATTCTCAATTGATCTTATACTTGGGGCATTTCCAATATCCAATACTCCATATAGAATGGTTGTTGTGGAGCATGAGGAGCTGAAGAAACAACTACAGAAGAATCTGGATGAAGGGTTTATACGCCCAAGTACTTCACCTTGGGGTGCACTAGTCCTCTTCATCAAGAAGAAGGATGGATCAATGAACCTTTTCATCGATTATCGTGAGCATAACAAAATCATGATAAAGAATAAGTATCCTCTCTCACGAATTGATGACTTGTTCGATCAGTAGTGTGGATCCCAATACTTCTCTAGGGTGGATTTGTGGTCAAGATATTATCAAGTAAGGGGGAAGAAGGAAGATATCCCCATGACTGATCTTTGTATAAGATACGAGCACAATGAACTCAAAGTAACGTCTTTCAGACTCACTAATGCTGCAAAAATATTCAGGGAATTCATTAATAAAGTCTTTAGAGATTACCTTGACAAATTTTTGGTAATAATTATAGATGATATTCTGATATCCTCCAAAACCAAGGAGGATCATGAGGGGCCTCTAAGAACTATACTAGAGACCTTTCAGAAGAAGAAGGTCTATGAAAAGTACATAAAGTGTGAGTTCTGGTTGAAGTAGGTATCATTCTTGGGACATATCATCAGAAGCAATGAGATTCTATGGATCCCTACAAAACAGATGCAATTGATGGATGACTGAGGTCAACATCGGTAACAGATATCCACAGATTCCTGGGGTTAGCTGAATATTATCGGTGATTTGTGAGAAATTTATCACGATTTTTCAACCCCTTTACCAAGCTAACTCGGAAAGGGAGTAATGTTTTCTTGGAGTGATGAATGCGAAGAAAGCATCAAGGAGTTGAAAAAGAGGCTTATCACTGCGCCCGTTCTCACTTTAATCACAAGTGGATAACTTTTTGTGGTATTCAGTGATGCTTCAAAGAAGGTACTGGGATGTGTGTTGATGCAAAATGACAAAGTCATTGCCTATGCTTCAATGCAACTGAATGTTCATGAATAGAACTATCCAACACATGACCTCGAGTTGGCTGCAATGATCTTCACTTTGAAAATTTGGCAGCATTATCTCTTTGGGTAGAAGTGTGAAATATATATGAACCACAAACACCTCAAGTATATATTGACATGGAAAGAGTTGAACATGCGCCAACGAAGATGGTTAGATCTGATCAAAGACTATGAATGTTCAATCCATTACGACCCATGGGAAACCGAAAAAGGTGGGAGATTCCCTAAGTAGAAAGGACCCAATGATTTCATCATTGATGAGAATTGAAAAGGATCCAATATTATTATATTTGATGAAGATGGACATGGGAATCATAAAGAAGGGAACACCACCAATCATTTCAAAAATGATTACTCAACCATCACTTTTAGAAAGGTTAAAGGATGCTCAAAAGGATGATGTTGGAATTCAAGAAAAAGTGGAAGCTATTGGAAGAGGTAAATCCTCATAGTTTAATGTTAATGAAGAAAGAATTGTGATATTTGGGAAAAGACTATGTGTTCCATCAAGTCTGGAGATGAAGAAGGAACTTTGGGATGATGCAGATAGTTAAAATTTCTCTATTCTCCCAGGAAATACAAAGATGTATCGAGATCTTCATGAGCATTATTGGTGGGATAATATAAATATGGAGATCTCTAAATATACATTAAAGTTCCTAGTGTGTTAGCAGGTGAAGGCAGAGAGGAAGAAGTCGAAGGGGATGATTCAACCATTGCACATATCAGAATGGAAATTGGAGAACATCACCATGGACTTTGTCACTGGACTTCCGAAGACATCCAAAGGCAAAAATGCAATTTGGGTTGTTGTGGATCAACTTACAAATGAATCACACTTCATTGATATTCAAGAGGATTTCTCATTGGATCAACTAGAACTGATATATATCAGGGAATTGGTAAGGCTTCATAGAGTACCACTATCTATTATGTCTGATCGAGATCCAAGATTCACCTTTAAGTTTTGGAAGAGTCTTCAACATGCTCTGAATAATGAACAAAAATTTAGTACGGTCTATCATCCTCCAACTGATTGCCAATCCGAGTGGACTATCAAAACACTTGAGGACATTTTGAGAGCGTGCTCAATGGACTTCAAAGGAGGATGGGATCAACATCTTTCTTTGGTTGAGTTCTCTTATAAGAAGAATTTATACTCGAGCATCCAAATGGCACCCTATGAACCCTTTTATGGGAAATGTGCAAAACACCGACATGTTGGGATCAGGTCAGTGAGTGTAAGATGCTTAGACCATAAATGGTCGAAGAAATGGTGGAGAAGGTGAAAACCATTCAGCAGCATATCAAGGTAGCCCAAAGTCGACAGAAGTGTTATACCGATAACCGTAGATGAGACGTTGAGTTTAAAGTTGGAGACATGGTATTTCTATGCATAATTCCATGGAATAAGGTCATGAGGTTTGTAAAGAAAGGGAAGTTAAGTCCAAGGTACATTGACCCCCTCGAGATTCTTGGTCATGTCGGGGCAATGGCCTATCGACTAGAACTTCCACCTACCATGACCAAAGTACATGATTTATTTCATGTATCCCTCTCAAGGAAGTAAATACTGGACCCTTCACATGTACTCTCTTCAGAGGTGGTACAATTAGAGGATGATCTTTCTTATGAGGAGAAACCAGTGAAGATCTTATATCGTAGAGAAAAATTTCAACGATATAAGACAATGCCACTCGTTAAAGTGCAGTGAAAAAACCACAAGTTTGAAGATGCGACGTGGGAATCCGAGGAAATGATGAAGCAGAGTTATCCAAATCTATTTTAGTGTGGGAAAATGAAATTTTGATGGCGAAGTTTCTTAAGTGGGGAAGATTGTAACGAACCAAACATTCATTAATGGAAATCTCTCTTGATCTAATTAAATGTCTCTTTCTGTAAAATGTTTATATAAAATTTCAACTTATTTGGTTTTCTGTTTTTGGATTTTAAAATACTATTATGAATTGGGAGCGTTTCTAATATATCCATTGAACAGTGATCACATGATTAGTATAAATATAGGGCTTTAACAAATCCAATTTACTCATACAAAGGAAGCGATGACCTCATCCAGTAGACGTGCCCCGTACGAAGCCCATTTGGAAGAGCTCGGAAAGGAGGTTGCATCTTTAGGTTTTTCTCTTGACCAAGCTCAATATGAACTTGAATATGTTAAGCTCAAGTGGGACCACCTACGAGAGAAGTGAAAGTTGATAGAGATTATCACCCGGACAATGTAATCCGAGCCACCCCAAGAGTCTGTCACCATCGCACACCTTACTCTTTTGTATTATGTGGGTGTTATAATTAGTTATGTAATAAGACCCTAGTACTATGGTTATGTACATTTCTTTTATATAATAATGAATATACATTCATTTTATTATTGTTACCTTGTAAATAGTTTTTAAAGCACAAATAGTATTTTTTAGTTAATTTTCAAATAAGAAATATATTTTGATGAATTAATGGATTTTTTAATTAAATAATATGTTAATAAAATATTATTATTATTATTAAATTAATTTTTATTAAATATAAATGATCGTATAATTTTATGAATGCAATTGTAATTTTTATTAAGGTTTGAAAGCCATTTTTGTCAAAACCTATGAATTTTCGATAAATGTTAGTTTTTATTTTAAAAGTGAAAATTAACATATTTATAAAATTATTTAGATAAAATGAATATTATTTCTGGAATCAGGATGTCGAAATTATCCAATGGTGAATTTTTCATATTTTTCCGAGAGAGTCAAAGTTTTGGGTAAAAATTAAATACTGTTTAAATATATAATGTGTTTTATGACATCATAATGACCCAATAGTGATGTAATAAAATAAAACAAACTTCATGTTAGGCTAATATTTGTTTTATAATTAAAATAATGTGATTTTGTGTTTGTTTTATTTATTTTACAAAGCTTTAGTAGACCCTTCAATACTTATTAATCATTTTGTCTTTTTAAATTGTTTTCCTTGGGAGTGAGACTCACCTCCACATAAGCAACCCCGTTATTTAAAGAATTTCGGAATTTTTACTTATAAAATATTTTTTTTCACTTCCCTTTTCCAAAAACCATGGGCAAAAACATTGGGATGGTTTGTGGTTTGGATTATTTTAATGTGAGGTGTCCCAAACCTAAATAATAAAGAATTCCCTCACCTTTACTATATAAACTCACCCAAGCACCCAATTCCACATCACTCAAAGCCTTTAGAGTTCCTCCAACATATGACCTCCTCTATCTATAATCCTACCAAGGTTCCCCAAGCTCCCAATAAGCCTCTCTCAAGCCTCTCTCAAGCCTTTGGAAGCACACTTCCAAGTAAGTGTTTTCTTCCTTTCTCATTTTTGTCCAATATTATTTAAGTTGTTATGCCCTTTTAATTTCAATTATAAATGTTGGGGTATGGTTTCTCAGCACCTCCATACTTCCCTATTTATGTTTTAATGATGGGATACCCCTTTATCTTTCATTAAATGCCTCCCATGTACACCCATTTCTATGCGAAAATTCCGAAAGGAATTTCTCTCTCTCATTTACATTCAAGTAATTATTTTGTATCATGAATCTAAATTCCATTACATTTTTTGGGACATATATTTTTATAACCCCCTTACTATCCATTTCATGAAAATATTATGAGACACCCCTTTCTCTCTCATCAACCATTTTTATGAGTTCTTATGTCACGCCATTTCACTTCTGAAATTGCAAAGCGTTTTTCCAAGCCAAAGTCATTGTGTAGTGAATACCATGACAATTTATCTATCAAGGGTATTCACCTTTATGAGCATTTACTTATTATTTAAAGAGTTTCAAGTATATATTCCACATTAATTTATCATGGAATAAATGATTATGTTGAATGATTCAATGTTTTATGATCCACGTGGAACACTTATGCATGAAATGAAGTGTTTAAGAAGTGTTCACCCTAATAGCGCTCCTATGCATTGGGTAAAGTATAGTATCATGATACGTTATGTGCAATGGGTGTTTAATAATGATAATTCACATGCAACGAGGGTTTACTCGTGCTTAATGTGCAATGATGGTTTACTCATTCTCCATGTGCAATGAGCCTTGGATAATGATAATACCATGTTAAGTGTTGTTGCCACATTTCCATGTTATGATTATCATGCTTTATCATACCTTTATGTTTATGATTCTATTTTTCTCTATTGATGTGCCTATTTTCTAACATGTATTGTATTCCTCATGTTATTCCATGATTATTCCCTTACTGGGCTTTATAGATCACCCTTTTCTTATGCATGTCCTCTAGTTATCCCATGCAATGATAAGTACGAGGGAATGTAGTGGTCATGTAAAGGAAGTTTTCAATAAAGATGTTGTATTTCATGTTTAAAGTTGTTATGTAATGATCTTAAGCCCCAAACACACTAGACCTTTTGATCTTCTATGTTTTATCAATTAAAATTTAGTTATTAAATTATGTTTAATTGTGTAATAAAAATCAGGGTTTCCATACACATGTTCTTCAATCAATCAATTAATCAGTCTTGGGGAAATCATTCATTTCAATTCAATTCATCATTCATATTTCAAATTCCCAATTGAATGTTCAACATTCCATTCAAATTTCAAAACCTAAAAAATGGTTTTCATCAATTTCATTCCTTTAAAAATAAAATTTCATTTTAAGCTATTTTTTCAAGGATCAATATCAAATCATTTGTAGCCATCTTTCAAAAAAACACAACATATTTTTAAATCCTTTGAAAATAGGTTTTATTTCATAAATCTCATGACTTTGAAATAAATCAACTTATAATCTCAATTCAATGTTTAAAAAATAGTTTAAAATATATTTCAAATTAATAGATAAATCATGTTTTCAATTGTAGGGATAATCCTTAAAGAACAAATTACCATTAATCACATGATCAAAAAATCACCCAAATTGGGAACTTCCAACAAAGAATCAAAGGAGAGAGAGATCCATGATATGTACCTAGAATAATGATCCCTGAAAATAAGGATACAATGAATTAAAAACATGATGATTCATTAATCCAAATAAAGGAGGGAAGAGGAAAGAGGAGGTTTGGAAATCTAGTAGATACAGACATACTAGAGAGATATCAAATGCATCCAATAATGCATTTATCTGAGAAGAATAGTGGTTAGAGGATCCAAAATACTCTCTTAAGAGCCTCCAAAAGAAAAAGAGTTGATCTAGACTTGAATGAGATGTGTTAGAATAATAAAAGGGGCTTCAAAACTTTAAAACTTGTAGAAAACATAAATTCACGCTTCAACCCCTCATGGATATGGTGAAGAAGTGGTGAAAATAACCCCTACCATAGCAAAGTATGAGATACCACACCATAACCACCCCTAACCAATTAGACTCTGGAATCTATGGCATAGACTGTGGCCAAATACCCTTTAACCAGGGTAAGTATATGATGCATCTTACACACTACGCCGAAGATACTCCCAAATAAGTCTAAGGCCCCACAACCGACAACATGAAGTCGTATTCCATAACCCACTGTCGATGATGAATCCATACCCAATTTGGAAGAGGAATTGAAATTTTCTATGCTAAAGTTGTGTGATAAATGCCATAACTATCCTATCTTATGGCACATCACATCACCTCAATTGTGCAGTCCTCTATAGAAAGGAATATATTTTTCATCAACTCTAAAATCATACTCAAAACTATACCCACACAAAAGGTGTTCAATGAAAATAAATTATAAGTACTTGAAAGTTGGTAATAGGATATTAAAATCTCCACACGATAAATGATTTCTTCCCTTAGAAATACTATCATGAAGACTCTATGTCAAGGAGATAAAGAAACTTATATCTCATTAGTTCCTCACACTTCCAAGTCTCATGATAATTAGAACTATGTTTCTAGATCTCTCAAACCAAAGTTATATACTTCTTAGGAAGAACCTTTGTATCAGAATAAATGATCCCAATAAGATGATCTATCATGGATAAATTTGGTTCAACATCAATTTCCTCCCTACAAAAATATGAGATGGGGATGAGAAAAACTTTTGAAGTTGTGACGCATGAAAAATATTTTTAATTGATGTAAACTAAAGATGAAAGAATAAATGGTAATCCACCATCCCAATCTGACCAATAACATCAAATTGTCCCATATACCTCGATGTAATATTTTCCTATTTCCCAAGCTGTTGGTGAACCAACCAAGGTGAAACTCTCAAAAATACTTGATAACTAATTTAAAAATCTAAAGGGAATATACGATGGCTAGCATGGTGTTTATACAATATATATTCTTCCATAATTCTATAATGAATTAAATGAATATTTTCAATCATATCCTAGACCAAAATAAGTCCCACCAAGGAAGCTTCACCAATCTCTAACCCAAAAAATATAGATTTACATGGGTTTCCATACAAGGACTCAAAAGGTTCTATACAAATGGATGAATGACTAAAAGTGTTGTATGAAAACTCAAACATCCCCAACTGGATACCCCAAGATCCACCAAAATTGAGAACCTAAGAACAAAGCAAGTATTTCAAGATATATAAAGCTAATTTTTTAATCCATTCATATTTGGATGATAAGATGTGTTCAAACTAATCTAGGATCCCATTTCCTTCAAGAGGCATCTCCAAAAATTAGAATTAAAAGACGGATCCCTATAAAAAACTATAATAGATGGAACTCCCCACAATATGATAATATCCTACATATACAAGTTTTCTAGGTACTTAACTTTGGCTGTATTAAGAGTGGTTATAAAATAAGAATATTTGATCATCCAATTGATCAATACCCATATTACATTCTTCCCATATGGGATATGAGGAATCCCAACCATGAAATCCATTATAATCTCATCCCACTTCCATGTCCTCACAGAAAGGGGATGAAGAAAACTTGAAGGTGTTTAGTGCTCATCCTTGACTGGTTGGAATGTAAAACAATGAGAAAAAATAGAAATGTCCCATCACATACCTTACTGCCAAAATCATCACATCATATCATAGAATATCATAATTGTGCGTGGGTACACTTACCACTATGAATTGTGGAAATCCCCCGCCATGGCCTCTTTCATAAGTAAAGGTACGATGTACTAGTTTCAGAAACATAGGATACCCTTTAAGGAGAATAAATAATTTCCAATGGTCTACCCACCATAGCGAGAGTCCATAATTCCACAAAAATAATCATCATGAATATTCTCTTAAAGAATAATCTCGAGATGTGAGGAGTTTAACTATACACCTTTCAGAACAATATTAGAATCAATGTCCCGAACTCCCAAGCGCGTGTGAGAAAAGGGATCCATTCGGTTCCATTATTCCAAGGATTTTTTCACGGTATGGGTTAGAAGATTCTTGCTTAAATAATCAAAAGTGACATTCTCATTAATAGGGTATTGGAAAATATTGAAATATAAGTACTCTAGGTATAACAACTATCACCTCTATCAATGATTCAATTATTTCTGGTAGAAGACATAACTTTGGCTCTTATGATCAGAATAAATGGTAAACCTTTATATGGAATGGTAATTAATTAAACTAATGAGATCATGGATCATGGATATGAGTTTTAGATCATGTTTAAAATAATTATTCTCATGTGTATTATGTTTTTGGGAACCATAGGACACCATATGTTTTCCCAACATGAGAATACAACCCAAAACTAGACAAGATTCATAAAAAAAGACCACATAGCCCTACCAAGACTCTAAAGAGTAAAAATTGAAATAGAATTAAAAATACTTTTCAAATAATTATTTTTTTATATTTCACATCACAGAGAATATTCACTTATTTTTGAGTGAGTGAGATCACTAGAGGATACAAATTCAAGATTTATTTTACAATCTAGCAGTGATATCCCACTAAACCAAAGAAACTCTAAATCTCGAAGATGTTGCATGGTTGTTCCCATGTCATAATAGCTTTCAAATTCTTAGGATAATCTGAAATACCGTGTTTTGAGACCACACATCCAAATAAATTCTCTTCATTAATACAGAAAATATATTTTGATTGCTTGGTACAAAGTTTAATATCTCTCAAAAAATTTTAGAACTATTCTCAATTGATGCACATGATCTTACTTGGTTTCAGAGTAAACTAATATTTTATCCAAAAATACCACTACGGTTGATTCAAGTTACCCATGGAATATCTTGTTCATAAGACCCATAAAAACTATTGATGTACTAGATAAACCAAAATGCATCACAAGGTATTCATAATGTCCATACATACTCTTGAAGGCAGTCACTGAGATATCATATTCTTTTATTACTAATTATAAATAACCAAATCAAAGATCAATATTTGAGAAAATATTCAAACCTTTCAAATAATAAAAAAAATAAACTATCCAAGGGAACACATACTGGTTCTTTATCATTACTTGGTTTAGTTTTTGGTAATCAACACAAAGATGAAGTTTTCCAACGACCTCTTTTCAAAAATAATAGGATAAATCGCATGTGACACACTCAGGTGTATGAATCCTTTATCAACAAAATCATCCAAATGGTTCTTCAATTATTTTAGTTCATCTAGTTCTATATGTTAAGTGTGAATGGACATAGTCTGGGTACTCTTTTACAAATCAATGGAAAAATATACTTCCCTTACTGGTGGAAAACTAGAAAATTTAGATGGAAACACACTGGGAAACTCAAAGTCCTCTAGAGAATGATTGTTTCTCAAGTATTCTTACTACATATCAAAATAAAACATAGATACTACCCTAACCAACTTTAGAAAAGGTGGTCTGACTCTGCTCAACCATTAGTCCCATTATCCACAGAAAATAGGGTACACCTCATTTGGGGTAGTAAAGGAGACCCACCAAAGATAACAGTCAATCTGAGATTTATAGAAAATTATCCAACCCATTTTGAGAATTACATCAATAGGTTTCATGTTAAGGACCATAAAATTATAGATAAGAATAATCTATTATAAGGAGAATACAGAAGAAGGGAATATAAGACACTTCTCTTTATTTGTTCCATGGGGAATTGAAATATCCATCAGATAAGACATAATATCTGTAGTAAGGTTGAAAAAATAAACAAAATGAGTCTATATGTTTGAATTAGATAAACCATTATCAAATAAAGTAGTAATTTAATATGAAGATATAGTGATGGTACCTCTAACTATCACTGGTCCCACATCGGCTTCCTCTAGATACACTTTCAGTGTATGAAGAAGCTTCATTATAGATGCCTATGAATTGAACTCCATAGTTCTTGAAGCATCTAGTTTCAACATAGTTATTTTTGGTGCTGATTATACTATTCCATTTTGTGGGGTAAAAAGGACATGGCATAACTTTTGTAGGTGTTCGGAGTGAACATATTAGGCATAAATCTTCAGTGCTTCAATAAAACCCTGCATAAAATCCCCAATCTTTCCACACTTAAAGAAAGTCATCGAGCCTATACCAAAAAACACAAAGTTATAAAAAATTACTAATATCATGATCCACCTTGATTATTATTATGGTTCTTATTTCCATTATAGAAACTAATAAAACTGACACCGGGAGAAAGAGGAACTCCTATCTACCATGACTGACCAGCTAGGTCAAGATCCTCCATCAACACTCTATCTAACACGTCATCATAATAAGTGAGATTTAGCATGAAAACCTAAGATTATATATTCATTTGAATACCCATAAAAAATATTCATGCCTTTATTTTCTCATTTTTCAGCACCTCAAGAGAAAACTAAACAAGTATAGAAAAATAATTCACATATCGAGTCATGGTCTTATCACACTATTTTAGGTTGAGAAACTCTATATAATTTTCCAAGACCATTTAGTCTGGATAAAAATATTCTATAAAGAGGTATATGATGCCTTTCCACACTAATTATTTAAATTTATTCTCTATAGACTTTAAATTATTTCACTTACATCTAGGTCCATCAAGATTGAAGGTAACAAACATCACTTTAATAGAATCATGCATTTGAAAAACTCAAAAAACAGATCAATATTTTTCAACCAAACCCCTGCCTCTTGAGGATCATTAGATCCTTGAAAAAATAGTGGGTTCAAGAAAATGAATTCTTGATGTTGATATCTAAATTCATCCCTTCGAGGTTCCACTACCAGAGCCCAAACAAGAATGGGTGATGGATCATATCCTAGAGCATAGATATAACACACCACTATCTCTATGTGGTTATGATCAACTAGGGGGTCCACTTGAAATAGTTTTTTAGTATGTACTTATAAAGGTATATTCAAACATATTCTTAGGAGAATGGTACTATACAATATCAATAGGAAACACTAAAACATCAGAAAGGATACTCTGATCATAAACTCAATAAAGAGATTCGGGAATACCAATTACATTAAATAGAATTTAAAATTCTAGGATTTCAAAATACTCTAATAAAATTGAGAAAATTATATAATGAAATAAATTTATTTCTCCATGATAATTTTCACAAACACCCATGGTGACTTATGACCTGATACGATAGTAGATACCCAGACACTCACTCATAACTCCCCCTTAAGTCCTAACAATTCTACCTCCTGTATACCATGACATCCTAGAATGAGTACCAAAATTAAGTAAAGGAACTCAACCATGCCCCTTTGATCCCACTTTATTATGAACAATCCCAGATAACCTAGTGCACTAGTACCCAAATAAACTCTAACATAGACCGAAGAGAATTCCAAATACCCATGGTTCAAAAACTAGCACCTAGAATCATATCAAACATCAAAGATAATGGGTTTTATCTAAGTAAAAACCATTTATACATAATTTTGGAAAATAAAATAATAAAAATTTGATACACCACACAATCCTTAGGGATAAAAGTACCAAAATGAGACTAAGAAACATCCCAAAGCGATGAATCATACAAAATACAACACAATATTCATCAAGAAAAAGTATAAAAATCACGATGTAACAAGTGTACCATAACTCCCCTGGCCACCATAATCACTCCAGGGTCCCATGAATCAAGCTCTCCCACCACCTCCAAGTGTAACTTTCCCTTTTCCTAGACTAGGCATAACATAATCTATAAATTCCAGAATCAAAAGGTAGGGTGTGAGCAAAATAACCCAATAGGATCACACCAAGTGTTCCATAAGTAGTTATAATACTAATAAACCATTTTATTATTAAATTTAGAATAAAATATTCATGAAAATCCATTTTATGATTTTAGTCAAATCATATTTCAAGTCAAAAATATGAAAAATATATTAAAACAAGGTTGAATGAACATTTTTCCAAAAAAATGTAATGGATATGAATAATACAGTTCTATAATCACTAGTATGTAATAATCAAATCAAAATCAAGAAATAAGTTCATAATCCCCATGGTTAGTTAGTTATAGACAATAGGATCCTCACACATCCAAGTCAATTATCAGGCTCAGTGTGTGTATAAACATCCCTTAGATGGGGATATTAGGATAAAATCAATCCACACCCCATTGGGGAAAATCATGTCAAACAATTTTTAGTTAGAGTTTTCATCATCAATCTATTTATAGGGAGTTATTGTCCTCAAATTCTTTTCCTAATCACCCACTATCGACCCTGATCAACTAGTTCTTTAATCAATCAATCCACCATGGGAAAATAATTCATTTAAATTCAATTCATTATTCACAGTTCAAATTCCCAATTACATCCTAAAAATTCAAATTCAATTTCAAAACCAAAATATTGGTTATCATCAAGTTAATTCCTTTCAAAATTAAATTTCATTTTATTATATTTTTCTCAGGAATAAACATTAATTAATTTTAATCAATCTTTTATCAAATCACAATATATTTTAAAATCCTTTGGAAATTTGTTTTATTTTCCAAATTTAATGTATTTTAAATAAATCAAAAAATCATCATAATTAATGGTTTAAAAATAGTTTAAAATTAATTTCAAATCAAGAAAGAAATCATGGATTCAATTGTAGTGAAAAACCTTATGGACACACATACATTTAATCACCAAATAAAAAAATCACCCAAATTAGGAACCACCAACAGAGATTAGAATGTGAGGGAGATCAAGGAGAATTACTTAGAATCATGATCCATCAAAACAAGAAACCAATCCATTAAAAATATGAGTATTCATCACTCTCAAGGAAGGATAAAAGGTGAAATAAGATGATTCAAAATATAAGAGAGATACACTTACCAGAGAGATATCAAATTCCTCCATAAGTTTTTTAATCCAAGAAGAATGGAGGTTGGAGGAGCCAAAATCCTTTATTGAGTTCCTTGAAAATACAAAGGGTTGAGTGGGTGTTGATTTAGAGGTGTTGGAATAATAAATGTGGGTTTGGGATTTTACATCTTTGAAAAACCAAAAGATCACGCTGTAACCCCCCATTAATATGGTGAAGAAGTTTTAAAAATAAAACATTCCATAAAAATTTTCCATAGATCACACCACATCTACCTTCGATGAATTAGACTCCTAAATCCAAGGTATAGACTGCGCCCATATTCGTTTTACCAATAGTAAGGCTACAATGAAACCCACACACCACCCCATAACTACCCCTAATAAGGAAGAAGTTCCACAATTGAGCACTTGAGGAACTATTCCACAGCATTATCTTCACTCCAAAGTTGTAAAAACATGGAAGAGGCATCAAAATTGGATATTCAATATCTATGTGCTCTATGCCGCAACCATACTCTCCTACGTCATAACCACTCACCTCCATGGTGCAACAACCAGTAGAAAGGAAGATTTTTTTTTCAAAAAATATAAAAGGAGACCTAGAACCACACCCAATCAAGTTTTGATTAAATATATGGAATAATAAGTATACAAAACCTAGTAATGGGATTTTATAAGAAGGATTCATTAATCTATCACTTTAAATAGGTTTTATAAGAGCATATTTAAGTATTCAATGTAACTGTTATCCTATACATAGTCATTTTCTTTATATTTTTTATCATCTTATTCTTAAAAAATATATATAAATAACTTTAATATAAATATTTTTAAAACACTAATGTTATATGAAGTTGATATTATAGCTATACAATAACATTTTCACATTCATTCATTCGGTATGATGTGTTCTTGCTTAGGTCAGTTCTACCACCTACATGAATGATGCTAAAATGGATATATCTTAAATGAATAGTAAAATAAAAATATTATAAATATGATATAATAATTCTTAATTTAAGATGTTTTCATAATGATGGAATAAAAGTATATATAATTTATATTATTAATGAAGTAAAATATTTTTCATTAAATCAAAATTCACCAAAAGGATATTTTAACTACTCTTGATAAACTGTCACCATAATTTCCATTAGAATTAAGAAATATGTCAAAAACCCTAATTACCAATATTTTCCTTTTTTAGGTTTTGATAAAATGATCAAGGATTAATGAATAGAACCTTTATACCAAATCTAATGCAAAACAAATGGGAAAATTAACACGTGGATGTTAATTTTACAATCGAATGATTTATAAATTGGTAATAAGAAATTATAAATCAAATATATCAAGGAAAACAAATATAAATATTATATATATATATATATATATATGAATAGGAAATAAAAAATTTATAATAAAATAGGTTAGATAATTTTCGACCATGTGGGAATCCATGGTAATGGATTTCTTACCAATTTCTCTTCATTGAGGTGTGCTTCGTATTATGAACCTATTTTAATTTATATGGTTTATATAATAACTCTTTGAAATATTTTATGATAATTATATTTTTATTCATGGTATTTAATGTTTCATTTTAAGTTATATCTTTCAATGGATTTCGATTCAAAAGTCTCAAAAGCTGCAAGGGTTGTTCGTGACTCAATATTTATTCCTTGAGTCGTAGTATAGCTTATATTATTTTTCTAATTTTTTATATTCTAAAATTTCTATAGTTCATATGGAATTTTTTATTTCAATTTTTGGAAATTACATTTTTATATGAAAATAGTATTCTTTGATGGATTTATTCTCTATAAAAATATAAAATTGTCAAGAATAATTCTCATCCTCTCTTTAGTATATTTCTCTTCCATTTATATATACTTTATTACCAAAAGGTTTTCTTTTAATATTTTAAAAGATAAATATATATTAACTTATGAAACCTTTATATTTCTCTTTACCTTTTTTAGACATAAATTATAGCTCTTTAATTGATGTGTATTTTCTCTGAAAATGCCTGAAAATATTAAAAAGATAATTTCTTTTCACATTCATATATTCTATATCTTACATTCCATATTTTGATACATAAAATTTATTTAATTTCATGATTACATTACTAAAGATGCATTTTAATTTTTTTTTTAAATTTTTTCCACCCACTTAAAAATGTTTTATTGAAGGTGACTTGTAATTTTGTCTTTTTATGAATGTTTTAGGAAAAATATTTTTTATAATTTTTCACTTCCCTTATCTCTAAAATATCTATCTACTATGGAGTTATTTTTTAGTAGTTACCCTCTAAATTAAATTATGATACACTTTCTTTGGGAGATTCATTTTTTTGGTATTAATCAATCAAATTCTTTATTCTATTTTATATGATACCATTCAAAAATTTCATGTAACTAATTTTCTTTCCATAGGATTTTATGATAAGATTCAGGATAAATTTTATATGTTACACATATGTATGGTTTATCATTATATGATCAATAGATCTGATATATCCCTCTAAAGAATTGGTTAAATATTTATATCTCATGAGATAATGATGTTATGTGTGAACCTTATTGATATGTTCGTAACCTTAGGCATTGACCTTATTAATATGTTATAACACTCTTCTTGTGAAATATTTAAATGTTCACTACTCTATGCATGGACCTTATTGATATGTTCACAATTATTTTCTTATACCTTATTAATATGTTCATAATTATATACATGGACCTTACTGATACATTATTTATTCTATAACTGGAACCTATTGATATGTTTACAAATCTATGGGTGGAATTAATAGATATGTTCCAAAATCCATGCACAAACCTAATTTAATTTAGATATGTTCACCATTTTATGGTCTATCTTTTCTTATATTTATTCCATATTCCAATTTTATACTTCAGGTCTCATGATTATTGTCTTATGATTTATTATACTTATAACATGACATTTTTTATCTCTCTATGATGAAAATTTTGAGGTTATGTATCCTTATATCATTCACTATGATAAAATATTATGCTACATGTTATTTTTAATAATATATTTCTCTAATTTTCATGTTTTCTCATGTTCAAAATATCCATCCCTTCATGAATCATTTGTATTTTTTTCTTTTTACTAATCATTTGAGTTTAATAATTATGTTTCACATTTTCTATGGGAGTTACATGCAAGAATATGTATCTGAAGAAGTCATATAAGGAGAATTTTGTGTGAGATATTGAAGAAATAATGTGGAATAATACATTTATATAGCTAACATACTATCCAAAAAACATTAATATTATCATATTATATTTTTTATTGTGATATGTGGCATATAAATCATGAAAATAATATTTTAATGGCTCAGACCTCCCTAGTCCATTAATTTGAGAAAATCTAGTATTTGAGGTGTTCTGGGAGGCAACCGCGACTTATTTCACAAGTTTTCCAAAAATAAAGTTTTTACAATGGTAGGTAGAATTGGTAGGTAGAGTCAACAGGGGGAATTGGTAGGTTGTATGGGTAGGTGTCTTCAGTGAGTGGTATCAGTGAGTCATATCGGTGGCTTGTGTTGGTGACTCTTGTTTGTGAATCGCGTCGGTGACTTACTGATGGTAGGTTGCAATGGTGGATCACTGAAGATAGCTCACATTGGTGACTCATTCAATGGTGAGTCATGAAATAGTGACTCATCCATCAATGATTTTCCATCAATAGATCACATTAGTGAACCACCCAATGATGAGTCATTTTGATTGTTTTCAAAATTTCCAATTTTCCCAATTTTTCTTGTTTCACCCATTTAACAATTTAATTGACGTAAATTGAGTTTAATAGAATATTATATCATTTTTAAAGCCTTTTCAAAGGATATAAATTAAATATTTATTTTAATAACACTCAAGAGACTTTAAGTTAGTCAAAAAATTTGGTCATGATTGTGATCTGACATTAATGGATTTTAAAACTATTCCTCTATTGATATAGGATCAGGCCTTTCTAAAGTCAAGATCCTTTCTCCCTTGTGTGTTTTCTCTTTTCCCTTAGTGCTTGGGAATCCTGAAACCCTTATTACTTGAGTTATATTTTGTTTTTGGTGATCCCCTTGTATCGTGTATCCCTAGGGGTTCCTCCAGCTTGCACACTCCCTATTTTGGTGTTAGGAGAAGTTACCGATCATCTGTTCTTACAAGTAGGGATCCCTTTATCTCTTTTTAAATTGTGTATCGCATGGGGTTGGTGTATGAATGTTTTCTATGTTAAGGATATTGAATTCAAGTTTAATTAATATAATTGATTTGGATTTTAAAAAATAAATAGGGGTTAGGAAAAAGTGAAACATGCTTCTTTTTTATTGGTTACTGATATTGTGATCTATATAGGCTATATGCCTAATAAAAATCATGGCCATTAGTGGTCTTTTTTTTTCACCTATGGTGGATTATAGATGTTTATTGTTGATACTTTGTGAATGAATATATATATATATTAAATTGATTAACCACATATATTTGGTTAAATAAATGGATGCCTCAAGATGTTACTTTCTCTGTGATAAATCCTAAATTCTCAAAGTGGAATTAAATAATTAGTGTTTTCTAAATTTTAATTCACATTTATTTGTTAGTGTGGCTGTGGGATATGTGTTTCTTAGTTCTGTATTGTGCCTTGGGAGGTTATGTGGTGCTGGGATTGAGAGCATGGCTATTTCTGGGGTGATACAGGTGGTATAATGGAATATCAGATTGAGAGATTAACTGATTGGGGAATGGATGGGCAGTGGTTGAGTGGCGAGGTTGTAGGTCTGGGTTGTGTTATGGTTATGTTTCCATTGTGATGGGTGTGGTGTTGTTATATAGCGTAAATTTAGGGTTTTTTTATGATGAGTTTCATTTCAGGGTTTGGGTGTAAGTTGTGCGATTTCTTGTTAAGAGGATGGATTGGGTGAAATGAATTTTAAGAATGATGATGGAAGTGGTTGGTATGGGTGTTAAATGAAGAGGAAATGTGAAGTAGATTGTTTGGATGTGTGGTTTGTCACATGGTTTGATTGGAGACTCTCTGCCTTCTAATAATTGTTTCCAGTGTTGTGATTGGTAGTTTCCCAGGTAGGGATGGAATGAATAAACGACATCCTTAATAAATAATGATAATTGGTTAAATGATTTGGTTGTGGGTATGTTGGATTTGTGGATTATTGTGAGTGGATTTAATTTTCTAACATCCGAAGTGACTATTCCTAGTGTTAAATAATTCATTTAGAGGTAGAATCAAAGTAGGCAGTATCATAGGGTGGTTAATTGTTTGATTGAGAACCCATAGGTTGGTCTTGAGTTTTTGATACTATATATACATACCTATATTTTCCATGTGTTTTCTATGTGCACCCCACCATATTTGAGCACCATGTGTCGAACACCACCATTGTTACAGGGTAGGGTGTCTTTTCCAAACATCTGAGTGAGAGGATGGATGATTGGACACCTGCTCTTCCTTGATCCATCATCCATGCAGTGTTAGCCCAATATCCTTAGGGCATGTCGTGGTTTGTGGGTCCCACATGTGTTCAGACGAGTTTTGGTTTCCTTGGTATCTTTGGGATGAGATGTGGTGTTGTACGTGGCCCAGGTGTCTACGTGTAGGTTGTGGTGTGGTGTGGCCTATGTGTCTTTGGGTAGAACATAATGTGGTATGTGGCCCGGGCATGTGTTGGCGGGTTGTGATATAGTACTTTCTGAAGAGGTAGGAGCACCAGGGAATTTTCTGTTAGGGTCTGAGAGCTTCTTATAAGTGGTAAGGTTGTGAGGGGTACCCAAATATATATGTTCTTACTATATTAATTTACTTTAATTGTGTTACTTGGTCATCATTCCTTAGTGAGGTGGGGATGGCTAGTATACCTTGTTTGGTGCTTTTGGTTTTTTCTATTTTCTCACAGGTTCATTAGTATGCTTCTCCACTTGTGTATAAGAGACATTGATTTTTCCCTACTAAGTATACTTATATGCTCACCCTACATATATAAATCTACTTTTTGGTTTCTAAGAGGACTATATGGACCATGATGGGCATTACTAGCTCATACATTGGGGACAGTTACTGTGTCGCTACTTAAATTTTCTTTTGGTATTTACATTGGAGACTCTTACTTTTGAATTAGTTACATTTTAAACATGCATGTAGGATGGATTTTGGTTTTCATTTATATATATATATATATATTCTTGGATTTTTTATGAGGTTGATACATCTTATCTCACAATCGTGGTTAATGTAAAAAGGGCAATGGCACCAATTTTTTTTGTGAGATTTGTATACCCTTGGTGCTGGTCTCCTCCCCAAGGCCTACTGAAGGTGGGACTCCTAGTTAATTATCTCTCTTTATTCATTTCCATCTTATAGGGGCCTATTTGGAGGTGGGTGGGGGCCGTGATAGAATGATATCAATTCCTGATTGTTGAGAGATAATATAGAGTTTGGAATTAGGCACTGTGAGGATTGCATTGGTTGGTAGGACTACAGTGTTAAGTGATCTTGGTGAGTGATGTAGGCTCGGGAAGATCATCTAGGACATAGGATTTTAGGGCCCCCATGGTCTAATTCAAGGACTCTTCATCTACCAAACGACCAAGTGAAGATACACCATTTGTAGGGTAGACACCCTAGGATAGGTACATACATCATAATGACTTGTGTTCTTGTTTGAATTGTGAGTTTTGAGGAATTTGAATAAATAATGAGTTAAAAAGAATCTTAAGTAGATTTATATATTACTCAGGATTAAAAATTACTTATTTACCTTTCAACTAAGTAACCCGATCATCTTATTCATGTAGTAAAAGTAATGGAGGCTCAGTACGCTGACCCGGTCGATGGGAGGAGCATTGACCCAATGAAGGATGATGACTAGTGGAAGAAAATGTTTTGTGCTTTCCAGCAATAAAATCTAGGAAAGTATGAGGGAAGTGTTTCAGATCTAGAGATAGAGAGTTTCATTGAGGATCTTGTGATCACCATCAGCTTAATCCAGGTTCCGATGGAGTGTTGGGTTCCCTTAGAGATGATCTAGATACAAGGTGTTGTGCATTAGTGGAGGATGATTTACCTGGGGAAGAGGAAGGAGGATGATGTTCTGTGGGTCGATTTTGAGAAGGATTTCTAAGAATAATTCATTTATTCTACCATGAAGTCTGAGAAGAGGTAGGATTTACTCTCCTTAATACATTGGAGTTTTTCGGTATGAGAGCTGGTGATCTAATTCAAGAATCTACTTCATTTTTCTCTGGATCTCTTTCGGGATGAGGAGTCTCATGCGAGACGCCTAGAGGAGGCACTTTTTCTTTCTCTCCATTATGTGGATACTACCATTACCATGAATACATATTTGGAGGTCCAAAATTAAATAGAAGTAGTTTAGAGGATAAAATCACAAGGAGGCCTACCGCGAGATGAAGGTAAGCCTAGTTTTTTGTAAGGGAAAGTTTATCCGCAATAGGACTCAAGTGCTAGGGCCTTCGAGGGTCCGACTATTGGGGAGGTGACCTTAGAAATTTCCATTTCGACCTTCTGGTCCTTGTGCTTATCTTGTGGGACTGGGGCCGGTGTATTTTATCTATGGAGTCCATGGGAATCTCTAGAGTCAGTTACCTGTAGCCATTCGAACTTAGTGTGATGGAGTTGGGTAGGTTCAACACCCGCCTCAACATCAGGTTTTGATAGGGAAGTAGTAGGGATAACTGGCTCCTGCTCTACTGAGAGGAGATGGGGTAGGTAGAGGCTAGCCTAAGGGTGTTCCTTAGGGACCTTGGCCAGGGTGTTGTTGAAGAGGTGGTCATCAATATAGGGGCAGAGAAGCTAAGAGTGGTCAGTTACTCAATATAGAGGCAGCAGTTCCAGTAGGGCTGGAGATCATTCGAGGTACGATCAGTTTGTTCAGTACACTTTCTTTTGGTTTTTTGATTCAATATATTTTCACTCCATTGTTTCACCCAATCTAGCCCATTCTCTAGGGATATATATAGAGAGGTTTCCCATTCCCATGGTGTTGAGAAAGCCAGTCAGAGGTCAGACCAGCCTATTTGATGTGTACTTGGGATGTAGAGTGATGATGAGACCGCATGAGTCTCAAGGGGATATTTTCCCAATACATATGAAACCATATGATGTCAAAATGCTTCTATATTATAGTCATGTTTTTAGACATATATGACTGATGTTAGGTTTTCATCGGTGAGTGGAGTCATCAGATGGTCAGTCGGTATATAGGTAACCTTATTTCCTTATTGGTCGTGCTGTTAGTGGACTCAGTGGATGATGAAATGGAGGAGGTTCCAATTATGGTTTGGGGTGTTCTTGTATTTCTTTATCGAGAAGGTTGTAACTCTACCCCTTCAACGTGATGTTGTGTTTGAGATAGACTTGGAGCTCATGCTTCTCCAATTTTGATGGATCCTTATCGGATAGAACTATCAAAGATGCATGTGTTGAGGATTCAGATAGATGATATGATGAAGAAGTGAGTTATCTAGCCCAGTGTTTCATAGTGGGGTGCTTCTATATTGTTTTTTACGAAGGCATATGGTGGTGTGAGGTTTCGTATAGACTATCGAAGGTTGAATCATGTAATAGTATTGAAATGTTAACCTCTCCCATGGATAAATGACCTTTTCGAAAAGTTGAGGGGAGAATGTTGGTTCTTTAAGATTGATCTGCGGTTTGGGTATCTCCATTTAAGTATAAATAAATGTGATATCTCAAAGGATTCTTTCAAGTGTAGTTATGGGAACTTTGATTTCATGGTCATTCCATTCGGTGTTACAAATTCACTAGCTGTATTCTTGGGTCTTATAAAATCCATATTCCGTGAGTTCCTTTATCGATTCATCGTCATTTTTAATGATGAAATTATGATATACTCAAGCTTATAGGAGGAGCAAACCAAGCATCTTAGGACTGTCTTGGTGGTCATTCGACACCACTATCTCTATAGAAATTTTTCCACGTGAATGTTCTAGACTTGAGAGGTCCATTTCCTTGGACATGTGGGGCTGCAGTATGGTATAACAGTGGACCCTTTGATGGTTGATGAATTTGTTTTTTTGGAAGCACCCAATAATGTTGTATATGATTTCAATTTTCTCAGTATGACAGAATATTACTGGCAATTTGTACCTGATTTCTCTTCAGTTGCATCTTCATTTACCTATTTGATTAGGAATGACCAGGTTTTTGTGTGGAGTGAGTAGTGCTAGGTAGAGTTCTGCTATCTGAAGGGAAAGTTGGTCAGTGCTCCAGTGATTCCGTTTCTAGATGAAGGAGTGATGTTCTAAATGTTTTTTGATGCTTCCCATCTGTGTTTGGTATGCGTACTAATGAAGCTGCATGAAGTGATCTCTTATGGGTCTAAGAAGTTGCATCCCCATGAACGTAACTATGACACCCATGAACTGGAGCTAGTGGTGATCATGTTCACGCTGAAGTTATGGTGAAATTACCCCATTGAGGAGAGCTTTATGGTCTTCAAAGATCATAAGAGATTGGGTTATATCTTTTTTCCAGAAATATTTGAACTTGTGACAGAGAAGGTGGATGGATTTTATTCAAGATTATAATTTCTTAATCTCTTAAACCTCATTAAAGGGGAATTTGGTGGATGATGATTTGAGCAGGAAGTCATAGAAGGAGGTTGTTTGGGAATCTATGGATACTTGGAAGGCAATAGAGTAGTTGGCTGCCTTGCACACAGATGCATGAATGGATGGTGGTAGAGGATGTCTATTTCATATAATGGTGTAGTATACTATGATGCAGTAGGTGGAGTATTCTCAGTGGGGATACTTGGAGGTAGAGGTGATGCACGATCACATTGACTAGGGTGATACTCTAGAGGGATGGTTGGAGGATGGTCAGAGTCAGATGATATTCCATGAAAGGATTTTTGCTCCATTGGAAATGTATTAGAGAGTTCTTCGTGAGTTTCGTAGATCAACCTTAGCAGTACACCTGGGAATTTCTAAGATGTATCATGGCTTGAGAGAATAGTTTTAGTGGTCTGGGATGAAGTGGAAGTGGTGGAGTTTGTGGCAAAGATCTTAGTTTGACAATATGTTCAGGCTACGAACCGTGTTCCCAGGGGTTTGTTGTAGCACCTAGATGTCCCAGAGTGGAATTGGGATGACATCTCAATGGATTACTTCACAGGGTTACCCAAGGCTTAGAGAGGATGAGATGAAATCCAGGTTGTGGTGGATTAGTTGATAAAATAAGATCACATCATAGTGATTAAGGAGTCAGGAAATGTGGATGCCTTGGCCAAGAGGTATGCCAATGTGGTGGTGTAGTTGTATGGAGTTTCAAGATCCATCATCTTAGATCAGAATAGCTATTTTACCATATGAGTCTACTGAGGATTTTATCATTCTTTTAGACTCAGTTATGACTCAACACTGCTTTCCACCCTTAGATAGATAGACAGACAAAGTAGACTATCCAGATGTTGGAGTTCATGTTGTGAGCATGTGTCTTAGACTTTTGTGGAACTTCGGTATGACAATTTCCCTTGGTGGAGTTTTCTTACAACAATGTCTATCACTCTTCTATTGTCATGGCTTCGTTCGAAGTTTTGTAAGGAAGATCATGTTTTTCACCCTTGTGATGGATAGAAGTTTGGGAGGCAACTCTTCTTGGACCCAAAGTAGTGTAGAGAATGACTAAGAATCTAAAACTTGTTTGTGAGAGGATTAAAGCAGCACAAGACTAGAATAATTTGTATGGTGATCTTAGTAGGAGGAATTTGGAGTTCGAGGTTGGGGATCATGTGTTCTTGAAGGTTTCCACTCAATGTGGGAAGCAGAGGTTTGGTAGAGGCATCAAGATTTCTCCGAGGTTCATTTCACCCTTTGAGGTGTTTGGGCGAGTTGGTGAGGTGGCATATGAGTTCGAATTTCCACCATAGTTGGAGAGGATCCATGATGTTTTTCACATCTCTCAGCTTCACCGATATCTTCATGATGAATCCCATGTCATTGAATAGGGAGAATTGGATATCAGATATGACCTAACATTTGTGGAATGAACAGTGGAGAGCTAGGATAATCGGGATAAGGTGCTACATGGAAATACCATTCCCTTTATTTGTGTGTTGCAGAGGAATGGTGGAATGGAAGAGAGTAATTGGGATTGATAAGCGCAGATGCATGCCAAGTACCCAATTTTTTTACGAGATTTTCCTTGTCATGTTTTACTTTTTAATGTAATTATTGAACCTTGTTTGCTATGATATGTGTTGTTTCCTTATTCTATAATGTGTGATAACATCCTAACCCCTGAAAATGGAAGAACTTGATTAATAATCGAGTCATATTAATTGATATGTGATTAAACCCATTTGAGCGAGTCAGTGTCTCCTAAAGAAGATAGTATCCTGACATGGAGGAAGGAATTCCCTGATTCATATGTTCTATATGGCATGGTAGTTATGCTTGTGTGGTGTGTCTTATGGTTAGTTAGGGTAGTATATTTCATAGGATGTTTTCTTGGATGTTGAGTTTCCACACCAAATTTCAAACAATTTAGGGTGGTTTATCATTGAAATTTGTTGTGCTTAGTCATAATAGTGTTTCACGTATAACAAGATCCTTGAGAGGAATATTACAGGGTGGTTGTTCAGAACCCTATCTTCTTTAGGGTTTGCTTTTGAATTCTATAGGATGAGAATCATTTGATAGGTATCATATGTAATGGAAAACACCTCCCCAGTCTGTTACTTCACAAAATTTTGGTGTTTGAGGTATTTTGGGAGGCAATGATGAATCATTTCAGGAGTTTGCTAAAAATATAGTTTTTTCCAAAGGTAGGTGGTGTCGATAGGTTGAATTGGTAGGTGGTTTCGGTAGGTGGTGTTGGTAGGTGGCATCAGTAGGTGACTTTAGTAGGTGGCGTCCGTAAGATACATTGGTGAGTTGCATTAGGGAGTCACATTGGTTACTCGCGTTGTTGACTCGCGTCAGTGGATTACTAAAGCTAGGTCGCGATGGAGGGTTGTTAATTGTATCTCATGTTGATAAATCAATTAATTATGAGTCAACCAATGGTGAGTCATCTATCGGTGACTTTCCATCTTTATCTCACGTCGGTGACTCACACATCAGTGATTCACCTTAAAATTTTACCAAATTTCCATTTTTTACCAGTTTTTCCAATTCCTCCCATTTAATGATTTAATTGATTGTAGGGTCCTGAAAATTTCACCAAGGGAATAAAATAATCCCATAATCACTTTTCAAAAGGAATAAAGTATTCATACAATTCTAACAAGGAGAATAGACTCCAATTGAGCTACAAATTTTTGAAGAAGCTTGAAGGAATGATTTATAAAAGGATCTTAATTGGCCCGCAAACCATCACCGGGAAGGGTTCTCGGATCGACTGTATCGTGAATCATCAGTACACGAAATGGCCCATGAGGTGCTGGCCCACAGAGTGATGGCTAGTGAACCCAGTGGACCACGAACTATATTGCTGAGGGAATCATGCATGCGAATGCCATCCACATACTGTCTCAAAAACTCATTCATTTGAGGACGAAGAAAACTGGAAGGGTTCTACGAACCATGATTGTGAACCGCAACAACCGCAAACCTCGGTTGAACAAGTCTTCCACAGGTCAGGATATATCATCATGGGATTCTGTAAATGGTGCCACATGTCTATAGATACGATTTCCCCCAATGTTCTATAAAAGGAGAAAAAAAGGAATTGAAAGGGGACGAACGGAGAAATCTCGAAGGGGACCCCATAGGTTGGAAGAAAAAATTTGGAGAAGATTCCAACATCAGTCTTGAATCATCAGCAAAGCCCAAATTATGAACCACGTATTCCTCAGGTATAACTAGCCGCAAACCATAAAACTAAGGAATACCCTAATAATAAAATAACCGTAAACCTAATTGGTTGAATCACAAACCATATATTCCTTGTGGATGAACTTCACACGAACGATAGTTCACAGGACCCTCCTTCAATATGGTGTTCCTCATAGTGTATCACAACCTGGATTCAATTGAGCACCACATACTACATTGTTATGCGGATGGAACCCAAAGCGGCGTGACAGACCACATCCAGGACCGTGTACCACTATGGTGGAAATTGGTCCATACCCATGCATGCATACCACTTCAGCACACAGACAACCCCTCTGCATGCATACCAGTATGGTTTGCGGAGCTTCCTCCATCCCACATAAGAAAACAGTACGCGGAATGGGTGTTTTCAAGTATTATTTCCTTCGGTTCCAATCTCGCCCCTCCATTACCATCCAGTCCTCCATAGTCCCTTAGCGAACCAGTCCCCCAACATCAGGTGATAGCCTCCCCTAAAAACACCAAACCCATATGATCAGACCATTAGGTGCATCATCACGCCCCCTTGAGTCTACATACCAATTGTATGTGGAGTCATGAAGGCTCTATACACAACGTTTCATACTACAGGGATGTTTGTAAGTCTACATTCCCATTGTAACCTGGAGTCCAACCTTCAGATGCCAATGTGAACCTCCCCATTCTAGGGATTAAGGGTGATCAACCACTTTTCCATTCAATGAGGAATGGTGATCAGTCAAAGGGCTTATGTTCGCTTCCTATTATGATGAGGATGACACTCCTCCCCTTCCCAGAATGTGGTTCAGGGCACTCCGACTAAGGTAAGTCCCCAATCATCCAAAGGCTGAGCCACATGACCTTTAATGTCATTTAACATTAAAAGGTACATCGCTTCATGAAATTACCCACGGTCGCCCCATCCTCATATTCCATAGGCCCACCCTCTCCCATCATCAAGAGAGGAAGAGTGTTGTTGGTTGGATCTCTCACATCCTCTTGTTTCTCACATCGATCTTAACTCACGCAGGCTTAGTGATTTGTGAAGATTACAACATCCACACAATTCTGAACTATAAGAACTCTGATTCCTGAACAAAACTAGGATACATAGGACACCTAATTTATGGCCCAAACTTAAAATGGTGCCCTTCCAAAGGGTCCACCCAATCATGACCCCTTAAATGGGAATTTTCTATGCATAATCACCAACAATTCTGAACTACAAGAACTGTGATTCTTGATCAAAACGAGGATACGTATGATGCCTACTTGAAGGCCTGAGCTCAAATGTGTGCCCTTCCAAAAGGGTCCACCCAATCATGTCCCCTTAAATGGGAAGATTCTATGTGTAAGACCCAACAATTTGGAACTATGAGAACTTTGATTCCTAATCAAAACCAGGATACATAGGATGCATACAAGAAGGACCGAGCTCAAAAGGGTGCCCTTCCAAAAGGGTCCACCAAATCATGTCCCCTTAAATGGGAATATTCTATGCATAATCTACAACAATTATAAACTACGTGAAATCTGATTCCTGATCAAAAACAGGATACAAAGGATGCATACTCGAAGGCTTGATCTCAAAAGGGTGCCCTTCTAAAAGGGCTCACCCAACAATGATCCCCCAAATGGGCAGCTTCTATGCGTAAGCCCAATCTCATCCAAACTATGTGGATTATGATTCCACTCCCAAGGATATGTAAGAAACCCATCTAATGAATCTGATCCCAACATCAAGTCACCTTCTTTCCCCCTGGGTGATGATAAACTATCGAGAGAATTATTTCATGGGTTAAGTAAGCATTACCTCTGTAATATCAAATCTATGTATGCCTGTGACGATCCTACAAACCTGGGGTAGAATGTGGAAACACTATCTAGGAATGAATCAAGGATTTAAAAACATATGAACATGACTTAAATCTATAAGGGAGTCACGAAATAGGCAATAATCCCCCCCCCCCCCTAAAGGGGTGGAGTGAACCTGACTTACCATCCTCTCGACCAATGGATTATTTAAGTGTCGTTGGCCAAATCATTTTCCAATGAGGTCTTACCTTTGGAAAGAAGGTCCATGAATCATTGATACAAAGGTCGTTTTATGTTTTTGGCTCCACAAATAAACCTGTTGGAGACCATCCGAGGAAGTTATATCCTAGGAGGACTAATTACACAAGTACTTGACCCCCCCTGCAATCACTCACTGGGGCCATCTGACAGTGGAATCTCCTTCAAAATATAGTAGGGGTAAATTAAATAGTCCCCATGGGGTTAATACAACCTTCCTGTAAAGGATAATTATATAGAATGGGTTGAAACAAAAGAAATGGTGAATTTTTCTAGAAATCGTCTCTTGAAAAAGAGACAGGTGATGATTCTTATCAGACCATTTCATCATCACCCGAACACACCACCTCGGAGGCAAAACAAAAAAGGTGAACCAAACATGAATCCTTTTACAAGGTGGTAGTTTTCCCTCACTCAATCCCCTTCACCTCACAACAAAAACAAAAAGAGGGGGGAGGAGGCCAAGCTGAATTGTCAAATATTCATATGTTTAAGAGAATGATACATTTATGGGGCTATGTAGTTTTTATGTCATATATGTATATTGTAGGTTCCCACAAGGAACGGTTCGATCCAAATAACATCCTGATGACCTATGCTGACACACGCATCAGCGATCATGGAGGCAACCGGTGCCCCAACGAAGAGAAGGACCCCCTCGCCTACACAATGTATTCATTCCTGGGTATCCAACATAATGATCAGAGAGTACCAATGAAACATTACTCTCCCCATGATGGAGGATATGAGACAATACCTCTAGTCTATGAAGTCTCTCGAGTTTCCTCTCTAGCCGCAGTTGGCACCCCAACATAAGGTGGCCCCGATGGTCATCTCGAACCAATTCGAGAGCTTCTCCCCATAACGTGACAATGAGTATCTCCCTTATCTTAGGGAGGCAGATGAAGTCAATGCTGACAACTTCATCTCAACTGCACATGGATTTCACTCATGGTCCGCTACTAGAGAGCATCGCCACAGACACTAGGCAACCAGGTGTCCTCATAATGAAGAGTACCTTATGCCGAGGGCACCTGCTAAAGTCCAGGAGACCAGGGCCCCTCGGGCTTCCCACCAAGGGTAGAAAATATATAATCAGGGACACGCTATCACCCTGGTTCCTGAGGAATAAATCCCCTATAAAAATGAAACGACATTCAATGGGTAGAAATAAAACTCTCCCCCTCCACTCAATTCCACCATAGAAATAGGGTAGCACAATACGAGCACGTGCGTGTTCCTACTAGTTCTCACTGGTCCCACCCCACAGACAATGTTGAAAACTACAAGAAGATTCAGATATCTGCTGATTCATAATAATCCTATCATCCAAATTGGGCAGAAATCATCTATTTGTAGGCACAAATACTTATTGATGCGTATCAATCCCGTAATACCAATAGGGAGGCAACCAACTACATGCAGGCACAAATACCTATTGATGTATATCAATCCCACCATCCAAATAAGGTGGAAAGAAAATATAATAAGAGTTAAATTACTACATATACATATAAATCCCATGAGAAAAATTCAACAATAAGAGAGAAGATGAAAAATCCCCGCTCATGAATATGAAGACCACAAATCAAATAAGGTGGCAATCAAATAAGACAATCGGTGGAAGACTCGTTCCTCTATATTGGAACAGAAGAATTAAAAATATCTAATGGAAACCCATGGAGGAACATTGAAGGTACAAAAACTTTCTCCAATATCGAATTGGGCCTTCATACCTATTCAATCCAAAGTTGTATCTCTTCACGTCCTCGAAATGATGGAAGATCAGATGTCAATCCGAGACCATATCATCCAAACATACCAAGATATTATTGCATCGACAACAGCGGTGAGAAACCCGAACCATGACTCGGTTTCCTTAACCAGAATGACTTACTCACAAAATGGTCAAGTCACTCTAGAGCAGTTATGCATCCATGATCTAGTCTTGGAGGGTCAAATGAAATATCCCGTGAGACATGGAAAACCAGATCAGAAAAAAATACCCATTCCAACTGGGGGATGCCAGTTCTACGTGGTGGAAACTCTAGGGCAGACATACATCCCTTCCAAAAATCAAGATGTCATTCAACGTATCCCAAAAATATAATAGGACCTAGGAAGATAAGGAACTGTATATGAAGACCATTACCAACAACAGGCGGCCCTGATTACCCGCAAGAGAGTGCTCAAAAATAAAATGCTCCAAAGGAAACTGGAAAATGAAGAGAGCATACATAGTCCTACTTTGATATAATCTGGGGTTCTTGATTCTCTCAAACACATATCAATAAAAGCCCAAGACCCTATCAGTACATTACAAAATTATGGAAGTTTCAGTAGCAGTTGCGAAGGCCCTCCCTGCAATATCGCTACCAGTAGCTCTGAAGGTCTTCCCCAGAGAACCCACGGGGGCTTAATCTGGGGGCCATGAATGATCGATCACAAGAGACTATCTTTTGATTCATGTTGGGGTATCCCTCCCCCTCACCTAAATATTAGACAATGAGAAGTTCCTCCTTTTTCCATCGTCCGCCCAGATTGTCCTCCCCAAGGTATACGCTACCGATATGCTTATACATATAGTTAGAAATCAAGTCATGATGGTAGTCCTCGCAATGATGATTGTTATTGCGATGGTCCTCTTTGTAATGGTGGTTGCTGTGAAGGCCCTACCCATAGTAACATCAAGCAAGGATAAGGTTCACCCCTCATTGCAGTACATCCTGAAGGCCCTCCCCAATATGTACGCTATAGAAATTTTCACTGCATTTAGGAATCAAGATATGACAGTAGTCCTCTCTATCATATGAGTAATCGAGAATGTCCCCCACCCCTTAGTGACATCAAGAAACAAGAAGGTCCTCCACTAGATACATCCCGCCTTGAAAGGAATCCCCAGGGTATATTCCATAAAGAGATTTCCCATGGTCAGACATCAAGTTACTATAGTAACCCTAACCATTGCAGCACCAATTGTGAAGGTCCAACCTACAATCAAAATTCATGCTAGTGAGAAGGCCCACCCCTTTCTGGAACAAAGATGAGAAATCCCTCATAAGTTGAAGTTCTTGGAAAGATGGAGTTAGAAATATCAGGCACTCCATCTATGATGAGTGATATCCATTCTCTACCAAAGGACGGTTCGGGGCCAAGCTCAACTTTTGAGCCACCCCCATGCTGTTTGCATATCAATGAGGATCCCACCATCCTGATTGCTTGGAAAGAAATTATTAAGAAGCACTCAAGCTAGGCATATCAAGTAGAGGATCCCCCAGAAGAACAACATGAGGATATGTTTTTTGTGAGAAGACAACTAGCTAAGGATAATATACTAGTGATGTATTAACCTACGAACACTTCTCAATTCGACATACTAGAGAAGTTTTTTAGGGAATGTGTTCATGACATTCGACTCATTATATGGACAAACATTCACCAGCTAAAATAAAAATTCCTACTGTATGAAGGGTATGCCGACCATGTCAACATGTTAGGGACGCTTCACCATCTAATCAACCTAGAATCCCTCCCGAACACACGATATCCCTGGTTAGAAAGGAAAAATAAAAACCTTGAAATGACCTTTCTCCTTGCACAACACAAGTTGTTTTACTTCATTCGCGATGCCTCGACTAGAGTTCATATTCTTGGATGGGGACAACATGGAGCTCTACACTTCACACCATGTCCCGTCCATGAAAACCTCATTGGAAATGAGATCTTACAACATCATTACCCAAAGGTAAAAATAAAATGAAATTTCTAGTAAAAAAAGATGGGATACTCAACAAAAACTCGCCTAGAGTAAGTCTCAAAAGAATCAGGACCAAAGAGATCAATCCATAGAAAAGCTTCTGAGTCAGGAAACCAAGAACATCCAAAAGGGTTCCCACCTAAGGGAATCCAACCAGAAAGTAGTGATCAGGTCTTCAAAACCCCATATACTCCATGCATGTCCAATTCCATACTCGCCTCACACCCATGTGAGAGTGCATGGAATCGAAAAGGTGGGAATAGCGGCGGATACCATCATGATGCTGAACAACCCCAACCCATGGGGATAGGGAATTTTTAAATCAAAATTCCCCCATAAGACCTACAAATCTCGGCTATAGCACATCAAAAAAAGAACAAGAACAACCCTATCCCATAGGAATGGGGGAATTGTTTCTTCAAGTCCCCGCACAATAGATGTTTTTCGTTTTCTTCCAAGGGAGAATGATAAGCAGAGGAGTCTCCCATTCCACCCCTTCTCGTGATTCACACCCTCCCAGACCAAGGCAGATTATGAGGTCAAATCAGGGCTCCCTTTGGGTCAATCTTCGCCAAGAAACCTAAGGAATACTGCAGAATGGAAGGGAAAAATCCAACAAAGGATGAATAAAGACTAACTATAATTTAGAACTGGGTACACCACCCCCAATGTAGTATGCATCGGTGAATGTGGTAAACATCAAACCCATGGATATCACAAGAAATGATACATAGGGACATGATGAAAAGAAATATGGTTCCATCCTAGAGTTATCCCACACCGAGCCTGATGGTGTGCCTAACCGGAACCAGAGAGTGATCCTAAATTTAGCCTCCCAATCAGTTAATCTGTCACTACCTCCCTAGAGAAAAACCAATAAGGAGAAGAATAAATCCATGGTTTTCTATGCCCCACCTCCCACTACCCCTGAGAATGTTCCCCTCACTCTCGAGGAAATATTCTCTGAGAAGGAGGAAGAAATTAAAGAGGTCAAGTGAATTAATGTCAAGCTGCGTTGAGGGAGATACCTTTCCGGATGTGTTCCCCCTACTGAATGTCAGTAGGTATTCCTAGAAGATGTTACCTTGCCACATGCACTCATCTTGGTGAATGAAGCCAAGCCCGGAGGCCTGTGCAATCCGACATAGAGATCATCAATTTACTTAATCCCATCCCCATAAGAACATAAATACTTCCCATCACTGGGAAGGAAACCAAAATATATTTAGGTAAACTCACTAAGGATACCCCCGACTGGGTATCCACCCCAAATCACAGTAGTGCTGGCACACCCAGCTTTGGACACTGCCACACTAGCCCAAGTTCAAGCCCAACAGTAAATGCATCAAGGGATCTTTATCACCATCGAGCAACTAATAGCTCAACTAGAATCCATGAAGGGGTGGCGTGCTCCGATACAACCAGAGAAAAATTCTACACTGATTGGGTGAGCAATGTTCCACCACCACCAAACTTAGGAAACTATGTATTCCTAGTTTTCAATGGCTCAGGGGACCTGGAAGAACATGTAATGCACTACGCCTCTTACTATGACCACATTATGGGAATTGTAGATCAACAATAATTAGTAAAACTCAAGTTCTTCGTGTGAACCCTCCAAAGCTCAGCCTTCGTATGGTATACTAGCGTTCCAGCTAACTCAATCACAGGCTGGGAGGACCTCCAGTGATAGTTTCTCTTCCAATTAAGTTCAACACTGCCTAAGACAATAGTAAATGAACTCAGTAACTGTAAACAATGATATAAAGAAAGAGTCTTAGAATTAATTTCTAGATATAAATTCTATATTTATTCCCTAAACCGACTATTTCCCCATGATGAAATACTCAGTATGTGTATTGAAAATATTTGTGATGGATTACAGACACTTATCATCCTGGTGAAGTACACAAGTGGGTTCTGAGATTTCTTTTCCATTTCCCAATTAATATAATACTCCTTACAAAGGACCAATCTAATGTCCTTATTGGCCCCATTAGCCCTAGGGAAAAGATCTGAAAAAGCTAAAGCAGCTTCTATCATGATTAAGCCACCCTGGGAACCAACTCTATTTGCGAGACCCCCACCGAACTATGAAGGACCCCCTGGATTCAACCAGCCACCCTCACCTCGGTATGATGAGAAAAGAGGTGCTAAAAGAAATCATTTCTAAGAACAAAGAAATAATGTTTACTCATTTTGAGATGACCATGTCCTCAGATATTTCATAGCTACCATGAATTGAAACTTTCTTAGGCTACTAGATCCAAAGAGAGCCGATGAGGTGGGTCAAAACAACCATCTAAATTATTTTCCCTATATCCATATAATGGGATAAACCATCTAAGAATTCTTCAATTTCAATGATTTCCTAAATAAGATGGTGGATTCTAGTCAAGTAAAGTTGGGCCCGCTGCCATTTCAAGTGGAGTATGTTTCCACCTCAGACTCCATAGAGGAAGAGGAAGGATAAATGGTATCTAGTAAGAATGAGATTTTTTTACAATCGGATGACCCAGAAGACAGTCAACCAAGTACATGTAATCTTCCATGAATAGTTGAAACAACTAATTGTGCCCTAAAAAGTTCCTAATGTAACACAACCTTCCTCCTCATCCCCAAAGTCCTCTAAGGTCCATAAGGGAAGAAATCTTGGGCAAGAAGATGGGATGGCACCATAGATGAAGCTAGTGTTAAAACTTTTGGACTTCATACCAATAGACTTGGTACAACGTCCACCACCTTGCCAAACTATACAACAGGAACTACCCCACCAAATGGTACAATGGGAAATACCTCGCCAAACGGTACAACGAGTACCACCCTACCAAATGGCACCATCAGAAGGAGATAGTAAGATTGAAACATTGTTAGATCAAGAACTCATATTTGGATCCATTAATTTCATTCACTTGATGGAACCATTCATTGATGAAGAATATTTCCACAAACATGAAATCTCTGTTCCCAACTGAAGAGATGGAGGAAGAGGCCATAGAGGTCGGATGTTTCCTGGATGGCATGACTGTGGCCGAATTCAAATTCCCGAACATTCCATAACTCAAACCATTATTGTCACAGAAACTCATGAAAGGACCATTTGATAGACACAATAGAAACCAGAATGATCCTCCCACACTGTAGAAAATCCAAGCCCAATTTTCTTGGAGTATCAATCTGTGAAAGAACAAATGCAAAATCTCTCAAGGCATGCAGACCAGTTTGGCCAAACTGAAGCTCCACCAGCTCCTGTCAAAGAGACTGAACCATCTACTTCAAAATGCCAAGCCCCTAAAGAATTTGTGAAAGAGAAACCTTTGAGTTGGGAAGCATCAACATTTAGAGTAGTAATATGATATTCTAAAGCACCTGCCTACAGTTCCAAAAAATATGTCAATCCTGGATTCATTAAGTTTGTTCACAGATCCTAGGGAGGTTCTCATCAAAAACCTACTAAGTCCCCAGGAATTCAAGGCCGAAGTACCAGCAACCAAAGTCTATCAGATGAAATCCAATCCCAAAGAATGCAACACCTTCATCTCCTTCATAGATAGGGATGAAGACACCATCATAAAAGGGAACATAAAACCCTTATATGTGTCCGACAAGATAAATGTAATTGATGTTAGGAGCATTTTCATCGACAACAGCTCTGGAGTCAATCTCCTCCCGCTTCAAACGCTTTGTCGGCTTGGCTATGATAAAGAAAACCTAAAAACCTACACCACAAATCTTATCAAATATGAAAAAAGTGAATAGAATCCATTTGGATGAATCAAGATTAAAACATGTCTGAGAGACTTCATGTCAGATTTTGAGTTCCTAGTAGTACGAAGAAGTATGGCCTTAAAAATTATGCTAGGGAGGCCTTGGATGAACCAACATGATGAAATTCTATAATCATACCATTAGTGAATTAGGTATTACACTAATAGAAAACAAAACAGGAAATTTCACACTGATAAATCCCAATTTGAGTCCTGTGAGTCACATTATATCAATGCAGGGTTCTATGAACTAGAATAAAAGCAGTCTATGTCTGATGATGTTGATTGGATTACTACCCCGAATGGATTAGAAATGGATCCCATTAACCCCTCAAATATCTTGGGGAAGAGTATGTATTACACATCAACCAAGTTGAATGCATAAGTGAAAGTTAAGATGCATACTCAATTGTCTACCTGATCTCTGTTACGATCACCAAGTCTAAAGACATGAAAGAACGAGCTGATTCCTTTGATAATAGGAAAATCCCTAACAAAGATACTCTTAACCCATTCTCAGGACCCCAAACATCCCTCACCTTACTCACTAAAAGAAAATAATATTTCTCTCCTAACATTGGAGAGTTATCCTCAATAATCCTCTCTTCATTAGAAGAGGAATAAGATTATGAAGAAGAGGAATAATAAGAAGAAGAATAACTCAAAGTATCACCTCCAGCATTCGAAGAAGGTGTCTCCACCATAATCAATGAACTCAGGGAGATAAACCTGGGTACCAAAGATGACCCACAACCCACTCTAATCAGTGTGGTTGTTCCTATCGAGGAGCAAGAGACATATACCTACTTCCTAAAGAAAAATCAAAATGTGTTTTTTCTGAAACTACACAAAAATTCTAGGCATTGATCTTAAGGTCTCCACTCGTCATCTGGTCTTAATAGAAGATCACTGGGGCTTTAACCAGGTATCTAGAAGAAGCGACCTGACACATGAATCCAAAATAGATGCTAAAGTTGAAAATTTTATTAAATCCAACTTTATATGAGAAGTATAGTCTCTGATTTGGATAGAAAACATAGACCCTTTTAAAAAGAAGAATGTATTGATTAGAATCTACATTGTCTTAAGGGACTTTAATTGTCATTTCCCGAAAGAAAATTTCATGGTATCGATCACAAAATTTTGGATCGATGCAACCACTGGATATGAGGCCCTCTCTTTCATGGACAACTATTCTGGATACATTCAGATCTAGATGTACAGAGGAGATGAAGAAGGTACTGCTTTTAGGGCCCCATATGGAGTGTTCTGTTATAAAGTGATGCCCTTTGGTCTAAAAAATGTCAGCTCAACATATCAACATGCCATGCATCATATTTTCAAGCCATTCCTAGGAAAATTCTTTGAGTTCTATGTCGAAGATCTGGTGGTTAAATCAAGACATCACTTAAATCACCTGGACGATCTTGAAATAATCTTCAACAAACTATGACATCACAGTTTAATAATGAATCCCTTAAAGTGCACCTTTAGCATTACCTTTGGGAAATTCCTTGGCTTCGTCGTATTCTATCACATCATCGAAGTTGACACTAAGAAGACAAAATCCATCCTTGGCATGTACCCACATTGCAACCTCACCGAGTTGAGAGGTCTCCAGGTGTACCTGGCCTACATCAAGAGTTTCATAGCCAACATGGAGAGTAAATTTTTTCATTTCACCAGGTAATGGAAGAATGTGGTTACATATGATTGGGATAATGATTTTCAAGAATCATTTGACATTATCAAAAGATATAACCTGATCCCACCGGTTCTGATGGTTCCATTTGAGGGGAGACCACTCATTTAGTATGTAACCGCCCTGAAATGGTCATTAGATACCTTCATCGCGCAAAATAATGATGCTAGTAGTGAGAACAACCTCTATAACTTAGCCAAACAATGATTGATTCCGAAACTAGATATTAAAAAATTGAAAAGAACTACCTAGGCCTATTCTTCACAGTTCATAAATATAGGCATTACCTATAGAACCATGAAGTCAACCTGGTCTCCCACTAAAACCCGATCAAATATATCCTCAATCATTCCATTCTAACTGGATTCCTATCATGATGGGTGGTCATCCTACAAATATTTTGAAATATAGTATATACCATATAGAAACATCAATGTCCAAACATTAGAAAAATTCTTGGTAGATCACCACTCGGAAGAAAACACACCAATAAATGCCGAATTTCCTGATGAAGAAGTGTTATCCATCCAGGAGGACCCCCAGACATGCGAAATGTACTTCGATGGTGATTCTAGAAGCCCAATATGGAAAAGAATGGAGGATCCCAGGATCAGCAAAGTTGGGTTGGGAGTTATACTCGTATCCCCGGAAAAGACCGTCATGCCTTACTATTTCTAGCTTTAGAAAGGGTGTACAAATAATGGAGCATAACATCAGGCCCTCATTTCAGGCTTGGAATTGACACTTAATGTATGAACCAAACACCTAAAGATAAAGGGTGATTTATAGATAGTAATCAAATAGGTCAATGGTGACTATGTCATTAATAAAGAATAATTTCCCCCCTTGATGAACCATGTTCAAGAACTGATGGTAGAATTCCCATCAGAACAAATATTGACTTATGTACCCCAGTCACAAAATACTCAATCTGATGCTCTGAAAAATGCAGCCACAACCTTGGTTAATCTAGACTAAGATGATATGCTCATTAGAATATCCCACCTCTATATGGTCTTTCCATTTATCCAGAACAATATGGAGGATATCGACAAAATTAGCCCCGTTTCTGAGCCTTATGGTCACACCACTAGCTGGATAACACCCATTGAAAATTACCTTCAGAAGGGGGAACTACCACCAGATAGGGATGGAATAGAACATGTCTAAATACGGGTAGTCAAGTTTTCCTTGTACAACATGGTAATCCAAGAAAAGTTTCTCTACAAACGGGGCCTTGATAGAGTCCTTCTCTGGTGAATTGATGGAGAAGAGACTGCTGCTGTCATGAAAGAAGTGCACGCCAGAGCTTGTGGAGCGTGCCAATCAGCGACCAAGATCTCTCATCAAATCCTAAGACTTGACTATTACTAGCCCAAAATGATATAGTATTGTGCCAAATTCTCCATGAAGTGCCATTCCTATCATGTTAATGCCAATTTTAAACACCGACCCCCCAGAGTTACTTCATATATATAAGTACTCATGTCCATTTTCCACCTGGGGGATAGATGCTGTTGGACCATATCCCCCCACCACAATAAAAAAATTCATGTTTATATTCACAATAACCAAATTCTTTTCAAAATGGGCTGAAGCCATACCCTTTAAAGATGTTGGTGTGAATAACATTGTTAGCTTTCGGAAGGCTAAAGTCATTACCCGATTTGGTGCCCCTCACACAATATTGATGGAAAATAACACTAACTTCTGTTCTAATGAGTTAGAAAATTTTTACCAGGACTATGAAATCAAAGCCATCCATTCATACTGCTTCCACACAACAACCAATGGGAAGATAAAGGATTTCAACAAGACTTTGTCCAACATACTGCAAAAGATGGTAGATAAGGATAAGAAATAGGGGCCTAATAAGCTCATTCATGCTTTGTGGGATTACCGGACCACCACCTACACTACCACCCAAGTGACCCCGTACTCACTAGTATATGGGGTAGAGGTGGTTTTTCCAATCAAAATTCATGTTCCCTCACTTCATGTGGCCATTTGAAATCAACTATCCATGGAAGAGAAATCCCAAAGATGGTTTGATGAGTTTGAGCAACTATCTGAGAAAAGGATGCACACTCTACACCATTTGGAAATCTATCCAAATATGATCACATGAGCCTTCAACAAAAAGGTTATCCATTGATCTTTACTTGAAGGATAAATGTATTTAGTCCTCAGAACCTCATTGATACTTGGGAAGAATCCCTTAAATCTTGAACCAAAGTGGGAAGGACCATATTTAATACATAGGGTCTATTACAATGGAGCGTACAACCTGATATCAATGGATGGAAAACTCACCATGGATCCCACAAATGCAAAGTTTCTAAAGAAGTATTTCAAAAAATAGCAACGTCTAATCATAGTCCAAACTCTATGACCCTGAACTATGAGTCATAGAGACTGCGATGTCATGGTCCAAACTCTAAGAACCCAAACTATGAGTCATAGCGATTGTGAAGTCATGATCCAAACTCTATAACCCTCAACTATTAGTAATATTTCTATCCAGATGACATTAAACTATAAGGAATTATTCTTTGAAATATGACATTAAACTGTGACTCATGTACTCACTACAAGACGTTAAAATACACAACACAAAGCATCCTAATCATATGATGACAAACAGCAGGAACTCTTAGATAATTACATATGGTTTGATTCCCACCCATGAAAGATATATAGAGACACCTCGATCCTTGATCTTAGTCCATCCCCCTCCACCCCAAATGCCTATATCATATCCTTTACCCCCCTCAATGGTACGGGAAACCCTTGTTACTCATAGTTTCACACATCTAGTATAACTCACGTGAGCTTAGGATCAGTGGTAAGTATTCCCTATCACAAACAAATTACAGAGAAATATGGTAGACCTAGCACCCATAGTGAATGAAACAAAACTTTTCCTACCCCCAAACTATATTGGTTTGAGGAATGTTCATAACCAGGTGTGTGTAGGTAGGTTGTAATGTGGTACTTTAGGAAGAGTTAGGATCTCCACGATGTTTTCTATTTGGGTGTGAGAGCGCATAATCAGTGGGAAAGTGGTGTGGGGTACCCAAATATTTAGGTTATTACTATATTACTTTACATTACTTGTGTTACTTGGTGAGTGTGCCTTGGTGAGGTGGTGATGGATAGTATACATTGTTAGGTGCTGTTGGTTTTTACTATTTTCTCACAGGGCATCTGTATGCTTTCCCACTTTTTCAAAAGCGACTTTGGTTTTTCCCTACTGAGTATACTTTTTTGATCACCATAGGAAAATAAAACTTATTTTATGTTTCTATGAGGAGTACGTGGACTGTGCTGGGCATTACTATCTCAGATGTTGGGAATAGTTGTTGTGTCACTGCTTAGCATTTCCTTTGCTATTGAAATTAGAGACTCTTTCTTTTGTATCAATTACATTATAAACATTCATGTGGGATGAATTTTGGTTTTTCTTTTTATATATAGTCTCTTGATGTCTTTCTGAGTTTGATACATCTTATCTCCAGATATTGGTTACTATAAAAAGGGTAATGCCTCCCATTTTTTGTCAGATTTGTATACCCTTGGTTCTGGTCGCCACCCCGGGTCCAACGGGAGGTGGGACTCAGGGGTTATTATCTCCCTTTTTCTATTTCCAGCTCAAGAGGGGCATCTTTCGAGGGAGGAGGTTGTGACATATATAAAATATATGCATGCTATGATTGGGTTATCATAGGGAGGCTTATGTGTCTACCATGGTATGAATTTGGTTATAGTAAATTTAACAAGTTTTTCTTACACTAACGACAACTGACAAAACCTATCAAGACCTACTCGTACCCATACACTATCAACTTGTACTTCCATAAATAATTTCTAAGTTGAATTATAATTTATTTATTCTCTAATAGAAAAACCCATATGGGGATTCAAATTATCTATAAGATAGAATTAAGAGGTTTTAATCATTAATTGGATTCCAATAAAACTATCAAGTCTCTAACTGGGGGCCCTCGTGTTCCCTCACCCATTGATTTATACTCAAGATAATGACAGAAAACACATTAAGAATGTGTGTATTTTTAAACTAAGGTTCATTATCATATAAAATCTAAATATTTTAAGAGTTCCAAAAAATTAACCTTTACTAAAATTGAATATAATAAGAACTATAGAAATAAAGAATCTCAAAAAAATATCCAACTAAAAAATAATCAAACATCTAAATATGATTAACCTTACCCACATTTTAAAAATTTTATGAGGATATTCATAATTTTGTGGATAATTCAAAAATAATTAAAGAACAAGTGGTATTTATTGTTAAATGTTCTCATTAGACTACCCTATAAATCTAAAATACCTGCATCAGCTACAATTTTATCATATGGGTTGTGAAAATCTATTACATACACCCCGAGGAAAAAACATTATAATCATACTATTCTTGATAGGATCAAAAAAGTGATTTTATTATCCCTTAATTGAACGAGGAATTACTTAGGTGGTTTATCAAACCACTGAGGTAGTTTATTAGAAATGCATGAGATACACATCCATGAATTCATGGAATGTTTGGTCATAAATTATTTTATTTAACCAAGAACTTATAGATTAATTCTAATTAAAAAGATTTGTTATTTTTTTTGAGAATCATCAAAATGAAGGTATACCCAATATAATCATGGATTTATTCCTTTTTTTGGATTTTCAACCAATAGTAACAAATGTGAAAAAACATGAACTATGAACAAACTAAAGATCCAATAATAATTAATCTGTTTGTTGGTTTTGTTTGTTTTTGAGTATGATGGCTACCGACCATGTTGTTCACGACAGTGGCATGACTACCCGACGGTTGGCGATGGCGATGATGCTGGTGCTCAGTGGTTTTCCGGTTGTGGTAGTGGAAATTGATGAAGAGGACGTCTGTGGGGAGTCCTGCGATGAGGACATCGATGATGAGACTGAAGATGGCAGAAGGTAGTGACTTGACCGTCTGATGCTGTTTGGGGATGACGTGTGATGTATGATGGATGTGGATCGTGATGGTTACGCGACTCGAGGTTCTTGGTTCGAGGTCTACAATGGAGGTTTATTTGAATTCTGAAATTTGAAAATTGAATTTTGAATGTTGTGGTTTTCAATTTTCTATGGATCCTATGTATGGTTCCCACATACCAAAAAGTGGATTTTATAAAATACAAAAAAAGGTTTGGGTAAAAATAATAATTTATATTAAAAATGACCATCCATATATTCAAATATTTTAAATCAATTTTTATTTAAAAATTAATGATTATTTATTTATGAGTATAAGGAAAAAATTAGTGATAAAGACTACTACTATTCCAAAAAAAATACCTATCTACACAAAAGTTTGAAGTTAAGAAAAAGATTCAAATCATATAAAATTTAAGGGAAATAAAATACATTACTTTAGATGTTTAACATGAACATTATATAATTCCTCCTAAAATCCACTTAGAGGTGCCCTGAGATTGGGGGCCACAAGACCTCAAGCATACCTCACTATATGAAAGAGGTCGTAGGCTATCAGTGAGGGCCTAGGGAATGTCCTTAGGGATAATATTCCCTCCCATATCAGAGTGGAATAGAATGACATATAATACATATGAAATAGAGGAAGCAATAAGAACATTTACACAAAAGGTAAATAATAATAAACCATGAAATATAAATTATAGGAGGAAGATGATAAAAAAATTATATATAAAATATTATTACCATGAATTCATGTAGCTAGAATTAATGATTATATAGGGAAATATGGGATATATTTATATACCATATTCTATAAGAAATACCAAAATGATCAAAGGCTACAACTGGTAGCATCATGATAATGGTCTAACTCCTCTACTTTTGTAATCTATCTTGTAAATCAGAATCAATCATTAGAAGCAGACCACTTACCTTTATCTACACTTGAAATCATGAAGTCATCTTAGGTACCAAGGGAGACCCAATAAAGGTGTGATATATACTCATTAGGCCACCACCAACGATGTCTAGATCGATCTAGTTCATGTGTATAAAATGTTCAATGTTCCAAGAATAGTAAATTCAAGGAAATTAATAAATAAAACATGACTATGCAGGTTACATACAAATACCTGACCTCCACTACCTTCTTCAGCCTAAGATGGATGCCTTTGAACTAAGGAACCTTTACAATGTTGGTAAATGGGTCATTGTAAATAAATCATAAACTGTGAACCAATCCCAAGTATTTGATTTGGATTGGAGGATTTATCCCTAGGATATCATTAACACATTCTCAAGATTTAATAAAAGGCATCACATGTAATCCAGGTAAGGAAACCATCAAATCCCGTATGGGTACTCTGAGCCCATATAAGGAAATCCATAATGGAATCCCAAGGGTCTCTACAAGAGCTCCCAAAATCCCCAATACCACAGAGACCATCCAAGGTGATCTGTAAAAGGAGTCCCGTTTATCACTCTTGACATGGTTCAAGCATGAACCTAGGAGCCCATCCTAGGTATCTCACATATGAGACTAAGTATCACTTGAGGCATGGTGTAACCATATTTCCAATGAGACTATTTATGGTTCTCCCTTTGGGAATCAATGTCTCGCATGGGTATAAATAATCCCCCTAGAGAGCCCATCCAAGGAAAGCCAAGTGTCTCTCCCAACATTTACAACAGTTTTAAATAAAATCATGGTGAGATTGTCCATGCAATCCTTAAGCCAAGCCCCATTTTCACTACCAGCTCACAAGCTAGTAAGTCTTATTAATCAATATCAAATTTTCTCAATAAGGCATTTCAATATCAACATGCTAAACATGTTGTACAATATTTTTTATTCAACCCAACAACTATGACATAAGGCAATAAACAGAAGTCATAAGGCAAAAAACATAATCAGAAGGAAACAAGAATAAGCATATGACATAAAGCATAATCATAAGGCATGAAGCATAATCATAAGTCATGAAGCATAAACATATGTTATAAATCATAAGCAAAAAGCATGATGGCATACTCATGGCCATTTAATTATTATAAAAATCATACTTCAAAAACATTTATCACAAGGGAACAAACCTCATAAAGGTTTAACAATTTAAGGGGGAAGGGTCATTTTGGACCTTAAGGAATGACACACTCAAAGGGGTGGAGCATGCTAAGGAGAATAAACAACTGTGAGGATTTAGCATATTGACTTATGAAAATAATTTAATTTTATTAATTAATTAGTTTGGAGGCGTCATCAGAATGTTCCAGTTCACAAAAAAATGAAAAAAAACCAATATAAATTAAAAAATCTTAGGGAAATAATCTATAACACCTACCTTAGTTTCATAGTGGTCTACTCATAATGTGTAGTCCTTAGATTTGAACTAGAATGAGAGATATCAGAAGAATTTTCAAATTCCTTGAAAATGGGGGAAATGTGCTCGCACCAAAATATCCCAACATAGGAGAATATAAAAAAGAAATGAAAGTAAGTGGATTAAATAGATCACCTTTATCTTTTTAATGATTATGAAGGCAATCCATTTGGAGTTCAGAAGTTGGAGATAAAAAAGAACACATAAGAGGTGGAGGAAGAAACCAATAGGGAAGGGAGGACCACACACCCACTAGAAAAGAAGGGACAAAGAGGGTTTAAAGTTTCAAAACATTTTGAGGGAAAAATTGTAAAATCAACCTTCTAGATAGGGTATCACAATTTAGCCACATGGTTGGATATATCATGTTCCAACCATGTTCCAAACACTGCTTAAGGAGGGACCCCACTTGGGATAGGTTCATGGTTTACATAACTGTGTGGAAGCCATGCGAAGTCCCACTATCACTATGTATAAAATTTTCACACATGCGTGTGCCTAGGCTCTCAAAGTTTCAAACAACCATGAGACCTCCTACTCCCTACTAAAACACCCCGCACAGTTATGGAAAACCATGTGATATGGGCTAAAAAGTTTCCTCTAACCATGAAACCCAATGTGTTTTCTAAAATCTTAGTGCTCCCAGCAATGAACAAACCCCAAACACCCTTGTGACCTCCATGAATCTATTAGGTAACATTATGATGGATAAAAAAAATAAGTTAAGCCAAAAAGGAATGATTCGTACCATCATTAAAATCCGGGTAGTTATAAACAAACACACAGATATATATATATATACGAAATTGGAGTTTTTGATATCCAAATCAAAATTCTATAGAGTGTTAGAAACAAATTTCTAGAAAATAGGCTTTACATAAAGAATGATTTAGAAAATGTGGATAAAATACAATATTAATAGAAGTGAAATTTTAAAAAAACAATTTAAACGTAATGATATTTATAATTAATATTTTCACAGATAAAAATGATGTTTATATTGGGATAAATATTTCTAAAAAATTACTTTAAGAAATAACCTTTTTCAGTTAAAAAAGTAGTTTTGAAAAAAAATAATTTTATTATAAAATCTAAAGTAGAAATTAAATTGAATTTTTGTGAATGTTATAAATAAATAAGATCATTATAATTATTTTTAGAGATAAAATAGATGTATAAATTGAGATAAATTTTAAAATATATCTTAAAAAATAATTTTATTGCTCTGATCTATATTATTATATCTTGATCCCTGATTCAGGTCACCACATAACCTTGAGCAGACTCCTCAATCACCTGAGACTGAATACCAGAATTGAGGGATAAAAAAACTAATAGGGAATAATTTATCATCAAACATGAAACTCAAAAAACAATATATAATGGACATTTCATTTAATAACAATAAAAAACATTAAAAAAACATAAAAAAACACATCACATACAAAATATAAAACTAGAACAATCCATGAGAAACTAGAAAACCCTAAAAAATAAAAACGTTTAACATATAACCTTCACGGATATCCGTAAATCCTCTAAAAATATGTTTTAAAACATTGATATATCATCTCACTATTATAACTCCCATGGTATATCACTAACAAAAAATGAATCTTTCCATTTTACATAATCATGACATACACCAACTACTTGATAAAAAATGTATACATGAAAGTGTTGGTAAATACTACCCATTAGGATTTCCCAAAATGATTCACATGTGTTACAATTCATGATCAATAAAATATTATTTAATCATTTCTATTTTCAAAAAACTATCACTTTTCAGATCATATATTTTTTAAAATGGCATCAGATGAAGTAAACATAATTTTCAACCTACTCACCAAAGAGTTTCCAAAACAAGGGTAACCATAGCCAGTTCATCTATAACATAGAAAAAAACAACATTGATATCAAAATTATATTCCATAATTCTAAATAAATCCATGTTATAATTCATGGATTGTCATCAGCAATAAAAAATAATTTATATACACCAATAATCATAGTTTCATGTGCAATGAATATTCAAATATCTAGGTATTTACAATAACTATTCTGTCTATCTGTTAAAAGGTTATTCTAATAAATATTATATGGTTCTTCATTATATTTTATGGGGACCTTTTTAATATTTTTATAGTATTTCTATACATTGAATATACCCTTTTTTTTATTTATTTTTCCAGAACCATTTCTTGGGATCACATGATCAAATGTATTCGATGTAGATGTCAATACTCTAAGAGGTTGGGGGTGGTAAATTTTGGGTTTTAAAGGTTTGGAATTTTTATTTAATAGATGATCTTTTTTGTATCATGTTTTTATATTAAAAGGATCATAGTTTGAATATATCAATTACTCAATCTATATGTAATCATAAAATATGTAATTAAAGTAAAGCATATGAGGAAACTCTAGTTTTACTTGGTTCAAAAATATTGGTATATGTCTATGGATTATACAGCTATTAAGTACCGATAAACCAAAATACAATATAACATAATGGATACAAGGTTTCATGTATGTACACTCTTCACCATGGTGGTCTACCCTTATATGAATAGTTTTCAGATGACTCACTACCTCTCTAGGGTCACTGCCTTTTTCACTCTCTCTAATGACTATTTTGATGTGAGAATTACACAATTTATAGAAATAAAGTTGTGTTCAAGTTTTTTATGAATAATTGATACGATTTATGTCAAAAAAACTAATTTCTTGCATCAATTACATCCATATTCTCTCTTTATCTTCAACATCTCAATATTAACAACTCCATGTGAGATGGGTTTTAACTTTTTATTTTAAATGTGTATATAATAACATCAACCTTCTATAATAAAAATGTAATATGGTCAATTGCACGTTAATATAATTTTTTATGTTATGATCCATCTTATTCTCCCTTTGAATCATTTCTATTTATGTCAATGATCGACATTGTATAATACTATCTCTCAGATAATGAATTATATATGTTAATAGTAGTCAATAATCCTATTATATTATGTTATAAAATAGTTGTTGAATAAAAAGTACTCCTTTAATATTTAAGACATATATTCATTTGATATGATCTATTGGAGTCAATTTTATCCTATTTAATTATTCCAAAAGACATGATCCTTAAATTAAGGTAATGTAAATCTAATAGATTAATGTCAAATATAAAAAAATTAATCCAAAAGATCCTATATTTTAATAATTTTTCTACTTCAAAAACAAATATAAATCATTTAAACCATGATATGATAAAAACAATTGTGACATGATTCAATTATCTAATTATTTGAATATGAGTTACATGGTTAGTGTATCTGCATACTTTACAAAATCTCTGCTTCTTTTTATATCTTTCATTTCATATTGTATGTATACAATGATAGGGCTTCAACTTGATTATCATGTAGTTTTATTGTGCTCAATTTGATAATATTTAGTAGTTTACTTGAGTAAAATGGTTAGTTTTTGTTCACATTCATGGATATATTTCTTTTTTTGTTACATGTTATTTTATGTCTTTAAAAATCTTGAACCCTTTTATTATTTTGTGCGAAAAAACTATTTTTAAAACCTATCAGAATTTTAATTATAACTTGAGTTGTAATGATTGGAATTTTAAAATTAATATTTCATTTAAAAAATAACAATTTTATATAACTTTTATTAAACTAAGATGAAGTGTAATTAAATCTCTATCATGTTCACATTTTTATCCAAACATGATCCATGATTTTGGTTTCAATAATTTTTTAGCATAAACTGATTTACATTTTCTTAAGTTATTGAATTATAAGATGTTGTATACTAATCAGATTATTACACAATCTGATACTTTAGAATTAAAAATTATTTATCTTCATTTTATTATAATAAATTAATTTCTCAATTAATTGGTTAAGGGGTTCAACGATTGTCTGAATATCTTATAATAGTTCTAGAATTATGAATTTTACATAGTTAAAAATATTTTTATTTATTTGATATCTCATTCATTTTAATCATAATAACTAAGATATTTTTTGGTTATAATGAATTTTTTTTTCATTAATTTAATTAGAATAAATTAAACTCTAAAAATTTCATTTAGGCCCCTTAAAAATTAGTCAACGTACTGCAATTCATTCTATATTATTCAAAAAGGTTATCAATGTTTTTTGATGAGGTCTTCTTCTATACTTATCAGAATTAAAGGATTCTTGATTCTTTGGAAATATGTTGAAATTACATACAATTATTTTTTATGGTAGTAATTATAATTAATTCATTTAGATGGATTAAAAAATCCACCCAAGTCTATGCGTCAATTTTTATACATAAAATGATGAATTACTATTCATCATCTTCTTCCTCAAGCCTCTTTCCTCCATGGAAGCTCCTCAAGCTTCTTATTCTTCATAAATAATAGCCTCGATTCCTGTCACCATATATCTCCATGATTTTTCATTATTTAACATCATATTTTTACTCAAATGATAGGTGATTCATCTTACATGGATTCTCCCACTCCCCTGTTTGGTCATCTAACTGTACTAGTAGTTGGTTTTTACAACAGTATTGGTAGATTAGGTATTCCTATAGTGGATGTTTCTATACATCAAAGGTTGGTTATTCTCTTCACAGTTTAGGATATTTTCCTTTTTTTAAATGGATATTTTTTTTATTTTCCAATAGTGAGTCTTTTTGTTTTTCTAATGGTGGGTCTTGAATATTTTCAATGGTGACTCATCTTTCATATGGCGACTCATTCCTATTCTAACGGTGACTAATTTCATTCTAACGGTGAATCATTTATTTTTTCTAAAGGTTAATCATTTTATTACCAGTGGTGACTCATTTTATTGCCAATGGTGACACATTTATTTTTCCAATGGAAACTAATTTTATTAATAATGGTGACTCATTTTGTTAGTAACAGTGACTAATTTTTATCCAACGATGGATCATTTTTTAAAATAAAATTAGATAATTTTTTTCAACAGTGGATCATTTTTCAAAGATGCTTTCCATTTCTAGGTATTAATTTTTTCTACAACCATATATTTTTTCTACTGTCAGTTTAAATTTCTTAATACCCTTTTTCTTATTTTTTTTATTTTGATGAACTACATAATTATATTAATCGTTTTAAGTATTTTATTAATTCCAAAATAATTATATATTATATATAAGCCATAAAAACTATTATTATAATATTTCAATAAGTTTTAAAATTATGTTAAATTATTTTATTAATCCTACAAAAAACATACATAATGTTTTGGATATTTATAATATTTACATCTTGAATTGAATTATTGGTCATATTATTATCTAAATTAATATTTTTTGATGACCAACATATTCCAAATAATTTTAAGGTATTTAAACCAGTATAATTATTTTTTAAATTACACAATGCATTAAATTAAAATGTATTTAATATTTTTTTATCAGTCTTATGATTTTCATGAAATTACATTGAGTTGTTATTGTTATTGTAATTTAACAGGTTATTCAAACAGGTTTGAATTGGTATTTATGTTTTTAATTAAAATGATATTTTTTACTATGGTTCTAGAGTATAATTTTATCTCTCCTAAACAATTCTATTATTTATGAATTTTAATTTCTTTACCTGGTGATTAGTTTTGTTTGTTTTTGTTTTATAGATCCCATGTAACGGTGTTAGGATACTTCAAGGAACATCTTGTTTAAATTTTTCTTTGAAACTATGCTTTTCTTAAAGAAAACAAAGTTCTGAACTTTCAACATACTATTCAATTTGTGTGCAATACCCCATTTTTTAATTTGGATGATCTTTAAAGGGATGAATTACATATTCTCCAACTTCTATTGCCTTTACGAGATGATCTGATCCCCTTCATAAGAACCGATACCCATATTTTTTCCCTTATATCTATTTTATATGTTTTCTTGAGTCTGTAACAATACTTTTTACCTTTCACGCACTCTGTTTTTTGGTTTATGCTTTTACATACAAAATCAAATATTCTTTTCTTCCTCATGTTGTGACTCCTGGATTATAAAGTCAGGACTGTTCAGGTTGTGACTCTTAGTATATAAAGTCATACTGTAATTGGGTTGTGACTTCACATACAAAGGTTATTGTCATGGTTATACCTCCACTAGAAAATGATTCTATTATAGTTTTATGTTTTCCCATTAAAAAAAGTTAGTTAACACATATTTCTCTCCAAGCAGAGAGATAGAAGACTGGACTAGGTCCACATATGACTAAACTAGTATAAAAATTCCTCTATTATTTATTTTATTTCCACTTCTAATTAACTATATTAATTAACTTTAATAACCAATTTAATCAATCCAATTATTTGATTTCTTAATTTAGTATATTTACCCCCTTCTAGACTATCTGTCATTACCCAGTCTGACTTAACGATCGGTATCATAGTATAACCCTCTTAAGAATAGTTTAGATATATCATTTTCTTTCTGAATACAAAATTTTTGTTATCAGATATTACACCTTTGGTAATTTATCCAATCCTTCTATAGAATATTCTATTATATTATTTATTCCAACCTATTCCTAGACCTCACAACATAAGAGACAGATCTGTAAGATGATAATATTGGACCCAAATGATGCTTGAATTCTTTAAAAGCTACCACACATTTATGGAAATGATTATGGTTACTAGAGACCCCTAATGGAGGCATACATTAAATATTTGAGCATTGAACACTGGTCACTCATGAAAAAATAATACACTTTACTATAAGCTGACCAAAAAACTCTTAATAGAAATGATTCTAATAGATATGTTTTAAATTACAAAGGTGTTATTATTTTATATTTTGTTATTAATATAAGTTCTTTTAGTCATGTTTATAATTATAATATAGCTCACGAGATTTGTAATATTATAAAAGTCACTCAACTTGTCTCTAAAAAATTAATCCAAACAAAACTTGTAATGCTTCGAGTAGAGTACCAATACTTCAATATGGATGAATATTAAACTGTAAAACAATTGTTCTACTGGTTAAGAAGAATTGAGAATGGAGTTAATTCACTAGGAGAATCTCTAGAAAACTCAGCAATTTTGGAATGAGTCCTATTATCATTAATGAAGAAATGGTACAAAATAAAGGTCAACATTGATGAAATAAAGAACTTCAAAGAGTACAACCTTGATGAATTGATTAGATCACCACATTAGTATGAACTGGAACTGCATAACATAGATGATAAAGAGATAATGAAAAAAATTGTAACTTTCAAAACTATGAAGGTTGTTTCTGATGACTCTTCTAATTCTAATATACAAGTTTGTGAAAAAGAATATATGGCTTAGATTATGACTGGGGTTTACAAAATAATAAAAAATATTGAATGTAAAAACTAGTGTAGAACAATTCCACAAAATGAAAAACATAACAGATATAAGAAAGAAGGTAAAAATTAATGTGATTTTGGTTTAACTTTTTATGAGTGAAGGAATAAAGGAAATATCAAGCCTAATTTTCCTAAACTAAATAATAAATACAAATAAAAAAACAAGGATAAAAGGCACTGACCACTAGTTGGATATGTATGGAAGAATTTGATTCTAGTGAACAATCTATAAATGAAAAAGAAAGTACTAAGTTGTGATCCCTGGAATCACTAGAAAAGGATAGTGATTCTAGATTTTATTTTGGATGTTTTTATTCTAAATATGATTATAAGAACCAAAATGTTTCTGAATTAAATATTGAAATTGAAATATTAAGAAATGATATTTTCAAAACACCAGATTTATATAATAAGATTATGGAAACTAATGAGAAAATTGTTTATGAAAATAAAGTAATTTTACTAGAAAATGAAAAAAATAAGAAATACCGTTTCTAACCCTCATTATATTATTTATGAAAATTTGAAATCAACTCATGATTTGAATGAAAAATTAAAAAATGATGTTTAGAGTTTTAAAAAATATTTTTTAATTTTTTTTCAATGTCTTCGAAAATATTATAAGACGATATCTTTGAATAAACTAAATAAAAAAAATATGGTTTTCTATATGATAGAAGATTACATAAATGTTTAAATCCTACTTTGTTATAAGTAAAAAAGGTTGTAGTTCATTTGTTAATTGTTTTATTTGTGTCATGAATGGTCACTATGAAAATGATTATTCTCTTTGATTTAAATAGTCTTTGGGATTTATAAAAATTAATATTTATAAATCTGTATTATCTATAGTAACATATAATACTTGTTTAAACTCAGTATGGGCACCTGAAAATTAAATTACTAATCCAATTTTACCTAAAGTATATTGGGTACCAAAGCTATCAAGTAATTGAATTTTGAAGAAAAAATGCATTGGGTGTCTTAAGAATTATATTTGGTACAAGGATAGTTGATTCTCTAGGAATATGACTGGAGACCCATTTTGAAACTCCTTAGTAAGACAAAAATACTATGAAGGAAATCCCCCATATATTTCAAAATATCAAGATAAAGCTTAAAAAACTAGAAGGCAAGACAAATCTTAGAAGACCTGCATTGAAGACCTACACACCAGGGTACTTCTGCCCACCTACGTAGAGGAACTACAAAGAAGGTCTTCACAACTGACCTATGCCACCGAATTACTTTCGAACAGCCTCCCTCATTACCTATAAATATGACCCTTGGGCTTGTTAGTAGACAACTAAAAATGATGAATGAATTATTGAATCTCCCATTATGTATCTCTTTCACCCAGATCCCTCAAATAATATCGAGTAGCTCTCGAAATACACGAGAGAAGAGATAATTATATTGGATAAGCATGTTTTGAAAGTAGTTCATAGTTTTAAGTTTAAATAGGCATGATTAACCTATTTTAATAATTTTTCTTTAGTGATTTTCTATGTCCTATGTGGAACACCTATGTGAGGCACCTAAGTGGCACACCTAGGCAGGGTACTTATGCAGAACAGCTACGCGCAGGGCCTACACATCATCTTGTAAATCCTCTTCAAAGCCACTAATAGAAGGGTATTTCCTTCCGTGGTTCCCTTATCTGAATGGGACTAAGTTGAAGCCTCCCCCAATACTCCTAACTTATCAAACCTTTGAGAAAGGAACATTAGAATATCTTATATTTGGGTTTGTATATCCGCAGTTAGACGTTTCCCACATTTGTTTTACAATGGTGTTATGATTCATGGAGTGCCTATGGGTTTGTATATCTACAGTCACAAGGACCTTTCTCCCACGAACAATGTTGGGGAGATCTTAGTCTGGAGGATTATGGTTTGGGTTCTATCCTCCCCTTTTTTTCTCTAAGACCGGGAGCCTCCGGTTCCCAATTAGTACAGTGGGGGTCACACTTGCTTTTCCATGCAAGAAAAGGAGAGGTCTCCCTCCTCTCTTGGGATCCATCAGGGAATCTATCTTGGTGTAATACCCCAAACTTTCAAGTAGGATGTTGCAAACTTTCTACTCTCTACTTCCTTCACCTTAACTCATTCCATTCATTAGACCCTTGTCCAATATAAAGAGAACAGAGGGAAGGCTAGTCGCCTCACCCTCTTCTCCGGTCTCCTTGCCCTCATCCACCCTTACCACCATAGGCACATCATCATCTACTAGTAGAGAAGGAAATGTGTGGGTTCCTTTGTTGAATCTTTCACATCCTCTTGTTTCTCACATCGATGATGAATCATTTGGTCTTAGAGATTTTTTATGATCACAATAACCACGTAACCCAAAAAAATAAAATATGAGAACTCTGATTACCACCATAATTGGGATACGTAGGAATCTTTCATTAGGGCTCGAGCTCCCTAGATACACTCTTTATAAATCCAAACAAAATTTCCTTAGTCCGAGCATCATCCATAGACACAATCCTTGAGTTAATGCCCCTATCACCAAGGAATCTTTTTCAGGAAGAAATCCAAAAATCATTTCTCTAAAAGGACTATACCCTCACAAGGGATTAATCAAACTATGTGGGATTTAATTCCCATTTAAATGGGATACGTAGGAATCCCTTCTAAGGTTCATACCAAATAATTCAAATCAAACATGTTATTCCTGGGCCATATTCCCAACATGGTCTAATCTAAATTGGAAACACTATATTCATTCCAAGTTCGTTGGGATGTTTAGGCATAATTCTCACACCAAAATTTGACTAAGAACCTCTATCTTAGATGAACTTACCACATGAAATTAAAATGTATGGTTAGGTCCTTATAACATGACCATAAAAGGTGTGATTTTCCCCATTACGTAGAACCAAACTATGAGGGTTCTGATTCCTTTTACAAGTATATGTAGGTAACCCATTTATGGGTATGATCTCAACATTAAAACAAACCTTTGTCTCCCTAGATGATAATAAATTCTATAGTTGTCCACTGAGTTTCTTAAATACTAGTATCATCATAATGATGGTTAAAATAATCTCTAAATATTATATGAGAGGAAACCATTGATAGAGAACCTCGAATACAAACAAATTTCTCTATCAATGAAGAACCTTAAATACATACGAATGATTCTAAAATTCACACATGATAATAATTTATTACAAATTACAATTTAAACCTATGTTATACTTGGTGAATTAATAAGGATTCAATAAAATATCTCAAATATATAAGAGACTCCGAGAGTAGACAATAATTTCCCCTCAAAAGGGTGTGGAGAGTTTGACCTCCCATCATCTCAACCAATGCATGTTATAAAGTATTGTAAGTTCAAACATAACAAAAACCTACCATTGGAAGGTAGGTCCCTTTTGGATAATGAACTATTGGATGTTTATAATCCCATCAATAAATCTAATTGAAACCACCTAGAAGCAATGATTCCTAATTTGAAAATACGTTTTAAGGAACTATGAAACAAAAAAGGAAAACCTGAAGTGAATCCTTATCCAAGTTAATAGTGTTACCCATATGTCCAGACACTATCAATTGATAAAGGAAGGAAATAAAAAATAATAAATCACACATTTATCCATCTAAAAAGATATTTCTTTAATATATTTTATTGTTTTTCTTCAGTTTTCTCAGAACTCCCTTAACTCTAAATGACTTCCTTCAAGTTTTCACCCGTGAATGCCCTAACTACTGCTCAAGATGGATCATCATACACTAGAAGGACATCATCACCAACTCAGAATATTCAAATTTGGGTCTCTAATGTACTATAATGGGAATACCATCATCATGGTACTATCCCAACCCTGGATGCTTCCCGACAGACCCTTCTAGTTAAAAATAACCCTCAATTGTCTGGTCAGCGATGACCGATGGTCAAAATGTAGACAATGCCGACCACTGTCTTCTACTGTTTTGGGTCCCTATCCGTGGAATGAAACAACCAGTCCCTCCGATAATATAGAGCGGTAGATCAACAAGTCACTCGTGGCCTCAACTCAAGGATGCATGGGTCCTTACCTAGGGCTCCTACCAACAATCACCATCAGAAAAATTGTGCGACAGTAAACCCACAACATGATGGGGGTGTTGCCTCTGGTTGTTTGGACCAGGTCCCTTATACCTGGGTGTGAGAGACGAACCATTGGGGATGATGTCCAACCAATAGGGTGTAGGTTATTACCTTTTACCCTTATAGATAATTCCATCAACCTAACATTATCGAAAACAAAGTATAAGCACATATACCCACCCATCCCAATTCAGCTGGCCAACAAAATCATCTAGAGGTGACCCACTAATCCCACCAGTTAAATCTGGTAGAGTACCATGAATAGGCACATACACCTGTTTACAAACTATCAGCCAGTCAACAGGCTCATCTAACTGCATTCAAGGAATCCCCCCAATCAAATGTGGTGGAAACTAGTAAATAGGAACATACACCTGCTTACACTCACCAATTATACTAGAAATATCATCTATTAGTATTTAATGAAGTATATAAAATATTCTTGGATGAAAATAGCAAGAAAACACATACACCTTCCAGCGTTCATCAAGCTTGCCAATAGTCTCATTTGGAAACACTCAGAGAAGTTAGTTAGAAAGTTCTGACGACAAACCTGGGGCAGACTCAACTCTATGCCCCTATATATGAGTATTTTCAGTACCCACTAATAGGAAAAAGAAGATAGAAGTAGGCACACACACCTAATCTAGATACAGAATGAATGTATATTCCTATTATAGCTGCTGAATTCACCAAACAAAATTTAACAATTATGAAAGGGTAGACACAAATTCCTGCCCATATTTTGGAAGCTTGTATGAATATCATAACATAAAATTCAGTATTAACAGAGGAACAAACATATAACTCTATCCCCACACCTGAGATGACACATCGACATGCCATCCCAGAGTAGATACACACCTCTGTTCCAGTCCTGAATGGTTATGGGGTGTACTCCCCCATATTATACGGACAACCAGATCAAGAATATACACACTTTCCAATTGGATATAATTGGCCTATTCCAATGACAAATCCATTGAATGAACATACATCTACCTATGATATCCACTTCTCCTATAAAGTGTCCCAACTACATTTAAAATAAAATCAAAGAAGAAGTCTCTTCAAACACAGTCGGAAAATCAAGAGCAAATCTACGATCTGGCTCCTCTTAATGCTAGAGTTCTTGTAGCTCTCAAACATTTATCTATTGAAACTTAGGATCCTACTATCCCATTACCAAATTATCAGAGTAGTATAAGTAATTATGAATTTCCCCATCATACACTTCATCATGAAGGCTTTCTTCATGAAAATTCAATCAATCTATTGAGCCTATCTCTAGATGAGAGCCACAACCACCCTCTATGTGGCCATAAGACCTAGGAGGTAGAGGGTTTATACCTTGCTATAATCCACCATGGTGTTAATCCCCATGATTTCATTCACTGCGAAATTTATCTCTCTAGCAGTGTTTCACATTGTCAATATAATTCCCCAATCGGCAATATAGTAATCATAAAACCCTCTTATCTCAAGGAAATTTCCAACGTATGTCTAGTTATGTATGATGCCTTGTCCCTAATAGGAGAAATAAGCTCTCAACCAGAAAACATACCAGGGTGACGGTAATTCTCCGAAACTCCCTTGGGTCATTTTTCTTCTAATATAGTTGAGTAAAAAAGTAACAGATTACATTTTTTGTAATAAAAAAATCGAGAAGTTTCCACTTTGATCAGACCAAGTGGAGAAACCTATAGTAAAAGGTAATAAAGATATGTTGAACATGAAAAAACAATTAGGTAATGGAGAAGTACCAGTCCTATTCTTCCCATTGGAAAACTATCAATATAACATTCTATAATTGATGACAGAAGATTGAATTAATGATGTCCGCCTCAACTTATGAAAAACTAGTAGAGAATCCTTCAACATGCATGCCTCAATGCACTAAAGAGGATTTTCCAATTAATTTTTGATACCCCATCTGATATTCGTATTAGAGGATGGTGTGAGAAAAGAGAATTTCTTTTCACTGTGCTCCATAATCCACAAAGCCTACCAAAATTGGTCTCATGCAATGTTTGTAACGCCCCGACCCCAACTACCCAGAGTCGGTGCATTAATTACATAACATTGTCATGATCACAAGAAAGATCAAATCTCGAAAGACCGATTGGTTTAGTAGCCTTGGAAACACTAGATATATTCATAAGTTTTACATTACATCATAAAACGAAAAACTACTACAACAACATATTGTATCCATAATCCACACTCATATCCCCACATAATATCTCTGCAGGTCATTCATAACTTACTTCTTCACTTCCTGGGAAAAATAAAACATAGAAAAGGGGTGAGCTCAAATGCCCAGTAAGGACGACAATATAGCGGAAACTTTTATAAATAAGAATAAACTTTTCAGGCAATGTATAACTAAAACAAAAGCCTTTCAAACATGAACTTTCAACATGGTATGGAATAAATAAAATGAAATAATGCCATTTACTTATTCACATGGATATTCTACTAATCGAATAATCGCATGCAAAAATAAATAACCACTTTCATAATGTTGGAATGCATAATGCCAGACTATCATAACCACATAGTCAAGGCCTCGTGCCAAGACTACAAATAAGATTTTGTCAAGGCCTTGTGCCAAGACACTAGTTTGTCTCATGAGACCTACCGATGCATCGAGGAGCTATAGCGGGCTCCACCCGTCACTTACTAAGTCCAATGCATTCCCATATGAAAAGGTTTAAACATAACATAAACATTCGTATTAAAACTAGCATACGAAATGTCAATAATTTCACCATAAACTATGAATGGTATAAAAATAGCACATCCACAGTCAAACATATCACAAAACCTTCAATACAATATAGAAGCTTTGTATTACAATAAATCAACTTCAAATAAGCGTTAAATCCATCAAAGGATGTTGACATAGATGAAATCAAAACTATTTGAGAGAAATATCTCCTTTTTTGAAATCATTTAAAAGTCACACATTTATAAAGGAAGTAATTAAAAAGAGATTTTTGAATCAAAGTGTCCCATACCACTTTGAAACTTTTGAAAGGAATTAACATTTTTAAAAACATTCATGTCCATATAAATAAATCCTTAAAAACCATTTTGAAGACATTAATTAAAAAGATTTATAAAGATAAATCTTTAAAACATTTAAAATTCTGATTTTGATAAAGAGTACCTTTCTGAAATTCTTAAATTATTCATTTTGAAATCATTTAAAAGTCACATAATTATAAAATAAAACATTTACTTTGAAAATATCCTTATAAGCTTGTAAGGGAAGTTTCAAAGGGGTAATAACGGTAGAGAATAACCGCACCTACCGTATAAGTTTTAAAAAAGACATTCTTACCTTAATTCTGTCGAAAAGGTTAAAAAGGTCCTTGTTTTGAAAACGACGGAATGATTCCTCTTATAAAAAGTCAAACAAGGGTATAAATGACTTTAACCCATATTCTTGTAAATAATAAAAATGTTTTGAAATACATTTTGAAGAAACATGGATGTGGATGATAAAGAGATCCCAGTAGATTATTACGTATAAACAACCTCGGATAATGAAGAGATTGTGAAATAACCCTTACCTTGTACTTTTCCTTGGTTGGGGTAGGTTAACCTCCTGTATAATGGTGAAATAATTGTTATTAAATTATACAAGAATCATATACATTAATATGATATCATATATGATCTTTTAATATTGATTTGATAATAATATCTTAGTATTATCATTATATCGGGTGTTAACTTACTTGTTGTCTTTTATATGTTTTGTTACGTAAGACATGTTTGTAAAGGATAGGTTGTATATTATTTATATCCAGAATTATATGAAGTCCTTAAACATCATTTTTAAATCATCAAATGATAATTATACTTGAATGGATACGATGGAGAATGAATCTCATCGCGTTCGTGGAGACGGTAGACCGTACGTACGCACGAGCGACAATATCATTCTTTTGATATTAAAATAATATATAAATGGATGGTATATCATATATACAGAATAATTAACATGTTATATTTATTATTTATATGAGTTACACATCATTATTATACCCATCCAAATAATACTATATTGAATAACAATTACACCACGACGTGGAGACGGTAAGCCGTACGTACACACGTATGGTGACATGTTATTCAAAGGGTGGATAGAATACTGAATATGGTTGTACCATATTTATAATAACATCACAGTATATGTAAGATACTGTAGTTATTATTTTAGAATGGTAAGAACAAAGAAAGAGGAGGTGGAAGAAGAAAAGAACTTAAAAAGGGGTGGTGAAAACATTACCTCTTCTTCGGGTTCTTCCTTTTGATTTGATCAAAAGGGCTCCTTAGGTTGGCTTTCTGATCAAAATAAGGCCTCTAGGTTGTAGTGAGGGATGTTGGGAGAGTATTTGGGCAGAGTTTGGCCGAACCAAAAGGCTTTGAAGGTGTGAAGAAATGAGAAGGAGGAGTGCCCTTTTATAAGAGGGGTGAGGGGCACCTTTGGAAAAGCTAGAAATATTAATTTATAATAAATTCATATTCGGTTTCTAATGGCTCCAAAGTTGATTATTCAAAATTTAAGGTGGTTATAGGTCGAAAACCACTCAACCAATATAATTTAGATAGGTTTGGGTACTTATATTAACCTTATCTTTAAGTATTAACTCTAAGTTAATTAGTTTCACTTTTACAATGTCTCTTTGTATTTTTATATAATATGGTTAATAAACTTACTATATACATCCAAGAGACCCCCAAGTGGTCCATTAATGATGAACCTATCATGATATAAGTCTCTTGGACGAACCTTAGATTTTTAGGAATTTAATATCAATTAATAATATAATATTTGTTTTAAGAACTCTTTTATGTCAATTTTGACACTATTCAATAGTTGATTTTTGTGAAACTCATAACAGATTGATTACTTCGAAAAAAGTCAATTAAATCAATACTAATATATCATATTATCCTATAAAATTAGTTTAATTCATTAAAAGTTTCATATTATATTTTTTTTGGGTATTTATAATATCAATTATTTTAATTTTTCACTATTATAGTAATTACTGCATCATCATTGTGTCATAAATAAAATAAATTATTTAATGTCTAAAAATTATAAATAAACTATCATTATGTAGGAAATCTCTTTATCTTTCTAATGAATATTTATAATCTAAAATCCAACTTATATAACCCTATGTAACAATTGTTTGTCTAAAAGATATATGCTTGTATCATTTTTGTATTCATTTTGACTTAATTAAAATAAAGTGTCATTATCACTTACAAGTGGATCCATGGGGTCCCAAAATCGACCCAAAGATGCCCATGGTTGACCATGTATCAACCAATAGGGTTAAGACACGTTTTAGGGTAATTTAGTATTATTATAATATTATTTTTTAACCCTTATTTACCGGATTTACCCTTAACCATGGTAAATAAAATATTTACCGCAGTAATTATTCAAAATGTCTAAAAATAAAAGTTACCTATTTACACAATTTGAACATCCTGATTCCAAATATGGAATCCATTTTTATAAATTCAAAACACAGAAGTGGCAGAAATTAATTTAAAATTAATTCCCGCTGTCAAAACAAAAAGCGTGTTTTTAAGAGATAATAACTATCAAAAGATTGACACTTGTTTATGTTCGGTTTAATTGTAAAATTATGTCTAATGACCAAAATTATATTAAATTGTAAAAATATATTCTAAATATACTTTAAAACCACTCAAATTCATAATTTATCACTATTAATTATTTTGACTAAAAAAGTTGTTTTTAATTAAAATTTAGTAATTTTCACTATTCATCAAAATATGAAAGTTATCCGAAAAGTACCAAAATTTCACCGTAGGCTAAATTTGATATTCCGAATCCAAAAATGAAGTCCATTTCAAAATATAAAATATATATAATTTCAAAATTTAGGTATTACTATTCATAACGGCTAGTTTGATCGGTTGTGGTGTGTGTTAAAACTCGACGTTGCGTACAACACACGCTACTGTTTTATTCAAAGGAAAGCGTACCGTGGAAGCTTGGGATGTTTCATTCTAAATTTTTTGATGTCTCCATTTAGTCAAAAAGCTTAAAATATTGTATTTAAAAAGGTTTCACTATCAAAAGTTGATAAAAGTGCAATACTGAAAATGAATCTGTTCTTGCATTATGACTAAGAAACTCATAATATGGATTCTAAAATTATAAGGATTATATAAAGTTAAAAATGTAGTTAATGCTATTCATGACCTCTTTTAATGCCTTTTTTTTGGTAAGTCATGGTGCAATTGAACTCGGTGTTGCGTGTAGTGCAAGTTATTGAATTATTTTGAAGAAATAACACACTATGAAATCTTGGGGTGTTACATTCTCCCCTCCTTCAATAAATTGCGTCCTCGCAATTTGAAATTGTTCTTCGAAAATAAAAGGTTGAAAATAGATAATATATTTGTGGGAAAACCCACATCGGAAATTGGGTTACTAAAATTTAGTCTTAATATGAGGAAAAGAGAAATGAAAGGGTCACCACCAAATTATGATCTTGATTAGGAGAACATTGGTGGTAATTAGAGACATATAATCGGAGGAAAAACGTAAATATTTATAGGTAGTGATTGAGGTCATCAATCACAAACAAGTGTATAATTGAGGTCCTTAAACTCATCAATCTTTGATGATTTGAAGTACCATCGGTTCAACAAAATATAGGGTATTGGGATAACACATTTTTGACGTTTCAAAATATCTTAGTTGAAATCCCACATCGAAAAATGAATTAACGAGGCCTCTATTTAAAATAAAGAGTCGAAAGTATGAAGATTACCGAAAATAACACATACTAGGGTTCCATGTAAGAAAATATGGATATGGAAGAAAAGTCTAACCATCAATTATCTGATGGAGAGTGGTAGAGAACATGGCTATGAAAAGGCCAACAATCCAAAAGCCATAAATTAGTGATGATTTAAGGTACCATCTAGGAAAACATTTTTGTTCTAAGTTGCTTTTCTTAATATTGAGGAATTTATTTATGAGATTGGCTAAGATCATAAGGAGATATACTTACTTTATAATTAGAGTTTTATCCATTAATAAATTTCTACCACAAACTCATCTTTCACTCTAAAAGATAATAGAATGTAAAAAAAAATTCTATTTACACTATTCGTATAGGGTTCCAAAATAAACGAATTTATAATTCATCTACAAGATCTTTTAATAAAAACTACATTATTTAATCTAGGACATCTCGTGGGCCAGTGGTAGGTGATACACCCTTGTCGCCCTTTAGTTGCGGGTTCAAGTCTCGCAGCCTTGCCGGACGCGACGGGTTGCCGCCCGACCTCCGGGTTGTCCTTTTATGGCAATCCAAAATAATCCAAACTAGAACTATCCAAAATACTTCTATCCAAACTCACAGTCCAACATTTATAAGTAAGGTAAACATAATGTAGAACCTTTTTACCCCGTAATAGCATATGAATACCTTCATCATGTATTCTTTTAATACACCGAAACATCCTGAATTACCATATTCCTTATTGATTACATTCATGCTCCCTTATTCCATATAGAAAGCTGGATATACTTCATTAATCCAAAAATGTTTTAAACCCCAACAATGATGGAATATACAAATCATTAATCAGTTCCAGGGTAGTCAAGAATATCCAATATAATTTATCCAAAATAATCACATATTATTCCAAAATCACTACCTCAGTATCAGAACTATATTCTCTCAACCATATATTTTCCAAAAATTTATCCTGCTATTGAGTCACTTTTCTTTGTTCCACACAATCTCAAGTCCTTAATGAAATAGTACTGCAGTACAATCCTTATATACTCCATAATTATTATAACAAGTACATTGTTGATACAACACTCAATTGACATAATCAACATAAGAACTCTAATCATTCCTCTTCATCTGTGGTAGTATCATAACTTGATTATTATCCAATAACATCATTTGCGGCATAGTCTGATGACTGGGACATAGGTTCGCGTAGTGTCCAAACTCCTTGCAAATGAAGCATTGTACATTTGAAACCATTTTCTTACCCTTGCAGTCACGTACTTTGTGCCCTTTTCCTCCACACTTATAACAAACTCCCATTCCTTTCAGGCAAGTTCCAGGGTGTTTCTTTCCACAATTACCACATATGGGAAAATTCTTCTTTTCCCTCTTCCCTTTATCCATCTTTCTCTCTTCTATCCTTTTCTTCTCTTACTTCCCTTCAAAGCCATAGGACTCAGTAATCTCTTTACTTATCTTATCAATACATGATATTATTTCTTCATATGATGATAATACATGGGAGACTATTTCTATTATAAATTCTATCTTAAGACCATGAAAGATATGATCCTTCCTTCTCTTTGGATCATGTGCATTTCCGGAGTTCTCATTCCTTCTACTGGTTGCCATTTCTAAACAATGGAATAATCTAGATCAGTTTATGAATCAAAATACATAATCCCATACTTATAAAACACTTAAAATAAATTGAACTATTTATGGATATAATCCATAATCATAAAAATGTTTTCTTTGAGGAAGTATATACTCATAAACCCTACATAATGATTTGTAAAGAAAATGAGAGTTATCCTAAGCATATCCCCCGGGAGTGTCGTAACCAAGAGTGCAGCAAGGCCCGTTGTCGTGCACCAGTTCCCGTTCGAGTCTAGCTCAAAGCGGTGTTTTCGGGTTTTACCCCTAGGTACATCTGTGCCAGAGCCGCCTCTACCTGCTCGTATCCAGACAGGGATGTATTGCTCGGAAAACTCACAAAATCTCTACAATACCAAAATTCTAGGAAGTTCTTCTACACTAATCCACAAAGTTCATCTTAGGTCTGCGTGCTCTAATCAGAGTTTATCTAAATCTAGCTTCCAAGGTTTGTACTAAACTTCCTCTGATACCAACTATAACGCCCCGACCCCAGCTACCCAGAGTCGGTGCATTAATTACATAACATTGGCATGATCACAAGAAAGATCAAATCTCGAAAGACCGATTGGTTTAGTAGCCTTGGAAACACTAGATATATTCATAAGTTTTACATTACATCATAAAACGAAAAACTACTACAACAACATATTGTATCCATAATCCACACTCATATCCCCACATAATATCTCTGCAGGTCATTCATAACTTACTTCTTCACTTCCTGGGAAAAATAAAACATAGAAAAGGGGTGAGCTCAAATGCCCAGTAAGGACGACAATATAGCGGAAACTTTCATAAATAAGAATAAACTTTTCAGGCAATGTATAACTAAAACAAAAGCCTTTCAAACATGAACTTTCAACATGGTATGGCATAAATAAAATGAAATAATGCCATTTACTTATTCACATGGATATTCTACTAATCGAATAATCGCATGCAAAAATAAATAACCACTTTCATAATGTTGGAATGCATAATGCCAGACTATCATAACCACATAGTCAAGGCCTCGTGCCAAGACTACAAATAAGATTTTGTCAAGGCCTTGTGCCAAGACACTAGTTTGTCTCATGAGACCTACCGATGCATCGAGGAGCTATAGCGGGCTCCACCCGTCACTTACTAAGTCCAATGCATTCCCATATGAAAAGGTTTAAACATAACATAAACATTCGTATTAAAACTAGCATACGAAATGTCAATAATTTCACCATAAACTATGAATGGTATAAAAATAGCACATCCACAGTCAAACATATCACAAAACCTTCAATACAATATAGAAGCTTTGTATTACAATAAATCAACTTCAAATAAGCGTTAAATCCATCAAAGGATGTTGACATAGATGAAATCAAAACTATTTGAGAGAAATATCTCCTTTTTTGAAATCATTTAAAAGTCACACATTTATAAAGGAAGTAATTAAAAAGAGATTTTTGAATCAAAGTGTCCCATACCACTTTGAAACTTTTGAAAGGAATTAACATTTTTAAAAACATTCATGTCCATATAAATAAATCCTTAAAAACCATTTTGAAGACATTAATTAAAAAGATTTATAAAGATAAATCTTTAAAACATTTAAAATTCTGATTTTGATAAAGAGTACCTTTCTGAAATTCTTAAATTATTCATTTTGAAATCATTTAAAAGTCACATAATTATAAAATAAAACATTTACTTTGAAAATATCCTTATAAGCTTGTAAGGGAAGTTTCAAAGGGGTAATAACGGTAGAGAATAACCGCACCTACCGTATAAGTTTTAAAAAAGACATTCTTACCTTAATTCTGTCGAAAAGGTTAAAAAGGTCCTTGTTTTGAAAACGACGGAATGATTCCTCTTATAAAAAGTCAAACAAGGGTATAAATGACTTTAACCCATATTCTTGTAAATAATAAAAATGTTTTGAAATACATTTTGAAGAAACATGGATGTGGATGATAAAGAGATCCCAGTAGATTATTACGTATAAACAACCTCGGATAATGAAGAGATTGTGAAATAACCCTTACCTTGTACTTTTCCTTGGTTGGGGTAGGTTAACCTCCTGTATAATGGTGAAATAATTGTTATTAAATTATACAAGAATAATATACATTAATATGATATCATATATGATCTTTTAATATTGATTTGATAATAATATCTTAGTATTATCATTATATCGGGTGTTAACTTACTTGTTGTCTTTTATATGTTTTGTTACGTAAGACATGTTTGTAAAGGATAGGTTGTATATTATTTATATCCAGAATTATATGAAGTCCTTAAACATCATTTTTAAATCATCAAATGATAATTATACTTGAATGGATACGATGGAGAATGAATCTCATCGCGTTCGTGGAGACGGTAGACCGTACGTACGCACGAGCGACAATATCATTCTTTTGATATTAAAATAATATATAAATGGATGGTATATCATATATACAGAATAATTAACATGTTATATTTATTATTTATATGAGTTACACATCATTATTATACCCATCCAAATAATAATATATTGAATAACAATTACACCACGACGTGGAGACGGTAAGCCGTACGTACACACGTATGGTGACATGTTATTCAAAGGGTGGATAGAATACTGAATATGGTTGTAACATATTTATAATAACATCACAGTATATGTAAGATACTGTAGTTATTATTTTAGAATGGTAAGAACAAAGAAAGAGGAGGTGGAAGAAGAAAGGAACTTAAAAAGGGGTGGTGAAAACATTACCTCTTCTTCGGGTTCTTCCTTTTGATTTGATCAAAAGGGCTCCTTAGGTTGGCTTTCTGATCAAACTAAGGCCTCTAGGTTGTAGTGAGGGATGTTGGGAGAGTATTTGGGCAGAGTTTGGCCGAACCAAAAGGCTTTGAAGGTGTGAAGAAATGAGAAGGAGGAGTGCCCTTTTATAAGAGGGGTGAGGGGCACCTTTGGAAAAGCTAGAAATATTAATTTATAATAAATTCATATTCGGTTTCTAATGGCTCCAAAGTTGATTATTCAAAATTTAAGGTGGTTATAGGTCGAAAACCACTCAACCAATAGAATTTAGATAGGTTTGGGTACTTATATTAACCTTATCTTTAAGTATTAACTCTAAGTTAATTAGTTTCACTTTTACAATGTCTCTTTGTATTTTTATATAATATGGTTAATAAACTTACTATATACATCCAAGAGACCCCCAAGTGGTCCATTAATGATGAACCTATCATGATATAAGTCTCTTGGACGAACCTTAGATTTTTAGGAATTTAATATCAATTAATAATATAATATTTGTTTTAAGAACTCTTTTATGTCAATTTTGACACTATTCAATAGTTGATTTTTGTGAAACTCATAACAGATTGATTACTTCGAACAAAGTCAATTAAATCAATACTAATATATCATATTATCCTATAAAATTAGTTTAATTCATTAAAAGTTTCATATTATATTTTCTTTGGGTATTTATAATATCAATTATTTTAATTTTTCACTATTATAGTAATTACTGCATCATCATTGTGTCATAAATAAAATAAATTATTTAATGTCTAAAAATTATAAATAAACTATCATTATGTAGGAAATCTTTTTATCTTTCTAATGAATATTTATAATCTAAAATCCAACTTATATAACCCTATGTGACAATTGTTTGTCTAAAAGATATATGCTTGTATCATTTTTGTATTCATTTTGACTTAATTAAAATAAAGTGTCATTATCACTTACAAGTGGATCCATGGGGTCCCAAAATCGACCCAAAGATGCCCATGGTCGACCATGTATCGACCAATAGGGTTAAGACACGTTTTAGGGTAATTTAGTATTATTATAATATTATTTTTTAACCCTTATTTACCGGATTTACCCTTAACCATGGTAAATAAAATATTTACCGCAGTAATTATTCAAAATGTCTAAAAATAAAAGTTACCTATTTACACAATTTGAACATCCTGATTCCAAATATGGAATCCATTTTTATAAATTCAAAACACAGAAGTGGCAGAAATTAATTTAAAATTAATTCCCGCTGTCAAAACAAAAAGCGTGTTTTTAAGAGATAATAACTATCAAAAGATTGACACTTGTTTATGTTCGGTTTAATTGTAAAATTATGTCTAATGACCAAAATTATATTAAATTGTAAAAATATATTCTAAATATACTTTAAAACTACTCAAATTCATAATTTATCACTATTAATTATTTTGATTAAAAAAGTTGTTTTTAATTAAAATTTAGTAATTTTCACTATTCATCAAAATATGAAAGTTATCCGAAAAGTACCAAAATTTCACCGTAGGCTAAATTCGATATTCCGAATCCAAAAATGAAGTCCATTTCAAAATATAAAATATATATAATTTCAAAATTTAGGTATTACTATTCATAACGGCTAGTTTGATCGGTTGTGGTGTGTGTTAAAACTCGACGTTGCGTACAACACACGCTACTGTTTTATTCAAAGGAAAGCGTACCGTGGAAGCTTGGGATGTTTCATTCTAAATTTTTTGATGTCTCCATTTAGTCAAAAAGCTTAAAATATTGTATTTAAAAAGGTTTCACTATCAAAAGTTGATAAAAGTGCAATACTGAAAATGAATCTGTTCTTGCATTATGACTAAGAAACTCATAATATGGATTCTAAAATTATAAGGATTATATAAAGTTAAAAATGTAGTTAATTCTATTCATGACCTCTTTTAATGGCTTTTTTTTTGGTAAGTCATGGTGCAATTGAACTCGGTGTTGCGTGTAGTGCAAGTTATTGAATTATTTTGAAGAAATAACACACTATGAAATCTTGGGGTGTTACAATGTTATTCCCTGTAGATGGCTTCAATTAATAGATTTTGTGTGTAATCAAAGATTCACTCAAGAACATGCCTCAACTAGCTCTCATTAAAGTCAATACCAAAAAGTGAAAGCTATTGAGAACATTTTGTAGGCCTCCTATTTAGATAATTTCATCCATTAGATGACACAAATGTCTGAAATAACACAATGGTCTTTCGAAACATGTGATTTAAGTGGTTGTAGGATAATGAACCCAGCTAATGTTTAGACCAAAATATGAAAAATCAGAAGATAAGATGTGAAAATCTTAGCTATAGTAGTTCAAGAGCCACCCCAGCCTACAGGGATGGGGGCTTGTTTAATTCAACCTTTGAATTCAATAAACAATGTTTGAAGGTTTGATGAAGAAGAACGGGAACAACCATAGCCTGCAGGGTTGAGGTTCATTTTCACATATACAATCCCCTCCTTAATGGAAGTTAGTTTTCTCCTGATTAGGGAAGAAGCCACAAATAGAATGCACAAATAAAATATCCAAGGATTCCCTTCACGTTACTGTCCATTGAACAGTTCATGAGAATTCAGCATATAGGAGAAAAAAGTATCCTAAAAGATATAGAAGAAGACAATATTACAAAGATACTGACATAATTACATCAATTCATTTTTCATCATTGAATATCATTAATACCATTACAGAATATGCTATAGAGAATAAGTCTTGTTCATGGGAGTCAGAAGATGAAGTTCTTATCCCTAACACGATACACACTGAAGCAAATGAAGGAGGCGTGTGTACCCAAAATCAAAGTCTTACCCAGAATCTTGGTATACCCTCAAGTAACTGACTCCCACCCATTCAAAAGTAATCTATAAAGGTGAAAGGGAAAAAGTCATATTATGTATCACTTTTCTAGTGGAGAAGGTTAATCTATTTCTCTTGAAGAAAGATTTTCCTAGCAAGATGAGGAGATTAAGGAGTTGAAAAGAATCAATATAGAGTTACTTTGAATCGTCATTTATACTAGGCATGCTCTTCAAGAAGATCCTAAACCTGAACATCCTGTAGAAACTCTTTAACAAAAATAATTTTTTGTAATTAAAAATGTGGATAATGAATTCCCACTATTGGGTACACATCTATAGTAGGATCAAACACATCCTTATAGATATGTCTCCATGGGTTATCTAAGAAAAATAATATTAGCTCCACCACTAGTGGTTTTCTAGTCATCACACCAGTTCTAGCTCCAACTTCTGTACCTGTAAAGGTCTCAGTTCATCCATTTATTCCCCAAATGCTTATGAATACAATTTAGGCATTAACAAATCGATTGGAAGCTATGAATGAACGGAATGTGCTAGTACATCTAGAAAAGAGATCTTACCCTGAATGGGTGGATCTAATCCCTCATCCACCAAACGATGTGAATACTACAATCCCAATCGTAAATGATCTGGGAGATCCAGAGCATCACTTAACACATTTTGTTTCTCATTGTGATCCCATGATAGGGACCCCTCAACAACAAGAAGTAGTAAATCTCTGATGATTTGTGAAATCATTACATGGACGAACTTTTGTCTGGTATACAAGTTTGCGGTCTCAAAAAATTAATATATGGGAAGATCTCTGTCTGAAATTACTTCTCCAATTCAGCTCAATGCTGCCGAAGACAACCGTTTTGATCTTAAAAATTGAAAAAAATGGATAATTAAAGAGTTTCAAATTTAATTGCTCAGTGGAAATAATTAACATATTACTTAAATCTAGAACTCCCCAAGAAGAGTTGCTTCCAATTTTTCGTGGAAAATTTGTGTGATGAGTAAAGAACACCACTGATCCCTATGAAATACACATAATGGGTTCAAGAACTTTATTCAATCACCAAAAAAGTGGAGAATTATATTTTTGAAACTAAAGATAAATCTCATGTAATTCCATTATCTATGGGAAGGAGAATAGGGAAAGAAGAGGATACTACAGTCACACTCAAACAAGCACCTAAATCTGGTTTGACTTTAAAAAATTCATCATATAGAAAGGCTCCGCCTCTTGAGAGTCAGTAGTAATGACCACCTCATCAATATTATCAAAAATAAAAAATGTGGAGATAATTTTTGGAGTTAAAGAAAAATATTTTCTTTTAAATGAACAATTTCTCTGTTGAATAATTTCAGCTTTGGAGAATAATATGGTTCAGTTTCCAAGGCCGAAAAAACTGTATAAAGAAAGAGATGAAGATCTAACAAATTATTGTCCCTTTAAACAAATTTTGTGGAATACAATTCAAGAGTGTTTTGTTTTTAAATACCTCCTACAAAAAATGGTAGACTTTAGACAAGTGAAACTGAAAAGTTCATCATCCCAAGTAGAACATGTTACTGCTACTGATCCAGAGAAAGAAGGTGAGTGGAAGGAAGTAAAAATAAAAAATTCATAGAAATATGATGATTGAATGATCAAGAAAACAATCAACCATACTCATTACATTATACTAACATAGTTAAACAACCGATTGTGCCTTATGTAAATTCATCCATAGAAAAAACATCTTCATAAATAGATCAGTCATCTAAAGGTCAGTTCTCAAAGAAGTGACATGATCAGAAGGACAAAGAGCAGTCTGAAGAGGATGATCTAATTTTGAGGCCAAAGTTGCCCTTGAATCTGGTATATCTTAGACTATATGTTTCAAAAGCACAGGCACCAACCCACTAAATGGAACAACCAAAACCAAACAATCATGAAGAATCTTCATCAGATGAAGAATTGATATTTGGTTCCATTAACATTTACTACTTAATGAATCCCTGTTCAAATGAGGTTTTTGGGTATGATGAGCCTGAATTCCCATTAACTAACTGAGGAACTAGTGGATGAATCCAAGGTCGAGGATATATGGAAGACATGGACATGATACAACCTACTATTTTAACTCTACCTCTGCTCGAACCGTTTATAGAGGGGAAACTCATGGGATATTCCTTAATTGGGCTCAACAAGAACAAAGAAATTCTCCCACACATGACAAGATCGATCCTAACATGATTATTTTGGAGGATCTATTAGATATTAAACCATAATTATCTTTTCATGTAGATAGACCTAGTCGGTCTAATCTTCCAAAAACAGATGTATTTCCAGCTTCTGCCTCGATACTGGGAAAATCTACCTCAAGAGAATCAACTTCCAAGGCACCTAAAAAACCGAATATACATGCTTGAAAATGCAGACCTATGGACAAAATGTACAATGTTTTGAGTCATTTATCCCAAGTTCTATCAATTTTGTCAATATTAAATTCCTTTAATCTGTCAAAAGATCTTCTAGAAGAACTTATTGAGGATTTGTCAAGTCCTAAAGAGTTTGAAACTGAAGTCGATGCTGCTGAAGTTTACTGTATAGAGAATGATCTTATACAATTTCATGCAGTCATTTCCTTTACAGATGAATAAAAGGATGATGTTGTACATGTACACATCATAACCATGTATCTATCTTGTAGGGTTAATGATATAGACATTCCACAATCCTCCATTAAAAATGGCTCAAGAGTTAACCTCCTTCCCATCCGTACACTTTGTCAATTGGACCATATTGAATCTATCTTATCTCCTTCTACATTATTATTGAAAGGTTATGACAAGAATGATCAAGAACCGCTAGGTGGGATTACACTCAGAAATTAGTTTGGGGGTCTTGTGTCTAATTCAGATTTTATGGTTGTCCGTTAGGACACAACCTTCAACATTATACTTGGAAGGCCTTGGCTACATCGACATGCATCCATCCCTTATTCATATCACCAATGTCTCTAGTATTGATTCAATGTTCAAATTGTGAAATTTTATGGTGATAAGGCTCCATTATAAATGTGTGAATCTCAGTATATTGAAGCATAATTATATCACATGAAGAGAACAAGGTCCGTAACAAAAGAGGTAACCAAAATCAATGCTTTGAATGGCCTGAAAAAGATCCAAACTAACCCATTCAAGCGTCTAAGCATAGATTATATGTTTCTTATCAATCAAATTTAATTGATAGACCCAAATCTAAGTACTGATCCAGCGACTTCCATAATTATAATTGCTGAAATTGAGATTGACAGCATGATAGAAATTGTTGATTTATATAGGAGTGGTGAAAGCTTAAATAGAGATGTATTAATTTCATCCACCAAAACATTAGAAAGTATCTGCTTCATCAATCAGGCTAGAAGAAGTTGTTGAAAAACTAGAATAAGGTAATAATGTTGGATCCAAATCCACTATATCCTCTTCAATACTTCAGAAAGACCCTTCATCATTAGTAGGGTAAAAAATGGTTGCCTCTTCTTCAGGATGTTCAAATACTGTATCCTTACTTAGCTTTGAAAGTTTTGCTTCATCACCTAATATACAAGCAGAAACAGCAGAAGCAACACATAAGGAGGAAGAAGAATAAGATCTCAAAGACGCTCCTCCAGCATTTGAGGAAGGCCTATCCAACACCATGGATGAGCATAGAGAAATAAATCAGGGTACAAAAGAAGATCCAAACCCCACATTAATTAGTGAAAATATGAATTCTGAAGATAAAGATATGTACACTTAATTTCTAAAGCAACATCAAGATATATTTTCTTTGAACTATAAAAAAATGCCAGGCCTTAATCCTGATATGGCCTCTCATCATTTGGATTTTCCAGAAAGGCATCGAGGATTCAAAAATGTAGTAAGAAGAACATACCCAACTCATGCCACTAAAATTGAAGCTGATATTGACAAGATTATTAAGGATAACTTTTTGAGAAATGTAAAATATCCCAAATGGCTGGACAAAATTGTCATTGTGAAAAATAGGTATGGGAAAATCAGAGTTTTCATTGATTTCAGAAATCTTAACCATCATTACCACAAATTTTATTTTCTAGTTTTGATAATAGAGAATTTAATTAATGCATAATATGGCTATGAAGCTCTCTCCTTCATGGATGGATACTATGGGTACAATAAAATCTAAATGTCCCTAGAGGATGAAGAGTCTATAGCATTTAGATCCCCTCAAGGTGTGTTTTTATACCGGGTAATGTCCACTGGCTTAAAGAATGCATGTTCTACGTATCAACATTCCATGCACCATATCTTCCAACCCTTCTTCGGAAAATTTGTTTAATTTTATGTGGAAGATCTGGTAGTTAAATCCAAACAATGTTCTGATAACTTGGATGATCTAGAAACCATATTTAGTAAGCTTAGAAAACATAATTTAAAGATGAATCCAGTGAAATGTGATTTTGGGGTAACCTCGGGAAAATTCCTCAGCTTCTTTATATGCCATCGTGGCACCAAATTTGATCCTAAGAAGACAAAATAAATCCTTGGCATGTCACCTCCTTTAATTTTGAAGGAATTAAGAGTAATTAAAGGAAACTTGGCCTATATTCCACACTTTATCATGAATTTGGTAGGCAAGTGTTTACCCTTCACTAGATTGTTGAAGAAGGGAGTCCCATATCAATGGACTGAAGACTTCCAATATGCATTTTATACCCTCAAGAAATATCTATTGAGTCCACCGATGTAAATGCCACCTATTGATGGAAAACCACTTATTATCCATGTGACAGATTTAGAGTGATCACTGGGTGCCTTAATTTACCAAAAGAAGGATGTTCAGAATGAAAATATACTTTACTATATAAGTTGAACTATGCATGACACAGATCCTCGATATTCAAGTATCGAGAAGTTCTTCTTGGCATTAATATTTACAGTTCAAAAATTAAGGCACTACCTGCAACATCATGAGGTCCACTTGGTATGACCTAATAACACAGTCAAATTTATCCTCTATCGTCCTATGCCTATGGGTCGTTTGGAATGGTGGGTAGTTATTTTTCAGCAGTTCGATATCCAATTTGTGCCTCAAAAAGTGATAAAAATCTAAGCCTTGGCAGATTTCCTTGATATGTACCCATCTGTAGAAGATACATCATTGAATACTAAACTTCATAATAAATAAATCTTCTCTATTCAAGATAATTCCTATACATGGGAAATGTACTTTGATGGTGCTTCAAGAAGTCTAATAGGGAAGAGAATGGAAAACACTAAACTCAATGAATTTGGGTTAGGAATTGTACTTATCTCCCTATAAAAGGCAGTGTTTCCATATTCATTCCAATTTTCAGAAGATGGTACAAATGATGAGGCAAAATATCAAGCTCTCATTTTAGGCCTAGAATTGGCACTCCAGGTATGAGTGAACAACCTGAAAGTGAAGGGTGATTCAGATTGGGTAATTAAACAGATAAATGGGGATTATGGTATCAAAAAGGAAGAGTTAATCCCTTTATGAGATTACATTAGAGGGTTAATGGATGAATTTCCATTATAGAGAACATTGTCTTATGTCCTGCGATCAAAAAATACCTAACATGATGCACTGGATAATGCATCCAAAACCATGCCAGATCAAGATCAGGACGAGACAATCATCATTATTTCCCATCTTCGTGTGGTTTCACCTTTCATTCAAACTTGAATAGAGGAGATTAATGAAATAATCTCTATTTCCAAACTGTATGGTCATAATACAGTATGGATGACACCCATCATGGAATACCTTAAAAATGAAGTACATCTATCAGATATAGCTGAAAAAGAACAGATCCGACAATGAGTGTTCACTTTTACTCTTTACGATAGACCAGATCACTAGAAGGTACTCTATAAATGAGGCTTCAATGGAGTCCTCTTTAGGCATAGTGATAGAGAAGAAACTACAACAGTCATGAATGAAGTACATATAGGAACATGCGGCGCTCACCATTCTGGGCACATGCTTTCTAATCAAATATGAAGGCTTGGATACTTATGAACTTCAATGATGCATGATTTACTAGATTTCACCAAGAAATTCCATCCTTTCCAAATGCATGACAACTTCATTCATCAACCTCTGGTGTTGATACATACAACTAAATACTCCTGGTTATTTGCCACATGGGGATTGGATGTTGTAGGACCTTATAATCCAGCTAATGTTAAGCAGTTCAAGTATATTATTACTACTACTGATTTATTCTTAAAATGGGATGAGCCAATAATTATCAAATAAGTTGGATCCCAAAGAATTTTTAGATTTGTTAAGGTTGGTATCATCACCAGATATGGTGTCCCTCATACTATTTTAACAGACAATGACACCAATTTCTGTTTTGTTGAGGTAAAGAAGTTTTATTAGGAGCACAATACCAAATCCAACCATTCATCTCGCTATCATGCAATATCCAATGAACAAATATAGCCTTTCAATAAAACTCTATCAAATATAATCTATAAGATGGTGGATAAAGATAAGAAATCTTGGCGTGATAAAAATTGTCATGTTTTATGGGCTTATCGGACTACTACCTATACTTCCACTCAGGAAACTCCATACTTATTAGTGTATGGCACATAAGAAGTTTTTCAAATTGAAATTAAATTTTCATCACTCAGAGTTTTAATCTCTTATCAATTATCTACAGATGAAAAGTCTCCGAAACAATTTGATGAGATTTAATGATTAGACAAAAAGAGATTGAATACTTGGAGTCATTTAGAAGTCTATCAAAACATAGTAGCATGATCGTTTAACAAGAAATTTCTCCTCCACTCATTTCTTCAAGGATAATTGGTATTGGTCATTAGGAATACAATTATACTAGGATAGAAGCCTCAAAAGATTGAGCCAAAGTGGGAAGGACCTTATTTCATTCATAAGGTCTACTCAAATGGAGCATATTTCCTAATATTAATGGATAGAGAACTTTTTACAACTCCAAACAATGCAAGATTTTTGAAAAAGTACTTTGTTTAATTACACATCATCATTTTCCCTCTCCGCATGACTCTAAACTGAAGAACACAATCCTAGTTGCAAGACATTAAATTTGATAACAAACATATGCATCTATGCTACATGACATTAAAATGTATTGCATCTTTGTCCTTATTGAACAATGTTAAACTGCATGACTTCATTTGTCCTTGTTATAGGAAATTAAACTATAATATTGAAATCTTATTTATTTTGACATTAAATGCTTCAATGTGCAAGAATCATTGATATCGTTGCTACTCATTTGTGGAACATGAATTCCATTTCTCCCTATGTATGAATCAGATATTCATAGGGTCCTTATTTAAAGAACAACTTGTGGTTTGATTCATATTTTTGATGAGATATTTAGATATTCTTGGATCTCTAATCTTGGGATTAGCCACAAACCCACATTTTTTATTTTGATTTTCTCCTCCTATATATGAACCATATTTATATAGAGTGCTCTGTTAAGATACATGGTTTTATATTCATACTATTTTGTGTCTTAAGTTTAAACACTCTTCCAGAAGGTGTTAAAAGCCCTCATTTCCCACATCAAACTCAATAAGTGTGGGAAATGATTGTTTTAAGAACAATTTTTGGCTTGATTCGAATTTTTGATGAGCTATTTAGAGATTCCCAGAACTCTAATCTTGTGACCAACCACCAACACGATAAACCCCCCCCCCCTTTATTCTCTATGTATGAAGGAAACCTACATAGGAAGTGTTCAATGAATTGTGTATGGATTTATTATCAATCCAATGAGATACATAGTGAAATATAGCCTTTATTCCCCAGTCCCAACCATGGTATAAATTTTTATCTCTCTTCCACATATAATGAACAATCTATGTGGGAGTCTTAATTTTGGGTTCTCTCCCTAGGGATACCTCCAAGGAAACAAGAATGACCCCATTTTACATTTGAGTCAAATATATGTAAAGGACTATAAAATCATGGCCAATATTGATTCAAATTTTTATCCTGTGCATTGAGAATTACACCCTTTTTTATTTCACACTCTTAATCAGGAATATTTTTAGATCTTCATAATCTTCCTTATGGTTTTTTGGAGACAGAGTTTCTGATATCTAAGAACTCTTTTTCCTGACAGTGTAGTACGTGCCCCTAGGTGGCCTTTGATAAGTTTCCTACATAACAGGCCTCTTAGTCAAAATATGTCACTATTTGGATATGCAGTGTATGCCCTAGTTGGCCATGAAAAATACAACCCCCATAATGGGGTTTCCAAATAATGGTAACTTCATTCTTGGTTAAAGTGTCTTTTGTCCCCTTAAAACATTGATAAAAATATAAGAGAATATGTATTTTAAAATATTCATCCATGTATATTTGTCCCACTTCCTTTCTCTTGATATAAGAGTCTTGAAGACCATAATTTACACATTTCCCTCTCTATCAGTTCAAAGAAATATGAAATAACGTTGGATCATTTAACAACATATCATTTACTATTTCTATATTGGTCCAAGTAGTATGACATAAAATTACAGATACCATACTTCTTATTTTTGGGTCAGACCTTCATAGTTTTTCTATTCCTCAGGTACATTGGAAATCATAATTGGAAATACTATTTCAATATTCATGTACCGTTCTATATAAACCGTACTTTTTTCTATGGAAAATATGAATCTTCATAAACTTTCTTCATCTTTTAGCAATAGAATTTAAAATTTTAGAGAACTCTTTTTCCTGAATATGCAGTACGTTCCCCTAGGTGGCAGTGCATAAGTTTCCAACATAACAATCCTATTAGTCAAAAGATACCACTATTTGGCTATGCAGTATATACCCTAGCAACCCTGCATAATACACCCCCCATAACAAGTTCATCAAATAATGGAAAATTAATTCTTAGGAAATACTTCCTCTAATGCGTTTTATCCCTTTTCCCATATCATTTTTCAGATCCATAAATTCAAAAATCATAGTTTACAATTCTTCCCCTCCATTCTTGAACATGGTAGTATACTTCCAAAAAAATTATCCAGAAATCGGAGAGTCTCAAAACAAACTTCCTCACTACATGACTTAAAACTGCAAAATACAACATCCTCAATACATTACTTAAAACTGCACAGTACAACGTCCTCACTGCATGACTTAAAACTGCACAACATGATATCAGAAACCCCCCTCTAACAAATTTTATCCATTCCTCATAAACCATTTTTTTTGGTAGAAATGGTTTCCCCATTCATAACTATTTTCGGTATAGATAACCCTTTATTCATAAAATCCATTTCCTTGGAAAAACCACACACTGTGTTCATGAGTCACCTAAATCTTATTTTTCATTTTTTATCAACAATAAAATGTTAAATTCACGAGTTATCTTTTTTCTGACTATGTAGTATGTTCCCCTAGGTGGCATTGAATAAGTTGTCTATATAATAAGACTATTAGTCAAAGGATATCACTGTTTGTCTATGTATAATAAGCCCTATCTAGTCCTACATAGTACAACCCTCATAATGGGTTTTTAAATAATGGTAACTTCATTTGTGGAAGATAACTCCTTTATGTTTATACAAGATTTAGATTTGGTGACCATAAAAAAAACCATGACTCAAGATTCTTCTTGGAAGTATTTAAGAAATATTAGAGTATTTCCTAGCCAATGATCCTTGTTTGGGATCTAATTTCAAAATTTAGGGTCAAAGGTATTTTAATTTAAATGTTAGACTTTTTAGTCTGACATGCATGACTCTAAACTGCCAATAACAAGAGATGTGGTACTCACTATATTGAAAACCTACAAAGGGAACTATGGAAAAAAGTTGAGTTTCAGCTCACTAAACTTACATTTTTTATGGTTTTGGTATTATTGAGCAGCAAAAAGTCAATACATACAATGTTATTTGTTCTTTTATATAACCCTATTAAAAATAAAACTATGCTCACTAGGCCCATCAGCTTAATAAGAAAATTTTGAGCACCCCCATTTCTGTTATTATAATTATGATTATATTACATAAAGGTTTGAACACTACTGGAAAAATACCCTATACCAATGGTTTGGAACCGTTGGTATAGGCCCTCAAACCGTTGGTATAGGCTATACCAACGGTTTGGAGGACCATTGGCAAGTAAGCCGTGACAATAGGTCTATACCAACGGTTTTGGGAAAACCATTGGTATAGACCTATACCAACGGTTTTGAAAATTGTTGGTATAAGTAATATGAAAACCTATACCAACGGTTCTCAAAACCGTTGGTATATGTATTTCAAAAAAAAAATATTCGGTGGGATTTGATCCCAGGACCTCTAGTTTATAATTGAATGACTTAACCACTAACCTAACATGACTTTTGTGAACAAAATTTCATAAATATATATATTTATTGTTATCATAATTGTAAATTTTGATTTATATAATGTTCTCGATAAGAAGATTCAATTAAAAATCGAAGGACCTATACCAACGGTTTAGCCAAACCGTTGGTATAAGGTCTCTATAATGGACCTATACCAACGGTTTGGCCAAAACCGTTGGTATAGGTCCTATAGGTCCCCCCCTATACCAACGGTTTGTCCAAAACCGTTGGTATAGGTCCATATAAGTGACCTATACCAACGGTTTTGGCCAAACCATTGGTATAGGTCCAAATTAATTAACTATACCAACGGTTTGGCCAAAACCGTTGGTAAAAGTCATATTTCCAGTAGTGGAAGTTTAAAAAAAATCATCATCACAATCAACTTTGATATTGAAATTACAGAAAGAAAGAATGATGAATATATGATTGGAGAACAAATTTGTTATATTTATATGGTAAAATCAAAGGGACATCCATAGATTGGAGCCTCTCATTCATGCATTAAATGAAACTTTCAACATGACTCTTCATTTTTTAAATGAACTCGAGAGCCCTATCAACTGCCTGTTGAAGTTGAGATAGTTGAGCGACTTTAGCCTCTTCGTCTTGATGAAGTGCTTATTTAGTAGTTGAAATAGTGGTTATCCCTTAAAACTGTGTTTCTCCAAAAATTTGGTTCAATTTCTAGAGTTTGTTATGAACATCATCTATTTTATATTGATGATATATTAGTTCCTTCATCGCATATTTAATTTGGTGTCTGATTTCGATTGACCTTTTATTTTGACCGACCTCTGCCTTAGCTACAATAGCTTGGAAACTCTCAATATTAAAAATATATTTAGTCTCTTAAAGATCTTGCTTTAGCTTATGTTCTTACTCCCATTAGATAATGGTCTCTTTCATTGCATCATAGATTAGTCGGTAATCAAATCCATGAAATCTAAATACACAAAATTGTTCTAGGAGTTTTACAAAATGGGACAACATCTCATCCAAAGGCTTTTGAATAATTATTTTCCATATGTGTTGCCATGTCTTCTTACATTCCATGCCAAGAGAAAATTGTATATCTAAATCGGTATCTGAGTCACTACTATGGAGTAGAATGTACTCTGAGAATAGATCACTTAAAGAGTTGTGTTGTTCTGCTTCTCTTAGAACAGTGGATGCTTCAACTATTTCTGATGTCTGAGCCAACACAAAAGCTTCGACTTTTGATCTAACTGTAGGATATGATAATCCTAAATGATGAATCTAGATCATTGTTAGTTATATAATAATATCACAAATAGATCATGTTCTAGACAGTCGATAGAATTTAAACAATAATAAGTCTAAGACTGATTAGATTCATCCCCAGTCCTTTCAACTTCAGAAAATTGAGAAGATGTTTCTTAAGGAGGGGAGTTGTTCTAAGTTTGGATAGTTGCCATAAATAAAGTCTCTAGAACATCTCTTAACATGGGGTACTCAGTAAGTATTTTGCCAGCTTCTGCAGAAGAAGGATAGAGTGGAATTCCCCGCTCTTGAAGGGCCTTTGCAACATTTTCTTCAGAAAAGGCTGTAAAAGATGAATTTTGATGTGAAGTACCAGGTAAAAGAAGAACAATTATGTATGAAAAAAAATACAAGAATGAGAACCTAGGCCCTTTCAGTGTATGTGTCTTGGAATGTTATGTCATCCTCACCACTTAAGGTATCCAAAAAATGTTGGTTGATTCAAAAATTGGCACCACTAACATTCTGTTCTCTCATTTCTTTAACTGGTACAACATCATTAGATCTAGGAAGGTTTGGATAAACACCAATATTTACCTCAAATTACCCAGGGACTTCGTTACTTACTTCTAGAGAGATATGAATATCAGTATTTATTACTATAAGATACATTGGATTGGGAAACTGATCTGAGATATTTTGAAGAAAATAATATTAGAAAAGTATTTAATATTCGAGAGAAATGTATTTGAAATTAATATAAATTTTCTCTCTCTCAATAGAACCAAGAGTAGATACAACTGCACCTTTTTATGTCTCATCCATCAGTGTAACAGATTCATCAACATGTCTTGGGGTTTCCTTCTCCGTTCCTGAGGGATAATATCTTAATTCCTTAAGAGACAAGAGAGATAAAGATCTTATTAAAAGATAAACATGATTAAAAAAGTGTATCAAAAAATCATAATGCCAGAGGACAATATAAATACTTAATTATTCGATATACACTTCAGACCAATCTTACTGCTCTTTTTCATTTCTTTTCATAAGCTTGAGGAGAAATTGAAACAATCCTATTGGAAGTAGAAACCTAAGGTAATGGATGAGGATTGTCTATATCCATTACCCCATTCATGATTCTATCTCCTAGAGAAAGTTCTAGAGACTTTGGAGGATCATTTGACATGTCTATGGGAGAACCTGTAGGTCCATACCTTGGGGACCCGAGAACCTGTTCAGAGGTTCCATCCCGAAATTCAAGATAGAAAATGCAATATCATAAAGATTAATTAAGGTGATTGGTAAAGCATAATTGAGAAAAAATAGGAAAATATGTTCTCATTATTAACATAAATTTCACATTCCTCCTCAAGGTTAATAATTACCCCTTTAAATATCCTTAGATCTGTCATATCATATACTTGTTTAGAGTCTGGGATTTGTTTATCAGTTTCATATATAAAGGTCTACAACTCTGTAATATACTCCAATACTTCATCCGGGTTATGATCTGGATGACAATGAGAAGGTGCTTTTTTGTCACCCACATCTGTTATCTGAAGGCCTTGTTGAAGGAATTCAAATGAATCCTTAATTTTACGAGTCAGGATCTCACAAAATTGATTATTTGAAGGCTACACATAATTCAGTATTGGCATGGTTGGTTATGGAGAAAACTCAAAACATTTTGACTGGTGAGCCTCATCAAGTCTCCCTTATTCTTCAGAATGGTCAACAAGTGGGATGAGAATCTCTTTCTGATAGTGGTGGCTAGATTGCCTCGGGACCGAAGGTATTATTTCCCAAGACATAGTCTTCCTGGTATACCTTCAGCGAAGATATTTTGAGGGATTTGAAACTTTTGAAGCCTCAACATCATCTTTGGATTTGGACTTCTTTCCACGATTAATATGTACAATAGTCGTCGTGGCTGCCACCCGATTTTTTTTGTCAAAGCCACTTGAGGGTATGAAGAAGCCCAAGCTTTGGCATATCTAGCTTCCAATCCGATTGATGCATTTGATGAAAGAAATGTAACAGATAATTTGGATATCTATAAAGCCATAAAAATCCACATTTTTTTCACTACCATTGGTGTAACACCACAGGATTTCATAATACGTTATCTCTATAAAGTAATTCAATAGCTTACGCCACACACAACACTAAGTTCGAGCGCAGCACGACTTACCAAACTAGCAGTTTAAAAAGCGGTTATGAATAGAATTAACTAAATTTGAATTTTATATACTATATATAATTTTAACATCCATATTACATGTTTTTTAGACATAATATTACATCAAATCTAATTTTCAGATAAAAGAAGTGTTTTTCGAAAAAAAATGCAATTTTACCTCCTATTAATGGAGAACCCTTTTTAAATCAAATACCAGAATCTTTTATATATTAAATTTGACAAAATAATATTCTTCTTTAGAAGCAGGTCATACAAATTTTTTTTTGGATAAAATTTTGGTGTTTTTCTGATAACTTTCATATTTTTTTGAATAGTGAAAAATACTAAATTTTAATTGAAAATAACTTTTTTTGTCAAAGTAATTTATATTGTAAAATTATGAATTTGAATGGTTTTGAAGTATAATTAGATTAAATTATTATCATTTAATGTAATTTTGTTAATTGGAAGTAATTTTACATTTTAATTGGACATAAACACATATCAATCTTTTGATAGTTTTTACTTCTTAAAAACCCACTTTTTGGTTTTGAGAACACAAATTAATTTTAAATTAATTATGAAACTTATATGTTTTTAATATGGTAAAATAGAAAAAAATTTTGAATTTGAAATATCAAAATTACCTTAGGGTGAATTTTTGGTATTTTTCGGAAAAATTTCGATTTTTGATGAATAGTGAAAAATACTACATAGTACATAAAAACCATCTTTTTCATTTTAATAATTCGTTTTAAGTAAAAATTTATCTTAAAATAGATACATAATAAAAATATTAGTATAATTTAAGTCATTTAAGTAATTTTATAAGAATATTAGATATATAAAATTTTATTAAACCATTTTAACGTCTTTCTACCCACCTTCTAGGCACATTTACCCACCTTATATGCACATTTACCCACCTTCTAGGCACATTTGGAAATTTGCATAAAACATAATTTTACCGCTTCTATGAATCGAATTTCAAAAATTTGGGAGACTATGTTGACATCAGTAAGTAAAATTTCGTTCAATAAGATGAAAATAATTTTTGGTTAATAATATCTTTTGAATTTTATTAACCACGATTAAAAGTAAATAAGGTAATTACAGGTAAAAATAATATTAATATTTATTGTAAAAAAGTCCTAATTCTATTAGATAAGTTTATTTTGACCAAAATCAACCTTAGGAATAAAATATTACCCCTATTGATCCACTTGGATTAGATTAGGACATTTATTATTATTTTATTTAAAGAAGAGTTAAAAGTGTAAAATTCAAATTTTAATAACTAAAACATTTTTTATAGGGTTATACATAAGATAAATTCGACTATAAATATTAATTATAAAGAGAAAAACATTTATTACATCATGGTATTTTATTAATAAATTTTAGACATTAAAAAATTAAATTTATTTATGACACAATTATGATGCAGTAATTACTTTATTAATGAAAGATTTAAATAATTGATATTATAAATATTAAAATAAATTTAAATTGAGACTTTTGATGAATTACTAAAATTTTATAGGTTAATATGACATGTCAGGGTTGATTAAATAAATTTATTTCAAAGTGATAAAGTTGTTATGACTTTCACAAAATCAAAAAACTAAATAGTGTCAAAATCGACATAAATGAGTTTAAAACAATACAATATTATTAAATGATATAATATTCCTAAAACTATATGGTTCGGAAAAAGGGCATATATAATGATATATATGTCATTAATGAACCACTTGAGGTTCTCTTGGAAGTCTATAGTAAGTATATTAACCTTGTAATATAAAAATACAAGAAGACATGGTAAAAGACAATATATTTAACTAAGAGTTAAATATAAAAGATAAGGTTAATATGGTGATCTGAACTTTTCTAAAACCTATTGGATGAGAATATTTCGGCCCATAATCACCCTATACGTGAAATAAATCCATTTGGAGCCATTATTAATCGAAAATTATTTTATACTAAAATAATATTTCACGATTTTCCTAAAGTGACCCTCACCTCTCTTATAAAAGGGTACTTCCCCTTCTATTAATTTTACACCTCCAAAGCCCTTTGGATCATCCAAAACCTACCGAAATATCCTCCCAACTATCCTCAATTCATCCTAGAAGCCTTTATTTGACCAAAAATCCAACCTAAGTATCCATTGGTTTCAAATCAAAAGGAAGAACCCAGAGAAGAGGTAATTATTTGATCACCTCTTTCAAAGTTCTTTTTTTCTTACACTTCCTATTTCTTTGCCGTTTCCATACCAAAAAAATAAATCCAGTAAATTATACATATTTTTATGTTATTATAAATATGGTATGACCATATTCATTATCCTATCCATCCTATGAATGAAAAAGTCACCATACCCGCATACGTACGACTTACCGTCTCCACGTCGTGGTGTAGTTTGTTATTCAACACTTTGTTATTTGGATGAGGTTAATAATAAGTATAATTGATGTAAATAATAAATATAATAGGTTAAGGATTATATATTGATATAATATACCATCCAATTACTTATGATTTCACCATCAGTAGATTGATATCATCGCTCGTGCGTACGTACCACTCACCGTCTCCGCGACGCAATAAGATTAATCTCCACGTTCACCATACAATGATGATTATAAATATATATATTATTAATAAGTATGTAATATATGACATAATAATGATACTCGATATATATATATGTATATATATATATATATACATATATCTTATTCACTTACAACTGTTCAATACGATATGAAAACGGAAACGACGTTTATGAGTATGTATGCCCTACCGTCTCTATAAACGGTGTTTTCCATTTCATATAAAAATATTTTATAAATACTTATATTCTGAATATATATGATACAAAAATATTTTTTTTATATTTTGGAATCAATTAAATCATGATTTAAGTTATACGATCAAGAATAACAAGTTAAAACACATATGATAAAGAAAGAGATTATTACCGGAAACATTATTTTAACATAGAAATTATTATTAAATAGGTAGTATAAAGACATAAATGAATCAAGTATCATATCATAAATATTAACATGGTTCTATTATAATTTAAAACACACTATGGTCATTATACAGGAGGCTAAACGTACCCTTGACCAAAGAGAAGTACAAGGTGAGGGAAAATTCCTTAATCTCATTATTATTTGAGGTTGTTTATATGTAAGTATTTAATGGGAAATTTTTATCATCCATGTACATGTTTCATAAAAAAGTTTTCAAAATAAATATTTTAAGGTTTTTTGGAAGGGACTCTTTATCTAGATCATCATTTTAAATGTTTTAATGATTTATTTTTCTTAATATTTGTAATTAATGTCCATGTTTTAAAAATGATTTTAATGATTTATTTATATTGACTTGATTGTTTTTAAATTTTAATTACATTAAATAGATTCAAAGTTGTATGAGACACTTTGATTCAAAAACATCTTTTAAATTTCTTCCTTTATGAATGTGTGACTTTTAAATGATTTCACAATAATGGATATTTCTGTCAAAGAGTTTTACTGATCATTTTCAACTTTGTCAACGTACTTTACTAGATATTATTATTTAATGAGTTTGATTTGTTATAATAAAATCTTCAATATTGTATTAAATGAGTTATGATATGTTTGAATGTGGATGTGCTATTTTTATACCACTCATGGTTTGTGGTTAAATTATTGACATTTTGTATGCTAGTTTTAATACGAATGTTTATGTTATGTTTCAAAATTTTCATATTAGGAATGCATTGGACTTAGTTAGTGATGGGTGGATCCCGCTATAGCTCCTCGATGCATCATTAGGTCTCATTAGATGAACTAGTGTTTTGGCACATGGCCATGAGAAAATTTTCATTGGTTGTGTTGGCATAATGCCTTGACTATGTGGTTATGATATCCGACATTATGCATTCCCTCATTATGAAATTAGTTATTACATGTGATTATTCGACTAGTAGAATATCCGTGTGAATGTTTATATGTTAATGTTTGATTATTTGTTTTGGTATTATGTTCAAGTTTATGTTTAAAAGGTTTTTGTTTTTATTACACAGCTTGACTTAAATGTTTATAGCTTCCTCTAAATTATTTACCCTTACTGAGAATCTGAGCTCACCCCTTTCTTATGTTTTATTTTTCCCCGGATTCAACAAGTGTATTATGATTAACCTATAGGAATAGGCTAAGGGATATGAGTGTGTTCAAAGGGGGAACAATGCTGTTGTTTTTCATTTCATAATGTAATGTAAAACTTTTGTATATATCTAGTACTTCCAAGGATACTAAACTAATCGGTCTTTTGAGATGTGATATATTGTGATCATGCCAATTTTATGTAATAATGACCCAACTTGGGGTAACTTTGGTCGGGGCATTATAATTGGTATCATAAGAAGTTTAATACAAACATTAGAAACTAGATTTAGAAAAAATATGATTAGAGAACACTACCCTAAGATAGACTTTGAGAATTAGTATAGAAGAACATCCAAAAGTTTTGGTAATGTGGATATTATGTGAATTTTCCAAGAAATACATCCCTATCTGGTATGAGTAGTTAGAGGCGACTCTAGCATAGATGTATCTAGGGTTAAAACCTGAAAACACTGCTTTGAGATAGACTTGAACAAGAACTGGTGCACGAAACCAGGAATTATTACACTCTTGGTTATAACAATCCCAATGGATATGCTTAGGATAATTCACATTTTCTTTACAAAACATTATGAAGTATTTATGAGTAATTATGTCAACAAAGAAATAATTTTTATGATTATGAGACTAGATTTGTGAAAATATTAAATTAATGTTAAGAATTTTTCTAGTTTTTGGATTATTCATTATGATATGTTCTATCATAGTCTAATTCATCATTTAGAAATGGTTCCCAATAGAAGGAATGAGGAATCCATAAATACAAATGATCCAAAGAGTAAGAACAGTCATATATTTCATGGTCTTAAGCCAACATTTAGAAGGGAAATATGCTCCCACATATTCTCATCATATGAATAAATAGTATCATGTGTTCATAATATAAGTAAAGAATTATCTGAGTCGTATGGCTTTGAAGGGAAGACAAATAATAAGATAATGGTAGAGAAAAAGATTGATTAAGGGAAGAAGGGAAAGAAGTATTTTCCCTTATGTGATAACTATGGAAAGAATCACCTTGGGATGTGCTTGAAAGTAATGGGAGTTTGTTATAATTGTGGAGAAAAAGGACACCAAGTTCATGATTGAATGGGTAAGAAAAAGGTTTCAAATATACAGTGCTTCATCTACAAGGAGTTGGGACACTACGCGAATCAATGTCCCAATCATCAGATCATACCCCAAATAATACTATTGGATAATAATCAAGTTATGATACTAACATAGATGAAGAGGAATAATTAGTTTTCTTAAGTTTTTATTAAAGAATTTTGTCATTTGAGTACAATTTAAAAGAATTATAAAGTATATAAGGATTGTACTGATGTACATTTTCATTAAGGATTTGAGATTTTATGGTACCAAGTAAAGTGACACAGTTTCAAGTTAAAAATTTTAAAAAATATATGATTGGGGTAAATATAACCCTTAATATATTTATGAAACTGAGATAATGATTTTGGAATAAGATATAATTGAGTTTGATAAAGTATGTTGGATATTATTGACTACCTTGTAACTAATTAATTGTTTGGTTATTTAATAATTGTTGGAGTTTACAACATTTTTGGTTTTAATGAGTATATCCAGTATTCTATAAGGAATAAGAGAGAATGAACATATTCAATATGGTTTATGGCAATTCAGGGTGTTACCATGTTTTCAGAAAATAAATGATGAAGGAATTCACATGTTATTATATAGAAAAAATATATCTTCATTATGTTTACCTCCCAAATAAATTTTTAGACTGTGAGGTTGGACATGAGTATTTTTTGATAAGTCTAAAGGTTGGAATGTAGTAAGTTGAGCACATGATATTTTGTATGAGGTTAAATTATAATTTATTATATACTCTAACCTATCCTTTTTGATATCATTAATCATATAGAAGATTAAGGAAATACTTGTGGACCTTATGATTTATCAAATTCACTTTAGGTGTAAAAAAACATTTTTGAACATTAATTTCATAGTAAAAGGGGTGAATTAAAAATAGTTCAAAGTAAAACCAAATGATGAGATTATTATTAAGACATATAATGAAATCAAGTATATTTTCTTGATTTCTTAGCTTGATATTAAATTAATCCCTCCTCTTCAAAAAAATAAAGTATCCTAGAAAATGTTTTATCCTAATACCTTTTGTTTTGTTTAACCGATGATATTTTAAATCATCATAGATTTATGGCTTTGAGGCCCTAAATTTTTACCATTATTGTTCAATTGTTTGTGATTGATGACATTAATCACTACCTATAAATTTTTACATTTTCCCTCAAATTATGTTTCTATAATTTCCACAAATATTCTTCTATTTGAAACCCTAATTTTGTGGTGATGTTTTCATTTCCCTTTCCTTCTTATTAAGACTAAATTTTAGTAACCCTATTTCCAATGTGGGTTTTCCACAAAGGTATTTTTTATTTTCAACATTTTATTTTCAAAGAACAATTTAAAATCTTGACGATGCAATTTATTTAAGGAGGGGAAAATTTAAAACCCCATGATTTTATAATACGTTATCTCTTTAAAGAAATTCCATAGCTTGTGCCACACATAACACAGAGTTCGAGCGCACCACGACTTACCAAATAAGCCGTTTAAAAAGTAGTTATAAATAATAATAATGGAATTTGGAATTTTATATACTCCATATAATTTGAAATCCATATCATGTGTTTTTTAGACATAATATAAGAACAAATCCTATTTTTTAGATAAAATAAGTGTTTTAAAAAAATGAAATTTTACAACCTTTTAATATTGAACCCTTTTAAATCCAATATTTAACAATTTTATATATTTAATTTGACAAAATAAACATCTTATTTAGATGCGGGACATAAAAATTTAGTTTGGATAATTTTTTTGTATTTTTTCTGAAAACTTTCATATTTTGATGAATAGTGAAAAATAAAAAATTTTAATTAAAACAACGTTTTTAATCAAAATAATTTATATTATAAATTTATACATTTGAATAGTTTTTAAGTATAATTAGATTATATTTTTATCATTTAATCCAATATTCTACGTTGGAAGTAATTTTACATTTAAATTGGACATAAATACATATCAATCTTTTGATATTTTTTTCTTCTCAAAAACCTGCTTTCTGGTTTTGACAACAGGGATTAATTTTAAATTAATTAATGCAACATATATTTTTTGAATTTTATAAAATAGTAATACTTTTTGAATTTATAATATCAAAATTATCTTATGGTGAATTTTTGGTATTTTTCTGAAAACATTCAATTTTGGATGAATAGTGAAAAATACTGATAGTACATAAGAACTGACTTTTACATTTAAATAATTATGTTTAATTAAAAATTTATCTTAAAATAGATACATAATACATTTATTAGTACAATTTAAGTCATTAGATTCATTTTACAATAATATTAGATATATAACATTTTATTGAACCATTTTAACGTCTTTTTACCCACTTTCTAGGCACATTTACCCAACTTTTATGCACATTTACCCACATTCTAGGCACATTTGAAAATTTGAATAAAACATAATTTTACCACTTTTGTGAATTGAATTTCAAAAATCTAAGAGATACGGTTGAGATCAGTAAGTGAAATGTGGTTCAATAGGATAAAAGTAATTTTTTTTGAATAGTAACTTTTGAATTTTATTTACCACAATTAAAATTAAATAATGTAATTAAAGGTAAAAATAATATTAATATTACCATAAAACATTTCCTAATTATATTTGATAAGTTTATTTTGAAAAAAATCAACCTTAGGAATAAAATATGATCCTTTTTGATCGACTTGGATTAGATTAGTACATTTATTATTATTTTATTTAAAGAAGACTTAGAAGTGTTAAATTCAAATTTTAATAACTGTGAAATTTTCAATATTTGGTTATAAATAAGATAAATTAGATTATAAATATTCATTTGAAATCCAAAAATATTTCCTACATCAAGGTATTTTATTTATAATTTTTAGACATTAAATATTAAAATTTAGTTATGTCTCAATGATGATGTAGTTATTACCTTTTTAATGAAAGATTAAAATAATTGATATTATAAATATTAAAATAAATTTAAATTGAGACTTTTGATGCATTAAATAAATTTTATAGGTTAATATGACATGTTAGGGTTGATTAAATAAATTTTTTTCGAATTGATAAAGTTGTTATGACTTTCACAATAACCAAATACTATATAATGTCAAAATTGACATAAATGAGTTAAATAAATATATTATTAAATGATATAATATTCTTAAAAATAAAAGTATCAGAAAAAATACTTATATAATGATATATATGTTGTTAATGAACCACTTTAGGTCTTCTTGGAATTTTATAGTAAGTTTATTAACCATGTAATAAAAAAATACAAGAAGACATGGTAAATGATAAACTATTTAACTAAGAGTTAAATATAAAATATAAGTTTAATATGGTGAACTAAACTTGTCTAAAACCTATTGGTTGAGAATATTTCGACCCATACCCACATTAGCCTTGAAATAAATCTTTTTGGAGCAATTATTAACTGAAGATGAATTTATAATTAAATAATATTTCAAGATTTTTCATAAAGTGCCCCTCACCTCCCTTATAAAAGGGTACTTCTACTTCTCTTAAATTAAAACCTACAAAGCCATTTGGCTCAGACAAAACCTACTCAAATCTCCCCACAACAACCATCACTTCATTATAGATTCCCGACTTTGAACCTAAAGCCAGCTTAAGGAGCCCTTTTGTTGAAATCAAAAGAAAGTGCCTGAAGAAGAGGTAATTATTTCATCACCTATTTCAAAGTTCTTTTCTTATTACACTTCCTATTTTTTTTTGTTTCCATACCAAAATAATAACTCTAGTACCTTCTACATATTGTGATGTTATTATAAATATGGTACAACCATATTCATTTTTCTATTCATCATATTAATGACAAAGTCACCATACGTGCGTACGTACAACTTACCGTTTCCACGCTGTGGTGTAGTTTTCCATTCAACAATTAATTATTTGGATGAGTATAATAATGTGTATAATTTTTGTAAATAATAAATATAACATTTCAATGATTCTATATATATAATGTACCATACAATTATATACAATTTTACCATGATTAGATTGATATCATCGCTCGTGTGTACGTACAACTCATCGTCTCTACGATGAGATGAGATTAATTTCCATGTTCACCATTCAATGATGACTATAAATATATATTATTCATAAGTATGTTCATTCACTTTCTTCTGTTCAACATGATATGAAAATGGAAACAATGTTTATGCATACGTATGACCTACCGTCTCCATAAACATTGTTTTCCATTTCATATATCAATCTATTATACATACTTATACTCTGAATATATATGATATATAAATAATTATTTATATTTTTGAATCAATTAAGTCATGATATAAGTTATAAAATCAAGAATAACAAGTTAAAACACGTATGATAAAGAAAGAGATTATTACCTAAAATGTTATTTTAACAAAGAAATTAGTATTAAACTGGTAGTATAAAGCCATAAATGAATAAAGTATGAAATAATAAATATGAATATGGTTCTATTTTAATTAAATAACATAATATGGTCATTATAAAGGTGGTTAAACATACCCTCTACCATAGAAAATTACAAGGTAAGGGTTAATTCCTCAATCTCATTATTATCTGAGATTGTTTATGTGTATGTATTTTCTGGGATTTTTTTATTATCCATGTCCGTGTTTAATTTTTTTTTTCAAAATGAATATTTTAAGGTTTTTTGGAAGAGACTCTTTATCAAGATCATCATTTTAAATATTTTAATGATTTATTTTTCGAAATCTTTTTAATTAATGTCCACATTTAAAAAATTATTTTAACGATTTATTTATATAGACATTATTGTTTTAAAATCATAATTACATTCAAAAGATTCAATGTGGTATAAGACACTTTGATTCAAAAATCTCTTTTAAATGACTTCCTTTATAAATATGGTACTTTAAAATGATTTCACAATAAGGGTTATTTCTCTCAAAGAGTTTTTCTGATCATTTTCGACTATGTAAACATCCTTTACTAGATATTATTCTTTATTGAGTTTGATTTATTATAATAGAATATTCTATATTGTATTGAATGATTTATGATATGTTTGACTGTGGGTGTTCTGTTTTTATACCACTCATAGTTTATAGTTAACGTATTGACATTTTGTATGATAGTTTTAATACGAATGTTTATGTTATGCTCTAGATATTTCATATGAGAAATACATTAGACTTAGTAAGTGACGGGTGGAGCCTGCTATAGCTCCTTGATGCCTTGGTTTTTCTCATGAGACAAAATAGTGTCTTGTCACAAGGCCTTGAAAAATTATTTATATGTCGTGTTGGCACGAGGCCTTGACTATGTGGTTATGATGTCCGACATTATGCATTCCATCGTTATGAAATTAGTCATTATATGTGATTATTGGACTAGTAGAATATCCATGTGCATGTTTATATAGAAATTTTTGATTTATTTTTGCTATATTATGTTCAAAATTATGTTTAAAAGGCTATTGTTTTTATTACACATCTTTCCTTAAAATTTTATAAATTCCGCTAAATTATTTACCCTTATTGGTCATCTAAGATTACCCATTTCTTACATTTTATTTTCCCCAGGATTCCAGGAAGTATATTATGATTAACCTACTAAAATAGGCTATGGGATATGAGTGTGTTCAAATGGGACATAATTCTATTGTTTTTCATTTCATAATGTAATATAAAACTTATTTATGTATCTTGTACTTCCAATGATACTAAAATAAATAGTCTTTCAAGTCTTAATCTCCTGTGATCATGCCAATGTTATGTAATAATACACTGACTCTGGGTAACTGGGTTCATGGTTTTTCAATTTGGTACTTCTCGTGTCTATCATATGTGAGAGGAAAAGTGTTTTACTGTTAAAGGCATATGAACTTTTGAGAAAACCTATACAGGATGTAAACATCACTGATAATTTCACCATCAATCATGGTCAATAATACAATATCCCTGAACGCCATCATATAAGACCTCAACTCATAATTTTCTTCCTTACCATCATAAATAAATGTTCCAGTTGGTGGGCTACCAAAAGGAAAAAAGCTGCATTCACATGATGCATTCAATGCCCTTATCAATACATTATGTCTCATGTTCTAAGGATGAATACCATTACTTTTTTTTTGTAAAAATGGGGTGAATCAACCATTGGGGACTCCAACTGAATTCCACACTGAGTATGAAGAAAATTGTGCGACAATATAGCCCCACAACACATAGAATGACCCTACAAGCCTTAATAGAGACTTACCATTGTATAAATGTACAAGGGAAAAATAAATTACCAATAAAAGAGTTTCTAACCCAATATAAATTACCTCTTCCAATTTAGTTTCAATAATAAAAGTCCCTGACCTTAAAATGCCTCTCGACTCATGGACTAGAATAATGTAAATTCCGAGCAACATGGCAAGGAAGATGACTAAGTGCACCAATGCCTCAATATCAGATTTGACTTTATATCCCTAATTCTTGTATTAAACTCTCTCCAATTTGGACCAATTTGTTCTTGAAATACCCCAGTTATCTACCAGAGGAAAAATAGTAGGACGTTCGCAGGTGGGATCTTCTTATGTTGTTAGTTCTAAAAAGGACTCCATACACACTCTGGAATGCATATCTTTATTGTGTTTAGGCAATTTATTTTAAATTTTAAGTAATTAATGAGCCAATGGTGGTGTTCTGGTAACATCAACCCACATTTTTATAGGTGGAATAATATCATCAGACATTTCTTCAAGAATGGGAGACCCAGATATTCGATAAATATCCCATAAAATGATGTTGAACTCACTATTCATCACATGGAAGGTATTCCTTTACAGACTCCATCGGCTCAACAATACAATAATTAATTCGTTCTTATAAACATAAGTTTTCCACGTCCATATAGCTTCATAAAAATGAACATCTGACATCTATTTCCTGAATTCATCACATGTCTGACATACCTAAAACACCCACATCCATTCAGGTTTGAATTCTCCTTTGGAAGGAAGATCCTAGCATTCCTTCCAACCATTAGACTGATCTGTTTGTGAAGCATAAAAGGTTTAATCAGAGAAATGTGGCATTGGTTATACAACATGATCTTTCATATCAAGAGTACAATCACTACGGTGAAAGATGCATCTAATAGGGGTTGTTCCCTCCTGAACAAGCACACCCTTCGCAGTAATATTCATGAAAGGACAATTGGAGTACTGTGGAAACCAATTCTTTGGTAATTATCTATTAATTGATAGAATGTGGGATTATTGCAAAATACCATGCCCGTATAGGGATAGATAGTGACTGCATGATTAATCACATTGATTCGGAATTAATCCTTTCTATAGTCTAGGAAGAGTACTTTCAACAACATCATAATAGTCTGGTCTGGTGATTTTCATCATCTCGTTTTGATGAGCCTTATCTTCCTCAGTGACAGTCATCAAGAGAGAAATTTCCTGAAAAACAATTACCATGATCCCACTATTAGGTCAATATCTTGACTTATGAAAATTAAAATTTCAACAAAAAGGGAATTAAAATCTGGAAAAGGAAATACTTCACGTAGGTCATTTAACGAGGTCATTTGCATAGGTCCTTCGACAAAGGTCCTAGTGAAAATCCTTTGATGAATTCATTCTGCATAGCTATATCTCTCAAATGGTTTCACCTTGAGAAAATTTCAAGGAAACTATGCGAGAGCACAACACGGTGAGGCTGGAAGAACAAGATACAGAACATGAGAAGAAAATCTGATGGCCTAGGTGCAGAAAATCACAAAGGAATGAAACTATTTATAGACATAATCAGATCTACATGGAGTACTTGCGTGAAATCTCTACCTGACATACCTATGTTAAATAGCTACGAGGAAAACTCATGCGACTCAAAAATGACTCCATAGTATTTTTTCCACTATCTTACCTTAAGAGTCGACCCTCTTTTAAATCGGATCCAATCCTGAGGTGGGGATTTTGTTGACTCTCTTTAGTAAGACAAAAATACAATGATGGTGGCCCCTAGGTATTTAAAAATATCAAGATGCCACTCGAGAAAAAATATAATGCAAGAAAAATATTAGAGGACCTGCATGGTTAAACTACGTGAAAGACCTATGTGGCATACCTACGTGCCCGGATACTTCTTCCCATCTTTGCAGAGGAACTACACAGATGGGCTACGCAACTGACCAACAATGCTGAATTTCTTTTGACCAGCCCTCCTACTTGCCTATAAATAGGACCATTGGGCTCCTCATTTGACAAATGAAAAAGTTTAAAGACTTATTGACGCTCCCATTTCATAGCTCTTTCACCCATATCCCTCAAATTGTCTCAAGTAGCTATCTAAAGACACAAGAGAAGAGATAATTAGATGGGATAAGCATGTTTTGAAAGTGTTTCATATTTTGAAGTTACATAGGCTTGGTTACCCTATGTTAAACATTTTTCTTAGTCATTTACTAAGGATTAGGCAACACACCTATGAAAGGTTCCTACATGGAACACCTATGCAGGGTACCTACACAGCACAACTGCACGCATGGCCTACGCATCATCTTGTAAATCCTCTTCAAAGACACTCCTGGAAGGTCATTTATTTCCTCGGTTTTCTTATCTGAGAGGGGATAAGTTAAATCCTCTACCAAAACCTCATAAATTATAAATTATTTAGGAAAGGCACATCAACATGTCTTCTATTTGGGTTTCTATATCCACAGTTAGAGGTTTCCCACATTTGTTTTACAATGGGGTTAGGATTCATGGATTACCTGTGGGTTTGTATATCTGTAATCACATGGACCTTTCTCCTAGGAATAATGTTGGGGCTATCCTGGTGGGGAGAATTATGGTTTGGGATCTGTCCTTCTCTTTTTTTCTCTAAGACTCAGAGACACCAGTTCCCAATTAGGAGAGTGGGGGTCACACATGCTTTTCTATGATAGAAAAAGAGAAGTCTCCCTCTTCTCATTGGATCCATCAGGGAAGCCATACTGTTGTATGCCCCTAAACATTCATGTAGTAGTTTACAGTCTTTCTCCTCTCTACCTCCTTCAACTTCAGTCCATCCTTTCATTAGACCATTGTCTAATTTAAAGATAATAGAGGGAAGTCTCATTGCCTGTCCCTCTTCCCAGGTCACCTCACCCTCATCCACCCTCACCACCATAGGAACATCCTCTTCTACTATTGGAGAAGGAAAAGAGTGGGAGACTTTGTTTTACCTTTCACATCCACTAGTTTCTCACACCAAGCATAACTCACAAGGACTTATAGATTTGTGATGATCAAAACATACGCATAACCCAAACCAATGAACTTTGAGAACTCTGATTCCCACTATAATTGGGATACATAGGAAGCCTTCAACATGGCCTGAGCTCAATGGATATCCTCTTCAGGAATCAAACCCTAATTCCCTTAGTCCATACATCCTCCCAAGGAGTAATCCCGAAATTAATCCCCTATCACCAGGGCATAATTTTTAGGATGTAATACCATACTCATTTCTCTAAAAAGACTATCCTATCCTAAGATATTAATCAAACTATGTGGGATTTGATTCCCATCCAAACAGGATACATAGGAATACTCTCTATGGTTCAAACCTAACACTTCAAATAAACACTATTCTTCCCATGCCAAATTCCCAACACGTTCTAATATAACTTGTAAACCCATATTCATTCCTTGTTTCTTGGGCTTTTTAGGAATAAGTCCCACACAAAACCTTGAATAAGCACCTTTCTCTTAGATGTATTTACCACATGAAATTAAAATGTATGGATAAGTCCTTATCTAATGACCTTAAATGTTATTATGTGTCCCATTATGTGGAACCGAACTATGAGGGTTCTAATTCATTTTACAAGGATACTTAGGTATCCCATTTATGGGTATGATACCAACATAAAAAATAAACCTTCATCTCCCTAGACGATAAAAAATTCCAGAGTGCCCCCACTGAGTTGCTTAAAAACCAGTATCATCATAATGATGGTTAAATGAATCTCTAAATAGTATATGAGAGGATACTATTGATAGATATCCTATAATAAATACTAATTTATCCATTAATTAAGAACCTCAAATACATATAGATGATTCAAAATTTCACACATGCTAATAATTGATTGAAAATTGCAAGGGAAACCTATTTTATACTTGGTGAATTAATATGGATTAATGAAAATATCTCAAATATATAAGATATTCCTGGAGTAGACAATAATTCCCCCAAAAAAGGTGTGATGAGTCTGACCTCCCATCCTCTCGACCATTGAATGTTATTAAGTATTGTAAGTTCAATCTTAAAGAATGAATTCCTTTAGAAAAAAGGGCCCTTTTGTATAAAGAACTATTAGATGTTTCAGGTTCCATAAATAAATCCAATGGAAACTGCCTAGAAGAAGTGATTCCTAATTATAACACACATTCCAAGGAACTATGAAACACCCATAAAATCTTACAACTTACAACACATGTTATGTAGGCAATGTTAAATTCAGAGACAATTCCAAAGGTAAAGTAAAAGTTTTTGGTAAAGTTAGAATTTATAACTATACTATTATTTCTAAAGTTTTATTGAATCAAATAATAAAAAGTGATTAAATTGTTATATCTGAATAATGTGTTGATAGAAAGAAAGTAAAATTTCAAAATGAAACGTTTTTATTTTTCATAGTGGATTCTTTATTATTTTATGATACTAGAAAGAAAAAATATTTGTACTGCTTATTTTTGTGAACTAACTATTCAATATGTTAAATGTTTGAATATTGTGAAGCATGATAGAATCATTCTTCAAATAAATTTTGGTCATGTTAATTTTACAATGTTATATAATATCTCTAAACATGATAATGTGTTACAATTAACTACCTTGAAGAAAGAAAAAAAAACCATTATTGTGATGATTTCATGAAAGGGAAACAATGTAAAATTACTTTTAGAACAATCAACTAGACAAGTACTAATATAACATGACATTTAGTACATCAAGATTTATTTGGATGTACTCAAATTTCTATCCTTGATGGAAAGAAATATGCTTTAGTTATAGTTTATGATTATAGTAGATTTACATGGCTATACTTTCTTGTTCATACAAATTATACTTTATCTAGATTTACCACCTTTTGTAATTTAGTTCAAAATGAAAACTTTTGTATGATTATTTATATTAATAATAATAAATGTTGTAAATTTCATAATTTTTTTTTGAAAAATTATTTATAAATAATGGTTATTTTCATAATTTTTTTTCTCAAAGGACACCACTGCAAAATAGTGTTGTATAATGGAAGAAATAAAACTCTTATTGAAATGGATCGAACTATGTTATGTGATTTTAATTTTCATATATATTTTTGGTCTGAGTCCATTTCTTTCTTCTTGTTATATTTCAAATAGAAATCATATCAAAGAATTTTTTAAATAAAAATCATTATGAATTATTTTAAAATAAAAAATCCAAAATTTGTTTATTTTAGAGTTTTTGGTTGTAAAGTTTTTATTTGAAATTTAAATGATAATTTGGATAAATTTGATGCTAAAAGTGATGATGATATTTTTCTTAGATATTTTAAAAATATTAAAGCTTATAGATTTTATAATAAAAGAACTATTATTATTGAGAATAATTTAATGTTATGTTTGATGATAATAATGGTAAATTAAATTCTAATTATACTATTTTTGATGATGATTTTAGATATTTTAATTTTAATGATGAAAAACTTATGATAAAGATGAGTAAATTAAGGAGGATCATACTACATATCGATAATATCCAAGATCATAGAAGATTCATAAATACCATCATGTTGATAATGTTATTTGGAATTTCTATTCTGGAATTAGAACTAGAAATTTTGTTCTTAATTTTTTTAATAATTCAACTTTTATTACTTATTTTGTTTCTAATAATATTAATGTTGCATTACATGTTTCTAATTTTATTGTTTATATGCAATATGTGATTTATTATTTTTAAGAACTAATTTTTGGTCTTTAGTTGAATTGAATGAGGATAAATAGATAATTGGAACCAAGTGTATCTTTAGAAACAATATTGATAATTCTGGATAGATTGTCAAAAACAAAGCCAAATTTTTTACTCAAGGATAATATCAAGAAGAAGGTATAAGATTCTAAGATTTATTTTAACCAATTTACCAGTTAGAGTTTATTATAATGTTTTATGTTTTCTTTTCATGTATTAAAATTATATCAATTGCATGCAAAATGTTATTTATAAAATGGTTTTATAATTGGAGAAGTTTAGTTATCTTAACCCTCTAGTTTTGAAAATGAAAAATTTCTTAACAGTGTTTTTAAATTACAAAAAACTCTGTATGGTCTCAAACAAGTACCTCATTATTAGAATGAAAGACATTATTTGTTTTTATTAAATATTGGTTTTAAAAAATTCAATGTTTATCCTATACTTTTTATTAAATTAATTTACAATTATATTCTAATTATAAAAATTTATGTTGATGATTCAGTTTTCAGTTCATCTACTGAATTTTTTGTAATGATTTTTCTTCTTTGATGTCTTCTAAGTTTGAAATGAGTTTAAGGGGAGAATTAAAGTTTATTCTTGGAATTCAAATTTATCAAAGGAATGATATAATTTTTCTTAATCAATCTAATTATGATAAAGGGTTGGTTAAATTATTTGGCCTCGATTCCTCTGAATCTATGAAAACTCTTATGGGTTTTAATTTTAAATTAGATCTTTTTGTATCAAGTAAATATATTGTTATTAAAGTTTATAGAAGCATGATAGATAGATTTTTATATTTAACTATATCTAGACATGATAAAATGTTTTCTGTTTGTTTGTGAGATAGATTTCAAGCTGGTCGTAAAGAGTGTAATTTTAAACATTGAAAAAGAATAATTTCATATGATAAAGAATTTTATATTATGGTTTAAATTATCCTAAATATAAGTATTTTGATTTTTTATCATATTCTATCTTTGATTTAGGATTTTTTATAATTGATAGAAAAATAATATCTGGTATGTGTTATTTTCTTTGAAAAAGTTTAATTTATTGATCTTCTAAGATGCAAATATATATTTATCTATCTACTACAAAAGTGGAGTAAATTTTTACATACACTCTCTTTGCTCAAAGTTTATAAATTTAGAAAAATTTATGTTATTTTGGTGTTTATCTTGGTAAATTTCTAATTTATTATTATAATACTTCTATAATTTCAATTTTAAAAATCCCTTACATCATTCTAGATAAAATAATATCAATCACAGATTTAATGTTATTAGTGTTTTTTTGAATAAGGATGATATTGTTTTAGAAATTATCTCTACATAAAATCATCTAGAAGAAATCGTTACTAATAATTTATACTCTTCTTAGTTTGAAAAATATTTTAATTTGAACCTGGAATGTTGGAATTTTAATTATTTTATAATTTCATTTGTTGAGGGGGGTTTTTTGTTTTATCATTTTGTTTATTTAGAAGAAGGGGGAGAAAATTGTTTTTAAGTGTTCAGGTTTTATAATAAAATAAAAATGTGGTGATTTTTTTTAATGTGAATGCATGTATTTTTTTTGTTTCGTTACATGTTATTTAATATTTTTAAATATTTTAAAACCTTTTACTATTTTATATGATTTTTTACATGATCTCTGTATTTAAATTATAGCGTGATTGGTAGTGATTTTAATTTTATAATTAATATTTATTTTTAAATATACTAATTTTATATTAATTTTATTAGACTACAATGAAGAGTAATTATATCTCCAACATTTTATCATTTTGATCCAAAAAAAATACATGGATTTAGTTTCATGAATTATATTCAGTGTAAACTATTTTTAGTTTTCTTTTGTTATTCAATTATAACTTCCGGTATATAGATAAGATTATTATGAAACTTGTTCTATTGGAATCACAACTCATTTATATTTTTTTAATTAGAATAAATTAAACTCATAATTTATTTTTTAATCGGTTCACCAATTGTTAAAATATATTTAAATAGTTCTAGAAATATGAATTTTTCATAATTTAAAATATTTTTTGTCTCTTTAATATCTCATTTGTTTTTAATTGGAATTACTCTATGTTTCTTCTATTATAAATATAACATGTTTTTCTTCATTTAATTATACTACATCAAAATATAAAAATGTCATTTATATACATTAAAAATAGGATGAGGTACTAAAATTCATTGTACAGTATTCAAAACATGTTTTCACTATTTTTTCGTCATGTCTTCTTCTATAAATTTCAGAATTAACTGATTAATAATTCATCAAAAATAAATTTAAATTATATTCAATTTTTTAATCTATGACAACTTTTAATTTAGAATTTTAATGGGATTAAAAAATTCATCCAATTTTATTGGTCAAACTTTATACTTAAAATAATGAATTACTATTCATCTTCATATTATTTAAGCCTCTTTCCTACATGTAAGCTCCTAAAACTTATTATTCATCATTCATAGTAGCCTTTATTCCCTTAACCATCTCTATCAAATATTTAATATGATTTCACATCATATTTTTACTCCCACTGTAGTTTCTTCATCCCACATGGACTCTCCCAATCCTCTATTTGTTCCTCTAGCAGTAGGAGTGGTTGGTTTTTAAAACATCAACAGTATATTAGATATTCACACGATGGATGTTTCTCCAACTATATGGTGAATTTTTCACTTTTAAATGGAGGTTCTTTTTGGTTTTTCTAATGGTGAGTCTTTTTATTTTCCAACAATGACTCTTTTCATTTTTTCTATGGCAGATCTTTTATATTCCAATAGTGACTCATATTTCCAATGGTGACTCATATTATTTATAACGGTGACTCATTTACTTCTAACGACGACTCACTTATTTTTCCAACAGTGAGTCGTTTATTTTTCCAACTATGAATCATTTTATTACAAATGATGACTCATTTTGTTTTCCAATAGTGACACATTTTTTTACTAATTATGACTCATTTTATTTCCAATGGTGACCCATTTTATTATAAATAGTGACTCATCTTTTGAACCATAATTAGGTCATTTTTTGAACTAAATGTTGATCATTGTTTTTATTGGTAGATAATTTTTCAAATATTCATTCCACTTCCAGGTATTATTTTTTTCTACCATAATGTATTTTTTCTACAGTCAATAAAATTTCCCCATACTCTATTATTCATCTATTTACATTTTGATGAACTCTATACATATATTAATTGTTTTAACAGTTTTATTGGTTTAAAAAATTAAAATATATTATATATGATACACGTGAAGTATTATTATAATATTTAATTTTTTTTTAAAATTTAATTAAATTATTTTTTTAACCTTACATAAAACATACAACATATTTCTGATATTTAAAATTTATATCTTGAGTTGATTGTTTGGTCTTATTATTATAAAAATTAATATTATTTTATAACCAACATATTCAAACTCATTTTACAATTTTTAAAGTTGCATAATTGTTTTTTAAATTACAAACTAGAATAAAATAAAATGTATTTATTTTTTGTTTTAATCAGTCTTGTGATTTTATGGGATTGAATTGAATTGTTATTATAATTTAATAAGTAATTCAAAAAGGTTTGAATTGGTATCTATGTTTTGAATTCAAAAGATATTTTTACTATTATTATAGAGAATAATTTTATTCTCCTGAATAATTCAATTATTTTTTAATTTGAATTTATTTACCAAAAGATTTGATTTGTCAGATTTTGTTTTATAAATCCTATTTAAAGGTACTATGAAACTTCAAGGAATATCCAGACTAACATTATCTTCGATAAAATATTTTTATTTGAGAAAGAAATAGATGTGAACTTTATACCAATGGTAAAATAGGTAAATTCCTATGCAATTCCTTATTTTGTCATTTGGATGATATCTCAAGTGCTAAATTACATCTACTTCTACTTATACTACCTTGATAAATTGAGATTATCGATTTCACATGAACCAATACCTATGCTTTTATTCTTCATCTATCTTTTTTGTATGTTTTATTGAGTCTTTAACACTACTTACAACCTTTAATGAACACTCTATTTTTTTGTTTATGATTTTACATACAAAATCATTTCTTTTTCACTTCCTCAGGTTGTGATTTGTTGATTCCAAATTGAGGACTTTTCATTTTGTGACTCCAAGTGACTAATTTCATATTTTAATTGGGTTTTAAATCCCTATAAAAAATTCAATTTCATTGTTACCCCTCCCCTAGAATAGTATTCTGTAATAACATTATGATTCCCCATTAAAAATTAGGCAGTGAACACATATCTCTCAGAGAGAAGAGAGATATAAGACAACACTAGGTCTACATTGGACTGAACCAATATAAAAATTCATGTGTTCTTTATTTAATTTCTTTATCTAATTAACAATAATAATTTAAGTTAAAAATCAATTTATTTGATTAATTTTTTTAATATGGTCTATTCACCCCCTCTAGAGCATATGCCATTAACCTATCCAACCTAATAGTTATAACAACATTAAAATCTATATCCAATCTCCCATTTTTTCATCAAAATAAATTTAAAACATGGCCATTTTTTCTTTATACCACATTTTAACTCTTTTGAATGTCTCCCTTATTCACCACCTATTCCAAGGATACTTCACCAAATATAATTCTCTTCTTAATCATGTATTCTCTCTATATTCCTTCTTATCGTCTCCATGTATCATAATCACTTTATTCTTAAAAACGTTTGGTTTGAAATAAACCCAAAAAGCCTCATTATTTATTTACTACCTGCACAAAATCTTATTGACCTCAGCTTGACAACATATATTGATTAAATATCATATAGAGATCCTATTAGTTAAAACATTTGACCAATTTTCCTTTTATTATCAATTCTAATTAATAACTATTTTTAATAAACCAATATGTATATTACATAAAATACTATGTATGTTTCCTAGAATAAAAGAGAATTATGGTATAATATTTTTATATTTTATACTAAACCAAAAGTTTCAACAATATCAGTTAGTCTTAATTCAATGGAAATTTTTTTAATATTAAAATACTTATATAATCACCCTTTAGTAATGCAGAATTTGAGAAAAACATCTAAAATAAATTTTTTCCTTATCAAAATATACCTATGTGACATCTTTTTAAATAATATTAAATTTGTTATGATACCATTTGATAAAAATTACTCTAATATTCATGGGGACCATAAAAAATACTTCTCTAAGACACCATTTATATATTTTTTATTTCCTTAAGAAATCCTTTATTCCCCATTTATAATTATGTATAAAATAGTTCATTATGTTTCTAAAGGAAATAGGTGATACCATCAATATTTATATCACATTACTACTAATTCATGTTGAAAGACTTCCAGATTATACTATAAATCGAATCACTTATTGTGAAATTATTTAAATTCCTATATAAGTCATTATCCAATTTCATATAACTAAAATTATATGTATTTATAATTGTTAAGCTTACCACTTTGAAAAGAGTTATTAATTAATACTCTAATATTACTTAGGTGAAATATGGTGAATGAAATAAGTGAATAATCTAACAACCCCAATGTCATTTATTGTAGTCACATAATTAAATATTAATATACAATGTGACAATTGAATTCCTTTATAAACCAACTTATGATATCAATAAAACATATATAAAATTATTAGCTTACAAACATGAAAATAAAAATTATGTGATACACACCTCTTACTGAGACAAGTTTTAACCTTTCATATGGAATCTAAAATTTAATAAATGTATCTTTATTCCTTTATATTTCACTAACGCGAACAATCCTAAAATTTCTTTTTTTAGTAAAATGATTCCAGGTTTTAATGATTCAAAACCATGTTTCTTATGTTTCTAATTAATTTCATGTTTTTTGTTAGTGATATATTCTTTAGGGAAGTTATTATAGGTATGGATCAACCAATCATTGCATTAAATCAATAGTATAACCATCCAATTGACCAAATGAACAATTTTAGTGACCATGTGAATGATTCAAGGGACCATGAAGAAATTAAACCAAGTGTTAGGATAATTTCATGTTATCAGTCATAAACCACAAGAAATATCACTACTGACTATATGACTAATGATATACTATGAGAAAGTAAACTGAAAATTTTTCTATTTGTTGGAGCTACCACAATAATGTGGTAATGAATTAATTTTATATTGGATGAAATAAATTTTTAAAGGCTTAAATGTTCATGGGTATGGATACCATGTAAGAATGGTTTACCCTTAAAAAAACATGAATAATATTTCCATAATGATATCTTTTTTAAAAGGGGAAATTGGTTTTTTTGACCATTATGTCCGAAATACCCACTAGGAGATGGTGGACTACTGCACCAAAGACATTATATTGGATATGATGAATGATCCTAGTTTATTCTGTTAGAAAATAAAGAAAATGACCCCAAGGGTTAATTAATAGTCGTAAAAGGGAATTAAATCATAAAAACAACACATCTATTGGGAAAAACCATGTATTACCATATATCCTTATCATAAAAGATGATATTCCCCAACCAACCATTGGAAAAACATGTAACTTACACACAAGATGAGAGGTACATTAATTAAAAATTATCTGTGTAGTTACATAAGGGATGTGGGACTGGTAATCAGGTAACTCAAAATAAAAAACAATTTATTACCCCTGAAAAATTCATGTACTGTTTTAAATTTTCTTCTAGGACCACACAACCAATCCCTACTCATATGCCCAACATGTAAGAGTCTGATATAAGGCCATGATGATGAAATGCTGGGAGATGAGGCCTTTGTGTAGGGATATATTCATGTGGTGTTTCCTCCAAACATTTTGATCTAATTGTTATAGACCATTATCCCACATTCTTTATTCATTATGAGTTCATCCAATAAATATTTTAACCAGGCCAATTACTTATATGAATTTGGGGAACTTTTTTGTTTCAAGGTTAGGGTGTATGGTTACCCAAACTATTCATAAAATCAATTCATGATAAAATTTCATTTATAAAGGAACATCTATAGTGTTTAGACTAGCTATATCATACGCAAGAATGCGTGGAATAAGTAGTACCCTTTTCGACATGATTTAAATAACAGGAAACACCTATTTAATCAGCATCATATTTCATGAGAATTTAAATTTGGTAGTTTTGGTCATTTTACTTCAATCAAAGTTTCATCCACTACATAATTTAGAAATGAAAATAATTTATGGGTACGTTTAAAAGAAAAACTACCTCATTCATTAATACTTATCTATCCACAAAAATCATCAATAATACTTCATATTTATTAATAAAGTCAAGAAAATAATTATATCTTCTTAAATATTATCTTAAGTACACCAATTATCAATTCCATCATCCAAAAGCCTTGATCCTCATAATAGTTTCTAATGGCTGGGATCTCATTTTTTCTTCTTGAGCTTCATATTCTTTGTGCTCTATGATTTACACGAGCATTTTATATAAACAGTTTTAAACCATAATTAATTCTTGAAAAATTTAAATTCATTGATTATTTTTCATATATCATATTTTATAATTGATATTGGGATTATCAGTTATAAAAAATTACGTATGGTAGTGTAGCCTGTATCTAATGTGTATAGGTACATTACAAATTTTATGGTGTATAGGTTATCCTAGTTCGGATGAAATAAGTAAAAATACACAAGAATAAGATCTGAAGGAAGTGACGAAAAGATATATTCCAAAATTCACTCTCTCTAAGGGTGTATTAAGTATTGTAGTGATATAAATATCCAAATTTTAAAGAAAAATACACAAAATATTGAATAAATAATCATAAAATTCTTACTTCTATCAACTAAAACTTTTTTGGACATTATAATATTCATAAGTCACTTTTGTCTTGATGACTCTTGTATTTCTCCATGTGGATGCCAATGTTTGAGATAAACATGAGAAAAAATTTGAGAAAAACTTATTTATTTTATTTGGAGGTTATTAAATTATATTATTATTTTTAATGATGATAAGTAACATTTTATTAGATTCTATAATTTTTATTTCATTCCTAGAATATATATATTAAAATATCAAGGCTCACACAAAATTTGTCATTACATTTGGGACCTATTGACCACATTCCTAGGGAACCATGATGGAATAGTATAAAATCTTTTTCTTTATCAATTTTAATCATATATTTATCTAATCTAAACATTATTATCTCAAATTTGGGTACATATTAATGGTTTTTTGTGTGACATACCTACCTTGATACAAAAAATGGATTTGGTTCTATCACAGATGAATGTAGGGTCAATATCCTGAAAAGGGTTAGTTGAGAATATATCAAGAATGATAATCAGTATGATAAATTCAACTATCTATATAAATAACATGTATATTGATGACATATAATTGACCAAAATTTATATTTAAACTAACCATGAAGATGGTCATAATTTTTCTAACTGTTGGATCAACCACACAAATGCATTCAAGCTACTATTCCCATTAAATCATTTTAATTAAGAATTTTAACTAAATAGGTTAACCTATGTAAAGGTAAATCTTATATATTATAACCTATATAAGGGTTAAGTTACCACATGGTGGATCCACCATATAAAGTATATATATATCGACCATGAGTACCCAAACATACCATGCCTAAATAATAGAACTCTGATTTTTTTCATTTAACAAGATCTATATGAGTAGTTAAGAATTATGAGACTAATAATGAATATACTTCAATGGATACATAGAGAATGAAATTATTCAAATGATAGAGCCTCATACATGAATAATGTGTGGTGTTGTTTGGTGCTGTTCCTTTTTTTGATCACTTTGATTATATTCTATTAAACTAAGAAAATATGATTTATGGGTGACAAGAAGAAGGCCAATCTGACTAAAATTCTCATTCCTAATCTCTATAGACAATAGTACCAGGATAAGAGAACTTTTCTAATCACCAAAATTAGGATAAATATTGAATTACATAAACTTCTTTTGGTGTTTTTTTCTTATATATATAACAATACATCTTTATATATTAAATAGAAGCACTATAATACCTTTTAATTTTCCTCTTTATATATTTTCAATCATATATAACCTTGGAATAGGAATGGATAAATGAACTACCTTATGTGTAATTTTCTATGTAAAACCTATTCTAGGTTGTTATCTATGTATTAATTTTCAATAAATATGCTCAATTGTGGATTATTGTCAAGTGGGCACTGTTATGGTCTAATATAGAGATAACTTATTATTTTATTATACTATGTGTTTTAATTTTGTTTTAAATGATAAAATTAAATTTACTCAAATGATTTTTATTTTTAGTAAGTATTTCTAAAATATTGAGGAGAAACTATACTTTGATAGATAATATGTTTATGTGATATATACACTATGTCTCACATAAGTTGAATATTTTCAATGTTTAAATAATAACATTTTTTTACTGGGTTTTTATCATAAGCTTGAGAAATTAATTTAAACTATAAATTATATATACCAATTATATTTTTTAACTAGTATGTATTTTGAACTAAGGGGATTTTAAATTTATTATTTTTAAAAGAGTAATATACTTGTTAAAAGATCAATTAACCCCATCTTGAGTATTCTTCTAGGAAAAACACTTATTATTCAATACTCATATCCATATTTGATAACAATAATCATCACCTGAGTTTAAAACATTCATAATTTAAATTTATCCAATATGAATAGGTGATACCACAAAAAATTTCAAGATAAAATAATTCATGATTTACTCCTTACATACTTCTTTTTAGAAATTTTAAAATATCAAACTCCTTATTCAAGTTTGTTTATAAATTTTATATACCATTATCAGATAATGATGTTTAAAATTATATATATAATTTTTAATGTCAATCCCACACCATTTACGATCTTTGAAAAAAATTATTTTTTAATATTTATGATGTTTTGGGCCTTTTTCATACAATCAGATCATTTCCCCTAGTAACCCAATTTGAAACCAGTTTTGTGTTTTGTCATTAAATTCAATACACTAGACCAAATTATAGAATTATTATTTTATAGGGTTCTTTTATCATTATGATAAAATTCATTCAAGTAGATAAATTTCTATATGCATTCATAGTGGTCCAAAAAGGGTGTTACAAAATAAAGAGATTCTGGATGGGAGGAATTGACCTGCATGTGGATTTAGGCTATAACATGGGATATAAAAATAAAAAATTAACTAATTATATTGGTATTTAAAATTAAAATCAAATAAAAATAATCACATAAAATTTTATGTTAATATTTAATCACTTTTTAAGTAATTATAATTATTAAATATGACTAGAAAAAATTAAAGTAGACAACTAACCTAACCTACATAGACCCTTTACTTATCTTCGATCTAGATTGTAAAATTAATAATCAGATGTATAAAATTTATCACTTGATAGGTTTTCACATATTGGGGTACAATTTGTGTATGATTGAGATATTAATTTAAAAAATTTATCATCATCTTCCTAAGGCATACTAAATACCATAGTGATTAGTCTAGGGAGTGTTAACTCATTTAATCTTAGGATATTATTCACAATCAATAGAAAAGGAATGGAATTTTAAGGTTTGTGTCTATATTTATTAATTTAATATTTATTTTATTTTATTTTATAGTAGGAGTAGATAAGAATCAATGGAATACAAATACTAATTCGTTTGTGCATGAATCAAATTGTGTTTTGATTTGATCATGATTTATTATTCTAATATGTTTTCTTTTTCATGTGTGATATTGGGGATACTTGGTCAATAAAATAAAAAAGTTAAAACTCATGAATTTTAATGTTATTATAATGAGAATAATTTAAATATTGATAAAAATCATGAAAATAAATTAGATTGTCCATGTGTTTTCTTTTTGAGTTTTGTTTATGCAATTATATTCAAAAAAAATTTTCTATGGTTATTTGTGGGTCAATTTTTAATCTAATCGAATTATTAGAGATATTCTAGTAGAAACTAATTTATTTTAGAGATTTTTTGTTTTTATTTATTAAGTAATCATGATCAATCCAACATTTATTGATGGAAACAATGATTTATATATAAGGGACACTTACCAATGTTGATCTGGATTTCTCTAGTATAATTTTCCATAATAATTTCATTTTAATACATTATTATAAATAAAAAACAATCAATATTATTCAATAATTTTGTTATCTCAAATATTGAAATAAATAATTTTTTTTAGTAAATTAATTCCATGGGAAAAAACCTTGGTTACACCATAATTCACACATAGTAAATTAAAATTAATTTTAACATGTTTAATAGAATAATCAAAATTTTGGCATTATTTTTATATAATATAAGATCAGTTATTTTATTTTTGACTACTTATGTATTTACACTTCTCTAATTTAATTTTTATTTTCATTATTTTTCTATTTTAACATTTTTCGCATATTTTTTTTGAAATTTTATTTTTCCTTTTTCTGGAAGGAGTTTTTCTCTCTTTCATTTTCATTATCAATCTTGAGTTTGAAAGTGGTTATTTTCATTTATTTATTAATCATCAAAAAAATATTTATAGCCTTTTTTAAACACACCCCTCAAATAACAAGATCATCTAAGTAAATTATTATTAAAAATAACACTATAATTGAAAAACTATTGAAAAAATAGGCCTTATAGGGTAGATCAATTAACACTAATCAAGGAAAAACTTTTAGAGGTCCTCTAAGTGTATTTAAGTCAAACTAAAACTGAAAAAAATAAAATCCATGAAAACAAGGATGGAAATAATAGGTCTATGAAACTATAGGCTTCTATTTATGTGGATCACTCACTTACATACATATAATTTCCCTATGAAGCCTCTGAATTATTGTTTAGATAATTACTTATCCACAACATGCAAAAATTTTGTGATCTTTCCAGTTAGGCCCAAAACTAACACATTAAAGAGTTTTGAAAATTTATCTACACTATTAAACACCAATGTGTCACTGAGGCCCTAATTAAACTTATAGGATTATATGTCTCTCATGTTGTTATAACCAAAGTTTAGTTATACTAGTATCTTTCAACTATTAGGGGTTGTACTAAAATAAAAAATATATTTATTAGGATTTCATCCATGACTCCTACACTAATTGTAAGGAAACAATATGCGGCATTAAAAAGTGATAAGGGAAAAAACCCTTCATGTATATCAATAGAGATTCCAAAAATCATTATGTAGCATCAATAACTATTAAATTAGTGAAAAAATTCTAATTCACAACATTTATGGGGGTTTTTTTCCCTTGAATAATTACATGATTGATGTTATGATTTGTGGTTCTCTAGTTATAAAAACCCAAATTCCAATAAAGTAATAATAGGGAATATGGATGAAAATTAATAATGATTTAGTAGACCTGAAAATACATAATTGATATGAGTTTATGCAATAATTGTTTCTACCCTTGAACACAAATATGAAAAAATAATCGATGAAATGGATACCCTCTTGTGGTGAATAGATACAACCAAAGTTCTTTCACAAAAAAACATCCCGGAATTCTAGTATCAATTATTTTGAATAAAAATTTGCAGATAAATTTCATATTATTTATGTACTATATTTTTGTGCGAATCCTGCCAGGGAGCCTATTTTGAAATAAAAATTAAAAATAATCTTATCGATCAAAACCCAAACCTCTATAGAGAAGCCAGAAAAGGTACTTAAAATTGGTACAATCAAGAAACCCTAATAAATATTTACACTATCATGGGCAATATAATAATCCTTAATCTCAACCTCTAAGGAACACACCTCTATAACCCCCAAAGCCCAAAAATGTCTCAATGATGTGGTGACAAAAATAGAATATCAAAAACTATTATTCCAATATACTATGCATTAGAAAATACATGGCTTTTATAATCCTGTCAATCTATTGGGAAACACTATTGGTGAGATTGAGATAACAGTTTCCAGAAAAATATTATTGTAGCTTATTTTCAACCCCATAAACATACAAATATATGTGACATTATGAATTGAGGTGTTAAAAATATATCCCATCCCAAGGATTAAAAAAATGAGGTATGTATGATAAGAAATGTGTCTTTATTAATTCAATTTCAATTAAAAGAATGTGAATGTATCTAAAAAAATTATCAATTATTTAAACCATATGATAGTGTTATTTAACTAGTCATATGCTTGAAATCGATAATTATATTTCTATGATTTCTCACTCTATTTTCTCTACATTATACTTTATTTAATTTAATCTCATTATAATTTTTGTTTAATTATTGAATCTAATAACAATAAAACCCAATATTTTATTAGAGGATGTGTTGGTAAATGTAAAGGATTTGGTGTTCCATGAATAATTACATGTACTAAAAATGGAAAATAATAAAATGAAAGTACATTCAGCCAAAATTCTTGGGGATCCATTTATAAATACTGAATAAAATATCATCAATGTAAATAATGGAACCATATAGATAGAATTTGAAATTAATGTTCTGAATTTTAGAATTTTTTATGTAATGAGACACACCCTAGAGGATTAATCTACCTTAATTGTTAATAATATTAATGTGATCCCCACAAATTTTGATATTTAAAAATCATATTTCGATCCCATGTCTTATTTTTATTATCTTATTGATATTTTAGGTGAGTATTAATCAATTGAATACTAAATTGGTATTAAAAGATTCCATGAAAACATGCTTAATTATGATTTAATACATTTTTATAGTTTTGAAACCATTAATAATTCTATAAAGACCATTAGTATTGAATGACCCATTAACGAGAGAGATATTGAGAAGATAAATGGTTTATATGAAATTATCAAAAAAAATATTCTTTTTATTTTTTCGACCCACATTTTATTAAATTTAAAACACATCTAAATAACTTTGAATATTTATTTCCTCAGGGTGTCAACCATTTACCGATAATTATTTTTAGATAAACTATCAAATGTACATAGAATAATACATCCAAATTTTTTAAGAGATTTTAAAAATGAAATTGTATGGACATTGACTAATACACATGTCATTAAACAATCCTTGTGCATACTTAAAATTAACCGTAAGTAAGAGACTAAAATTGTACGGAAAAGTCAATATCATCTCAAACCCAAATTTTGTTACTTTTCTAAAGATAATGTAACAAAACAAGTCATATCTTGTATCACACATCCTTTATCTAACATTAAATAGATAAGACATTTTTTTCTAAAAGTACTAGTTTAGTTTTGGTTAAAAATGGAAAACTGAATTTGTACTATCTTAAATGGAAAAAATATAGAGAATCTATATAGACCATCCTAAGATCTGCCAGGAATCTTGAAAAGACAATTTTCTACTATATTCTTTAATCAAATTTTGAAATGGTTATTTGGATTTTCAAATAAAATTTGATACCCCCAAACTAAAATGTGTTTTCTAAAATCAACCTCACCTAAATCAATGAGAAATTGAGTTTCCAAGACCAAATTTACCTAAATTAGTTTGATCCACCCTAATAAGTTGAGTTTCCAAAACCAACCTTTCCTAGCCTTTTAAGGCTCCCAAACTCAAGCGTGTTTCCCAAAAAATCCTTATTTAACTCAATGAGGCCCCTATAATCATGTGGAGTATCCTATAAATTGTTAGAGATTATTAAAATAAACAAAAAACATATAAATATTCTCAATAGTTTAAAATCCTCACATCATTATATGTAATATCCCAAAAAATATCAATAACATCATAATGAATATTTTTACCCAAATTCCACATTTTTCCAAAAACACTCACACACCTATAAAATTTAATTTAATTTTCATTGAAATTCATACACACTAAAACCAAACATTATAACATCTAAACAACATTTATAATTTCTTATAACATCAATTTAAAAAATTATTCAATATTTAACATTCAAGATGAAAAATTCATTACATAATTGGGAGTTTAATAACGAACCTTCCCCATATCACTTTCATACATCCATTTCCATCCAAATCATTCATCACTATCCTCATTTAGTACCATACAAAACAAAATCATTGTTTTTTTCTCCAATATTAAATTAAAAAAACCCTTAATCAAAAAGAAGTTGAGAAATTGATACTATGTTACGTAATGATTCTAATAAATTAAACAATGACATGAATAATCCTCTTCCAAGAATATTATATGATCCTAAAAAAATCCCTATCAATAAATATGATTTTTTAGTGACTTAGTGAAATCTCATAGTCAAACCCTAGATCTAGAAGAAATTACAATGGAAAGATAAAATGTGTAAACGTACCATAAATTTGATTCCAAAACCTCAAGATTTTTAAGGGTAAAGAAATATGGATGGGGTGATCTACTAAAAATAGACCTATAATTTTCTAATGATACACCTCACATTTTTTAGCAAGGAATGATGAGGAAATATGGGTGTCTAATAGTAGAAATCAGATTTATGTGATTTTTTTTATATTCACGACATGAATAAATGACCCTAGGGACTATGAATCTACCTTTATCTAAAGATCCCAAGATATATAGTTAGAATTCATGGGTTTCTAGAAAAATTCATTTGATAGTACAATCCTCACTTGATTTCTGTTATCACTTTTAAAAATCTCTAAAAATCTTTAATCTCTTTAATACTGTAATATCCCCCAATTCAGCACTCTCTCACCTAGACAAAAATGGTCGGTTATGTGACTTCAAGAACCCCTCCTCGTATTCCAGAGGCTTCCAGCTAGCGGTAGGGGTGTAATGTTTGTTGTGGGGATACTATAACTCCTAGTATGAAGTGTCATTACAATATAAATAAATCATAATAAAGAAAAAATAATCAAGTTAAAGTCAGACCAGAACACAACAATAAAATCCAACTGAATAATATAATAAATAATGAAGGAATAATTTAATAACGTGATGGAATATAACTAAATTTTATGATAGATAATTAGAAGAAAAATACTAGAAGAATGAAATAAAATAATCAATGTCCCAAGTCTTAATCCCCATGTTGTTCCTATATCCAAACTCTATCCCAAAAGAAAATAAGAAATCAAGAACACTGTCCCTTTACCTAATCCACACAAACATTCAAAAAATATGATTGGGTACCAAACGACATCCTGAATAGGGTGTGAGTATAACCTAGTAGGTCGACACTACCATGTCTAAACAAACCAAATTGATAAAAAGTGTATGAAATAAAGCTATAAACATGGGTATTATTTAATTATACAATTTATTAAAATACAATTAAAACCTACTTCGACTTAGTTCCAAAATATATATGAGCATGTCTTATGACCATTCCAACCATAACCATATAACTAAAGTAAATAACATCCTTTGATGTGATTTTAGAATATCTATAAGCATGTCTTATGACCATACCAACCACAACCTTTAACCATGGTATAGTTATAACAATCAATCCAGGTCAAATCCATATAATCATTATAAAATTTCTGGGTAAAATCCATATAAACATTACAACATGGGACTAGGAATATCCCAATCTCTATAAGAATTACAACATGGAACTATGCTGATCCCACTCATAGTCAGTATTAAAATATATACGTGTGTATGTTCCTGGACCTAGCCCGTTATATTAGAATATCAACATGGAACACAATTCTAGTAATACAACAGGGATATCATAATATCAAATCATATAAATCAATGATTAATTATCAAAATTACCATTATTCATTCATATGACACTTTTAAATTAAAATCACAATTGATTAACAATTATATATATAAAAAGAAATCCACAATTTGTGGAATAAATAACAATAAATAACCCTAGGTCAAATTTTTTCGAATCATACCATAATCCTTTATCCAATTAAAAATCCATTTGGAACCAAAGGAAATAAATGAATAATATGATACAATTATTTAATTAATTTGGGTGCACACAATGATGTCGTAATCAGGATATTCCAAAAAGTAGAAATTATAAAACCATAGGGTTGATATTTAGACTACTTACCTTTAACTGATGATCCAACAACCCTTCCAACATCCAATGACCTTGAGGAAGAAGGTGAGGATGATTACAAAGAGGTTCCTAGATCAAAACTGATCAAGATCAAAACCATCAATGAAATTGGGGGAAGGATTTCACCAAAATGGTTATAGTAATAGGAAGAGATGGAAGAAATAGGACCAAAACCACTTACCAGGGATTTCTCACACAAAAAGAATGTCCAAAAGTGAAGTTGGCACTACAAAATCCCCTACATAATTACATAGGGTTGAGAGGAGTGAAGATGGAGTGAATTATAAAGAAAATCTGCTGTAAAAAATGTTTTAAAATAGATAGTATATAATTTACACAACATTTAACATGGTAACATATCCTGAATATGATTTAAATGGAATTGTATAAAAAACACAGTGCCCTATATTTATTAAATTAAAACCCATGAACCATTAAATGACTTTTAATCCCTTTCTAAAATGTGTAAATGTTATGTAGTTGAGTTTTCAACACATTTTACATTTAACACTACAAACCTCCTTCAATGATTCTCAACTTACCAAGAAACCATGAAACACTTAACCATTTATAACCATACTTCATTGAATCAACAAGTATACATCCCTGAACATGTGGTCATTTTCTCTAACAGAGGCTCCCCATATCTGAACAATACTTGTCCACCAAGGCTCAAATGAATAACATAGAGAAATACATCCCTGAAAAAGTTGGGATCTTTCAAATACAATTGAACATAATATGTTAAAACATGGAAACACCACCCATAACTCTACAACTTTACTAAACCTATATGATATTTTTCCTCACAAAAAACTAGGCCTTTTAATTTTTCTATCATATTTTTTTTACATTCTTAAGAAACTAAGTATAAGTCAATCCCTTTACTAATCACCCAAAAAGAGAGTATATCCCCCCATTTCACTTTTCGATTTATAATTTTTAGTTAGAATACCAATGTTTAAATATTCTCTCTCGATAATAAAAATATTTTATCTCCCCCCTTTCAAGTGTTCCAATCTACTATCATTGGGAATTCCATGGTATTTAACTAACACCTTATTTACTAGTATATATATCTAAAGCACCCATGATAATAACTATTTAATTATGATTTCCTATAATATTTATCCCATCCCATGCCACTACATTCTTGAATGAATGCAACAAATTCTATAATAAAAGGTATCACCAAAGGGTGAAATTCAAAAATCACATTATCATTAACCCAAAAGTGCTTCCAATATGATCATTTATAAAAAACCAAGCTAAATTCCCCACCCTTAATACCACTTTACTAAAAAATATATGCACTAAAACCATCATTTAATTTTGAATCAATAAAAAAATTTAAATTCTAGGACAAATAGAGGTATCATATTTTCTATATTTTCCCACTAAAAATGGTGTTTACTACCCATAATCCAAAATTGTGAGTATTCTTTAAAATAAGTAACAATAATTTGTCAATCGACTTACCATATCAAGAATGTTCAGTAAACACTCTTATAGGAAATTTTTAGTACTTCAAATAACCTCATCAAGAAGCACTTGAACCTTTAAATCTATCCAATTAAAAATGTATTAATCACAACGAAAAAATTTAGCTTCCAAGATGATTACATATTAATGTAAACTACACAACCAACTTTGAATCCACCAGTCCATTCATCTACCCTAAAACCATTTCCTTATAATAGAAGCCCAAAATAAAAACCCTATTTATACTATAACTAAATCCCAAGCTTCTAAAACAAAAAATTAATCTCAACCCAAGAATATGAAAACCTAAGGTTGTAACTAAGAAAAATTCCATTACATTGCACACCATTAGTTTTAGGTCATAAATAGTTTGATTTTATACCATACTAACCACACAATATTCATCTATAGAGTAGCTTCAAAAACTTTATAAATAGTCATACATCACTATAATATACATCAAATTGTAAAATTATACATTTTTTGGGTAGAAATTACTTATTCTAAAAAAATAATTACTTATTTTATATACTCATACTAATCCAACATCCCTATATTAGTCCAATATTTAATAATCATAACAAAAAATTAAAAAAAGAGAAAAAATATCTACCTACAAAAAATGACCTACTTGGTTTCCAATTCAATTTCTCCTATAAAACTAATAGAAAATTGTCTATTTATCTGATATTTATTATCTAGATCACCACCATAACCTAGGAATCAAGGATGAGAGGATTAATAACTATCCAACATCTATCCCAACTAGGTAAATAAAGAAAAAAACAAAGAGAACAACCAGTTTACCACATAATATTCCTTTTTCTTAAAATTTAATAACAAAAAATTAATTAATAGAATAAAACCACAACAGAACCACATGATTCATCACAAAATAACACAATTTTGAAATACATTTCAATTTACTATCTATTCATCCAACATAACTTAAAGTGCAAAATGTTCTCTGAAGGACATAATAAAAAAATAACAAAATTCTACCACTATTAAGAAAAAATAATTCACCAAAAAATTTATAAGACAAACCTATGATACAATAGAAAATACATCATACACAACCCCACTATCTCCCATGGATTATTAGTAGTCAAGTTTTTTATTTTTATCCCTAACCATTCCACCATACATGGATTCACTACAAAACAAATCTTACATGCAATCCAAGGAGAAAACCTAGTCAACATTTAGCTAACCACCAATTAATAAGTAATTTCACTATTATAAACAAGGAATTTCCAATAATATTTCACTCCCACATTATGTTTAAATTTAAATAAGCACTAAAATATCAATATAAGACCACTTTTCATGAAAAACATATTTCAAAATAACTATTTTTTAAAAATAATTTCCACACAATTTTAAAAATTTCCAACAATATCAAAAACGTTTCTCAAATAATTCCAACATTAATTTCAAAGTATTTAAAATCCACCATTTTTTTAAAAAATAATTTATAAAAAACTTAATGTTTAAATCTTGTCACCTCCTTATTTTTAGAAAAATTCCCACCATAAAACTATAAATATACCAATTCAAATACTCTAATTACATTAATTGAATTCAACAAATAATATGTTCAAAAAAAAAATAAAACAAAATAAACTCACCACATGGATTTCACCAGAACTATTTAACATTTAAAATCAATTCCTAAATTTTGTAATACAACTATAAGTTTTTTGAAGCTATTATAAAAAAAAATTAACTATTAAAAATTACTCTTTTCACCCAAATTATATTTGGATAAAAACCGCTATTTTATAAACAAAACACATTTACTCCACCATTTTTAAAATTAAACCAACATACCTTAAAAATTAAATTGATATTTTCCCATGAAATAATTCCCAAATGATCCAAATTTTAGAAATACATATTTTTAATCAAAAAATACCAGTTCTCATTACTATTATTTAAACCAATAATAACCACAAATTTTTTAAGAAAACATTTCTCATAATTGAAACCAAATTAAACTACAAATTTTTAATCATGTATTATTTCCACACTCAAAAGCGATAACAAACAATTATAAAGGATAAGATTATTTCACTTTGTAAACTAAATTCACCAAAAGTAATTTTACTATAACGTTAAATTTCTTATGACATATAGTTTTCTAAAAAATACCAAGGTGACATAGAATTAATCCCCCAAAATATAATTTTACTTATCATACCCATTAAATATCTTATAAAACAATCAATTTGAATAATTACAATAATAAAGAAGAAGTTTATATAACAAAATCCATGAGATAGGTCTCACTAATAAAATAAAGTATATTTATAAAAATATACCAATTAATTCACGTAAAAACTAACCATTTGGAATTAGATATAATTTACTTATTGAATTTTTATTTGTTTAACTCATATATCTATTTATGGAATTCTAAAATTTTTCATTAATACTTAAAAATTTCAATTAAGAAAACCTAATGTGAAATCTAGATTTGTTTAAATGTTTTTTAAAAACTATTAGTCAACAAACATATCCAAAATCAAAATACTAAATAAAAATTAACATATTTGAAGTTATATAAAAAACTATCCCCACTTTTATGATTGAAGAAAAATATCCAATATCACTCATTAGAGCCTTTTTTATTAGAATTGAATATCATGAAACAAACCTTTCCATTGGATATTTATATAATCCTTTATAGAAACGCATAAATAGTCACACACATTAAAACAAGTTCCATGAAATATCAATCATTAGGTAATAAGATTCATGAAACACAATTCCTTTCTCAGTCTTTTTTGGCTAATATACTTTACTACGGAAAACCAAAACACAATGATTCATCACGAGTTAGTAGACTACTCACATTCATGGAATTCCATGGAGACCCATGTATCATTATAACATGTTGATTTGGAGTTTTTATAGTCTACCAAAAAACCCTTATACATAATACCCCTACACCTATTAAACTCTTATTTAACCAAATTGATACCATACATAATAGCCAAACCTGGTTCAACCACTAAAAGCCTAACTTGTGATCAAATCATAATGTTACATATTCATTGATATCACCCCAAACTATAAAATGATTAATAATAAATTAAAATAACAAATAGTGGCTATGGTTAATGTTTTAATAACCTAGATGGACTACCAAACACATAACTATAATACATGCAACCTAGTGGAACCGAGGAATGGAAATGCATGCAATAGTGAAACTAATATAATCATTAGAAAAAAACCTCGATTTTAATGTTGCAAGTTACTCAATAAAAAAATACTGAAGATGACACCAACCACCACTAATTATCACTATATGGCCTCCAGAATCTACCCAATGTAACAAATTGATATCTAATGAACCTAAATCTCGAATCAAAATCATCTTATTTTACACCAAGATGGACATGCAATGGGTGAGTATTTGTCTCAATATGATAATCTTGAGACTTCACACAGACCCCATCCACGTGAAAATTAAGTATCTCATATGTGATTTATGAAAACACCCCCAACCCATGAAATTTTATATAATAAATTAAATTATATAATTCAAAATAAACATAAACATTTTCATGAAATAATAAACAAACATGTCAAACCCTTTAAATTTATTTCCAACCAACTGTGATCCATTATTCTACTTAAAACCTAAAGTAACCCTCGACCCATACCCCAACTAATATTTTCATATAGATAACCCCTGAACTCAAGTTAGATTTATAAACCCTCATTGAGGCACCCACACTCATTTGATGTTTTCAAAAATGTCATTTTATATACTAGATAAACCCCACACTCAATTAATGTTTCTAAAACTAACCCATCATTAATTATTGAGGCCCCACTCTCAATTTAAGTTTATAATACCAATTTGAATCAAATAGATAAGGCCCTATCAATCATGTGGAATTTTTGAAACCATACCCAACTAAATTGGTGAGACCCCACACTCAAGTGGGGTTTCCTAAAAAAACCATTAAAAACCATTGATGTCCCCATACTAAAGTGGAGTATCCTAAGATATGTCATTGAAAATAATAGGACTCTAATAAAGTATAAAAAATCCTAAAAAAATTATTGCAACATTTCATAAAATATCTAATAAACATTAATAAAAAGGTCACTTTAATGATGAGAAGTATATGATGGTGAAAACGGTGGACTAAGGGCTATATAAATCCTCATACATCCAGGGTTGCATTAGTTAGATACTAGTGTAGGTTTATTCATCCTCTGATTCCCTACTTGTGATTCTATTGAAATTTCAAATTTGAATTCATTTTTTTCTATTTTTTTTTTGAAAATTTTAATGTGGTGTTTGGATGATCTAATAATTAGTGACTTAGTTTTGGTACAACATGTTAATGTTCCATCTTAACATTATAATTGTTTTTTAATATAAAAAAATATATTTGTAGGACCATGAACATTTTACCCAGAATTCTACATTTTCTAGAAAAGTCTCACATACATGGGAAAATTAACAATTCTTTTTTATTAATATCCCGACACACGAAAACCAAGAATATATATATATAAATGTAACAACCCAAGTTTTTATAAAGATAAATAGAAATTCATGGAACTTTTTTTTTGAATATATATTTTTAATTATCCTTTAAAACATAATTTATTTACTTCTATATTCTGAATTTCAAGAAACTGTCATCCACATTTGTGTTCAGTATGTTATTTGGACTCGGATAGAACAAACTTGATTTTTGGTGAATAGTAACAAAACCTTTTGAATAGTAATATGAATAGTAATATGACCATAATGAATAGTAAATAATAATATTATTTTATTTTCCCAATGCAATAGTATAATGGGATCTTAATTAATTTTCCAATGTCACATAAAACTAATTGCACTTCAATATTGTTGTTTTTCGAATTAACTGTGACCTTATTTAAAAATTAAATTAATAAAATTTAGAAAATTAATTTTGAAAAATGGAGTTCATTTTCTAATTATACATGTCGAAAAATGGTTGGGGTAAAGTTTTGGTATTTTTCCGAAACTCTTGAATTTTCGGTGAATAGTGAAATATGATAAAATACCGTATAATCAATTTATCAGTAAAAATGAACTATTTTTGACATAATAAGTGATTAAAGGGCACTTGGTTGGAACTCACATGATATTATCACTATTTAGGCCACTTCATTTGAGATTATTCATAGTCTTGATAAAAATATTATAATAATGATTAAAATAATCTAAAATACCTCCCCTCCTCCACTATAAATACCACCCTCACTCCCCTCTTCCCCCCACAACTCTCAAGCCTTTAGAATTGTCTAATTTCTACCAAATTCTCTCAAAAATATTCTTCCCCACGTCCTAGAGCTTCTATTCTCACCAAAAGACCAAAATCAAATCCCTTAAGGAGGATCTCAAGGAGAAGAGATCAAGAGGTAAACATCCTCTTTTATTTTATTTCTTTTCTTTCATTTTATGTTATTCTCTTCCATTAACTTTGTATTGTGTTGGGATATTTCATTAAATATTCCCCCTTACTGTCCATATTTTTTATTAATGATGAGATATTACATTCCTCTCATCAATCATGTTTTTATGAAATTTTAAGAGACATCGTTATGCTGCCGAATTTTCATGAGAAATTTCTCAAGATTTTCTTTTATTTCATGATTACTTTTTCTTTTTTCCTCGCTCCCTCTTATACAAGAGGAATGAAATCTCCATAATCATGTATATTCATTATGTTATCATGTCTATGGAAAATTCCTCATCAGTATTCTTCTCCTCTTCCACTTATTTAAAGAATAAAAAACATTGTCCATTTGTGTCGAATTACCGACATCGTGGATGATGTTTTTTCAATTTCCATTAATTGTTTCAAGTCTGGTCATGAAACCATTTATATGGTTGAACCAGGTTATAATATATGTTTTATTAATCCTATATGGTTCTGGAATTCTTTTGTACTCATGGTTCAAATTTATAAGACAAAATGAGGCTGTTATTATCAAAGAACCACTAAAATGATCTAAATGAACATCATTAATGTTTTAACTTATAAGTCATTATCATATAAAGCATAAAAGTGATAAATGGTATAAATTATAGTACTAGAAATATTTAAATACTACTCTATTCTGATTCTAGAGTTTAAATTCCAATCAATAAGAACGATTCATCATGAACTGATCGTGAAAATCATAAAAGAACTCACCCAAAATAATGAAAGGAACAAAATACTAACAACTAAGGGGTGAAATGAGGTTATGAAATGACCATATAAGATGTTATAAACATGAAAGTGTTTCTGTAAAATACTAATATCACTATTTTAACCATTATACATGAGGTTTAAACAAGTTTTAAGTAAGACAAGCCTAAGGTAAGGGAATTCTTAACCCGATTTCCATTCTTTGGGTTAACCTTCTACTTTATTATTTATGTGATATTTAAATTGTTTGTGTGATGGGTTCTATTTATATTATGTTTCATTAGGTGTATTTACATATTATATACATATTACATCTAGTCTATTAAGTCTCACTTCAAGTACATGATGTTTATAAGGGACTTTTCTTCTAAAATCCTCTTTTAAAATTCTGTTTTACAAGATTCAAAAGCAATGTTTTTATGATATTATTTATGTTGTATGATTATGTTTTGGTTATTGGGAATTGTTTATGATGAATTGTGGGACCTATATTTTCCTCCAATTCATTGGGTATGAGTATGTTGGAGGTCGGCCATATGGTTACTCCAAGCGTAACCACGATGGTTACACAAAGTAAGGTAGCCGTGAGGGTTACAAATTTTAAGGTAGCCAAGATGGTTACAAGATTATGTAAGTAATTCCACAAGATAACTCTATGATTATATTTATTTTCTCATGTTTGTGTGGATATTTTGTAAATCTATTGTTACACAAAGTAAGTATTTATGGGTGAAAATCATTTCTTTTGAAAATGTTTTCATACGTTATGAGTATTCATGGACTAATGTGATTTTTCCTTCTTTTTCATACCTTACCGAGCTTTTGTGCTCATCCCAAGTTTTTAAATGATTTTTCATAGGTTAATGGTTGTGTAATACAAGTAAGGAATACATTTTAAATGTTGAATAATTTTCAAGGATTCTTGTTTTAAGTTTTAATGTTTTATATTTTGAGAAAAATGGAAACTATTTTTATGGTATCCACTATGTAACAATATGTAATATTATGAATGTATTATCCTAATTTATAAAGCTCTAAACTTGAAAAGATACTCAATGTAAAAGGAAGTGTTTTATTTACTAAATTCTAGATTTATGCATGTAATAAGGCTGGGTCCTTATAGTTGGTATCAGAGGTAAGGTTTAGACAACTTTAGGGATTATGAGTTTTTGTTAAACATATGGTTAGTCTGTATGTCTATTATTTATGATAAATACTTGTTTTATAACATTTAACATTAAGGAAATTCAGTTATAAATGGAAGTAGGAGGATATCAAATGACATTCCAATCTCTTCTTGATGATTTTCTTGCAATAATTATTGCAAAGTCTTGTCGAGACGACTTTGAAAACTTTTCTAACATGCAACTCACTTGCAAGCAACTGTTTGAGATATCAAACACCTCCACTATACCTAGATACCATCATGGATCATGAGTTATATATAATCAAATCCTATTTTCTTAGTATTCTCATATTTTCAAGAAAGGTAAATATTATAAAGTAATTTTTAAATAATTTACCTTATCAAAAGATTTTGAAGCATGTTATGATTTTGAAAGAGGTGCTGAAGAAGGAGACCCTTGCGCAACCTATTTATATTTTTTTTTAAAATATACTCTTTCAGAACATACTTATGGTTTTTCAAAAGGACCATTGATTGAAAGTTCCAACTCAAACTCAGTCCGAAAATTTTATAAAAATCAAGTTTTATCAGATGTTTTGAAATTATATGTCATACCTGATTATTTTCCGAAACTATTTTTCTGTGAACACCCATACGACCCAAGTTTTACAAGGTGTATTTGGATAAAGGAAGAAAATGATTTTGAAGGATCTATAAATTATTTTTGCAATGCATGGACTTTCTATTTACGTGAGCAAGATGATGATGAGACCAGGTGGACACCTTGATCAAGGTACCCTCACTTGTTTAATAAGTAAATAAAATTGCGAAGACGCAATTTCAAGAAGGTGGGGATAATGTAACACCCCAAGTTTTTATAAAGATAAATATAAATGTATGAAACTTTGTTTTAAATATATATTTTTAATTATACTTTAAAACATAACTTTTCTACTTCTATATTCTGAATTTCAAGAAACTGTCATCTACATTTGTGTTCAGTTTGTTATTTGGAGTCTGATAGAACAAACTTGATTTTTGGTGAATATTAACATACCCTTATGAATAGTAATATGAATAGTAATTTTACCCTAATGAATAGTAAATAATAATAGTATTTTATTTTCCCAAGGCAATAGGATAATGAGAACTTATTTTATTTTCCAATGTCACATAAAACTAATTGCACTTCAATATTGTTATTTTTCGAATTAACTGTGACCTTATTTAAAAATTAAATTAATAATATTTAGAAAATTAATTTTGAAAAATGGAGTTCATTTTTGAATTCTACACGTCGAAAAATGGCTGGGGTAAATTTTTGGTATTTTTCTCAAACTCTTGAATTTTCGGTGAATAGTGAAATACGATAAAATACCGTATAATCAATTTATCAGTAAAAATGCACTATTTATGACATCATAAGTGATGCAAGGCCCCTTGGTTCGAACTCACATGATATTATCACTATTTAGGGCCACTTTATTTGAGATTATTCATAGTCTTGATAAAAATAATATAATAATGATTAAAATAATCTAAAATACCTCCCCTCCTCCAATATAAATACCACCCTCACTCCCCTCTTCCTCCCACACCTCTCAAGCCTTGAGAATTGTCTAATTTCAGCCAAATTACCTCACCAATATTCTTCTCCACGTCCTAGAGATTCTGGTATTACCAAAAGTCCAAAATCAAATCCCTTAATGAGGATCTCAAGGAGAAGAGATCAAGAGGTAGACATCCTCTTTTATTTTCTTTCTTTTCTTTCATTTTATGTTATTCTCTTCCATTACCTCTGTATTTTGTTGGGATATTTAATTAAATATTCCCCCTTACTGTCAATATGTTTTATGAATGATGATATATTCCATTCCTCTCATCAATCTTGTTTTTATGAAATTTTAAGGGACGTCGTTAGGCTGCCGAATTTTCGTGAGAAATTTCTCAATATTTTCTTTTATTTCATGATTCTTTTTTCATATTTCCTAACTCCCTATTATCCAAGAGGAAAGAAATATCCATAATCATGTATATTCGTTATTTTCTCATGTTTATGGAAAATTCCTCATCAATATTCTTCTCCTATTCCACTTATTTAAAGAATAAAAAACATTGTCCATTTGTGTCGAATTACCGACATCGTGGACGATGTATTTTCAATTTCCATTAAATATTTCATGTCTGGTCATAAAACCATTTATATGGTTGAACCAGGTTATAATATATGTTTTATGACTCCTATATGGTTCTGGAATTCTTTTTTACTTATGGTTCAAATTTAAAAGACAAAATGAGGTTGTTATTATCAAAGAACCACTAAAATGATCTAAACGAACATCAATAATGTTTTAACTTATAAGTAATTCTCATATAAAGAATAAAAGTACTAAATGGTATAAATTATGGTACTGGAAATATGTAAATACTACTCCATTCCAATTCTGGATTTTCACTTCCAATCGACAAAAACGATTCATCATGAACCGATCGTGAAAATCATAAAAGAACTCAACCAAAATAATGCAAGGAACAAAATACTAACAACTAAGGGGTGAAATGAGGTTATGAAATGACCATATAAGATGTTATAAACATGAAATTGTTTCTGTAAAATACTAATAATACTATTTTAACCATTATACAGGAGGTTTAAACAAGTTTGAAGTAAGACAAGCCTAAGGTAAGGGAATTCTTAACCCGATTTCCATTCTTTGGGTTAACCTTCTACTTGATTATTTATGTGATATTTAAATTGTTTGTGTGATGGGTTCTGTTTATATTATGTTTAATTAAGTTTATTTACATAGTATATACATATTCCATACACTCTATTAAGTCTCACTTCAATTACATGATGTTTATAGGGGACTTTTCTTCTAAAATCCTCTTTTAAAATTCTGTTTTACAAGATTCAAAAGCAATGTTTTTATGCTATTATTTATGTTGTATGATTATGTTTTGGTTATTGGGAATTGTTTATGATGAAGGATGTGACCTATAGTTCCCTAAAATTCATTGGGTATGAGTAAGTTGGAGGTCCGTCGTATGGTTACTCCAAGTGTAACTATGATGGTTACACAAAGTAAGGTAGTTGTGAGGGTTACAAATGTTAAGGTAGCCAAGATAGTTACAAGATTATGTAATTAATGCCCCAAGATACCTCTATGATTACATTTATGTTCTCATGTTTGTGTGGATCTTGTTTAAATCCCGAGTTACACTAATTAAGTATTTATGGGTGAAAATCATGTCTTTTGAAAATGTTTTCATACGTTATGAGTATTCATGGACTAATGTGATTTTTCTTTCTTTTTCATACCTTACTTAGCTTTTGTGCTCATCCCAAGTTTTTAAATTATTTCTCACAGGTTAATGGATGTGTAATAGAAATAAATAATACATGTTAAATGTTGAATAATTGTCAAGGAGTCTTGTTTTAAGTTTTAATGTTTTATATTTTGAGAAAAATGGAAACTGTTTTTATGGTATCCACTATGTAACAATGTGTAATATTATGAATGTATTGTCCTAATTCCTAAAGCTCAAAACATGAAAAGATACTCAATGTAAAAGGAAGTTTTTTCTTTACTAAATTATAGATTTATGCATGTAATATGGTCGGTACTTATAATAAATCTTATTCATTATTTTTTAAAATAAATTTAAAATATAAATTTAACATCCAATAAAAAATATAATATAAAAAACAACAAAATTTAACCTATAATATTTATTATGGTAACTATCAAACCTAATACTACTTTTAATCATCCATCAAATTCCAAATTAGTCATCACTAACAAAATTCATTAATTTCCGAGATAACTGCCCTAGTTTTATTCTCAAACTGAAAAATGGAAATCCCTAATTAGATAAATAATTAACAAATATATATAGTGTGATTTAATGATTCTTATCAATGATATAATGACATGAATACTTCTACTTAAGGCTCCTATAACATACTTGAAAAACATTTCTATCTATATAGAGGTATTTTTCATGTGTGGGAAATACTCCCATTTTATAAACCTATATCCAAAGAATATATAGACAACAATGAGAAACATAACTTCAATATAGTACTTACACTTCCACTGATCTAAGGGAGGTGAGAATCATAGGGTGATATCCAAAAAAAATATCCCCCAAATTACCCAAGTATTTTCTTCCCACGGGTTAGGTCGAAAAAAATATTAAAATAAGAGTGTAAGAAATTAAAAATTCATTTTTGGGAAAATTTTAATGTATGCATGTATAGATCTGAAGGACCATACACCTCCCTTTAATCATATATCCCAAACTACATGGTCCAAATGCATGATCATTTGAGATTTTATATGATTATAAAATTCAGAAGGGACTTCCAATTTCACCTAAAAATATCTATAGGATCCCCCAAATCCTTCTAAAACATCCCTATACTTACCTAACACTTTCAAACACTATATACCACTATTTATATATGTTAAACCTCGATCTTTTCCATTTTATTAGAAATCTAGTCATTAAAAATTCCATATATGATTTCCTTATTTATTAATGTTTTTCTGATAATTTCTATTTTATATAGATTCTTGGATTTACTAATGTATTGAAAATAAAGATGTCTTAAATTTTAAAAAAATTCCGTTCATGGTGGAGTGGGGCATTATATCAGATCATGATGTTTCTAGTGAATTTATCATTGTTGAAAAGTCAATTATGGATTTTATTTATTTATTAAACATTACTAGATATATTCATGTGGTGCATTATATTTTTTAGAAAATGTTGGTTTTTATCCATAACTTATTATTATTTTTAGAAAACATTGTACTCACATTTCACAAAATATTATTAAATGATATAAACTCGATTTTTCATAAATATTATAATTTTTTTTTATGGATGAAAAAAGATACTTATATAACCTCCCATAATCTAACTAGAAAATGAGAACTTCCATTTGATATTATATGTGATTCCTCTAACTTTGAACTTGGGAATGTCATTGTAAGAACCCAGATCTTTTTTTAGGTACGCTTTTCCTTTTCTGATCTTTTTGAGAGAAATGAACCTTCTAGAAATTTTTGAAGTACACGTCGTGTACTTTCTGAGTACACGCCGTGTACTCTTTTCCCGCCAAATCCGTGTGCTGGCCATGTGCAGGCCACACACACGGTGTGTAAGGGTGACGTGGATGCCGATTTTGGTGGAGTACGGAAAAGACCTAGTACACGCCGTGTAATCTAAAAGTACATGCCGTGTACTTTCTTTTTTTCATTAAACAGACCGGGGTCGCGCCTGACGCACAGAAACGTCTTCTTCTCCAGGTTTCATTCGTCAGAGAGCGGTCGTACAACCAAATCTTCTCCGAGCCACCGTGCCTCCATCCGACCTCCATTCCAGCTGTCGTTGATTGCGTTGGAAGCGCAACTATGAGATCTCCGATCTGCTTTAGCCTTGTTTCTCGATTCATCCTTGTTTTCAAGTAATCGTAGGTTGATCGTTTTGTGCATTTTATCAGATCTACATCGTTCTAAGGGGAATCTATCATCGTGGTTCACATATATCGATCTACAAGGATTGAGGTAGGTGGTTTGTTTCCCTACGTTGAATGTCTTTGAGTTTTTGGTGAAAAAGTGTCGGATACCCATGTATCGGGTATCTCGGGTTAGGGTTTTGATCCTGTTTTGTTATCTACCTTAGATTGATTGTATGCTCGAGGTTATTAGATGATTAATAATTTCTTATTAGCATGTTTGAGAATCACCCCACGGGTGTTTCCCTTATTTTGGTTGTTGATTTCCATTTGACATGGTTTGCCTACGAGGCAACCCTTTTGCACATTGCTAGTATGCTTTTTGACTTGATTTCATGTATTAACTGCTGTTTATATGCTTGTGGATGCATTTGTAGCTATTAACCAAGTAGTTGTTGAACTTACTTAGGCTTCTAATAGTAGATTATGCATGACTAAACTACTCACGGCTGAGTGAACATGGTGTGGTAGACTAAAGGGGGAATTGAAGATTAGGGATTCCCTAGAGAGTTTGTTATAATTAGTATCGATCGTAGGCCCTATGGGAATTGGACTTTGTGCTTCCTCAGAGTGTCCTTAGTTACGTAGCGAGACTATAGGGGGAATTAGATGTAATTTCATCCTCATAGAGTCTTTATCTTTTGTTTCAAGACCACAGGGGAATTGACGGTGAGAGCTTCCTAGAGTGTTTCTGCCTTTTTACGTTTACGTGACTAGATGGGGTTTTCTAGTAGGATACACCTAGAGAGTCAATGCTTTATTTATTGGTTGGTTGCGATGAGTCCACAAAGTCAAAGAACAAGCTTGGGTTTTTACTGATTTCTGTTTAGGTAGACTACTAAGTTACCTGTTTTGATTACTTGCTTGACTTGGGAGTATAGAGCTGTTTCTAGGTTCCTTGGTTGATAGCTAACTGATTGTACTGAATTGTTAAATAGATGTTAATGGAGATTGGTAGGATTGTATACTTTAGTGTATTTTTTCTTCTCTGCTACATTTGTTTCCTTTACTTTTTCTATATTACTCACTGACAGTAGGGCACAGATCTCGTGGTGATTGCCTACTGAGATTAGTCTCACACCCTATTTGGGTCCTTCTTTTTGACCCAAAAAGGTTATATGGTTGCAGGTGTGGATAGGGATTATAGAACTTCTTCTTCGGGTACATGATTTCTGGTTGGAGCTGGAGAACATAGGACCGAGCTTAGGCTTGAGATGCTATCGGAGTTACTGTTTACTTTCATACTTTGTTTTCAGTTGTATTTCAGCACGTTGTTGTGTTTTCCGCTTTCCCTTAGATACTTGTACATACTGCATCATTATCATTATCATTATATGTTCAGTGCTTCCACTGTTTAGTTTCAGTGTTTGTATGATGTTACTGCTTCCGCCATTTAGTGTTGTTTTCTTTCCTTGTATACCTTTCCAAATGAGGGCATATTTTCCCCAATAACTTACCGAGGCCCTCACTACTAGTCGACAGCCTTTGGCATTTGGGGAAATGCGCCTGAGGTCATGTGGCGAACCGGGTACAAGGCACCAGTGGAAGGGCTCCAGATTCGGGTCGTTACAATCATTTCATATTGGGTAGTTTATACATCTCATGTTATTTAAAAAGAAGCTTTAATTTTGGACCTAGAACAATAAAATTACACCTTAACTTTAAAGGAATTATTTTTTATAATATCCCTTTTTAGAAAATTTTATTTTTATTTTATTGAGTATAAAGTCATATTGATTTCTAACTATGCTATAATGAAATACTTATTGACGATTGTTGATTCTAAACCATTCCTTATTCTATATATTATCATAATTTTGTAATTTGATATTAAAATTTGGGATAAACTAGGATTAGAAAAGTTTTTTTTATCCATATTATCCATTTTCCAATTGTTATTAACATCTATTCGTTGAATATATATCAAATTTTGAAAATATTCCCTGATGATAATTTTTATATTATTCATGATACTATTTCATTGTTTTTTGAAATAGTGAAATTTTTAGTTTCTTTAATGGAACATCTTATGTGGTGAACCTGACTCAAATTTCACAGTGATACCCAGGCTAGTATACAATAACTACTGAATTTATTTCTAAATTCTAGTGGAAAGAGACTAGTCCCAATGGTATCAATTTACAATTGGAAATTTTTTTAGCCTCCTTGGTGTTAATCAAAGGCCATGGTGAGATACTACTATAATTCCAGGGTGACTTACCCATAAGTTAGATTTTCAATAAATAATTTTCAACAAAAAATAGTTCACATAAAATTAAACAATAAAATATAAATTACATAATCTATAAATGAATTCATACACAAAAAATCATTTAGAGTTCAAAAATATAAACATGAAATAAATAATTTCATGGGAAAACAATGACCAAGTCAAAGAAATTAATAGGAATAAATTGACATGTTCAACAGAACCTCTAACCTACATGTGGTTTACATCAACATTGTTTGGGAACTCATCCATCTTTAATCACTGACATGATCAATATGAAAGGATATACATCCACTTTTAGTTTACCTATACGATCATAAAATGTAGCAAAATTAAGTTTCCTGTTCACTATGGTTTCCATGTAGTGTGTTTCCATAAATACATAGTAGGTTATCACTAATGGTGTCTCAAATCACACAATGAGGTAAAGAATGTATGCATGAACATTTATACATTATAAAATATTAATACATATAAAAATATTTATAAGAAGTAAAAAAATGAATATAATAGTATAAAAATAGTTAGGTAAATCATATATTTATATTAACTATGCCAAATAACACTTTATATTTAGAGGATCTATATGAAAACCCTTATCTTTATTTAACATTAAATATTTATTTATGACATAATATAACACTTAATAAAACCAAAAATATCGATAAGTCTAGTGTCTTTGGGAATTTCATACAAAACATAACATCTCAAGCATGGGATACAACAACAATATTAAAAAAATCCATTGACATGCTTTATTGAAAACTTATTTAACATGCTAAAAATACTCCATAGAATATAAAACTACATGGGATAACATAGGTAAATACATAAGAAATGGGTGAGCTATAAATCAAAATAATAGAATAACATAGAATAAGTGATAAAAGTTAGACAATTAGCATATCAATGAGGAACAAAAGGGACATGAATAATACGACATGATATCACATGATAATCATAACATGAGAAATGTGTAAATAACTTAAACACGTTAAAGATAAATCCACCAAGAATTCACAGTGGAAAAATTCCCCTAAATGAATCCAGAACACCCCTATACCATCATGATGTATCATGATACTAAACATTACCCAATGCATTAGACTGCTATTTGGGTGTATCTATCATAATAATTTCATTGTCTTGATTATGTGGGCCACATATATCATAAACATGGATTAATTAATTATAATAATTTATTACATGATAGAGGATTGCGTGATACATAAATGAAAGTCCCCAATAAATAAGAATATGTTCATAAATGTGAATTACATTGATATAAAAATGGGTATGGTTTTCACTGCAAAATTGTTTTGGTATGGAAAATCACGGTGAAATTTTGACATCATAATGACGTCAATTAATGATTAAAAAAAATTATTTGATGAGAGATAAATGGGTCTTAAATAACATAGATATAAAATGATAAGTATTAGGGAAATTTAAAATCATATCCCAACATTATATATTTGGAAATATAAGACATAAAGTAATGAAAAACCATAAATGGAGAAAAGAATAATAACTATATTTGGGCATGATAACAGGTGAATATAAAGAATCATGGGAGGGTTAATGAGAGGGAATGGGGATATCATAAGTTATAAATTTAATAGAGAGTATGTGGAATATAGAAAAAATATTCCAATATAATAAAATAAAAATTAAGATACATAACATAAAATAAGTACTTGAATGAAAATGAGAAGAGAGAAATCCCTTAGAAAATTTCAGCATGGTAACGAGTATACATAAAAGATCTTGAGAAGATTAATGGGACTGAAAGGGTTATATAATAATGTAGAAATAAAAAAATTATGTGGGATATATAATAACATATCTCAACATGAACAAATTTAAATTAATAATCATAACAAAAAACAAGTTCTTGAATAAAAAGGAGAGTGAAAGATCCCTTACAAAATTATGGAATAGAAATTGGTGTACATAAAAGATCATGAAAGGATTAATGAGAGTGAAAGGAAGATATAATTATTTATATATAAAATTTTAATTAATGTGGAATAATAAACTGCATATCCCAGCATAAGAACCTAGAACTTTAGAGACATAACAAAAAGAAGTTCTTGATGAAAATAAGAGAGTGGAAGATTCCTAACAAAATTTCGGCAAAGTAATAGATTAGGTTAGGTTCAAAATAATAGCGATTAAAATATATCTCATTAATATAAAATAATTTTCATAGTAAGTTAATTATTATAAATTAATGAATATATAAAAATTTGATATTTAGAAGACTAATTTCATATAATGTGCTTGAATAGAAAGGATGAGAGGAAGGTGGGGATCTTTTACTTGAATGTGTGACTACAAAGGATTGGAAAGATCTTATTGAGAGATTTAGGTATTCTTATGAGGACACTATAGAGTTTAGGAAATATGGTGGTGGTGGTACAAGGAGTTTTAGTGAAGATAAATGAGAGTTTGGGTGGTTTTATATAGAAAAGGAGGTGGATTTCTTTATTATTTTGGCTTTGGACTCTACATAAAAAAATATTAAAACCCTCAATCTATTACATGGATTTTTTAATTATTTCTACCAAAAGGGATTGGTTTAAATTATTTTATAATGAAAAGGGATGATCTTATTAAAATATTACCATTTGTGAAGTGAAGGTGAGTCACACTCTTTAATAAATTATTTTCAAATCATAAAATATTTTATATGCCTTGTAGGATTCATAATGGTGTTACAAAATATATAAGATAAAAATAAAATCACATTATTTTAAAGTTAAAAATAATTATATTCATGTATATAATTTATATTTCTAATTACATCAATTTTGGGTCATTGTGATGTCATAAAACACAAAGTATATTTATAGGGTAATTAATTTTTACTCGAAAATGCGACTGTCTCATAAAATTATGAAAAATTCACCATTGGATAATTTTTAAGTACAAATTCAAAAAATAATATTCATTTTATCTAAATAAATTTCTAAATATGTGAATTTTCACTTTTAAAATAAAAACCGATATTTATTGAAAATGACGTGTTTTTTAAAATAACATTTTGTTGAACCCTTATAAAAATTACATCTGACATCATTAAAACTATATGATAATTTATTTTTAACTAAAATTATTTAAAGATAATATTTTATTAAAATATATTTTATTTCAAAAAATCCGTCAATTTAATGAAACAGATTCATTAATTCAATTTGAATATTAACCAAAAATACTATTTGTGTTTTATAGAGTCAAAATAAAAATCATTTATAAAGCAAAATTAATTGGATGAAAATAGATTCATTATTATATAAAAAATAATATAAATACACATATTGGTTATTCATTGTTACATTTCCCTTTAGTACCCTAGAAAATGCCCAAAGGGTAAGGTGTACGATAGTGGGACATTAATGGGGTGGTTCAACAAACATGGCTTGGGTCTTGATCTCAATGATCTGGAACTTCTCCTGTAAAAAATTTTGTCCATTCTTAAGTTATTAGATCTTAGATTTTGTTTTGTCAATGTTAAATCCCAGATATGTCTTCTCTCACAGAAGCTCCGATAAATGGGCTTTATAGGGTATGATCCTACTGGATGGGGTCATAACTTCCTTTGATTGTCTTAATTGGTTTTGTTTAAAACCAATATTTATACCAATCATGTTATCATTATTAAATTAATATATTATCAATGGTAAAGATACATAATGGTCATTAAAATCAAATTTTATATAATAAAACAAAATATGGGCATTTTTTTCTATTACCGTATTATAAAATAATACATTTAATTGAATCAGAAGTGGAATTTTATTGATCAAAGTTTTGGTCATTTGAATATTACCCCTTTAGAAATTTCACCCTACAGATTTTCTTTTACAACACTAAATTATATGAGGTTAACACTACTTCATAACGTCCTATGATTCCCACATCTCTTCTTCATACATTTTGGTTCTACACAACACTTTGACAAGGGACATTGTCTAATTTTGTAGAACTTTTTTTCTAAGATCTACGATCTTCACCAACTACTACTCAAAGGAAAGGTCATTCTATAGTGGAAATACCTCTGGATTGAGTACATGTGAGGGGTTTGGTATATAATTTCTCCAGAGGGATATATGGAATACATCATGTACTTGTGATTGGTTCGATGGGAGTGTTAGTCGATAGGCCACCAATCTGATGCAATCAAGGATATAAAATGGGCTGATATACCCTGGAAAAATATTTCCCTTATTACCAAATCTCATCACTTTATTCTAAGGAGATATATAGAGGAATACCATGTCTCCAACATCAAAATCTAGGTGTTATCAATGATTTTCAGCATAGCTGTTTTGTCTACAATGTGAAGCCTTGAGGTGTTGCTGAATGGTATAAACCTTCTCAACCATTTTCTCGACCATTTTAGGACCTATATATTTTTGTTCCCCAATTTCATCCCAAAAATTCTGATGTTTTCACCTATTTCCTTAATGGGATTTATAGGGATCCATTTGAATTCTCTAGTGGTAACTTCTGTTGTAAGATAACTTGACCAAATGAAGTTTTTGGTCCTATCCACCTTTCAAGTTCAGAGAACATGAACAAAACATGTATTACTACATCTGAATAGTCTGATCAGATTGGCCATTATTTTGCGGATGATATGACATACCGAAGTTCATATTAGTGTTTAGATCATTGTTGATACTTTTTCATAAGTTGAAGGAAAATATTGGATATCGATCCGATATAATCAATTACGGTACTCCATGAAACTTTACCACTTCTCTGATGTATATCCAAGAAAGTTGATCTAGTGAAAAATCATCTATAATCACAATGAAGTGTGTAGAATTTTTAAGATGATCCAAAATAACCTAGATATCATGTTTTCCTTTAAATGTCTTCGAATGTTCAGTGAAAAAGTCCATGGTCATGTCCTCCCGTTACTATGTTGTTATGGGTAATGGTTGCATCATCCCCATATACTGCTACCTTTTAGCCTTCTATTACTGACATATGAGGCACATTGATGTATATTCAATGATTTATTCTTCATGTTGTCCCACCAATAATGCTATTGGAGATATGAATACATATTTGTGTCTCTTTGGTTAATGGATAATGTTGAACTATGTGGATCATCCACTAATACCTTGTTTAACTCAAGATTTTATGTAGCACATAGTGTTGACCCAAATCTCACAATTCATTCTTCATTAACACTGAACTATAAGGATTTACCTGTTCTTTTTATTTCCACTTTCTTATAAATTCCACATCATCTTTTTGAGCATCATTCAACCTTTTCAAAAGATTTGTTTGGGAAATAATTTGTGAAAGTATTGATGATGTTACTTTCTTTATGATTCTCATGTCCATAAAATTCAAATCTAATAAGATCATATCCTTCCCAATTCTCATCAATGATAAAATTGATGGGTCCTTTTAACATATTGTGTCCACAAACTAATTTTATTTACAAGTATGGTAGTGGATTGAGCATTAGTAATCCTTTATGAGCTATAACCATCTTCTCCGGTGAATATAAATCTCTTTCTATGTGAATATATATTTAAGGCTCTTGTGATCAGTATGTATATCACAATATTCCCATAATGATAAAACTTCTAAATTTTCAATCCAAATATCACAACTTACAACTATAGATCATGCATGGGATAATTTTTCTCATTAATTTTCAAGTACGTTGAGGAGTAGGCAATAAATTTTTCATTCTTAATTAATACACAACCCAATACTTTTTTGAGGAATCACTGAATATTACGAAATGTTATCCACTTGTGGGAAGTTTGAGCATAGGGTAAATGATAAAGTCTCATTTTCAACTCCATGAAGCTTTATTCACATTAATAATTCCATGAAAACTTGACCCCCTTCTGAGTTTCTTTGATAAGATGGTTTTACAATCTTGAGAAATTTCTCACAAATATGAGATAATATCTAGCTAACTCAAGGAAACTATTGATATCTGTCATAGGTGTTGGACTCAACCATCCTTAAATTACTTTTTTCTTTGAGGGATCCATAGATATCTCATTTCTTGTGATGATATACCCTAATAATGAGACATCCTATAACCAAAACTCACATTGTTTATACTCTTCATTAAAGCTTCTTCTTTTGCAATGTCTTTAGCATAGTTCTCAGACCCTCCTCATATCCCTCCTTGTATTTGATGTATATTATAATATCATCTATAAATACTACCTCAAATTTTTCAATTTAATCTCTAAAGAATCTATTCATAAATTCCATGATGATTTATAGATAATTAGCGAGTCCGAATGGAATAACTGTGAACTTATAGTGCCCATACAGTGTAAAAAAGTGGCCTTGGGGATATCTTCTTTCTTCACCATTAATTGATCATATCCTAAACAAATATCCACCTTGGATAAGTATTTTTCTCCACAAATTTGATCAAACAAGTCATCAATCCATGTCAAAGGATTATTGTCCTTTATCATTACCTTTTTAAGTTCACAATAATCAACTCAACTATGCATTGACCCATCCTTCTTCTTGACGAAGTAGACCGGTCCACCTCATGGTAAAGCACTAGGGAATATAACCCTTTTATCCATATTATCCGTTAGTTATTTCTTTAGATCCAAAAGTTCCAAAAAATCCATCTTATACAGACTCTTGGATATTGGAAACTCCCCAGGTATAATCTTGATTGAAAATTCAAACTCACTGCTTGGAGAAAGACTAAGAAATTCTTCAGAAAACCCAAAACCACATTCCCTCACAATAATAATGTCTTCTAGGACGATACTTCCCCTAGACTCAATAATTTGAGCTATATAAACTTTATCCTTGGGAAATAATATCCATTCTAAAGAATATTCATCATCCTACTTGAACTTGTACAGAATCGGGGGTTCATTCACCATCAATAGAGTGATTTATTTCTTGTGGAAATTTATGTTGGCTCTATATAAAGAAATCCCATTCATGCCCATAATTACATCAAATTCCCCAAAAGGGAGTATGACAAGGTTCATTGGGAAGTTCAGCCTACAAATTGTGATAGGTGAGGATTTATATACATGGGATGTTCTAATTTCCCCATTTTCATTTTTCACAGACATCTCTACATCCATTCTTCGTGGTGGTGTTTGATTAGTTCAACTAAACTTTTGTGACATGAAGGAATGCATAATACTATAGATGATAACCTTACCTTTAACTTTTTGACTCTGGTTCCACTTTTTCCAAAATAGAATTTGGGATGAGTACTTCTAAACTATTAAAAAAATAAATTGGAATCCATTTAAGGGATAAATTACAAATTACATTTATTTCCTTAACATATGAATTTATAGGCTTCAATCTATGTTTTCCATGATATATTTCATAACATATATTTTTATTTTATGTTTTTGTTCCGTTAATAATTGTTTTGAATGATATTATGAATTTAAAAAACCATATCCCTGGGAGTGTCAAACCAAGTGCACTGTAAGGCCTATTGTCGTGTACCAGGTTACCCCGAGTCAGGCCCACAACACCTTGTCAGAGTTGTTACCCATAGGTACGTCTATTCCAGAACCATGTCAACTTATAGTATCTAGGAAGAGATTCATTGTTTTGATAAACCACTTAATATATACTTAAAAAAATTTAGGGATTTTTTCTTATTCTTAGTCTTATCCCAATAGATTTCACTAGAGTTTTAAAATCCTAATCCCCAAAATAGAAAAACTGTTACTCTAATACCAACTATAAAAACCCTGCACTTTATTTCACAATAATTCTTGATTTATTACCAAAAATTACACTTAATACAAACCAAAATATTGATAATTCTAGTGTATTTTGGAATTAGGTAGAAAACATAACATCGTAAAAATGAGATACAAAAAAATTATTAAAAACTTAATTAACACACTTGATTGAAAACTTCTTTAACATTCTCACAATACCACTTCAAACATAAATCTTCATGGGATAACATGGGGACATAAATAATAAAGGGGGTGAGATATAAATACTAGTATGGTAATAAAAATAGAATAATATATAAACGATAGAGAATCGACACATCCACATGTATTAAAATAAAAATGACTAATAAGGCATGATATAACATGATAATGATAAGATGGGAAATGTGGAAACAACTTAAAACAATGCATCATAAACACAAGTCAAGGATAATGATTTCAATACTTAATGGTTTAAAAACTCACATATATTAATTAGGTAAAATCATATCCTAAAATTAAATATCATGATATTAAATATTACCCAATGCATTAGAGTGCTATCTGGGTGAAACCATCATAATCATTTCATTCTAATGAATAAATGTGTCACAAAGATCATATAACAATGATTCACTGATCAGTATGATTTATTAAATGATTAAGGAATGTGTTATACATACATGAAAGTCCCCAATCAATAAGAATAAGTTCATAAAGGTAAATACCCTTGAAAGAGAAAGGGGTATGGTATTCACAACACAATCGTTTTGTAATGGAAAATCCCAGTGAAATTTTGAAAATATAATAACATTAAATAAAGATATGTAAAAATGTGTTGATGATAGAGAAATATGTTTATCATAAAATAGAAATAAAATTGGAATTATTATGGGTATGTAAAATAATATCCAAGGATTATAAATTTGGAAGTATAAGGCATAAAGTAATGAAGAAATTTGAATAGATAAAATAATAATAACTATATTTTGGCATGATAGCGGGTGCATATAAAGGATGATGGGAAACTTAATGAGAGGGAAATGAGATCTCATATTTTATGAATGAAATGGACAGTAATGTTAATATGGAATAAAATCTTCCAATATAAGCAAATGTAATTTAATAGACACAACATAAAATAATTTTTTGATTGAAAACGTGAAGAGAAAAATACCCCACGAAATTTCATCATGGAAGCAGGTGTACATAAAGGATCACGATAGGATTAATGAGAGTGAAATGGGTGTATCATCATGTGGAAATAAAAATGAAAGTATGTTGGATATCAACTAACATATCCCAACATTAAGAAATATAAATTAATAAGCATAACATAAAAGAATTGTTTGAATAAAAAGTAAAGTTCAAGACCCCTTATAAAATTTTGTATAGAAATGTGCGGACATAAAGGATCATGAAAGTATTAATGAGAGTGAAAGGAAGACCTAGTTATTTTTATATAAAATTTTCAATAAGGGCTAATATTTAATAACATATCCCAACCTAAGTAAAAGGAAATTTTTTGACATAATAAAAATATGTTCATGATAATAATAGGAAAGTGGTAGATTCCTTATAGACTTTCGGCATAGTAACAACTCACGTTAGGGTCAAAATAATTGGAGTAAAATATCTCTCATTAATATAAAAACAAATTCACAGTAATTTAATGATTATAAATGAATTAAAATATAACAAATTAAAATTTAAAAGACTAATTTCAAAGAATGTTCTTGAATTGAAAGGATGAGAGGAAGGTAATGATCCCATATTTGAAGGTGTGACTCCAAAGTATTGGGATATACTTTTTTAGAGATTTAGGGTTCCTTGGGAGGAATCTAAGGAGTGTAGGTAAGAAGGTGTATTTTGTACAATGAGTTTTAGTGAAGGGAAATGTGAGATTAGTTGGTTTTATATTGGAAATGAGGGGGGTTTCTTTATTATCTTGGTTTTGGACTCTTCAAAATAAAATATTCAAAACCACAAACCAACACATAGTTTTTTCCAATGGTTTATAACAAAATTTATTGGTTTAACTTATTTTATAAATCTAATTATTGAACTCATAAAAATATTACCCTTGGTGAAGTGGATGTGAGTCACAATCTTAACGAAATAATTTTAAAATCTTATAATATATTTTAAGACTTGGAGGATTCATAATGGCTTTATAAAATAAACCAGATAAATATAAAATCACATTATTTTAAAGGGATAAAATATATTTGATCATGTAACTCATTTATATTACTTATTACATCACTTTTGGGTCATTGTTATCTCCAAAAAACACAAAGTATATTTATACGATATTTAATTATTACCCGAAAATTTGATTATCTTAGAAAATTATAAAAAAATTCACTATTGGATAATTTTGATGTCTAGATTACAAAAACAATATTCATTTTATCTAAATAATTTTCTATTATTTGAATTTTAATTTTTAAAATAAATCCAACATTTATTGAAAATGTTGGGTTTTTAATAATGACATTTTTTGAACCCCTATAAAAATTACATGCAATTTCATAAAAAAATATGATAATTAATTTTTGATAAAATGTATTTAATAATAATATTTTATTAGAATATAATTTATTTAAAAAAAATCCATTAATTAAATAGAATAGACTACTTAATTTAATTTTAATATTAACCAAAATACTATTTGTGTATTACTGAGTCAAAATAAAAATCATTTATAAAGAAAAAAATAATGGGATGAAAATATATTCATTATTATATACAAAATAATATAAGTACTTATATTTCTAAGTCCTTGTTATATATATCTTTAATACAGCAAAAAATTCCTAAAGGGTAAGGTGCATGATGTTGGGACTTTCATGGGGCTGTTCGGAAAACATGGCTTGGGATGTGATCTCGATGAGCTTGAATTTCTCCAATAAACAGTTTTCCTCACACTTAAGTTATTGGGTCTCAGATTGGTCTTGGTCAATGGTAAATCCCATATATGCTGTCTCCCTTGGAAGATATAATAAATGAGATTTATAGTGTACGATCCTATTGGTTGAGGTCATCACTTCCTTTTCTGTGTTAATAGGATTTGATTAAACTCTACATTTATACCAATCATGTGATCACTATTCAATGAATATATTATCATTGATAAAGGTACTTAATGGTCACTAAAATACAATTGGATATAGTAAAACAAAATAAGTTTATTTTTTTTCTATTTTCGTATTATATAATAGGACACTTAATTGAATGAAAAGGGTAATTTTATTTATAGGAGTTTAGGTAATTAAAATAACCCCTTTAAGAAATTTGACCCTCTAAATTTTATCTTACAATAGAAAAATAGATTAGGGTAACTTTGATTCATCACTTCCCCCTACTCCTACATCTCTTCTTCAAAAGTTTTGTTTATCCACAACGACGTGATGAGGGGCATTATCTTATTTTGTAGAACTTTTTATCTAAAATACAATAATCATTATAATTTTTATTTAGGAATATAGTACACGCCATGCAAGGCCCCTGGGACATAAGTAGGCCTATAATAGTATAGGGAAAGGGCATCCTCTCATGTCATATTCACCCCATTAGGTTTAAAGTAATATATGTTGGTGAAATAGGTGACATTGATAACTTGATTGGCCTAGACAACAAAGTGATCCGCTACTTTATTCCCCTCTCCAGGTATGAGTGACCTCAATATTGTTATTGATGAGATATTTTCACCTTTTTTATGGTGTAGGAAATCCACCATGGAGTGGATCCTTTCCCACGAAAAGATTCATGAATTATCATTGAGTTTGTTTCCACCTTGGAGAGTTTGACATTCTACTGCATGCAAAGTGTGATCCTGGTTAGAACAACCTTGGCCTCTCCCTATAGGGAGTTTCCACTGTTGTAGTGTGCCATGATGGCCAGAAAAACACTTCCCATGTGGCCCCGCTATTTATCCTCCCCATATGACACCCGAGATGGATGATCCATCCGTATTTAGCATAAAACCATCCATTAGAGGAAGCCATCACACCCAATGACCCTGTACCAAAAAGTAAGGGTAGGTCACTGGAGAGGAAACACGCAGTGGCCGTAGTGATGGTGCGTCTTTCCAATTGCTGATGAAGGTCACCCTATCTACTAGTAGTCTCCTTGTATGCATGATTATGGATCTCCCTATAGAAAGAATCCCCTAATACTACTCCCAGTTCATATCTTTCTATAAAACCCAGCTTTTTGCATTAAAGATGATCAATCTCTCCATTATTTCTGGTCCCGCGTTATCCGTCCCCTCAAACCAGCATTCCAAGAAAGGTGCATCATGGGGGTCTTGAGAGAGGAACACAGTAAACTCACTGAGGAAATTATACACTTCACAGGCCCATCTACCTTTGAATAAGATGTGTTTCGTGTTCTCCTTGTAGTTAATCTTATAGCAGTGGAAACCTGAAGCCATATTGACGCCCATCTTCATCGTCTACTCCTCATAATAAATGTCATTATCCAATGGGAATACCTTTGGATTGGATACATGTGAGAGTTATGGTATGTACTTTATGAAGAGGGATACATGGAATACATCATTTACTTGAGACAGGTTCATTGTGAGTGCTAGTCTATATGCCACCGCTCTGATTTTATCAAGGATCTAAAATGCACCGATATGATTTTGACTAAGATTTACCTTATTAAAAAAATCTAATCACCTTATTTCATGGAGATATATATAGGAATACCATGTCTCCAAAATCAAATCTCTTGTTATCATCAACAATTTTTAGAATATTTATTTTGTCGACTATGTTCAACTTTGATGTGTTCTTGAATGGTCTTATCCTTCTCCACCATTTTCTCGAAAATTTCAAAACCTAGAAGATTTTGTTCCCCAAATCAATCCCAAAATTATAGTGTTCTTCTCCTCTTACCTCAAATTCATTCATAGGGATCCATTTGGGTGCTCGAGTGGAAACTATTATTGTAAGAGGACACAAACTAATTATGTTGTTGGTTGGATATTTCATTTATGTTTATAGAACATGATCACAACCTATCTTCTAGCGTCAGAATTGTCAGCTCATATTGGCCATTATTTTGAGTATGATAGGCCATAATGAAGTTCAGACCAGTGTTTATAGCATGCTGTAGAATTTTCCAGAACATGAAGAAAAATATTGTATACTGATTGGATATAATTGATTGTGGTAGTCTATAAAATCTTATGACATCCCCAATGTATATATGGGAAAGTGGATCTAGTGAGAAATCCACCCGAATCAGAATGAGGTGTGCGGTCTTTATAAGATGATCCATAAAAACCCATATATCATTGTTTACATTGGATGTCTTCAAAATTTTTGTGAAAAAGTCAATGGTGATGTTTTCCCATTTCCATGCTGGCATGGGTAATGGTTGCATCATCCCCTTAGACTTTTTTCCTTTCTACTTTCACTTAATGACATACTAGGAACATTGATTTGTATTTAATGATATTCTTCTTCATGTTGTCTCACCGATAATTCTGTTGGAGATCTCGATACATATTTGTGTTTCCTGGGTAAATAGAGAATGTTGAACTATGTGCATCATTGAATAGTTCCTTCTTTAACACTGGATTTGATGGAACACATAGTCTTGAACCAAATCTCACAATTCCTTCTTCATTAAAATTGAACTATTATGATATCCCTTTTCTTATTATTTCCACAATCTTCTTGATTCCACATCATATTTTTGAGAATCCTTTAACCTTTTCAAAAGAGATTGTTGGGAAATAATGTGTGAATGGATTGATGATGTACCTTTATTTATGATTCTCATGTACATACTCTTCAAATCCAAGTAGATAAAATCACTATCAATTCTCATCATTGATATAATGGTTGTGTCCTTTCTATATAGAGAATCCACTACCTAATTTTCTTTATCAGGATGGCAGTGAATTGAGCATTCATAATCCTTAATGAGATCTAATCGTCTTAGCTAGTGAATATAAATCACTTTATATATGGATATATATTTTTGGATCTTGTTATAGCAACCCTAAAATTTTACCTATAAGATGAAATGATTTTAAGCATACTTATACATCAGATTACAAGCCAAGGATCGTGAAGTCTAGTGTCTTTGAAGACTAGGTACATAAAACTTAAAACAGGGAACTAAATATATCATATCTTTATTTAGTCTTCATAAAGTGCTCATAAATTCCTTTGAGCCCTTATATCTACATAGGGTACCTTGGGGATTACATGAACAAATGAATGAGCTAAAAATCCCATCATAGGAATGAACATAAGAATACAAATTTGGTACATGGGTTTGAAGGCATACCATGATGATATAAAAGGGCATCTAACATATCGAATCATAACATATAAACATAGGATCATTTAGACATGGAATAAAAAATTGTGGCAGAAACGTAAAACATAAATTTAGTACGAGTCAAGGCTAACCACCAATAATATTTCCCATAGTAGCACCAGCTAAGGCTAACCGCCATGACTGTTGCACATAGTATCACAAGATAAGGCTAACCGCCCAGACCATCACACATAATCATCTCATGAGAATCAACTTTACCCAATGAATTGGAGCGCTATCTGGGTGAACCCATCTTAAATTTCATGAATATGTTTTCCAAATAAATAATCATACATAATCAATCTTATATAAATACAAGGTCTACACACAGAATGAATTGGGTACCACAATCATGACATAAAGCATAACCAAAGGGCGTATCATGAAAGTGTCCAAGAAAGAAATAAATTAGAACATACATGGATTATAATAAGGTAAAATAGGAATATATCATGGTAAGTGATGTCAAACAAAAGTGAAAACATATAATAAAATAACTTGAGAAATTTTATCATCAAAACCTTTTGGTGCGGTTTTAAGGAAAATACAATAGAGAATTTAAAATAGAAAAGGAAAAAATATTTTATATAAAAACAAAAGTGAACCAAGAACGTTATCATAATAAAAAGTTTTATTTTATAAATAAAATTGAGGATTAAAAAAGTGGATAGAGTGCACTTGAAATTGGGAAGAAATTTGGGATGTTCCCTGAAAACTAGTTTGCTTAATGGGAAGTATCGAGGAGGGATTCACTTAAAAGCATGGATATCCCCAAAAGAGAATGAGAGATGGATATTGAAACATAAATTTAAAGAATATAAAAAGAATTTATAAGTTTTACATATAAATAAAAGACAACTTCATTTGGATAAAAATAAATATAGAGAAACCCAAAGGAATAAAGGCAGTTCGGGTAAAATTCTTTACGGATTATCGGCAAGGTATCAGGTGTACATAAGAGGGTTTCATGAGTGATAATGGGGGTTATTATCACTTATAAACCATGTGGGTAGTATTGGGTAGGTTTTAAATCATACCCCATCATTATGTATTATACAAAAAATGGCATAACATAGGGGACATTCTTAAATTAAAGTGAAATAGAGAGGATCCCTTACCTTATGTCCGGTGGTGATCTTCCATTGATCTTAATGACCTTAATATTAAGGTTAGGTTTATTAACCAATAATTCAAAAACCTATTATATATGTAAAATATTCATTACAACCCTTTTAAGTTCATTTCCAACCATTTTTATTGGCTAAGAGGTTAAATTTCGTTGTTCGGGTCTGTTTGCTTGCTTGGTTTTAATGATCTGTTCATGTTCGGATAAACATATATGATGATGGTGGTTATACAGAATTGAAGTTATATTTTATTATTGAACATATATAATATTAAATGGTTGAAAAATTAATTTAGTTATTTTAAGTGATGTTGAATCATTATATTAAACATTAGTGACATCCTTTTGGGTTAATTAGCGGTTTTTGACCACAAAGAACTCATTTTGTTCTATAAACCAAAACCATGTGTAAAAAAGGATTATAAAACTATATATGAGGCATAATACATATATTATTTTCTTTTTCAACCATTAAAATGTTTTCATGACCATATTTTAAGACAGTAATGTAAATTGATAACCCTTCTTCCTTGATTGTGTAAAATTAACAAATCTCAAACGATGGTTTCATTTCTTTTAAATAAAATATGGGGAAAAGAGATAAGATAAGAAATTATCCCATTAGAATAATAATATTCTAGTACATGTATGTTACTAGAGTTATCATAACATTTGGGTGAATGGAGGTGAGGAAATAAACCATAAAAGAAAAGAACATAATGAAATAAAAGAATTGGAAAGAGGAATTTACCTCTTGAGTTAATCTCTTTTGAGAGCCTCTTAAGGGGAGAGGATTTGGTATTTTGCAGAAAATATGGGATGTTAGAAGTGGTTATTTAGATTTAAAAGATATTTGGGTAGAATATTGGTAGGATACAAGGTTTTAAAGGAGTGAAGAGAAGAGGTAAGGATGAGTGGTATTTATAGTGGAGGGGAAGAGGGTTTTCATAATATTATAAAAATTAATTTATTATTTCTTCACATGATAAGAAATAGGAATTTTTACATGTCCTAGAATAGTAATAAATGAATTTTAGTTTATGATTTGGGTGCTTACATCACTTTTGATGTCACTAATCGTGTATTTAAATTATCATGTATTGATACGGTAAATTAAGGTAATTTACTATTCACCAAAAATTGAAGTATTTTTTTAAAAATCCCAATAATTCAGCCTTACCATTTTTCAACTTGTAAAATCAAAAAATGAAATTCATTTTTCAAAAATAAGTTTATAAATATGATTAACTTAATATTTAATTAAAATCATAATTTATTCTAAAAGAACATTTTTAAAACATTTATTTACTCATTCCAAAATATAGGTACATAATACATTCACTTAAATCATATTTATATACCACCATATGAAATGTTAATATTAATTAGGGTATGTCACTATTTATAAGGGTAACATTAATATTTCTAAGGGTATGTTAATATTCACCAAAAATTAAGTTTGTTATATTTGACTCCAACTAACTTACTGATTGCAACTTTTTATGTCAAATTTTAAAAATTCAAAACACAAAAGTGTCAAACTTATGTTTAGAGGTCACATAGAACTTACTAGTTCATTATGTTGTGAATTCATTTTATTATATGACATAGTTATAAGAAATTAAATTTCCATTGAAAACATTGGGTCATTACATTCTTTCCCCTTAAGAAATTTCACCCTCAAAATTTCATTTTACATTATAAGGCATAAATAGCTGAATTCACTTTTCTTTCATTGCCTCCTCCAGTTCCCATGTTGCCTCTTTAGAGTTTTGGTTCATCCACAATACTTTTACTAGGTGAGTAGTCTGGTTACATAGAAATGTTTCTCTATGATCCAAGATCTTCACTAGCTGCTCTTCATAATAAAAATAATCCTATAACTACACCACATCTGAAGAGAGTACATGTGATGAATCTGGTATATACTTCCTTAAGAGAGATACCTAGATAACATAATGTACTTTGGACATGGTAGGTGGAATTTTTAGTCAATAGGCCACACCCTCTACATGATAAATAATTTTGAAGGGCCCAATGTTCCTGGGACTTAAATTCTCTTTAATTCCAAACCTCATGACCCTATTACATAGAGATATGCATATAAATATCATGTATCCAAATTTGAGCTCAAGATCTCATCGATGATTATCATTATAACACATCTGTAGACTTTGGGCAACCATGATATGCTGTTGATTAGTTTTCACCTTCTCCACCATTTCATCAACCATTATAGATCCTAGAAGCTTACACTCACTAAATTTATCCCAAAACACCGACATTCTACACCTTTTCCCATAATGGTCTACATATGGCGCCATTCAGATATTTGAGTAGAAACTACTGTTGTAGTATAATTCAACTAGTGAAAGATGTTGATACCATATTCCATTGAATTCCATAGAAAGTTATCTCAATATGTCTTCCATTTTCTGAGTGGTTCACTTAGATTGGCCATCAGTTTGAGGATGATAGGTCATACAGAATATTAGTTTAGTGCTTAGATCATATTGGAGACTTTTACAAAACTTCTAGGTGAATCTCATAATTTGATCAGATGCAATAGATAGTGGGACTTTATGAAACCTTACCACCTATTTGATATATATCTGTGCAAGTTGATCCAATGAGAAGTCCTCTCAAATTTCGATTAAGTGATATGTCTTTGTAAGATGATCTACAATAACCCATATAGCATTATTTTCCCTACATGTGCTTGGAAGTCTAGTGACAAAGCCCATGGTGATGTTCTCCCAATTCCATTTTTTATGGATAGTGGTTGCATCACCCCCTTATACTTTTTTCTCTCAGCCTTCACTTATTGACATACCGGGAAATTTGATATATATTCAACAATTTCCCTTTTCCTATTTTCCCACAAACCGTTTTCTCAAAGATCTCAATACATTTTTGTGCTCCCTAGGTGAATAGAGAAGGTCGAGCTATGCGCGTCATCCAAATACTCCTTCTTTATCTCTGGATCACATGGTACAGAAAATCATGATCCAAATCATACAAATCCTTCCTCATCAATCTTGAACTCTGAGTATTTCCCATTTCTAATACGTTACACCCTTTTCAGAATTTCCAAATCTTTTCTTTGAGAATCCTTTATTTTATTCATGAGGGATGGTTGAGAAATTATTTGAGAAAGGATTGATAATGTTCCTCCCATAATGATTCTCATTTACATCCTCAAGAAATATAAGAAGATCAGATCCTTTTCAATTCTCATTAATGATAAAGACGCATGATCCTTTCTACTTAGAGCATCAACCATCTTATTTTCCTTACCGGGATGATAGTGGATTGAGATTTCATAATCCTTGATGTGCTCTATCCATCTTCACCAGCTCATATTAAGAACTTTTTTGTGTGAATATATATTTGAGACTCTTGTGGTCAGTATATATTTCAGACCTCTCCCCATAGAGACAAAGATAAAGTATTTGTAACTCGAAGATCACTGCTGAAAACTCCAGATCACATGTAGGATAGTTTTTCTCATGAATTTTAAGCTTCCTTGAGGCATAAGCTATCAATTTATAATTTTTCATCAGTACACATACAAATCCATTCTTTGAAGCATCACTATACTCCACAAAGAGTTCTACACTTGTTGGGAGTGTGAGTATTGGCATAATGATTAGCCTCTTTTTCTACTCCTTGAAACCGTCTTCACATTTCTGAGGCAAAAAAAAATTTACTCCCTTTCATGTCATCTTGGTCATTGGGTTTAAAAGTCAAGAAAATTTCTTCACAAATAATCGATAATACCCAGCTAGACCAAGAATGATGTAGATATCCATTATAGAAGTTGTCCCGGGCTACTATTTAATTGCCTTTGTCTTTGAAGGGTCCACATATATCCCTTTGTTGTTGATAACATACCCCAAGAATGATACTTCATCCATCCAAAACTCACATTTATTGTAATTTTCATAAAACTTATCCCTTTGCAATATTTTTAACACAGTATTCAAATACTTCTCGTGTTCCTCCTTACTCTTGGAGTATATCAGAATATCATCAATAAAGACTACCATGATTTTTTTGAGGTAATCTCTAAAGAATCTATTCATTAAATCCATGAAAATTACAAGATCATTGGAGAGTATTCAGGGAATCACTATGAACTCATTGTTTCCATACCTCATTTGAAAGGGAATCTTGAAAATATCTCCTTTCCTAACATTTAGTTGGTGATATCATGACCCAAGGTCCACCTTAGAGAAATTACATGCCCCACAAAACTGATAGAACAATTCATCTATCTATAGAAGGGGATACTTTTTCTTTATCGTGATTTTATTTAGATTATGATAATCAATGAAGACTTTCATTTATCCGTGATTCTTGATGATGAAGAGGACTGGAAAACCCCATGGTGAAGTACTAGGGCATACAAAACAGTTCTCTAGATTATTCTGTTACTACTTCTTCAGTTCTTCAATCTCTATGGTGGCCATTCTGTAAGGTGTCTTTGATATAGAGAGCGATCTAGGAATAAGTTCAATTGAGAACTCAACCTCTCAGTATGGAGGAAGAACAATCAAAATTTACAGAAATAAATTTTTGTAATTTGTCACGATAGGCATGTCTTAAAGCTTGATTATCCCCTTTGACTCAATAATTTGGGCTAGATATACTTGATCATAAGGGAGAAATATCCACACTTGAGATGATGATTATAAAGGGGAAACATCTTCCTCCTTACACTTGTAAAGAATCTAAGGATGCTTCGGAATGTAAAGAGTGATCTCCATTTCTTTAAAGTCTATGTTTTCTTTGTTTAAAGATAGCCAATACATTTCCAATATAGTGTCAAAATACACTAAAGGAAGTATGAAAATATTTTCTGGGAGGTTTAGTCCAAAAACATTAATTTGGGAGGAGTTATAAACCATGGATGTAATGATTTCTCCATTCTCTATTCTCATAGATAATTTTTCCTAAAATTTTGAGGTGGTGTTTGAATACTTCTACTAAACTTGAAAGATATGAAAGAATTCGTAGAACTGTAATCAAATAGTAAACTTTCTCTTCTTGAATGAATATCCAGCATAACTGTCACCACATTATTGTTTGGATCCACCATAGCAGTAGTGATATCATAATACCTTCCTTGTTTCCTTGGAGGTTGTTGTTGATTTCCTCCGACAACCCATGGCTTAGGGATTTTTTTTCCTAATGCCAAGATTCCTTGAAGTTGTAACACAACACTACTGGCTGAGCGTTGATCTGAACCTTCTTTTCTTCTTCCACATTAGTGGGATTTTTCATATCCATTCAGAATTTCTTTTCCAGATATCCCAGCTTCTCACATTTGAAACAATTCATGATTTCCTTTAGAATGTTCCTAGGATTCTTCTTCCCACAACTTTTACAAGTGGGATATTTGGGATTCTTTTCATCTTGGGATTTTTTTGTTAAACCACCCATGTTATTCTTTATTTTTCTTCTTCTTTTCACTAGGCCCACAAAACTACTGAGAGTCTCCAATCTAAATTTTATCCTTGAGGGAACAATGGAAAATATCCTCATAACTGTCAAAGTATTGAATAAAAAACACCTTCCATAGACTTGGCTTTTTCCTGCTAAAGAAGCGATCCACCATGATTTAGATGTTCATGAAAAAGCCATATGCATACCTTGAATGCCTTGTAATGTTTTCTTCATACACCCTAATGGTCTCATCTTCCTTCTGCATGAGTCTAATGAAATCTCTCTCCATCTTTAGATGAAGGGTTCGAGGAAAATATTTTTTGAAAAATAACCTCTTGAATTAATCCCAATATATGGAATCAATTTCCTCTTGGGAATTTTTATTCTTGATAAATTTCTACCACTGATCAACTTCCCAATCAAAAAGATAGACTTAGTGTACAACTTTTTATTCTTCCTAGCATTGGAGGACGAAGAATATCTTTTCAATGCAGTTAATCCACTGTTCCACAGGGAGGGGATCAGAAGATCCACTAAACATGGGAGCCATTTTACGTATGAAGGATTCTACAAAAACATGATCTTTACTTGTAGTAGGAGGTCGTTCCAAATGATTAAATTTATTATTCATGACTTGAGCCTGCTGATAAAGTACGATCATAATGTTTTGAGCACTCGTTCCCATCATATCCAGAATTTCATTAGGTAAATCATCACATTGCCTATCCCATTAATTATTGGAAAACATTATTTTATTTCCCACCAATAACTAAGAAAAATAACATAAAATTAGAGGGTTTTAATACTTTGTTATTGAACATAAAAATGAAACTTTTGAACATAAGTAGATAAAGTTGTATAGAAGAAGTTTATCCTAACTTGTGATTCCTTATGTTTAAATCTATGTTATCTTAATTCTATTTTTAACTTATATTATTATGGATTATTTTAATTCTATTAGTTATGGTTTGTACTAAGATCATGAATTTACTAAAGCATATCCCCCGGAGTGTCAAACCAAGTGTGCAGCGAGGCCCGTTGTCGTGTACCGGGATACCCCGAGTTATGCCCGAAACTCATTGTCAGAGTTTTCACTCATAGGTACATCTATTCCAAATCCACATATACCTATTTCTACCCAGATAGGAATGTATTTTCTTGACAAACCAATTACATTATACTTACCAAAATTTAGGGATGTTTTCTTATACTTCATCTCATCCATAAGGTTCTTGCTAAAGTTCTCGATTCCTATTATTCAAAAAAAAGAGACCATCCTCTGATACCAACTATAGAGACCCTTACCATTTGAATATAACATTATGTGATTTTAAAAATATGTATAACAGTACAAGCCAAGGATCGTGAAGTCTAGTGTCATTGAATAATAGGTACATAAAACTGAAAACATTGAACTGAATATATAATCTCATTATGTATTCTTCATAAAGTGCTCCTAACTATTATTTGTGCCCTTACATATTCATAGGGTACCGTAGGGATCACATGAAAAAATGGATGAGAAACAAATCCCATCAAGGTAATAAACATAAGAATAATGCTTTGGTACATGGGTTTGAAGGCATAACATGATGATATAAAAAGGCATGTATCATATAGAATCATAATAGAAAAACATGGGATAATTTAAACATGGAATCATAGAATTGTGTAAGAAACATAAAAAGTGAATTTAGAATGAGTCAATTATATCATCCAAGACCATTTCCCATAGCATCACAAGCTATTTCTCACCGCGAAGACTGTTTCATATAGCAGCACAAGCCAAGACAACTTCCAAGACCGTTGCACATAATAGTCTCAAGAGACTCAAATCTACCCAATGTGTTGGAGTGATATCTGGGTGCACCCATCTTACATTTCATGAATATTTTTTCCAAATAAAGAATTATACATAATCAATCTTACATTAACTCTAGGTCTACCCAAGTAAAGTATTGGGTACCACAATCATTATATAAGCAAAAACCAAAGATCGTATCATGAAAGTGTCCATGAAAAAAAGGAATTAGAACATACATGGATTATCATATGGTAAAATTGGAATATATCTTGGTATGTGATGCCAAATAGAAGTGACAACATATAATAAATGAACTTGAGAAATTTTAGCATTAAAACATTTTTGTGGTTTTAAGGAAAATACTATAGAGCTTTTAAAAAAGAAAATGGAAAAATATTATATATAAAAATAGAAGAGAACCAATAAGGTTTTAATAATAAAAATAGTGATTTTATAATGTCAATTCTGGATTAAAGAATAGGATAGAGTTCAATTAAATTGGGAGGAAATTTGGGAAGTTACCTTAAAATGAGTTTGTTTAAAGGAAATTATCGAGGAGGGATTCACTTAAAAGCATGTATATACCCAAGCGAGAATGAGGGAGGGATCTTGAAACATAATTTTAAAGAATATAAAGATAATTTATATGCTTTACATAAAAATAAAATACAACTTCATTTGGATAAAAAGAAAGATAGAGAAACCTGAAGGAATAAACGCAGTTCGGGTATAAATCCTTACAGACTAATGGAACGGTATTAGGTGTACTTTAGAGGGATTCATGAGAGAGAAAAGAGTTTATCATAACTTATAAAACATGATTCCAGTATTGGGGAGGCTCTAAATCATACCCCATCATTATTTATTACACATAAAATGGCATATCAAAGAGGACATTCTTGTATAAAAGTGAAATGGAGAGGATCCCTTAACTTAAGTCCAGGGGGGGATCTTACCTTGATCTCAATGACATGAATAGTCAAATTAGGTTCATTAAATAATAATTATAGAAACTATTATACATGTAAAATATTTATTATAACCCTTTTAATTTCATTTATAACCATTTTTATTGGTTAAGAGGTTCAATATCATTGTTCTGGTATATTTGCTTCCTTGGTTTTAATGATCATTTCATGTTTGGATAAACATGTATGACGAAAATGGTTGTCCAACATTGAAGTTATATTTTATAATTGAAAATAAAAAAGTTTAAATGGTTTAAGAATTAATTTTTATACTTTAAGTGAAGTGGAAAAATTATATAAAACTTTAGTGACATCCTTTTGGTTTAATTGGTGGTTTTTGACAACAAAGAAAACATTTTGTTTTATAAACCAAAAATATGTGAAAAAAGGATTACTGAACCATATATGAGTCATAATAAAAAAATTATGTTCTAGTTCAACCATGAAAATGGTTTGATTACCAAATTTGAAGATGGTAATGGAAATTGATAACCCGCCATCCTTGATTGTGTTAAATTAACACATCTCAAACGGTGTTTTCATTTATTTTAAATAAAAGATGGGGAAAGTGGAGAAGATAATTAATTTTCCCAGTAGCATAATCAAATAAAATTACATGTATTTTAATAGAGTTATCAAAACCTTTGGGTGAAATGAGGTGAGGAATGAAATAAGAAAAGAAAAAAACATAAATGTAATAAAAGAATTGGAAGTGGAATTTACCTCTTGAGCTTATCACCTTTGAGAGCCTCTTAAGGGGGGAGGATTTGGTATTTTGAAGAGACTAGGGGATTTTGTAAGTGGGGAAGGAGCTTGGGAATATATTTGGGCAGAATATTGTCCTGGAACAAGGCTTGAAAGGAGTGAAGAGAAGATGTAAGGATGGGTGGTATTTATAGTGGAGGGGAAGAGTCTTTTCATAATATTATAATCATTAATTTATTATTTGTTCACAAGACAAGAAATAGTGACTATTCTATGTCATTGAACTGTAATAAATTCACGTGCATTTGAGATTTGCGTTCTTAAATCATTTATGATTTCAGGAATAGTGTATTTAAATTATAATGTATTAATATGGCAAATTAATGCATTTTACTATTCACCTGAAATTCAAGTATTTTAGAAAAATATCAAAATATTACTCTAATAATTTTTTGAAATTTTTAATCCAAAAAAAAAATCCATTTTTAAAAAGTAATTTTTTAAATATTATTAATTTAATATTTAATTAAAATCATAATTTATTTGAAAGGTACAGTTTTAAAACATTTATTAACTTATTCCAAAACAAAGGAGCATAATAATTTCACCTAAATCTTATTTATATACTATCATAGGTAATTTTACTATTCATTAAGGTATGTCACTATTCATAAGGGTAACATTACTATTCATGAGGGTATGTTACTATTCACCAAAAATTAATTTGGTCATATTAGACTCCAAATAAGTTACTGATCACAAATGTGTATGTCTAATTTTTGAAATTCAAAACACAGAAGAGTAAAATTTATGTTTAGAGGTCAAATAACACTTAGTAGTTCATTATATTGTGATTTCATTTTATTATATGACATATTTATAAGAAAGGAAATTTCTGTTGAAAACATTGGGTCATTAAACATGTGATCAGTATATATCTCACACTTCTCCCCATAAAGATAATATCACAAAAATTTCAATGCAAAGATCACAACATCCAACTACAGATCATGCATGGGATAGTTTTTATCATTACTTTTCAACTACCTTGAGGTTTATGAAATTAATTTATCATTCTTCATTCTCACACGACCCAATCCCTTCTTTGAGTCATCATTGAATATTATAAAAAGTTATCCACTTAGTGGTATTGTGAGAACATGGGCAGTGATAAGCCTCATTTTCAAATACATGAATATTTATTCACATTCAACATTCCAAGAAAAAGTGACCCCCTTCTAAGTGAGCTTCATAAGAGGGGTTGACAATTGTGGAAAATTTCTCACAAATAGAAGATAATATCTATCTAACCCAAGGAAACTATAAATATCTATAATAGATTTTGGCCTCAACTATCAATCAATTTATTTGTCATTGAAGGATCTATTGATATTCCATTTCATGTGATTATATACCTCAATAATTAGAATTACTTCAACCAAAACTCACACTATTTATACATTGCATAAATAATATCCTTTTACATGGTCCTTAGCACATTTCTCAGATGATCCTCATGCCCTCCTTCGGTTTAGAGTATATTAGAATATCATATATAAAAACTACCATTTTTTTTATGTAATCTATAAAGATTATATTCATCATTTCCATTATAATTTTTGGAGAATATTTGATTCCAAATGGAATCACTATGAGCTCATAGTGCATGTACCATGTACGAAAATTGGTCTTTGGGATATCTATGTTCTTTATCCTTAATTGATAATATCCAGAACAAAGATCAACCTTGGAGAAGTATTATTCTCCACATATATTATGGAACAAGTCCTAAATCCATGGAATATTATTATTTTTATTTATCATTATCTTTTTAAACTCATGATAATAAATTCAAATGAGTATTGACCCGTCATTATTCTTGATGAAGAGGACCGGTGCACCCCATGGTGAGGAACTTGGGCATATAGACCCTTTATCCAAATTATCATGTAGTTGTTTATTTAGATCCCCATGTTACAAAAAATTGATCATATATAATGTCTTGGATATTGGAAACACCCCAGGTATAATCTCGACTTAAAATTCAACCTCCCTGCTAAGTGGAAGAGTAAGAAATTCCTCCAAAACACAACACTATATTCCCTCATAATAGTCTTGTATTTTTAGATGATCCTTCCCTTAGACTCAATCATTTTAGTTAAATATGCTTGGTTATTGGGAAATAATATCTATTCTAAATAATATTTATCCTCCTTTTTATAGTTATATAGAATTAAGGATCGATTCTCCATACAGAGAGTGATTTCCTTTTCACGGAAATTTTTGTTGGCTCTATACAGGGAATGCCAATCCTTACCTATAATTGCACTAAATTCCACCAAATAGAGTATGAAAGGTATCAATAGGAATTTCAGAACACAAATTATGATAGGGGGGGAGTAATATACATGTGATGCCATAATTTTACAATTTTCATTTTTCACCGACATCTCTACATCCATTCTTTTTTATGGTGTTTGATTAGATCTACTAAACTTTAATGATATCAAGTAATGCACAAAACTATGGACAATAACCCAAAATTTAAATTTTTTATTCTATTTCCACTTTATCGAATATATACATTGGTATGATAACTTTCAAACAATGGAACACATAAATGGGAATCCAATTAAGGGATAACTTAAAAATTACATTTATTTCCTTAACTTATGAATTTATAGGCTTAAATCTATGTTATCCATGATCCATTTTCTAACATATATTATTATTTTTTTCTTTACCTTAATAATATATTGTAATGTGATTTGAATTTAACAAACCATATCCCATGGGTGTGTCAAAAAATGTTCGCCAAAAAGCATATTGTTATGTACTGTGTTAAACCGAGTTAGGCCCGAAACACTATGTCGGAGTTGTTACTCCTTGGTAGGTCTGCGCCAAAACAATCCAATTATAGTATCTAAAAGGGTTTTATTTTATTGATATACCACTTAATATTTTCTTAAAAACTTTAGGGATGTTTTATTATTCTTATTTATATCCCTATGTATATTTCTAGAGTTTTAAAATTATAATCTGAAAAATAACCAAACTCTTACTTTAATAACTACTATAACAACCCTGAATTTTATTTCACATTAATTATTGATCTTTTACATAAAATTACACTTAATATGAAAAAAATGATAAGTCTAGTGTATTTTGGAATTAGTTACAAAAAATAAAATCTTGAACATGGGATACAACAAAATTATAAAACAATTCCGTAACATGATTTATTGAAAACTTATTTAACATGCTCAAATACTCCTTCAAACATAAAACTGGATGGGATAACCTAGGGGTATATATAATAAAGGGGTGATATGTAAATCCCAGTAAGGTAATAAATGTGTCATAAGTTAAATAAGTTAGACAGTCAATATATCAATGAATAATAAAAGGAACATGAACAATAAGTCATGATATAACATGATAATCATAACATGGGAAATGTGGGAACAACTTAAAACACTACATCATAAACCCAAGTCAAGGATAAATATACCAAGAATTCATGGTGGAAAAATTCCCATAATGTAATCAGGAAAATCTGTGTCCTAACAAGACATATCATGATAGTAAACAATACCCAATGCATTGGAGTGCTGTCTGGGTGCACCCATCATAATCATTTGATTTCCATGAATAAGTGTGCCAAACAAGATCATATAATAAGGATTCATTGATATTAATAAAATATTCCATGATTTAGGATTGTATAATAAATACAAAAAATTCCCCAATCAATAATAATATTTTCATAAAGGTGAATACCCATGAAAGATTAATGGGTATGGTATTCACCACACAATTATTTTGGAATGGAAAATCACAGAGAAATTTCAGAAGCACAACGAAGTCACTTGAAGATTTTATGAAATGAATTGATGATATAGAATATTGTATCTAATCACATAGACATAAGATGGAAATTATTAGGTTCATGTAAACATTATAAATTGGGAAGTAGAAGTCATAAAGTAATGAAGAAACTTGAACAGAGAAAATAATCATAACTATATTTTGGCATGGTAACATGTGTACATAAAGAATAATAGGAGACTTAATGAGAGGAAAAGGGGATATAATCATTTATAAATTAAATGTATAGTAATTGGAAAATTTACGAACATATTACAACCTAATAAAATGGAATTTAAGAGATATAATATAAAATAAGTTCTTGAATGGAAATGAGAAGAGAGAAATCACTTATGAAATTTTGGTATGGTAACTGGTGTACATAAAGGGTTAAAGGAGTATTAATGATATTGAAAAGTGTCTCTCATAAGGTAGACATTAAAATGAAAGTATTTGGGATATTTATTAAGATATATCAACAAGAACAAATGAAAATTATTAAGAATAACATAAAATAAGTGATTGAATAAAAACGAAAATTGAAGATACCTTACAAAATTTCGGCATAGAAAAAGGTTTACATAAAGGATCTTGAATGGATTAATGAGTGTGAAATAAATATCTAATTATGAAGTCTAATTTCAGAGAATGTGCTTGAATTGGAAGGAGGAGAGGAAGGTGAGGATCCCTTACTTAAATGTGTGACTCCAAAGGCTTGCGAAGGAATCATTGAGAGCTTGGGGGAGACTTAAGAGGACTATAGGGAGTGGAGAGAAGAGTGTGTACACGATCCAAGGAGTTTTAGTGAAGATAAATGGGAGCTTGGGATAGTTTATATAGGAAAGGAGGAGGATTATTTTTTATTATTTTGATTTTGGACTCTACATAATAAAATATTCAGAACCACAAATAATCTAATGGGTTTTGAACATGGTTTCTAAAAAAAGGGATTTGTTTACAAGATTTTGTAAGGCGAATAGATGAAATTATTAAAATATTTCTATTGTTGATTTGGAGGTGAGTCACACTCTAAATGAAATGATTTTAAAATCCTAAAATATATTATAAACCTTGGAGGATTCATAATGGCTTTAAAAAACAAGACTAATGAACTAAAAATGACATGATATTCAAAGGAAACATATATTTGGTAATGGATACCATTTATATTACTTATTACATCACTTTTGGCTCATTGCAATGTCATGAAACACAATGTACATTTATACGGTAATTAATTTTTACCTGAAAATTCGACTATCTCATAAAAGTATGAAAAATTTACCATTGAATAATTTAGACATCTTCATTAAAAAAATAATATTCATTTTATCTAACTAATATTCTAAATATGTTAATCTTAATATTTAAAATAAAAACCGACATTTTTTGAAAATGATAGGTATTTGGAAATAACAATTTTTTAAACCATTATAAGAAATAGATTTGACTTCATAAATATTATAAGATCCTTTATTTTTGTTAAAAACTATTTAATAATAACATTTTATGAAAATATAATTTATTTTAAAAATACATTAATTCAAAAAAATAGATTCCATAATTGAATTTGAATATTAACAAAATGTACTATTTGGGTTTTATTGAGTCAAAATAAAAGTCATTTATAAGGTAAAAATAATAGGATTAAAATACATTCATTATTCTATACAAAATAATATACATACACATATTGATAATTCCTTGTTACATATCCCTTTAATACACAAGATAATTCACTAAGGGTATAGTGTGCGATGGTGGTACTTTCATAGGGTTTTTTATGGACATGGTTTGGGATGTGATCTCATTGATCTTGAACTACTCCCATAAACAGTTTTTCTCTCGATCAAGTTGTTGGATCTCAACTTGGTCTTGTTCAAGGGAAAATCTTAGAGATTATATCTCTATAGGAATCTCCAATAAATGGGATTCATAGGATACAATCCTATTGGTTGAGGCTATAAATTCCTTTGTCTGTGTCAAATGGATTTTTTAAAACCCTGTATTTATATTTATCATGTGATCACTATTCAAGGAATATATTATAAATGGTAAATATACTTAACAATAATTAAAATCCAAATCGACATAATAAAACAAAATAATAGAATGTGTTTTCTATAATCATATTATATAATAAGACATTTAATTGAATAAAAAGGGGGAATTTATTTAAAAAAGGTGAGGTCAATAGAGTCCATACCTGAACAACTTGCTTCAAACTGCGACTTGGAATCTAAACAATTGAACCTGTGGTATCATTAAAAGAAGGAAACACGTCCATTTATATTTACAACACTAATGTATATATATATACCCACACATATTTTTAGATTTTTGTTTAAAAATTCAGGGTACTAGTGTACCATACCATTGGGGGAAAGGTAGTCATGTATACCAAGTTAAGGTAATCCTACTGCTCTTCCCTTCTAGAATATGGGATATGTTATTTCAAGTTAGTTTTAAAACCCATCCTATTCAATGTTTTGTTACAATGAATAAATTATATACTAAAAAAGTTATAATAAAAAGTTTCTTTATCATATAAGTATATAAGATCTATATAAATATAATACACATACCCAATCCATGGAAAAATGATATATATATATATACCAAGGAAATTAACACTAAAAATACGATGAAATAAAAATTCTCTATAACAATGAAATAAACATTCTTAATATCAAAGAAATAATTATACTCTAAATAGAAGCATTATACATGATATGTAATAAAGTATATGACATGATATATGTCATGTAAATAATGAAAAATGAATTCATAATGAGATATATCATACTAACATGTCATCTAATTGAACATTATATAAACAAGACAACCCAAAATGTGAAAAATTATAATAAAAAATAAGTAAATCATGTTAGTCTACTCAAATATAGCATAGGTCAGTATATATATTCATATCTCAAGGAAACATAGGAAGATGAAAAATTTGGAAAGGTCCAAATAATACATTATAGTTCCATTCATGTTATGTAAAATCTAAATGATGAAATTACTAGAGACCTATAGTAGTAGTTTATATAATAAACATGTTAAGGAATAGCCCATAATCCAAGGTACATGTCCCTAAAATATCATATTGGATAACTAGGTTGTTCCATGGTAAATTATTAATGTGAATCCATGCTAAAGTAATTTAGAACATCACTTGATTTAATTTAAGAATTCGTTTTCATGGAAGATATCTCATCTTATTAAATACACATGTAAAACATCTATTAAATCATATAAACCCATGAAAAAAAGGAATATTTATAACCTAATATCCATGAAACAATTTTATTAAAGTGTATATAACACATATTTATGAAATAATGATTTAGAATAAATAAGTGATAAGAGAAATTAGATAGTAATTTTGAAAAAATATTTGGATATTTTTTTAAAAAAAAATGAGGTTTAAGAAATAAAGTGATTCCAAAATGATCCGTTTACAAATAACTTTATTATATAAAACAACACTCAATATGATCATTATATAATCCTTTTTTATTATTATATACCAAATGCTTAAATTAAAATTAAACCATTGGTATTTTTAGGTTAAATCACCTCCCCTTACTTAATCAACCCAACCAAAACCTCACCAGAAAAATGATCTCATAAAAAGGGTTTCACATGTTTTATTTAATTTTTGTTCATTTTTTCCAAAGTGGAAGAAATGATTTCTCTTTGCAGGAAACAATAAAAACTCAAGAGGATGTATTCCATTCATATTAAAACAAGCTATGAAGGTTTAATCTATTGTGGAAATATATTATTACAAGTTGTGGTCATGGATGTTTGATACAAGGTCATCCTTAATATATGAATTGTATTCTATTTTAATAATAACTAACATTTATAACACTTTTTATTATTGTGATCACTTTTAATAACATAACATGGGCCACCAAAATCATATTTGAATGTGAAATTTTACAATAAAGATAATGATTGAATGGAATAAACCATAAACAAGAAGAGATAATAATGTATATAAAAGAACAATAAAGGAAATCTAACTCTAATTTATATCATATGAGTCTTCATTGATTTTTTAAGTGATAAAAAAAGGACCATTGGAATGTGAAGTGCCTAGGGATCTACTAAAGTCACTATGGGGGGGGGTGGGTTAATCAATATGATCATTATTTTACAGAATTCATTCCTCTATTTTACTGAAACATATGGACCTGATTAAATGAATAGGTCAAATAAAAATCATGTAACATAAACAAATATCATGTATATTTGAAAGTTAATAGACTAAAACACATGATATTTTTACAAGGTTCACCCCTGATGTTGGATACTACATCCTTACTATATTTGGGTCAAGCCCAAGACACGTGTAATTCACTATTATTATATGGTGAGTAAAAGTAGGGAAGATGTCATATTTAATCTACAATTAGGGAAGGTTTCATTATTAAACCTCAAGAAATATTGATTGGTAAGTTATTATCATCAACCTTGAGAACTATTTATTTATAGTTTGTTCCCAATAATGATTATAATAAATCTCTAATGTTTACAATAACATTACAAACCACCCCATCCTAAACAAGATTTTATTGAATATTTATAATTTATTAGAACTAAAATAATTAACATTCTTCCTAAATGGTAGGACTTATATATCTAGTGAATGAAAAAATTTATTAACATGCATGTTGACCTTGTTCTATCAACTTTAAAATGTCCAACATAAGACTGAGAAATTTTTTCTCAGTTATCTTCTTCCTCAACTGAAAAAAATCTACTTTTAAATCACTATTCTTTAGAACTGGATCTTCTTTTAAATTTTCTCTACTTTTGAATTAGATATGAAAATAATATTTTGATATATAGATGATTCCTTTTGATTTTACCACTTACTTACTTGGATAAAATGATCTTTCATGATAGGAAAACTAGACTCTAACTTCTTCCTCAACTCAAATGATCTTATAAAATATTATGTAAAGATAAATTATTTTTTCCTTGATTAAAATGATTATTTGGAACATTCTAGTTAATATATAAATTCTTCCTTATCTTAATAAAATTTTCATAGAGACAATTAAGTCTATATTATTCAAAATAGACTTTTTGTTAATTAGAATATCATTACTTTATACATAGCATTGAGTATGAAACCTCCATGAAAATTAGATGTGATGTATCTAAGAATTTATTACATTAAATTTTCCTATTTCTCAATGCTTTGAATTCCATCTTTATTGGTTTATAAAAATTATTCTTGACTAAGAAAACTTCATGTTCAAATCTCAGTCAATATTCTCTATTATTGCCTCAAATTTCAACTTAGCTCATAAATTAATACTCATAATAATTATTTCATGAAGGAAAACTAAACATCATAAAATTTAATTTCTCAAATAAACAAATTATTCTTTCACAGATTCATGTTGACCATATGAAAGCATTTAGATTACTCCACTTTATCTTGGATGATTTTAAAACTACTTCTGATGTTGTATCAACACATTATCTTATCTTTTATCAAAATAATATTTGGATAAAATCATATTTTTAACTACATTTAATGAATCATAATTATGAAACACACCACATGATTTCCATCTAATTCATTATGATGGATTAATTAATTATATGTTGTTACATTGATAAAAAAAATAATCGTAAGATTCTTATACACTTCTTCAGCTTCAGTTTTAAAACTTACAAATTTTGGCATATTATCTGTTAAAAAAACATCAAGGATAACTCTAGATTAATTTTCTAAAACTGTAGATCTTCTAATGTTATTCTTTTGAATCAATTAATCTTCTAGACTACTCATTTATCTAGATTATATTAAATCTACTTCTGAATCAATATATAGCTTCAATATATGTTACTTATATGTAAAGACAAATCTTTTTAAATAATTGATTCTTTCCTCTTACTTTATTCTTCATTTGGATTTTTTCAATATTCTACAAGATAAAAACTTCTTATAATTTTTATTATGATGAAACTATTTTATATTATGTATAAAATTAAATAATATATTATTCATATGTGACAATTTTCTAATTATCATAATTCTTTGAAATTGATATTATCCTAATCATCAACTAGTCCACATGTCATTTTATTGATTAATACCATTACAAAACCTATTTTTTTTGATTATTATATTCCTTTACTGAATAACTCAACATTAAAATTCATTATCTGTATTATATATACTTATAAATGTTTTTCAACATCTAAAAGTTTTACAGGAAGTTAAAATTTATTGTTCTTGCTCACTTCTTCTCATAATCTAAAATTTTTAATATTATTTTTCAGATAATGTACTTCCTATTATAAATATTGATACACATATGTCTATATTCAGGACTCAAAATCTAAAAGTATATCTTCTAGATTCATCTTCCATAATTTCTCATAGATTATTACACACATCACCATATTGAATTTATTTTATTTTAATTATGACATACTCGACATTTTCATGAACATATGTTATTGATAGTGCTATAATAAACCTTAAACACATTTCTTTGAATAAAATTAAGTATAGATCAAAAATAACCCCACACATAAGAGAGTTATTCTTATGTAAAGCCTATAAGTATAATCTTCTTCCCTTTGTCTATATTCATTGCCAACATTGTAATATATCTCTAATACATGAATAGATATACAATAAAATACATAACAACAAACAAAATGAGAACACCATGATTTATTTTGAATAGATGATCTTTTTGATAAACCCATTTATAGGAAATAAATTATTAATCATGGGGTTCTTCAATATCTTCATTTATTGGATTATTCATCAATAATCAATAAAAAACATTTTTTTCTGTAAACCAATTTATGGTTGAGTGGGAACCACATAATTTTTGAATAATAATTTAAAAAACCCACAAAAAAACTTCATATTTTTTAAAAAATCACATGCCAACCACAAATGTTGTGGTACTCCACAAAATTCAAATTTCAAACAAAGATTCCATTCCACCAAAAAGGGCTGTGAATTGAGAGATAACTTTTTCCTTCAGCTGTGAAAACTAATTCATCCAAACACACCATCGCCATCCACAACACTAAAAAAAATCCCTACCAAAAACTTTCCCCTCCTCATCACAGGAATCAATATTTCCATGCATACAAAAATTCACTAGATAAACAAAAGAAATCAAAACCCCGCCAGATTCCATCAAAGTCATTGATCAGAATCAACAAAATCAAAGATAACTTCTAGTGGTGGAATAAAAATAAAAACTATAATTGGATTTGCACATAATAGAAAATGAGAAAATCCATTGATGTAGCCACCATATTTGCAGTCACTAAAAAAAACTCATCCATAAAAAATAGAACAAAAAAAGAAAACATCGCTGATGAAAAGAATAAACTCCATTACTGAACACTATTTTTTTCATGAGGATGAAATCCAAAAACCAACAAACCAGACCATCATGAAAAACTGAGGACAATAGTAATCCATTTGATGCTCCACCATCATCAAATCCAAAACATCATAATGACAAACATAATTCAAGACCAAAATACACCACCATTATTAGAGAAACACTAGTTAATAAAGAATTACCAAATTAAAACCATCAAGGAAAACTGAAACCCAAATTCACAAGATAACAAACATGATTCATGACTATTGGGATAAGGATTCTGGAGCCACATTTCTGAGATGCACCCTTGAAACCAAATGCATCATCCCACACTATCCCAATACTAATAAAAACACAATCATACTAGGCCATGATGGAGTCCAATACAACAGGAAATGAAAAAAGAGCAGATATGGGAGAAAATTCTAATGGTATATCCAACTAACATCATTACCAACTTAATCCTAAACCACTAGAGCACCTTAAGTTGAAACTAAAATGGGGTTTTTCTTGAAGGTACATGAGATAAGATTATGGAAGCAATAGTTGGGGAACATCAAAAGCCATAGAGAAACCGAGAAACACAAAATAACAATAGAAAGGGAGATCAAATGTAAAGATAGGAAATAACCCTAAACAAAGAGGAATCCATTTAAAATAAAAGAATAAAATAGAGAGCCACCCACTATGAAGGCCGGTGTAAGGGATATTAAGGAGAAGGAAAAAAGACACCATGAGAGGGGAGGAAGTGTAAGTGAGATGGGAGGAAAATAGAATACCACAAAGGGATAAGGCTCCACCAATGTAGAAAAAGAGGAAACTGTAGATCTAGAAAGAGTGCAAGTTATTCCTAGAGATAAGGATTCCATTTTTAGTGAAATAATCAACACATATGGATATTCTTACTTTTTAAAAACAAACACAATCATCACCACCATAATCCATTGGGATCATAAATCTCCCAATTTATGTTTTTTTAAGTACCATTAAATATTTGAGATAAATAAATATGAATATTTTCATAGTAGTTCATATTTTATTCCCACGTATTGATAATAAATATAATGGTTTTAGAGTAACAAAATGTTATTATAATCTCTTTATTTAATCATGATTGTAACTCTATCTTCTTACTATTAATTAAATGTATACATTATTTACTTTATATTCGGATGACATCACATTTTTGAGGAAATTATCCATAAAATAATAAACTCTAGGTATACTTGAGAAATGATCAATGTAGAAAACAATGGAGATTAATCTAGACCTAAAAAACGTCAATAAATAATCTTGTATTTGATACCAACATAGAAATCCTTTTCTTGTAGTTATTACAAAAATTATTTAGATTTTCTCCTACACTCATCTCAACAAAAATATTAAATAAAATCAATAAAATCAAGATAATCTCCACTTCATGTTATTTTTTTTCTTATCTAGTTAAACATGTTCAATTATATAAAACCAGAATTTATTTAATCCAAAATAAGGATAGAAGAGGATGATAAGTACACCTTAAATTTACTTATAATACTTCTAGAAATACATCCTATTCCATTATCTGGAATAAGTTAACTTGAAATGAGTTAATCAAAATTTAAAAATTCCTCCCATGTTACTTTCAAAAATTAGACTCTTACTTTCATTGTTTTTGGTATGATATCTTTAGAAAACCTGTTTTACTTTTACCTAAACATATTATCATCATCCAAGAGATTGTTACACTCCATGAATATTTCTTCATTCCAAAAACATAATTATAATCCTAAATAAAGGAAAATACTAGAACATCCTTGAATTTCAAAGTCAGGTGATATAAAAATTTCAAGATACTATTCATCTTCTCCCCCATAAATGGATAAACTCCATAAACTCTTCATCATAGATTTTATTCCTTACAAATGAACTCTAATTACAACTTTTTTATGTAAAATGTAAAATTTAATGAGTTAATATGATAACAATTAAATAACAACATGATTTATAATAATTCATGATTCATGATTCCATAACATAATTATCATTTCTCCCCTATATGAATAACCTTCATGCCAACTTAAAAAATAGGGATAATATATATGAGAATAGGTGTATTTTACTTTCCCTCATAGTGAGAGAAACATGGTTGAGAGTTGATATTCATATATCTAAAAGCATTATATTTAGATTTATCTTTGTGGTAATTATTTTTGATTACCCCCCTTTAACTTTCCAAACATGAATATCCTAGGTTAACATGGTATTATTCTTTTATATATCACTCTCTTTTTGTGGAATTGACTTTTTCACTCAAACTATCATGGAAAATTAATTATATTATGTTTTTTATATCATCTATGATAATTATAATAGGGCTAGATAAATATTCACGATTTAATTAAGAACATGCTCAGATTTATTGGATCATTCATTTGATTTATTAAGAGTTGTTAAGTTAACTTTTTTAGAAAGAAATCATGGAATTGAAATTGAACTCCATAGATGTATTCCACCAAACCAATCCTTTTATTTCATTCTTCAATGTTGTTTCTTTATTGTTTCATCTACCTTCTTTAAAAGCTAGTTTTCATTGTGTTCTTGAAATTATCCATCTTTTGGAAATTACATAAAAAATATAATAATCTCATTTATGGTGTAACATATTTGACAACATTCATTTTGGGTGGGTCTTGCTTAGTGCTTTTATTTTTTCTACAACCTAAGGAGAACTCCTTAAGAACCTTTATTTTATTCGTCAAATTTTTTATTCTTATTATTTCAATAAAACATAAATGATTCTTGGTAGATATAAAATATCACTCAACATCACAATTACCACATTTTTTACAATTTATATATAAATTATCAAGAAATTAAAATATATCTTTATTTGATAGATTTAATATCTTCTAGGTATATTTCTTGAATGGAGTTAGATTTCCATTTATTTTAACGTTTCATTATTAGTATAGACATTTTTTATATTTTAATTATTTACAAGTTATTACAATATCCAATATACTTAAAACACAAAATTTCTGTCCTAACAATTTCTAATAAACCATGATTTGGTATTTTTAATGAAATTATATCCATCATGAACCCATTTATATTTTTGGGTGAAAACATTTTTCCTTTAAACACCATATGGGGTAAAACTTATTCTACCCTCTCTCATATATACCTTTTATGATGTGGTAGTTTTGTTACTAATTTTTTCCACCCATATATATATATATATATATAGAATTTAAATTATAATGTCCACATTTCATGGAAAAAATATTAGTGAAAAAATATTTTAGAGAATGGTTTGCCTTTTATTTGTGATATTATAGTGGATTTATATCAAGATAGTTTGAAACTCTTTTTTCCACAAGAATGAAACTTTTTTATGATAATAAAATTATTAGATTATTTAATGAAAACAATTATTCTCATAGTAGTTTTGGAAGATTTAACTTATGTTATATCAATACTTCTAACTTTTGAATTATAAATCAAGACACTTTTGAGATTATTATTTTTTTCATCCCCAAGAAATATTACTCTTTCACCATTAACTATTTAATATTTCATTTTGGACTTCTTTCGTCTTACTCCTTTATTATAGAGAATTTTTAAGATCCTTAACTATTTTTGACTTGATATCCAACTAATAATTCTTAACATCAATGATATATTTATGAGAGTGTACAGATATTATCCTCACTGATTTTTCTTATTATAGATTTCTCACCACTTTTACATTGAAATATCTATTCATAAATTGATAAATGATAATTATATAACAGTGAAAACTTTTATTCAACATAGATGATTTTGATAAGAGTATTTCAATTTTTAAACTTCTAATCCAATTACTTTTCTACTATATAGGATTTCATTTCTAACTTGGATTTTTTATCATATAGTCATTTAATAAAATCATGTATAAATAAGGAAACTTAAATATGGTTATTTTACAATTAATCCATAACTTTAGAGTAAAAAAACTAAGTTATTTAACAGCCACACACTCTCCTCAGCCTGAAATTTACTCTTCAAGATGATAATTATCAATTGATTTGGAAAAATATTTTGACTTTCATCAACTTTAACTAGTGGTGTATCCTCTTTCTCCTCACACAAAAGAGTTACTTTTATAAGCCTTTTTGGCTTACAAATTATTTCTATATTTAGATTTTTCTCTATATTATCTCTTTTTTCACTGATAGGGAACTTGAAAATTTATTCAAATGTTTTTATTTGATAACACATAAAGTTCCTAGTGATCTAGTGAAATCCAACTTAGAGGGTGGATGGGTGAATCAATGTGATATATGTTTTCTGGAATTTATTTCACTTAATTTACTCAAATGTTTACACACATTTGGATGAATTAATATCATATATATCTTGAAATAAAACATACCAAATTTGATATAGATATAAAATTGAGAACATCATTTAATATTTTTATAATTTTTACCCCGGATGTGGGTGAAAACATCCTTACTATGTTTAGGTCTAGTTCAACACACCTATGATTAAATTATATTTTAAAGTGAATAAAATTATAGAAGGTATATTCCTTGACCAACATGTATGGAATGTAAAATACTTAACCTATGAAGAATGTATATGGGGAAGGTATAATCCTTAACTTTGAAAACTATTTCCAGATAATTATATTCCAACATTGACTATAAAATATCCTTCTAGTTCATAATGTTATTCTGAGCTTCCCATTCATGAAAAAGTTATTCTTTAATTTTTAAGATGTCACAAAATTAATATAATATATCTTATTTCATAACATCAGGAATTTAATTTAAAATGAATGAAAAATATCATAAGCTTTCAGACTAGTCTTATTTTATCAAATTTATTATGATCAGCCTAAAAATAAGCAATTTTATCTAAGTTTTATTTGTACTCAACTGAATCAACTCTTATTTTGAACAAATATAATTTTTAAATATATATTCCTCTATAAAATTTGATATATGGAAGGTACATGTTGATTGTCTCACTTACTTCCTCGACTCAAATGATCTTTTGAAATGTGAAATCTAAACTCTTGATTTTTCTTTAACTCAAATGATCTTATAGAGGCACACAAGCCTTATCCCAGTTGGTGTGGAATCCTTAAGTGCATCCACGAGAACTAGTTTAGAAACCAGGAGGAGGCATAATTCTGGGTTACTGTAGAATAACTATAGCAGGTAATGTTCAGTATTGTAGCAGACAAAACTATCCACCTTCTACCACTAGTTTGGTCTTAGAGTCCTTAAGGCCTTCGGGCCACGCATGACTTTAGGTTAGTAAGGATTCTGGGCCACTTTTAAGGCCTTCAGGCCACCTCAAGGCCTTTGGGCCACATGATTAGTGCAGTTTTCCCAGACATACTCTACAAAAAAAGCAGCAGAACCAAAGGAGGATTCAGAGCAAGGACACTAACCAGAGAAGAAACAAATGGATTTAGAAGAATGAGATGGTATGGATACGCCAAAGGGGCTAGCCTATGCTTGCACAAGAATCCTAGCCAGACGACCATGCGAAGGTGGAGATTTATCATCATGATGCAAATGTTGGGAAGTGGTAGTTCATTGATGTTATAGTATGATTGAATTCCTTAAGACCATTGGGTCATGTAATCTCTGAAGTCTACGATCCATGTAATCTCTAAACCTATGGGCCATGTAAGGGTTCCCCCTCATACCATAAAAATAGGGGTCATCAAAAATCAATAAAAAATGAAGGCCTTCGGGCCATTCGAGAAAATTATCATATAAAACATTTAAGAGAAAAAATCACTTCTTCATAGATTGAAATGATATTTTGGAATATGAATATTTGAATCTCAAAATATCCCCAAATTAATGAATTTACAACAGATATGGGTTTTCCACTCTAGGTTACATCAGACTCTTATTTTACTCATATCTCCTCCTTTTATAGATGATATAGTGTTTTGTTTCCATTGAAGGTCGAGCAGAATAATGGCTCGATGGGAAATAATAAATCTATACCTTTTAATTAATTAAAGGGATGAAATTGTAAAATGATTTAATATCATGTTATAATTTAAAAATTCACATCCGGTTTACTATATTTTCTTCTATTGAAAATTTGGGGTGAATGATTGATTTGGGGGGGGGGGGAGGGGGTTGAATATTGATTTAAAATCATTCACTTCAGGTTTACTATTTTCTACTATCATGGAATCACCAAATCTCTCCCTTGTTCATAATGGATCATGGCCATACTTTCTAAGGGTTGGTGGTAACTTGGGGTTTCAATCCCAATGAAACTTATGAACTCACAATGATCGAGAGTATGGTAGGTCAGGCTTATCACACCCTTTTGAAGGGAATTATTTATTACAATAGGAATATCTTGTTGATTTAGGATATATTCATTAATCTCTTCCAAATATCGATACGTGTTTGGATTCCCTAATAAAATTATCAGGTGTTGATTTCTTCTATATTTAAAGTCCAAACTATTAATGAGACCACCGATATGTATAAGAGGTTCTCTATTAGTTTCCCATTATTTCTTACCAATTGTTAGATTTTTATGTTTGGAAGTGATATAACTAGGCACTCTAGAGTTTAATGGAGTCTAGGGATGCAATTGGTGTTTTGAGGATGGTATTGGACCTCTAAAAGGTGTCACATGTATCCTATAAAAACATTTATCAAAACCCACATAGTTTATTTGGGTTCAATCCATGAAGTTCAATTTCATGTGGAAATGATGTATATGGTGGAACATAAGAATTATATATGGATCTCGAACCTTAAGATGTAGTCCTACATATTCTAATTATAATAAGAATCAGAGCCTTTATATTTTGGTATTCCCTTAATATGTTGATGGGAAGGGAAAAGTAATTAATGTCGACGAGGATTATTTCCCTAGATTTTACAAATATTAGTAATCCTTTTTGGCTTAGACCACAGTGGATACCCATGTGAAGAGGAATTTGAACCATGTCACTGATTGAGGCTTACACAACAATGTTTCCTAATTTGAGTGAATTTTATAATGCTAGTGATATGATTATCACAAATCCCTAAGCCCATGTGAGTCAAGATCAGTGTGACAGAAAAGTGATAGTGAGTAATTAGACTCACTATATATGGATATGAGACCTATGCAATGGGGCGAACCTGATGAAGTGTTTGATATTGATATCGAACCTTATAAATAATCCTATATAATGTACTTATATCTAGAATCAGTGTCCTCCTAGTTTAATTATTTTTCTAAACCAACTAATGGATGGGGATGAATGATAGACCCATAGTGGGTGGGTCATACAAAATGAAATATTTGGGAATTACACAAAATTGGATGCCCATATTGATCCCATTTGCTATCATTTGATAAAAAATGAAAAATTATAGACTCATAAAAGAGTTTTCATCCCATGATCTAGAGTGTTTTGGATATGGAGGGGCTTACTTGAAGGTTCATTCCAATTAAAAGATATCAAAGCATTACCCTATAGAATAAATAGGGTGGTTATCATTTGTGGCATGAGTATTTGATAATGGGTGCACAACACTAGTCTATTATGGAAACTTCCAATATGAAGGGGAAATGCTTAGTGAAAGACTCATTGTTTTGGATTCACATGGATTGAATGCATATAAAAAAGTATTAATGATAGACAAGGATGACATGTTTTGGGGTGTTGGAGAGACATGTCGAGGGTGTCTTCCAAACATGTTCATAGTTATCTTCTTGAAATAAACATGGGTCTTTGAGATATTGAATATGACTTGTACAAAGGTTATCAAATGGTCAAACTAATAGGGCCATAGGACTTCGCACGAACCCGATAACACATATAGAGTATAACACATGATTTTATTAAAAAGTCCAGAGGGAGTCACATGAAATGAATGAAATATCTAGAGGACATCACATGATCTGGGTGACATGTCTAAAGGACTTCACATGACCCATCTGAAATTTTTGTTGGAGTTTTCATGAACCATATGACATGTTCATAAGGCTTCACATGATCTTCCGATCATGTCTGGATGACTTCACGTTACTTGGATGAGATGTCAAAAGGTCATCACTTTATTAATGAATAGATCATGAAAAGAACATGATCCAATCATGTATAAAAACAATCTCTATTTTCACATGATGATTCCATCATTTTCTGACTTTATTTCATAAACGTGTCAATGTTCTTTAGATGTTGGCCAATTGAGGCCACAAGCAACCAAGTTTACAAGTTGAAACTACTTCAAATGATCCAACCAACATGTTAGGAATCCTTCACGTGTTCAATGGAGGGATCATAAAAATTGTATAAACATGAAATGTAATCCATTAAGTCATTCCCAAAGTTTACCCGGAGGAATACTCTTATGATTTATTGTCTCTCCACCTCAAGAAGTCCTCTCTCACCTCTACAATCTTAGGTTTGCATTTTTTTAGTGTCAGTGGGTGGGTGAGATTTATTAGCATCACCTCCTAAGATATACTTTTCTTCACATGGTTCTTAAATTTAATATATGATAATGAGTTGGTGGAGGGAGAATCACATCATGAATTTTTCAAGAACCCAGCCATGGGTCATCCATGACGTCATATTTGCATCATGTGATTAAAAGAGACCACATGATTATTCCACTATTTCCATATTTATAGAACCAAAAACATGAAAAATAGATTTCTAATAATAAACTTGACGTGTAAAAATTCCTTTTCAAGATCAGTCTGATATTTTTGTGGCCCTTTGGGAGATCATGATGGAATGTTAGAGGGCCTTCACATGATCGAGAAAGACTTGTCTAGGGCCCTTCGCAAGATCAAGATGGATTATAAAAGGTCATTTTTGTGATCAGTAAACTGATCATGAAAGGAATATAATAAATTCATATAAAAAATATTGTACCTCTTCTTCTCAAAAATTCATTGTCTTTTTTATATTTTATTTTATAAATCCCATGATATTTGCACATATATTATTTATCAGGGCATCACGTGATCAAAAGAACATGACTGATTTCCTTCACATTAAAAAGATGACATGTCTAGTGGCCTTCACATTATGAAGAAATAATGTGCTTGTGGATTTTCATGTGATCAATGGACTTCATAAAGAATGAATTATCCCTTCACATGATAATCAACATAACAACATTTAACCTGAGGCTACCACATTTTTCAACAAATATTTTATAAAGGACTTAGGTGATTGTTGGGCGTCTGTTAATTAAAATGTCTTATGATTGGGGTAATTTACCTATAAGCCTTCAAATGATCATTAGAACGTGTCTCAAATAATTGACCAGATCAGGAGGTCTAGTCAAAGGGTTTTTTAGTGATCATGAACAGATCCTGCAAAGCACATGACCCATTCAGGTGATGTCGTTAAGGTCACACGATTCATATGTCCCAAGTTCCTAATACCCATGCGTCCATGCTTATCCTTTATTATCTATATATTGAAAATAATACCTATGATTCATGTAGGTTTATAATACTAAAATAGTTGATTTTAATTTAACAGGTGTAAAAACAATTCACCCCTCATAAGTGAGGATTGAAAGAACAAGGATTAGTTTTGAGGAAAGTAAATTACTAATTAAGTACCTTGGGATTCCAATGGTCTATATTCTGAGTGGATTTTAGTATTTTGTAAGACCTTTTTTATTCCACATAGGTTTTTTAAATAGGAGATTGAGGTACCATTCATTTCACTGGTTATTTGGACCTCTATTGCTCTTGTGATCTCATCTCTAGTGTGGCCTCTTCTTAAGACCACTTTAGGTAATCTATAATATGATCCCATTGTTTGAACTCTCTATGTGACCTTATCTTGATGTTTTATAAATAATAAATGAACCAATCCATGGTAATTTACTCAAGGCCTAAGGCCCATCCTTAGCTATGGGGTTGTATCATATGATTCGAATGATCTATCAGAATCTTTTCCTGATCGCTAGATCATTATATGATTCATGGGACCTTATCATGGCCATGTGATTCCAAAATTAAAATATATCATTAAATTTTGTCTATAATAGTTGTTCCTGGGATGTGAATGAGCTTTATGTCAGTCCAGTGACCTTATAATGATTACATGATTTGTGAGGCTGTCAATGGATCATGTGATTCACATGATGCTTCCCAAGTCATGAGAACTACTTTAATTTTCACACATATACCAAATCTATTCCTTCTTACATTGTTTTTACATGCCTATTATCTATTTCTTATTACTTAATCAAGATGGGTTCAAGGAAGGATGTTGTTGAGTCTATGGATTAGAACAATTCTATGGTTTCTAGTGTGGACACTGACCATTATTTCATCACTCAATCATCAAAGAAGACACTATTAGAATTGATGGGGATACATCTCTTAGAATATCACCTATCGAACTACTTACCCATTTATGGGTTAATCATTTCAAATGATGCTCTCATCCTTACACAACAATCAGATATCACACCCCCTTCTTTGGTAGTAAGGACCCATAATAATTTTAGAGAACGTATCTATTATATAGGACACATCATTTACTAGAAAAAAATGATTGGATTTGAATTTGTTAAATATTATGCATACAAATTTTTGAGGAAGACATCATGAATAAAATTATAACATCCATATTTAGTAATGAAAAATGCAGAAATCTATTAAAAATAATAAGTATGGATGGATTCTTTGATGGGACCTTCAGTTAGAAGGGAGCTTGGGGATTGATTGGGGATGGCCCTTCTGGGTGTAGCATATTGATACCTAATTTTCCACTGACTTAAAACATATTGGGATATATGAAGTTTTTTTATCTTAAACCATCAATTATTATAATAAGGGTTGATGGTGGACCTGTTTAGTTTGAGGATTCTATATACGATAACATTTTATCTCTCAGTGATGAAGTCAAAATCAGTTTTTAGGAAGCCGAACAATTTTATGGAATGCTAATTTTAGTAAATATTTATGGGTCCTTTCTCCCTACATATTCTATTTACATTGTTGAAGAGAGGAACCCTCCAATTTTAGGTAGTTGATTTGGATGGTTATAAAGGCCCTTCGGAATCGCCCATTTCTAGGGGTGGAAATTCCGTTTAAGATGTGGGACACCTTTTTTAAAAATATATATTGTTATAAAAATGATCTCAAGAAACTACATGATTTCCCATAAAAGTTTTTCCATAAGGATAAAGGTTCCTACTAAACCACAGTTGAAGATGGTTCGTTCAATAACCAGAGGTGGGAGGTGGTTCTTGATATTGACTGATCCATTCAGTTTAATAACTTTCTTTCCATGTACTTGAGTAGGTACCTTCACCCTACCTGAGATAAGTGTGGAGATAAAATTTCAACCTTTTTGATGGTGGAATACATAGAAGGGGGAAGGAATGTTGGGTAGTCCATTCCTATGTTTTCCATGATATACCACCTCGTTAGAGATATTTGTATGGGAATATCCCCACAAAGAACCTATGGACCCTTATTGGGTGTATGGGGTTGTATGGGGGCTCAAATAGGTTGATATAAATATTGGAGTTCCTAAAATAACCCTAGAATCTATTTTTGTCCCTTTTTATAGTGATATAGTGGGGTAATTCCCTTCACATTTAAGAAATAGAAAATTTGGATCTACCTAAATCATTATAAATGATTACCTTTCAATACTTATGGGATTCCCATTGATAGTATAATTGAAAATAACAGAGGTGACTCTATGGAATTAAACAACACTATTGTAATTCATGAGGTAATCCTTTCAACCCAAATTGACGAAAACATTATCTATGAGTGGTATGCACCCTATCAATTCGAGAATCAGTTTTGATTTATTTTAAAAATGTTCCATGACCCTCATTATGTTCAATTTGAATCTCACCCATTGGTGGATCTTAGATTCTAGTCAATGTTTTCCAGAGAGGATAATCATATTCAGCTATAATTTCCTCCAACTAATGATGATATTAGTCTATCTTAATTCTCTATCAAGACTTGAATTCACTCATACTCGAATAAGAAATTATCCACATTAGTACCTAAGGTTGTAAAACTACCATTGATATCCAAATCCAATTCAAGGAGAAGAAAGAACCTTGTTTCTAGTAAACCAACAACATCATAGATATCTCATATGTAAGTGATTAATCTAACATTTGTTCCATAATGAGGTGAAGTGTGATCTTATGTAGTTGTAATGAGCATGGTGCATGTAAGTGAGGCCTCATCTGTACTGGAATTTGCCACTGCATTTTAGTAATGGAAAAAATAGAGGGAAATGAACATCAATACTGAAATCTGGGGGATACAGAACTAGGAAGAGATATACTTAGAGTTAATTTCACCTATTACCTATCCCGTAGGTATATCATTCAGACACCATCCCACTAAGCACGAGTCCATACTTTGAAAAATTGACATTTCATTTGAATGTTTGATGGGACAAATCCACTTCTCACCCTAAGTGCAACAGAACAACTTCGACATGAACTACCTCGGGGTTCCTCTATCTTATGGTTGTATCAAAAGAGATCTCTTTGAGGGGGTTACAGACTGGTTGCTGGGAAGAATCTATAACTGGAAAACTAGGTTTCTATCCTTTGGTGAGAGAGTTACCCTGATCAATAATGTCCTATATTCAATTCCAATGCATACTTTCTCTATCATCCAACCACAAAAGGCAACTGTGGATAAGATGGAAAAGGCCCTCACAACCTTCCTGTGGGATGCCAATCACGCAGGCCAGTGCCATTGGGCTTCCTAGGCTAGACTGGAAAAACCAACTGAGGATGGGGGAGTGGGGCTACGCGATCTCACGATCACCATGCAAGGCATGCAGGCATGTTTAGCATGGGATATTGTGGCAGGGAACTCTTTATGGGCCACTCTATTCAAAGGGTGATATGGGGATCTGGAGATGAGTAATAATGAGCATAGGGTTCGGCCCTCTAGACTGGGCAGGAGCATGCTGGTCTTCCTTGAGGAGCTACGTGGCTCAGAGAGGTGGATAATTGGAAGAGGGGACGTCGGCTTTTGGAAAGACAACTGGGTTGGGGAGTGATTTTTTTCTCAAATTCCCTTCACTAGATATCACCTTTAGGGAGGCCTCTAGATATCCAGCAATCATCTGTTCAGTCCTTAGCCAAGAACAGAGGAAGGTGTTTGATAATATCTGCCTTAATGAGGAAGTCGATTGTTTCTGCTTTACGGGATCAATATCGGGTCGGTTTTCCACTCGGAGATATAGGGAGTGGAAGAAGATGGAGGTTAGCCCTGGGAATGGCTCGGAGAGAATATAGTGTAAGGAGACCCCAATAAAAATGAATTTTCCGGTCCGGTGTGTCTGCAACAGATCCCTCCTGATAGAGGAAAATTTCCAAAGAAGGGGAATATCCCTGGAATCCCGCTACTTCTGCTGCAGAACACCGAAGAATGAATCGACTACTTATCACTTTTTCCAGAGTGACTGGGCGGTGGCTTTTTGGAATATGTTCACTCCTCGGGTGTGTGCTAGCTTCAAGCTTTTATTCTTCCAGGATCTCCTCTCCTCATGGTTTTTCAGAAGTCCTAGCAGCAACTCAGAAGGTAAGGTACGCGCATGTATTCTTGCAGCAATATGCTGGATCATTTGGGAGACCAGAAATAAGGAATATTTGGGATCCCGGAGCTCGATCTCTATGCTACAGTTGAGAGTTAAGTTGCTGGTTTATGATATGGTCTCCCTGTTGAGAATCGATCAATGCTCAGACTCGGTGCATAATATCCTGGGTATACCTTGTGGTACAGAATGGTTTGGAGGGCAATGGGTTAGATGGAAACCTTCATTCAGTGGGCTTAAATTAAATGTGGATGGGTCCTTCATGCATGGAACGATGAGAGGCGGTGGGGTTTTACATGATTTTGGAGGCTCGGTTCACCTGGCCTTTAGTGTCACCTTTGGGATAGGCAATTCATTGGGGGTGGAGGCTCAGGCCCTTCTTACGGGGATGCAGGTATGCAAGAGAAGTGGTATCCAAGTGTCGGAGGTGGAGACAGATTCAGAAGTTTTGGTTACTCATGTACGGGGTGGGACAGATGCACCTTGGGAGCTGGCTTATATCATCAGGAGGTGTAGCATGGAAACCAACCAAGGACAGATCATACAACATATCTGGAGGGAGGGAAATTTTGTTGCAGATGCGTTATCAAAGTATGGAAGTCCCAAGGAAGAGCCCGTTATTTATAGAAGAATGGGCACTATGCCTCTTGGGTGCAGGTCTTTTGTGATGAGGGATGCTTTAGGACCGCACTACTTTCGACCCCCTTGAATGATGGGGTTGTTTGTGTCCTTGTAAGTGTCTCTGGACATGGAATTTTTTTTTCACTTATAATAAAAAAAGAAATATTACTACTATTGAGATCATGATAGTGTATTTTGTATTTCAATTGGCATGGTAGGAAGATAAAGGGGACCTGTCACTTCAACCATCTCTGGTATATTCTATAGGGGGTAAAGATACTGGATCTTATTTATTTGATAATCAGGGGACTGATGAAAAGGGATCCCTAGGTTAAATATAGATAATTAGGGTGGTAGTTTTTGTTCACAAGACATCAAATTCTACACCATCATTTGTACCATCCTTAACACCTTCATCTTCATCTCCTTATATGGAACCTTCCTCAAAGAGGAAAAGAAATAGATTGTTCTATAAGTCATAAGAGGTTTCTATCCTAGAATTATTGAGTAATGGTAACACATTTTTTATAATTATTTCGAATCCATTTTATAAGATTATTATAATCTATCAAAAGGTTCATGTCCCTATTGATCCCATATAGATGAAAAAACTTATATTCATCGGATAATTTGTGGGATTTATTCTACTATAGAAGAAAATATGATGCTGAGACCAGTTCATCAAGGTGTGTAAATGGTCAAGGATTCCGCACACTATGATTCTATATCTTCCACTGATGTTACAAAAGATCTTATATTAGACCCAACATAAGAAAATTCACTTTTGGAGGAGGTTTATATAGGTAGTATTTTTATACTAAGTTTTCCTTGATAGAGGATTCTATAGGTGAAGGTGATCACTTTTTCAGAGACCAAATATATTTTCCAATTTTGATTATGTAACCTTAAAATTTATTCCCTCTAATATGACTTAAAGGCAAAAAAAACTATGGCGATGGATAAAACATCAGTAGTTCCACCAAGTCATTGGTCACAATAGAGAATCTCTTCTTCTACTGAACACAATATTAGGAAAATAAATATTTCTAGTGATGCTAATGAGAAATGCATGTTTCCAATCATGATCATGACCTTTGACTATCTGACATCATCATATTGATCACCTGTTGATTGATAATCAGCCATGCCTCTCATTATATTACCATCACCTTGGGACTCATAGATCTTGGTTACCTATTCAAAATTCCCCCACCTTGTCCACAATTATTGAATCTAGATCTATACCAAATTCACTACGGGATGTGAACAATATTACCTTTCTTAGAGACATAGTCCCACACTATATTTTTATTCGTGTGTTATGCATAATTCAAGGCACATGGTATGTATATGTTCCTAAAAATATGCGGTGAAAAGTGTGGTGGGAAATTTAGAGTCTTATTTCAGAGGTCCCCTTGGTAGGGTTGAAGGAATAACTATTTCATAAGAGATATATGTTTACTGTCCTTAGATATAGGGCATTTTATTATAAATTTCTTCATTAATAGATGAAGTAAATGATACTAGTAAGGGAATAAAAGAGGGACCAAGAGTTTAGATTCATACCATTGTCGAATTCATATTCAGTAAAATAATGTTGGGATGAGGCCCTGAGTGATGCTTCCTTGCTTGTGGTGGATGTAACAACTCATCAAAACTAAATCAATACTGGGAAGGAAAAGATAAGCCTATTGTAATAAGAAATCAATAATCTTCAGAATGAACTATCTCAGTTACATTAAACACTGTAAACCTTATAGAAAACTATATTAGAGAAGCAGGGGATCCTTGATTTGGATGAGAAGACCAAATTTTATATTGATGATAGGGAGGAATTATTATTGTGGGTTATAGAGGCAGAAACTAAATTGTTTTATCAATTGAGACAATCCATTTACTTCCTAGAGAAAAATTTAGTGGGGCTCAAATAATATTTTAAGAAAATGATTTAAGGGGAATGTATTTTTTTACGATCATCATTTTATTATGAGGATTCATGGGATAGACTTTATGATGTATATATTATTCCATCATCTACACATTATCAATGTATTAAACATTTCAAACATTATATATTGATTTTAGGATTTACTTAACTATCATGTTTGTTGTATTTGTTTTACTTAGTATCATATAGATCACAGAAAACTTCTGTCCATTTTCTAATACCATGTAAACCAAAATTCCTAAATTTCAACTCTTATATCATAAGATAGATCTCTTGAGTGTTTCACATGATTGATTATTAACATAAGAATCCTCATTGATGTATTGGACCTGGTTGTTCTGAGATTAGCTAGTTTAAATGGATAATTTGGGCAAACATTTCATTGATTAAAAGTTATCTAATTTTTCCTAAGTTAGTGTAATTAGCAAGCATAGCTTGATTTTTTTCTCGGGATAGACAATGATTCCAATAAGATTTTTATCAATTATTGTAGATTAACCAAACTTTTTCCTTCATCAGTTGACTTAGTAAGCAAAGATTTATTTTTTCTAAGGATAGATAATGATCCATACAATATATTGATTTCTTATAATATTTTTATATTTACTTTATGTGAGTAAATATTAGTGGCCATGGACTTGAATTTTTCATAGTCTACCCTTTACGAGATTTCTACCTGAAAAGTTTTGTTCCTTTTCCATTTCATAAGTCCCGAATATTTCATCAACCAAACAAATTTTGTGACCAACGAGCAGAGAATTGAAATTTTCCTAGGGTTCTATTTATGTGTTTTCAACATGGTGAGTATTTTTTCTCTTTTAATTGGATATTTAAGCTTTTTCAAACTAGACCATTGCTAATGTTTAGAGTTTTATATCACATACCATCTGATGCTATTATTTAGGGTCTTCTAGCTCATACCATCTCTTTATGTAGTGTATGGTGGTAAATAATGGACTATCTATTACTATAGTTTAGGGTACACTTGATCAAACCATCAATTTTTTATAATTTAGGGTCTTCTAGCTCAAACCAACTATTGTTGGCTGTGAAGGATGAGCATTCATGAAGGGTTCGAAAACCCTTTATTCTTTCTAGGATTCTAAAGAATGAGTATGAATGAGGCATTCTAATACCTAACATTATTATTGCATATTATGAATATATAATGTTCATGATGGGTTGTTACATCTCGTGTCCTTGTAGAAATTATAAATGATGGGTATCCATGATGGGTGGTGACACCCTACATCCTGGATGTGATCCAATTTGATGTATGATTCACAGTATTAGGGATAGTAAATCATCCTGGATAGTTGAGATATGTGTTGTGTAAACCACCTGTCTAGAATCTTGATCTGGTGAATATGGAATGGGGAAGACATGCTAGGGATGACTGTAAAATACTATAAGAATCTGAGTTCCACCACGATGTTCTTGGGTATTATGAGGATCACATTACCTTTATTGTAAAGAGGATATGACTCTATTTAATGTGTCAAATGACCTTATGAATGATCCAATGGGGATTACATGCATGGGAAAGAAGAGTTACTCCACTCATTTCCAATGGCAGTGAAATATTTTTAAAAATTCAAACATTTAGACGATGAAGTAACATATGTAGAACAATGTTATCAAAGAAGTGTTTCAGTACCATAGGAATGTTTAGTTTATGTTTGGGAATCTCATTCCATGAAACATAGGGTTTCAGTTCACATGGTGTGGGCCACAAAAATGTTCAATAATGTAATATAACATTACTTCTTCGATAATGGGAACAATACATGGTGAAGTAACATGAGGGAGGTTAAAATCACTTTGATAGTCTGGTTATGGGGGTTGTAAATCATGATATAGGAATATATAAGTTACCTAAAAGTGAGGGATAGTGGATACAGGTAGACCATTATTATTGGTGGAAACAAGTATAGAATTTATCTAGGACAACATCTTATGGATTTAAGGGGGAAAGTTTCTTTGGGGCCAAAAAAACCACTAGGTACAATCCCCAAGGTGTTAAATTATTCACTAATGAATCATAGTGGGACCCATTATAGAAGTTTTTCCCTATTACCAATATACTATAGGGTAAATCTAGGAGAAATGTATTGAGGCTATGGGTTTCTGAGAGAAGTGTATCATCTCAAGAAATCAGTGAGTGTTTGCTCATATTTTAATACATAAAGGTGATTTGTGAAAAATATAACATTCAAGAAGGGTTTGGGAAACCTAAAAGTTGTGTTTCTACCTAGGGAACTTGTTATCACTATAAAGATATTTGAAAAATGATTATTCTATCCTTTTCTTAGACCAGGGGGTCCAATAAACATGGATTAGATTTTACTAGGGCCACAAGATGGGACCCATGAGCATTATGCCTTTTTTATTTTAACTCTTACTTTTAGTTAAACTTGAGAGATGAAGAGTTTACCAAGAATAAACTTGAATTTCACTCAGACAACCCTTTTTCCGGATGGACAAGTTTATGTCTCTTCCATTAGTATTTTAGCGTCTTGTGATTTGGACCATAAAAGGATAATGTTTATGGTAGTACAATATTGACCAAAGTTCATGTAGTTTAATGTCATGATGCACAAGGGCATAACCAATAGCATAATTGGTATTACCAAGGTCAAAAGTACTCCAACACCTTCCCTATAAGAGGATTAGAATGTTGTAAACTATTTAATAAGTTTCTCATATTATGAATGATGATATGAGAAAATAAAACCAATTATGATCATGAATCACTCCATGGGGAAGAGATCCTCTATGATTATGCCAATGATCAAAATAATTTCAGATTCTTTCCCCTGAGGCTGATATACCTCTCGTTGATGGGTGAAAGAACCTTATGTGTGATCCCATTAGGCTTACATACATGATCAAGTATAGCGGTCACCTCCCATCTGCAAGGTCCATGAATGGTTTAACAAAACTCAAGAAACTGAAGTCATGAATTGTGTTTTATTGGATGAGGTTCACAGAAAGATGATGAAAGAACTGTAGAATTTGGATGACCAGGTTTAGGGTCTTATGGTCGTTTGATAAGGAGAGATGATTATCAGTGATATTTATAGTTTAGTGTTATATAGGGTGTCCACTTCTATTTTAAAATTCATCATCAATTGATATATACATCTCTATTTTAGTTTTAACATCATGGTGTAAGGATATATGAACTAATGTTAAATTTTGTAAGATATCCTTAAAGATACTTTTTATTATTCAAGGTTTTATAGATATGAGAGGCAACCTTTATCCCCACATAATCTTACTATTGGTTATCCATATGCTAGCACATTTATCACAAATATCCATATCATGGGAAAGCCTGACAGAGGAATATATGATTTGTATATATAAAAAGAGATCCTATATGACTTATCCATATTTAAGCAGAGGCATGAGTAATTTTAAGGGATGAGCTTACCTAGTTTTACTTATAAATATTATATGGGAATTAATCATTCCATAATAATCAATTTTAAGTTGATCCATATCTATATATTTGAATCATATGAAAATGAGATGGGAAGATTATTTTTCCATCCATTAGTGAGTCTCAATATCAGGGTCGACTAAGGGGTCCTCTACAAATATCGGGTCTATACATAGGGAAAGGGTATTTCCATATTTCATTCTAGTGTGAAGATGAAATAATAATCTATGGGATATATTCGTGGACAAGATAGACCACTCTAAATAATTTTAAGTCTCACAGGATGAACCTTATGTATTGCAGTTGAATGTTTTGTTACTTCAATGTTTCCATGTAGTTTAATGTAATGTGACTAGAAAATTTTCATGAATTTTAACATCAAGTGACTAGGAAGTTATTTTTTATTTTATTGTCATGTGACTAGGATTTATTTCTAAGAGGAATGGATGACTATGGGAAATTGGGCCTTCATAGAGGATGCATAACATTGAGAGTATCTGAATATTCTTGAATATTTTGGTTATGTGAAGTGTAAATCATATCCCAAGAATATCAGAGTCAACTGGAGGTATATACATGTGGGTATAGTACAACCATTAATAATATAGGAATCTCATATTCAACACAATAAGGAAAGCAACTCTTATATTTAAGGGCCCCATCTCCTTTGGGACTAAAACAACCACTAGGTTCAAGATCCTATGAATTTCATTATTCACCATCAAATGCTTTTAGGGACTCTTTTGATTAACCAGTCTGGGTTACCTTTTTTATATGGTATGATAAGGATCGAGGGAGCCTAATGTCTATGGGGTTCCAAGATAAGGATATAAAGTTGATTAATTAGTTTGTATTAACTTAGATATATATGATATGAAGTTGTTTCATGGGGAATATAATATTTATGATGGTTTAGATCACCATAATTGCTATTCTACTGTGTATTGAACACATTTCAAGGTAAAGGAATTAAACCTGTGATTCTTGAACACAACCATATGTGGGGATGATCTGTTCAATGTGAATAACTCTTTATATGTGGTTTAACATCATTCTACAAGGATATCTTTGTATAGTTTTGTATCATGTGACTATGACATAGTTCCCTATCATTGGAGAGAATAGACCTCGACTTCACTGGACAGAGTGACTTTATAGATTCTCTAAGATCACATGGTATTTTATGGGTGTGAGAAATAAGAGACCACTAGAAATTACATTGAGATGTGTGAGAGTGCATGACATGAAATATTCACGGTCACTCACATTTTAGTATGAGAAATAATCCCAATGAAAACTTGGTTCCCATTGATGAATATAGTTGGGAGTGATGAGAACTCATGGATGAGACTGAAATAGAGGATCTATGTACAAATCCAATAGCATGGGAATCAAGACACAAGTATTTCTTAAGAATAAATATCAAAAAATAGATTAGGATCATGTGTAGAGAAGGGTAATTTTACTATAATTTTCTGGTGGGACTATAGATTGAAGACTCAATTGTCACTATGTATCTTGTATTAATAGGAATTAATCTACACATTGTTCTTTTTAAAATTCTATACAGTTTACAATCCAACCATCAAGACTTGAAATATGAAAGAATGAATCACTAAGTCATTCTTGAACCCTATTGGAAGTAGAAAAAATGGTTGAAATGTATCTTATACATAGGTAGAAAATGGGGTGTATAAATGATTTATGAAGCTCAATGATGACAGTTATTCATAGAAGATGCATAACCCAAAAAGAAAAGTGTATAAGAATGCAATGTCATAATTTTTCTTTGAAAATGGATAAGATTCATGGATGTGTACCATTGAGGGTATTCAAATACACTTTAATATTTGTTTCATGGGAAGTATAAATCATAATCCAAGGATATCTTAGTTTAATAGAGGTGGAAAATGATGGTTAAATTTCAAAATTAATAATATTTGAAGTTTTTATTATATACATCTAGGAAAATAACCCTTATATTTAAGGGATCCATCTTCTCTTGAACCAAAACACCCCTATAAATAATATCCACGAATTTTCATTATTCACCATTAAATCTTATTGGTTCCAAATTTTATTAACCTATCTATGTTAAAAATTTTCTATAGGGAATAACAAGGAGTGGGGGAGCCAAGGGTCCATGAGGTTCTAACGGAAGAATATCGACTTGAGGAATTGGTTGGTATCATCTCAGGTAGCAAGGTTATGAAGTTATTTAATGGAGAATTTGAGATTCAATATGGTTTTGAGCACCCTAAAGGATATACTAACAATTAAAGAACATATTTTTAGGTGAAGGAATAAGACATGCAATTCTTGAGTACACAATCATCAGAGGGGATAACTTGTACAACATGGATTCCCCTTTTATGAAGTTTAATGTTATGTGATGATGATATTGTTGTGAAATTTTACATCATGTGACTAGGTTGTTATTCCCTATCCATAGCATGTCCGGATTACACTAGTAAGAGCGGCTTTATTGGATCCCTAAGATGATACTAGTCAGGCTCAATGTGAAAAATAAGGGAAAAAATAGTAGTCAGTTATGTTTTATGAGAATATACATCAGGGAATATGTGGGGGTGTCCATAATTTTATATAATATAAAGCCTCTATGTAGATATGAAACACATTTAAGAGGCTGACTAGGAGTGATTAAAAGTTTTATATGGGATTGGAATAGAAGTTACATGCATCACTAACTATCATATGGTAATAAAAATCAGTCCACACATTGTTTTGGATAAATCTACCCACATAGTTCTAACCCATATGCTGAGATAAGGGAATTTGATTCACTTGTATCATTTTTTATTTCACCTAGACCTAAAATTTGATATCCAGGAATCACTATATATCCTATGGTGACAGGAATCAATCCACACGTAGTTATAGAGAAAGTTCCCCTTAATAGCTCTGGTCTATATACCAAGAAGGGTTCATTTTTATATATGTTGTGGTTGTGTCCATGATTTATGATCACGGAATCACTATTTATCCTGTGATTATAAAAATCATCCAAACATAGTTCTTGAATAAAAAATTCCCTGTGCATGTCTGACCTATACACAGAGAGGTGTATTTGTTTCTATTATATATGTTGTGGCTAGATCCAAGATTTGAGATATGGTCATCACATTGTATATAGTATAAATAGGAATCAAGCCACATGTAGTTATTGAATGGAAAATTCCATGTTTAGTCTTGAACAATATAGAAAGGGGAATCATTTTTTTCAGTTTATATTGCTTTTGGACCCCATATTAGAGATGTAGGTGTCAATAAATATCATGTATAAATAGGAATCTAGCCACATTTATTTATTGTATGAAAATTCCCTATACAGTTCTGACCCATACATAGGGAGGGGAAGCACTTTTATATAACATTTGGACATAGGATTGGAGATCATGGTGTGACAACATATCCTATAGTAATAGGAATCATGCCACATGTAGTTCTTGAAATGGAAAATTCCCTACACATTTCTATTCCATAGGAAGAGTGGGGTAATTTTTTTTTCATATATATCATGAAAGGGACTAGGATTTGAGATAAGAGTGCCACCGCATATCCTGTAATGATCGATATCTATATACGTATATTTCTTAAAAGAAAAAATTTCACTATGATAATGTAACTCACACATAGAGACCAGAGTAATTCATTTTTAATTCACATAGATATAGATCATGTGAAGTTAATCACTCATGAAGTTACATAATCCATGCAGTTTAATATCATTTAGTTAGGACATCTTCCATTGAGTCAAACGTCACTCAGTAAGGATATCTTCCATATATTTTAATGTTATGTGGTTATGACATCTTCCTTGAATTTTAACATCATGTGGTAAAGACGTGTTCCATACAATTTAATGTTATGTGGTAAGGCTATAAAAATTTACACAGTTTGAAGACTTACCACTAAGAATTGGAATTCTTGATGGAAGCCATATGGAGTACTTCTTGAGAAACCTCTCTTTGGTGGTGGATTTGATGTGTTCCCCATCCATTGTGGCCAATGGGTAATATCCCTTGGAATAGAACTTATGTATGATTTAAGGCCCTTCCCAATAGGGTTCTATCATTGGAGGTTTATTTCCTAGTATCACTGGGGTTTTGAGAACCAATAACATTTCTACCTAAATCAATACACATATATGAACTTATTTTTTGAAGGCTCAGAGAATCCTATTCTTATGAACATTGAGGTAGAATTCTGTAAGAAATGTTTTTCTTATCAATCCATTAAAACTCATCCAAAGTCTTTTTTAATTGTTTTTCATCTAAGAGTTCTTTATAGATATCTATTCAGAGTAAGGTAAGAAGAACATATATGGGTAAAAATTTCAATGTCTCATAAACCAATAAATATGGAGTTTATTTTGTAGTGGTGTTCACAGAGTTATTGTAGGCTCATAAACCATGAAGGAGATTATTCTACTACTACTTGTTGACCATGTCCACCATTTTATAGATTTTTTTATAGTGTTGTTGAACGCCTCTATCTATTTTTTTAACATTACATGATAGTTGGATGGATCATTATACTTGATGTTTTACTCCTATCATGATTTCTTCAATTTGAAATAATAGATACTGGTTTTATTTTTTGTTAGTATCACATGAGGGACACCGAATCTGGCGATGATATTGGACATTAAAATGTTGATTATATTCTTCATCCCAACTTTCTTTGAGTGGTAAAACCACATCCTATTTGGAAAATAATTCATTAATAATAAGGATTTAATTAAATTGATTATCTAAATCTAGAGGACAAAAATCCTCAATGTTCTTTCCCCATATGGAAAATGATATATAATAATTAGTTTTATTTAGAAACTCTAGTGGTTAGTGGATGATGTTTTAATGATTCAGGAATGCATGACATTTCATGGTAAATTACACAGTCTTGAACCATTTTTTCCAATAGTAACCAAGCCTTATAATTTTATGGGAGAGTCTAGTGCTATATTGATGAGAACCACAGGTTCTGGTATGGTCTCCATCCATGGTGGAGGGATACCATCCTTCTACAATTAATTTGAGGGGGATTCCACCAAATCCTTATTTTTAGAGGTATTTTTTCTCATTTGGACTAAACTATGGGGTAATTTTAACTTCTATACAATGTGTGTATTCCCTTTTGACTCGATATAATGTGAGTGTCCCATTTTGTAAGTAATCTACTATTAGATCCATCCATATAGGGGAGGATATCATCTCATAATTATTTGGGTCACAGTTGACCTAATTCATTTTCTCTATGTAAGAGATGATAACCATTGATAGTATCCTTTAGTGAATGATTTAGAAACCACTTCATCCTGACCGAGATTATCCAGGACTATTGATATATTATCTAGTGTATCAACATGAGCATTTTGTGATTCAGGGACATGATGCATGGTTGGTTAAAATGGTAACTCTACCATTAATCCTCTAATATATCCATTGTGAGGGGATAATTATTCTTTATTGATAGCATACTCACCATTGTTCTATTTGATTAATAGCTCTGTGTCCCCTTTCATATTAAAATAGTCCACCTGCAGCAATCAGTTTAACATTAAGCTGACAAAGAGAGATTTGTATTTTTCCTCATTATTAGTCCAACCTTCAAATAATGTGAAAGAGAAGGTAGAATTTATTTGTATGGGTAAATATATACAATCCCAAGACCTTCCCAATTGAGTTTTGGGTCCTCTATCATATTTCAAATAGCACTTGGGGAGGAATAGTCATAATAAGTCTACCATGTTTAAGGAATGTCATAGTAATAGTAAAATTCTTCATGAGTAAGTTGAAAATATAATGGCATGATTTTTTCTTCGGGATGTGCCACAAGGAAATCAGAAAGGGATTACCCTTTAACATCCTTTAGGGACACAAATTTGTATATCATATTTTTATAGTATAAAAGTGCATTAGTCCAAATAACAAGTTATTATAGGGAGAATAATGATGTACCTGAGCAAGTAAATATGAGAGACTAAGTGGATTTCATGATGCTGCAAGTAATGCCAAATATTTTTCACTACAAATATGAGTGAATGGCAGTTCTCCTTGATATCAAAATACAAATTATCAATACTAATAATAATTAAACTAAGATATTATAGGTTTTTTTCATTCCCAAATCATTTTTAAATATAAGTAGGGCACTGATAAATCATTCAATGGTGGCCACATTTAGGATGAGTGGCTTTCCCTCTACTAGAGACATCATGATTAATGACTGAAGTAGTTACCATTTTAGATTCTCAAAATATTATTGGAAGTCCTAATCCTATTGGTAGGTGAATTCCTTCTTCATTAATTTAGTGAATGTGAGGTATTTTCAATCAATGTTGGGTATTGAATGTTTAATATAATCACATTTCCCTTTGAATCCCCTAAGTAATTTAAGATTATGAGGGGTTGAAATTGATTGGATTGATCTAGTATTTTATAGATCATCCTTGAAGTTGAAGTGTAATATCAAAAATATAAGTAATTTCTATAATGTTACTCCAAAATTTCACTTTAGAAGATTCACATTCAAACAACCATGTAATAATTTGCTAAAGAGTGTTTGGAGATCTATGAGGTGATCACATCACTATCTAGAATTAAATACTAGTCCATCAATATAATATTCTATAATTTATCCAGAGAAGGGTTTGATGATATAGTTCATGACAATTTAGTAAGTATCTATAATGTTATTTAATTTGAAGGGACTGGCTGGGTAGGAAAACATCCCATGAGGTGCTCTGAAGGAATTTACATCCACATTTTCTAGGGCCATCATTATATAATTATACCATGAATACCCATCCATAAAAGAAAGTTCTTTGAAGATAGTACTTACTTCAATCAAAAGTATTGTTACTGGGAATGACAAATCATCCTTCGAGTAGTGTTGATTATGGTCTTCAAAATCAATACATAACCTGATTTTCTCGTTCTTTTTCTTGATGGTGATGCTGTTGGTGATCTATTTTGGATACCACACATCTTTTAAAATGTCTTCCTTGATAAAATTTTCAACTTCTAATTATACATTACTATCATGAGAAGGTTTTATTCTCATAACTTCTTGATTGAATCATTGATGGTCATCAGGTAAGCCAGGATGATGAGTAGCCACATTGTGGTTGATCCTGGGAATATATGTCTAATTTCAAGGGAACATGTATGGATGATGCTTTATAAATGAAATGAACATATCATACCACTTGAGAGGAAAGGATACACTAATCAACAAAGGTCATGGATCTTCTTATATTGCCAAATTTACCTACCTGATCTCATTAATGGTGGTGGAGATGACTTCCTCAAATGTGGGAGGGATGTTCCTAAGGACATCCTCTTCTCCTCCAATCTCTATGTCAGTGGGGGAATCCTAAATCATGGTGAATAATTCCTGGGAATCTCTATCACTATTGTTATAAGAGAATCCATGAGAAGAGATATTTACATCTTAAAGTGACAAATGTTTTCCTAGAGAGATTTTGGGTAGGGTTTTATTCTTTCGCACTGAAATTTGGTGTAGTAAATATATGTATATCTTGGCTTACAGTGAATTTTTGTGGCATATTTGATACCTTATAATGGTGTAATATAATTCCATGAACTTGATAGCGTATTGGTATAACTTCCCTTTCATGAATCTATTTCAACTAATGAGATTTATATCACACGTACATGAGCTAATGATGTTTTTGTTTCAAGATAGATTTCTATGATTGAATCTTCCACCACAATCAGGTTTATGAGAAACACATAATTAATTTATAGCATACTCAAGGGATTTGTATGGGTTTTCCCCTAACCATTAAGAGAAGAAACCTGCATACTATCATCCACTATTACTTGTTTTGTTTCCCTTTTTTAGAAATACTCCTTAGAATTTATGGATTTACAATACTCAAAGGGGGAATTGTCACCATGTAGTATTCCAATCTTTATATCGATGTGGTATTTCAATAATTGATGAAATTTTGATGGTACCACCATGTTTCCATGGGGACAAGGTTTTCCAAGAAGAAAATTATTTTTTGTGACTTTATGGATAACCATGAACATAACAGTTGATATGAGATCCCAAATTTGAACCTTGATCTTGATCATAATGAGAGCCATTCACATGGTCTTATCATACCTTTTAATGGTTAGATTCGTCAATGATAAGTCCCCCATGTTATATCCTAAATGTAGGAGGGTCTGGATTGTGACAAGTTTGATCTCAAAACCATTTTAAACCCTTGATATTTGTATTTTTACATTTTTATGATTTTTTGAAGTTTAATATGATATGATATGTCCCTATATTACAACCTTATGGTCTTTTTATGTGAACACAATGGTGGTATGTTATTCTGACATCATAGTGTCCACTTGTTAAACCTCTACTACAAATAATTCTATATCAAACTCCAATGTTATATGGAGGACATTGATGAGTTCCACATTCTCTTTCTTTTGAAATATAGAGAGCATATAGGATTGAGAGTTTGGCTGGGAAAACCAAAAACAATTTTATATTGTTGTATTTTTAAGCTTGAGTCCTGTACTTACCAAGGTGGGGTTAATCCCTATTATGTGGAATATTAAAATTGGTGTTTTAAGTGGATAGGCTTGGCGCTTGAGTAGATATCAAGGGAGTATTTTCTATAGGTGGGGTAGGTTGCAGAAACCATCCCCTCATCTTAAAGATCTCTGGTTTGGTATGGGTAACATGAACTAATGGGTCTATTAATCATTAAACAAAGGATTTTTGAGTGAAATAATTTAACATAACCAAATATAATATATTCATAGGTCGAGGGTTTTGTTTTGTGGGGCGGTTCGTGTTCTATACATGTTAAAGGATGGAAACTTGCAAGAGTAAGAGTTCATGTGAGAGTTATATATGAATCTTCTTCTTGTGTCTCTTTCTATATCTCAAAATTATGTCTTCCTTAGAGAGGCGTAATCAATGATTCCACCTTAGTTTCTATGATCATAATTGGTTTAAAAATTTGTACTCTCAGGATGACATGAGCTCGATCAACTATATTTTGAGTCATACAACTATCAAACTTTTATCTATTCCTAGATTAAACATATTGGATGTCACAATCTTATTATGATAGGGTGACAGTTACAATGATAACCTATACTAGATCCTTCTCTGGTATCACCTTTTAAGAATCAAATACTCTCTAGAGAATTTATTTAATGAAAATGTAGCCCAAGATGGTGTATCCTAGTCTTCTATGAAAATCGAAGTAGTCTATATGGTTAGTGAGGTTGAACTTATTGGGTTTATTGGGATTCATTAGATTAAGTTTGTTGTTTTCCATCGATAGAAGAAACCAATTGGGAACATGATCATTTAAAAAGGAATACAATTTGTTATTATATTCATCAAATCATGGGAAATCTTGATCTCGTTTTTTACTTCCATCCAATTGTGATTTTGTTGTTGCTGCTTCTGCTCACCAGGTGGTTTTGGATGATTTGATTCCTGTCTTGATGCTTGGATAGGTTCCACTACTAGTTTTAGGGTAATAATAATAGTGTTTTATGGACCTGTTATTTTTTCCTTATGCTTTGGGCCTGGGATTACATTTATCCTGGGTTTGCTGACTAGAATCTTATAGGAATTGTTCCATCTTTGCGAAGTCACAAAATATACATGGTTTCTTCATTAGGATCAAAGTTGTTTGTAGTTCATCCCAAATATTCTAAACACAGAGTTCCATCAACTGATCTTGTGATAGTGGGATACTGAGTGAATTTGATAAAACTTCCTATCTAGTGATGATGTCATAAATCCTATCATTTTTATGTTATTTTCCAATTTTGTGTTCGAAAATCATTATTTTCCTTAACATGGAGATAAATCAATACATTTGTTGACAATGAAGTTCTTATCATCCCATAATGGATCCTAATGGAATGCTTTTATACCAATTGAAATCTATACCTATTGTAGCCCACAAAAAATATCATTTTGGTCTCCTACAACTGATCTCAAGGGCCCATCATTGGGCCACATATAGACACAATGTGTGTGAGATTCTATTTAGGTTCTTCTGTAAAGTTAAAGGTTGATATTATAGAATTGTACAAATTGAGTAGGGGAAAAATTACATCCAACCAATCAGTATATGGATTCTTTTTGGATAACATGTGTGGGGGGGGGAGGTATCCCTTCCATTGATTCTATTTGAAAATCCATGGATTGAAATAAATTGAGGAGTTATGAATTTATAGTTTTCTATACCACCATACTTCTAGAGGGATTGGGTGAGGATTGATGAGATATCACCATTTCCCTATCCCATTGATTCTTGATTCAAGATAGGATCGAATGATAATCCTAATAGAAGAGAGAATATCACCGTAACAAAGAAAATTCATGATTTTCCTCAACTTACTCATTTACATAGAACAATTTATTGGGTTTAGAGATGAATTAATGCTTGGATTCCTAACATATATGAATATTTTCTATCTCGTGATGTGTATTAGTAGGGATGGTTGTCTCTATTTAATGAAAATAAATAGTAGAAATATTCCACCTAAGTTGTTCCTCATCGAGTTGTCCAAGATTCTATATCTGATTCTCATACTATGCCACTAGTTCATATATGGAGGGGATTTTGGGTCACTTATTTGGATAATGGGATGTTGTAAAACCATTCCCTTTATCCTATTAATATTTCTACCAAGAAGGATTTTATTCATCATTTAGTGGTTCTAGGTTAAGGAATCTTCTCTGGTTTCACTTATGTGTATCCTCAGTTTGCGAATCCATATCACTTACATCTTGAGGCATGGTTTTCACATTACACCACACTATGTTTATGTCTTGGTCCACAACATTATTTTTGATGGTTGGTGATGTTGTTCACTAAGTTGTATCAGGAAATGGTAGTTACCCTATCACTCCCCACACAATAGGTTAGTTTTTTACCACTTACTCCTTCAAGGGTCGTATTGGGGTCATTCTTCAAACCCTTGGTCATATTGGAACATTTTGGATTACAAAAAATGCTGGATTTGAATATATTTTACACACATTCCCCATATCTCGATATATGAATAGTGACCTTATAGGAGTTTTTTCATACAATCAAAGTGGTCCCCAAATCAAATAGGTGTTTCTCAAGGCGAGAGGAAAAACTAGGATTCTAAATATCAATATTTACCTCCCAAACCGAAGACGACATATTCAGTTTGGGATGATGATAAAGATAGAAATAACCCCATCCCAATGGGATGGGGATGATTCAAGGTCACTATTGGCACTTTATTTTCCAATTTTAGAGTATATGACGAATTTGGTTGCGGATTTGATGGCTCATGAGATGGAAATTTTGAAATAAATTCCCCTAGACATATGGGATGAGGTTGATTAGGAACCCCCACTAATTATATGGGACCCTCTTATGTTGTGATGAAGTTGTGGATGGAGATTGAGATAGTAATACCCACAACCCTATGATATGGGGTTGGTTCATAGCTACCTCTGATATTTATGTGATTCTCTTATGGTTTGATAACGCTGACATGAAGGTGGTGGTAATAATTACCCAAAACATGTGGGCTGGGTCTACTTATGGATTACTGCTATGATAGATTTTATTGACATCCACTTGATTTGGCATAATTTTATTTGTGTGTGGGAAAGGTGAAATGGTTTTTAATGAAGGAATATACTTCTTACATGATGTTTTTTGGCAGTCCAAAAATCCAACTTCCATGTTTGAGATGTGTTTCCATTTTGTTGAGAGGCCCATTTTAGGTGTTTTCTAGCATGACACACTATCATTTCATGATTTCTGTGCATCCTCAAATTAGATTAGTCTCATGATATAGACCAAATATCCCATGCATTACCTACTCCCCTAATTTCTTTTGTGGATATAACATTACATGATGCTATATATTGGGTAATTTTCTATTATAGGGATACAATGAAGTGAAATTCTCTATACATACCCTATCCTCTTATATATATGTTTTATGGGGCTTTGATAGTCTTTCAATATATATTTTTTATGATATGGTGAAAAAAATTCTATTGGAATTTAACATACTCTCCCAATCCTAGTTTCCATGAAATGGAGAAGGTATCCATTTCCAGTTGAAATATGATTGTATTATTGATCCGAATGTCACCCTCATATCCTTGATAAATGATGAGTTTATCCTTTAACTATTGATGATTCACTAATATTTACTGGTGTATGGAATTCACTCATTCCCTTGCTCATCAGTGTTCTTATAGTTGGAAGTGGTGATGGGACATAACATGGTTGGGAGGTTGTTACTATCTGAATCGATCCATATATACATTTCAAATTCGTCATTGTTGGAGTTATATTCCTCCACCTAGTTAGAACATAGATATCACTTCTCTGGGTATCCTGATGACCAAGGTGAGGTATTACTGATAGTTGATGGGGAACTATATGATGAGGAAACTAGGGTTTCTATCACCTCTCTACATGAAGGTGTCTTGGTTTCAAGAACCTCTCTATACAATGGTGTCTGAAAAAAGAGAGGATCTCCTTTTTGGGAGAGATATTACATAAGGGGTGTGGTTTTAAATGATGGATATCATGAGTAGAGTCCCTTTGATCCATATCTACACTACCTCAAGGAGGAATAACATGGTATTGGTCACTTTCTTTTTTGGTTGAAGAGTCCAAGGACCCTTGAGGTGTAATATATATGCATCGTATAACCTGAAGGATATCAAAATTGAGCATATCAAGAAAATTAACCTTATTCTTTATCATGGAAAAATATACCAACCTTTGTTTTGGGGTTGAATATGGACATGATCCTACTTCATGATGGTAAGCATAATATATTGATAACCTTATTGTGTTTAGGAGATATAAACCTACTACTGATAATCTACCAGAGTATTCCATTGAACTTTTATATCATCAAATTGAATATAAGACTTAGTGGCATTTGTTTCCATAGTATATCGGTCAATCTTGGATGAAGCGGGGGGTATTATCACTATTAAAATATGAATTCCCCTTTAGAATATGAAGATGTACCTCTAGAATGGTAGAAAGGATGTGTACCTCATCATGTATAGCCTCTAAAGGATGTTGGTGCAGTATTTTTTTAGTGGAGGAAGTAATATGAGCTTTGATACTGTAAGTTTATTGAATATGACAAGTAGAATCATCCATGGGGATATGAGAATGCCCTGAGTTGATAGATATATTATACTAAGGAACCTTTGTTGAAGTGGGGATATTGACTGGTCTGATGTCTTTAGAGTATGGAGATGGATTTATTTTACATGAATTTGTGCCTATGTCGAGGAATGCACCAAACTGAGTTGGAAATCCCCAGTCATAATGGGTATATGATCTTAATCCTATATTTTATCCTTTTTTAGAATAAGCCGATAACCCTCTTGTATGGGAGGAAAATTGTGCACTTTCTACTGTGTAACGACCTATTCATATTGATCATTGTGATATACTTCTCTGGCTATTATTATAGGGATATGTGACTATACATTTTTTTATTAGTTCCAGAATATTTTGATAATGATCTTATTACTTTTCCAAGATATAGTTTCACTTCAAAAAAGTTGGTTCAGGAATGTAATTCATGACTTCCTCAATCTCTAAGATATACTAGAATATGTCATCAATTTAATTGTGAATAAAATACCACTCTTATCCTCCTTGTGCTATCATAATATGTTGATGGGATTTATTCATGTTTTAGGTATATATGCACACTCATTATTTTAATAGGAATATAAATGAAGTCGATATCCAAGTGAGAAGAAATATGTTCCCTCTCACTAGCTACTTCCTAAATATGCCAAATGATTTTTTCAAAGGAAGTTGGAATATGATCACATTTTCATTTGTCCATATATTACCACACCTAACAGGACCACCTTGTTACCGATGAATTAATGTCTAGGGTGGAATTTTGTTGTGTGGTGCCCTTGATATAAGTTTGAGGGCACTGGTGGGATGAAACTGGTGACATTGGTAGATAGGAGCACTCTTAGGTTGATCCATAACTTAGATGGAGTATTAGTTTGTCTCCTAGATCCACCATCCTAAGGTAAAAAATTTGTTGATTTCCGTACTCTAGGGATAATATTTTAAAGAGGTTGGTGGTGGAGAACGGTGACATTGGTTTCATTGTAATTTTCCTTAAATGAGATAGACACATTGGATTCATATTCAAGAGACATCTCTATTCAACCTTGAGGGTTAGGATCATACCATGTCAGTGATATTTCCAATCCATAACTTTCACTATGTGAAGCTAAAGGCATCAGGTGGGTGATGTTTTTTTGAAACCTAAAAAGCATACTTACGTAGCCGAGGTTCCTAAACATTTTCTTGATTAATACATGATCTTGAGTTAAGGTTGTATTTGAGGGAGCCATTTTTTCAATAAAAAAGAAAATAAGAAATAAGGTCACTAATTAGTGCATAATCGGAAGTGTGAAACACCCTTAATTAGATGTGTACATTTAACGAAATTATTCATTCTTATTATAACTTCATCCATTTTTATCACATGTAATTTTCATGGGAATAATGAACTATTACATGGGAACCCTAATATATTATTTAAAGGATTTTACATTAGGCATACTGGTTTTATTTTCCATGGATATGAAAAAAGATCCCAATGGGGATAAAATGATCTTTTTTATTATATGAGAGATTCAGATCAGTTTCACCATTTTTATTTTCGTTGAAGGTGGAGTGGAATAATGTCTCCACAATAACTAGTAAATCTATCCCGTTTAACCTATGAAACAGATGATATAGTCAAATGATTTAATATCAGGTTTTTATTTTCATATTCAAATTGAGTTCACCATATTTCTTTTTGATGAAAATTGGGGGTCAAAGACTGATTGTGGTGTTGGGGGGGGGGTATAGTTACACAATCATTCACACCAGGTTTACCATATTCATATATCAAGAAAAATCTTGAAAGCTCCCAAATCATCAAGGAATCAGGATCCTTAATTCTAATGGTATGTAGTCAATTAGGGTTTCAAACCTAGTGAAAAATCGGAACTCACATTGGTCGAGAGGATGAGAGGTCGGTTTAATCACACTCTTTTGGGAGGAATTATTAACTGCTAGGAGAATTTATAACAAATTTAATATATGTTCATGAATATCTTTGAAATCCAAATACATGATTGGTCACCCAAATATTATTATCTGGTGCTGAATACTTTACATGTAATGGGGGTTCTATTAATGGGATCATATATATGTATTAATGGTTCTCTATATGTATCTTTATTTCTATCTAATGGGTAACTTTTAGTGTTTTAAAGACATATAACCACACAATCTATAGTTTACAGTCATCCATGGAGGCTATTGGTGTTTCTAGGATGGTATTGAACTTCCAAGAGGCATCCTATTTATCCTGCGATAACAGTAATTACAACCCATGTAGTTTGTTCATGTAAAATCTATGTAGTTTAGTGACACATGGAAAAGAATTATATAGAGGAACTTATTAATTAGTTATAAAGCTCAATACTTAGGAAAGAATCATATGTATCGTTATTATAAAAGGAATTAGTGTCTTCGTATTTTGGTCTACCCTTAAACCACTGATGGGAAAGGATAAATTATTTGTACCTATGCTTGTTATTTCCCTAGAGTTTACAAAAATTGTAATTACTTTGGGATATATACCATTGTGGATTCCCATATATGGAGGAATTTGAAAAATTTAATTGAAAGGCTGTTATAGATTATGGTTTTACTCATTCGGGGAATTTTATGTTGTTAGTGATATGATTTTCATAAATCCCTAAGCCCATGTGAGTCATGCTCAGTGAAAGAATCAGTGGATAACATTAAATTAGACTAACTGCATGTGGATATGGGAGTTATTAACTATGGAATCCCTAATGTAGTGTTTTATATGGATCTCTAACCTTAGGAATACATCGTATGTATGCTACTAGTAGGATCAAAGTCCTCATTGTTCAATTATGTTTCTCAACCCACTGATGGATGGAGAAGAATGATAGATCCATAGAGGTTGGGTCCTATGAAATGAAATATCAGGGACATAAACCAAATTGGTTCACCATACATGAGTGAATTTTATATTCATTCATGGATAAGGAAGGATGATATACTTAAAATAGATTTTAGGCCCCATCACCTAGAGTGTTTGGGATATGGAGGGGCTTATACTAAAGTAAATTCATATTAGATGATATATGAACCTTACCCACTGAAAAATAGAGGATCAAGACCATGAGTGGCATGATGATATCATAATGAGTTCATAACCCAAATCCATTTTGGGAACTTACCATATTAGGGGGAATTTAGATCCAAGGTCTCATAGTTTGGGGTTCACATGGTTTGAAGGTACATGTCAATGTATTCTTATTGGGAAAGGATAAAATGTCTGGGTATGTTGGCCAGACAAGTCCCATGAATCTTCCTAGAATGTACAAATATTTCTTCTTGATATGTATAAGGGTATTTTTATGATCAAATTTGATATGTTTGAGGAATTTCACATGATTAATATGATATGGATGAACGAATTCTCATGAACCGACTGAAATGTCTGAAGGACTTTGAATGATTTTAGAAACATTTCTTGGGTCATCATGTAACTTTGATGACATGTAAAAAGGCCAAATTATGATTTGGATGACATATATGGAGGGATTTTAATGAACCAACTTACATGCCTAGAGAACTTCACATGAAATAGATAACATGTTCAGAGGACTTCCTATTATCTTTCTGACTTGTTTGGTGGACATCACATTACTTGGATGAAATTTCCAAATATAATTTCTTGATTGGTGAATGGATCACATTAATAATGTGACCCGATCATATAAAATTAACTTATTTATCTTTACATGAAGCTTCCATCAATTTTATCCTTCATTTCATAATTTCCTCAATGTTTGATAGATGTTGGCCTATTGAGGCCTCACACAGCCAAGTTGAAACACATAAACTACTTCATGTTATCTGAATAGCATGCCAGGAGTCCTTTGCATGGTCAAGGGAGTGATCATATGAATCATAAAAATATATGATGTAATCCCTTAAGTCATTACCCAAGTTTACCTAGTGGAAGACTATTGAAAATGTGTGTTTCTCCACTATGAGAAGTCCTCTCTCCCATTTACTCTATCATTTGTATGTTTTTTCCATACTAGGTTGGGATTTATAGTCATTTCCACCATGGATATACACTAGTTACCATGGTTCTTAGATCACATATATGATCTTGAGTCAGTGGAGGGAGCTTCTCATCATGGGTATCGTGTGAACCCATCTAATGGTTATCTATGAAGTCAGCTTTACATCACATTATAAATAACAAAGCCATGACCATTATACCATTTCAATACTAATCGAACCCATGGATTTTCAATGGGATTTCAGATAATCAAGTCGACATGTCAAAGGACCTTTATAAGATTAGGATGACCTATCTGGGGACCTTCACTTGATCTGGATGGCATATTGGAGGTCCTTTGCATGATCGATGAAGACTTGTCTGTGACCCTTACAGAGATTAAGCTTTCCTGTTTAGGGGACTTTTCACGATGGGTAAACTGATCATGCACGGTTAATGACCCCTTAAGATGAAAAATATCGCAACTTTTATTTTAATAAAGTTACTAACCTTTTTAGATTTTATTTTATATAGACCATCAAATTTTACCATTAGTTTTCCTTCATTGAATTTCATGATAAAATAGACTCTTTTGATGTCTTTCACATGATGAATGTGACATGTCTAGAAACCTTCACATGAATAGGACAACATGTCTCGGTGACGTTTTCATGATAAATGGACTTACCATGGAGAATGCATCAAACCTTCACATGACAATTAGTGAAACTCCCTTTCTCAGGAAGGATAATACTTTTCTAGATTTTATTTTATAAAGTTCTTTAGTGATTTCTAGGAATCTGTTGATCAATATGCATCATGATTTTAGGGAACTCATGTAGAATCCTTTTCATGATCCTTAGTGATTTTCTAGAAGCCTTCACGAGATCAGGAGGGCCAATTAGTGGGTATTCACATGATCACAAACAAATCATGAGAAATTCATGGCCCATTAATGTGATGCCTTTAGGTCATGTGATTAATATGACCCAAGATCCTAATATTCGGGTATCCATGGATCTACTTTCTTCCCATTATAGTGAAAATAATACCTTTGATTTAGGTATTTCTCTCATCCGTAAATTTCTGATGTTCGTTTGGCAGATATCAACATCTATGAAACCTCCATGAAACATCGTAATATAAGATACTGGAATTTATAACACTATAAATCCAAATTTATCATTACTCAATCTCCCCATTTTATTTCTTCTTAATGTTTTGGATTGAACTAGAAAATTTCTCATCCAATTTTTTTTAATGCTCTTTATCACTTTCTTAAACCTCTTCTTGATTCACAACTTAAGACTCATTGTATTTACCTCATGAATAACATCATATCATCCTTACAAATAATTTTTCAACTCAAAAAACTATTCTTTTCTAGTTTCCCATTAACCTTTTCAAAACATTGAGATTACTCTGATATTGAATACATCTTTTCAAAAGTATATCATTTATAGAATCAACACATCATCAGAAATCTAAGTGAAAAATATATAGCTAAAATGTATCTTTTTAACTTCATACAATACATACTCATAGTGAAGAACATATTATGATTTATATTGAATGCATGTTACAAAATTAATGAATGATATACTAGTACATTGATAAAAAAATTTAATCATCAGATTATTCAAAAATTCATTAGCCTTATATTATGAAAATATAGAATTTTCAATATTATCATTTGAAATATCTTCCAAGATATCTCAAAATTAATCTCCCATAGCTATGGATCTTCCAGAGCTATTGTTTTATATACTGTAATATTTTTTATTTATCATTTATCAAGATATTGCTACTTCAATTTCTGACTCAGTATCTATACTTCCATATATGTTACTTCTATCCTCATCCTCATCTTTATAGAACATTTATGCTTTAATATATCCTTATCATTAATTTAAATGTTTTTAATGTTTTCGTAATCCTTAAAATTTAAAAATTTATTCTTACATAGATTATATTGATATTACATATAAAGGAAAGTCATGTGTTATTAATATGTGATCCCATATCATTTATTAGACTTCATCAAACTCAGTTTTATCATTCTCATCAATTGGTCCCACATTTCATTATCTAGAATAATACTTGTACATAAACAATTTGTAGATATCAACATTCCTTTAACAATTAATTCAACATCATTAATTTTTAATAATATTTCTTCAAGTACATGACCACCCATACTAACTACATATTCTAAAAGATTGGATATCATGATCACCTCTTTTAAAAATATCAACTTTATTTTACCTCTTCCAGATCAAGTACTTATGGACACACACACATATGAATTCATTTATCCATGAATCAATGAATATGAGTATGTATTCTTGATATTGATTTTGGAATTCGTTATATATATATATATATATATATATATATATATATATATTTTCAAATGACTTCATTTTCCACCAATTATGGATAAATCCCCATCTTCATAAAAATATGTGGTTAACAAGTTCTTTATTAACCTTTTTTACCCATATTTATTAAAACTATTCCTAAATCAAAAATCATTTCATATATAATATTCATCTACTTATCTCAAATTTCCATGTAAAAAACACTTCCCTTTTTTCAATCTCCATTTAAAAAATAGGAATATATCACTAACAGATAAATGGGATTATAACAACGTAAATAGTGGTAGAAAAACCTGGTAAATATAAGACATATCACAAACTAATGATCTATCTAATAACCCCTTTCCTTGAAATAATTCATTAATAAAGAGTTTTCTTAAATATCAATATTTATTGGGTTATTTATCAACACTCAACAAATATTTAAATTCCTACTTGTTAACAAAAAAAAAATAATCACCATTCTCATGATACATTGGGTTTTTCATAATTCAATACACACACACACAAATATATATATATATATATTTACAAAATATTTGATAATATTTATTAGTAATTTTAATAATAACAAGTGGTAGAAATATTATAGGCATATATTTAGAATCAGTTGAATGGTTGAGACCAGATACCAAGAGCATAAAAATGTTTAAAAATCCTGAAAAACATTAAGAAGACACTAAGAACCATTTAAAACAAATTCCATAAATAAAAGAACACTACTAAAAATCAATATAATCAATGAATAGAAAAATCGAAGTGAAAACCAATGTGTTCAGGCTCTAAATTAAATTTGAATATATAAAAACCTAATGAATAAAATAAATCTATGATAGTGTCCTTTAATTTATATCTAAATTACTTAAATCTCTAAAATAATACTTATTCCAATAATATTCTCCTAAAACAATGATGACATGGTTTTTGAACACTCACACATGCCTCCTTTATATATGAAAAGATAAATCCTATCTATCATGAATTAATTACACCACAATAAAATTGGATTCACCAAATAATCTATAATTCGAAGATATAGGTTATAAGAATAAAATACAAGATTTTTTAATAGAGAAGATGTGTAATCTTACCTTAGAGTCAACATGAACACCATCCTTATATTCTCATAGAATTATTAGATAAAATGATGTGGAAGAGGATACCAAGGGAGCTTTACAATGGACTCTAATTTATCAAGAACATAGTGTAAATTTAAGGAGGTGGTGGATAGAAAAATAAGGTTAGAGAATAAAATTTCCTAAAAAAACTAATAAAAGAACAACCCTTGAAGCTACCGAGCACCTGTTTAGGTACCCATATGTACTTGGTTTCACCCCCAGGCCACTAGTTCCCCCATAATTTCCATTGAGTTATTAGATACTTTTGATCAAGTATTAGTTTCACCTACATTTCTAAAATATCATTGGAACTAGTATTGAGCACCTCATATTCTACTGAACTATCAAATAAAACCCCAAACTATATATGAAAACATTAAAAAAATCATTCTCAAAATTCTATACTCAAATCCAAATCAACAAATAAAAAATTAACCCTTTAGCAAAAAAAATAATTCAAATGATCCCATTCCTTGACCCTAAAAAGTATAAATTAATAACTTTATAATACCTTAATTAAGGTTATCATGACATGGTTTATTACATCCTTCCCATCATATGATCTTATATCCCTAAGAAATATTAGGATATGCTTATATAAGGATTCACTATAAATAATTATCCAATACATAAAATGAGGAATCCACTATAATCAGAATGAATAATTCTTTAATACAACATAAATCACTAAAACCGACCAAGTACACCTTCTATATTGAAAAACCCTGATTATATCAAATTTACATGACCTAAAAGAAAAATCATAACACACCACAAAAATATACATACCACCACCAATTCATAACTTCCAATTCTGATCCAAATCTTAAAAAACTATAAAATTACATTATTTATGACTATTATACTAAATAATAAACCAATTAATCATCATGGCTATGCAGCATGACTCATTTAATGAATACAAGACACAATAACACCATAATATGTCATTACTAAAGGATGTATAACCATATTTTAATCTGTTATATACATGGTATAATAATCCTTACCATATTATTCTACTATTTCATACCTATGACTCATATTATATGAAATTATAGTTTATCAATGATATTCACTTTCAATAAAGGTTTATAAATAACCATTCCTCATACTAAAATTGTTAATCAATTTATTTCAAAAAAATAAAATATGTTATACAACTAATTCCAAAAAAACTATGTTTAGATATAATAATTCATCCATTACAATTTATATCCTCATCACATTTTAAAAGACAAATTAAAAAATGTTCATACACTCAATTTAATTTTATTCATAAATAAAGGAAGAATTATATTTCAAAATCAATTTTTCATTCTCCCATCATAATCAACCAGTATTTTTTAAAACCTTTTATAATTTAAATCACACGTAACAGTAAAAAAATATTCTATAATCCATGTTTCATCAAAAAAACAAAATTTAAACCCCATTTATTATACACCATGTCCTTCTAAAACTAAATCATATGAAAATCCAGTTATAATGAAACCCAACCTTTGTTTTCAAGAATATAAATGGATTCATTCTAGATCAAGTTATTTCCTCAAATTATTCAAACATAATATTATTAATCAATTAATTTTAAGTGAAACCCTTATAAACATACCCATGATTACTAACATTGGATAAAAAATACCCAATTTTTACATGAACAATATTGAGGTGCCTAGTGGATAGTGCATTAATAGTTAGTGTGGCGGGTGAATTGATATAGGCCAAATTTACAGAATTATTATGGATTAAACTTTTATCAATTTTTCTATATTAAAAATATTTTCTCTATTAATATGGATATATTTTTTCATGAATACCATACACACATCACCACATACATATCAATACATAAATAAGATACAACAATACTTTATTTTTATAAGATTTGACTCTAATGTGAGAATCTACTCCTTACCTTGTTCAGTTCCAATTGAGACATAAAATTTAACTATTAATTTATGTGATTAAAACCTATTAGAGATCACACATAACCGTACTTTTTCTTTTAATTTATTAGAGGGGAGGTATTACCATTAACCCAATAGTCACATTTTTATGAAAGTGAGCACAAACAAGTTTTCTCCCAATTTTTTTCCATCTCTCAATAGGTTAGGCTTGGAATATAATTGTAGAGTCAATATTCCTTCTCCAAGAACACATAAACAAGATCTTATATCTTCTAAGAGATTTATTTGTATCAACTATAAGATCATATTACCCAAAAAATGTATTATACTTCAAGTTAATCAATAACTACAACTTCATACAAGTCATCCATGTACTCTAAAATCAGATAAATCAATTTATAGAACCTCCTCTAAATTAGGTACATCAATGTTTATAATTTGTTATATTTTTTATAAATTTTTTATTCCCAAATAACTCCAAATAGAATAACTTTTAGACCTTATACTTGGTTATAGTTATTATACTTTCTCACAATCTTACATAACATAAGTTCTAGAGCTTCTCTCTTCCTTAAAACATAATGTTTCAAATCCTCAACAATTTAACCAAAAAAATATTTGGAACATGAAAGTTTGATACTAAATATATTTTATATTCTAAAAATTTATTAATTATGTTATTTATGAACTCATTATTTATATATCTATCCTTTTGTTGATAAAATTTGTCTTGAGATTTATATATTTTGACATTATGAAATTTCGGTCAACCACTTTGAGTATCTATAACAATATTGTAATTTGTCTTAATCAAAACCTCCATAAAAATTGAAATTTATTATATTAAAGGATTCCATAAATAAAATATGGAACACCAAATATAATTTTTTTAATTTTGCACCATTTATGTACACCTCCACATATTCACCATTCAATTGACTTTGCATAAATGTTATGTGAAATACTGTGGAATATTAGAGTACTTTATCATCAAAAGACTCAGGTAATTATAAATCAAAATTCATTCCACTTCATTTATCAATACTTCTTTTACATATATATTTACTAAATCATCCACATTCATTTAATTTTTGAAGAGATCCAATGTAGCTCTTGAGAATCATGTAATATTTTTTAAACTATCCACTATATAGTTCAAACTCTAGATTATGGTATCTTCGTATTTCAACATATAATTATCTAAAATTCCAATCATATCAATTTAAAATCATCCCTAAATTCCAATATACTCTCATTTATGACTTTATATTACAATAAACATAGCTTCTACTTCTCCTCTTTGGATCATGATATATTCAGCACATTTTAAATTCTTCAGCATCCAAATTAGTAATGTTTACTTGTATCACTAGAAACAATTAGGATTTAAATAATATAAAGTAATCTTTATTTATGAAATCTTTAATATCTATTGTTACAACTTCTAAATTGACATTTTAAAAACACTCAAGACCAATATTCATATACTTATTCCTTTGAAATTGTTTTAGTTCAACTATAGAAAAAAACCATTACATAATTATTTTATATTATTACACATAATAATGTGAACTCTTGAGGACTAGTAATTCATCACCCCTTCAATATTCTAGATACTTAACCATTTTTATTATAAAAAAATTCCACTTTAAATTAATTAATTAAAATTAATTTGAATCATAATTGATTCTCAAAATCACTTTCATATTTGGTACTTTGAATGTATAGTTCCACATCCTCTAACTATACTTCCAAAATGTTTAGTTAGTTCAATCTTATCATGCTTCCACATCTTTTATATATACTCTAGATCCACTTCTGTAACACTAAATCAATAACTTAAAGATTTATCATTTACTCAAATTGATGACCGTCCTATATCATCCAGATATACTTTATGTGATAAGTAATTACCCATATTTTTAACAATAAGGATCCCTTCACATTACAACATTTACAATTCCCAATTAAATAATAAAATTATGTGTTTATGTATTTTTTTAATTTTTCACATTTCAGGGTTATCTGTATAGATATCATCCACATACTGAAATATCATACATATTCCCTACCTTTTAAAATTTCATACAAACACCACTAATATTCCAATTTTTTTAATATTTAGACTTCGTATGAACTGGATCTGGAATTTTGAACCTCTACCCTCACTTAAAAATTTAATTTAGGGTTTCATTTGACAATTAGTTCTAGAAATAATGATTCTACAATTCATTCCCTAATATTCATACATTCAATGTTCATATTTTATAAGTAGAACATGTGGATAATGTAATCTTTGGATAGTGAGACTTTAGATTAAGCTTCCCCCAACCTAAATCATTACACATAATCTAAGTGATACTTTTTAAATTTTAAAACATTGATGAATTCTCAACAAATCCGTCATGAATAAGTATTTGATAGCACTTACATCAAGCTTAAGCACTGGACATAGTTTCACACATTACTTTAACATAAAAATATTCATATATGTAAGTTTCTTCTTAGAATATCCATCTTCAAATGTTCCTGACATAAAATACCTTCCTTTTGGAAATACACTCTTTTATCCTCTAAATAAATCATTTGGACTCCAAAACATATGTTAATCCCTAACTTGAATCACCAAGTCTAATATGAAGTGACACATGACCTCAGGTGTGCATCCTTGTATGATAGAGGCTACTAAATACCAGCGAGATTCAAATATTGAATCATAAGGGAAATCTACACTAAATTAGAGTTCCCAATTAAAAATACATAAAAAAAATATTGCAATATACCATAATACTATGTAGAAACATATAAATATACCACTTGTAATCAATGAATATTGAGACAATAGACCAGAATAGTTAGACCCAAATTTAGGACACTGATCTCCTGCATGGAAAATCACATATAGAATATAGGAAAATAATAAATGTATAAACATACTATATACTCAACTCTAACTCAGACCTCCACCTCGTGTAATGCATTTTAGTGAGATATATGCTAAATGATCAAACCAAAGCCTCAACACAACAAGTATTTACAACTATTGAGGGATACTTTGGTACCTAAGTCCTAGGGCCACCTGAGCATGGTGCGAGCAAAACAAAATAGGGAACCACCTACATGGTCCAATATATAACTAGTAAATGTAGTGTAAGTCCATGTAATAATATCAACATAATTAAATAGATAATATATAAACTATTAAATAAAAACATATAATAACCAATTTACAATTAAGAAACAAATTCCCATATACCAAGTGGTTATGCACTTACCATCCCTCCATAAACTCAAATCAAACCTGATTCAAATCCATTTTGGAAATGTATTCAAAATTTAAGTCCTAAACTAGAGTTTTTAAAAATGTTACCATGTATCCCACAACAACAACAAGGCTAATTAGTCTAGGGTTAGGACAGAAGGTAGTCTTTACCAATCTATCTCATGGATGAGGCCACGATGCCCTTTAATGAGAAAATCCCCTAGTGAGCCCATAATGACATCGTATCTTGGAACCATGTCCTGGGTTGGGTAATACCAGATCATCATTTCCCATTGTTTCCATGGGTTTGGCTTCGAAGCTATCATTACCCTATCTTGTGTCTAGGTCCATCATCATCATCGTCACTAGTTGTGTGTACTACCCTCTAATGGGTAGTCATATCACAATGGTATATTTATGTTCAATACCAAGATAAATACCTCTAAAGAAAATATGTTATATCAAAAAATAAGGCAGAGCACACATATAAATGAGGAATAAAATATCTTCAAATACATCACAAGGAAACAGTTCCATCACACATATAAGTAAAATTATGACATATCAAGAATTAGTTTTAATATAAATAATACAAGTACATGTGATAAAAATTAATGGTTAATAATATTGATAGGTAAAATCATTAAATAAAGAGACATATATAGTCTCATGGTCCACACATTCACACACAAGTGATCAAGAATCAAACATGGTCTATCGAGTTACACAAGCATACACATGTGATAAAGCCTAAAAAAAGTCTCCAAAGATACAAATATTGATAAAGACTATACCATTGGTGGACAAAATCAATACAGTTCACAAGGGTCCATCGTATCCCTTTTCACTTTATCCAGTAATATTAGACATGGTTCTTTTAATTAGTTAATACATGAGGATCATTAAAAAATTAAGTATTACTTTAGGTTCAAAACGACTTTATGAATTTCTGGTCATTAACCCAAGGTGGATAAACTCATTTAATATTAAAATAAACTATTCATAACACCATATGTTAGATTAAATGGGACAACCTACCTCAAACAAAGGCAACTCCTTACCAAAAAAATCCCAAAAAGGTTTTCTGAGTCCATTCAATTCCATTCATCATTCATCGATCACCATATGGCTCTAACTCATGCCAAAAAGTAAAAATTAATTAATTATTATAAAATTACAATTAATTTAATGAATAGAATAAAATATATAACCAAATTTGAAATGAATACATTCTTAAAAACTTATGAGGTATCATCATCTAACTGGAACAATGACCAACAACCCTTAGAAGTTCAATCTCAAACTTTTGACATTATTCTAGTAAAAGCCCCATTTCCTAGAAATAAAATAAATTCCAATTTGTTATAATTAAAATTTTAACTGTATAATAATTCAATAATGAGATATACCTTATCCACCACATTTTATAATGGTGTTTGATCCACTCTTGACACAATCTTGATTCTAAGTCACTCTAGAGCCCAAATCTAATTACAAGATATGATGTCCCATTCAACTCAATTAGACCAATAGAAGTATAAAGAAATACCAAGTTATGTACCTTCAATGAAACTCCCATAAAAGGCATATGTTCATCATCAAAAACATAATATATCCATAAATATCCAAAGTCCCATCATTCTCTGATAGTTCCACCAATATCTGGTGGAATTATTATCCAATTATTTAATAATGACCGTTCTTTGATAAAGTGATGATCACGATAATAAAGAAGAAGTTTATCAGAAGATAATTGAAATTTAAAAGGTTCAAAAGGTTATAACTCATCAAGAGGACCTGATAAATAGAATAAATATCAACCATCACATAAGGAAGAAAAATTCCAAGATCGATGAAGAACAAATGATCATGCCTTGATTTTCCAATGAATATCAACAATATCCATACCACTTCGAAGAGGTCTCGTGGAGGGAGGAGAAGAGGAGAGTAGGAATTAATATATAAAAAAATCTAATACAGTTATTCTTGAGGGGGAATATATGCCTAAAAATTTAAACCAAACACTTAATAAAAGTTGTATAATACACCCCACTGATCACCTGGTGCAGGATCACCATCAAGTAGGTGAGTCCTGCTGGGTATTTGGGATAATGAACACCGCTTTGACTGGATGATGGATATCTCTATGACAATGAAGGCTTCCGGCCTCCTCCAATAAATAACCATTTCCCGATTTTACCTTCAAGAATTAATTCATGTTTTGGAATACCTCTTTAAGATGTTCAAATTGGAAGCATCTCATTTCGTCACTCGGTTATCTGAATGATCTATCCACCAAATGAAATGTTCAAGTCCCCTACAAAATTCATAACCTTTAATGATGTGTGTCACTGAAATCTACCCACCATAGATCTTATTTTCATTGATAATTTTTAGTTTCATGTGAATCACTCCTCTCGATCATCCGCGATCACTATCCAAAAAAGAGATCTTTTTATTCTAGACATGAACACCAAAAGACCCCCTTAAGGATGAATTAATTCCAGAACACCCATCACACTCTTCTATCATAAATCCAAGGTTAAAAATAGAAGCCAATCCAAAATCTTATTGTCATCCAAAATTTTGACTGAGATCACCTAATCCATTGAACACAATACACTAAAGTATCTTCAACCAATTCCTCCTAAAGAATCACTATTCTCCCCACCATAGAAATATCTATACAAAATAACATTATGAGAATAAAACAATAGGACTAGTTTAGTTACATTTATTTATGATCATTAAAACCTGAGAATTGGGTTAAATGTTGATACAGAAACCTCATCCCTAGTTCTATGTTGAACCAGTGAATGATTCCCAACAAATGAAACCCCAAAAACATAATGTTTCTAGAAATTATATAACAGAACCTTAACACCAATTTCATTATATATATGATGAACTTGATGTGGTTCCAACCCGTTGTATTTAGGTTCACACAGAAACACCAGTGAGTACTCTTCCGACCATTTTTTTACAAAGGTTCCCGACATAAACAACTGAAACTCTATGAAGACACGATTCATGATTCTTTAAGACTCGTAGTCACCATTTAATTAATTTGAAATAGTTTTCTACGTATTAACTATAATAAAATTAATTTTCCTTAGTTAGTTCAGTAACTTCTTGTAATGGACATAAGGATCTCCATCGTGTGCCAAAACACCAATGATTCAACATCCTCATGGCTCACAAGGATTTTTACACGGGTCCTAAGACCACATATTGTATCTATGTAGTGATATATTTGAATCAAAAATCATACATATATCATGTAACTATATAATATTGGGTGTATTACCCATCATTCTTATAAAGTCACAATGATTATCCAATATTCAATCTTACTCAAAACAATAACCCTACCCAAAAGGGGGTTATTCACCAAGGACAATATCAATGGTCCCCACCATTTGGGTATCCTTATTTTCACAATTTAATACATTCATTGGTATACCAATCTATTGAAGAGTCAATAAATAAAGGAATTAATAAATGACAACCATTCATTTACACTCAATTTCAATATAAAGCTATATGCACTGAACACACCTTTATTTCCAAAAAAATGAATTCTACTACACTATTTGATCCACTCTCAATATGAGTTACAAACTATAATAGTTTATGTGTGGGTTACAACCCCAACCTATATATTTCAAATCCCCTCATTCAAGTCACTATTTTGAACCATGAAATTTCTATCAGGTAAAAACTTGAGTTAATCACATAAAAGTACCCTAATCCTTTTACAATACCACATTTTACCGAAGATACATCTCCATAAAAATCCACCACTAGGATGCCAAGACGTGTGTGATTTACACCAAATTTGATGGTTACTAAATTTAAGGTTGAATCTGAACTGAAATCATTAGTAACCCACTATTACCATCTTCTCAAGGAACATCTATAGAACTAGAAACCTTCTTAGTGGCCAGCACCCCACCCTGATCCACCAATTCAACCGACCCCTCACATAACTACATCATGAATTCATCCACATCAAGGCTTTAAAAATATGAAAATAAAATAACCATCATCAGTCTGAATGTATTTATTTCCCCATGAGGAACATATAAGGACCTAACCATAACCATTATATATTTTAGTGTCTTTCGAACCAAGTTATTTTTTTATATTACCAAACATATTTTAAGTTTATAGTTTTAGAAAATTAAGTTGTAAATATTATATAAAATACCCATAAAATACAATGCGGAAACCTTAATTCATTATCCATTTCCCACAAAATAAACTTTTATGAAGAAACACATGTTAATTTCATAACACATGTTAACAATTTTCATCTTAACCTTATCCTTGTCTGAAATCATCCTTAAAAACCTATGAAAAACATTTTAAAACGTTGGATGAGCCTAAAAAAACATAGTAAGGGACATAAAAATAAATAAAAAACTCTTATCCACTGAAAATTATGAAAATTTTTCAATTTTCAAAATAAAATTTGGTATGAAAAAATTTTGTCACCCAAGAAATAAACTTCTTTTCCCAAATATGTTCATAAATAACCTCATCAAAATTTAAAATTTATAATAAAACTGACAAATATTTCATTACAATCATGAATATTTTCGAAAACTTTTCCACAATGATTTAGTTATCACTCTTATGAAGTAACATATACATTCCTTTAAATATAATATCATAATATTAACATGAAAAATCCTAAAATTTCAACAAAAACACATATAATAGAATGATATATATTCAACGTAACTTGGTACATCATTTTATATATCAATATTTCAAATTTAATAACCAATGCAGCTAACATCCACATTCAATGCATTGGAGGGCTATCATGGACCCACCATTACTTACATTACAATGGAACCAACCTTCCTTGGTTTATAATGTAACCACTAGTCTTTAGTTTATAATAGAACCAACTATCATAATGAAAATTCAAAATAACCATAACGTAATCATATCACATAATAGATTTCAATTTTAATCATTACACAATAAAAATATGCTTCTAATTCATAAGAAACAATTTCCAAAAGTTTAAATATCCATTCCATTTTTAAACACATTTTGAAAATAATAAGAAAATATGGAAGCATATTTTTACTTGGAAGTAAATATTGAATATTTTAAATGAAATCAAATATAAAATAATGGTTATGGTGGTGGGGAAATTCATTTTCACTATATATGTTGAAATAAATCATTATTTTTGACTTTTGTAAGGAAAATTCAAAACATTTCATAAAAAATATGATAAAATATTAATTTTGAAAACTTTTGAAAAAAATTAAAATGGGAAAAAAATTTCCCTTACCATTCATTTATGTCCATTTAAATACATCCAATAATAATTTTAAAAATATTTATGTAGAATAAAAGATTTTGAAGGGAATCTTTAAAAGATGATTTTTAAAAGAAATTCCCCTACCTCGAGTCCGACTCATCACATACATTATTTATCTTCACAAATAACAAAAATATATTATTTATTTAATTTATAGAGAAAAATTTTCATATTATTTGTTCCTTAATTTCATGTAATATGAAATTACTTAATTAATTATGTTTTTGTACAATTTTTTATGAAATTTGGCTCATATGTCCAAAATGACATCGATAGATTGAATATCATAAAATTGATCATTATTATATATTATATAGAATAATAATCTAGAGATAATTATTTTTTTAAAATATATATTATAATTTTCAAACCAACCATGAATTCTAGTTATGAAAAATGAACTATGTTATAATCCGGGAGACAATAGGTCGTATGTACACGTGAGTAATGTTTCCATTTTAGAAGGATCATTATAGAAAAAGTTAAGCATTATTTTATCTTTACAGAATGATAATTTTATCATACAAACAATATTATATCAACATATTTACTTAAAAATAACATTTATATGACCAACAAAAGAAAAAGATAATTACATCAATTAATGGAAGTGGTAGTCCACACGTACGCATGAATGACGTTATCATCTTTTTTTGAATGGAAAACTAGAAATGTAATTATTTATTAACATTTAATAATGATAAATAAGAAATTAAAATCATATATATACATTAAATCCATCATTATAACCTTTAATAAGAGAAGGTGACTGAAAACTAATTACATCAGTTCGTGTGGTTGTATTCTATCGTACACACGAATGATGGTTTCCTTTCTGATTTGATGGAAGAGTAGAAGTATATAGTTTTTTACAATAAACTAATAAAATATGGGTATATGGAAAATATTGGTGTAATTAATTCATCAGGGTAGAAGAATATTTAGATGAGGTATAAAAATAAACAATCTTAAAATGATTGGGTAAGAACTATACCTATTCTCCAGAAAACTTCTTAATATTTACACCAAATTCTTTACAGGGTTTTTTATGATTTAAAAAAGGAATTTATAAAATTTGGAGGGATATAATTAATGTATTTTAGTATGTATTAAGGAAAAAATTTATTTTCAGGTGTGAGGAAAATATGATAGGATGTTTTCTTTTATAATAAAGGGGAGCAGAATACTTCAAATTTCTTAAAGTAATAAATAAATATAAATTAATTTTCAAATATAAGGGTTCGCGATTGATAATATTAAAATATAATATGAATAGAATTATAAATATTCTCATAAAATATTTTTGGACATGTTTATATTATATTATTGACCTTATATTTTTGTTTTAACCCTTTATTAACCCCTTTGACAATTATAGTGATGTCAATATATTATATTCTTAAGGGGATAATATAGTTACTATAAACTAAAAATTGGACCATAAATGGGAAATTTATTATATTTTAAAAAATATCACAATAAAATTTATGAATATATAATTTTTATGAATTTTAAAACATTTTAAAAAATATCATTTATGATAAAATATCATTAAATTCATTTTTGGAACTATTCATTTAATTCGACATGAAAAACTATACGACAGTAATGGAATTAAAAATATGATGCCCTAAAATGTATATAAAATATAATATTTATCTAAAAACTATGTAACATACAAATTAATTCAATTCATATTATGTTTATTTTTTTTAAAAATAATTTATTTTATTTTTCTATTAAATTAATTAATACTGTATGGGTGTTTCCTAGAAAATTAAGGTATGAATTTAATAAATAAAAATTTTAAATAAGTTAACATGATAAATAAAAATAATTTATATCTTAAATGAATATTTATAACCAAAAACACATTATTTTTATCCCTATTTTAAAAATTTAATGATAATAAAACAATGAGAATGACATTTTGGACTTTTCTTTTTGAAAAAATATTATATAGTTAAAAATATGGAAAAATGGAAAAAAGGTAATAAATTAGATTTTTTAATGATTATGGATGATAAATATTCATTAAATAATGTTAAGTGAAGTGTTATGGTTACTTTCTAGTCCTTATCTCACTATTTTTACCCATAATAAAACCATTTAACATTTACCGTTGTAAAAAATTTATTAAGATTAATATTCATAATGAATAAAAATAAAAGGAATATATTTTAAAAATTTAAAACTTATTATTAAAATTATGGAGTCTAGTTTATAAATTCAAAATCATATAACTAGTATAATTTAATCTATAATTAATGTGGTCAAATGTGATAAAAAATAGTTTTTTATGAAAAATGCATTCTAAGTACAAGAAATGTTTTTACACTAAATATAAGTATAAATATACTTAATAATACTATAATTATATTATATTTAACCAAATGGAACTCATTATAATTTTACAATAATCTAAAATAAAATTTAAATTCATAAATACATGAAAATAGAATACAATTTTCAATATAAATTAGTATTTTCAGCATTCATTAATAAATAAATATTTTCTAAAAAATCATAAAAATTCATATTATGAAAATATTTAATTGAATAATTTAAAAATAAAATTAATTTTTTGAAATTAAAATTAAATGATTGAAAAAAAATCTTTCAAAAAAACTTTATAAAAAAATATTTTAATAAAACCACTTCCTTTTTGATAACATAATATATATATATATATATATATTATGATGAATATAGCTATCTAATTCATGAATAATAATTAATTTGAAAATTATTTATTAAATATTTACCAAAGTTTTTATATTAGTCCCCATATTGAAAATTTCAACCTCTTAATTTTATTCATCACTTAAATAAATGTGATATTTTTCCCTCATATCATTTTTAGATTCCCATGTTAATTGTTTAACAATATGAGTTTTCCATAAAAACGTAACATAGTGTATCACTTTTTTACATTAAACATTCTCAATATGGTTCAAAAATATATAATGGATATCCCTCAAAATAAATTTTACCTTCTAATTAAACTAACTCAGGTATCAAAACATGATATGAATTGGACACATATTTTCATAACAAAAAAACATGAAAAAAATTGTGTAACTAAGATAAACATAGTGGAAATGACACTGATTAAGAAAATAAATGAACTTTTACCAAGATTTAATATATTTTAATGAACCATGGACTAATATTCCCCTTTTAACTAAAATTAATCATAATTTTCCCTAGATATACTTTAATAAAATCACAATCACCTACCTCAAAATAAGTATATTTTATTGGTTATCCACAAAAATTTCTTACATATTCGGATCCATCCTATTATGTTGCTGAGTCATATTCTCTTTATAAACCACTTTTTATACAAAATATATTCCCATGAAATTATTTTATTCTACTTAAGCCAAAATGTTTGGAGTCTGACACTTTTTTTCATGTAATTTCCCAAAAGGTTCCATCTATATACTTGAATGAAAACTATTATTATAAGAAAACTAAGCTGATTAAAGATATTGATATTAAATTCCCTAGAAATCCATTTAGAATGAGAAATATTATCATTCAATTTTTTATTTTTCTCTCGGACTGTCCATCATATTGATGAAGAAACGATGTATCTAAATTTAATTTAGTATCCAATGACTTTTCAAGTCATTTAAAAAAAATTAAAGTAAATCATGGATCATAGTTAGATATAATAGAGAGGGGAATTCCATGTCACTTGACTATCTCCTTGAGGTATAGTCTGGATATTGATATAAATATATAATATCTATAAAGGGAATTAAATGTGAAAATTTAGTTAATATGCCAACAATAAATGAAATCTTATTAGTACCTTAAGATGTATTTAGAAATCCTACCACTAATTCCAACTATATATTTTCGCACTTCCAATATAGAACTGGAAAAGGATAAAGTATTCCCATAGGTAATTTTAATTATTCTATATCCTATAGATAATTTAAAATTTTTATGGTAAAGTCATAAATATCTATTTTCCATTCCATCTCACTAGTAATACACATAAAGATATCTATACGTCTTAGTACTTCGTGGATGATCAAAAAATGGGGAATTAGGAGCTTCACACAACAATTATCTCTTTAACACATAATCATAAGGCACACATTATCTTTTTTTTGAAATCTGATAATTTTAAACATCAACAATAAATCTTATAAACTTACCCATATTAAAATATTGTACTTTTTCTTATAGAAAATTATATCCCTTCTTACCTTTCATAGTTTTTTATGATAAATATGGTTATATTAACACATGAAATAGAATAGGGGAATCCCCTTCATACAAAAGTTCATGGATAAAATTCATTAAATCATTCATTAGAGTGACATGTTCAAAATGTAACATGGTTAGTGAAACTCTATTTTTTTGAATAAAAGAATCGGGTAATTTGTTTTATTTTATAGGATGATAATAAATCATGCATTCATAATCCTTAATTAGTTCCAACCATCTTCTCATCCTAATTTTCCACTATTTATGAATAAATATATGAATAATTTTTTTATGAGTATATATTTCACATTTTACTCCATATAAATTATTCCTCTAAAATTTTAAGGAAAAATCCATTGTAGCGAATTCCATATCACGTGTAGAAACATTTAACTCATGAAGTTTCATCTTTCTTGAAGCATAATCAATTACTTGATTATTATGCATCAATAAAAAACCAATACACATCAAATAAGCATCATATGAGGATGAAAAAATAACTATTTCTTTGGGAAAAAGAAAATATAGATCATTCAGCAATATTATTTTTTGTTCCTAGAAATAACCTTCACATAATTCTTTCTAGATAAAATTTAACTCCTTTTCGTGTTAACTTTGTCAATGGGATAGAAAACTAATCAAAATTTTCAAAACCCACCAATAGTAACCAACTAATCCACAAAAAATATGAATCTTTGTGAAATTTTTAGTTCTAGAAATATCTTCAAAAACATAAGTTTTAGTAGTGTTAATAGTTATTATATCTTTAGAAACAATATGTATAATGAAATAAATCTATTACAACCAAAAATCACACTAAATAAATTTTCCTTATTGGTTATTTTCTTTTATGGTCAAAAAAACAATACTTTGCTATATTTCTTGATCCTCATAACTTTTATGATATATCAATTTGTCATAAAAAAACAACCATAAACATTTCTAAAGAGTTACCAGAAATTCTATTCATAAGAATACTAAATACAAATGGTTCATTAGAAAACCCAAAGTAAATAACAAAAAATTAATAATTCCCATATGTAGTATGAAATTTTATGTTTAGAATATCTTCCCTCTTTACCTTCAACTGATGATACCCAGAACTAATATGAATCTTTGAAAAGTATTTTTAACCATAGATCTAATAAAAAAATCATTGAGATGAGGAAATGGATACTTGTTCTTATCAGTGATTTTTTTATAATATGTATAATCAATTAAAATCCTCATGAAATCATTTTCATTTTTAACAAATTAAAATGGAGCACCCCATGGGGAAGTTCCATGATTAACGACATCTTTATCAAGAAATTTTGACAACATCTTTATTAATTCCAAATGTTTAACTCAATCCATTTGTGAAGGGGGTTTTGAAATGTGATTATCATTAATAACTAAGTTAACAATAAACTAATCCTCTTAATAAATAATAACAGTGGGTAAATTATCAGAAAATACACCCACTTATTCATTCACTACTGAAACATCACTAATTTTAATAGTTTCATTCTTCTATAAAACATTATCAAGGAAACTCTCACAAGAATATATATTCAATTTCTTAACTTTTTGTTATGTTTTAAAAGGTATGAAATAATTGAATATAGATTCGTTATCTTTGTAATCTATTTTTTTCATGGTAAACTAAATTTTCATCCATACAAAAAAATAATATCAAACTCTACTATGGGAATCTCAAATAAATTTTTAAGAGAGACCTTACAACTAACAAAAATATAAATATTCATATAAATCATGGTTTATTTAATATTTCCACCCATATTTTTCACCAAAAATTATATATTCTTTTCATGAGATACAATTTCCATATTACATGCAAATATTTTATGAATTAAAAGAATGAAAATATCTGGAGTCGAATAGGGTATTAGAAAATTCTGAATAAACAAGTAACGTACCTATCAAAACTACATTAGATAGACCAAAAACCATTTTATTTTTAGATAATTATTTTGACACCTTTTTTTTCATTCGATCTTGTTGATTTCCACCCTGAGTAAGTATCTTTGGACACACATTTACATAATTACGCAACTCACTATAATGAAAACACATCACTATTAAATGGCTATTTATTTTCCCATCAATGAGTTATTTTAGATTATTTTCTTTATATTAAAAAAACTTATGAAGAATATTACCACATCAAATGCGCTTTATAGATTTTATAATATATTTTTCATGGTTATTTTTAACACACCTATCATAAAATTGAAACTTTATTTTCATATAATTTATTTTATGGATTCTTCTCTATTTTTTATCGCATGAAACTATTTTTCATTTTATTTTTGTAGAATAATCTATCATTAATAAACTCCATTTCAACCTTCCAAAAATAGAAAAAAGTTTCTCATAACTCTTGAATTCACAAGAGTCCAATTCACTTCAATATATTGGATTCAATCCAAGTAAAACCAGTTAATTTTAGTATTATGATCTTGGGTAAGATGTGGTGCATACCATTCTAGTCGAGGGTAGTTTGATTCACATGAGGACACCAAATAATTATTCTTCTATCTCAATTCAAATAATGTTTCATCCATCCCAAGTCGAAAAACCCTCGGAATAATTTTTGGAGGAAAAATATTTCTTAAATTAATCCCATTCCATGGCATCAATCTCTTATCTTTATTAAATATTCATAAACAATGACCATCCGTGGTAAAATTCACATTCAAAATTGTAAATTGAAATAGGCACCATTTTATGATCTTAACAACCCATGAATTTGAATATGTTCTTAAAAGTAATAATATATATCTCATTTACCATTAGGTCAGAAGGTCCACAAAATGTTGTAGGATGTTGTCTCATTAAATTCTCCACCATCATCATTGTGACGAACCAGAACCGGATGCCACTTAACGGTGCCTCATGACCAGTGGGTCACATGTCCTCAAGCGCATCTTCACAAACACTAGAGGTTGTCGACTAGCAGCGAGGGCCTAGGGTGTGTCTATTGGAGGACTATGCCCTCATTAGCAGAGTGGAGCACATCGGAAGAGATATAAATGGATAGTGAATAGCAGAAGCAATATAAATAAATAGAAGAAGAAAATTGTTGGAATATATAAAGAATAATAAAACAACTATATCAACTAGAATTGTGATTATGTAATTTCATGTCACTAGAAAACAAGAAATCATGGATACAAGACAATAAGAATAACATGTTCCACAAGGTAAAAGAAAAAATAATGTCCACTCCAAGCATCCCAAGATTATACTTGGTCATCTACTCTCAACATCCATCCTATTATCACACAATCAAGTATTGTAAGATGCATGCTTCCCTTTGTCACTGACTACGACCATGTAATCTACTCTAGGCCCCAAATGGTGCCTGGAGAGGGTGTGAGGTAAATCTCAGTGGGCCACCACCAATGGTGTCTATAACATATGTCCCATGTAATGGAATATAGCAATGTGTATACATATATATAAATTAAAGCAAGCAGTACAAAATAACTAAATAACAAAGTACCTGCTTCATCCCTCGCCTGGTGTCTAAACATATAACCAGTTCATTAATTAATAAATTAGTATTTAATTTTAATAGGTCACATGAGGCATAACCAAAACTGATATCACCTCATGATAGTATAAGTAGTGTAGGTCCCAAGACATAATAAAGAAACTAGACAATTATATCTAGATAGGGACTTCTAGGGTAAAAATAAGGACAACTTAAACTCACAGAAATCTAACTCACTAGTATCAGAGTCTAGCAAAGGGGTAAGAGTGTAATCCATGGAATTCCACAATAAAAAGCTTACCGAGTCCAAGGTGATTGACCAAGGTAAAACATGGCAAAGCAAAGACATGGGCCCGATGGGATTTTACCATGGAACCTACTAGTCAATGCTATATCCAAGGAGTGTATATGAGGTATACAATAATAAATAAAGGAATCCAATGGTAGTATATATGGAATATAAGGAATAGACAAGAACCCGATTATAGGTGGGTATCTACCTAAGAAAACTATATCATTGTATTAAGATGGGGTTCCCAAGACCCAAGGTACTCTCTTCTCAAAATATAGGGCAGGCACGAGTCAGTCCATTCGTATTTGATATTGTAATCATGTAATAATTAATTTGGTTAAAGTCTTGCCTTCCATTAGTATGGATAGGTCAAGTAGTTTTGAAACCATTGGTCCAAGCCTTGTCTTCCATTAGTGTGGATATTCCAAGTAGCATTGAAACCATTTAATCAAGTATTAGTTAGCCATTAAAGCTTATTTTATTATTGAGGTTCACTCCGCTACCTCCCATAAACATAGAAAGGGGTTCTATTGACATGTAACATTTATTAAATATCATTTAATATGTTCAAGTTATATACTTATTATACATGCCATATTAAATTTCATTTTTCACATTTAATAAAAATTTGTATGAAGTTACCATAGGAAGGTCAAGTGTTGAGCATGCGTGGTACATTCCATTATGAAATTATCATAAAAAACAAGCCATTTATTATAAGGAGTCTTACCTTTATAATGTTCAAGCAAAGATACACCCGAACGGTCTCTCGAACATGCTGAAATACAAAAAAATTAATTATGGCATAACCGTCGGCATGAGGTGGATTGAGTTCTCAGTGTAGCCACTAACAACCAATCACATATTTGGAAAGAGCATAATCATATGATTTAAATGAGTATAATCATGAAATGTAAATTTAATAAACAGTTTCCAATGAAACTGGTGGGCCCCACACAAACATTCCAAAAGCATTGAAATTTTGTGTTGACTTATAGAACACCCACTTTAGGGTTGTATGATCCTTATCCTCCAGTATCAGACCTTGATTTTCCTCGAATCAATGTATATCTAAGAAAAGGTGAAAAGCACTCATATTGAGATATCTATGTTGAGAGTGAAAGAGAATAAGAACAACTAAAGAGAACTCGAGTACTTACCGTTACACATCCAATGTGATGAAAAAAATCTTGATCGGATACCAGACGAAGAAGAATTCTTGATCCCTAGCTTTAGCCTTAAAAAAGTTCCAATGGGAAGAAAAAGAAAGCAAATCCCGTAGGTCCTCAGATTATGAAGGAAAGAGAATATTAATAGATCATTAAGGGCATTTTGTCAATTTACATAGGTTTTTAGCCTGCTCACAATTTGTCCTCACATTTTTTTTCAAACCGTGGAAAAACCATGTGAGCTGGTTCTTCCCAATCCTAGGAAAAAGGGGTATTCATACCGTTTGGCTGCACGACTTTGCATAAGCCGTGGAAGGTGCCACTATCCGAAAAAACACAATCCGCACGGTTAGGCAAACTGTTAACTAACTGTGTGCAAACCATGTGATTTGGCCTATTTTTCCCAAAAAAAGTGTTCTGAGCTCCAAAAAAGTCCCAGACACCCTCAAAACCTTTTCCAACTCATTAAAAATCTATATTAGGTACAATGTAAATATTTAGAATAAAAATTATAGGATCCATACATGAGTGAAAAGCTGGGTTCTTACAGTCTTCCCCCCTTAAAAGAACTCCCCCCATGTTCTCATTCCAATGGTAGAGAAACACTATCTGGGAATAAAGTTGCCCATTTGGCATGTACATTATCTTCCCCTACCATGTTATGTCCTTTACTTGGTCGTGCTGCCACAACACAAGTACTGGAGGGACATACTTGCCTTGGAGAGCCTTTGTGCTTCGGTCAACGATGCGTACTAGATATTCCTCAAAGGTATCATTGACATCTAACTCAAATTCCTCAGGATCAAAGGTATGAGATGAGTCAAAATGATATTGGTGAAGCTATGAGACATGAAATACATCATTCATGGCATAATACCTCTGTGGTAGTAGAAAAAAATAGGCTACTGGCCTGACTCTCTCTAGAATTTCAAATAGCTCGATGTAACGAGGCAAAAACTTTCCCTAATTCCTTAGCTGTCTATACCCTAGCCTGGGTGATGCCCAAATAAAAATATGATCCCCCACCATGAACTCAATAGGTCATCAATGACAATCCACATAAGATTTGTGTCTAGACTGAGTGGTAATCATATTCTTCCTGATCAGCTGGACTTGTTCTAAAGTCTCCTGAATGAGATGAGGACCTAGTAGGGATGCCTCACCTGCCTCTAGTCAGCACAAAGGTGGATGACGTGGACTACCATATAATTACTCTAAAGGAGCCATCTGAATCTTCCCCTGGAAACTATTATTATAGGAGAACACGACCCAAGGGATATGCTTCTCCCAAGAACCACTAAAATCTAAGATGCATGCCCAGATCATATCCTCTAAAACATATATTGTCCGTTCCGATTGTACATCGGTATGGGGGTGAAAATATTTGTTTAGATGAACCTAAGTCCCTATAGTTTTTTGTAATCTCTTATAGAACCATGAAGTGAAACGAGCATCCCTATCTGAAATGATAGTACGTGAAACCTCATGTAGTCGTATGATCTCCTAGAAAAATAGTCTTCCTAGGTCATGAACTGAGAAGGTCTCCCAAATGGGAATGATATGGGATGATTTATTTATTCGTTCGATGACTACCAAGATAGCATCACTACCCCTCGGCGACCAAGGTAAGCTGACTACGAAGTCTATAACAACATCTTCCCATTTCCATTCACGTACTAGAAGTGGCTGTAACAAGCCTACAGGTCTCTAGTGCTTTGTCTTCACCTAATGATAGGTGGAACTCTGAGTTATGAATCCTTAAATTGGACATTTCATCCCAGGCCACCAATACTGGCATTTCATATCTCAATAAATCTTCAAGATGCCTAGATGAACTGCCCCCTTGGAATCATGTGACTCTTTCATAAATTCTTCTCTCGCATCTTCTGGAACAAGATATGTCCATGTAGATACATGATGTTATCTATTTCCACAGATCAATCCAGAGGTGGGTAATCTTTTTATATACTCTCATAGAGAAGCAAGACTTCAGGATCTGAAATATTCTTACTCTTCACCTTCTCAAGGAGGGAAGAGGTAACTTTTAACTCTAAGAGGTAAGACTAGTCATGACTATCATTAAACTCCATATGAATTTCAGAAAATATGTCTATTAACTTCCATTCATCACAGGATTTCTGTACGACATGCGTTTTAGTTTTCTGACTCAATGCATTTGCAAACACATTTCTTTTTCAAGGCATATAGGAAGGCTCAAAATCAAAGAATTGTAGATATTCAACCCATTTAAACTATTATATGTTCAAATCACACTAAAAAAATATGTAATTGAGTCTCTTGTGATCGGTATATACCACAATGCACTCACCCAAAATATAATGTCTACAAAAACGTATGGCATGAACAACTGCTGCAAGATCAAGGTCATGCGTCAGATAATTTTTCTCATGAGGCCTTCACTATCGAGATCTGTATGCAATGACTTTGGCTTCCCGCATCAACAATTATCCTAGGACAATGCCCTATGCATCGTAGGAGATGATATAACCTTTACCAAGTTCTGGAAGAATCATAATAAGTGTCAAGACAACCTCTCTTTCATCTCATGAAAGGATTTCTCGCATGCTTCCAACCAGAGGAACTTATGAAACTTCTTTGTAAGTCTAGTAATGGGTGATGAAAGATGTGAGAAATCCTGTATAAATTGATTGTAATATCTAGTGATCCCTAAGAAACTCCTGATATCAAACACGTTCTAAGGATGCTCCCAAGAGACTACAACACTTTCCTTTTTAGGATCAACAGATACTCTTGATACTAAAATAATATGGCCCATGAAGTGGACCTTGTTGATCTGGAAGTTGCATTTAGAACGCTTGGCATAAATCTGATGCTCTATCAGTGTACTCAGAACAATATCAAGATGTTTGGAATGATTATTATGAGTGCGTGAATACAGTAAGATTTTATCCACAAAGACCACAACAAAAGAGTCCAAATAGGAAAGGAAAACCCAATTCATAAATTCCATGAAAACGGGAGGCATGTTCGTAAGACCGAACGACATAAAAATATAATCATACATATCATACCTACTACAGAAAGATGTATGAGGTATATCTAATGGTCTAACTCACACCTGATGATAACCCGATCTCTTATTCATCTTAGAGAACACATTTTATCCTCATAGTAGGTCAAAGAGATCATATATTCAAGGTAGTGGATACCGGTTCCTGATCGTTAGCTAGTTAAACATTTTTTAATCCTTGCATAAACGTAGAGTTACATCCGCCTTCTTAGAAAAAATCATGGATGAAACCCAAGAGGATGTACTGGGATGTATAAAGCCTCTGGCCTCTATATCCTATATCTTTCTCTTGAGCTTTTGAAACTCAGTAGGTTCTATCCTGTATGGAGGAATGAACACTAGAGATGAACTTGGAACAAGATCTATTGCAAAATCTACCTCTATCTCAGGAATTAATCTAGATAAGTCATCTAGAAAGACATCACTGAAATGATTTACAACTAGAGGAAAATCAGTTTGAAGCAAGCCCTGAACCGCCATGAAAATATTTGCAATATGTGTGGTCACTCTACCTATCCAATGATGATTCGGTTCTGCTCTCCCAGCTTGGACATCCCATTCACCTTTGAAAAGATAACGACTGCCTTCTAGTGATGTAAGTGAATCCCTTTAGTGATAATAATCTATAAAGGCCTGATAGTGGACCAACCAGTCCATCCCAAGAATCACTTCGAAGCCTGTTAACTCAAGAACAAAGAGATTCAATAAGAAAGGGTAAATTCCAACCTCAAGGAGAAAATCCCTGCACTGGCGTATTTCCTCTATCTGTATTGTCAAAGGTGTATCGAGGTTCATTACACCACAGTGAGACTGTATCTCTAGTCCAAGAATTTACATGATAGATACAGAAATAAAAGAGTTTGAAGAACCTGTATCAAACCAAGAAGAGACAATAGTATAGGCTCCTAGAATAGTACCTCGTACTATAGATAGTCCTGCATCCTGATCCTTGGGTATCAGCTGTAAGGAATGCAACTGACCTGACCCACAACCCTATGCAACAGATGGACTATCACTATCATGACTACTCTTCTGGCACTGTTGGTGATTAGGGATCAGACTACCAAGGCCATGACCTCCTCCTTGTCCAGACCTACCAGTGCTACTCCAACATCCCGCCTGACGTAGCACACAAGAACTCGCTCCAGAAGGTGGAGCTGAAGCTGATCATTTTGCACTCGATGCCAGTGGAAAGGTCCTGCAAATGCATTAAAGATGACCCATACAGCAATAATCCTGACGGTTCATAGGGTCTCTATAGCAATGGGGTTTTTTATGACCTGGATTTCCACACTAATGACACACTACATGGCTATCAAATTGGATACTCTGGCTACCACTGCCTTGATGATAAACCACAAGGAAATGCTTCCTACCACTAGAATAACTACTGGACTGATGTGGCACTGATCCACTAAACCCGATACTCACTTCGTCCCTCAAGATTCACTTAGTGATAAGGTCCTGATTAACTATTGCAAAGAAGGTAGGAAGGTGAAAGACATTCACCTAATTCTGGATGGCGTATTGGAGCCCATCTCTAAAACTTCTTACATGCGAAATCTTATCACCGGCTAGAAGTGGTGAAAACACTGTAAATTAGTGAAACGAGCTGAATATTATAGAACTGACATAGAACCCTTCTCAAGATGCATGAACTCTATAGCTCTATTTTCTCTCAATGACTTAGGAAAGAACTGATCATAGATGGCAGTCTAGAAGTCATCCCTTAACATGCCCTAATGATGTCCAACCTGGGTAATGACATCCCATCAATGCTTGGATGAATCCCGAAGAATTTATATAAATATAATTACTCTCTACTCTGAAGGAATTTCAAGATATTCAATGATAGAAAAAATTTCCTCTATCCAAGACTCACCAGCCTGAGATCCGCCATCCCCTGAAAAAGTAGGAGGATGTTGCTGCTGGAACTTGCGGGTTAGATCATCCATTGTAGGAGAAACAAGTGGAACACCAATCATAGATTGCATAATATGTATCAAAAACATGGGAATCCATGACCTAATTAGGTACAACAGGTCGTGCCTCATGTGGCACTCCTGGAAGTATGACTGGCGGCTCAGGGCACACCATGTCGGGAGCATGGTCTTCCCTACTATCTTGGAAAATGACACCAGGACGTCGTGGCGGCATTGGTCTAAAAATTCAAAGCCCAAACCTTTGAAAAATCTTAAAATCCATGAGATAACATTAGTATAAGAACATGAACATTAGAAAAATCACTACCCAAGACATACTTCCCAAACTACCTGGTTAGACGACTAAGTATCAATAAGTTCTCAAGTATAAGTTTTATATTATTTTTCACTTAATTATTAGGTTCACTCATTTACCTTTCATAAATAATACAAGGAAGGATAAGGATGTGAAACCAACTCATTCTAAATTTCATGATTCACATTATAATGGATATTCATTTCTGATGAATCAGTGCCCATGCACCTATCACCAAAAATGACACCCATTTAATTATAACATAATGAATTGACTCGGTAAATCACTCATCCAAACCCATGAGGGCCCATACACCTCATTAATTGAGACAAGAAAGCACTCAATAGAATCCTAAGTAATATAAGTAAAAGCATCTATCACAAAATCACTCAACAATCACATGCATATCAAGTAATGAAAAGGAGAAAAATGCACCAATATGCAATGGAAATATGCATTACATGTGAATTATATGTGCCTATGATAATGAATGTAAAAATACTTCTTTCCATCATATCATCGGGACAAGGATAAAATAAATTCAATAGAGTAATAATCAACAACACCACACAACATGTGAATCACCCAATGGTGAAAAAATATCAACCTTAATAAGAAAAGTAGAACAACGATTCCATTATGGGTAATGTGGATTTTACACCGAACATGGGTTCATGATGCCCAAGAATGGATTATGACCAAGTCTCAAGAATTCCAATTCTCCAATATATTTCTCTAAATATCCTGGATAGAAAGGAAACCACCTATGATACCACTTTGAGACGACCCGGACCCAGATACCACTTAAAGTGCCCCAAGCCCGGTGGGCCACATGGCCTCAAGCACATCTTCCCAAATGCCATAGGTTGACGACTAGCAGCAAGGGACTAGGGTGTTTTTAGGGGAATACTATTCCCTCATTAGTAGAGTTTAGCACAATGTAAGAGATATAAATGAATAGTGAATAACCAAAGTAATATAAATAAATAGTGGATGTAAACTGAGGCAATAGATAAACAAGAGTAACAAAAATTGTATCAAATGAAACAGTGATGATGTAATGTCATGTCACTAGAAAACTAGAAATAATGGATATGAGATAATAAGAATAACATGTTCCATAAGGCAATAGAAAATAGAGTCTACTCCAAGCATCCCAAGATCATACTCAGTCATCTGCTATCAAGATCAATCCTATCAGTACACAATCAATTATTGGAAGCTTCATGATTCCCTTGGTCACTAATTGCAACCATTTAATCTACTTTAGGTACCAAATGAAGCCCAAAGAATGTATGATATGAATATCAGGGGAAATAGTAGTGTTAAGGAATATATATAAAGTAAAGAAAGCAGTACAAACTAACTAAATGACTAAGTACCTTCTTTAACCCTCTGATGGTGTATAAACATGTTTCCAGTTCATTAATAAATCAATTACCATTAAATGTTAATATGTCACATGATACATATCCAACACTGACATCACCTCATGATAGTATAAGTTGTGAAGGTCCCAAGACATAACAAGGAAACTAGATAATGATATCTAGTGAGGGAGTTCCAGGGTAAAACCAGGGTAACGTAAAATCACATAAAGCTAAATCAATAGTATCTGAGTCTAGCTTAGGGGTAAGATTGTAATCCATGGGGCTTAATCCAATGCATTCTACAATAAGGCACCTACCAAGTCCTAGGTGATCGACCAAGGTAAAACGGGGATGAGAAAAGACATGGGCCCGATGGGCTTTCACCAGGGCACCTACTAGTCAATGATGGATCCAAGAAGTGTATCTAAGGTATCCTATAATAATGAAAGGGATCCAATTGTATTATACCAGGAATCCAAGGAATAGACAAGAACCAGAGTCTAGGTGGGTATCAACCTAATAAAACTGTATCTTGGAATCAAAATGGGATTCTCAAGGCCTAAGGTATTGTCCTCTTAGAATCTAAGATGAGAATGAGTCAGTCCATTCATATTTGATATTTTAATCATGTAATAATTCATTTGGTTCAAGTATTTCCTTCCATTAGTGTGGATAGGTCATGTAGAGTAGAGACCATTAGTACAAGTCGTGTCTTCCATTAGTGTGGATAGTCCAAGTAGCATTGAAACCATTTAATCAATTCCTAGTTATCCATTAAGACTTATTCAATTATTGAGGTTCCCTCCACTACCTTCCATCTGCATGTAAAGGGGAGCTATAGGCATGTAAACATTAATCAATATCATTTAATAAGGCCTGGTTATATACTTAGTATTCTTTCCATTTTACATTTTATTTTTCGCATTTAATAAACATTTGTAAGCACTTACCTTAGGCGAGTAAAGTAGTGAGCATACATGGCACATGCCATTAGGCAATTATCATCAACAATAATCCATTTATTATAAGGATTCTCACATTTATAAAGGTCAAGCAAAGGCACACCCGAATGGTGGCTCAAACGCTTCGAAACACTAAAAATTTAATTGTGGAATGAATTTCGACATGAGGTGGATTGAGTTGTGGGTGTAACCACTAACAACTAATTACATATTTGGAAAGAGAATAATCATATGATTCTAACGAGTATAATCATGACATGTTTATTTATTAAATGGTTTCCAATTAAAGTAGTGGGCCCCACATGAACATTCCAAAAAACAACGAAATTTAGGGATGATTTATAGACCTCCCACCTTAGGGTTGTATGAGCCTTCTTCTTAGGTATTAGCCATTGATTTACCTCTGATCAGAGAAGATCTAAGAAAAGGTGAAAAAGCTCACATGGAAATATCTAGATTGAGAGTGAATGAGAAGAAGAATGACTAAAGAGAACTCGAGTACTTATCGTTGTGCATCCAACGTGACAAATGAAAGCTCAATCAACTGTCAAACGAAGGAGAACTCTCTATCCCTAGCTTTGGCCTTCAAAAATATCCAAAGGTAAGAAAAAGGATGAAAATCCCATAGGTCCACAAATTAGGGAGGTATGAGAGGATTAATAGATCATTAAGGGAAATTTGGTCAATTTACACTAGTTTTTATCCTGTGCATGGTTTGTCCGCACAGTTTGTCAAACAGTGCGCAAACTGTGCGAGATGGTTCTGCCAGAACCTGGGAAAAAGGGGTGTTTGCAGGGTTTGGATGCATGGCCATGTGCAAGCTGTGCGAGGTACCACTGTCCGAAAAAACACAATCCACACAATTAGGAAAACCGTACACAAACCATGTGCAATCCGTGTGACATGGAATGTTTTCCTCAAAAAGTGGTGTTCTAAGCTCCAAAAAATCCCCGGACACCCTTAGAACCTTTTCTAACTCATTAGACATATATATTAGGTCCAAAGTAAAAACATAGACTTAATATTAAAGGATCCATACCTGATTGAAAATTCGAGTTCTTACAGTCATGTTCCTATATGGTAGAAATGGATTCTCTCTAGAATGGATTTAAAAAAAATTTAAAGCATATTTCAATTAATCCAATAATAAAAAAAAATACTTTGTTCTAATTACATCCATTCTAGGTTACTTATTCTGAAGGATATCCACGCTTGGTGCCGTCCTAGTTCAGTATCCCTATTTCCTCTTACATAAATATTTTCCGAATATAAATAGTTTAGACAATGAAATATGGTAATGTTAAAATTCTATATAATTTAAACTTATATATTAAGTAAATTTGTTTAAGGGGTTTCTATTTACATTATCCTAACCCCTAATGTTATCTAAACCTTGATCTTATGCCAACTATCAGGATCTGATTTCAAAATTTACATATTCTAGTTACATTAGAGTAGAATTATATTTCTTGAATTCCCAAATATGTTTTAGTATTAGTGATATGTTGATATGGATGCCTATTTTAGATGATAGATTTAATATCAGGGACTGTTATTGGCACTAGGGTGGTGTCTCAACCACTCTACCTCCATACTGATGAATCCATACCTCAATGTTTTTTGAACTTCACCTTTACAGTCAGGTTATGGGAGTATGTCGAGGGTATGTTCAGATGCTACCTAGATCTATAGTGAATTTAGGAACTTCTCTTCTGGATTTTCCAATTAAAATGCAGTTAACAGGCCCATTACATTCTCCTAGATGTGGTTGTTCATTTAATTCCATTTATATGGAGGAAAAGGAATGGGTTTATTTTTAATAACCCTTTACCCTCATTCCATTCTGGAACTTTTTAGATCCACTATGGGATATTTATTCCTTCTTAAATACAAATAGGTTCAATGAAAAATGTTGTTTCTGATCACAATATTTTGAGTACACTTGGGTTAACAGGTAGGCCATGGAAACCAAGAATTCTTAAGTACATCAGATGGATCCCACCAATCTAAATAGGGTTGAAATTTAATGTTGATGGGGAAGCATCATGTTCACCCGGGAAATTTGGCTATGGTGGCATCTTCTACACTCATCGGGGTCTCGTTAAGGGATTATTCTTCTATTTCATTGGGAATAGTTATGCAATTGAGGTTGAATTGTGGGAAATGATAAAGGCAGTTAGGTATGGAGTACATTATGGTTGGAATGCTTTAAAGATGGAATTAGATTCCTATTTTTCAATAGAAGTACTCAAGGGAAGGTCCAGGAATGTTCCATGGAGCATGTTAATATATTGGATTTCTTTTCTTCATCTTTTTTACTCTATTTCTCTTGAGATGACCACTATTTACAGGGCAAAAAAATAGGTTGTGAATGATCTTTCCAAGGCACAATTATGGAGGTTAGTTCCAGCTGGTCCATTGTGTTGCTAGATTACTTCTCTAGTCTTGTTGAGGAAGATTTTCATGGTGATTTATATTCCTACTATTGTAATGCATTTTTCACATTATTTTTTTTAATAAATTTTTTAGTTGCCGATTAACCTACCTCATGAACCTTATGGATAAGACCATTATATTACCTTTAGAAATAATAATATTTCTATAAAAACCTATAGAAAACCAAGATATATCATATAGGTAACATTGAAATTTATTTTCTATATTACTCTTTCAAATAAAATAACCAACATGGTCAACTTCCATACATAATGCATTGAAAGGATTCAAAGAACAAACTATCCTTGGTTTATAACAGAACCACCTGCACATGGTTTATAATGAAACCACCCTTCTTTGGTTTATAATGGAACCACCCATCATTTGTTTATAATATAACCAACCATTATTATAAAAGTATTCTAGTAACCAAAAAATTTCACAACACATAATATTTTTTAATTTCCTTTATTACACCAATAAAAATATCCATTTCACCCATAAGAAAACATTTTTATATATTGAAATATACCTATGATTTAAAAAAATATTCTTAAAAAAAGCATAACATAGGAAAGGAAGTTTTTTATTATAGGAAAACATGGAATATTATAAATTATATAAAATATCAAATAACCATTTTAGAGGTGAAATTTTTTTTTTCTCACCATATACGTTAAAATATATATTTTTTATATTAACTAAATGTAGTAAAAAAATTCCATATAAAATATATAAAAAGTCTAGTTTTTAAAACCATTGAAATATTATAAAAATACGTAAAAAAAATTCTTTATAATTAATTTATTTCCATGTAAATACATCAATAAATTTATTTAAAAAATATAGACAAGGAGAAAAAGAGTTAGAAATGAAACATTAAAAGATAATTTTTTTGAAAGAATGTCCCTTACCATAAGTCTGAGTCATCACGTATGTTCATTATCTTCCTAAAAAATAATATTAATAATTTAATTTATTAATTAACTTTTTCAAGTTCTTAATTCCATTATATAATGTTATTTAAAATTACTTAATCAATTGAGTTCATATAAGATTTTTTTATGATACTTGTTTCATATGTCCAAACTGAATTTGTTAGATTGACTATGGTCAAAGAGGTGATTATTCAACCATCTCCATAAAATAATCCTGAAAATATAATCACTTATATATATAAATTATAAGTTTTAATCCAATAATGAATGATGGTTATGAAAAATGAACAACACTTTAATCACGAATATGGTAGGTCATATGTACACTAGAGTAACACTTCCATTTTTCAATGATCATTATAAAAAATGGTTAAGTATTAATATATCTTTAAAAAATTATTATTATATCATAGAAAATATATATTTTTTTACATATAATTAAATATATATAATCCAAGTTATTATGTGATGAAAAATGAATCACATCGGTTCATGGAGGTGGTAGTCCATAAATACACAAAAACGACATTATCATTTTTTAGTGAATGGAATGTTAAGAAATTAAAAGATATATTATTTTTTAAAAATTATTATCAGGTACTAAATTATATATATATATATATATATTAAATCCTTCATTAAAACTACCTTTAATATGAGGTTATGGAAGTTGAATTATGTCATTTCATGAGGCTGTGTCCGCCATACACCTGAATAATGGTTTTGTTTCCCATTTGATGGTATAAGAGATATATATTGGTTTGGAAATTAATTTAATAAAATATAAATATATGGAATATTATATAATAATTAATTCAACATATATGAAGAATATTTTATGGAGGAAGAAAAAGAAACAAAATAAATACCCTTTGTTAAGAACTTTACCTCCTCTTCAGTCAACCCATATGGATTACACCAAAAGAAATCCAAGGTTACTTTTATGTTAAAAAGGACTTCAAAAATGTGGGGATGGATTTATTTGTTCTATTTGGGAAGGGATTTTTCTAAATTAATTCTTTTTTGTTGTGTATTAAAGAGGATAAGAGGTGTCCTTTTATAAGGAAGGGGAGGTGCACTCTTGAAATTTCTTTAAGTAATAAAATAATTGAAATAAAATTTCATATTAAAATGAATAAAACTTGATAATATAATAATATAATTTGAGGATGAGTTGAAATAAAATAATAAAATAAAATTTTTACATGTTTATATTATATTTTTATCCTTATCTTTAAATTTTAAACCTCTATTAACTCATTGAAAATTACGATGATATCAATTTTTTTAACTACTAAGGGGTTTATAGAGTTACTATAAAAGTAAAATTGTCCACAAAATGGAAATTTTTTGATATTCTAAACCACACCCCAATAACATGGAAAAATATGGTATTTTTTTTAATTTTTAATCATTCATTAAATATCATTTTTTTAAAATATCATTCATGTAATTTTATGAAAAATTAATTTTTTTAAATTTAAAACTACAAGTCAACAAGGGTATTATAATATAATGAATTAAAATCTATCTAAAATGTAATTTTTGACTAATAAAACCATGAAAATCTAAAATTAATTAACATAATATTACGTTTAAAATTTTTAAAACCATTTATTATATTTTTCTATTAATTTTAAAAAATAATTTAATGATGTCGGTAGACCCCATGAAATGTGTCCTATGCACTTCAGCACAAAATTGAAGATGTGAACCTCACTTAGACACCAAATATTTATTTATAGTGGAAATACATCATTATGATAGAATAAGGAGCATATTGGATTTCCATGCATCATGACCAAAAATTTCATCGACTTGGATATAAAATTTTGCGGTGTAACTATGAATTTTTATGGGGGTCAGTGACTATAGAGAAGGAAATTGCTTGAATGGACGAGAACACATCCCAAGAAGTTTTCGGGGGCACAACCCCCATGGTATGAAACATGTTTTTTTACTGAAGTTCCAAAAAAAACCAGCACACAAGATACTTGCGCCTAACATACCTGCGCGCCACCCACTTTCAAGGTACCACACACTTTCACATCAAGTCACCATCGCTCAGGGTACCATATTTTTATATAATCGACACTAGGGGTGTTAATTGGTATGGATGAGTTTCCCTGAATCCCGATTGATTCTATGGTCACCTAGTGCTTCCCCCAAGTTCTCTAAAACCTCCACGGTAGTTTCATAACATCTATAGAAAGGGAATTAATGTGGGGGATAATGAGACATATGTTCTAAAAGTGTTAAAAATTAACAACACATGCACAAATCATTCTACAAAATCCCTTCATTTAAGAAAACTTACGTGACCACCCTTACTAAAGTAGGATGTTGGGCACCTCACTTTTGGGAATACCATTGAGGAATCTTGAAGACTTTATCTAAGTCTCACCCAAGTCTATTAATCTAGTTTGTTTTTCACTTAAGGTGACATCACAGGTTGGCCAAACTGACTTGAGCACCCCATACCTACATACAACTTACTTGAGAACCCTTACATGATGGTCACCCAGTATTTCAGCCATTTAGAGCCATCCATTAGGCCTCTCAAAAATCCACCTATTATAAGGAATTTTATTCTTCTTATATATTGTATGAAAGATTCCATGTTGAAACCTCCACCAAGACCCACTGATTTACAAAATTTGGGAAAGGCACATCTTCTTGTCACCCATCTTGATTTGGATATCTATGGCCAGAGGTTTCCCACACTTGTCCTTACAAATGGTATGGGTCCTCAATATGTCTCCATATTTTGATATCTATGTTCTCATAGACCCTTAACTAGGGGAAAATGATGAGGAATAAATGGTCTTGTATTCTAGGGATAGGACTATGTCCTACACTTCACATCTCTAAGAACCAGAGCATGTAATCCCTAGTAGGGAGGGTACTTTTCACACATGCTTTTCATTTTGAAAAATGAAATGTCTTCTTTTCCAGTATGAGAACCATTTCAGGGTATCCATCCTAGTATAATCTCCTAGAAATTTATGTAGGAGGTTTCTGTATTACTCCTCTATATATCCTTCATCTTCACCCCTTCCTTACATTAGACCCTTGTCCAATGTAAAGAGAAAAAAGGAAAGAGCTGTATCCACAACCTCTTCTGCCATAGGCCCAACCACTTACACCAGTGAATGAGGTAAAGTTTTTGTGGTTTGTTGTATATTTAACATCCTTTTTTTTCTCACACCGATCAAGAATAACACGAGATTATACGTTTAAAATGATCATAACATCCATAAAATACACATAAAGGAATGAATTATGAGAACTCTAATTCCCACTATAATTAGGATATATAGAATGCCTTAACCTATGGCCCAAGATCACTGGACATATTCCTCAACTATCCAACCCTAATTACCTCAATTTAGTCATCCTCATTAAGAATAAGCCTCAAATTAAACCCCCTTAAATCTCCATGAGTTAAGATGAATCTCGTTGATACTGTTACAAGGGAATCATCTTTAGGAGTATGCCCCAACCTTTTTTTCTCTAAGAGTCATGATCCCCTACGAGACATACTGAACTACATGGTATTTGATTCCCATAAAAACAGGATACATAGGAATCATCGCTAAGGTTCAAACCCAACAACCCCAAATCACCCTTGTTCTCTCTGGGGACACAAGCCTAGTAGGGTCTAATTCAATTGGTTAGATCATATTACTTCCAGGTTCCTTGGGAGGTTTCTATAGAAGTCCCACACCATGTATTGACTTGGATACTTCCACCTAGATGACGTTACCACCTGACATTAAACTATATGTTTGGGTCCTTATCACATGACCTTAAATTTTATGACGTGTCCCATTAAGTGGAACCAAAATATGATGGTTATGATTCCTTTCATGAGGATACATAGGTATCCCATCTATGGGTTCGATCACAAAATAAAAACAACTTCCATCTACCTGGATAACAATGAACTCCAATGTGACATTCATCTACTAGGATGAACAAAAATTCATGAGTTCCCCATTGAGTGTCTTAAAAACTAGAATTGTCATAATAAAAACCAAAGAATATCTAAGTTCTATATGAGAGGATACCATTGATGGGGAACCACGAATACATACAGATATCCCCATTTGTGAATATAATAGAATATATACATATGACTATAAATTATACACATGCTAATAATTGATTAAAAATTTAAAGTTAAACCTACATTATTCTAGGTATGTTAATAAGAATGCATGAATATATCTTAAATATATAAGAGAGTACCAAAGTAGGAAATAATTTCCCTCAAAAGGGTGGGAGGTGACCAAAATCCCATTCTCTCGACCAATATGAGTTTTTAAGTATCTTATTTGAACAATCCTAATGAACTACTGCTGGAAAGAAGGTCCCTTTGGATACAAAACCTTTGGGTGTTTCTGGTTCCATAAAAAAATTCTTTGAAAGTTATTCCAAAATAATGATTCCTTACCAGAATTCACATTCACAAGGAAACAATGTCAGATAGAAATTTAAGGTAATTATTTAATCACTAAAAATTAGAAATAAATTACCATGATAAACATAAATCATTTATATTTAAAAATTTTATTCATAACTAACCATAACTTCTTTTTATCCCTATTATTTTTTTAAATATAATAAAATAATGAGAGTGACATTTTTGGCTAATCTTTAGAAAAATATTATTAAGGAAAAAAGAATGGAAAAATTAAAAAGGTAATATAATAGAAGTATGGATGAATATGGATGAAATATATCCATCCAATAATATTAAGAAAATTGTTTGGGGTTACTTTCTAGTCTTTATAAAATTATTTTTACCATTAATTAACCCATTTTACCTTTACTATGGTAAAAATATTTACTACGATTATTGTTCATAATGATTAAAATTTAAAGGGTAATATTTGAAAAATTTATACCACTTAATTATAGATACATAATAAAATTTTCAATATTCAATTAACTGAAATGGATGAATTTATTTTAATATTAAACGCCCAAAAAACAATGAAGATCAGTTTTTAATAAAAATGTATTTTTAAGTACAAAACATTTTTTTAATCTAAGATTAATTATAAAATTAATTTCAATGAAAAAATTGTATTATTATGAATAAAATGGAAGTAATTATTTTTTAATAATAATCCAAAATATAAAATTACTTTATAAATACTTGAAAATAAAATATAATATTCAACAAAAAGTAATATTTTGCAGTATTTTTTTAAAAATAAATCTTCTTAGGGAAATCTCCAAAATTTATCATAGGATAATTTTGAAATGATGAATTAGAAAATTGATTTTTTTTCAAATTGATATTATTTAAATTAATAATTAATCATTTAAGTAAAACTTTATAAGAAAAGAGTTTAGTAAAACCCCTTCCATTTTGATTAATTTATATATATATATATAATGAATATAACTATATTATTCATTAATAATAGTAAATATGAAATTGATTTATTCAATCATTACCTAGGTTTTGATATCATAGAAATCCATTCCTTATCTCACTCACATTTTATATTGTCCATGATTTACATGGGGCCATATCTAGAAAACTAAATCACCATTAATGATCCTATTAGAATTAGAATTTCCCTGTTATCAAGATTCATCATGCACCCCCATCACATAGGTTCTAGTTCAAGCTATTTAGTGTCAAACCATGCACCAACCCTCCTAGTTCAAACCACCATGGATGTTCAATTATTATCCAATGATAGTTTCATTCCACACTAATATGCCATACCACATGCAGTCTTAGCCTCGATACCATTAGCATGAAAGAGATCCCAAACCATCCTTGTATCAAGAATAATAAAACTAAATGTGATATATAATCAAGGTATGAATGGGAATTTGAAATACCTTTATTTAATCCTTTCCATGGTTACTCACATGCATAAGGAATTTTGATGAATGAAAATTTCTTATAAGGAATTAACCTTGAAAATTCCTTACCAAGGAATACCCTAACTCAGGTTAATCCCAAGTAGAACAAGACACAAAATTTCTAGTAAGAAGAGTCACGTATCAGTGGGAACCTAGTATTCACATCACCCTTAAGAGGTTTCACTAAGGTTCACAACTCATGGAATGTAATCTTGACATATCTCTATTGAAATTCCTTAATAAATTCACCCTTAGACTATATTTATTGAGGAAAAAACATAATTTTACTAAATATAATGCCTCTAGGTTCTAGATGGATAAATCTAAATAGGCTAGAGTTGTAACCTTATTTTACTACACATATATAAAATCCTCTCATAAGGGATTCTTTTTTGAGTTACTTAATGCTCAACAATGACCTATCAATCCACAGTATACCACCTATCCATAGAGGGATTGTATTATTATCATATTCTTCATCCACATTATCTTCATCAGCTAGGTGGACCACAACATAATATCACATGACCATTCAACATAATTTGACAAGCATAGAGATTCAACTAAAATAATTTCATAACAAAATAATTTGTGAAAACATACTACAAGGTGTTGACACAAAGAATCTGAGTATCTATCATCAATATAATCACAAAAATGCCACATATATGTCTTGTTAAAACTTTTTTACAAATATAATGCATGGGAATCATATTACAGGTATGTAAAACTTTCAAACCAACATGAAACCATGAATCTCAAAAATCATGCTCGTCACACAATACAGAACACTATAAAAATAATAGTGCAAAACAAGAACATCAATCCCTTAGCCTCATAACATGAAAACCCCTTCATGGAGGTGATCATGATCCACAAGACCAAATTTCATCATAGGATTTGATGTATTTGTATTTCATCTATTTACAAACATCCCAAAATAAGAAAACTAGATAAGTTTTGATATGTTTTTATAACACCTTGACTCGATTCATTGGGTTTGATCTGAAGTGACACCTAACCTCAAACACACCTCTCCATACAGAAGAGGCTTCCAATTAGTAGTTATGGTCTATGGGTGAATTATAGGGTGACTATTATCTCAGTTAGAGTTCAAAATAACCAATTAATGACCAAATATCTGATAATATGAAATAATTGTATACAAAAACAAATAAAATACCATCTTAAATGAAGGAATGTAGAAAGAACAGATCTAAAATATTATATCAGAATATAAGTCTTTGATTTCACAATCGGTCGATCACAAAGACAATATAGAGAAAAAATAAATTAATAAAGAGGCTCTAAACTCAACTCTAATCCACACCTCCCATGGTATCAATATTTAAAATGAGCTATATTATAGATGATCAAACCCAAGTCTTAACCCAACATGTACCTAAAATAACTGATGGATTCTCAGGTACCCAATGATGTGGTTTCCTAAGAAGGGTATGTGTAGAACTCAGTGATTAACCTCCAACATGGTAAAATAACTAACCAATAAATGTATTTTATGTGTATGTGATAATATTAGTAAAATTCGGGATCCAATCTATAATGTGTATAATCATGAAATATATTCCATGATACATAGTTGAGAAAAAAACCCATGTGCTGAGTGATCGTATACTTATAGAGACACCAAAAACCCTAACCATAACTTCTTTTGGTCCATACCAAAAATGTTGTTATAAAAAAGTTGTAAACTAGTGTTAACCATATGGTCACCATTTATCCCATAGTAGTGACAAGGATTATGAGTCTTCGGGTCGGTACACAAGGCTATCTCTCCCCATTTATCACTTGGGTCAGGCCACATGGGTACTATGACATAACAGTCCTTCCGTTTTGGCCACAAGTCTATCTTATCCTAATAGTTTTCCCCATGTTAGGTCACCATAGGCCATCATGCCCACTATTTCCTTGTGACTGGCCTCAAGGTGTCCATGCACCTTTCTCGTGTACAGTTCTACCACCATTGTCATTGAAAGAAATGCATACACCCCCTGTAATGTGTAGTCATATCACGATTCATTACTTATCCTAAGACCCAATAAGAATTCTTATATGTAAATATGGTATATCAAAAAATAGGGTATATAATACATATAAAAAATGCTTAAAATATATTCATATATATCACATGGAAACAATTTCATGACACATATAGGCACAAAGAAGACTTATCACATATGAGATTTAGTGAAATTCATATAAGAGAAAGTGATAAAAATAAATATGTATAATAAGATACATATGCATAATCATCAAATAAATCCTCATATATTGGTTCTTGATCTACACACAAATGTGATCAAGCATCAAAAATGGTCTCACGGGACACACACACACATGTGATCAATCTTAAAAAATGTTCTCATGAGATACACATAGTGATCAATCATCAACCATTGATAGAAAAAATCAAGCCAGTGTACAATGGTTCACCATGGACCATGACACTTTTTCCAGTTACATTAGGTATGGTTCCTTTAATTAGATAATATAGGAGGATCACTAAGTAATTAAGCATACATGACATTGAAAACACATTTATGAATTAAATATCTTTCTCTTAAGGCGGAGAACTTCATATCTAAAAATAATAAAATATACAAAACTCCATACGGTATAGTACACAATACTACCTATCGTAAACAACGTCGATTCTGAACTATGAAAATGCTTTGTGTTTTTTCAGAGTCCATCCAAGTTCCTTAAGTCTGTATCAATATCCATGAGTTTAATGGGTGTCACTACCTATTCGAAATGATGAAAAATATCCCTTGGATTGTTCGTCTCACAATCTTGACATTTTTTTTCAAGAAAAATATCCATTTCATGATAAAAAAAACAATGGTAAATTTTATATCATTAATTTTACCTATATATAAGTATTAAATGATGTGACAGAAGTTAGAAACAATGTCATCCAGCAGAGTTTGGGCCCCCTGGCACACTTTAGATTCCATGGAATAAAAAACCCCAAATTAATACCAGGATACGATATCCAATTAAACTCAATTCGACTTGATACCACATAATGAAAAAATAAGGTAAATAAATTTCATGATACAAACATCAATGAAATGTATTCACATTCATATGTAATTATCTAGCTATACCGATCCAAATCATCATAGTTCTCAGATAATTCTACCAAGACCAGATTTATTTTTCCTAAAATGCTTTATTTTTTATCTATCCAATATCAAAATATAACCAAGATGTTAAAGGAGAAGAGTATAAAAAGATAATTGTTACATAAATGTATTGAAAATGATACAATACCTTGAGAAATCATCCAAGATGAATGACACACATACTCATAGCCACACAAAGAATAAATAGGGTAAGATTTATGAAGAATGAATGTTATTGCTCATATTCTCCAATAGATTTCACCTAATACCATCCCAAATTGAAGGTATATCATAGATGGAGGAGAAGAGGAGGGTATATCCTGATGGAAATTAATAATTAGATAAAATATCTATAATACTGAGGGGAATTAAATGTTTAAAAAGACAAAACAACCGCTCATTAATGCTGTCCAACATGCCCCATTAACTCATTATTTGGGGTCTACCACCACCTGGTGTGGGCTTACCAATAAGATAGTAAGACCTGTTGGGAATCATGCCTACTTACCTACCCAATAGCTTTTGAGAGATCCTTTTTAAGTAGATATACTATTACACACCCCACCAGATTTTTGGTGGAAGTAACAATAACCCAAACTACTATACACCTATCCAGTAACACTTAGTGGACATGTTTTGTTTGATCTGATTCTTTTTTACAATCCATTATGAAGGAAAAAAATGGGATTGAAATTTATTATTTAGGGAAAGTATATGGATAAATTAGTTTGGAACAAAAAAAATCATAGGTTAATGAATACATGTCATTTATGGGTTATCACTTCTATATTTATAGACTCTAATTTATATGGCTAATATTTTGAAAATTCTCATTCAAAATTCTATTTTGGAAGAAGAAAATGATTGGAACTATAATAAAATTGAGAATGGATGCTTATTATCAATTCATGATACTCAACTAAACAATACGATTATGGTACTACACATTCTTTCATATCATGTATTTTTTGTTTAACTATTCAAAAACCACCATAAAACATTGTAATTGAGTTATTGATGAACAAAACTTACTTCAATTTTTATATAAAAAGTATATAAAATCCCCCATGTCAATATTTTATGTATGTATTTATTAGTGATCATTTTGATATTCCATTTTGTAGAATTATATGATATTCTTGGAAAGGATTATCTTTCTTTATATATATCCAACATAAATTTTTAAGAGAAGGTTGTCACCCTCAAACCATAAATCACGCTCCAATTATATTAAAGTGTAAGGATGTGGATGAATCTCTTTTTGAACCATAATCTCAAGAATGGATATTATCACCTTATGAAAAAGTGAATCTTGATAAAATGATTGAGTCTAAGGAAAATATCATCATTGATTACAAGACCATTGTAAATCAAAATAATGATCCCCCCAAATTGGCCTAGTCTTCCTTCAAGATGAGAGGTTGAGTTCTATGTTGAACTTATACCAGGATATTTTACAATATCTAAGTCTCTATATAGAATTTTAAATTTTCAACTTGATGAGATAAAGTAGAAACTAAATGAGAATCCTAATAGTGGTTTTATACATGCAAATTCATCACTGTGGTGTGTTTCAGTACTTTTTTTTTCAAGAGAAGGATAACTCAATGTGCATTTGCATTGATTATCATGAGCTCAACCAGGTCATGATTAAGAAGAAGTATCATATTCCACGGATTGATAACTTAATCTATCAACTACATAAGTCCTCAAATATCTCTAATTTAGATATTTGGTCGGGATATTATCATGTAAAATTATCGAAGGAGTGTATCCCAAATATTATTTATTATAAAGCATTAGGAACTATGTTCATAGTGATTATATTTTGACTCATTAATGCTCTAAATATCTTCATGAATTAAATGAATAGAGTCATTAGGTATTACATTAACAAATTTCTGTAGTATTTATATATTTTATTCTTATGTAATCAAAAATAAAATAGAAAAATGAGTTGAGTTTAAATATTATAATGAAGACCTTATAAAATGAAAAGTTATATGAAATGTATAGTAAATTCCAGTTCTGGATAGAGAAAGTAACATTCTTGGGGTATGTTAAAACTAAAAAAGTGATTTCTATTGATCATTCAATGAAAGATGGAATTGAAGGATGACCTAGTCTAACATAAATGATAGAGATCTATAGTTTTGTTGAACTAGTTTGGATATATCTTTTCTTTGAGATATATTTACCACGATGTTCAAGACCACTAACTAATTTAGTTTAAAAGGGAGTGATGTTTTTGGGACTTATTAATGTGAGGTGAGCATTAAAATGTAAATGAAAAGGATATTTGTTATACTTATTTTTATATTACCCATCCATGAGGATGTATTTGTGATCTATAACTACACATATGAAAAAGGGATTCAGTTATGTACTAATGGAAAATGAAACAATCATAGCCTATGCCTTATACTAATTTAGGATTCATGAGAAGAACTACCCAATACATGAGATCTAATTGGATGTGGCTATCATTTCAATGATTATTTGGTGAAATTATCTCTACATGGAAAAGTTTGAAATATATATGGATCCTAAAATCCACTAGTATATAGTCAAAAAAAAGGAGCTCAGTATTTTATAATGAAAGTTATTAGATATGACAAATGATTGTAACTATTTATTAAATTACCATAATAGGAATGTGAATAAAGAGGTAAGTGGTAAGAGTAAAAAGGATCACAAAACCCTATTCATAATGATTATTGAAAGGAATCAAATATTATTGGACATGCAAAGGGTGTAAATTATAAAAATAAGAGGAACATAGATAGACCATAGTAAAATAACTTCTCAAACATCTATTATTTAGAGGGTCCTAGATGCCCAAAAATATAATGAGGTACTAAATAAAAAGTTAACAGTTATTTCAGTGTTCATGTTTTCTAAAAATAGAGTTATAAGTTTTTAATCATAAATAAGTGTCCTAAAAAAACTATAACTGAAGAGGGAACTCATGGATGATGCACATATATTATCGTTTACTATTCATCCTAGAAGCACTAAGATGAATATAAATCTAACGAAAAATTTCTGGTGGGATTCAATGAAGAGGGTGATTGTATAATTTGTATCACGATGCTTGGTATACCAACAAGTCACTGATGAATGGAATAAGTCTAAGGGTATGATTAAAAAATTACCCATACCAATATAAAAATGGGAAAACATAATCATGTATTTCATCATAAGAATTCTGAGGAAAACTAAAGGCTATAACTCCATATGGGTGATAATCGATCTCATTACAAATTCATCATATTTCATTGTTATTAAGGAACATGTATATATTTAACAACTCAGGAAGATATACATAATATAATTGGTAACACTACATGGAGTACCACACTCAATTGTGTCTGATTGAGATCAATTGTAAAACTCTGGGTTTTGGGGAAGCCTTTAAATATTATTTGATATGTAGTTGATTTTCAACACTACCTACCATCCATAGACATATGACCTTTTTGAAAGGTCCATTTAAAATCTTGGGGATATGCTAGGATATTATTTACTAGATTTTATTGGACGTTATGACTAGAATGATCCCATAGTGGAGTTCTCTGATAACAACAATTTCCATTTTAGCATTCAAATGATACCTTATGAGTTTCTATATGTGAATCAGTTTTAGACTCCAACATGCTAGGATGAAGTTGGATAGTGAAAGATTATGGGATATGATAGTATCCAAGATATGATATACTAGGTATAAAACATTCAATAATATATAATATTTATGAAAATATGACCGAAGCGATACACATACAATCATAAATAAGACTTATAGTTTGAGATCATAGATAATATAATCCTTCATATATCATTTTGTAAGAAAGTCATGAGGTTTGGGTAGTAGGGAATTATTAGTATTAGATACATAATTCCCTTTTAGATCATTAATCACATCAGAGCTGTGACATACTTACTAGAACTCCCACCTAACCAATCTCAATTAATGATGGGTTCAATGTATCCCTCTTGAGAAAGTACATACTAGACCCATCACAGGTAATGAATCCAAATATAGTACCTTTAGAGAATGATATTTCATATAGGGAGTAGATAAAGAAGATATTATTTTGTAGAAACAATGTTCTAAAAGATAAGAAAACTCATTTGGTCTAAGTGATATGGTATAACCACAAGTTTGAGGAGGAGATGTGGGACCCATAAAAGGCTATAAAACAGAATTACTATCATCTCCTATAGTATAAAAAATGATATTTTATAGGTGAAATTTATGATGAGGGAAATAATGTAATGACCCAAAATATTATAAATAAAATTCCATTGTTAATAAAAAATAGTTTTATTAAGAATTGTTGTTATATAAATGGCATACACTATATTTCATTTTTATTGAAGGACAGGAAAAAATATACCCACAATTCATCTTATGGACGAAAATATATATTTAAAATCATATCTATTTATAATATATAAATCCTAGAGTGACCATGATGATTATCATATATTAATATTTATGGTATAGTCTAATAGAAACAAAATTAAGAGGTGATAGCCTCGACTATTAGGATGCTAAACTATGAATCCCTTTTATCGAGGCTTCAAAGGGAGTTTTAATCTATAATATTTTCACTTGACCAACCATAAGATGATATTGAATAACTAAAACTTAAGGGAAACTATTTACGAGATATGTTAAAGCATATCATGACCCTAACAGAATCTATGTTTGATGAACTGCCCCATGAATGTAACACCACCACACAACATACCTTTTGAGCATATGCTGGTATAATAACGAGTTACGTATCCAGACCATATCTTTTGAATTTACTTATTTTTTAATAAAATAATTACTTTATTTATCCCATTTAGTATTTCTTATATAGATGATTATATAATTAGTTTGATAAAATATATATTTGATATGAAGAAATCAAAATTTAATTTTTGGTTAATATATTGTTTCAATTAAAACAGTCTTCTTGATAAATTCAATAATTCTTCAAATACATGTTATTTTAATATAATATCTAAATAATAATAATTTAAATATATAAGATAATATAATTTTATGAATTCCATTGTAATTTTTATAATGGTCTGAAAGTTGTCAGATTTGTAAAACCTAGTATTTTAGAGTAAATAAAAATTTTTATTTAAAAGTTTAAATTCTAAAATTTAGAAAATATTTAGGTAAAATAATTTTTGTTTCTTAAATAATAACATTGAAATTATCCAATGGTGAATTTTTCATAATTCTTTCAGACAAAAAAATTTGTGGGTAAAAATTAAATATGGTATAAATATATGGTATGTATTATGAAATCATAATATTCCAAAAGTGATGTAATAAGTACCCTTAATAGAATCCTAGAGACAAAATATATGTTCCCTTTAAATTTATTTATTTTCTAAATTATTTTATTAATTTTTTAAAAATATAATGAATCCACTAATACAAATATTTTATTTTATAGTTCTAAAAACTACTCTATATGAACACGACTAACATCTACCTAATCAATGGTTTTAATTTGAGGATTTAGGTTCATAGATGAATAAAATATTTGAATATACTCCTATTTGTAATAATTAGTGGGAATTATCTATGGGAAGGTTTTTTGTTTTTATTATCTAATCACTTAGAATCAAAGACCTATGTTTAGAAATTAATAAAGATTTCCCATATCTTTTTCTATAAATACCCACCCAACCACCTATTACTCTTCACTTAAAATCAATTTATTACTAATTTACTCCCAATATACATATTTAATTCCACATTATAGTGTTAATAAGTTCTTAAGAAGATATTACAAACCTTTTAGAATAAACTTCTTAAGGAAAGTGATTCTTTTCATATTCATTTTTATTTATTTTCTTTCTCTATATTAAGTCATTTGATTTCTAATTTTCTATGTTTTAATCTGTTTTTCACATATCTTTACTTTAGTCATGATTCCTATGTATTAAGATTACACCTTTTACTGTCATTAAATCCTTCCATGAACTTTTATATACACTCGGTATACTGCAAAAATTATCCAGTGATTTCCCATGCCAATAATTTGTGTTTTGAATACCCAAACCATTTTCTAATCAATGTAATTCACCAAGATATAACATTTAATAACCCGGACCTTCTTTTTAGGTATGTTTTTTGTTTTATGGTTTTTTTAGGAAAAAGGAAATTCTAGAAATTTTATAAGTACACGCAGTGTACTTTATGAGTGCACGCCGTGTACTGCCTTGCCATAGGAGGCTGTATGCTGGCTGTTTAGTAGACACACACACAGCCGTGTGGGAGTGACTTGGAGGCCGCTTAAGGAGGAGTACAAAAATGGAGAGTACATGTTTTGTACTTTAAAATTTCACACCATGTACTTTATTTTTTTATTAAAAGCACCGGGGTCGCGTCTAATCGCAAGAATGTTCTTCTTTTAGGTCTCATTCGAACGAGAGATTTGTACAGCTGCAGATCTTCAATGAGCCCCTGAGCCTCCATCCATCCTCCTAATCGAACACTGCTGGTTCTGTTGGAATCACATCGTTGAGTTCTCTCTTCTGCTTGTTCCACATTTCTTGATATATCATCTTTTCCAAGTTATAGTGGGTTGAATGTTTTATACTTTTTCTTTGATATATGGCGTTCTAAGGGAATTAAAGACTCTAGATTCAAGTATATTGATATCTCAATGCCAAGGTATGTGGTTTTTTCCTTTCCATTCAGAGTCTTTGAGTATTATGTGAAAATTCCACCAATACCCTTGAACGGGGTATTGCGTGTTTACTGTTTTACCCCTGTTGATTGACTGCAATTATTTTAGGCTTTTGTAGAGGTAATTTGGATATGAATAGGGTTGATTGATATGCATTGGATGTATTGACCTTGCATTTTCTGTTTACGACCATTTGGTCATGTTTATCTAGTTTGGATACCTTGCATATTTTCCATGCCTGTTGCTATAGGGTGGAGAGTTTGTGTTTTGACATACTTGAAATGTTGTAGACTGGTTAGCCAAGTAGTTCTGTAGGTTTACTTGGGCCATATTGCACTACTATTCTTGTTGACCTACAGAGGGCTGTGAGAACCTGGTGAAGTAGAATATAAGGGGAATTGACCTAGTGAGCTTCCTCAGAGAGTCTTTGAGAACATTAGTCTATAAGGGGGATTGATCGAGTGAGCTTCCTCAGAGATCCTAGGACCACTTGGGGCTATAAGAGGAATTGAACGAGTGAGCTACCTCAGAGAGTCCATTATTTCATTAGACTATAATAGGTATTGACCATGTGAGATTCCTCAGAGAGACTTTGTTTAAATTGAACGACTTGGGATATAAGGGGAATTGCCCATGTGAGCTTCCGCAGAGAGTCCTTTACTACCTTAGACTATAAGGGGAATTGACTGTGTGAGCTTCCTCATAGAGTCTTGTTTTACCTTTGAATATAAGGGCAATTGACCGTGTGAGATTCCTCAAAGAGTCATTATGAATTATTATTACTGAACTAGAGAGGAAAGACTATGTGCACCTCCTAGCGGGTTACTATGTTTGATTTATTATTTTTGATTTGTGGAACTGTTTACTGATGAGCACTTTTCTATTTACTGTTTTATGCAGTTTTACCTACCATATATTCATTGACTATTAGGCACAGATCTTTGGGAGGTTGCCTACTGGTATTTAGTCTCACACCCTGTTTGGGTCATGATTTTGGGCCCAAAAAGATTATATTGTTAAAGGTATAGATAAGGTAAAGGGCCCTTCTACTTCAGGTACTTGACTTGTTGTGGAGCTAGAGAGCATGAGACCAAGCTTGGGATTTTGATGCTGAGGAGCTGTTTATCTTTTCTTTTGTACTTTATGTTAACACTGTTTGTATCTCCAACATTGTGACATGTTTGGTTTCTTTCCTAGACATATGTATCATGCATCATTGTATATATATATTTGTGTGTGTGTGTGTGCTTCATTTGATTTTTATTCTAGTATTTCATTGTTTACTGTTGTTGGATATTTACCGCTTCTGCTATTGTGTATTGTTTACTACCACCATGTACATTGCCAATGAGGGCATAGTTTCCCCACTATCAAACCCAATCCCTCGCTAGTAGTCAGCTACCTCTGGCATGCAGGTAAATGCGCTTGAGGCCATGTGAACAACCGGGTACATGGTGCCTCATGGTGGCATCCAGAACTGGGATGTTTCAAAGTAGTATTAGAGGCAAGTTCTTTTCTCTTGATTTACTATTTGGGGCCTTTAGCCAGGGATAAGAAGGAAGAGGTACTTGGTAATAAGTTGTGCCCAGGATTAGCTAACTCATGTAGAGGGAAAATCCAATCTACCTCATTTATTGCAATTTCTTCTGGTTTTAAAAGTTATGGTTGCTCTGATTTTCACTATTGGGTGACTCACATGTTTTTTGTTATTACTTTTGAAGTTATTGAGGTTCTATTTCTGTCGCAACATGATGAGATGAGGGTATTCCATCTCATGCATCATATAGGCACTTGCTGGAAATCACATGTCATGCATTCTTGCTTTATCATCTAGGATGCATTAGCGATTTCATGTTGTTGTGATAGATGTTGTCAAAAATATGCATGCTGTTGGGATAGTTGCCTTGATAAAATACCTACTCTTTGATAGGGTCTTTTTTTGTGTAATGATTTTCTTGAATGGACACCAAACTTTGGTTATTGAGGTTTTATGGGACCTCATGGACTTGAATTTGGTGGATCATTTCCTTTTTTATCTTGTTTATAACGTGTAAAAGATGACAAACGTTGATTTTTGGGGAGTATGGATCCTCACGGATCGGAATGTGGCACATTCAATGCTCGTTTCAGTATTTTTCTAGGTTACAGAGTAGTTTTGGAGGCTTACTATCTGTAAAAACCCAGAATACACACCGTGTAGTGTTATGTTAATGCCCTGTGTTCTTCTTTTTGGGAAGAAACTATTTTTTTATGTACACGCTATGTACTTTATGAACACGCCGTGTAGTCTCTAACCATGTCATAGGCCGTGTGGGAAGAGACACGAGATGTGGAATGTATGGTGGGAACATGCCATGTACCAGTCGAGAACGCCGTGTAGTGTTGAACCTGTGTCTTCCCATGTAACTAACAACATAGATGGATAAAACCTTAAGCTATACACGTCATGTTAGTATTGAACACGCAGTGTAGTCAGACCCAGGTACCCTGGCGTGTCACGAACAACACGGGTCAGTGTTATCCTTTCACGTACATGTTGTGTCCATCAGGAACACACCGTGTAGTGTGAGACGTGTGTCTGGATGTGTCACTAACAACACGGACCATGTGAATCTTGTCTAGTACACACCATGTCTACCTTGCACACACCGTGTAATATTGTCTTAGGAGATCCGTGTGGCTTAACCGTGTTGAAGGAATCATGTGGGGGAAGAGGATTCAAGTACATGCCATGTCTTAGGACAACAGGTCATGTGTTTGGGGTGATACATGACCAGTTTAGGTAGGAGTACACTCCCATGTAAATGACTTAAGAGAACAATCCGTGTTGGAAATGTACATGCCATGTAGTCATGTTTTGTAAAACTTTAGTGCTTTATTTCTCCTGTTACCTTCCTATACTCCTTGTTTTCAGTCCTTGATAATCTTGATCTAATGTGTGCACTTGAACTTGCAGAGTCATGCCACCGAGACACCCTCCGGTTGTGCGCCAGTTTCCTAGCGGTGAACAGACACTGGACATGGATGATCTGGGGAAACGTGTTGATCCTCCTATCATTCCAGTCATGGCACTAGCTGTTATACCTGACACAGGTGTTGATGCACAGTTCTGGGAGGAATTTTTAAATATGATGCAGACCTTCCATGGAGCACCATCTCCTGCCTCTTCATTGGAAGAATTGACACGGGGGTTTTAGTAGTAGCATCCTTCTACATTCTCTGGGGATAGAGGATCCCATGCTGTAGAGTCATGGCTAGAAGCCACATTAATGATTTTTGAGAATATGGAGATACCTACAGAGAAGAGGGTCAAGCTCGCCACCTACATGCTTTGAGAATTTTCCAAGAGGTGGTGTGATGTGATCTCAGAGGCGGGACACCAATAGAATATGACTTGGGATGAGTTTCGGAATATCTTATATGATTACATCTATCTGGAGACCATGATGGACGATCGATCCTGAGAGTTCATGAGTCTAGAGCAGGTTACTCTTACAGTTATGGAGTATTCCTCATACTTCACAGAGCTACAACGTTTCATGCCAATTCCAGGAGGTGATGAGTTGTTCCTTACATGGAGGTTCGACGATGGTCTTAGGCATGGCATCCGATCTGAGGTGAACATCTTTATGTTGACTTCAATATCTTTTATCGTCAACTAGGTGCTTATCATAGAGAGAAATTTAAGGGATTCTGGAGTGGTGAGCTAGGGGGGTTGGGAATCCAGAGTTTGTGCTCTGCCAGCTGATAGCAGGAAGTGCTGCAGGGAGTTTTCATGTGGAGATCAGTGTATGCGGGATGCATCTTCTAGTAGCCTGGTGGTGTGCTACCAGTGTTGGAAGAGCAGGCATACAAGGCCACATTTCCCGAGAGACCTAGTGGAGTGCCAATCTTGTGGAAAGATGGGTCACCTTCATCAATTTTGTCATTTCTTCTCACCAGTTGCTGGTGACATGGGTTCTTCTATGACTCCTCTTTTAGGAGCAACGCCCCTAGTTTCTCACTAGTATGGGAATTGGAGTTCTTCCAGCCGTTCGGGTTGAGTTGGAGGTCGTGGATGTGGTAGTCAGTCACCGGTTCTTCAGCGACAGTAGGGTGGATGAACTCAGAGTGATTAGTCAGGGTCACAGGGCCACAACATAGGACAAAATTTTGTAGTGGAGCAGACCCAGCAGGAGCAGGATCCCAGACCCTCCACAGTTCAAGGTACGATCTTAGTATCCTCAGTTTTAGATTTTGCTCTTTTTGATACAAGGGATTCCCATAGCTTTATCTCTGTTTCTATTATGGAGAGCCTTGGGCTCTGTATCATTTCTTCTGCTGATATTTTGATGCTAGACACACCGTTGGGGACTAGAGTGGCTAGTGTAAGTTAGTGTAAGGAGTTCCCACTAGAGGTTGGTGTATGTCAGTTTCTATGGGACCCTTATGTCCTAGATATGACAGTATATGATGTCATTCTCATAATGAACTATCTAGTTCCCTTCTAGGGAGTTGTCGATTGCTATCGTCATAGGGTGAGTTTCACACTGCCAGTGGGTGGATCCATCCTTCATAGGGGTGAGTGGGATGTCCAGGCGAGTAGAGCAGGACCCGAGCATCATGGGTTGGGAGGAGTTACAACCCAAATTTCTAGTCTATATCTGGATGACTAGGGACTTCACATATAAACTTTTCTTTAGTGGTGGATAGTTTCAGAGATTTCTTTCCAGAGGAATTTTCATGTTTGCCTCTGGAGCTCGAGGTAGACTTCTTGATTGAGCTTGTTCTAGGATCATCACCGGTGTCCGTTCCTCCTTATATGATGACTACACCAGAGTTGTAGGAGCTTAAGAAACCATTTGAGGAGTTGCAGAAAAAGGGTTTCATCTAACCGAATAATTCTCCTTAGGGTTCGCTTGTCCTGTTTGGGAAGAAGGAATATGACACCCTCAGGCTTTTTGTAGACTATCAGTAGTAGAACCAGTTGACGGTCAAGAACTGATTTCCCTTGCCTAGGATTGATGATCTCTTTGATCAGCTTCAAGGATCTCGGGTGTTCTCCAAGATTGACTTGAGTTCCAGTTATCATCAGTTGCATGTTATACCGTTTGATATACCTCTTATAGTCTTCCAAAGAAGGTATGGCTTACACAAATATATGGTTATGCTATTTTGTCCCACGGACACGCCTTCAGTTTTTATGGAACTGATGAACCGAGTGTTCCATCTATACAAGGACTCCTTCGTGGTTGTCTTTGTGGATGATATATTGGTCTACTCTCACACTCGACACAACCATGATACCCATCTTGAGATCGTTTTGATTATACTGAAGGAGCATCAGGTATATGCTAAGCTCTCAAAGTGCCACTTTTAGATGGATCAGATTCACTTCCTGGGTCATATTATCTCAAAGCCAAGAGTATCAGTAGACCCAGAGAAAGTGAGAGCTATAGTTCCCTTGGAGCAGCTGAAGAACATATTTGAGGTTTCTAGTTTTCTATGGATGGATGGATACTACTGACTTTTTATATAAGACTTTTCACGCTTAGCAGCACCACTGATGGGTCTGACTAAGAAGGGTGTGAAGTTCTTATGATTAGATTCTTGTGAGTCATCATTTCAGGAGCTAAAAGGGAGGTAGAATTATTCATTGATACTAGTATTGATAGAGATGGTAAAGAGCTATATTTTTTAATATGATGCATCAGGTATCGGGTTGAGAGTTGTTCTTATGTACGGAGATGGAGTCGTTGTGTACGGGTCTCGGCATTTGAGGCCACAAGAGAAGAATTACGCGATGCATGATCAGGATTTGGAAGCTGTAGTTCATGACATACGCTATTGGAGAAATTATCTTCTGGGAGAGAAATTTTTGGTTTTCACCAACCATAAAAGTCTCAAATGAATCTTCACTCAGCGTGATCTGAATTCAAGACAGCGGAGGTGGGTCGAGTACCTATAGTCCTTTGACATTGATCTTGCCAACATGCCTGGTAAGGGCAACAAAGTGGATAATGCGTTGAGTAAGATGACTTAGATATAGGCAGTTTAGGATGCCAATTGTGAGTGGTAGCTTATGGATCTGTTTTCTGAGATGGATTTGGAGGTTCATGACAGACAGGGGTAGACTTTTCTATCTTCTGTAGCTATTACCTCTACTATTCTTCATCGAGTTCGGATGAGACAGTTATCAGATTCTGAAGGCTAAGTCCTAAGGTTGAGTGTGTCAGGAGAGGACCCTATTCCTGGATGGACCATAAGCGAAGATGTGATCTTGCATTTATAGGGGCCCATATGGGTGTAAGCAGACATACACGAGGAGCTGATGCAAGACTTTCATTCCTCAGTTTGGGTAGTTCATCCTAGATTCACCAAGATGTAACGTGATCTACACCATTATTATTAGTGGCCTGGTACTAATAGGGATGTTTATGGATTCGTTATGAGGTGTTCCACTTTTCAACAGGTGAAGATGAAGCATTAGCAACCAGCAGGGATACTACAGTAGTTATCCATTCCCGATTGGAAGTGGAATGATGTCACGATGGATGTTGTGACCAGTTTGCCGAGGTCGCCTAGAGGGAATGATGCAGCTTGGGTTGTCATTAATAGACTCAAGAAGGTTTCTCACTTCTTGCCAATAAAAAATACCTTCAGTGTTGATGAGATGCGATGGTTGTAAATCTGATAGATTCTACATCTTCATGGAGTTCCACACTCCATCGTTTCAGACAGGGATGTACATTTTACTTCTCGGGTCTGATAGGGGATTTAGAAGGATTTGGGTATATATGATCTTTTGAGTAAAACATAACATCCCAAGAAAGATGGCCATTCCAAGCATACGATTTAGGTGCTTGAGGACAAGCTTCGAGAATGTATCCTGGATTTTGGAGGTTCTTGGGAGAAGAATATACCTCTTGTGGAGTTTTCCTACAACAATTATTTCCAAGATACTATTCAGATGGAACCATCTGAGGCTTTGTATGATAGGCCATGCCGATCTCCCTTATGTTGTATGGATGTAGGATAGACACCTTTGTTGGGACCTCATATTGTTCAAGAGACCACAGAACAGATAGAGTTAATTTGGAAGAAGATGGGTTTCGTGAAGTCTCGATAGAAGTCTTATGCTGATCAGTAGAGACGACCTATGGAGTTCGAGGTCAGGGATCAGGTTTTCCTGTGTGTCACACCGAGGTTGGGACACCAGAGGATCTGGAGACAGGGTAAGATTTCACTGAGGTACATCGGTCCATTTGAGGTGTTGGAGTGAGTTGGGCCAGTTGCCTATCGGTTGTAGTTACCTCAGAGGTACTGAGCTATACACGATATCTTCCATGTTTCATAGATTCAACATAACTTTTCAGACCCGTCTCTTGTTTTCCAACCTAATGAGGTTGAGTTGGAGGTGGATGAATACTTTGAGGATCATCTTATACATATTGTAGATCAAAATACGAAAGTTCTCCGTGGCCGGTCTATTTCTCTAGTATGGGTACTTTGGCTGCACAGTCAAGTATAGGACGAGACTTGGGAGAGGGAGGCAGCCGTACGAGCATAGTGGATGGAACTGTTCAAGGATTATTCTTCTACACTAATTTAGGGAAATTAAGGGAAAAATTTATTTAATGGGGAATGTTTTTAAGAACCCAAACATTCTTTTCAGGTATATTTTCCTTTTTTAGTCGTTTTTGAGGAAAAATGATATTCTAGAAATTTTCTAAGTATACGCCTTGTACGTTTTGAGTACACACTATGTACTGCGTTGCTGTAGGAGGCCGTGTGCTAGCTATGTAGTAGCCACACACACACACCCATGTGGGAGTGACATAGAGGCCTTTTAAGGCAGACTACGGAAATGGAAAGTACACACCGTGTAATTTTTTTTTCAATTAAACGCACTGGTGTCACGTCTAATTGCCAGAATTATCTTCTTTTAGGTCTCATTCGATCGAGAGATCCGCATGGATGTGGATCTTAGATGAACCCCCGAGCCTCTGTATGCCCTCCAAATCAAACACCATTGGTTTCATTGGAATCACATCAGTGAGTTCTCTCTTCTTCTTGAGCCTCATTTCGTAATTCCTCTTATTTTCTACGTTTTCATGGGTTAAATGTTTTATAAGTTTTCATAGATATATGGTGTTCTAAGGCGATTCAAGCCTCGAGGATCAAGTATATTCACCTCCCAACTCCATGGTAGATGGTTTGTGCCTTTTCGTTCAATGTCTTTGAGTATTATGTGCAAATTCTACCAATACCCTTGAACGGGGTATTGCGTGTTTATCGTTTTACCCCTGTAGATTTCCTGCCATGCTTGTATGATTGTGTAGAGTTAATTTGTATATGAATATGTTTTATTGCTATGATTTGGATGTATTTCCCTTGAATGTTCTATTTACGACCGTTTGGTCCTGTTTAGCCAGTTTGGCTGCCTTGCCTGTTTTCCATGCCTGTTGCTGTAGGATGGAGAGTTTGTGTTCTGACATGCTTGACGTGCTGTAGACTGGTTATCCAAGAAGTTATATAGGTTTACTTTGGCCATATTTCACTACTATAATTGTTGACCTATACAACGCTGTGAGAACCTGGTGTAGTAGACTATAAGGGAAATTGACCTCGTGATCTTCCTCAGAGATACTTTAAGCAGTTTAGGATATAAAGGGGATTGACCGAGTGATATTCCTTAGAAATCCTAAGACCACATGGGGATATAAGGGGAATTGATTGAGTGAGATTCCTCATAGAGTGCTTGATTGCTTTAGACTATAAGGGGAATTGACAATGTGAGCTTCCTTAGCAAGTCTTTGTTTTAATTGAACGACTTAGGGTATAAGGGGTATTGACAGTGTGAGCTTCCTTAGAGTCTTTGACTATAAGTGTAATTGACCTGGTGAGCTTCCTCAAAGAGTCCTGTTTCACCTTTGACTATATGGGGAATTGACTGTGTGAGCTTACATTGAGAGTCTTTATGAATTATTATAACTGAACAAGAGAGGATAGGTTGTGTGCACTTTCTAGAGGGTTACTGTGCTTGATTGATTGTTTTTTATTTGTGGAACTATTTACTAATGAACCATTTCCTATTTATTGTTTTCTGTACTTTTACCTGCCATATATTCACATACTGTTAAGCATAGATCTTCGAGTGGTTTCCTACTGGGATTTAGTATCACACCCTATTTGGGCTATGCTTTTGGGACCAAACAGTTTATATTGATGCTGGTATAGATAAGGGAAAGTGCCCTTCTACTTCAGGTACTTGACTTGTTGTAGAGCTAGAGAGCATGGGACCAAGCTTAGGCTTGTTATGGTGAGGAACTGTTTATCTTTTTATTTTGTACTTTGGTTTAGCACTATTTTTATCTACAACATTGTGACCTGTTTGGATGCTTTTCTAGACATATGTATCATGCATCATTATATATATATATATATATATATATATATATATATGTATGCTCTATTTTTTTATTATTACAACCTTCCACTGTTTACTGTTGTTGGATATTTACTGCTTCTGCTATTGTGTGTTGTTTACTTCCGCTGTGTACTCTTCCAATGAGGGTATAGTTTCCCCACTATTACACCCAATCCCTCACTATTAGTTGGCAACCTCTAGTGTGCGGGAAAATGCTCTTGAGGTCATGTGACCAACCGGGTACGAGGTGCCTCTAGGTAGCTTTTGGAACATGGATGTTACATAACCGATATTCATTTATTAGGGAAACCCGTTTTTGTGAGCCTAAGTATTTTTTCATGAGATTAAAATTAATCAAATATATTCGTATGTTTTATGATCTATGTGGCCTAAAAAGGAATGTACATAATATGAATTTGATGTGTGGGACATGAATTATATAGACCTCCATTACATTGAGTAATTTTTTTCCGCAAGATATTATATGTATAGTTTATAAGTGATTAGTTTAATAACACCAGTTTATGATATCCCAACAGTTAGCCTAGACATATTCTTTTGATGTCTTGTTTTATGTTACGTCAACTCTCCTATGACTCCTTGAGGCTCTCATATTATGTCATGATTCAGAGATCATGATTATAAATCTCACCTTTTTTTTGTTTTTGTGCTATGAATTTGAGTCATATGTACAACTTTAATTTATTCTATTATTTTATTATTCCCTTTGTGGGCTTTATAGCTCACCCCTTTCTTATGTATGTTCCCAAGTTATCCAATGTAGTATTAGGATATCAATGGAATATAAGGGCATGTTATGGTGTTTCTAGACAACATCAATGTACTCTTGTGTCATGTAATGGTGATATGTATCTGATTTTCCAAATACACAAGGCCAAACAATATTTTGGGATTCTATTAAGTGTATATTTATGTAATAAATCATGAAATGACGTTTGTTAATGATATGGGTAGTCATATCAACTTCTTATAAGGATGGTCAAAAAAGGTTATTTGATAAATAATAATGATATTTGTATCATTTTTTTCATTGTAAAAAAATAAAATCTACCACTCATTTCTCGCATTTTATGTTAAATTAAATTATGAACCATGTTTATGTGTAGAGTTCCACCACATTGGAATGATTTATTTTTATTTTTACTTTCACAACAACCTTAAATGGATTTTCAAGAGGATGGGATTAAAGGATAAATATTATTATTTTAAAATCATTAAGGTTCTAGTATGAAACATTGGATAACCTAGTAATGATATTAATGATAAATGATTATCATTAATTCGACAAATTAAAATAATAAAAATTTGAGGAAAATGAAATACTATTTCTAGGTAACGAATTAATAAAAATTACAGTCACTTTATACATATTTACAATTTTAATATATCAAACTAATCAGCACAAAATAATATGATTAAACTTATAGTATAATGATATTATAAAGAAACCACTACATAAAAACACATTAATCATTGTAGGTTCATATTTCACTCAGTTTAACCACCAACTTAAAATATATTTTGATTTTATATGATGAAGTGTTACAACCCCTTCCCACTAATGGTACTCCACCAGAGTTAGAAATAAGGGAATAGAGATGATGACCCTCGAGTCCAACTTTTATTATACCTTAGGTAGGAAATAAGCACCTTTAGTATAAAAATCTCACAAATATAATGAGTTATCATATTTGACAAATAGGATAAAGAGATATGACAAACCATCACAATTAAACCCAAGAATATAATATAAATGTAAACCAAAAACCGTTCCACACTAAATAAATCTAGAAGAAAAAAAATCCTCTATGTAAATAACAACAGAGAAGTAATATGATTGTTACTTAACAAAAGATCCAAATCCCAAGATAGTAATGAAAATATCAGTCCCCAATGTTCTTACATAAACATGAAAAATAATATATATATATATATATAGAGTGAGCATAAAAGGTATACTTAGTAGGATCTTAACAAAGGAATCAAGTGAACATGAAAGAAGACCACACTATTGATCCAATGAAATATAGCAAAACCAACTAGCACCCAAACAAGTCAACTAAACAATCCAGACCTCACCATGGGTCTCTCACTAAATCATGCATATGATAAAGTTAAATTGTATCAAGAACATAAACAATGGATACCTAGATCCAGTTCTCTAGTTATTTTCCACTCTCACACCCCAATGTCGAATTTTTGATGTTCACATCCCTTCCCTAGATATGAATTCACAAAACCATCTATCTATGATGTGGGTTGGGATGAATATCTACCTAACCCACCCTCTCAAGGTCTATAATTCGGTTCTAGCATCAGTGATCAACACATATAACCTCACCAAAATAAACATAGGAAATCACATCACATATCACAAGGAGCACAATAAGGTATCATGAATTTGAAGGACATCAACCTCATGATCTCCTCCTACTACATATAACCCACACAACATGTCGAATCCATGTCCATACTAGGTAATATTAACTCTAGCTATCATCATCATTGGGTAATCTCTAACCACATCCCTTTTCATCACTACTAAAATATGATCAGTGAAAAGGGGTTATACATACATATGTTCATCACCATCCTAGAAGTTGGGGAAGAAACTAGTATCCTTATAAATTCGGGTGTTTGTAAGGTTATCTAATTCAGGTGGGTCGTGTATAGGAATTACATAAAATTAATGATATAGAAAGATCAAAAATTCCAACCGAAGGGATCACATCAACTGCAATAAAATACTCCAAATGACCACCACTACACTACACATTGGATATTAGAACAACTTCTACTACCATATTCATCACACCACACTACCACCACAAAAATTTTCATATTCCCACTTTCAAAAATGTGTTCCACTATTTTCTATATTTTAACAAGTTTACACGATTTTGTTTTATTATGAAACTTCATTCAAATTTACATAATTCATTCATTTATCATATAATTAATTTAATCCATTTATTGTATATCAATTTACATCCCTTTCTTACTCCTTTTCTAACCCATGATCTTTATTTTTTAGAATTACAATTTATTCCAAGGCTAACTGGGAAGCTAACCCAACCACACCACATAATAAATTCCCCAACCCACTATACCCATTTCCACCACACCACAAAAACTGGATACTTAAACCACCACATTTAATTATCACCACAAAACAAAACTACAACATAAAACAATCAACATAAAACACATTCATGGAACAACCACCCGCATAGAATCCCATAAAAACCAACCATTGCAACAATTAACCATGTACTTTGCATCCCAATCATTCATGAACATCACTGTGCAATATCCTACATACCCTAAGGAAACATAAAAAGAAAAAACACAGATATAATCACATCATCACCACCAAAATTTATATTCAAGGGCTTACACTACATTATTTAATTATTGGTCATGGGTATTCTCCCACAAAAAAATTTCCATAGGAAACCAATTCATTATCCATATATACATTTTTATACTTCTATTCAGGATATGAAAAAAACAAAGCAACAATGTCATATTAAAATCAACTAAGAAAAATAAAGGCTCCCAATAACTATGATTTTAAGCATTGGTAACAAACATTAAAAACCTTTATAGTAATAACATCAATGTAGAAAAACATGACATTTATCCTTATTTCCAGTAATTTTAAATTAATTGAAATTTCTATCTTCCCTATAAAACCCATAATATCCACCCAATGGAAGTCAAAAGTGATAAATCCCCACATATTCACACAATAAGAATGAAAATGAATATACCATTCCTTAAATAAGATTTCTGATTCACTATGTATAACGAGGTAACAGAGAAATGAATGAAAGACCCCAACCACAGTAGGAAACCTTAGAATCAACCTAGATCACACCAAGGGATCAAGAAAATACATCTCAAATGATCCTTGAACTAATTAAATTTTAATATTTGGAATCCTTGAAATAATAATGAAAAGAAGAAATGGGATTGAGAGATGAACACACAGTGGATTTCCAATGATCAACCTTTGGAACCAAAGAATCAAAGTAAGAGGAATGGTTATGGAAGGTCCTCCAAATCCACCTATGGTTTTCCCAAAGACCAATATGGAAGATTGGGGAATAAAAAAAACATAATAACTCTGGTATTTATAAAAAATTCCCCAATAACCTCATTCAAATAATGAATTACATATTCCAGAAAAGAATTCCCATGAGGGCCAACAATCGAATTCATGAAACTCATTTAAGCCATTAAACCAAAAAAATTCAAATTCAACGAAAAATCATTGCACTCCATCAAAAATAAATTCATTCTTTAAATTCTCCTTCCACATTGTGAATTTTTTATGTACACAAATAATCACCTTAGAAAGATCCATGGAACATCCTTTTATGACATGAATACATATTAAAATCATGAATTTCCATTTACAATATTTTTGTGGATCTATAATCAAACAAAACCTTCCCGAGTCTCCTCCTAACATATTCAATTCCCCAACTAAAAAAGTAATAGTCCATGAAGTCATAGAACATTACATTAGATACCAATCAAATGATTCTCATCCAAAAAAATAAAATATAAATATAAAAATCAGGGGAGTATCAAAAAAATTATCCTACAAGTTACCTCTATGGGATATCATCAACCCCAAACACTGCCACCAACTAAACACACTGAACCCCAACATCCAAAAAAACCCTGCACAACCAAATCACTATCTCACCAGTAAAAGAAAAAAAAATCACATAAACCACATTCCACCAATCCTCTTTGTAACCATCCACATAACCATTTTCACCACTTGAAAATAACTTAATTGGATATCACAAAATACTTCCTCAAGCACACAGATCAAGGAATCCCATATTCCATATTAAGATATTATCTTCATTGGGATATATTAAAATTTTGATCATAGTTTTAAATGTGATAAAATATAAATTATGTTGATTAGGAATATGGGTTTTCAATATTTTTATATCGATGGATTCAGCACAAATCACAACATCATGGACAAAACACATTTCATAAAACACTAAGGCTCAAAGACCACATTATGATATCAAAACAAATAAAAACTCAAAACAAATCTAGGTACTGGGAACACATCTATGTCTCATGCTATAATGTACTCTCCTCGTGACTAATATACCTCTATATCATGTGAACCAAGGGGATGGTTCACCCACACAACACCTTCTCTTGATGGTCTTAGATATCTACATGTCACTCTGTGAATGTCACATCTTCCTAGAAATACAACTATCCCTAATTAATAATATAAGATTCATTTTAGTTTTTTCAATAAATCTTGGACACATGGAAGATTTCCTGGATCATGTCAAGCCACAATGAAGGTTCTTATATAAATTTCTTCTCACCAATATTTCCCAACAACTAAAAGGGCTCGAGAAAACATAGAAAAATATTACCCCTACCAATCCTCTGCTTCCCTCTTCGAGAGGAAAACCTGAAGGACACATGGTCCCTATAGTCAAACTCTATGGGCCACTATCTATTATCAAAATAGCCCTTCTGGTGGTCTTTCACCCCTCTAAACCACTCTTGGACCAACTGAATCTACTCAGTCGTTCTTTATACCACATCAGGACCAAGAACCACTAAATTTCCAACCTCCATCATAAATAGTGTTGAATGAAATAGTCACCTTTATAGTGCCTCCAATGGATATATTCCATTATATAATTGATTTATATTTTTTGTATAAAAACTCAACCAGAGGAAGGTTCCTCATCCATGATCCACCAAATTCTATAATGAAATCTTGTAACATATCCTCCAATATTTGTATAGTGTTCTCTATCATCAAATCTATATGAGGGTTAGAATAATTTCTTATGAATAACTAGGAAAGAAAATAAATATTCAATCCCCTCTCGACTCAAGATGTAAACAAGGATCCTAATAAGAGATGATGGTCCTCAATACCCCATTAAACCTAACCACATCATCTATATATCACCATCCCAAAAAACCAAGGACACTCAATTCATATATCACTAAAAAAAGAATAAAACTTTTTTTAGTTGGTCCACTACCACCAATACTTCTTAACAACTGCCCTAACACCTGGGAAAAAAGTGAAAAAATACTTCAATATGTCCTCCCATTTTTTCCTGGATAAATACATGGATTTCACTAAACATCTAGAAACATGGTGCTCTATTTTCACCTAGTTACAAACCAGACACTTTTATATAAACTCCACCATTATCCATTTCATCCCTGGACAAAAAAAATCTCCTCAATATATGTTGCATCCTTCTCATAATGATATTTATTTCTAATGTTGAGATATGAAACTCATGGATAACTCCCTCATGCACTGCCAAAAGAATAAATAACCTCCCCTAAAATAACATCAAATTTGAACCATCCTTTGACCATGCATATGGGGAATCACCATAGCCAAAACCATCACATATCACCAATATATTTGAGTCTCCCCATTGATAATTATCTACGTACTATGTCAGGGATGAATTTATGCTTATCTGACAAGGAAAAACTCAACCAAAACTTTATTGAATATAAATATCTATTTTAATAATATCATCTATCACATTCTAAAATTCAGTAGACTCTTGAACCACTTATACTCAAGGATTCTAACTCAGTGCATCAGCAAAAAAATTCACTTTTACTGTAGTGAAAGTGATCTCAAAATAGTAATCATGAAGAAACACTATCCACACAAACTAGCATAGATTCAAATACTTCTGTGTGAATACATATTTCAAGCTCTTATGGTCCCTAAAAAGTACAAACCACTCAACTATGAGGTAAAGATGCCACAACTTAATCATAAAAAAACTAGTTCTAGATCTAGATCATTGGTGTAGTAGTTAAAATTATAGGGATGTAACTCCTTAGACCCATAATAGATCACCACCATATTCTTCTATCAGGAAGTAACCCGAGTTTACTAAAAAACAATCACTGAAGATAGACTTCATCAAGGCCCGAGAGGAACTACTGATCCTCCTTCACAAGAAAGTACTTCCCGGAATCAAGAAAAACTCAATTGGGAATGATTTATCCCATTAAAAATAGATAAATAACTAAAAAAACAAATGATACAGTAATTGAAATCAAAAAAAAAAAACTAGATGCACCTCAATGTGACCTCATGGGACACCATCAGCTTTAGAATGACACTCACTCCCTGAGATATCCAGAGTTGGGAAAGGCCTAAACTAAAAAATGATGAATAATATAGTTGTGAGCATTAAAATTCCTTATAAAAATTACCAAAGAGAACAAATCCATATTCATAACCTTTAAAATGAAATACAATCATACTAGTTTGAAAATAATACATATAAAAATAGAGTTTTCTTCACTTTAAGAAAATAAAGCAATATGCTTCCATTTTTTTAAGGGAGAAAATATATCATTACATTTAAAAAATAGTTTCCAAATTAGAAAAAACAATCTTTAATAATTTATTTTTAAAGATAATAATTGATGGGAAAATTATTTTAATATGGAATTCAATGTAGTTGTATCAATTTAAAAAGATAATATAAAACAGAGGAATGGAGTGGGCGTGCAAAACATGTGTCATTGTATCTCATGTTATAGTCAAGATGGACTAAGAAAAAGCTATAATAATATCTAAAAATAAATCCATAGCAATCATAGTTATCCAAAATAAATTCCCAAACACTAAGTGACACCCTCACTAGCTTGACCGAGGGGAACATCCCAAGGTATTTAGGATACCTATTCAGGAAACTGACTAGTTCATGATCTCAATTAGTGCAACATGTGTTCGTTGGCTTCCTCCTAACTACTGAAGGATTCCCATGATAACAAATATAAGTTATTTTTACAAAAATATCATATACATATATACGTCACCTATTTTATAAAACATTGCATATGACTTCTCACCTATGAAATCCTAACTTAATCAAAGACAAACAAATCACTAGACCCTCATTATGTATATTTTACACCCATACATTTGACACAAAAATGTCACATTTTTATTCAATGGGGAATGCATTAAGGGGGTTTCCATCTCCATAAAATTGTTGAATGTTCCGACCAATCCTTACGACTTTGAAAAAAGTATCATTTGGTAACCAAATAACTATTGAAAATACATTAAATTTTTCAAAGAAAAGTTTAAATCATATTTTAGCATGATAATCCCACCTTAGAAGATTATGTAAATTATGTAATTCATATTAAGATTCAATTACTAAAATAAAAAACCAATTTTCATATCATTTACATAATAATTAATATTAAATTAATACATTTAAAACATTAAAGATTTTAATTAATTAAAATTAAAGGATTAGATATAGTGAACCTACCTCAAACACACTTCCTTTGGTGAAGACAACCTGAAACCATTCTCACTGAGAAGCATAAACTCCTTCACAATTATATATATGTACCCCTTGACCCAATATATAGATTACCTCAACATAAGTGAGTATATAAAAGGAGGATATAGTTATGTATATTCTTACCTATGTATATATGTTTATTAGACCCTCATCAATGGTGGTCTAAAGCTATTCCAAGGAGGTCAATGAGGCACTAAAAATTATAAAGAGCCAAAAAATCAAAAAATCCATAATTAAAATTTTACAAAAAATTTAAATGAGTGAAAAATCACCCCAACCAAAGAATAACTCAACAAAATTGACACTTGAGACACAATATCACCCCAAATGAGTCCAAGGAAACCTTCATGATGGAATAAACCATAACCATATGAGAAACCCAAAAAAATGAGATTATTAAAATACCATATGGTTCCTCCAACCTCACAACAAAGCGATGGAGTATAGTAGAAGAGATATGTAATCAAAGAAGAAGGGGAAATGATTTTCCTTGGAGATCGTACTAAGAAAAAAGGATGAAATTGTCCAATAGAGGGAGAGGAGGAGGTCACAAGGGAGAGATCTTCTCCTGGGCATGGTGTGTCACTAGACACAGAGGGGGGTAGATTTGGATGCTCAGGTAGGGGGAAGGGTTATAATATAATAATAATAACAAAAACAACAAAAACAATAATATAAATATAATAACAATATTAATAACAATAATAATAAGATAATATTTTTCAAGATTAAAAGGTATGGTTGCAAGACTGGCAAACCCTGCACAACTATGCATCCCCCTTTGGGCCTCCAAACACCCCATATTTGTATGGAACATGGTTAAGAAAACCATTTTCAAACTGTACGTACGACATTGGTAAAGACTGAAGACTCACCCACACGATTTGATCTTGGTTTCTACTAACCATACAACAATATTGTGCCAATTCTAAAAACCAATCAAATTAAAAGATAAAACCCAGTCCCAATTGAAACTAAATAACAATGATAAATATTATTTAATATATAAAAATAATAATGAAATTTGTTTTTTAAATGTTAATGTTGGGGTGTGACATTTCTCCCCACCATGAAAAAGTTTTCCCACCAGAAAGTCACTAAACATAAATGAGGAACAAAACTAGAAATTTCCAACCCAAAATATGAACCATGTTAACCAAGACTTTCAAACCCAACATGAAACTAAAAGAATCAAAATGAGACTCAAAACACATGATGTGACCTTTCAACACCCCATTACACCTAACTGGATCGAAATAAAATTATAAGGAGAAGATCCATGGTGGTTATACACACCATTTGAAAACCAACTAGCATGAAAAAACCCCCATCATAATGGGTACCCAATGAAATAAACTAAAACTAAAAATTTATCCCAAATTCGGAATTTCCATATGAAATAAGAATCCCCAAAAAAAGAACTACCCAAAAACTAAAACCACTCCAAAAAAAAAGACAACCACTCTTATGTTCCCATCTACAAGGAACAACCAAATATATATCAAAATAAAAAATGCTACCAAAACTGAAAAACCCAATAGGGTCTCCAAAAAGACTACCACATGAAGGGGAAACAAAACTTGATTCCTCCTAAAAGTTAGAGACAACTAGTTGGATCTACATCCCCTACACCAAACAGATCCCGCACTGCATGAAAAGATTAACTGTAAGGCATATGGATAGGGCCCCGATGTCTTAAACCATCTTATGATCCATACATAGGAGATAAAAATTCTCAACCTAAACTACCTATTCTAAAAAATACCATAGATATTGTTTATGTATCCCGTGAAACCGAAAAAATGAGAAGCCTTGAAAATATTACCACACAATGACTTAATGTACCTAAACTAACCAAACTATAAGGAAATGAGTGTGTGGTATTAAAAAATAGAAACATGAACTGATGAATAATACTTCCAGAATATTTTGCTTCATTTTACACTCCTAATCAAATGGGGAACCTTTAAAAACACTAAGAGAAATCAGATAACTAACTAATATAACTTCCCTCTGAGAATCAGTTTGTCTAGAACACCTCAACCACAAACTGTTCAAATTAAACTTTAACATATATAGGAACTTGATACATAATCTCTATATAGTGATCCCACACAAATATATGATCTTTCATTAGACCTCTCAATATTACTTTCAAATAATTAACAACAATCTCTTTAAAATGGTCAACACACTCCTACACCATTCGTTAACCTTGATGAATAACCATTAGCTTTTCCACTTCTTTCACTTATAATTCATTAGGAGTAAACCATTGGATGAAAGTGGTTTTGAAATTCTCTCAAGGAATCCCAACTTATAATGAGAATGGAGAGATCACCTTTCATTGGTCCAAACCCAACCATTCAAAGAGTCCCCAAACAAATCACATCTTTATAACATATAGAGTTCTAAAAGACCCAAATACACTATAAAAAACTCAATCTATGCCACAACCTCAAAAAAAATTAAAAACCATAAAAAATAGGCAATAAAAATAACACAACTCTTATAATCCATTGGAAGGATATAAAAAACCAACAACTTGAAGTGACTCCGTGGAAACCTTCTATACCTTTCTAGGAGGCATACTCTAAACCACCTGAAATCAAAAAACTACACCAAAACTGAATAAAACCTCAACTAAAAATTCAAACCTCATAAAGTTGAACAAATCATAAAGAATAATCAAAAAACATCTTTTAGAAACCATCATTTTAAATTTTAAATTGAATACCATTTTCCCACTTCCAAATCTAGTTTAACACATCTACTCTAAAATTTAAAACACCACCCCACTTTTCCCATTTAAACCAAAAAATATGTTACAAAAAATACCTTTTTTAATAGAAACCATTTTTATTTTTAAAAACTAATTTGAAAAAACTATGTCAAATATTTGATTTTAAGTACTCACTTGTGACATCTTATGAACTTTCACATATGTGTTCATCCCAATTCTGTTTATATACATTCATGAATACATTCCAAAATACACATTACACACCCACACAAATATATATCAATGTTCATATGGAATATAAAGGTGAACATATACCATTTTTTCTTGAAAACCAATCATTTATAATTTTTTTTTCTCATTTAACATTTTATAAAACCTGTCAAAAATTAAAATAATTTACCGTCCATTTCCAAAACAACCCAATGTTTCTCATTTTTAAATATAACTTTATCAATCCATGAATCATTTATAACTCAAATAAATCAACCTAAAACAAATTTAAACCCACAAAAATAATATATAAATGTAACTCAACACTTAGTGAATCAAAATTCCATAACAATAGTGAAAACTCTACTATACACCTCTTGGCTCCATGGTTTGTAGGACTGTGCACCAATATTAAGAGCAAGATAGAGGAAAATAGAGTTTGGGGAATGTTCTATGCTGGATTTTCTAGATCGATCATAATAACCATGCACCCTATAAAATCTCTAATGATCCAATCTAGCCTCTTGAGTTTCTCAAATCAACCAAAAGATTCTCAATTCCAATAAAAAACTCAAAAAAAAACAAAAACCTTGAAAATAATATAGGAGTCAAGATATGATTTTGAGGAAAAACCATCCCAGAACACCCTATAAATTGAAGAATGCTTCTTAATACATGGTGATAAAGAATCTATTTGAAATTGACCACTTTAATTATAGCAATCATAGGTCTGAAATTCGAGACATCTCTTAATAACAAGGGATGATTCCATGAATACCATTTCATCATGAACTAACCTAGGTCTACCTTGAACCAATAACCATAGCTATCCCACAATAAGGAATGAGAGGCATTGTTGATCCAATCAAGGTGGAAAGTAGTGTTAGTCATCAAAAAAACTTAATTGAGATTGATTTAGCACCTAAAAATAGATAAATAAATAAATTACAAAATAATAATAATTAGAAGCATAAATAAAATAAACTAGACATACCTCCATGTAACATCTTTTGTCACCATCAACCATAGAACAAAGATCACTCCATGAGTGAACCAGAGCTAGTTTAACTAAAAAAAGATGAAGAATATAGGCATGATCACTAGAATACTCAGAAAAAAATCAAAAAGAGAAAAATACCCAAGGACATACCTTTAAAAATAAATCCAAAAATTATTTTTTGAAAATAAGACATATAAAAATAGGGATTTATACAATTTAAGAAAACTAAGCAGCAAACTCCCATTGGTTTAAGAAAAACCATTTTCCATTACATTTAAAAAAATAGTTTCCAAAGCTTGAACAAAAACATTTTTATAAATGAATTTAAAATATAATTAGTTATGGACCAGTTATTTTAATGAGTAGTTCAATGAAAGGGTGACACTTTATAAAGATATAATAAAAAATATGAATGGGGAATATGTGCATAATAAGTGTCATGGGATCTCAAGTTATGGTTGAAATGAACTTGGTGAAAGATATATTATTAATTCAAAATAAATCTCTACTGGTGCTTGTTACCCACAATCACTTCACAAATACTCAGTGATACCATCACTAGATCGAAAGAGTGGCACATACCATGGTATTCAGGTTACCAACTCAGCGCACTTTCCAGTACTTAATCTAATCATGAGCAGACTAGGTACCTAGTCTCCCACCTTACAACCCAAGTCTACCAATGAAAATAAATAGAGGTGATTTTTTAAATGATATCATATATTTATTTATTTATTTATGTCACATACTTTACATAAAATCCCATATACCATCTCACTTGAATACTCCTACCTTAACATCTTCCCCTTTCTATGTCACATAAAAAAGAACTAGCCTATGATTGGGAATATTTTCCACCCACACATTTGACACACAAATGTCACTTTTTTATTTCAAGTGGAATTCCTTAAGGGGGTTTTCCATTTCTAGAAAAAATTGAAGGTTCCAACTGGGCCTTAAATTTTTTAAATAACTATCATTTTGGAAATCGATTGAATATTGAAAATACTTTACAATTTCCAAAACAAGGTTGAATACATATTTTAACATGAAAAACCCACATTGGAAGCTTAGGTAAATTATGCACATCATAAAAATATTACATTTCTAAGAGTTACAAATATTTTACATAGAATTTGAATAATAATTAATATTTAAATCATACATTAAAAAAACTCAAGAAATTAAGTAACTCAAATTAAAGGTTCATACATATGGAACATACCTCAAACATGATGCCTTTAACAAAGACAACCCAAAACAACTTAAAATGTACTTGTATTACAACTTATCTCTATCCCTCTCTCACAAACATATACATAAATATGTATCCCTTGAAGCAATATATATATATATATATATATATATATATTACCCTCACCATGATAGAGTATGTACATGGAGGAAGTATAAAAGTGTTTACACATGTATACATGGGAAGTTCACCCCCAATAATAGGAGTCCAAAGCCATCCCAAGGAGGTCCAAGATGAACTAAAAAATATAAGGAGATCAATAATCAAAAAATAAATAATTAAAAAATTTCCATAGATTTGGAATAATAGAAAACTCACCCATAACCAAAGAATAATAGATGAAATTCAATGCACGATACCTAATATCATCTCAAACCAGTATAAGGAAGCCCATGAGAAGGAAGAAACACTAGCTACATGAAAAACCCACAAAAATACGACCATTAGAATACCCCATGGTTTAAAAAACCTCACACTGATGAAAGAGAAAGGAGGAGAGAGAATGAAGTGACAGAGAAGGAAAAATGATTAAATTAATAGATCACACTAAGAATTGGAAAATAAATCGGCCACCAGAGGGAGAGGAGGAGGTCGTGAATGAGGGAGGCCCACCTTTGTGTGGTGTGTCATGTAGAATAGAGAGGAGGGGGATGTGGCTTATTATTTTGGGAGGTGTTAGAAGATATGAATAATAATAATAAAAATAAGAAGAATAATAATAATATAAAAATAAAAACAATATAATAATAATAATAATAATAATGATAGTGTAAAGTTTTTTAATAGCTTGCATGATTTGGTGGTGTGGCTGGCCCAACTATGTTCCAACTGTGCACCCCTATCTAGGCCTCTAGTCACCCCACATAGATAATATTCATTGTTAAAGAAAATTTACGCCAGCCTTATGATCGAAAATACTAAAAGCTACAGATTCACCCGCATGGTTTGTGCATGATTCCTACTAACTGTACATCAATCATTCAATCATGATGAAAAACCAAAAAATTAATATTTAAAACCCAGTATGTTCGGAAACTAAAAACGTGGATAAATATAATTTAATAATTAAGAAAACCAAGAATGATTTAAAAATTAATTAAAAATTAATTTTTGGTTCATGAAAGCTGCATTAAGATGCATACTATGCTCAGACTGGAAGCATCCAAGATAATTGATAATATCACACTCTACTCTAGAAACTAAAAGGAGTAATGCACTAACCAACTTATCCTATAGGAAATTGAGAATATCCTAGAACTGATTAGTCTACATTAAGCCATGGTTCTTCTGAGTCAAGTATGTTAGAGGGGTTAAATGCTAAGAGAAATCTGACACTATCCTCCGATAATAACTAATAATAACAACAAAAATTGAATATATATCATGTTATTTAGTATTTTATAAGAAAAAAATGCCTCAACTGTTAATGGGTCTATGAAAAAACACTAATAGGACACCACATGTTGAATGAAGCTAACCTCTTACATCTACAACATGCTCATGGAAATATTTACCAAGAGATTGTGGGGTAAAATGACCTTAAAAATATCTCTAATGTGGTAAAAATTATCTTCCTATAACTTCATGTAGATCATGATATCATCAATTAACATGATGAAAACTGTTCTAGGAACTCATTGAATATGATGTTCATGAGACCCTTGAAGATGGATTGTGAGTTTGTGACAACAAACAAAATGACCATGAACTTGAAGTTTCAGTACATGCACCTAAAGTATGCGCACGAGATATCCTAATCATTAACCCACATATTGATATATCCAGACCCCAATTCAACCATTAAAAACCAACTTCCCCCTTCATCTAGTCAAAAATTTCATTGATCCTTCGAAGATGGTAACGAATCTTGACCGTTACCTAGTTAAAAATTTGGTAGTGTATGGAAAACCACATATTACCATACCTAATATTATTGAACCACACCGGGGAACATTAAAGAGAAAATTTGGATCAGATGAAACCCATTTGAATTAAATCACTCACCAATAATCTAAACACATTAAACTCCATAGGCACCATTCGACAGGGTTCAACTAAAATCATATATGTTCATATTTGCAACTCTATCCCAAAATCGATATTGTCTTGTGGGGGTAGTGTAATTACCTTATATGGAAAAAACATCCTAGAAATACTCTACATCCTTGGGAATATTCTCTTCCTCAGAATACAATGATAACTCTACCAAATAAGATAATAGATGATCCACTTTCTACCACCAATTCAATAATCCCACTAAGAAATGAACACCAATCGCTTGCCCACCAAATTTGAAAATGATACTCTCTTATGGAATCAGTCGATGATTTAACACACAGAATACAATTGGTCCATGATTTGGATAACATATTTTGGATGTTTATAAATTAAGAGGAAACCCATGACATGCTAGTATTTCCCTATTACCAGTCTAAATTCTCATCAAACACTAAATAAAACAACCTGACCACCAACCTGTGTAGATAACACAAATGTTATATGAATTCTTCCCACACATAGTTCCAAGGTATATACTGAAGAAGGGTGAATAAACAAGTGAGATGATCCATAATCAAACAAGGAACACAGAATGGAAGTTGATAATCTAATCATACCACTGACTACCTTCATCCCTAATAGATCCTTTCCATCCTACATGGGCATCTGACCACACCCATCAACTTTACATCTTTCCTATTAGGCTAGAAAATCCCACTCAATCTTAGGTCCCTATGGAAGGGGACCATCATTAGGTTAGCTTCTAATGAATTGTGAGAAACAATTTCCACTTCTTTTCCTTTATCATTGATTACATAAAATCCAAATTTAATTCCTTATATAATTTTTGACACAACACATATACCTCCTTACGATCACCAATATATATATAGTCCATATAAGACTTATAGATCCCTACAACTCACTATATTCCAATGACACCCAAAAATCATCCTGATCCCAAATCACACTGAAAGAGGTATAAAGATCCTCCAACCGGCGTTCAGTCCAAGATTAGAGATGATCACCTCATACTTCACCAATCCAGTAAAAGGAAAAAAACCCTCTACCATGCCTCAATATCATCTATCTGGTCAATCCTCCATTGATAAACCAGATAAACCTACTAAACCTAAACTACATGAGCTACTAGAGGATGATGAATATGAGTCATTCCTAAAAAAGGAGAAATACCAATCTTAGTAGTATCGAATATTATCAAATATCCATTTAATTAATCCATATAGAATCAATTTCCCACAATCACCCAATTCATACCTATATATAATCAATCATGATTCATGTACCTCTCTAAGATCTACCCTACAAATAGGTCAACCTCAACTAGTCATTAAATAATTTTAATGTCCTTCCATCATATCATGTGTGGGTGGGGTGGGGGGGGGGGGGTTAAAATTCTACACCCTAGCTGGTATCCCTGTCCTATACCATACACCAAGATCAATGGGTACCGCTATTATACCAAATCATGAAATACTCACCCTGTCTAAATCTAATATCTATACATGTTCTAAATGAATTTTTTTTGTAGAAAACTATCATAAAAACATGTGACTAAAGATAACCCTCTCAGTATAACCAACAAGAGGAGAGAAATTACTCATGAGTCTCATATCCAGTAGGCCCCAGATTTGGAAAAATCATCAGGGGTATAAAAACTCCAAAATTGAAGAAATTATCCTATATGAAAAATAAAAGTATGGTATGAGATAATTAAAAACCAAGATACTAGAGTACAAAATATAAATTTAAATAAAAAACCATACCAAAATGCATAAATCAATATAAAAATAAAAATAAAAATAAATTGCCCAATTTAATACCAAAGGACATGAACTATGACATCAACCATGACACTCTAAATCCCAATCTAGTAATGTCCAACTCGGCCCAGAAATACCACAGTGGAACCTAAAAAATAGTTTATATATACCTAGTGTGAACTTAACATGTATACTCAGGTGGATAATACCCAAGGTCTCTAGTGAAAATGTGTAATGGGAATACTAACATTCCTGTTAAAAATAGTAGGACCAATAAACACATATAAAGTTCTAATAATAAATCCAAGCCACATAATGGCACCATCACCACATCACATATCCAATATAGTAACATAGTATTATGAAAATAAAAAAAGGCTTCCAAAAACACTTATCTACTAACTGTATAATCTCACTCACAAACATTGAATATCCTATGCCCTCATCCCTACAATACATATCACACCACTTAACCGACCATGTCTAATGAGGGTCAGGATAAATCCCTAAAAACCCCACCCTTAGAAGGTCTTGTATCTAGTTCTATCATCCTTCATCATAACGTCACATATCAACTGAAGAAACTTGGTCCATCATATCACATATCCTAACTTGGGTTGTAGGTTATCATGAACAAAAAGAACATCCACATCATTCCCTTCTACTGCCATTCCGGATCCCCACTATATGTCACATCCACATCACTACATGGTAGCTTCCAAGACAACCTCATATCATCAAAGGGTAATATCTATCAATAACCTGAATCATCACTATTGAAGGAAGATATGGGGAGACGAGGTATCTAGAGATCCATATCACCACTATCATAGACGTTAGAGAAAACACTTGGAACCCAACATCCTTTGCGAATTTGTAATGTTATCCATGTTATGTGGGCAATGTATAAAAATAATATAAAATTCATGATATATAGAGAATTAAAATACCATCCTATGTGTTATCTTTAACTGCACTATAATACACTACATCATCACCACTACACCACACATCAACCATCACAACCACTTCCACAACTATAGACATCACACCATATAAGCACTACAAAAATCCACACATTCCTATTTTTAATTACATGTTCTACCATTTTATATATTTTATCAATTGATAAATGAATTTTATTTATCAGGCCACTTCATGAACATGTAAAGGAACTATTATTTTATCTTAAATTTCATTTATTCCCTTCAACACATATCAATTGCCACCCCTTTTTTATTAATTTTCAAACTTGTGGTATTTATTTTTAGTGTTAAAATTTATTTTAAGGATGACTAGGTAGCCAAAATAACCAAACCAAACATAAAATAACCTACCTCACAACAACTATCTATACCACACCACAAAAACAAAAAAACTCAACCAACACACATCACGAGGACTGCACAACACAACCACCACAAAACTCCATCACTACAAAACCACCACATCACATCCCATACCAACTAACTATAACAAAAAATCCCACACATTTCAAAACCCATCTGGTCACCACTATCATCATGAAACTACTAACATCAAACAAGGTGACAGAATAATAATAACCACACACTACATCAGATCTTAGCTTCAAAAATTTATATTCAGAGGAGTACACAACAGTATTTCATTATTTAGCATGATCATTCTCACACAGACCAAATTTATAGGGAAAACCAATTTTTTATCCATATTTATGTTTTTATCCTTTTAATGAGGGAGTTATCAAATAGAAAAAACAATAAGGTCCTCACAATTATATCAAATATGCACAAGAAAGTATCCCAAAAAAAATGTTTTTTATAAATATTTAAAAAAAAGAATAACCTTATTAGTAATAACATCAAATCATTAAAACATATGATTTCTCACCATTTTTATCAATTTAATATTATAAAAACTTATTATATTCACTAATATTACCCATACTGTCCACACATAGAAAGTATAAATCAAAAAATATCTACATATAAATGTAAAAAAGAAATATATGAGGATCACGTAACTCAGGGGTGCTTTCTGAGTTTCTACGTACAGTGGAGTGAAGGGGAAATAACTGAAAGACCAAAACAACACTAATAAACATCAAAATAAAATTGGATCGCACCGAGAGATCTTTAATGCAATTCAAAAATGCTCTCTAAACTAAAGAAATATCACCTTTTTGTATCCACAAAATAATAATTAAAGGAAACAAGGGGATAGAGATAAGAACACATGTCACATTGCCAATGGTTGTCCTCTAGAACCAAAGGATCCAAGAAAAAGGTAATGGGATAGAAGGTGATGCAAAGGTACATAGGTTTTTTCCCAAATACATAGAGGGAAGAGATCCAAATAAGGGAATTCTGTAGAAACTATATATTTAAAAATGGATTGTAACATTCAGCATTTATTTAATGAATTACATATTCATGACAAAAATTCTCATGTGGCAAGACAATCTTGGATATGAAAATGATTTAAGTTGAGAAACCTCAAATTTTTCATCATTTTTCTAAAATCATGGAATCCCAACCTATAAATATATACATGATTTGAATTTTAAATTCATATTATGATTTTTATACACATAACTCCCATGTCAAGCAAAATATATGATCCAAAAGTGACAAAACACATGAAACATAGTATCATGACATGAATACATATTCACATTATGAATTTCATTCAATATTAATGTTAAATATCCACGTTCTATCGAAAAATTCTAAAGACTCTTTTAAACATATCCAACTCCAAAATTGGAAATTTAATGGTTTGATAATGCATATACCTTTACATTATATAAATCTCAAATAATTTTCGTCCTCAAAAATCAATTCCAAATCCAAAAATTAGTAGACGATCTAAACAAACATCCCACTTGAAGCCTCTTAGGGATCATATTAAAACCCAACAAATACCACCAACCAAAAACACCAAATCCCAATACCAAAAACATACCCATCACAACCAAATTACTATATCACTAGATACAACATCACACTATCTCACTACAACCATAAGAAATATATCTTCCACATAACTATCCACATGACCATTGGAACCTATTCACAAAAAACTTCATCAAACATTATAAAAAAAGACCCCGAGCATAAAAATCAAGAAATTGTATCTTCCAAATCAATATATTACCATCATTTTGTTGTAATGACTTTAAAACATGATAATAAGAATGAATAAAATCATTAAAAGTAACATTAAATAAGTAAAACATGTGATTTATCCTAGTTCCCATCAATGTTGGATTAAGAAAAATTATTATTTTCATTAAGCTGACCCTTACTATCCACCAAAAGGAAGGAAAAATATTTCAATCCCAACACATACACATAAACATGAAGATAATATAGATCCCCTAACTCAAAGAATATTTTCGAGTTACTATGAAAATGTGGAAAATGTGAAATGAATAAAACACACAAGTTCACTAGGAAACCTCATAATCAACATAGATCACACTAAAGCATCATCAAAATGTAGTGAAAACACTACTAAAACTAGAAAAACATCACCAATGTGAGTCCTAAAACGAAGAATGAAATCAAGAAAAGTGATATAGAGAGGAAATTGTCTCAAATTACCAATAATCAACTAATATAACCTAATGATCAAATTAGTAGGAAAGGGGTCAGATGGTTCTTCAAATATTATAAGGGATTACAAAGGACTGAGTTGGAAGAGATCTAAACATGAGAATTCAGTAGGCCCGTCATATTATTAAATTGGTTGAAACTCACCTCATTCATTCCATGAATTATATATTCCTGATGTGAATTCTCATTCCACAAGTAAATAAAAGTAATAAAACTGATTTCATTTATGAAAAATAAAATTATTCAACTTCCATAAAAATTAATTGTGCCTAAACATAATTAAATACACACTGTAAATACCAATTTATTATGAAAATAACTCCTTGACCGAGAGAGTTTTTTGAAATACGATCCTCAAAAATTGGAAAATAACTATTCAAGATGTAAATACATATTAATTCCATGAATTTTCTTATGTATAATTCTTTTGGCTCCAACTTCCACTAAAATCTCTCTGAGCATCTCCTGAACACCTTTAGCTCTGAAACTATTAAAACTAACCAAGAATGCACGAACAATTATATTAAGAACTAGAAGAAATTATTTACTTGTATAATATGATATTAATATGTAAATAATGTTTTGTTTTTTGGTTTTAGAGTTTTTATATTAATATTTAACTTGATAATTAAAAAACACGCTTCGTTCATTAAGAAACATTTAAATATACACGTATCTGATTTAAATCTCAAAGATCATTACTTGAAGTAATATAAAATGAAATGATAAATTTATAAAAAAACATTGGAACATCTATTTCCATAAATTTAATTATCTTTGAATGATGAACTTTGTAACAATAGTAAACTCGAAGACCTTTTTTCCAAAACTAGTTCAATGTAGTAAATTTTACTTTATAACTGCGTTGAAAATTATTAAAAACTAATATATATATATATATATATATTGAATAATTATAAATGAGAAGTATAAATGGTTATCATTCTGAAAAAGGTTTTTGGTTGTGTTTCTATTGAACTAAATTTAATTATTCTAGATGTTTGTTGGTTGTTCAGAATGAATTAGGACCTTGGTAAGGGTTTTCTTCTAAAATTCCTCTCTTCATGACATGTTTTGTATTATAAACCTAATATAATTTATGTAGTGTATATAATATTTATTTATGATATCATATCATGAATTATCTTTTAATAATGGTATTGGAAGTAAAATTACAAGACCTCTTGTAGTGACCCCAACTCCAGTAACCCAAAGTTTATGTCTACTTTAATACATTAGCATAATATACATGGGATCACATCACCATGTATTTATTAGTTTAATAGTCTTGAAGAAACAGATACATACAAATCTATCATATTAAATCGAAAATTTAAAAACACATTTAATAAGTAAAACTCTCAAAAACTTGATGTTATTATTAATATAATTATTAATAGTATAAGGAAAAAAAAACAAATAAAGGGTTCTATCACATGCTCAGTAATGGTTGCACACAATGGAAGCTATTATGAGGAAATAAGGAAAAACTCATATGGAAAGGTAAATAAATAAAAATTTATTACATTTAATAAATAAATTGATCATGAAATATTATCTTGTATAATATCAATGATGTAATCTCATTGATAATGATAATTGGGTTCTCAATGAAAACAATCTCTGAGGTTTACCTTTTACCCCCCTTAAAATTACTTTCTCCCTTGAAAATATTCAATTTTTTACCAAAAAACGAGGACATTTTTGTCTTATTACATCATAACTTTCTTACAAAGATTAATCAATATAGTGGTTTACCCACAAATCATTGACCATGTAATTGGTCTTGTTCTATAGAACATTATCTATATGATTCATAATCTCAACTAATTTATCATTGAAAGAAAATCATGCTCCAATTGTACGACCTATGAGTTTTGTACATTTGAAGGATATGGTATGAACTTCCTCAAGATAGGTAAATGGAAAACATCATGAACCATAGATAGGTTCAGGGGAAGAACCATATTATAATATAATTTCCCAATATGATGAATTATTTCAAAGGGACTGATATTGCTATTGATTAGATTTCATATGTATCAGAATAAATATTTCATCCTTTGGTTGTGCTTTGGTAAATTTCCACTTCATTTATTTCACCATGAAATTATAATGAATTTTTTATCCATAAATAACTATACGATTATAAGAACCATAAATAGAATGATTAGTAATTCTGTATATATTTATTCATCATCACAAAAAAATGGTTAGCACATGTTATCCAAGGTGATTAAATCTTAATATGGTGAATTAAAACATTAATATTTTAATCCTCATTCAAATTTCAACTTAATTTTTTTAAATGGTAAGACTTATGATCCATACAAAATATTAAAATCAAAAACATTATAATGATTGTCAATAAATTTCCAAAATAAACTTATCATTAATCCGAACGAATCATGAATTAGCTCTTAATGGTCACATGCCAAACATGTTAATACCTTTATCATGTATTCTATTAAGACAAAAAATTACCAAAAAACATATTAAAAACCTACATGACTACTCATTAATTACAAAAAATTGTGATTATTGGATATATTATTTAAATTCAAAAATACTATAAAATCCATCAATGATAGCATAAAACACAGTGTGAAAAAATTGTTAATTAGTTATAAGGAAATAAACTATCCAATTTACATTATCAAAATCAACAACCTCTTTATCTCAACATCATTATCATAGTATTTAGAACATATTAACGGTTTTTTCCATTAACCAAAACAGATATTTACTATTAAATAACTATTTTGGTCTTTAAAATCATTCAACATATTTTAATAAATCTTTAATTAAAAAATTAGATAAAAAATACTTATATATTTCAGGATTAAAATAATATAATCCTTGAATTCCAATAAATAAATACTTCATTCATCCTAATTCCTTCTAAAACTATTAGCATGGATTTATCATATTATTCTTTAATAACTCTTTCTTTTCATATGTCATTCATAATCTCTATATTTTGATCAATATAACCATTACTTATTCAACCTTTCTATTTTCCTTCATGATATTTACACATAGAACATTGATTTTCATTATTACCAAACTTTACACATTAAAAATATTCCTCCATTGATAAAACTTAATGGAGAAAAATATTCCCATACATTTAATTAAATGATATTTCCTTTTTTCTTCTATAATTACTTTATGTTTGTCCTTTTCTATACCAGAATCATATATCTCTTTTTCTAATAAATTCACTTGGGTGATTCTTCTCACATTCTCGACATATGGGAACTGAATCTCCTTTCCTCCATGGTCTCTACTACCTAAACTCTCATTGAACACTATAATTCTATTTTTTGGTGAGTTTAATAGTTTTTTAAGGTTCATGTTGTTAATCATATATCATGAAAAACAATTAGGAATAATCACAATATAATTTACTATAATCATCGTCCAATTTTAACTATCATTATAAAATTTTATGTCACATTCAACATTAAACTAGTTCCTTTAAGTTTTCACCGTTGACTAAAACTAATAGTCATGGTGTGGGTAAAAATATTCATAGTTCAAAACCGCATAATCTTGACAAATCACATATAATATTTTTAAATCATGACACTTTTAGTATGTGACACATTATGTTTATCTTAGGTGATTCATAGTCATAATATATTTAAATACTTCATAATGGTTTATAAAGAGTTTGTGAACTCTGAATGAATATCCCCCTCAGAGTTTCAAACTGGGTGTATAGAAATGTGTGTTTTCATGCACTAGGTCCTGATCATGTATAGATCAATAAACCATTTTCTAAGTTATTACCCCTAGGTACCACTATTCCAGAGAATCATCCACTTATTGTATCCAAATAAGGATGATATTTCATGGAAATAACTTCCTTTATACTCTACCAAAATACTAGGACATTTTATAATAGTTTAAATCATCCTTATACTTATCCAAAGATAATATCCCTAGATGTATACTTAAAAATATCCCTAGGTATCTCCCTAAAAATTTCTCATCCTGGTTTCTAAGGGTTAACTATAGATTTCCTCTAATACCAACTATAGTGACCAAAGATTTTCATACATAGACATTACATATATTCCGATGAATATATAATAAATTACATAGATTCTTCTTATGGAACATACTAATTTAGTGGCTTTTTAGTCTATAAAATTAATATTCTAATTTTTAGAAACACTTTAAAAATCTTTCATAAAGATATTCAAGGAAAAATTACATTTTCCTGATTCAAATCACGAGTTGTGTAATTCTAAACAAGAATTTTCAATTAGTGAGAGTCATATGTTATTATAATATTATTCTAGATGAGGATTCAACCCAATCCCTTATTTGATTCATCATTATATATCACAAACCCTTGTCCATTGTATGGTAGTGTAAGCACATGCATGCCAACCATCCTTCTCTTCTGTTCTTCAAATGTCTCCCTATATTCATATGTCCAGATGAGCATATCTCCCTTTTGGGTCAACATGGTTAGTGAATCAGATATTCATGAGAAATATCTCAAAAATCATCGATAGTATCCATCAATCCAATGAACACTATGGATATTGGTTATTGTTGTTGGTCCATTCCATTTCATAATAACATACTACTTTTGTCGTTCCACTAATTTACCCAAACATGAAATTATATATCTCTAGAATTATACACTCTCTAGTAAAAACTCATTCTTGGTAAATTTGGTATATAGGTTCACCTTTTATAGAGTCATTACCAAAATCCTGTAATGTTATTTATTCCCCTTCTTTATCTTAGAATATTTGAGAATATCATTAATAAAGACCACCAAGAACCGATCAAGGTGTTCTATAAAAAATATATTCATTAAATATATGAATATAGTAGGATCATTGGTAACTCCAAATAGATTTAATATGAATTAATAATGACCATATCTCATACGAAAGAATGTAATGGGTATAACATCCCTATCATCTCTTAGATGATGATATCAACATCAAAGATAAATCCTATAAATCAATTGATATACTCATAATTTGTTAAATAGATCATCAATATAGTGTAGAGGATACTTATTCATAAAAATGATTTCATTAAGTTCATGATAATCTATGAAATGTTGCATTGAACCATCTTCTTTCTTATTAGAAATCATAGGTTCACCCTATGGTGAAACAATGGGATGAGTAAAAAAAATATCTATATTCTCATGATGTTACATATTCAATTCACATAGCTCAATCACAACTATATTATATAGAGTCTTAGAAATATGTGCAACAATACGTATGAGTTCTATTGAATACTCAACTTCATGATTTGGGGGTAGAAAAGAAAACAATTCTATAAATACATCAAAAATCTCCCATAATATAGAAATATCATCCATGTTATATTTCTTCCAAACCGTCTGTGATAAATATGAATCATGAATAGATATTGAAACCTATATTATGGAAGTTATTTCCATTTGGAGATCAACTTTATCCTATCAATGATAGACTATTATATAGTGATTCATAATATTGAGTGTAAATTCCATTCTTAAAAATTGATACGTGATCTAAATGGGGATAGAAATTCCCTGCACAAAATTATATTAATTTCAACTAGAAGAAAACAAAAAAATATAGAGAAATCACTTTCCCAGATTCTTATATATGAGAGGATCTATTGACTTGATATGTCATCATCCTACCACTATATTTTTTCACTACCAACTAAACATATAATCAATGATACAGAAATGTAATGCTCATAGAAAATTCATCAACGATATAAGATTCATTGAAACCTCATTAAAAATATATATTTTAAATTCAATAATTTATGATACACCCTCCATTAAACATATTTCTTGGGACATCCACTTCATCTATAATAATTCCAAATGCCTGGCCTTCTTCCCCTAGATTATTCTATGGTAAGTCCCTTTTTATACGTGAAGAGTTGTTTTGAATAATTACCTATCTATTTATAGTTGAATAATTAGATATAAATTTTTTCTATCTTTGACTTACATTTTTTATCCACAAAACTGTTATTGATAAACTTATAAAAAATTCACATTCCTTTAATGCATTTTCCTGGATATTTATTTCCAAAAATTTTTATATGATGGGAATTTCTCCATTACCATCTTATTCTTTGATGGGTTCTAGTTTTCTTGATTCTTAGTAAACCACCTCTTTTATTTATTTCCCTTAAAATCATGGGATTTATAAATTGTTTATTTTTTCTTATAACTTTAAATTGAGGAATATCTTCTCCATTTCTGTATTTTTCTCAAGGTAAGTAGTTCTTAAAGAATATCAGTTTATAGTTCACCATTCCCTAATTTATATTTCATTAACCTATTTTTATATTGTAAAAATTAATTCCATTGATCAATATCTCCTTTAATATAATGTACATGAAAAATAATATTTTCACTTTCATTACATCCCATACCTAAGAATATGTTTTTGATAGACTTAATCCAATTTTTAACTATGTCTGGATAAGTAGTTTAATTAAAACATGGAGGCCTCTTTCTCATGAATTAATCTAATATAGATTAGTATTTTTTTTTGAAAAAACTGGTTCCTACATACAAAATATATTATTAGTCATAACCTGTGTCATCTTCATTAAAATAGTTATTATCTTCACAGTTCCAACACCATATAAACTAGTTTGGTCAGTATGAAAATCCCCACAATGTCTACAACTGTTGATTCCATTTATTCTCTTAAGATACGTCACTAAATAATGGCATACAATAATTTAGCGCATAATAATCAATAATATTGATCCATAAAATAAAAATTACCTATAATGGTAAATGTTCCTAAATATTATTAGTGGTTATCATAATTATCATATTAGATATACTCATTTAAAAATATGTTCCCAAGGTTTATAATTAACTTTATCTCATACCAATTGTTGAAATCCCAACTCTACTAACCAAGAACCATTTTATAATTTATTTTATAGGAACAATTTACAAGGGATAACATGACCAAGGGCTGATCAATTTCATAGTCTTCAAAGAACTAGATACATAAATTATTCCCATATTACACTAGAAAGATAATAAAATAAAGCATATAAAACATTCTCTCATCCTAGATATTATTCTTAATAACCTTATTCATACTATTGTAAAAAGAAACCAAATAAAGGGGAATACTAGATTCTCAGTAAGGGTTATATATTGTGGAATCCAACATGGGTAAACAAGAAATAATAAATATGGCAAGGTAAATAATGGTAAAAATATACCATTTAACCAATAAATTGGGCACAAAAGCACCCATTTGAAATATCAATATAGTAATCTCGTGGATAAGGAAAACTAAATTATCAATGAGGGGATTTTTATTCATGGTCATCAAGATATCAAACATAATAAAATATTTTCCATCTAAACCTTTTGCAAAGATAGTCTAATCAATGGGTAGGTATATATTAAAAACCCATTTAATAAATTCAGCGTACTGGTTTTCCTTAGGAGTCCAACTGATTCCGGAAGGGGCTATCTATAATCAAGACACACCTATCACTACATGCCCAATTAAATCTACATATATTAAAATTTTAATTTAATTCTTAAAAAATATTCCTTATCAAGAAATATTCATATTTTGTAAATAATACAAAAAAGTAATATTTCCCTAGCCAATCAAATTACAGAAACAATAAAACAATATCTGTAGAAAAGGTATACAAATTAGGAATTAAGAGTATATTTATTATAAAGAACATGGATATTTAAGATACATTTAATTTATAATGATAAATTAGAACAAAAAGTAAAGGTTTCAAGAGAAAGGTAATGATCACAAGATTTATTAGAGATAAAAGATGACCATCAATTCATCATGAAAATATGTTTTGTAATAAATTCAGGTCCTTTGGAAAATAGATGAAAAATAATAAAATAATATTTTATTAAACATTTTTATTTTTAAAACCATTTAAAAATTATAGAATAATATAAATAGAATAAAAATTTTTACCCATAGTGAAAATTCATTAACTACATATACGTTAAAAATGAACATCCTTTTGAATTTTTATAAAGATTGTAAAAAACGAACCTTTCAAAAAACATGATAAATATTCATTTCAAAACTTGAAAATATTCAAGTATAACATAAAATTTCCTTAATAAATAATTTGATTAAATAAAACAGAATTTTTTAATGCAATTTTGAAAAATATAGAGAGAGAAAAAAATATACCCGAACTAAAAGTGAAATAAGATAGTGTTTTTTTTAAAAACATTCTTTAATTTATTCAGGTGAAAAAGATAGTAAAAGTTTAAAAAAATTGTTAAATATTTAAATATACATATGGAAATAAAATTTATTGAGTTTATGAAAGATATAATATAATATTCCTTTAATTAATATAGAACAAACCCAAAAAAATAGATTGTAAAATTAATTATAACTTCTTTGGTAAAATTTAAATTGTAACCAAACTAAAGTGTAATTATGAATTGAAATTTTAATCATCAATAATAAATATATATTCTTGTAAAATAAATTACTGTGTCACTATATGAACCATAAAAAATAAAATAGGTTCATAATACCAAATATATCTAAATAGAATGGAAATTGAGACGAAATCCCTTACATCAAGTTCAAACCACCTCAAAAGTGTTTTTTCCATAGGTATAATAAATTAATATTTAGTATAATTAGATAAAAAATCCATATAAATATATATAATATCATATATGGTTCATTTATAACAACTTATAACCCATTTGTTAACAAAATTATATTATTATCATTGTTTCAGGTGTTAACTCATTCATTTTTCATGTGTGTTTAGGATTCAAAAATTATGGTCCATGTACTTTGATCATGGTTCCGTCATATAAAAAATTATAATAATGAAATAAATATAATTTATGTTATATATATATATATATATTTATGATCATACATAAAAGTTGTAGATTTAATAATTTATTACACCGTTCATTGAGGTAGTAGGGAATATGTACACATGAATGTTTTTTTCATTTTTTGTTGGGTAGAATGAATGAAAGGAAAATATTTATTCCAATTTATTAAAAATTTATTTTATAATATTTACCAAATATATCCATATTATAATCCATGTAAACCATGAATGAAAATCAAACTGCATCGCTTCATAGAGGGGGTTGTCCACACAAACGTAGGAGCAACATTATCATTTTCCAACAGATTGAAAGATAAGAAGGTAAATGATATGTTATATATCAAGAAAAATAATTCAGAAATAATTATAATATTCATTATTTAGTTACATCTATATAATCTTCCAAATAATATTGTGAATATAATGAAATTACACAGCTATGTGGAGGCGGTAAGCCGAATATATGCACATGCGATGTATTCACTTTCAATAAGATATAACTGAGGTAGAAAACAGTTTTAGAATGATAATAATAATATATAAGAATATATATGACACTATATTTATTATTTTATGAAATATATAATAAATTTAGTAGATTTTTATGAATAAATAAACACTGAATGTGTCGTTAAAGATAAATACTTATTCTTTTGTAGATTTCCATTAGATCCCTTATTAAGGACACATGGATTAGAATTTTAAGAATAGAAAAAGTATCTAATTAATTAATAGATAATTGTTTTTGAAAATTGGGTTATTTTTGTTTAATATATATTTCTGAATGTTTTGTAATTAAAATAGATAAGGGATGTACTTTTTTAATTGAGGTGAGTGACACACCTGTAATTTTTCAATGATTTAAAATATTATTAAGTCACATTCCTGAAAAAATGGATTCAAAAAGTATAATATTCTATGTTTATAATGTTAAGGTAGAAATATAACCAACCAATGAGGTTTATGAATGTATTTAGGTCATTTTAACCCTTTTCTTTTTGCTCGACCACTTTATTAAGCAATTTTTACATTAACCATTATAATGACTTTTTCAATTATAAAGTGTTATAATTTTACATTTAAGTTATAGTTTAGATCATAAATGGAAAGGTTATGAACTTTTACGAAAGTTTTGGTCCAAATTGTCCTATTTATGTATTTTTAAATTTTTTTAAATAATTAAATAAAATAATTTTTTTAAAAAAATATCATTATTGTAATTTTTGACTTTATTCATTTAATCGAACATTGAAGACATTAATCCAAGAAATAAATTATAATATAATCATTCTAATAAATAATACTAAATTATTAATAATTATAAATGTCATTTGGAATGATAATTAATCATAAAAACATATTTTTTAATGGTTTTTAAATTACTTTTTTTCCAAAACATGCACAAGAACTCTGTCAGCATTATATAAGCATTTAATGTAATTATATAAAAACTAAAAATTAAAAATAAATTACCATCATAAAAATAACTTCACTAACATAAAAATAACCCTTTATATTAATTTAAAACTTTGTTTTATCTGTATGATAACTTTCTATATATGTTCAAAAGAAAATGAGTGATATTTTCTACTTTTATTTACATAAAATAATTTAAATGCCGTTATCAAAGGAATATGGAACGGAAATTCCATATATTCTATGTATGGATGTATGTAGTTGAATTAATATCATAAAATGAGATAAAGGAATGTATTTTATAGAATTTTAATTCCTTATTACATTATTTTTAACTTTAGTTACATGATTATCCCTTTACTGAGGTTATAAATATAAATACAATTACTATTCATAATACATAAGAATAAAAGAGAAATTTTTTTTGAGTTTGAACCTAATAATTTCAAATATGGAATAAATTTTATAAATCTAAATTACTATATGCTTTTTAATATAACTTATTAATAAATATTTAAAATGCGATGAACAAATTTTTTCAAGAGAAATTTGTTTTTGATCCTAAAATTGATTTATATAAAAATATTATAAAATACTAATCATAATGGAACACATTATATTATTTTAAATAAAATGGATCTTATATCCCATTAATACCAAATAAAAAATATACTTATACTTTTTAATTATATGATATAAGGAAATAAAATACCAGTTTTACAAAAATATGCATTTATCACTATTCCGTAAAAATAACTAATTTTAGAAAAATACAAAAAGTTCAACATAATAAAATAAGGAAATGATGAAAAAATTATATAATTTTCAACAAATATTATTTGAATTGTTTATAATAGTAATTTTAAAGTTTTTTTTATGTGAAGAATTCTAGGAAAGATGTTATATTTATTTATAGAGAAATATATCATAAAATCTCGAAGGGTTACACCTATATTTAATAGGGTTTTGATTAAACTGTTACTCAAGAATAAAGTGTTTAATTTTTATCAATTATGATTATTTTAGACATGTTATATGTTAGGCATCATGTTTCTTATGTCTGGAACTCTATTGATTTACTATCCTTTGAATGTTCTATTCTTAAATTATTTGGTATTCATGGGATAAACTAAGTCGAATAAATTTCTATTCCATAATGGTCTATTGAGTCATGTGTTACCACATTTATAAGAGTTTTTAATAAAAAAATTTTCATTCATTGATATATAATTTTTTACTTGAACTTATTTCTTATTAATTGGGTAAATTTTTTCCTTTTATTCATCACATTTTTTCCTATAAGGGTTATTGATAACTCAAATTTTTATCCATTGAGTTATAATATTTCATCTTGAACATTGTTTTTCAATAATTGTGTTCTCTAAAACTAATATTTTATTTTGTGTTAATTTTTCTACCACTATTGGAAAAATATATTTTGTTATAAAATAATGTTTTATTTATTCTTTTTCAATGTAACATTTTAATAGAGGCATATTAAAAATAATTAAAATGTTTTTAACATTAACTTTCACATGTTCTGTATTACTCCCCTCTTTCATCAAAGGAAAATTTTATGCCTTTTGAAAGGATATTTCATTATATATTATTTTTAAAATTTAATATTTTCAAAATCATTCATGTTACCTTTGAATGCGGAAAATAATTTTTTATTTTATGAAAATGTAAAAAAATTTATCTAAAATTACATTTCAGTTTTTATCTCCATTTCTATTATCATTTTCAAAATTAATTACCATAATGATGTCTATGTTTCATGATTTATCCTAATATATATATATATATATATATATTACCAGTTAGAGGATTTAATTACTTGATTCCTTTTCCCTTATATTGTGATACCTATTAAAGAATTCTTTTTGAAATGACATTTTTTACTTATTTAAACAACCTTACATGTATTTTTTGTTTCACCAAGGATATGTTTTTTTTCACACAATCCACCTTCATTCTCAAAATTTGATAGATCATGTTATCCTTTTTATTTAAATGGAAAAAATTATTAGGGCACTATAAATCATTATTCTAATACAAATGATTATTATAAAGTTGGTAAAGTTTTATTTTACCACCCACCTTGATTTTCAGGTTATGTTATGATCATGTTATCCCTTTTCTTGACATGGGGAAATGTATTGATATTATTGATTCTTATTTACAAATAATATATATTATTATTTTATTTATATTATATATTCATCATTATACATACATCCATTTCTTTTTTCATGCAAAAATTTTCCATAGGGAGTGTTATAAACGTCATGTAGGACATTACAATGAATGCTTTAGGATTAATCGACCGATGACTGGGGGCTGAAATTTTATAATAACATAACGAAATGATAGGTATGATGAGAAAAAATAACTAGGGTTTTTCTGTATACCTCTCCACATATCAGTATAGTGCCCTGGAACAAGTCTTTGGAAACAGGTTTTTGTTGTCCAGCATTTTTCATTACATTGGTATGAGATAATTACTATTGATATCCATGGTTTTATTTATTTTCTTGGATATAAAATTCTCCCATATTTAGTTGATTATTACGTTATTTATATCCTTCGTTCCTGTCACATTATTTATTCCATACTTATGTTTCATAAAACTTGAGTTATATTTTCCTTTACTGAGCGATTGAGATCACCTCCTATAATTCCCTGACACTAGTTACCTAGAGTTGGTTAATTATTATATAACATTAGCATGATCAAAATAGATCAAGTCCCAAAAGACTGATCAGTTTAGTAGCCTTGGATGTACTAGATGCATACATAAGTTTTACATTGCATTATGAAATGAAGAAACAAAAACATTCTGTCCCATTTGATCACACTCATATCCCTTATCATATTCCTTCAGGTTAATCTTAATATACTTCTTCTCATCCTAGGATAAATAAAACATAACAAAGGGGTGATCTCAGATGCTCAGTAAGGATAATAATATAGTGAAAACTATCATAAATTAGCATAAAAATTTAAGGGAATGTATAATACTAAAACAAAATCCTTTTAAACATAAAATTCAACGTAATATGGAGAAGAAAAATCAAATTATGAAATTTACTTATTCAATTGGAAATTTTACTAGTTGAATAATCACATGTAATATGAATATCTAATTTCATAACGATGGAATGTATAATGCAATACATCATAACCACATAGTCAAGGACTCATGCCAAGACTAAAAATAATTTTTATCTCTAGTATTTGTTCCAAGACACTAATTTTTCTCATTAGACCTACAGATGCATCATGGGGCTATAGCGGTCCTCCCCCATCACTTACTATTTCCAATTCATTCCACAAATGGAAAGTTCAAAACATAACTTAAAAATTCGAATTAAAAATAGCATAAAAAATGTTAATACTTTTACCATAAAACTATAATGTTATTAAATGGGAACATGTATAGTAAAAAATATCACAAAACCTTTAATATAATATGTAAGATTGTATCATAATAAATCAACTTCAAACAAGTGTCAAATCCAACAAAGGATGTTGACATAGATGAAATAAAAAGTATTTGAGAGAAACATATCTTTCTATGTTGACATCATTTAAAAGTCATAAAATTATAAAAGAAAACATTTATTTTGAAAATATTCTTATAATATTGTTAGGGAAGCTTCAAAGGTGTTATAATGATGGAAAATAGCCACACCCACCGTATAATAAAATAATTATTTCATTAATTTGTCAAAAATGTCATAAAGTACCATGTTTGGAAAACAATAGAAAGATTTCTTTCAAAACATATTATAAAAGTGAAAAAGGGTATAAATTACTTTAACCCATATTCTAGGAAATCGTATTTTTTTTTGAACTGCATTTTATAAAACATGAATGTGGATGATAAAGAAGTCCCAGTACATACTTACATATAAACAACCTCAGATAATAAAGATATTGTAAAATTAACACATAAGTTATACTAATACTTATTCAAGGGTACATTAAACTCCTATATAATGGTTAAATAATTTTTATTAAATTATTCAAGAACCACATACATAAATATAATATCATATATGATCTTCTACTATTTCTATGTTAATAATATTTTAGTAATATCATTGTTTCGGGTGTTAACTGATTCATTTTCGTTCATATGTTTTGTTACATAAGTCATGATAATTATGGATAGGAAGTATTTGATACATATCTCGAATGATATTGTTTTCTTAAACATTATTTTTAATCATCAAATAAAAATTATTATGGAATGGTTATGATGGGGAATGAAATCTCATCGCGTTGTGGAGACGGTTAGCCGTACATACACACGAGCGATAATATCATTTTATTGATGGTGTAATAATATATAGTTGGATTGTATATTATATATATAAAATCATTAAAATGTTATATTTATTATTTATATCAATTATTCTCATTATTATACGCATCCAAATAATAATGTGTTGAATAACAAACTACACCACCATGTAGAGAAGGTAAGCTGTACGTATGCACATATGGTGACTTTTTCATTCATAGGATGGATAAGATAATGAATATGGTTGTAACATATTAATAATAAAATGATAGTATGTATAAGGTACTTTAGTTATTATTTTGGTTTGGAAATAACAAAGAAAGAGGAAGTGGATGAACAAAAGAACTTTGAAATAGGTGATGAAATAATTACCTCTTCTTCAGGTTCTTCCTTTTAATTTGAACAAAAGGGATCCCTAGGTTGGATTTATAATCCAATTAAGGCCTCTAAGTTAAAGTGATTGTAGTTGGTATGATATTTTAGTAGGGGTTTGCCGAGCCAAAAGGCTTTGGAGGTGTGGATTTAATATAAGGAGAAGTAACCTTCTATAAGAGAGGTAAGGGACACTTTAAGAAAAGCTTGAAATATTAATTTATTCTAGAATAAATTTCTGTTTCAAATATCAACAAATGGATTTATTTATAAGATATGGTGGGGATGAATCTAAAACCTTTAAAAAATATGTTTTAGACACGTTTAGGTCACTATATTAATCTTATCTTTTAGATTTAACTCTTAGTTAAATTGTTTAACTTTTCTTATGTTATCTTTTATTTTAATATTATATGGTTAATAAACTTACTATAAATTTCCAAGATACCATAAATTGGTTCATTAATGACATATATTACATTATTTATGTCTTTTTTAGGACCCTAATATTTTTTGAACTATTATATAATTTAATAAAATAGTATTTGTTTTAAAAACTCTTTTATGACAGTTTTGCCTCTATTTAGTATTTGGTTTTTGTGAAAGTCATAACAAGTTGATTACATCAATATATATATATTTAATCTACCCTAAAATTTTATATTAACCTAGAAGATTAATTTATGACATCATAAGTATCAATTTATATTTATCTTAGTATTTATAATATCAATTATTTTAACCTTTCATTAAGAAGGTAATTACTACATCATCATGGTGTCATAAATAAATTTTATTATTTAATTTCTAAAAATTATTAATAAAATCCCATGTTTCAGGAAATCTTTTTAGCTTTCCGATGAATATTTATAGTCAAATTTTTCTTATTTATAAATCTATATTAATAATGGTATAGTTAATAATATTTTAATTCAACACTTTTAACTCTTCTTTAAATAAAAAGTAATAAATGTCTTAATCTAATCCAAGTGTATCAAAAAGTATCATATTTTTTCCTAAGGTTTATGTTTATATAAATAAACCTATCCCATATAATTTCGATATGTGTTGGGGTAATTGTTTTTAAAAGGTTGGGGCCAAAACCTAATTTATTATTAACGCAATGAAAAGGACTCTTTAAATAGGTAGAGGCTGACCCGTTAGATAGCCCAAAGGCCTAGTGGGAATTTAGACCATTACATGGCATGTAAGAACATTTTTTTGGACTAAGGCCCATTTTGTGAATAGTAATTCTATAGTACCCACACTTCAACAGCACCACATAGTACCCGCCACTACTATAATACCCTACCACCCCTACAGTACCTACCGCCGCTATAGTGCCCACCAATGCTATAGTGCCGCCACTACTATAGTATGGTACATTCTACTACAATACCCTACACCCAATTTGTTTTGAACCCCCATTTTTCAGGTAAAATTAAGTGGTGCTAACCACTAATCCAATCCCCAACTACATGTGATGTGGTAATTATAATTTAATTTTTACGTTTAATTACCCTATTTACTTCCAACCGTGGTAAATAAAATTCAAAAGTTACTATTTGTAAAAAATTAATTTCATCTTATTGAAAAAAATTTAACTTACTGATGTAAACCGTGTCTCTTGGATTTTTGAAATTGAATTCACAGATGTAGTAAAATTACGTTTTATGCAAATTTGCAAATGTGCCTAGAAGGTGGGTAAAAGATGATAAAAAGTTCAATAAAATTTTATATATCTAATATTATTATAAAATGACTCCAATGAATTACATTGGATTAATATAGGTATTACGTATCTATTTTTGATTTTATATAAATTTAAAATTGAAAATAATTACTTAAATAAATAGTCAATTTTGAACAATAATGCAGGGTTTTTCACTATTTATAAAAATTGAATGTTTTCAGAAAAATAAAAAAAATTCACCCGAAGCTAATTTTGATTTTCTGAATCCAAAAAAGAATTTCAATTTGAAAAATTAAATTTATAAAATTTAAAAAATGTGGGTATTACTATTCATAACTTCTTTTTAAGCGGCTAGTTTGATTGGTCATTGTATGCTAGATTTCGAAATTGTGTACATCCAAAGCTATTATATTAATCCAAGAGACACTTACCATGGAAGATTAGGGTGTAACATTATTCCCTCATTAAAATAATTTCATCCTTGAAATTTCAAGTACACTACTGCATAAAAAGATTCGGGTGGTTCTTCATCATATGTTTCTAAGGTTCCCACGTCGACTCTTCCATTTTATGGTTTCTCCAAAGAAATTTTTCCAATCGAGTCGTCCAGTTTCTCAACACTAGTTCTCCGGTATCAAGAATCCTGATAGGCTTTTTTACAATAAGAAAGATCTTGTTACAGTTCAATTTCTTTATGGGTGAGTACATGTGTTGTGTCCGACATATATTTTCTCAATAGTGATACGTGGAACACAATACGAACTTTAGAGAGACTTGGAGGAATTTCCAAACGGTAAGGCACAACTCTGATTCGTTCTAGAATTTTGAAAGCTCCGATGTACCTCATACTTAATTTACCCTTCCTACCGAATTTTATAACACCCTCCCATGGAGATTCCTTTAAGAAACACGATCTCCTACATGAAATTCAAAATCCTTTCTTTAGTTATCTACATAGATATTTTACCTACTTTGAGCTTCTTTGTTGTGGGTATGGATAATATTATCCTTCCCATTGTTTCCTCAACATGTTTTGGGCCTACGAGTTTTCTTTCACCAATATCATCCCAACAAGTTGGTGTGTACCATCTCTTTCCATATAACGCTTCATATGGAGCCATCTGAATACTTGAATAGAATCTATTGTTATATGAAAATTTTACCTGAGGTAATTTTAAAGTCATATGATAAAGACCTCAACACGTATTCTGTTGTCTGAATAGTCTGTTCTAATTGTCCATCTGTTTGAGGGTGGAAGGCAGTGCTCAAATGAAGTTCAGTATCCTGATATTTCTGAAGTCTTTTCAAGAATCATGATTTAAAGTCGGGATAAAAAAACAATTGATAGGAGTACATCATTAAGTCTAAAAGCTTCATTAATATATAGTCTTGCTAAACGTTCAAGTGGTAAATGTTTTCTTATAGCAAGAAAATGTGATAACTTGTTAATATGATCAACAATGACCCATATTGGATCATTCCTTCTAAGATTCCTTAGTAACCCCACGAAAAAGTCCATCGTAATATCATCCAATTTCCACTGAGGTATGGGAAGAGGTTGCGTGACTCCCCTAAGACATTTCCTTCCATCCTTAACCTATTCACGAACCATACATCTTGACACATAATGAGAAATCCTTCTCTTCATGTTGTCCCACAAAAAATGTTCCTTCAAATATGTATACATCTTAGTGCTACCAGGGTGTATAGAGAAATCAGAGCTATGAGAATCATCCAACAATTCCCTTTTTAGTTCAGTTATATCGGGAACACAACGCCTCTTTCCAAATTTAAAAATTTAGTCTTTATATACGATTTCGATCAATCTCTCATCATTCACAAAATTAATTTTCTTTTAAAACTACCATCCATCAGTCTGATAATGTTTTATCCTTTCATGAAAATATTCATTGGTAACCATTTGAAAAATTATTGATGTTTTACCTTCCATGATTTTTCCCATATCTATCTTTTCTATATCTATGAACATTGGATTCCTTTCAACTCTCATCTTGTTCAAAACTCCATGATCCTTTCTGCTCAATGCATCTGCCACCTTATTTACCTTCCCTAAGTGGTAAAGTGTTGTTCAATCACAATCCTTGTGTAATTCGATCCATCACATGTTCCTCATATTGAGTTCTTTATGTGAGAAAATATACTTTAATCTCTTGTGATCAGTATATATCTCACATTTTCACCATAGAGATAGTGTCTCCATATCTTCAAATCAATGATTAAAACGTCTAACTCAAGATCAAAAGTAAGATAGTTTTGGTCATGAATCTTTTGGGGTCAGGATTCATAGGAAATAACTCTATCATTCTGAATAAGGACACAACCATGTCCTTTCATTGAAGCATCACTATAAATAACAAACCCATCATTCCCCAATGGTAGAGTCAAAATATAAGGATCGACTAATCTTTTCTTCAACTCTTCAAAACAAATTCACAAACTTTTTTCCAAACAAATTTTACCCCTTTATGTGTTATCTTTGTTAATGGGTTTTCCAATCAGGAAAAAATCTATACGAAACGCCGATAATAACCTGCTAAACCAATAAAACCACATACCTAAGTTATACTCATTGGTGCTAGGAATTATTGGATTTCCATTGTCTTTGAAGGATCTACAGAGATTCCATCCTTAGAGACAATATGTCCAAGAAAATAAGTATCCTGAATCTAGAATTCACACATTCTAAACATCCTATTTAATTCATTTCTTGTAATACTCTATAGAACAGTGCGCAAGGGATTTTCTTGATATTCATAGATTTCGGACTACACTAAGATATTATCAATAAATACCACTACAAAGTCATCAAGATATTATATGAAAACTCTATTCATTAGATCCATGAAAACATAGGGTTCATTAGTCTGTCTAAAAGGCATTACTGTAAACTCATAATGCCCATACCTAGTTCTAAATGCTATCTTTGGAATTACTTCCGTCTTCACACACAACTGATGATATGGAGACCGAAGGTCAATCTTTGAAAACTATTGAGCTCCATGAATTTGATAAAATAAATCATCAATGCGAGGTAGGGGATAATTGTTATTTAGTCTCATATCATTGATCTCCTGGTAGTCAATGTACAAGCTCATTGATCCATCTTTCTTCTTAATGAAAATAATAGGGGATCCCCATAAAGAAACACTAGGGAAAATAAATTAATTATTACTCAATTACCCTAGTTCTTCATTTAGTTCACTTAATTCCATAGTGTCTATTCTAAAAGGGATCTTAGATATAGTCCTTAAACCAATAATTAAGTCAATGTAAAATTCAATTTCCCGTTATAGCGGATGCCCTGGTAAATCTTATGGAAACACATCAAAATATTCTTGAACAATAGGTACACACACTATTTAAACTTCCCTTTCCTCTCCAAAAGCTATTTCACTCCCTTCCTCCGCAATAATTGAATATAATAGAGCTACTAGGGGTGGATCTAGATTAGAATCAGATGGTGACATTTGTTCTCTAATGATAAGGTGTTATTTATCATCATCAAAAATTGTAACCTCATTCATATTATAATAATTTTTCACATCATGGTCTCAAAGACAATATATCCCAAGGATTATATCAAATTAAATAATTGGTATGAAAATTAGATTAGAAAATGATGAATGTTTATATGACATAATGGTAACTGATTGTCAAAACATTGTTGTAATGATACTTCCCTTATGAGTTTTGACTGAAAAATATCTTATAAATTCAAATTGGAAATATCTATTTTTTTTGGAAAATTGGGATGATATGAAAGAATGTGATGATCCATAATCAAATAAATCATTTCATAATTTTGAGGAAACTATTAATGTACATGCCACCAATTCATTAGGAAGTTCATACTCAGTAGTAGTGATCGCATAATCTTGGCATTGCTCCCTTGGCATTTTCTAAGGTATGTTTCCTTGGTTCTTAGGAAATTTATTTTTATAATGCCTTATTTCTCTAAAATTTCAACATTCAACACTGACGAACTCTTTATTTCCCATGTAATCACGAGATTGGTGGCCTTTCTCCACACATGTAACAAAACCCCATCCCGTTTAGGCATGTACTGAGGTGTTTCTTCCCAAATTTACTGTATGGTGGAAATTCAACATTTCCCTTCTTCCCCTTATTTATATTTATAGAGTGTTGAAATGGTCTAATATTATCTTGATTTTCATTAAAGTCGTAAGACCTAGAGAAATATTTTTCTCTCTTGATAGAACATGACAATATATCATTGTATGATGAGAAGGATTGTTAGCCTAATGCACAATGGAGTAATGGTTTTAACCCATTAAATAATCGATCAATCTTACTGTTTGGGTTACGTATATAATCTATAACATGATTTTATAACCTTATAAAGTTATCCTCATACTTTGTGACATTCTCATCCTCCATTTTCCTCAGACTCAGAAATTTCCATTCTGTATCCGCTCGATGTTCATGAGGAATGTATTTTTCTACTAAAAGATATTTAAACTACCTCCATTACATATTTGGTACTTCTTCATCCTCCACTATGATTTGAATCAATGACCACCATTGATCTGCATCTCTTTTGAGGTGATAAACTGTCATGAAAACTTTTTCCCTTTCACTACTCCCCAAAGCATGAAATATTTTCTCTAAGGAACTTATCCATTTCTCCGCTACAAATGGATTCGTAGTCCCATTGAGTATTTGTGGTTGTTTCCTCAGGAAACGGTTTAATATCGGTCCTCCACATTGTGGATTAGGTTTCTCTATATAGGTAATGTTATTATTCATAACCTGAGTAAGTTTTCCCAGTATGGTTATAAGTTGATCAGAACCAGTTGCATCACAAGCTCTACTATGATTATCTTAAGGAGGGTAATCCCTACATGGATTATGTGTGTTGATACAGTTCCCATTCCATCCAGTAGTTTCCATTTCAAAACAATGGAACACAATAGATTAGTTTATGAATGATAATAAATAATTCCAAATATGTTATATAACCAACATAAATTGAATAGTTTTTGCATATAATACATAATGATACAATATTTTCTTTGGGGAAGTGTTTAATCATAAATAGTTCATAATGGTTTGTAATGAAAAAATTAATTATCCTAAGAATATCCCTCGGGAGTTTCAAACCAGGTATGTTGTAATGCCCATTGCCATGTACCAGGATACCCTGGGTCAAGCCAAAAACTCCATGTCAGATTTTTTACTACTATATACATCTGTTCCAGAACCATGTCCACTTATAGTATCCAGACAAGGATGTATTTCTTAGAACACCCACATAATATTTACAGGACCAAAATTTTGGGATGTTCTTCTATACTAATCCTCAAAGTCTATCTTAGAGAAATATTCTATAATAATAGTATTTATAAATATAGTTTCCAATAATTGTACTAAACATATTCAGATACCATCTGTAACGCCTTGAACATAGTTACCCATAGTCAGTTCATTATTACATAACATTAGCATGATCAAAAGCGATCACATCCCGAAAGAGCAATCAATTTAGTATCCTCGTAAGTACTAGATACATACATAAGTTTTATATTACATTATTAAATAGAAAAACAAAAACATTGTGTCCCCTTTTAACACACTCATATCTATTAGACTATTCCTGCAGGTTAATCATAATACACTTCTTTGAATCCTGGGAAAACTAAAACATAATAAAGGGGTGAGCTCAGATGCTCAGTAAAGATAAAAATATATCATAAACTATCATAAATAAGAATAAACATTTATGGAAATATATAAGACTAAAACATAAGCCTTTTAAACATAAAATTCCATATAATATGGAATAGATAAATCAAATAATGCAATTTACTTATTCTCATAGATATTCTACGGGTTGAATAATCACATATAATATTCATAAAAAATTTCATAATGATGGAATGCATAATTTCAGACATCATAAAAATATATTCAAGGCCTTGTGCCAAGACTACAAATAAATTTCTTTTCAAGGACTTCTTCCAAGGCACTAATTTGTATCATGAGACCTAATGATGCATCAAGGGAATATTGTGGGCCATTCCCGTAATTTACTAAGTCCAATTCATTCCTCATATGAAAAGGTAAAAACATAAAATTCAAATTCACATTAAAACTAGCATAAGAAAGGTGAATAATTTAACCATAAACCATGAATTGTATTAAAATAGTACATCCATAGAAAAACATATCACAAACCCTTCAATACAATATGAAATATTGTATCATAATAAATTAACTTCAAACAAGAATAAAATCCAACAAAGGATGTTGACATAGATGAAGTCAAACCTATTTGAGAGAAACATCTCTATCTATTTTGAAATCATTTAAAAGTCATGAAATTATAATTAAAACGTTTATTTTAAAAATACTCATAAAATGTTGTAATGTAATCTTGGTGTTATAATGGAAGAAAATAGTTGCACCCGTTATATAAGTTAAAAAACATTCTTTCCCTAATTTGTTGACAAGGTCATAGAGTACCCTGTTTGGAAAAAGATGGAAAGATTCCTTTCAATTTTTTTTATAAAAATTAAAACAATGGTAAAAATTACATTAACCCATAGTCTTGGTAAAAGTAAAAATTTTATGAAATAAATTTTAAGAAACACAGATGAGGATGATCATGAAGTCCCAGTATATACTTACGTATAAACAATCTCGGTAAATAATGACATTGTAAAATTAACACTTACATTTTAATTTTTCTTAGTAGAAGGTAATTTAGCCTTCTATATAATGGTTAATTAATAATTATTAAATTATACATGAACCACATACATAAATATGATATCTTATATGATCTTATACTATTTATTTGTTAATATTATTTTAGTAGAATCATTGTTTTAAGTGTTAAATGATTCATTTTCCTTCATATATTTTGTTACGTAAGTCATGATGATTATCGATAGGATGGATTTGATTCATATCCAGAATGATATTATGTTCTTAACATTATTTTTAATCATCAAATAAATATTATTCCTGAATGGTTACGATGGGGAATGAAATCACAACACGTCGTGGAGACGGTTAGCCATACGTACGCATGAGAGACATTATCATTCTATTGATGGTTAAATAATATGTAGTTGGATGGTATATTATATATAATGAATCATTAAAATTCTATATTTGTTATTTACAAAAATTTTACTCATTATTATACCCATCCAAATAATGAAGTGTGGAATAACAAACTACACCACAATATGGAGACGATAAGCTGTACGTACGCACACATAATGGATTTGTCATTCATAAGATGAATAAGATAATGAATATGGTTGTACCATATTTATAATAACATCATAGTATATATATGGTTATAGAGTAATTACTTTTTCATGGAAATAACAAAGAAAGAAGAAGTGAAAGAAGAAAAGAACTTTGAAATAGGTGATGAAATAATTAATTGTTCTTCATGTTCTTCCATTTGATTTGAACAAAAGGGCTCTTTAGGATGGATTTATGATAAATATAAGGCCTCTAGGTTTATGTAAGGGTATTTGGGAGAAGATTTTAGTTGGGTATGGCTGATCCAAAAAAGATTTGGAGGCGTGAATTTAAGAGAAGGGGAAATACCCTTTTATAAGAGATATGAGGGGAAATTTAGGAATTTATTGAAATATTATTTTATTCTAAAATAATTTTCATTTTATAATTTCTCAAAATATATTTATTTTTAGGATAAGGTGCATATGGGTCTGAAAACTCTAATCCAATAGGTTTTAGACAAATTTAGGTCACCATATTAACCTTATCTTTTAGATCCAACTCTTAGTTAATTAGTTTAACTTTTACCATGTATTCATATATTTTTAAATTAAATGGTTAATAAACATACTATAAAATGCCATGATAACCTCAAGTGGTTCATTAATGAAATATAAAACATTATTTAAGTCCTTTTTCCAATCCTCAGATTTTTAGGACTATTATATAATTTAATAAAATAGTATTTGTTTTAAAAACTCATTTATGTAATGTTTGACACTATTTCATAATTTTTTTTTGTGAAATTCATAAAAATTTCATTAATTTGAAAAGATAAATTTAATATACCCTATAATTTCAGATAAACCTAAATAATTTGTGTAAGGCATCCAAATTTTCAATTTACATTTATTTTAATGTTGATAATATTAATTATTTTAATCTTTCATTAAGAATGTAATTACTACATCATCATTGTGTCATAAATAAATATTAAAATTTAATGTCAAAAAATTAAAAATAAAATACCATGTTATGTGAAATATTTTTATTTTTCTATTTAATATTTATATTTAAATTTAAGTTATGTATAACTCTACATTAAAAAAAGTTTAGTTAATAAAATTTTTATTTAATACCTTTAATACTTTTTCAAATAAAATATAATTAATGTCCTAATATAATCCAAGTAGATAAAAAGGATAATATTTTTTTTTCTAAGGTTGATTTTGGTCTAAATAAAATTATCCAATAGATTTAGGTAATGTGTTTGGATAATTATAAATACATTTTTAACTTTAATTACCCTATTTACTATTAACTGCGGTAAAGAAAATTCAAAAGTTATTATTCATAAAAAATAATTCATCCCATTGAACCAAATTTTACTTACTGAATAGAAACTGTGTCTCTCAGATTTTTTAAATTCAATTCCTAAAAGCAGTAAAATTATGTTTACAGAAAATTTAAAAATGTTCCTAGAAGGTGGGTAAAAGATGTTAAAAAGTACAACAAAATTTAATATATCCAATATTATTATAAAATGAATCCAATGAATTAATTTGTATTTATATATGTATTACATATATCTTTTTAAATTAAAATCACTTTAAATTTAAAAATAATTACTTAAATAAAAAGTCAGTTTTCAACAATAAAGTAGTGTTTTTCACTATTTATCAAAAATTAAAAGTTTTCAGAAAAATACAAAAAATTCACCCTAAGATAATTTTGATATTTTGAATCCAAAAATGAATTCCAATTTTCAAAATAAAATTTATAAAATTTTGAAAAGTGGGTATTACTATTCATAATTTCCTTTTAAATGGCTAGTTTGATTGGTCATGGTGTGCTAGAACTCGGAGATGCATACACCATAAGCTACTCTATTATTCAAAGAGAAACGTACTATAGATGCTTGGGGTGTTGCACCTCTTATTATGATTCCATTTACCCATGTTATAAAGAAAATAACGACAAATTATTTATCTAACAAGATATATTGTTTAGTGAATTTATGAGTTATATTAAAGACTCTATAAGGATTGATTATTTTCTAATACAATGGAAAACATATCTATTAGTTGAGAAAGTGATAGATTTTTTTATTTTATGTGTTTTATTAATTTTCTATATATATAAACCTAAAAAGTCATGGAAAAAAATGTCATGAAATATTTTCTTTAAGTCAGGTAATGATGTCATGGATATGCCTTGGAATTTATTGTTGTATAAAAGCCAATATGCAATGTATGTGATTATGGAACCAAATATGGAATCATGTTTCTGATGAATCAAAGTTGGTATTATAGTAGGATTTAATAAACGTTAGAGATTAAGATGTTTTTAAGGATAATTTAGGGGTTGATAAGTCTGTGATGATCATTATTTCATAGCTATAGACAACCATTTGGGATAAAATATGATTTAATATTAATTTAATAATGCACATTTTATTTTAGGATTTGGATAAGATAACTTTAGTTAATTCCAAAGAGATATGTCTAAGAATGAATTATAAGTATAGGATAACAACTTGATGTTTTGGTAAAGTAGAGATTGTAAAAATCCCTTATAAATTAAGTATTTATCTAGATATTATATGTAGATATATGATATAGAATAGATGTATTTAAGGGTAATAAAATTGTGAAAGGTGAATTGGGTATTAAATCTATCATCAACCGAATCCATGAAAAGTGTAAAAATAGAACATTTGAATTAACACTCTTGAGTTTTATGATTTGGTTAATTCACAACCACTTTATAAAACATTATGAGGTAATTAAACATGTTTTGGTATAAGAAACTTATAAGAAAGCTATAATGGATATCATATATTGAAACATATAGATTCATAATTTAATTTATATATTAATTAACTTGTTTTTTCCTAAATAATGGAAAATTTTGAATTTTTGAGCATTGATTTCTCTATTTTTTAGGTTATAAATATTTTAGGATTATTTATGGTAATTTGTGATCTATATATTAGGTATTAGGTTAAAATGATTGATAAAACCCAACTAAATTTTCCTAGGTTGAATCTATAATTTTATAGTTTAAATTGTGAGTGATAATGGTTGAACTATGTTAAATAGAAGTTGGGTGGTAAGAACTATAAGATAACATGATAGTGTTATAAATTGAGACATCATGAGGTTAAATTTTCATATGGTTATTTATGATAATTCTCATATAATGATTTCCACTCATGATAAACATTTTTGGATTTAGTAATGGTTGAATCCTAATTTAATCAAGTTAAAAATGCTCGCTATATACAATTTAAAAATGGTCATGACAAACAACCTAAAGAGACAAGTGTTGTAGTGAGAGATATTATTATTATAAAAAACCAAAAATCATGATTTTTGATTAAAAACCTAAACATATTTTAAATATAAGTTGGAAAAAATAAGATAAGGATGTAATCTCATATAAATTTGGGCGATATATATTTCAAATAAACGAAGATTTAGTTTTATACATGTAATCTATGTGGGAAGAAGCTTTGGGGAAATTTTATTAAAGGGATAAATAATTCTATAAGATTGGTGATTAGATTAATCATAATCAAAAGTGTATGGGAAATAGAGAATATAAGAAATATGTTTATTTAATAGTAATAGAGATATGCCTTATACGATTCACGGTCATAGTCTAAGGGTTAATGAGGGAAATAGACAATAAGAGACATGAGAAAAACGAAAATTCTTATGCAAGTACTACTGATATATTTTATATTGAATTTTAACTATATATTTTCTAGTGTAATATGCCTTGTAAGTGTTTTCAGACCACCACATATTTATTAATATAAAAAATAATAGATTTTAGGTGAGTTATTATTTATTTATATTTATTTGTTTAACTTAATATAAACTTATGTGAAATTATGATTGGGTCAATTCCCTTTATAAAGAATATATAATAATTTTTCATATAGATAATTATCATTAAAAATCCTAAATAAGACCATGGTCATCTAGTATTGTATGGTTAATTAAAACTTCCTTATAATGAATACTATGCTATTAGGAGTTAAATTACAAAGACACAATTTGTCATGAACCACATCATTACGGTTTAAGTAAAAGTATGGAAATTTAAATTTTTTCTCTCAGGTGGATTTAATGGGTAAAATGGTAATTTATCTTTACAAAATATCTTAGATAACTTTTTTTAATACTCTATTTGTCCTAGTATTTCATTTTTACCCGAGGATAAATGTTTTGTGGAATTTTGAGATGTTATAATTTTTGTTGAATATTTAATTTTTAATTAATTAAATATTATTTATTTGTTCAAGTTCATTCAGTGATATATGATATTAAGATTATTGGATCTGAATTCCTACTTCATCATCACGTTTTTAATAGGGGGTTTCCTGGGTAGGGAAAACCCTTTTTTTGAGTGTCAGGTCTGGACTAGACCCATTTTCTTCTCTCTCTTATTAATTTTATTTGATTTTATTTTCTTCCTTTTACCCTTTTATCTTTTTTTCATTCCTCCATTAGTGTGTCAGATATTCCCCCCATAGGGATTCCTTTGGATGAGTGAGAGGATAGGGGGAGTTTAGGAATACAAGTGGGAGAGAGGGAGAATAAGGTGCCTCCATGGAGATTGGGTTGCACCAGATCATTGTGCGGATGCTGTATAATGTTAATCAGATATAAGAATCATCATTTTACACTTGGAGGTTGGTAGTTTGTATATTGTTTTGTTTTAAATACTCATAAATTTGTTGTTTTATGTTTTAATATTGTTTTTGGTTTTGTGGGGACCCATATAGGGTCCTTATGGTGGTTTTTAGGTGAATCTAGGGGTTTCATGTAGTCTAGAGGGATTTCTATTCAAGAAATTATGACCACATAGTTTATAGATTAATCAAAATCCACTATGTGTTATTCTATTTTAATAAATATTAATTTTTTATATGTACATTCCATGTACATTAAGTACACATCGTTTATTAGTAAATAAATATATAACTTGTCATGGAACCATGTACATGGGAAGTTGGAGTTGGGGAAGTACACATATTGTACCCATGACACACCCCATGTAGTAGTACTTGTTCATGTGTCCAAGTAGATGGGTAAATGGTCATGTGGAGACTTCACACCATGTACAAGGGAGTACATGTTTTGTATTTTTACTTGTCTATGATGCCATATACATGTACAAAAAACCCATGCCTAAGGGAATAAAAACCTAAGAGAAAATGGATAGAATTTGTGACTACAAATTAGTACACGAGAAGACCCAGGTGGATCCCTATCCATGTGGAAGTACAAGTCAACGAAAAAAATTGAGATTAAATTCCATATACTTTTCTAGCAATGGTTTGTCGGTTTCTTTTGTGGAGAAGTCAGAATTTTACTTTTGAGTAGTCAATTTTGAGTGTTTTTCTAGGTAGATAATAATGGTGGAGTCAAGGTGGAAATTCGAGGCTAACAAGATGGTGTTTTGGACTAATATAGTATGTTAAGAGGATTCCTTTTTTGCTTTGTTTATAGGATCCTTCCAGATGATGGGTTGTGTTCTATGAGGACCTTGTGATGGTGTGTTCTCATTTATCAAATTTAATTGAGGATTCCAAGTGTTTTTTCTTGAGGTTATTTGAACAAATATCAATATGTGGAATTTAGTCTGTTCCTGTTTGGGATCCTTTATTCAGTTGTTAGAGGTTTATGTTCAGTTTATTATGGTTGGTACCTATAGGAGACTTGTTGGTTGTTCGACATAATTGAATGGCATACCCAACTGTGTTTCATTAAGCAGAATTGAGTTATGTCTGAGAGACATGTTATGAATAATTACTTTTTGTAGAGGTATTTGTTGAGGTTTCCCTTCTTTGTCGGTGTTTTGTGGGTTTGATATTGGAGTCTAGCCACAATTATTTTGGGAAACCTTGGCCTAGGGTTTGGTTATATTGAAGGAACATCTTGTATGGTTTCCTTACTGGGATATGATTTTCTGAAGGAGGGACTTGTAGGATTTCCTATTTTTCTTAGGTTCATTGAACTGTTGCAGATGAACTTCATTTTTCGGCCTACTAGATGGCCAGTTATAGTTCAGTTATTTTTCGATGGAGGGAGAGGGTGTTAGATGAAACTAGTGTTCGGTATGTTTCTTGGAGGATTGAGGCTGATTTTTTTTTGGAATAGATGTGTGACGATACCTTTGGAATATTTTTGGACTGGGAATTTTTCTGGAGGTTTATTTTGTCCCTCTTACCCCCTTGTTGGATGCTTACTATGAGGTAGTGAAAGGGAGTTAATGGATGGTCTTGATGATTGAATCTACCTTATATCATCTAGTCTCCTAGGTCTAGGGTAGTGGAACATTGACGATATTGTGCTCCCATGACATAGTATATATGATTTTGGGGCATATCTATGTTTCTTGATGATGAGTTGACATGTTTTTTCCACCCATCAGGTTATATAAGAATATTGGGCAAGGTTGTATACTCTTGGGGTTGATAGGAAGTACCTAAAACCAATTCCAATCATTCTATTGGAGTCCTAATTCCCCATATATGTGTTTTAGTGATTTTATTCATAGGATGAGGTCCTAGGGTCCGATATGTGTGCTTACATTTAAATTAGTCTTTAGATCTCCTTCCTGACCAGGGGAACACACTAGATATTGTAGATGTATGGGAAATGTTTCAAAATTCCTCTAGATGGGGCCGAAGCATGAGTAGATTACCTATAAGTGTTAGGATTAAAACTGATGTTCATTTTTTTCCATTTTTTGTAATTTCTATTTCATTTATGTATATTGTTTATTTTCCAATTTGGTAGTCACATTAGTATTGGATTTACAAGATGTGTTTTTCATATACATGTTATAATAGTTGATGTTAAGACCACCATTAGGGAAGTCCAACATAGATTTGTTTCTCACCCCTTGTATGATCACCTCGGTGTACATTTAATCCATCAGTCTACTTTCAAGATGAGCGATACATAGTGAATTAGGAGGAGGACAAATGTTGTATGTTCGAGATGGATAGATCATGTTGAGTTTGAGGTTATCATTGAAGATATCTAGCTACCATGAAGATTGAGTATGTGGTTTATCTCAGAGTATAAGGAGATCGTTGTGTATTTATTTTCATTTATTTATTTTGTAAGGGGTTGGACTAGGGGGTGACCAGTTTTTGTATTCATTTTCCTTAACTCTGTATACAAAATTCCATTTATTACATTTATTTATGTTATTTATTTCTTTATTTATGTCCACTCTAATGTTTATATATTCTTTTTGGTTTAATATTTTTTACTATTATTTCTCTCTAATATTTGGGAATAGTGTTCTCACTGTATTCTTTTTGGTGCTGAATGCTAGTTGGGAGCCTCTGGATTATGAGGAGGTTCACTTGAGGCCTTGTTGCAATCTTGATCGGGTGATGGGTTGGGTCAAATGGGACCGACTCATGAAAAAATGGTTTCCAAATTAGTCTTTTCCTTTTTAATTACTTATTGGTGAGTCAGTAGATAGAAGATATTGGAATGTGATAGATCTTGTGATGGATATTAGTCAAGTGAATCACAAATATTTTATCCAATAGGAAATCGTGGTTACCAATGCTAGGGTATTGTTGTTCTTGGTTTGCGATTTTACTATTATGTGATTTCCACCTCAAGTGATGTACTTATGTTTGCATATTTTATGATTTAAATTTTTTTGGATTTTAACCTAATGGTAAGTGGCCCTTGTTCATTTATAATTCTAGGAACATGGGTTTATATTCCCATTAATTTGTATTTTACTGATTTTTGAGGTTCAATTTTTTAATGTGTAAATAATTTTTTTATAATGTGTTTTCTCATATAAGTACATGGTGGAATTATAATAAAAATATCATAAGTGCCTTTATTATGATGAGAAGTTATGATGATACTTTGAAGATGTTTCATATTATGGTAGAGATTCATTCTGTTCATCAAGGGATTCGTTGAAATGGTTCTAGGTTGGTGTAGGCTTTGGGATGCCCTACTACTATTGGTGGTCAATATTTAGATGTTAGAGTGGATTCTTGAGAGATTCTTGGTTTGGGATCATGTTTCCTTGAGGTCGTGGTATCCTTGATAATTCTTATGGTGATGGTGAGGATTCTATGGCTTTGTGTGGGGGAGTTCTCATGGATTTATGGGTTTGGATCTGGTTAGGAGTGTGGGTCTAGTAGGATTCCTAGCCTTATTGGATCTGGTTGTGCTTTCGATATCATACTGGGAGTGTGGTTTGAAACTTTTGGTTTTGGAATGATGCCCATGGGGGGGTGGTTGTGTTGGTAAAACATAGTACTAAAAATATTCCTTTTTTAAAAAGAATATTTCATGTGGTGATATAGTTTTTTTGGTATTGAGCAACATGAGGAGAATTGTTAGTGGGTTTAGACACATTATCCTAGGTTCGTTTGTTCAAGTCTCGTTTGAGCATGAAATATTTTGAGAGGGTTTCTGTATAATCACTCTACCTTGAGGAGGGATCTGGTGTTGGTGTGGATTTTGGGGAGGAATCCTTATTAATAAGGAATGTTCATGCCGGTTAGGTTAAGTGTTGGTTGGTACATGTGAGTTCACTAAGTGTTTTTTCATTTATGAGGAATCCTTATGGTGGGGAGTATACTATAGGCCATGTTGGGTTGTTTTTTTTATTTTAATAGATACGTTGAGCTAGGGTATTTTGTTCTTGATGTGATGTGGATAGGTTTTGATTGGTTTTCCCTATTCTTTATATGGTGTTATAGTCTTGGACATGTCATTCCATTGAATTCGATAATTGAAGGAGCATGGGACAGAGATTTTCTTATTTAGTTGAGGGGAGACATATAGATACTCTTATTTTTGAGTGTACCATATAAATCATGGTTGAATATCCCTTGTATTTGGGGTGTCATCTGTGCTATGAGGCCATTTGGAGGATGGTTTTTGTTGGGTTGGAAGTGACACTATTTATGGTGTTTTTTTTGTTTTTTTCTGACCACTGAGGCTTCTCGGAGGGCTAGAATAATTTATAATAGGGGATTTTCTTGCACCACATCATGATAGTTTAAGTAATATAGGGGATATATTAATTTTCACTATTGGGAGGATTTCAATGGGGAAGTTTTAATTCAACCTTTTTGGAAATATCTAATAATTTTTACAAATTTTTTTTGGGTATAGAAATAGGATGTTTACCCGAGGACATATGTTTTAGGGAATTCTAAGCCATTTAAATTTTGGAATATATTTTAATATTTAATTAATTTAATATTATTTACACATGCATGTTTATGTAGTGATAAATTCTATTCATATCATCAAATCTAAATTCAAAAATTAGTTTTGATTTGTTAGGGGGTTCTAGGGAATTCCTAACATCTTTTAGGGTACTAGGTCCGGGTCATCCCCTTTCTACTCTCTAATATTCAATTTCTTTGTCTTTTTATTTTTTTTCTTTATTTTCTAAATTTACCATTTTTTTCCTCTATTGGTGTTCCTGAAAATCCCCCATTTAGGGATTTCTTCATATGAGAGATAGAGAGGAGAGTAAGCTGAAAGGGAGATAGGGAGAATGAGGTGCAACCACAAATCTCTTATCACACTAGATCATCACTTGGGTGCTACGAAACATGGATTAGATCAATTCTTTTGTGTTTTATTCCTGGTATTAGGATATTTCAATGTTTTCTATAAATCATGATATAAAAGTATTTTTATTTTCAATCTTGTTTTTGGGTTATTGGGGACCATTAGAGGGCCAATATGGTGGTTTTCGGGTAAATTAATTTGTTTCGAGTAGTCTGGAGGGATTTCAATTTGGGAAATCCGGATCATACGATGTGTGGTTTGATGAACACATGAAATTTTTTCTTTCTATTCATGGAAGATGAAATTTTTAGATGTACATACTATGTAATTTAAATACACGCCTTGTAGTAGTACTTGTCCAAGTACCTGGCTGTGTGGTCGTGTACAAGGCAGACATAGTTGGGGAAGTACACACTGTGTACCTGAGGAACACCCTGTGTAGATATAATTTGATATATATCCATGTACATGAGTATATGGGAATGTGGAGACCTTAAATAATGTACATGGGAGTACACGTTGTGTAATATTACTTATGCATGTGCCCATTTACTTACGTAGGCACCATATATTGAGGGGAATGGTCATGTAAAATTATATGGAAAGAATTTTTAGTTATGTAATATAATAGGGGAAGACCACTTGTGTGAACTGACCACAAGGAATTGCATGGTCAAACACACCTTTGAGAGTACATTCTGTGTACATGAAAGTACATTAAGTGTAATTTTTTATAAAATGGGTTGTTTGTGTCTTTGTTCACAGGAGTCAGAATTTGACTTCTGCGTAGTTTATTCTAAAGTTAATTTTAGTATAGATCATTGTGTTGGAGTACTTTTATCATTTATAGGCTATATATGTGATGTCTTGCTTTAATATAATTTCTCAGGAGTATTGCTTTGTGTTTATGGTTCTAGAATCCTTCTAGTGGATAAGTTGTATGATGTGAGGCTTGTATGAGGGAATGAACTAATTGATCATTGTGGCCCGAGGGAAACATATGTGTTTTCTTGAGGTTATTTGGAATGATTTTAGGGGGAAAAATCAAGTTTCTTCCTGGTTGGGATCACTAGATTGGTTGCTCAAGTTTTATTTACAATATCCTGAGGTTGGGACAAGTTGGAGCCTTGTGGATAGTTTTACATCATTATATGTCAGGAAAGATTTCGTTCTATTGAAGAAGATTTTAAGATAGGTTTGAGGGGCCTGTTCTATGGAATTTCCTTTTGAGAGAGGTTCTTCTTGAGGTTTTACTTCTGGGTAGGTGTTTAATGTATTTGAGCAATGTGTCCATCCATGGTTCTTTTGAGGGGGATTGTCCCAGGGTTTGGTTATATTATAGGAGACCCTTTTAGGGTTACTTCCTTTTATATGGTCTGATGTGGGAACCCTATAGTAGGGTTATCTATTGTACCGATATTATAGGAATGGTGGTGGTACCCTATGTATGGATGGCCTGTGAGTTGGCGGGTGATGGTTTAACAGTTTTGGTTGGAGGGTGAGAGTGTTAGTCGACCCTAGTGTTTGGTATGTGGTTTAATGGTTTAAGGATTGTATTTTTCAGTAAAAGATGGGTGAGGAATATTTTGTGATATTATTGGATCAATTGTGTTCTCTTCGATTTATTTTTTTGTCTTATTCTCTGGTTGGATGGTTACTATGATTAAGGTATAGGGAGCTAATGGGCACTTTGGATGAGTGCAACCGCCTTAGATTGTCTACTCTCATAGGCTAGGGTACTAGACCATGGAGGCAACTGAAATCATCGGACCTAGTTTATTTGTGTTTTGGGCATGGTGAGTTTTCCCTTGGATTATTGATAGGTTCATTCTATCTATCAGGTTCAATAGTACATTTTGAAGTGGTAATATACTCCTAGAGTTGATAGGGAGTACCTACCTCCACTTCAGATTGTTTCATTAGAGTCCTTGTGTCTGATAGATCCATTTTATTATTTTTATTCTTAGGGAGAGATCTTAGGGTCCTTGCTATGATCACTTCCTTGCATTAGAATTTGGATATCTTTTTTTATAATCTAGTAGGAATGATTGATGTTATGGAACATGGTCTATGTTTCTCAATTCCTATGGATAGGGCCGGCGCAAGGGTAGAATACCTACGAGTGTCAGGCCAGAACTTGAGGTTTTTTGTTTTCCTTTTTGTTTAGCCTTTAAGTTTTTTTCCTTTTTTATCTTTCATTCTAGTAGTCACATTTAGCTAGGATGTACATGACATGTGTTTCATGCCCATGTTATGATCGTAAATGATAGGACCACCATTTGCGGTGGCCTACTAGGATTTGTTCCTCAACCCATGCACATGTACCAAAGTGTACAAGCATACATTATGGATTATTTTAGGTTGATCATGATTCATTGGATCAGGAAAATTCCCTTTGTTTCATGTTCAATCAAGATAGGTCATGTGGTGTCTGACATAAGTGATGGAGCTATTCAACTATCACATAGACTAGGTATGTGGTGTTGCTCGGATTAATAGTAGATCATTATGTTTTTAATTTTCTTTATTTTATTTTGTATGGGGATATCCCATTGGGTGACCAGTGTCAATAATCCTTTTCTAGGAGTATGTATGCAACATTCAATTTATTACTTTTATTTTAGTTATTTATCTATTTATTTATGCACACTTTGATGTTCACATATTATTGTATGTTTAGACTTTTCTATTTTTATTTCACTCTGATTTGGGAACATATTATCCTTACTATATCCTTTTAATACGTAGCTTCTATTTAGTATCATCTAGCATATGAGGAGGCATGTGTGAAGTATTTTTGTGAACCAGATAGGGTGACGGTTTGGGTTAACCTAGGAGAGTTCCAAACACAATTAATTTAAGGGTGGTGGGGTGAGAATGATACACACTAAACTTTTAACATATGGTTTCCTTTAAATGAGCTAAATGAGTTTGACAGCTTTCACCATACACAACACCAATTTATAAATGGAGCAATGATATATTTTATTAAAAATTTGAATATTTAAATGGCCGTTAAAACCTAGATGTTTAATTTTAGGGAATAAATGGTAGTAACCACTTTAAAAATATTTATAAAAAAAAATAATTTATACTTTTAATATGAATGAAATTGAATTAGTATAACTAAAACAAAAAAACCATTTTATGCTTAAAACATATTTTTTCAAAAATTTGGATTTTAGTTAAATAAAAAATGTATATTATGAGTAGATAATATTAAAAGTTATTCATAGTTTAAATAATATATTTCTAATAATATAACTAGTAACATAGAGGAAATAACAATTAATGACAACCATCATTTTATAAAGATATTTTCCAATATGAAAATATTTTCTATATATTTTTTGACTTTTTTAAATACAGAATATAAAACATTTAAAATTTAATTTCATAAAATGAATATCAATCTTGGATTAATCAAAATAATATTATTTTAAAATGATTTTTTGGGATTTTCTAAAAATATTAAATTTTAGGTGAATAGTGAAAAATACCATTTTTACAAATAACATGGCTTTTATAAAATTATTAGTATATTAGTATTAATTTAAAATTAATTATTTTTTTTAAAAGATGAAATATGTATTTTATATGCGACTTTATAAATTTAAAAATATGTTTTTTTATTTACAGACCCATATTTTGAATTTTAGAACATAAGTAATATTTCCTCAAATTTTTATTAATAGATAATTATTTTTTATTTTAAAATTAATTTGTATCACTTTTATAAGAACCAATTTATTTTTTTGGAAAAATATTATGTAACCTTAGTCATAAAATACTTATTCAATTAAATGATAAAATGATAAAAGTAATAATTTGTAGGGTTAATGGCTTGAATAATGATAAAAAATGATTGTAATTGAGAGTACGAGGCGTTTCTCAAACTTATCACTCAAATAATAAATTATTTACAATTCATGAATCCTGTTAACATTTTTAACTTGATATACCTTTATATTAAGTTGAAATATTTTTAGAAATTTCCTTTAAAGCACTTATAAAAGGGCCCTCCCACCACACATTTATTAAACTACTAGAAATTTATTTTCCAAATTAGACCATTAAAATTTAACTTCTCCTAGAATAATTTAACTCTATTTTATACTTCTGATCATAAGATATTAACATACTCCAACAATATCAATTGGATTACCCAAGGAGATATGAATTTTCTCAATGTGAGTATTCATTTTTACTTAACTTCATTATTTGTTATTTTTATTTTCCATCTCTAATTTTAGAATCCCTATGTTATGAAATATATATTTTTTATATAATTAATTTTAATATTCTATGAGAATAATTGTTAATAACTTTTTTTATTTTCTATTTATAATAAGGAAACCTTAATTTGCGTGTTGTGGATAAACCTTCCTCCATGACGAAACATGTATCCATTTGCTTCACCACCTTATAAAGATAGTATCAAAGTGTAATATTATAAATAATTTTGATATTATAACATTTTTATGATTCAAAATCAATAAAACATATAACACTTTCTTCCATTTTATAGAAAAGAAAATCATCAACCATCCATACATGTGGACTACCATATCTAATTAGTGATTGGTTGTTATTTCTCTTTTCATCACCACCTTACATTATTGGTTAAGGGAATGAGATTAGAAGATATATATGATTTATATGATATCATTAATGTTCTGATATGAAAAATTTGGGATCCTATTAATGACATGATCTATAAATTGTTATTTTTAATTCAATCATTTAAAAGAAGAAAACTAAGATCACAATGATCTGTTATTTTTAACTAACGATCTTATAAAAGTTATCTTCTATTTATAATTAATTAAAATATTGATATATCACAATAATAATAAAAAAATAATATAATTATTCTTTGTGTATAATGATATTTCCAATAAACCACATCACAATCACCCATTAGACACTATTGTTCATGTTTGGGTTAGTTTAACCATATATTTGAAAAATAATATGAATTTATATCTCGAATGAATGTGATTAAATATTTATTGGTTTAATGTTATATAAAACTAAAAATAATATTTTTTATGGTAATTTTATATGTATATTTAACTCATTAATTAAGAAAACACCCTTCGTTCATTTTGAAATATCGAACCATGCTTGTCACCGATTTCAACATCATGGATCATAACAAAAAAATGAAATGAAATTAAATATTCATAAAATATAATAGAACGTGTATAATCTTTCCCTTAATTTTTTTATAATGATAATATTTTTTTAATTATTAATTCCAATAACATTTTTATGAAACTAGTTCACATCGATAGAGATTATTACACCCAATGATAAAAATAGGGTAAAACTAACTAATATATATATATATATATATATATATATATAATGATTAAATAATATGAGTATAAATTGTTATATTGATGAATAAGGTAATATATTATGTATTTAATGAATTCAATTTGATTACTCATGAAATTTTGTGAACATTTAGACCTAATAAATACCAAGCTAGGGGATTTCATCTAAAATTGCTCCCTTTAGGATATGTTTGGTATTATACACCTAATTTAGTTATATAGTGTATAAACTACCTTTTTGAGATATAATATCATGAAATATATTTTAATAATGATATTTTAAGTTCAATTAAATTTATTCCCTTTCAATGGTGTTTAATTAAACTACTATACAAACTGCATGGGTTTTCTTAGTCTTAATTCAGATTCTTTGAGACATGTTATGTGTTATGCACGATGTTTACTTTTTCTGGTGTTATATTGATTTAAGATTCAGTGAATGAACTATATATAATTTAATTTTAAATCATGGAATAATTTAATCCAAATCATGTTATTTTCTTCCAATTTCTTCTGACCCAAATGTTACCCCATTCGTATAAGTATCTTGTTACTCAATTTTCAATCATTGAGTTGTGATCATTCAATTAAACTAATTTCATATTATATGGGAATATTATACTATATGATTTTTATATGTGGTATTTTCTCATTTTTTACATTTTACCACATAAAATCATTTTAAATTGTTTCATTATTCATGGGGTATTTTTCTCAAATGATACATTGATTACTCAAATCAACATTCATTAATTTGTAATGTTTCAAATTGAACTTTTTATTTCCTTTCTTGGGTTCTAGCACTCTAATATTTTAATTTAGGGTATTGATAAAACCTATATGTGGATACATATATTTTGATAGGAAACAATTTATTTAAAACTTTTAAAAAGTGAATTTTTAATGAAATTGTTTAAAAAAAATGAAAATGGGGTTTCCATTCACTTTCACATGTTTTCTATTCCTAAGACATTTTCTCAAGGAAAAATATTATATGTTTTCTAGGATATATTACTACTGTTTATTTTTACATTTAAATGTTTCAAAATATTTAACGTCACTTTTTCATATGTCACCTTTGAAAGCGATACGTAAATTTGAATTGTATGTTAATATAAATAATGTTTTATAAAAGGTTTTCTAAGATTTCACATTCATTTACCATATAATATAAAAAATTATTTACCTTAATACAATTTATATTTCATTATTTTATTCTAATATATATATATATATATGGGGGTTTGAACTCAAGGTATTAAAAAAATCAATTCATGATCACTTATTTTGTGATACCGATAAAATCATCCCTGTTAGAATTGTGTTTTTATCTCATGGAAGAAACCTTTTGGGTTTTTATTGAACTAGAGTTATTTTATTTTTTAACAATTTAAATTATTTTCATGGATGGGTTATTATTTTGTAATTTGTTTCATTGACATTGGGAAAATAGTAGCATACCATATATCATTATTCTGATACAGACGGTTATTGGCAAGTTGAATCTATTTTTTTGACCGTCCACATTCATTATTAGGATGGGTTATGATCATGTTATCCCTTTTATTTTCATGGTAATAATTATAGAAATTATTAATTATTATTTAATACTAACACCAGTTGATAGTTCATTTAATTTATTGTATTATTCATTATATATTAATCCATGTTTTTATTCAACCAAAGTTTCCTTAGGGAATTGTATGAAAGTTCTTATTGACACTTATGGTGAATGTGAGGGACTTTATTAGGTGATAGATGGGGGAAAAAATTTCATATCCCCATAATATAATAAAAGTTATCATAGAGAAAAAGAACTTTGGTTTTGGTGTATTCCTCTCCCCTTATCTGTATAGTTTCTTTAGAAAAAGATTTGACAACATGTTTTTGATGACTGCTATTATGAATACCATCATTTTGAGATCATTATTTTCGATATTCATGTTTTATTTATTTTCATGCATATATAATTCTCACTATTTTAGTTGATTATGGTAATATTTATATTATTTATTTCTACCATATTATGTATACCATGCTTATATTTTTGACATACTTAATTATATGTTTCCCTTATTGAGTATTTGAGATAACCCATTCAAATATTTTCATATCCTCACGTTATGATGAAAATAACTATGCATGATTTTTTAGAGGAATTCATGTATAGATAATTTATGGTATATGATGTATACTCTTTATAGATTAAGCGGTTTCTTATGTAGTTGAAATATATCCACTAATTGCTAAAAGAATTATTTTTAGAATATTTTTTATCTTAAATATTTAAATATATAAGGTCTTTGGAATGTATGTAATGATATATTTTCTTTAATTCATGTAATTGTGGGACTGTTTGTATGGTAATTTATAGTCGGTATTAAAGACCATATGTAATGTACGTGTTTATAATACTAATTATGAGAGTTTAGGCCCAGGGAATCATAATTAAGGTATAAATTAATTGATATGTGATTTTATGATATTTAGGAATAAATATTAGCTTTAATTCTTAAAACATATTATTCCATGAATTCTGGTTTTTAGATATAGTAAGAAATATCTTGATTTAATTATTGTTAGAATGTATTACTTTTATACATTAGTGGGAACCATAGGAAAAAAATATAAATATGGGAATCCATCATAAAAGTTTGTTAAATTTTAGATTGTGTGGAATCCTAGAAGTGAAATACCTATCTAGATACAAAAAGTGGATATAGGATCCTGCACTGATGCACATGGGGTTAATAGTCATAAAAAGTTGTTTGGGTAATATATAAGGATCTATATAAAAAATATTATATTCTAGTAAATTTAGAATGGAATTTATATTTTTGAATTATTATAGTTGTTTTACGATTAGTATTTTAGATAATTAGGTCACAAATCTTACATAACCAACCCATAAATTATGAAGTGGACATGATTTCCCATGGGGAATTTTTAATTCCAACGGGGTTACCAAATTTAATAATTAATAACATGAATAAAAAAACCACTAATGTTCATTGTAGTATAGGAGATAATAGTCCATGGTCAAACCCAAATAGATAAGGTAAGAGAAAATATAATTTTAATAATGAAGACATAAATAATTTTCAATTCTCTTAAATTCTATATAATATATTGATCATGTGATAGGTGAAGAACATGTGGGAGGAAAATAGAAAAATGTTGTCCAGCAGTATTGGATCTAGTTTCATAGGATAATATGGAATGAAATAATTAATTAACAATTATTTAGTAGTTTTAATGAGATACTAGAATGTATAACAATCATGGTATAAATTCTCTGTCCTAAACTTACAATTTATTATGTTGAGGTAGTTTAGATTGCAATGAATGGGTAAGCCGAATTCTTATTTAAACATAGATAAGAGACATCCCCAATAGTCATTGAATTAGTCTAAACCCTATAACAAACATTAAAAAAATGAATTCAATTAAATTAGGAAATGGTTATTTTCATAGAAAAAGGAAATAAACACCACTTCCTTACCATACCTCAATAGTCATGAAAAAATGATTCGAGGAAAAGATATAATTGAAGAACCAATATGAAAACTTATCATGAATTGAAATTAATAATAAAATAACTTATAAATTCAATCCCCATTCACCACTCATTATAAAATATGAATAAATCACCCCTCATGTTACCCATGTGAGGCTTAGAAGAATAATAATGGAAAACCTAAATAAAATTGGTGAAGCATGCCTACATGAGGGTACAGGAATATCGAAATTCATCCATCATTAAGGATCCCTCAAAGATCCCTCAAATTGGCGAGTTTAAGTATCAATATATATGTATTTCCATCAAAACCGTGTACTCTAGCATCATAAAATATTTGTTTCCCAAAAGTTTCTTGATATGTAAATTTACACGGCATATAATCAATTTCAACAGTTAATTCTCCATGTAATTCTCTATCACAAACTCTAACATAATGTTTTGTGTACATGATGGGTAATGGATTTTCACAGCATGAAAAATGTCATGAAATTAAATGGAATATTCTCCTGATGAACTCACTTCATATATTGAAATACACGATGTGAAAATGTTCTGCTTGAGGTTATTAACTCTATTGTATCATCAAATATAGGTTGTATCCTTCCATATAACATAAAAAAATTCAAACCATTGAAAAATTATAAATATTAATCAAATATTTATATATATTAATGTATTAAAACACTAAAAAGTTAATACTTGAATGAAAATTTTCAAATAATCCCACACTTGATTTCATAAATTTCTGCAACGACGAACTCTCAACATACATAAAAGAATGCTCAATCTAAAATTATTTAAATTCAAATTCAATGAAGAAAATTTATATAGGAAATTAAATGTTCAATCATCATAAAATATTATTAATCATCTACCCACCCTTCAAAGAAAACAAATAAAAAAAGCATCTTACCTTTCTATTTTGAAATAAACAAAACTTTTCAATCAACCATTTTCATATTTCGGTACATTATTAATATTCATTCGATTTTAAATTTACCCCAGTTGAATTATTCTTCTAAATAATAAGTTACAAATGTAAATATATTTACACACATACATTAAGATCGTGTCTCTTACCATAGGGTTACATGTAATTTAACATCTATACTGTGTAAAGAAATAATCACAGGTAAGCATGCAGGCATAACCATTAAGGATTAAATGACTCTAATTTGTAGGGAAGGTAGATAAATGATGTAATAAATACATCTCAGAATTAAGGTTTGAATATAAACCATAGTTCGTTATATTAAATTAAAAGATCATTAAAAATATCACTCTATATATGTCATCTATCACATCCCCCAAAAAATATCAAATTGGGCCCATGCCACATGTAAGTGCAATGAATAAATCATCCTCCCTTTATCTTATTTTTTTTGAAAGCTATGATTTAGTGAAATCACATGTCACCATATTTCCATATATGGTCAAAATATTATCGGTCTACACCTGTTGATTTTTATCCTCCAAAGACACAACCCATTTTTTCATTTTTTATGCTTTAGAAGTTATCTTTAACTAGAGACATAAAAACTGAATTACAATTAAAAATACATAGACCGACCTCAAATATCAATTTATAATACGCCAAAATAATATCTTCAATTAATTATATCCTAATGTTATATGGAAAATCCCTCCCCCACGCTTATTTTTTAAATTATCATGCAATATATTTAGTGTAACATATGAATGGATAAGATATAATTGTAAAATGGATCATTTCCTAACAAGGATCTTCAATGATTCAATGGTCTAAAAAAGTATTAGTTCTATTTCGTTATAAGGATAAAGGTTTCAACAAAATAATTCTTCAATCATATGAAAATTGACCCTGTTCATTTTTAGATTTGAAAGGATGAGATGATAGTTTGAAAAGAAATAATTCTAGAGTTTCATATGAAATATACTATAGAAATAATGGGAAATATTTGGCTCAGAGGATGTCTTTAGAATAAAAAATTTATAGGGAAAATCACTCATTAAAATGAATAATAATAAATAAATATATTAATTTAAATATAAAAAATCTAGCCAAGACTAAGGATAGAAAAATTTTATTCACAAGAATAAAGATGATCTCATAAATCATGATTTTCCAAATCATAATGCAAATTATTATTAAAACTAATTCTTTTTCCCATTATAATCAATCAAATTTCATGACAATGTAATTTAAAATTCATGGTATTGTAATTGTATTAGGATGTTTATATCTCCCAGTTCTTCTGATTAATGTGAGATGTAATTATGGGCGTGTGATTTGTAGTTAAATCACTAAAATAATTAAATGTGGGTAATAAAGTAGAAAAATTATGAAATTAAAATATTACTCCCATTTTACATGATCTTTTTACATTTTATATATAATTTCTTCCTACACCATATTCATGAAGTGTATGTAATTCATGATATATATGGAATTCACGATGTTTATTTTGGTGAATTCATGACATGATCTTGGTTTAGGATGTGTAATTTTCTTAAACATTTTCTTCAATTTTCCTACAACTTGATTTCATGTGATTATATCATGGACCTAAAAAGAATAAAAATAAATTGAATGTGAGGCTCATTCAATAACACTAAAAAATAATAATTAAAATTAAATAATAATATAAACATAAATATTATGAATGAAATAAATCTAAATTCCAAGGAAATAAAAATAAAAACTGGGTTTCATCCTAGAAGATTCTATTTCTAAATGGTATTTTAGCACAACTATACATGGGTTATCTGATTAGTGTGTGTTATACACCTTACCATATTTTGTTCACATAATTATGTCTTTGAAATTTTCCATGGTGAACTCAAATTATGTTGAATGAAATTAGCAAAGAATTATGAGGTGGTGACTGTAATATGGATAGTATGAGTGTAACTAATAGGATCTCAACATCTATCTAGACTTGGTAAAAATCATCCTTCTCAACTGTTGGATGCATACATTGAATTTCTTCAATGATCGCTTAATTTCTAGATTCCAATTGATCAAATTATTCTATTTGTGCTTCTTCTTGTTTTCCTCTACGTATTCATTACCAGGTGAAAATTGTTCTCTTTTCCTCTTCTTTCAGCATATTTAGATTTTATAAAAATTCCGTGATAAATACGATATCCATAATTTATTATTATTATTATTCTTCTTATTTCTTCAGATACAGTCTTCATTTTGTAAGGATGCACTATGTCATCTCACCTTCCATTGTTTTTAATTCCTGTGGAACTTTTTTTATTGTGTTTCATTCCACTAAATCCCTAAAATAAGGTTACCCTCTTCATCATATAATCATACATAGTCAAGGTCATCGTGGTTATAGTAAATATTTTCTTCAGACGTGGTACTTATCTATGCTTAATTGTCCATAATTTTTTTCTTCTGATGAACCTCTTTGAAATTTGGTATCAGGATATGGGTGACTATGTTATCTTCAATTGTATATGGTTAGAAACACTTATTGGATTTATTTTCCATCATTATATCTTCTTTGAGTTACTATGTCATATCCACTTGCATGTAGGTAAACCTGACCTCAGTGGTTATTTTTTTAAAACCCTGCCTTCACAACCAAAACTAACCAGTGTGGTAAAAAGTAATAAAAAAAATAAATAAACAAAAATACTATTGTAAAATTAGAAAACAAAAAAGTTGAGAAAATATTTTTTCTAAATTATTTAAATAATAAGTTATAATCACCTATCCCCAGAATTGACACCGAAAATTTTATACCCCATGTTATGTCGTTAATTCTCAAAGGGTTATAAAATTTATAAATTTATAACATAAATAAAAAGACCACTAAATTTTAAGGTTGTATATAATATGCATGTCGAATGTCAAACTTACAAAAATTTGGTTTGAGAAAATATTAATTTAATCATGAAAATCAAAACTATTTTCAATTAACTTTAACTAACCTTAAAACATTGAGAATGTGATTGGATAATAATTTTTTGGAAGAAAATTGAAAAATGGTGTTAAGAAATAATGAATCCCAATTTATGGGTCAATAAGTTATGAAATAATTAATTAATAATAATGTTGTCATCAGGATCAGGTCCTAGAGACTCCAATGACCATGGTAAATTCTATTCATCCTAAATTCACCTTTTCTCATATTCAGGTACTTCAGATATACAAGAATTACTGACCAAAGAACTAATTTAAACATAGTGGAGAGATAGACCCAATGGCCAGGGAGAAAGTCTAAACAATGTACCTTACATTAAATAATTTCATTCAATCAAATCAGGACACGGTCATGCTCAATGAAATAAAGAAATCAAACCCACTTCCTAACCCCACTCACAATGTTCACATAAAAATGAATCAGGAAAGTGATAAAGTTGAAGAAACAATATTAAATACCAACATGAATTTCAATTGAAAATAAAATAAATTATACATTCAATCCCGAATAATCATTCACGCATTGGAAAAAATAAATCAGCCCGCAAGATAACCATGATTGGGTGAGAAAAATAATAAGTAGAAACTTATAGAGAAGTGTCAAGGCAGGGATCCACAATGGTGGAAGCATCTCGACAGTAATATATTGTTGGGGATCCCTATAGAATTCCTCAAAGTGGTAGCTGTATGGCTCAATATATAAATATTTTCTTCAAAAACACTCCCACTAGTGTAATTTTTTTTTCTATTTCCTATAATTTTCAAGCAATTTTAAATTTACTCGGAGTTTAATTAATGTCAAAAGTGAATTATTCATATCATTAAATTCTATAGTCATTCATATTGTGTATAGTGTATATGACATGTAATGGATTTCCACTACATGTAAAATTTCCTTACTTGCAATAGTGACCACAACTTCTCCTAATGAACTCAGATAGAGCATTAAAATTCTTGACATGAAAATATTCTTCTATAGGTTCTTAGCTCCGCTGTATGTTCACATATTCAATGTCGCACAACATCTCTTTACTCATGATGTGAAGTGTTTTTCCCTCTCATATTAATCTCTTTTTCTCATTTTCCAAAGATGGGTTTTATCATACCATAAAACATAAAACAATTAAAAACTTTCAAAAATTTGAAACATCTAACAAATATTTACAAAAATAAATCTATTAAAGTACTGTAAAATACAATAATCAAATACAATTAATAAGAATCCTCTATTCAGTATCCATTTTCCCACAAATTATAATTTTTATAAAGAAACACATTCTAATATCATGAAACATCTTACCAATTATCTTCTTAACCTCATTATTACTCCTAAAACGTCATATAACCCTTTGAAATATATTTTAATATATGTTATTAGTACAAAAATCTCAATAAGGGACATAAAAATAAATAAATAAACTTTTAGTCCAAGAATAATTATAAAATGTTTCCTTTTTCTTCAAAATAATATTTGGGTCTAAAATAATCATTTTCTCACAAAATAAATCAAATTATCTACCCAAATATCATCATAAAAAAAATTTAATAATGACTTAAAATAAAAAATAAAACTCATAAAGTGTTCTTTTCAACCATTAAAATATTATGAAAACATTTTTAAAAAGTTATAGTTTTTACCCCTAATATGTAACATATACATTTTTTTAAAAGTAAGATAATTATATTAACTTGATAAATCATTATATTTACATTAATATATATATATATATCATGTAAGTAACTTGGGACATCAATATCTATATCACTCTTATGAATGGAATGACCAATATAGTCAACTTCTATACCCGATGTATTACAGGGATATCACATACCACCCATAGTTTTTTTATAACATAACCACCTGTCCTTGTTTTATAATATAAGAAAAGATAACCATAATAATTATAATGAACTATAACATAATTATAACACATGAAATCTTTCAATTTCTAATATGACAATCATAAAAAAATTCTTTTCACCCATAAGAAAACATTTAAGGATGTTCAAATATTCATTTAATTATAAAATAATTTAGGAACATTACTAAAACATATAGAAGGTGTGTTTTTATTTTAGTAAAACATAGAATTATATGAGTTAATTTAAATATCAAATAATTTTGGTAGTATTTGAAACATATTTATCTCTATATATGATAAAATAGAATATTCCTTTCAAATTTTGTTAAGAAATTAAAAAGGTTTGGTTTAAAATATGTAAGAATATTCCTTTTTAAAACCTTGGAATTAAATTAAAAAGTGACATTTAGTTTATTTTATAATTTATATATATAATAATGAGGACATACATAATATTATTTTAAAAATATGTACGTGGAAGGAAATAGTTAGAAGGGAAACATTATATGGTTACTTTTAAAATAAATTCCCTTTACATCGAGTATGAATCCTAATATATGTTCTTTATCTTCCTAAATAACAAACTTATAATAATTATTTACATGAATAATAATCATTTCATGTTCTTTATTCTATAATACTATACTATATACAATTAATTAATTAATTTTGATCAAGTCATTTGTTTTGATAATATTCGGCTCAAATGTCAAAACTTACTTTAGAAGGAAGTCTATGGTAAAAGTGGTGATTATTGCATAATCTCTAGAAAAATATTGATGATATAATTATCATTTTTATAAAAAAAATTTAATTTTAAAACCATCCATCAAACATGGTTACAAAAAATGAACTACATTACAATCCTAGAGATGGTAGTTCGTACGAATGCTTGAGTAATATTTCTATTTTCGAACAATCAATTTATAATGAAGGTAAGTATTATTTTATCATTAAATAATGATAATTATATCATAAAAACAAAATCATTTCCTTATATATACCTATATATATTATCTAGGTGTTTTGGGGATGGAAAAAGAATCACATCAGTTCGTGGACGTGGTAATCCACACATATGTTTTCACAACATTATCATTTTTTAGTAAATGTGTAGTTAAAAAAATACATGATATATTATTTTTTCATAATGATGAATTTTTCAATAATATAATATATATACAGAAAATTCATCATTATAAAAATCTGAAGGAGAGGCTATAGTTCATCATATACCCTAATGATGGGTTTGTTTCCTATTTGATAGAAGAAGAGATGGATATATGTTATACCATTAAAATATTAACATCTTAGCATATGTAATATATTGGTTTTATTAATTCATCACGGTTTAATAATACTATAAATAGGTATAAAAATACATAAAATGAAAATGGTTGGATAATAACTATACCTCTTCTTTGCAAAATCTATTAAGGTTTATAGGAGAATATTTTTTATCTTGGTTTTTTGGCAAAATATTTTCTTTATTTAACTAAGAGGGATGTAAATAATATATTTGGTAAGGTATTTTATAAACCAAAATACATTTTATGTTTGATGAAAAGAGATGAATATGTGCCTTTTCATTAAATAGGGAAGGAACAGTCTTTCAATTTCTAAAAATATTAATTTAATAAAAATTAATTTTAAAATTTAAACGACTCCAGATTGATAATATAAAAACATAATATGACAGTGTTTCTAAATAATATATTACAGTAAAAATTTTATATTTTTAGGTGATACTTTCACCCTTACAATTTTAACCTCTCTTAACGCTTTCATTAATTATTCTGATATTAATGATTTTACACATTAGGTGTCAAGAAAGCTACTATAAAAGGGTTATTGAACAATAAATGGAATATTATATATATTTTATACAATATCCAAATTATTTCGATGAAAATATATTTTTCTTGACCTTTAAATATTTTAATATAATTTTATTTATTATAAAATAATATAAATGTAAATTTTTGAACTATTTATTTAATTTGAATTTTAAAACTACAAGAAAATAATGGAATTCTAATATAATTAATAAAAACCTCAATGATATATTATTATTATCTAAAAATTATTGGAACACCAAAACACATTCAAATAATCTTAATTTTAACATTTATAGTAATATTTATTTAAAGTTTATATTAATTGAATAATTATTGTATAAGAATTAAATAAACTTTGATGTTAATTATTTCATTAATAATAATAATAAATAAATTTCCATGTTAAATAAAATTTATTTATTTTTTGAATGAATATTTATAACTGAACATAAATTATTTTTATTCCAATTTAACAAATTTAAATATAATAAAACAAAGAGAATGATATGTTTTAATTTTCTTTACAAAAAATATTATAGTGGAAACTATCATGAAAATATGGTAAAAAATTTCATATATTCAAATTTTGTAGGATTAGAAATTAAATATAATCTTTACATAAAATTAATGAAAGTTTTAGATTTAATTTCTAGTTCTTGTCAAATTATTTTTACCATTAATTAATTCATTTAACCTTAACTATGGTAAAAACAATTTACTATAATTAATATTTATAATGATTAAAAATAAAATGAAAAATATTTAAAAAAGTTTGAAATACTGATTATAAATATGATATAAAATTTTCTATATTATAAAAACCAATGTGGTAACATATAATGTAAAATTATTTTCTCAAAACGGGATGAAAAATATTTTTTAAGAAAAATGTTTTTTTTGTTTAAAAATGTTGCTATACGAAACTAAAAAAATCATTTTAATGACTATAATTGTATTATTTTTAATCAAAAGAAACTAATCATATTTAAAATATAAAATTAAAAAGTATTTCAATTTATAACAACCTTAAATGAAAATACATCCATAAAAAAATCAATATTTTTCCACTATTCATTCAATAATCAAACTTTTATGAAAAATATCATAATTTAAGAATAATATATATATATATATATAAATGATTTTTTATTTAATTATCATATTTTCTCAAAAAAATTAATAAATACCATTTATAAAGGAATTTTGTTTTTGATGAACAAAATGTTTTTTCTCATAATTGAGTGTTATTTACTAAGCATTAATTTGTAAATTTTTATTATCTTGGTGAATTATATATTTTAGAATATTTTAATCATATTTATACCCTCCAATTCAATATCTTGTTGTTAATGGTCATACATAAAATATAAAATGTTATTTTTCATTTATGATTCATGTTATGTGTTAGACACATTATTGAATATAATGTCCTTATTTTAAAATCTCATGATGTGAATTTCCTCACCCTTTAAAAACTTTCACCCTTGAAAGTCTAACTTTATCTTAGTGAAAAATGTTTTTTCCCATTAAAATACCTATTTTAAAACCCCACATCATAAAAAGTGTTAATAAAATATCTTCTTCAATAGTGGTAAAGGGAAATACAATTGTTAATAATGCATAACATGTTTTTTATATAAGAAAAAGTTAGTGGAATGTAAAATTATATACATGGAATAAAGTCATAATGTCCAAATAATTATGGGGAGTGATAGAGATCATTGACAAAAATAAACTGAATGACCATGAGAAATTCAACAACAACAAAACTATACACCAAAGAAGTGTGAAAAAGACAATCGATTCATCAGAAATAATGGTAATAGATTTTTTTGTTTCTACATCCTTTTCCTAGTTATGAGAAATTCCATTACTATCTAGATTAATAACCTATGAAAATATACTTACATGACATGAATAATTTTACCGTTCAATAATTATTCACCACAAACTCAAATTTTCCTCAAAAAATTGTTTATTGAAGATGGATTTTGTTACGAATGAAGCAATAAAATTAAATTCAATCAGATAATATTCTGCCAAAAAATGATAAAAATATTTTTTTTCTTTATAAAGGTATATAAGATAATATGTTTATCACAAGGTATGATAATTCTACAAATGAATAAGCCATTATACAAATAAACAGTACATTAATCTCCAGAATTCAGAAGCAATACCCAAAGTTCAAAATAAATCATTCTGTAAATAATGGTCATTAATAATTTTCAAGATATTTCTCAATAATATTAAAACCAAAAAATTAGAATTATTTGATCACATATTCTTTCAAAAGTTAACTCTAAATGACATAAATCACTGTTAATGTCTTATTCCTAAAATTTATATGAAATAGTTATATAATTTTAAATATATATTAATAATTTAAATAAATTACTATAATCCCCATAAATCCATATTAAAATCACACATTCTTCCATAATATAGTTTAATCATTATCACTAAAATAAAATCCAATCATATCCCAAAGAATTATTTACCTTAATCATATAAGGTTCCCAAGATAGTGAAATTTGAATAAAATAATATTAACGATGTAATCAAAAATCACATCTCAATACCATGGTTATTTTTATGATAATACATATGTTAGAAAAATCTACATAATATTAATCTATCAAATATTTTTAAAGAATAAAATATTTTCAGAATCACAAGCACATCATCTATGCCTTTCATTTTTCTAAAAATATACTTAAATAATTCTTATAATGTTCGAATAAATTTGATTTAAATATTAAAAAATAACCTTAATCTTCAATGAACATATAAACACTAAAGGTTATTAGAACCTTTAATATCTTATCCAAAAAATAAAAATAAAAGTATTACTGAAAGATATTTTTTATATGTTAAACTTAGTGTCTATATATACCTAAAATATATATTAAAACCCAAAAAAATTCCCCTAATGTACTTTCATCACATAAAACATCAAAATATTATTAATTCTTTTAAACATATGATCATAAATAAATCTACCACTTCATGATAACAATTTAATATGTATATGATGAAAACGTAATCATTCAATGTTTTTCATAATTTTCTTCCATATTATTCCATTGTAATTATTTCATAGAACCAAAAGTATGAATCATGTACTAGTATTCAACAACATCAAAACATATCCCAATATATAATATATATCTTTTATATGTCATTTTATGTTTCCTTATCTTCAAATGTAATGGCATTAATCATTGCTAAACAATTATCTTCATGGTCTTGCTGATCCAGTTGTCGAGATTTCCATATAAGCAATTGATTATCATTATGTACCTACTACCTAAATTTAAAGCATCACTTATTATTTTTGGAATAAATTTATTCCCCTTTACATCATTAATTAACAAATTCATTTTCATAGTATATTATTTATATATACCCTCTTTGACCACATAAAAAATATCATCCAAATATTTTTAAAAATATTCTTTTGTTATTTATCCGAGATTTGTAACACATAAGTCATTTAATATTTTTAAATTTCTGATGTATATCACCTGAAAATAATTGGATATTTGTTTCTCTCTAATTTTATCTGTTTGGAAAATCACCTAGCTTTATGTTTTTAATCACGACTCATGATAATTGGTTGAGAGTAACCATTATATTATTCACTAAAACTCTAATTCAGTCTGGTTCTTAATTAAAACAATCCCTACATTTTCCCTTACAACCATTATTAATTAAATTCTTAAAGTATCCAAATATTTACTAAAAACAAAATGGTTTGTCTAATCATATCAATAAAATTGTATTAAACTATCTTTGTATGAAGAAAAACATTAATATATCCTTAACCTTGTCAAATTCCATTCTGGTGAATTTTAAAAAAAAATTAATTTTCCATAACATACTAACCATTGTGGTTATATAACACTCTTAACTTATTCCAGAATAACATCCCAACCATTAAAATTATCTAAAATTTTTCTCTACTACCAACTATAAAGAACCGACCATAAATATTTTATATTCCTGTGACTATAGACTATAATTCAACTGATTTCATTCCCAATGATCATTTACGTGTAGAGTTTTAGATAATTTGGTCATAACTCTTATATAAAAAACCTTTAAAATACAAAATATAAAACACTTTTTTATATCCTTTTTCCAGAAAAACAAACTATTAAAAAGAAAAAGAAATTCTATTTTTCGACACATCATCATAATTTCCATCTTAACCTTTACTCATCCTTAAAACCCAATGAAACTCATTTTAGAACATGGGATGTGTAGGAAATGACCAGTAAGGGAGAAGAGAATAAATAAATAAAACATTAGTCTATAAATACTTATAAATAGTATCCATTTTCAAAATAAATTTACGTTCAATTTTTTTTATTACCCATTAAATTAACTTTTCTACCTGATACACTTAATAAAAAATTTCATAATAGTTTAAAATAAAATTTAAAACGTGTAAAGATTTTTTATCAATAATGGAAATCTTAGGAAATTATTTTTACAAATTTTTATTTTTCACCCTTAAGAAGTAATGTATATATTATTTTAAATATAAGATCATTATATTACATTATAAAATTATAATATTAGCATAATACCCAATATAAATAATATAAATATCATGTAGGAAACTAGGGACATCAATTTCCATATCACTCCTACATATGGATTAACCAATATGATATAACTCCATAACTAATGCATTGGCTGGCCATCATAGACCCACCCGTACATGGTTAATGATGAAACCACCCATTCAAGGATTATAATGGAACCAAAATTTATCATAAAAATTTATAATAAACATAACATAATAATAACACATAAAAACTTAATATTTACAACATTATTATAATAAAAATATTCATTCAACAAAAAATAAAACATTCCCAAATATTGAAATATTCGTTACATTTTAAAATAAGTTTTTAAGATAGCCAAATCATAGAGATTAAATGTTTCGATTTTAAGAAAAAATGGATTATTATAATGTAATTCAAATATAAAATAATTTTTATTATGGTGGGAAAATTCATTTTCCCTATATATGTTTAAATATTACATTCCCTTTATCTTTTTTAAATAATGTAAAAATATTCCATATACAATATCATAAACGATTCCTTTAAAAAAAATTCAATAATGTAAAATAATATTTAAAATGTTATATATAATTCATTTATTTCCAAATAAATACATCTATAATGTAAATTAAAAAAATAAGGAAATGGAAGAAAAGTGTTGGAAGAGAACTTAAAAAGATTTTTGTTTGATGAAAGTCCCTTACCTTGAGTCTGACTCGTCACATACATTATTTAACTTCATTATTAAAAAAATTATTTTAATTACATAATTTATTAAGACAATTTCACATTATTTATTCTCTAATTCTATTTTATATACAATTAATCAATCAATTAAATTCACATGATATGTTTTTATGATATTTGGAAAATATGTCCAAACTGACTTCTATAGGTTAATTATGGTAAAATGTGACATTATTCAATAATATATTGAATAATAATCCTGAAATAATTATCATTTTTACACATAAATTACCATTTTAAAACTATCCATGAAAAATGGTTTTAAAAAATGAACAACATTACAATCATGTATATGGTAGGCAGTATGTATGCATAAGAAACGTTTCAATTTTAGATGATTATTCCAGGAAGAAGTTAAGTATTATTTTATGTTTAAAGAGTGAAAAATATATCATAAAAACGATACTATTTATTTATATATTTATCATACATGTGATGTGGTTTTGAATAATTAATCAGATCACTTTGTGGTGGTGGTAGTTCACATATATGCATGAACGATGTTATCATTATTTAGTGAATGGAAAGGTAAATAGAAAATAATAAATTATATTTTCATAAAAAAATATTTCATGAATATATATATATATATATAATCCATTATTACAACCAGACATAAGAGTAGGTGATCGAAAACAAAATACAACGGTTCAAGAGGTGGTAGTTCACTGTACACACGAAAGGTGGTTCTGTTACCTATTTGATAGATGATAAGATAGATATTGGTTATTAAATTAACATAGTAACGTATAATAATATATAAGATACTAATGTTATTATTTAATTATGGATTAATAATATTTTATGTATTTTGAAAATGAAAAAAAATAAAATTCTTAGTTAAAGAGTATACTTCTTTTTCCAAAAACCTCTTATGGTTTACACCGAAATCTTTCCTAGGTTGTATTTACGGTCGAAAAGGACTATAAGAAATGGAAAATAATGTTATGTTGTTATTTGGGTATGTATTGGATGAACAAGAAAATTTCATATTCATTTAAAAAATGTAAGAAGAGGTTCCCTTTTATAAGAGAGGGGAGGGACACTCTTGGAATTTCAATAAATTTTTAATAATTATTAATTAATTTTCAAAATAAAAAGGATCCAAATTGATAATATAAAATAAAAAGATGAATGGGAGTCTAAATAAATTCATAAAATAAAAATTATACAAGATTATGTGGGTTTTTTAAACTTATATACTTGTTTTTACGCATGTTAACCAGTTTTGACATTTGTTATGATATTAAAGTTTTTACACTTTAGGGTCAAAGAAAGTTAGAATAAAAATAAAATTAGAGGAAAAATGGAAAATAATTATTATTTAAAACCATATATCAATAACTTTTATAGAAATAGAATTTTTTTTTGTTTTTTAAATCTTTTAAGGAAATATTATTTATTATAAAATCTTATTAATACAATTTCGGAACTACTTAATTTATTTAAATTTTGTAACTACAATAAGAAAAATAAATTATAATATAAAAAATTAAAACAAATCTAATATATTAATTATATCCCAAAATATTATTATTTTTCTTCATATCATGATACTTTTAATAATTTTAAATTTATTTATTTTATTTTTCTATTAAATGAATAAATACTGAATTGATTTTGCATATGCATTTTATGTATAAAATTCATAACTAAAAAAGTTAAATATATTAAATTGATAAATTAAATTAATTTAATTTTCAAGTTAATATTTTTAATTAAATGATACTTATTTTTATTATGACGTATAAGTTTTTATGATAACAGAATAATGAGAACACTATTTTTGAATTTTCTTTACATAAAATATTATAAAGTTAAAAATCATTTATATATAAAAATTTTCATATATTCATATTTTGGAAGATTATGAATGAAATATAATTCCCCAAAAAAATTAATTCATGTTTTGTGGTTACTTTCTAGTTCTTATCAAATTATTTTTACCATTAATTAAACCATTTTACCTTTACCATGGTAAATATTTTTACTATGATGACTATTCATAATGACTAAAAATAAAATGAATTTTTTTTACCAAATTTGGAAGTTCAGATTAAAAATTTGAATCAACTTCTAAATATTCAAAATATACTGGTGCAAAAATTGAATATAAAATTAAACCCACAAAATGTGATGAAAAATAGTTTTAAAAAAAATGCCTTTTTAAGTACTAAATTGTTTTTATAATAAAATCAATATGAAATTAAAAACAAATACTATAAATAGATTTTTTAATAAATTGAAACTATTGGAATTATAAAACTAATGCAACATAAAATTATAATTTATAAACACATTGAAATAAAGTACAATTTTCAATAACAATAAGTATTTTCCCACTATTCATTACAAAATATATTTTTTCATAAAAATATCAAAATTTAATGATAATATAATTTTGATATTCTAATTTTTAAAATGATATCCATTTTATCAAATAAAATTTCAAAAATTCTAATAAATAAATTTTAATATTCACTCAGAAAAACTAATATGTAGCATTTTTAATGAAAAATTAATTTTCAAGAATAAAATATCCTCTCTAAAAATTGAGTGTTTATTTCATAAGAATTAATCAATTAATTTTATATGATTATAATATATATTTTTATAAATCTCTATATTTAATAATGTTTTTAACATTATTCATTCCCACCATTTCAATGGCTAGGTTATTACGACCATACTTAAATAAAAATAGTTACTGGTCAGTTTATGCTCGGTGTTTCATCCCGTACATGTTATCAAACATAATTTCCTTTTGTTAAAATATCGAGGTAATACATAATTAATAGATCTTCTCTAGGTGAAATAGAAGTTGGGATAAATTTACTATTTGTTTGACACTCCTGAAATATTATTTTTTAATTCACTTACCCTTTATGAACCATTATGATAAATTTGATAATAATTTGATGATGTAATATATAACCAATTATGTTAGAGAACCTAATAGGAAAATTATCATGGGAATCCTAGTCTAAATGGAAGGTGTTATAGTTTGGTCAAATTATATATTAGTTTAATCTAATATATCATCAGTTGAAGTGATGGTTTCATGGTGGAATACATCTTTGGATTGGTTTTTTAATATTTATATAATAATTTACTCAAACAGTTTTAGATTTTATCGTAACCATTTTGGTTTTTGTAATTTTTAATCATTTTCATGATTACAAATATGTTAAAGTTATGTATCTTGAAACTCATAATACTTATATCAAACTAAGGAGGAATATTCACCAAAATTGGTTTAGAATGTTTATATGTGTTTAGAATAAACATAAATATGTGTTTTATAATATTACTTATGAATTTGGGATTAATATTTTATCTATAGTAATTAATTTATTTTGAATACCCTTAGAAACATTCATTAGTGAGTGATAATTAAAATTATGAAGGTATAATTTATTTATGGTTGTTTGAATGAAACACCCCAAAAATTATAATACATTAAAATCATGATAGCTTGTTTTACTCATTATACTGAATGAAAGTAAACCATGATATACTTAAATTTAACTATTGTACCTTATAAATTAAATATATTAATATAAATAAAACTAAAAAATTAAATATATATATATATTAAACATAGAATAAATGAAATAATGAAGTGAAAATATTCCTTACGATGCTCATTTTTACAATATTGAGAAGGAGGTATCTTCTCTAGGGTTTTACTTATACTAATATATAACCGAACTCGAAGAAGTGAGAATTAAGTCAAATTATATATGGGAGAAGTTCAAGCTCATTGAAATCCCTACGAGAACCTTGAAAACTAAATCACTACTCTTGAAAACAATCAATTCTTATCTCAATAATGAGTCTTATGCATAAATATTTAAGGCTTTTGTAAGTCAAATTAAGTATGAGGTAAAAATAAAATTATAAGTGCAATAAATTTTCATATATCACATGAATTTATATAAATTTCACATTTCTACATTTATTCAAATTCCATGAATCCAGTGACATGTAGCTTCTGGTTATATTATTACTTTAGCTTAAGATACAATGGATCACATCGCAACGGATTGAATTGTTTATTAGTTATAGTATACTATATAAATAGGGGTGTCAGATATTAAATTTTAAAATATGAAATATAACCTATAATTCTAGTGATATGTTAATTATTTTTTATATTATATCAATGTAATCAGTCATAGATCTCTTTTTGGTATCATAGAGAAAAGATGACATAATAAATGGTGATCTCGAATGCTCATTAAGTTAATGTTTACAACCAAATATATCACAGAATAAATAAATAAATAATAATATACCATTGATAAATAGTAACCACATATACTATATAAATAATATCATAAATGTTTAATATATCCATGGATTACATAACAAAATACATAATTAGATAAATAATGAAAATTGATTTCATAATGATGGGATTCATAATGATTAACATCACAATCATACTCCTAATTCCTTATTCTAAGAAATCATAAACATACCGTTACATTCTCAATCCTCGGAACAATAAAAATTATGTGAAGATATTGTACCAAAAAATCAAATATTATTAATAGCAATTCAATAAATACCCTAGTGATTGTTCCTATATCATACATATTGACAATAGTGGATTTGTTAGTGGTATATGTGATTGGGAGTAGAGGTTTTCCAACCATATTGGATTAGTTTTTTAATGGTTTCCCTCCTATTATTTAAGGGATTTCTACCAAAAGAGAAGTGGAGTTTTTGATTGATCTCCTATCAGGGACCAATCCTATTTCCCTTTAATCAAATCATATGGAACCAACCGAATTTAAAAAAGTGAAGGACCAAGTTCAAGGGATTCAATGTAAAAGTCCTATCCAACCGAGCATATCCCTGTGGGTATCATCAATTCTCTTTTTGAAAAAGGTGTGTGGAATTCTTATTAGTTGTGTAGATTATTATAAGATTAATGAAGTTACTATAAATAATTGATATCCTCTTCTACACATTGATTATATGTTAGATCAATTTATGGGATCCTAGTGGTTCTCTAAGATTGAATTGCGTACGAGATATCAACAATTGTGGGTTCAGAAGAAAGTCATTTCGAAGATATATTTCAGAAGTAGATATGGACATTATGAGTATTTTGTTATGACATTTGGTCTTATGAATGCATTAATTATATTTATATAATTGATGAATCCAATATTTATAAGATATATTGATTACTTGGTGGTGGTGATTGTGGATCATATAATGGTTTATTATAGGGAAAAGGCATGTAATGAGAAACAGCTGGTTGTATTATTGGGTATCTTGTTGGAGGCTCATATATATACCAAGTTATCAGAGTGTGATTTTTGAAAAAATATGTACATTTAATAGGAAATTTAATTTCTAAAAATAATTTTTCTGTTGACCCAAAAAAGATATAGGATGTTAGATTTAGGAAACTAAAGAAGAATGGCTTTGAGATATATCATTTCCATGTCTTATTGGCATACTACAGATGCTTTGTATATGTTTTTTCATGTTTGGAATCACTAATTATAAAATTATATAGGAAAATTGTTCCTTTATAGTGGAATGTTGATTGTTAGAAATCCTTTTAAGATATTTTGGCTAGAATTACATCATCACCCATCCTCATATTTTGAGAGTATTAATAAGGCTATGTATTCTATTTTGATGAATTAGGATCTAGTTTGGGATTTATTATCACATATGGAGATCATGTTTTTGATTATGGACGATGAAAGTTATAGTTACGTGATAAAAACTACCCAATACGTGATTTGGAATTAGATATTGTGGTCTATTCATTGAAGAATTAGTGTCATTATATTTTTACTAAGAAATTTATTCTGTTTACATATCATAATAGTTTTAAAAAAAAATTTATCACAAAGATATTTGATTGTAAAGATAAAAATATAGATTCAATACCTTCAAATGTTTTACATCGAATTAATGTGTACACCTGTTAAAATAAATTTGATGGCAGATGCATTAAGAAATAATTTTTATACTTATTTGTAAGAATAAATTGGGATCAATGGAAGATGATGTCACTTATTGAAAACATTCACCTCGATTGTACCGAA